>JAYESD010000002.1:197906074-200306074 GCA_036927565.1 Tuctoria greenei
GTCTCTGGACACTAAGTTTTCTTCTGAGTTGAATGCTGTTAACTCGAAAGTTGATCTCGCTATGCAATCTATCGGTCTTCTGAAATTAGAACAACAACATGTTTCTCAGAGATTTCGTGCTGTTCTGGGTGCTAATACTGCTGCACATGAGGAGGGTATTTTTGGGCCTCATCCCAGCACGTTGCCTGCAAACTCGGTGGGTACTCCTACACCATCTTCTACGCCACCCCTGTCTCCAGCTATCACGGTATTTCATCAGCCCTCGAAGGTACAAACAATGCCTCAGCCTACTGTATTTCAGTCTGCTCATACTGTACCTCCTGCTGATACTGGCAAGTCTGTTGATGCTAAAAAACATTGGGTACCTAAGATGAATTTCCCTATATTTTCTGGTACTGATGTTAGAATTTGGCTTGATAAATGTGACACCTATTTCACCCTGTATCAAATTCCTGACAACTTTCGTGTGGTAGCTGCATCTATGCATTTGACTGAACGAGCTGCACACTGGTTTCAAACTTATAAGCAGACTATCTGTTCTAATAGTTGGGACGTTTTTGCTCGCGCTATTAGTAAGGAATTTGATCTGGATGGTCATAGAACTAAAATTATGGAGTTGTTGAATCTTAAGCAAACTGGCTCAGTGGAGGATTATAGGAACTCATTTGATCAATTGACTTACAATATCAGATTGTATGATCCTTCGCTTAATGAAACTATGTTAGTTTCTCAGTTTCTGGTTGGCCTGAAAGATGAGATCAGGTCTGCTATTGAAATCCAATTGCCTGATTCAGTTTCTAAAGCAGCTATTATGGCCTCTGTGCAAGAACAAAATCTTCTGAAACAGAAGAAGTATGGCCCTAGAAACTCTTACAGGATCGGAACAGGTACTTATCCTCGAGACTCCAAACAAAGTTTCACATCTTCTGAACTCTGGAGAGCAAGGCAACTGAAAGATTTCAGAAGACTCAATGGGTTGTGCTATAAGTGTGGGGATAAATATTCACCCTCACATAAATGTAATGTTGAAGGAGCTGGCTCTCTTAATGCTCTATGGGCTGACACTACTGATGGTGGGGGATTTTTGTCTGAAGCCATTCTTGATGCTGTTGACCATCCAAACCTCAGTGAGTCTGAACCTGACCATTTTGTCTCTTTACATGCACTGTCAGGCAAATCTGATGGTAAAACCATCCAACTTAAAGCCCTAGTTCAGAACAAAACACTTATTATATTGCTTGATTCTGGTAGTTCTGATACATTTGTCAGCTCATCTATAATTTCTCAGCTGCACATTCCTGTTACTGCTATTACACCTATGAAAGTCAAAGTGGCTAATGGCAATACTATTGACTGTAATTCAGCAGTTCAGTCATTTGAGTGGTACTGTCAGGGACTTACATTCTCTTGTCAGGCAAAGGTCATTGATATAGGTGCGTATGACCTTGTGTTAGGCATGGATTGGCTGGAAAATCATAGCCCCATGACTTGTGATTGGGCACAGAAAACAATAACCTTCCCTCATCAAGGATCTCAGGTTACACTGAAAGGCCTACTGAATACTGACAGTACTTCACTGAAAAGAATTTCTGTCGAACAGATGATAAAATGCAGCAAAGGAAATGCAATTTGGGCTATGGTCTGCTTGAAACAGGTTGATGATAATCCATCAGAGCAGGATATTATGAAATCATCCAATATTCCCCCACAGGTGAAAGATCTCCTTCTAGAGTATGGTGATATATTTAAATTGCCAACTGCATTGCCACCACATAGGGTGTATGACCATGCTATCACTCTGTTGCCCAACTCTGCCCCTGTTAATTGTAAACCCTATAGATATTCACCTGAGCAAAAAAATGAGATAGAAAGGCAGATTCAGGAAATGCTTAGCTCTGGTCTCATTTCTCACAGCATTAGCCCATTTGCATCACCTGTTTTATTGGTTAAAAAGAAAGATGGCTCTTGGAGATTTTGTGTGGATTATAGAAAATTGAATTCTATCACTGTTAAGAACAAGTTTCCTATGCCTGTTATTGATGAATTTCTGGATGAGATTGTTGGAGCTATTTATTTTTCCACAATTGACTTAAGGTCAGGTTTCCACCAAATAAGAATGCTACCCTCTGATGAAGCCAAAACTGCCTTCAAAACTCACAATGGCCATTTTCAGTTCAAAGTTATGCCATTTGGCCTCACAAATGCCCCTGCCACATTTCAATGTGTCATGAATTCAATTTTTCAACCATATATGAGGAAATTTGTTTTGGTCTTTATGGATGATATATTGGTGTATAGTAAATCCCTTGAAGACCATCTGCTGCATTTGAGGCTGGTATTTCAGACTCTGTCAGAACATCAACTATTTATCAAGTTCAGTAAATGTTCTTTTGCACAACAGACCTTATCCTATTTGGGCCACATAATTTCAGACAGGGGTGTATCAACTGATCCAGCAAAGACCAGTGTCATGCTAAACTGGCCTGTTCCATCTTCATTTACTGAACTTCGTGGCTTTTTGGGATTAACTGGTTACTATAGGAAATTTGTTAAAAATTATGGTATATTAGCCAAGCCACTGACCACTCTGTTGCAGTGTAAACAGTTTCAGTGGACTGAAAGTGCACAGAATGCTTTTGAAACTCTGAAGCATGCTATGAGTCATACACCTGTATTGGCATTTCCCGACTTTTCAAAACCTTTTGAAGTTGAAACTGATGCCTGTGACCTGGGAATAGGTGCTGTGTTACTTCAAGCAGGGCACCCCATTGCTTACTTCAGCAAAGCACTTAGTATTGCTAACCAGAAACTCTCAACATATGAAAAGGAATTTTTGGCTGTTATGATGGCAGTGGATAAATGGAGGAGTTACTTGCATAGATCTCCATTTATAATTCGTACTGATCACAAGAGTTTGTGTCATCTCCAGGATCAGTCCTTAAACACTGAACTACAGAAAAAGGCCATCTCAAAGCTTGCAGGCTTGCAATTCCAATTCCAGTACAAGGAAGGCAAAGCTAATAGAGTGGCTGATGCATTATCCAGAGTTGGTCAATATTTTCAAATGACATCAGTTTCTGCAGTAGTCCCTGTGTGGATAAAGGAAATTCAGAACTCCTATTACACTGACCCCAAAGCACAAGCACTATTAACTGAGCTTGCTGTAACAAAGTCTAATTCACTTGGCTTTTCATTGGTGGATGGCATTATCAAATACAAACAGAGAGTTTGGGTAGCCCACAACTCAGCATTGCAGACTAAACTATTATCTGCCTTCCACAATTCTGCTTTAGGGGGATATTCTGGTATACAAGCTACATACCAAAGGCTTAAAAATGCATTTTACTGGGCTGGCATGAAACAAGATGTAGAAAATTTTGTCAAGCAATGCCTGACTTGTCAACAAGCAAAGCATGAGCACATTAAACCCCCAGGGCTCCTGCAGCCTCTTCCTATTCCTGAAAGTTCTTGGAAAGATATATCATTGGATTTTATAGAAGGGCTTCCCAAATCTGAGGGCTTCTCTGTGATTTTGGTTGTGGTTGATAGGTTTACCAAATATGCTCACTTTCTTCCATTGAAACACCCTTTCACTGCCTCTCAAGTAGCTCAGCTGTTCTTCAACAATATCATAAAGTTGCATGGTGTTCCCTCAACCATCATCTCAGACAGAGATAAAATCTTTACAAGCTCATTTTGGCAGGAAATCTTCAAGCTATTGGATACTAAGTTGCAACTAAGCTCAGCCTATCACCCTCAGCTGGATGGACAAACCGAAAGGATTAATCAGTGCCTTGAAATGTACTTAAGATGTATGGCTCACAATGCTCCCAAACAGTGGGTAAAGTGGTTACCACTGGCTGAACTTTGGTATAACTCTTCATATCACACATCTCTGAAATGCTCTCCATTTAAAGCCCTTTATGGTACTGAACCTCATACTGGGTTGTTGCCTCCTTTACATACATCTGACAACTCTGATGCAGTGGATTCACTAAAAGAGAGACAACTCTTTTTAGAGGCTCTGAAAGAGCATCTATCCAAAGCTCAATCCCGTATGAAGTTCTTTGCTGATGCAAAAAGAAGTGAACGACAATTTGCTATCGGTGAATCAGTTTTGCTTAAACTACAACCTTATGCACAGAGTTCATTGGTCAATCGCCCCTTTCCCAAACTGGCATTCAAGTTCTTTGGACCGTTTAAAATCATAGAAAAGATTGGACCAGTGGCTTATAAGTTGGAACTGCCTGCTGACAGCATGATACATCCCGTCTTTCATGTGTCTCAATTGAAGCCTTACAACCAGAAGTTCTCGCCAACTTACAACCCATTGCCTCCTGATACTGAGCTCGATATACATGCCTCTGAACCACAGCACATTTGGGAGCGCAGACTGGTTCAAAAAGGGAACAATGCTGTTGCGCAAGTCAGGGTCTCTTGGTCGGGCTTACCTGATAATATCTCAACTTGGGAAGACTACAACGTCCTAAAGGCTCGTTTTCCATCAGCACCAGCGTGGGGACCCGCTGGATCTCAAGGGAGGGGCATTGTCATGATACAAGGCGCTGGATCAACGGAACCAGGTGAGGAAGGCGGGAAACAAGTAGCTGATGGAGGCCCAGACGAAAATATTCAAAGGGAGACATCTGCGGCCCACGAGCCCAACAAGGAAGAGGAAGCTACTTAAGTCACGCAAGCCAGCGGAAGGAATCAAGTCGGTTGAAGTCTGTTATTCTCTTCCTCCCCCAACTCTTCTCTCCTCCCTCCCTAGCTTCTGTTCCTCATCTCGATCTGAGATCGGAGATGTATTGTATCCACTGATCGCACAGTATTGGAGAGTATTGGAGAGAAGGAAGAACTAGTACTACCCCATTTTGGTTGTTGCTGTGTTTTTCGTTCGCTGTTCTTCTCATTTCTCAAGGCGTTCGTATCTCTGGATTGTGTTGTTTTACTTGGGATTGTGGTTACGTTCTCTGGATATTACACAGCTCTCGTCCCGGCACACGAAAGCCAATGGAGACGCCGCTTTCCACCAGGAGGATCACCCGCTCCCTCGCCGCCGCCGAGGCTGCCCGTGAGTCTCATTCTCCTCTCGGCAATAACCTTTCTCGCTGCCCTGCAGTGCCCCGATCTCGGCTCCAAGATCGTTTCTTTATCCGTTCTTTTCCGTGTTTCCCGACGACGTTTCTTGATTTTTTTCCCCAGAGAAGAGCGCCACCGACTCCGCCGCACAGTTCACCCGGCCCAAAAACGCTGGCGCCGGCGAGCGCGCAGCGCTGCACGACATCACCAACGACTCCCCCATCGTCGGCCTCGCCGCGAGTGGCCTTCACGGCAAGACCCCCGCTTCTACCGCCACCAAGACCCGACCTAGGCCACGCCGCACGCCCGGGTCCGGGGAGGCGCTCCTGCGCGGCCAGGTCAAGGCGCTCCTTCACAAGGTCCACGAGCAGAAGGGTCCCACCGCCGCCGCGGCGCTCGTCAGACCACCCGCGCGCATCCAGGCTCTCCTCGGCGTCACCAGGTCGCCAGCGCAGCTCCTTGCGCCCACGCCGGCCAACACGCCGCAGCTCGGCTTCGGGGTTGCGTCCAGGGTAGGTCTCCTGCTGCCTGATGGCTCGACGGTGATGCCTTGCGTCCTCGAGGAGGAGGAAGCGCTGATTCCTGAGCTGCAGGTAATTTAGTCGTCCGTCCAACAAGTGCAGGGCTGTCCATAATTGTGAATTCATATGCTGGCCAACAGCTTGCTGAATGGTACTTGTTGTTGAACTTGACTCTGATCTAACTTTCCATAATTTTGCAGGTCATTGCAGCTTCCCTACCGCCATCGCCGATAGAGGAAAGCCTGAGCGAGGGCCAGCTGCACCGTGCGCTGGTGTTCGACGATTCCCCTGGGAAATCCGACTCGTCCAACTCGGCATCCCTCAAGTTTCATGACAGCAGCAGCACCGCCAGCCATGTGGACAAATCATCATCGTCAACCGAGGACGACAGCTCCTCGGCCTGGTCCATTCAGGTCCATTCCAGCTCGGAGAAGGGCGACGACGAAGAAGTCGGCGAGGAGCTGGGAGAGTACAGTGAAGAAGAGGAGGAGGTCTGGGGAGAAGGCAGTGGTGACGAGTGCTTTGACGATCTCTGCGAGGAGATGAGCAAGATCACCGTGATCGATGAAGAGGAGAAGGCTGGGTTGCCGCAGTTCAAGGGGAAGCACACACGGTTCATCTACAACAGCGACGACGAGATCGAGCGGGAGGAGGTGGTGCCATCGGCCGAGATGAGGGCGGAGCTTGGCACCTTGCTGCTCAGGGGCGTACCAGTGCCCAAGGGGAGGCATCTGCGCTTCCACGAGGATGAGGAGGACGAGGATTAGGTATCTGCTGCAGTGGTTGTCATTCCCTGACACCAAACAACATTCTTTTGGGGAGGGGTCCTGTTCGTACATTTCGGTGTCTGTTTGCTTTGTGTTTCAGTTGTTCTTTAGAGAATGCAACATTTTATATTTTTTAGTTCTTCCTTGAATTAACTGGCACTACAGGATAATGAGCGAGAAGAAATAAGGGACAGATAGGACCAAAAAGGGACAGATGGCCAGGTGACTCTAATTTTGTTTTCTCATGCTTCAATTTCGTGGCATTGCGTTAAACTTGTTGCTTAATTCTCCGACTTTTGCGTTCCTCTGCCCATCCATGATTACGCAATTGCATTGCACCGTGCGACTATCGACACATGGAGCATTAATCTGAACAAAAAAATTTGATCGATGGCGACTGGAGTTTACTTTACTCACATCATCCTGTTTTCCTGACGGAATTGAAGACATTTTGAAATGAAATTTACTTTAAAATGGAATTTTCTTCTACTTTAAAATGAGAAGAAAATGATTTTCTTGAAATTAAATGGCGAGTAAAGTAGCTGTGCGGCAACACACATCATGATTCCATCATAAAAGACCAATGAAATTTTATTCCATTTTTACATGGTATTAACATCATCTCACATTATCTCACGATTCAAGAGTAAGTGCACCAACGGTCTCCGAACTTGTCTGGATGTATCATCTAGGTCCACAGACTTTTAAAATAAATTATTTGGAGTTCTCTCTCTAAATCATCAATGTTAGCCTCCAATATGAATTATAATAACAACGTTGACTTTGGAAGAGAATAAATATGAAGAATAAAACAGTTATGTCAATGATCATAGGAGCATTTTCAGTACTTTATACTCAGATGACACACTTTAACAAGTTTATAGATCCAAATATGCATTTTAAAAGTTCGTGTACTTAAATGACACATCTTGACAAGTTCAGTAACTGTTGATACAAGTTCAGGAATGGGTCCATGGATCCATGGGATGCCACATGTCATCGCATGATTGACCGAGATGACACTTTTCAGGATTGCTCCCCTCATTGTTCATCAATTCTGCATAAAAACTCCTACATGTATTATTTCTCCAAGTACAAATGAAATTATGTCAAATCTAAGTATGATGTGTGCAAGAAATATTTATTCCATCACATATTAGAGTTATATTGATGGTCGGAATAGGTATACAATGACCGTAAATAGTGTGCAGAGAGTTGGCAGCAGTATTAGCACGGTCTTCCATGCGGAGACCTGGAGGGCGTGACACTGTTCCCGTGGTCAGGGCTCAGCTGAGGCAGAGTGGCAGCACCCTGCTAAGTGAGGGTCGAAGAGTTCGTTCGCCCGATCATCTGGACTTGGCGATCGGTCCGGAGAGTCCCCGTTGGCAGTACCCGAGCACGCTTGCCTCGGTCGAATCGCTATCGACCAGACCGAACGTGGACTCTGGTCGCCGGGTTCCAGGACCCCGACAGTAGCCCCAGAGTCTCAAGCGATTTGCTCGATTGAAGGCTAAAACATGCTAATCCTGTGATCATAGATGTCTGGGCGTGCTTTCATGTCGATAGATCTTCGGTGGTGATGGGTGGGCTCGAGAGGCTTGCCTCAGCAGCCAAACCTCTGAGCCCACTCAGGCCATCTCTTGTGGTGGATCCGAGTGAAACCCATTCTCCCTCAGCTGCGACGGCGAGCGGAACCCAACGCCAGGTTTCGACGGGCAATCGAGATCAGGGCTCGATGCCCGCATTTAATTGGACTGCACTGACTGCCTCATTGTAATTGCCTCGGTTGAATAAGGTCAGCTTATCCCAAAGTTCACTGTTCTAAAAAAGATCAGATGCATATTCTGTCAAGTTGTTGAAAACCTTGGAATACTCCTCTCTCCTTTCTTTAATTCTATGAATTCTTGAAGCTTCATTTTAACAATCATGGAGGGGATGAGGCGAGCATGAACGGCATCACCAAAATAGGCCAATGTCACACAATTTCTTTAGGGAGGGTAGCGACATAACTTGCCACCAAGCTCCAACAAATCCATGAAACTTTTGAGCGGCAAATAATGTCTTTTTGTGCTCGTCATACTGAAATAGCTTAAATTTGGGTTCGATGACACAAAGCCAATTGTCTGCCTCCAACGGATCTGTTGCCTTCGCGAAAACTGGCGGTTATATCACTAGAGAATCCTAATAGGAACTTTGAGTTGGATTATGTTGTCGTGTCCCTTGAAGTATGCACTGCTGCACCAATGCATGGAGTAGCTTATTATTCTCTTGATGGGACTATAACATTTTTTTCATGACTTTTGCCAAAATGGTTGACGGTGACGCCTGCAATGGAGTCGAGTCATTTACACCTTGTTGAGAACCTCTGACCTTACTCGAGCGACGAGTGTGAACTATGCTGCAAGAAATATATCCAGATGAGTCAAAATTCGATCCTAGCGATAAAGTGAAGATAAGTAAAACACGAACATATTATGGACTTTATGAAAGTATAACAACGTCCATGTTCATACAAATCATAAGTTATGCTTAACAGATCCATTTTAGGACTAGCTTTGACCAGTTTGCACCAAAGTCAGATTTGGATGATACTAAGGGCAAATTCATGTCTTGAATTGAATACTAGAGTTAAATTTGACTTCAGTAGCTATCCAAAAGATTTTGGTTTGCCCTTAGATCAGCTCTGGTTCTAAAGATACAAGGTTTTGAAGTTGACAGAAATCTGGACAGTATTTCAGCATAACCATAATTTGACGTACCTGACTTGATCCAACTTTTCCATATAGTTGTGACCCCAATTTGAAAAACTTTGAACCACAAAGTGCTAACCCATCTCATAGCTTACCAACGGTGTATCATGACCCTTAGTGATTTTTATACAGTATGTTTTGGGCAAATTATAGAAAACTATGTAGAAGTTTGACGGTTTTCCACATTCCTGCTACCAGAAGGTACGAATTAAATTGTAAAATGCAGGTGGGACGTCCCGTACTCGAGGTGAGGTGTGGCTCCCATCTGGGAGCCGGAGGCGTGCTCCATCGGGGGGACTGGCCATGAGTTCAGGAGCCGGAACTCTTGAACGCGAGCTCGGGCAGCAGTCACGCAGGTGGCCTTTAATGGGAAGTAGGTGCCATCACATCCAGGACAGATGCACTCGAGTGTGTCCTGTCGCACTCCGATATGATGCATTCTGTAGGATCTAAGAGCACATGAAAAGCTACCAGAGGGGGAGTGAATGGTAGATTTAAAAATCTTACACAGCGGAAACAATAAAACCCTAATCCCTTCGGTAGAAAAATGATCTGTTAAAGAAATCGTGTATGAGACTAATCTAAACGTGTTTCACCGTGACAAAAGTGATAGATATCAGAGAGAATCAAGTCACGAAGACAACACAAAAAGAATTACTCAAATCCGTCGAGAAAAACTCAAGTTATGATCGAAAGATCAGACTATGGTCAATCTGACCTACCCGAGAAAAACAGTTTCTGGAATGCTGCAAAGAAACTCATGTAGCTCAGAAACTACAAATCCAATGACCGTGAAATTTTGACAGATGATAGACAATCAAGTTGTGAAGACAATCCAAAAAGAATCACATCAATTGGATCTATAAAAATCGAGTTATGATAAAACCACCGACAAAAGGTAGTGCTGTCCAAAAACTCGACGAGTAAAACTTGTCTGGAACAAGTCGGACGAACAAGGCACAAAAGTTCCTTCAAACTATGAATTTTATTCAATAGAACACAAGAGAAACAGCCCCAAAGTCGTGCACCACGAGCTCTGGGCTCCCTTGCTTATATAACCAGCCCTTAGGCCATCCCAATCTCAACTAGGACTCCAATCCTAATCCGATCACAATCGGAACTTTCCATAACTGCTTAGGACTCTTCTATACGCAGATAGAAGCAATCTTAAGACTCCCAAACACCTTAGGAACGTATCCCACATTCCTAAACAACTCAAATTCGTGACCCACACGAAATCCTAACATAACCAACTCGATACTTTCTATACCGAGCCATAACCAACTCAGCTAGCAGCCTAAGTCTTCAACCGATACAATCCGATCCTTTCGATCAGATCTTCCTTCCATAATCCGTCTCTAGAAGCATATTGCCACGTCATGCACCTCATGCATACGTGCGAACACCTTCCTTCGACCTTCATATGTACTGCCCTTGATTCAATCATCCTGCGCGACCTCCTGACCCGCTCAACCACAGTTCCTCCCAAACTTGGTTGTTGGAACCTCATCTCCTCCCTGAGACTAGTCCAATGGATCCTGTCACCAGCCATGACTTGAACTCAAGCAACACCTGCACATGAACAAACAAACAATCCATACGAGCCCAAGTCCTCGACTTGACTCAAGTTAGTTCCGAACACAACACCTTATGTGAGCACCTCACATAAGCATGTTGCAAAACCACAGTAGAAACGATATCAACCGTATTCAACCAAAACGCACCAAAAACTTAGCAAATGAATACTAAGCAATCTTTCCAATCATGTAAAGCAAGTATAAAACAATGCAAACGAAAAGCAGAAGCACTGTGGTCAAGTTCCGGACCTTTCCAGAGCAACCCGGAGCTTGAGCCGGAGCTATCAAAAGCTAGTAGAACCTAGCGTCGGAGATTTCCAAAACTAGTAGATCCTAGCACCGGAGCTTACCAAAAACTAGTCAAAACTAGTCAACCCAAAACCGGAGCTATACAAAGTACGTCGGAGCTTAGCAAAAGCATGCCGGAGCTATCAAATATGTGTCGGAGCTAACAAAGTCATGCCGGAGCTATCAAAGACATGCCGGAGCTAACAAAGACATGCCGGAGCTAAAGATAAAGCTCACCGGAGCTAACCAAAGCTAGTCGGATCTTACCAAGATGCCGGATCTAGCATCTAACGTAGCCGAAGCTACCCAAAACAAGTCGGACCTACCGTCGAACCTTGCTGTAGCTCAGAGCTAGAGTCGGACCTTGACAAAAAGGTGTTTTGGTGATATTTAAAACTTTTATCATCAAAGCCAAGTGTATTCACTACAAGCCAATGTATTCAGCACACATAGGTCTTACAATCTCCCCCTTGATGAATGCATTGGCAACACCATTTAAAATCCGAACATTGGCTTATTCACATAAAAGTTTTGAAAGCAATTTCTCCCCCTTTTTAAATCAAAAGTAAAATGAGAAGAAAAATTATCCCATATTATCTGTCATTATCTCTCCCCCTTTATTATCTCTCCTTATTCTCTTTCTTTTCATGCTTATCTCTCCCCCTTTGACAATGTATTCAGCAAGTCATGAGCATATAAACAAATTATCTCTCCCTCTTTAGTTGTTATGAGCATATTATAACATATACATATAAACAAAGCTCATCCAAGTCATACTATCAAGTACCTTACATTATCACATCAATGAAATACATAAGGTAGTGTAAGCCATGCTAGAGATCAAATGTAATTTTTCAATTTAAGCAAGTCATGATCTCACAAACTTAACTATTTAAAAACCTGAAAGCATGACACTAGTTGCTGCATTTTTTTTAAAAAAAAGTATAAATTTAGATCATATGATATTTGCAAGAGATTACATCTGCCTTGTTCTAACCAACCAAGCCAAGCCTATGTCATTTGACAATCAGAAGCTTAAGGACATGGTTTTAGTCATACACAACTTCTTCCAAGTTCATATCTTAGTGCAATGACAAGCCATCTCAAAAGAAGAAGTGCGATGTATGCATATTCTCTTGATCTTTTCTCAATTTATATTTGTTCATAAAAACTCAACATGTGAGTTGATTACTTGATTAATTCTTAATGATTAAAAGCACTTGTGAGCATGCAACAAGTTCAAAACAGCAAGAAAGTTTGACCATGAACAGATTTATTGTAAGTAATTATTCCAATTACTAGACATGGCAAAAACTACAAAATGTATAACACGAGTAATATAGTCAGAACTTTCAGCATGTAAAAGGAATCACAAAGTCATATATGTATGAAATACTATGCTCATATTATTTTAATTTCAGATTCACACATAGACTTCCCAAGTTTCAAAAACTCCCCCTCAATTTAAGCCATGAGGATGCATAACCCCTATTTCACTACGAATGTAACAAAAACGAGTGAAATCCAAAGGTTTTGTAAAATGTCAGCCAATTGTTGTTCGGTATCTATATGGTGAAGTACAATGTTTCCCTTTTCAATGTTATCTCGGAGAAAGTGATACCTAATATCAATGTGCTTAGTTCTAGAATGTTGCATAGGGTTTTTGGCAATGCAAATAGCACTAGTGTTATCACAAAACAATGGAACACTATCTAGATCAACCCCATAGTCCTTAAGTGTTTGAACAATCCAAAGAATTTGTGAGCAAGCACTAGCAGCAGCTACATATTCAGATTCATCTGTGGATTGTGCAACTGAATTTTGTTTTCTAGAGGACCAAGCAACAAGAGAATTACCAAGAAAATGACAAGCACCAGAAGTACTTTTCCTATCAATCCTACAACCCCCAAAATCAGCATCCGAAAAAGCTTTCAAAGTAACTGTTGAGGAAGAAGGAAGAAAAATGCCAAATTCTTGAGTTCCATGTAAGTACCTGAGAATCCTTTTGACGGCTTGACGATGTGAAACACGTGGGGAAGCTTGAAACCGTGCACAAAGACATACGCTGAATTGTATGTCCGGTCTTGATGCCGTGAGGTACAAAAGTGATCCGATCACGCTTCTATATTCTTTTTGATCCACGGATTCACCATCTTCATCAAGTTCAAGTGTTGTTGCTGTTCCCATTGGTGTCCGAAGAGGCTTGCTTTTGTCCATGTTGAAGCGCCTTAGGAGGTCTTTGGTATACTTCGTTTGATGCACAAAGGTACCATCCTTGGTTTGTTTGATTTGCAGCCCCAAAAAGTAAGTGAGTTCACCCATCATACTCATTTCAAATTCGGAACTCATCATTGCTGAAAACTTGGACACAAGATCATGAGAAGCACAATCAAAGATAATATCATCCACATAAACTTGAACAAATAATGAGTCATTGCCATGCTTAAGCACAAAAAGAGTTTTATCAACCTTGCCCATGGTAAACCCCTTTTCAAGTAAGAATGTTTTTAACCTATCATACCATGCTCTAGGGGCTTGTTTGAGACCGTATAAGGCTTTGGACAGTTTGTAAACATGATTAGGAAAATCTGGATTTTCAAAACCCAGTGGTTGTTTGACATAAACCTCCTCATCTATGTAGCCATTAAGAAAAGCACTTTTAACATCCATTTGATATAGCTTAAAACCTTTAGATGCTGCAAAAGCTACCAAAATTCTTATGGCTTCTAATCTAGCGATAGGAGCAAAAGCTTCATCAAAATCTAGACCTTCAACTTGAGTGAAACCTTGAGCAACCAACCTAGCCTTATTCCTAACCACAACCCCGTCCTCACTTTGTTTATTTTTAAATACCCATTTAGTTCCAATTAAAGTGTGACCTTGAGGTGGAGGTACAAGTTTCCAAACATTATTTCTTTCAAAATTTTGTAACTCTTCTTGCATGGCAATAATCCAAGATTCATTAGTGAGTGCGTGTGATATATCTTTGGGTTCAAAAGAAGCAACAAAAGCAGAATGAGCAAGAGAGTTTGGATCGCAAAACCTGGACCGTGTGACTCGTTCGTGCAAGCTTCCAATCATCTGTTGTGGGGGATGATCTTTGTAAAAACGTAGGAGAACAGATGTCTCACAAGCTTCTTCTTCATTAGGTTCATCGTAGATTGATGATCTTGTGACTTCTGGACGATCAGGACCAGCAGAGGTGATAACCGGAGCTTGTTCAATGTCCGGAGTTGGACACATGTCAGCTTCGGAACTACCAGGCAGTATCACCGGCTCTTCTTCATCTTCGAAAATACCCTCCCCCTGAGGATACGGATCTGGTCCTGCAACACCGGAGCTAGTACCTGGGCTAGCTTCATCAAAAGACACTTCACAAGTCTCCACAATTTTGTTAGTGTCAAGTAAAAGGACACGGTAGCCTCTAGTATGAGATGGATAACCAAGAAACATGCCATCAATGGATCTAGGTTCAAATTTATCAAGGTTACCATGTTTCTTAACAAAGCATTTGCAACCAAAGACCCGAAAGTGTGTAACACTAGGCCTATTTCCAAACCGAAGCTCATATGGTGTTTTACCTAGCTTAGCACGCAAGAAAACACGATTTGAGACATAACAAGCGGTTGCTAACGCATCAGCCCAAAATTTCCTAGGAGTTTGATATTCATCAAGCATAGTCCTAGCCATCTCAACTAAGGTTCTGTTCTTTCTTTCTACGACACCGTTTTGTTGGGGTACATATGGTGAAGAAAGTTGATGATCTATTCCATTTTCAGCACAAAAGTGATCAAAAGATTGATTTTTAAATTCAGTTCCGTTATCACTTCTAATTGCCTTTAAAGATCCTGGGTGATCAATTGATAATCTAAGAAATAAAGTCCTAAAGTGACTAAAAGCTTCATTCTTAGACGCCATAAAGTAAACCCAAGAGTATCTAGAATAATCATCAACAATAACCAGAACATACCATTTACCTCCGAAGGATTGAACACGTGAAGGTCCTACGGTGTCAAGATGCAAAAGTTGACGTGGTTCAGTTGTCATGATCATTGTGAGAGGAGTATGTGAACCTGCAACCATCTTAGCATGTCTACAAGAAGAGCACACAATTTCTTTGTCCCCTTTAAGCTTAGGCAACCCACGTATGCGATCAAGAGCACTAACACACATTAGGTGATCAAAGCCTACGTGACCAAGTCTACGATGCCAAAAATATAAGTCCTTTGAATCATTAGCAACTAGACACCTATGCTTAGAGGAAGACATATCAAAATCAGCTTTAAAAACTCTTCCAAACCGAGACATGTTAAAAATAAGCTCACTATTTGAACCTACAACTTTGCAGAAGTTTTTATTGAAAATAATTTCTAGATTTTCATCTAGCAATTGTGCAACAGAAAGCAAGTTGTATTTCAAATTTTTTACAAGTGCCACATCCTTCAAAGTGTAGTGATCATTTACTCTAACCGAACCCTTAGCAATTATAGGAGTTGAAGAATTATCGGCAAAAGTAACATTCTCTACACGTGACACAAAAGAGAGGGAGGAGAACCAATCTTTGTTACCAGTCATGTGGCGTGAGCAACCTGAATCCACAATCCAAATGTTCTCCTTCCTCAAACGTGTAACCTACATAGAAGCACAATATGTCGATGACTCAATACTGGGGTTAGTCAAAAGGCATTTAGGTATCCAGTACTGAGTCACACGACGTGCAGCAGGAAAAACACGCGAAAGCTGAGACAAAACAGTAGGTTTATGAGTCGAAGTTTGAGGTTTTCTATTCTTAACAATTGATTTAGAAGTTGTTACTTGTTTAGAGTGAAAACCAGTAGCCCCGGAGGTAAAAGCAGAATGCCCGGAGGCAACAACTAAAGCGTTGGAGGGAACAGCAGAAGATCCGGGAGCTCTCGGAGCTATCATAACTACCGGAGCTGCCTTTGTAGATTTCTTACCAGAAGGTCCGGAAGCTACCTTTTCAAATTTCTGACTCACTAAAGCAGGTTGTGTTTTTCTAATTGCATGAAAGTTATAAGATCTAGCAATTTTTCTTTCCTTTTTCTGTTGTTTAGCTAGTCTATAAAAAAATATATGACATGACCATCTCTACCACAGAAGGTACAATGAAATTTAACTTTGTGTTCATGTCTAGATGAGCAAGCAATATTTTTAGTTGAAACCGAATGAAGCAACATTCCTGCAGATTTGAAAGCCACTTCTTTTTGTTTAGGAACTGTTTGAACCAAACCACTTCCTAATGACTTTACAATTTTAGGTGGATATGCCGTAGCATGAGCATGAGAATCAAAACCTAAACCAGTTTTGTTATTGCAAGACTTGGAAGAATTCAGCAGCAAGTTTAGGTTCTTATTCCCATTACAAAATCGATCTAATGTCCTATGCATGTTATCAAGTTTATTGGACAAATCAAGGCAATTTTCACATGAAGTTTTTCCTTTTAGTTTGCAATTGGAACAAAATTTAACTTCATGAGAATGTAAAGCATTGTTCAATATAGAAATTTCATTCATAGCATTCTGTAGTTTCTTATCAAGATCATCACAAGTAGAACAATGCAAATCAATTGTAGAACAACTAGCATCTTTCAAGTTTTTATCATTAAGTGAAGCAAGCTCTTTGTTCTTTTTAATTTCTTCATCAAGTCTATCTAGAGTGGAGGAGTGTGCACTTCTTAATGTGGACAATTGTTCATAGATTAAGTCTCATGAGGGACATGCATCATCACTAGGAATCAAAGTTTTTAAACGATTAATTTCAGATTCTAGTGATTCAATTTTAGCAGTATTATCCCTAAGCTTTTTGTCCTTTTTCTTGACAATAATAGTTGCACGAGAAATAGCATCACACATTTCATTGCAGGTAGAACATACCTCATCGTCTTCACTGCTGTGTTCTGCATCCTCCTGACTTGATCTTGATCTTGTTTTGCTCGCCATGAAGCATAAGTTGGCCAGGTCGTCATCATGTCCATCACTTTCAAAGTCTACATCACTTGAACTAAGTTCTTGAAGTGCGGTGATGAAGCTGTTAATTATCTTGCGTCCTATGGTACCCTTCTTCTTCTTGTTGGAGTTTCTAGAGGAGGTCCGGACCTTGCTTTGTTTTTCTTCCCGGGTGGTCGGACCTGAAAGGTTAGGGCATTCTGTACGAAAGTGTCCTATTTTACCACATTCAAAACAGCGTTGAGGTCCGTAGCTTCCTCTCCTTCTAGTTCTCACATTTTGCAATGCTTTTGAGAATCTAGTAGAGATGAGTGCCAACTCCTCTTCTGGAAATTCTTCGATCTGGTTGCATCTCAAAACGCATGTGTTCCTTTTTGAACATATCTTGTTTTACCTCCTTGATTGTGTTGGAGCCTTCATGATAATCACAGAGAGCTCTCCAAACATCGTATGCTGACCGGAGGTGCGCGACACGATCAAAGTCGCTTTGAGTGAGTCCTTGGATGATCAAGTTTCGGGCTTTATTGTTGTTGTCGTTGTCCCGTAGGTTTGTGGCCGTGACTTGATCATTGGGTGGCACTTCATAAGGATTATACACCTTCTCCCGTATTGCAAAGCCTTGTGCCTGGATGAAAGCCTCCATACGTGCCTTCCAAACCTGAAAATCAATACCAGCAAACACACAAGGTTTGGCGGAGTACTTCTCCATGATGATTAGTCAAAAACACGTGCAAATCACAAAGATTAGAGCACCGTGGCTCTGATACCAATTGTAGGATCGAAGAGCACTTGAAAAGCTACCAGAGGGGGGGTGAATGGTAGATTTAAAAATCTTACATAGCGTAAACAATAAAACCCTAATCCCTTCGGTAGAAAAACGATCTGTTAAAGAAATCGTGTATGAGACTAATCTAAACGTGTTTCACCGTGACAAAAGTGATAGATATCAGAGAGAATCAAGTCACGAAGACAACACAAAAAGAATTACTCAAATCCGTCGAGAAAAACTCAAGTTATGATCGAAAGATAAGACTATGGTCAATCTGACCTACCCGAGAAAAACAGTTTCTGGAATGCTGCAAAGAAACTCGTGTAGCTCATAAACTACAAATCCAATGACCGTGAAATATTGAAAAATGATAGACAATCAAGTTGTGAAGACAACCCAAAAAGAATCACGTCAATTGGATCTATAAAACTCGAGTTATGATAAAACCACCGACGAAAGGTAGTGCTGTCCATAAACTCGACGAGTAAAACTTGTCTGGAACAAGTCGGACGAACAAGGCACAAAAGTTCCTTCAAACTACGAATTTTATTCAATAGAACACAAGAGGAACAGCCACAAAGCCGTGCACCACGAGCTCTGGGCTCCCTTGCTTATATAACCAGCCCAAAAGTCGTGCAGATCACAATCGGAACTTTCCATAACTGCTTAGGACTCTTCTATACGCAGATAGAAGCAATCTTAAGACTCCCAAACACCTTAGGAACGTATCCCACATTCCTAAACAACTCAAATTCGTGACCCACACGAAATCCTAACATAACCAACTCAATACTTTCCATACCGAGCCATAACCAATTCAGCTAGCAGCCTAAGTCTTCAACCGATACGATCCGATCCTTCCGATCAGATCTTCCTTCCATAATCCGTCTCTAGAAGCATATTGCCACGTCATGCACCTCATGCATACGTGCGAACACCTTCCTTCGACCTTCATATGCACTGCCCTTGATTCAATCATCCTGCGCGACCTCCTGACCCGCTCAATCACAGTTCCTCCCAAACTTGGTTGTTGGAACCTCATCTCCTCCCCGAGACTAGTCCAATGGATCCTGTCACCAGCCATGACTTGAACTCAAGCAACACCTGCACATGAACAAACAAACAATCCATACGAGCCCAAGTCCTCGACTTGACTCAAGTTAGTTCCGAACACAACACCTTATGTGAGCACCTCACATAAGCATGTTGCAAAACCACAGTAGAAACGATATCAACCGTATTCAACCAAAACGCACCAAAAACTTAGCAAATGAATACTAAGCAATCTTTCCAATCATGTAAAAGTATAAAACAATGCAAATGAAAAGCAAAAGCACTGTGGTCAAGTTCCGGACCTTGCCAGAGCAACTCGGAGCTTGAGCCGGAGCTATCAAAAGCTAGTAGAACCTAGCGTCGGAGATTTCCAAAACTAGTAGATCCTAGCACCGGAGCTTACCAAAAACTAGTCAAAACTAGTCAACCCAAAACCGGAGCTAGACAAAGTACGTCGGAGCTTAGCAAAAGCATGCCGGAGCTATCAAATATATGTCGAAGCTAACAAAGTCATGCTGGAGCTATCAAAGACATGCCGGAGCTAACAAAGACATGCTGGAGCTAAAGATAAAGCTCACCGGAGCTAACCAAAGCTAGTCGGATCTTACCAAGATGCCGGACCTAGCATCTAACATAGCCGGAGCTACCCAAAATAAGTCGGACCTACCGTCGGACCTTGCTGTAGCTCAGAGCTAGAGTCGGACCTTGACAAAAAGGTGTTTTGGTGATATTTAAAACTTTTATCATCAAAGCCAAGTGTATTCACTACAAGCCAATGTATTCAGCACACATAGGTCTTACACATTCTGACATGCAAACTTGGGCATCCTACACCCAGTCACATCTGACGGGACGGAGAGCACGCGTGCGGTATGGCGGGCGTACTTGCGCCTCATTACAGCTCTGACCAAAGGAAAGACGGGAGTAGGCGAAAAGACGACTTATGAGGCGAGAACCTTTCCCGAGGCATTTCACCTGATACACGGAATAGATACATGCCCTTGTAAGTTTCACTCCGTTTATGAGGTGTCAGGGGGCAGGTACGGGATTAGATAGTGGGGCGGTCCGACAACCTCTAAAAGTTGGCTGAAGGCCATCTCTCTAAGGAAGAGGTCACTTGTAAGAGAACTTACCCAATTTCAACAAAGAAGAGCGAGACACATGAACTAGACGTAGTGCATCTTGCTCAAACTAGTATTAAATCCCTTGTTCTTGTAGCTAGGCCACCTTGAGGAGGAACACGCGGCGAAATCGGTACTAGTCGCTAGTCTGAGCACTGACAACTGGTGTGCCAGGTTGGACATTGATGTGCGTTCCACTCTCTGTTTCCTCCATGGCTTCATCACGTCCAGCCTTCATTCCTGGCACAAAGGTACTCTTCGGGGACTTTGAGTTCATGGACGCCGATGGTGGTGAGATGAAGGCCGACCCCACCTCACTCCATCGCCAGGCCCTCCATTTTAGAGCCTGGACTTCTTTACCAGCAGCTCTGGCACCCTCCGGGTCTCCAATAGGAGACCCATCGCCCAGCCTACGACAGACGGGATGATAAATGACCTGGATGCGAGCACCACCTTGGGTGTCTCGACAACATTCTTCAAAGTAATGATCGAGCATGCGCTGATGTCCCTCCACCACATCTTGGAGTATGGCTCGAGCTCCAACAACGACATCGAGGGGAGTGAGCATCCCTCCTGCGAGTGCCACGTCGTATAAATAAGCGATGCTCCCCACATCATTGCGACACCAAACGCAACAACACTGTACCTCGAGTTGCTGGAGGCACATCGCCTCGAATTGGCTGACGAACTCACAGTGTGGTGCGTCACTCTGAAGGCCGATCAAACTCAGCTAGACACCGATGCTACCGCATTCGCGGCAATGACGCGTCCCTGCCCCAGCACTAGCACGAGCATCGCGTTCCTCCCCTCCCGCCAAGTCCAACTTGATATCATCAACGACGGCTACACCCCGCACATTCAACGGGCCATACAGAACGTGGTGGCCATGACCACCATTCTGTGTAATATGCCCGAGCACGCCGAAGTTTGACAGGATCACCAAGACCTTCGGGCCCACCTGACCACAACCGCTGCCCACCAGGCCAACAACTCTCACGCCTGAGCGCGGGGCTTGTCGACCCTCGACTGAAGCCCAGGGCACGGCCGGAGCGGCATGAGTCCTGCCAAGACCCACACATTGAGCCGAGCGACCAGGACTGAATGTTCGGATCATTGACCCCCTTGTGCAACTCAATACATGAGCAAGTGGGATCGTGCGACGTCCACCAAAACCTCGATGCCTAACGGCAAGCCCAAGAGGGTCCTGTGGACCCGCCGCCTAAGCCCCAACATCACTGAACTTGTTAGGGCGACCGATACGATGACCAAGAAGATCGAAGCCCAAGCCCCGTCTCCCGTTGGCCAAATTCATTCAGGAGGTGGATACATAATGCACCGTTCATAGCTCATCTTCTGGCCCTGACAAACAGCTAGAAGTACGATCGGGAGACCAACCCCAATGTTTGGCTCGAGGATTACCGCGTAACTTGCAGAACTGGCGGGGTGGATCATGACTACATCATCGTGCTGTACCTCCCCATCTACCTAGCTGAATCAACCCGGCCCTAGTTGGAATACCTCTTGGCCGACTGCATTCGGAGTTGGATCGAGCTCCAAGAAACACTCGTCGACAACTTTTAGGGTACCTATGCATGCCTCAACAATTTTTGGGACCTCAAGGGTTGCCAACAGACGTCGGTAGAGACCCTACGACGTTGTTGATGCTGATGTTGTCGCGACCTTCCTCTCCTGGACGACCTATGAATCCCTAGTGCACAAGCTCGGTTGTGTCAAACTGAGAAGCACCAGGGACCTCCTCGACATGGTCGCCAACAACGCTACCGACGCGGAGGCAGTTAGGGTTATCTTAGACAAAGAAAGCTCGAAGGGATCGAAAGCAAGGAAGAAGGAGGCACCCTGCAAAAATGAGAAGAAGAAGAAGGCAGGCGCTAACAAGTTCCAGCACCCGTCTGAGAGTGGCCCAGCTCTGTTCATGGTCACCGAATGACACAAAAGCAAGAAGCCGGACACGGCACCAACGAACCACATCAAGAAGCTCCTCGAGAAGTTGTGTCCCAACCATGCCTATCTGTTCAGGCACGCCCTCAAGAACTGGGCTCTCCTGAAGCGCTTCGTTGGCAAGGAGCTGAGCACCAATGGTGACAAAAGCAAGAAGCCTGCCAAATCGAGTTCCAAGCCCGACGACAAGCCTTCCCCACGCCGGTGGGAGCCAAGCTTATGAGAGCCATCACAAGCAGAAGCCGACGACGCTAGAGGTCAACATCGCTGTAAAAGCCCTAGTTTTCAAACTTTGAATTCAGCTTTGAGCTAGTAAAAATGGGAAAAAGAAATAACTTGGGAAAAGAAAAGGATTAAAACCCTAAAAACTGGGAATTCAAAAAAATAAACTAAGCTACTGTTCATATGAGGTTAACATGAAGATTTGAGTTGACCATTGGATTTTTAATATTGCAAGCCCTCATGCAACATTTCATAATTTTTTAGGCATGTTTGCTAATTTGAGTGAGACATTGAATTGCATCCAACTTTGAATTCAAATGAAACCTGTCCAAATGTGGAATCGGATTTCAAAATCAGATTGCACATATTTGTTTATGTCTCCCCACAAAAATCTAGAATTTCTGGACCAAAGCTGGTAAGAGAACTGACAGACCAGAGAGTGGATGAGGGTGAGGCAGCCATGGGACCCACCTGCCAGTCTCACATTTAGGGTTGCCGACTCTGTTTTCCTCTCCCCGCCGATTGATGCATGCTCACTGCCTCCCAGCTCGACGGCAAGCAGCTGCTGTTAGTTTGTTATGATCACCGGGGATCCCGTGTGGGCAACAACCACCGGGCCCACTCTCCCCGCGAGCCTTGATGGGGGCGCAACTGACTTCCGTTCGGTTGAGGCCCCCTCTCGCTGCGCTATAATAATCGGGGAGGCAGCCGGGGCGTGACGCACCTTTGCATCTACACCCTACGCCTTCCTCAATCCTGCAACAACCGATCCTAAGGTAGCGGGAGCGAGGGGAAGGCCTCCTCCCCGTCGGCCACCTTCGGCCATCTCCACTGCACTGCACCAACTCTACTTCGATCATGTCTACTTCCTCCTTCTCTGCTGAAGGTATGTCCATCTAATCCTACTCCCCAATCATGTGTTACCTGATGTTGTTAGTCATATAGGTTGCTTTTCTAATTATGCTTAGTCAGTGTTAATCATGTTCTAGATTATATGCCTATGCACTGTTGTCTTGATTGCCTGTTCATGCCTAATTGTGATTATGCCTAAGTACCCTGATTAGCTAAGCCTAGGATTAAGAACTAAGTATCCCTAAGGTCTATCATCTGCATGTCTAGAGACTTAAACTCAAGCTCATCCTTCTCTCTTACACCCTCTGCTCACTCACTCACCAAAAAGAAGAAAGTTTCTCTCTGTTCTTCCCGCAAGAACAGTGTCCACCAGCGCCCCTGATTCCTCGCGGTGCTGTTGTTTGCAACCGAGTTGCACCTTGCTTGCAACCAAGAAAAGTGGCGTAACTCTCTTCTATCATCTCCACCTTTCAGTTCTTTGTTTCTTCACCGTTTCGTTCGGTATTTCGAAGTTTCACTGGAGCTACCGAGTGAAGCCGCCAATTTACGCCCCTGCTCGACGTTGCCAGTCCAAAGCAAGCCGTCTCTCAAGCTACTGCCAACTTAAAAAAATAAGAACTCAGACCTCGTTTTGCTCACGGTGAAAGCCGTTCCCTGTTTCCTCAAGTCTACTGCTCGTTTTTCTGTTTTTCCTAAAGCATGTTCAATGGAACAGTAATACGTTTTGCTCTAATTTTGTTTACACACTTAGCAATCATTCCTGGCCATGAGATATAATCTTCCTGACCTCCCCATGAGTTGCCTCAAAGAAGAACCATAGGGAACCATCACCTAGATGCCGAGAATGACAAGATTTCCGTGCCGCCTCTGTTTTTGACCAAGGTCACCGGCGTTATCATTGTTCCGGTCCAGTTCAGCCATGCTCCATTCCTTTTCCTTGTCCCTCATGCTGTCATGAAGCTTACCACCACCCTGAGTTGGTTGAGCTATGGGAAGGCAGTTCCAACCTCACCGGGGTATGCCGAGCGGCCGCCGCTGTCGTGCAATGTCTTCGGCCATCCATGGCCCGAGCTGACGGCATCATCGTGCTCAGCACCTAGTGTTAGGGTCAGGCGGCGAAGTTGGGCATGTTTGGTGCATTGGAGAGCCACGCCGGCGGGCTCACCGGTGCAGTGCCGCCCCGCGCAATCGGGCATCGCCCGAGCACGAGGAAGAAAGAAGAAGGTGGCCGGCCCCACGTGTAATCGTCGGTTCGACCTCGGGGGATCGATTGTGGCACGTGATTATATGTGGTTGTGCGAGTAAATCCAGTGACCCTCCCTATGGCCTCGACCTGAGTGGCCCAATTCAAATCAGTGGGCCCAGGTTTCAGTTATTTAAACTTTTCTATTGTAGATTAATTCCAAATCTCTTTCAAAATTCAAAAATCATTATCTCCTAGTAGATTTGCTCCAAAGTTCCGAAATAAATTCTGGTAGACTCCTCATGACAAGTACTTTGCAGTGATGCAACTTAATTTGCATGCAAGTCCTAGTATTTTTATAATTAATTCCTTTGAGCTGTTTGCTTGGGAAATTAATTACTCCAGATCTGCTAATTGGAAAATTCCCAATTTTGCCCAGATCCCTTATTCAAATACACTTGATCTCCAGTAACTAGGTGAAACAGTGTTCCAACATTCAAAGTTCATTAAAAATTAAAAAGTTAACACAACTATTTCCAGAATTTATTCCAAACTTATAAAATCAAATCGTCCTTGTAAAAAGCTCAGAAAATTATGGATCAAATTTTGCTAGAACCAGTGAGACCTTCTCTAACCTTACCATGCACCGTTGGCCATGTAAAACCTCCAGATTTAGTACCAAAATTCAAAAAAATAATTTAATTGTTGGAGTTTTAGAGACAACAAACTTCCATGAACAATCCCCATTCTTGGCCCAGATCATAAGCATAGTACCTAGAATCGACTAGAAAAATCCCAAAGCCAACTAAAATCATTTAGTAATAGAAGTGTGTTTAGAAGTTCATATGCATAGTTTCAATGTCACTTATGCACTTTATGCTTTAAATATCATATAGTGACCGAGCTCGAGCATGGACCAGAAGCACTTGACAGTCTACCACTAAAAGCAAACTTCGAGTTTGAGTCGCAACCAGGCAAGCCCTAGTTTTCTTTTGAAATCCATTGTAAAGTTTTGAATTTGTATCACTCATAAGTCCATAGTTTGAATTGCATTATGTTTAAGGTGTATTGATACTACAAATGCATGACCCACAATACCATGGAGTATTTGGGTAGCTGTATAGCTCGACATGTAGAATTTCCATGCTAACATTATATGGAATCCTGTAGAAGTCGAGTAGTTGGAATCTACTCGCGAGATAGAGTCCGTCACACAGGATTGGTTTATGTTAAGAATGATTTATGAAAATGAAATTGGGATCAATCAGTGGGCTAGGAGGCAGCGAGACATGGTCTCACAGCATAGCGCTGCCTCTGTTGATTGAGGACCGAACCGTGTGCGGTCCTGCTGAGCAAATTTGATCTGTACCGACGACATATTGGATATATGGACCCCAGTAAACCGATGTAACTTGTTAAACTAGATGCAAGGCTTACCCTACCATTTTATCGGAGTGGGTTGAGGGTAGCAAGGTGTAAATCTGCCAGCAAGCGGCGATGTTACTGTTCGCTCCGCGCGGGAACCTCCTACCCGTTACGGATGGACCAGTTTGACATTTGGGTGTCATGTGAAAGGTTGCCACATATGGCAAAGTACTGAAGTGTGACTCACTCCACTTCCAAAAGTGTGTATATGTCGTGTTTTCTGGATGTCTACTTTGCACCGCTTGTTCAGTGTGTCGTGACGTAGTAAATACTGAAGAAGCTAGAATAATATAATGTATTCAATATTATTGACTTGCAACCATGCTTGCAGTAGTATATTGCTCACTGAAGTTACATTCCCGAGCATTTAACTTGCTGCTAAAAAGATGAAAGTAAGGACCTGCTTGTAGGTGAGTTGTTTACGTAATATCACTGCCTATGTTTATATGTATCTCTGCATGTAGAGTTTCATGCTTAGGCGAGTCCGTTAAGTCTCACAGAGTGTTCATGCTCACGGTTGCTATATTAAGTTGTTGCAAGTTACGTATATGATGAAGGGCCCGAGGATGGGTCGATGCCCCCATCGGGGTATACCACCGAGTGGAAGCCCTGCACGCCGCCATGATCTTCGTTTGGGTGCTGCTAGTGTGTAGCCTCCCCGACTGGACGGCTACATTTTTGCATAGCTAGGCTGATAGTTTAGCTATTAAACTTATCTTCAGCTGTACATTAAATTTTTAAAAGAATTTTGCTGTTTATATCAATAAAACTTTGTGTGTAATCGTATTCTTTTCGTGTGTGCTGTTGGGTGTCATATCGCACAACACCACCCTCTGTGATCCTGGAATGTGTGGACCTGGTCCTCACAGCCTGGTATCAAAACCACAGTGGGAATAGCACAATCGAAATTAGCCTATTTTGAAAACTTAGAAGTAGTCAAGTGAAGATTAGTCACTATGCCTACATAAGGTCTATTATAATATTAGTTACTTAAGGTGGCAAAGCTAACATATGTGTTATTATATTCTGTAACAATGCTCGGACGTTAGGTAAGAGGTAAGGTACGCCACCACAAGCAGATCAATTGCGGTAAACTCCACCGTACGAGAGGTAGTATGATGATTGTCCACTGTGGCTTGACACGAGAGTTAATATGAGTCTCTGAACCTTCTCATGTTTCTGGGAACATATGAAATGCTGCTCCCCAGCATGCTTCAGGCAAAATCGAGGATACCAAATCGTGTGGTCAAAAACGCGATAGTATGCAATTGGACAATTCATGTTCAATGAGCCATAGGCAACACTCGCCATTGGCGTGCCTCTGTGAGGTAGAGGCAGCAGGTGGTATCTGTTGGGTTGATAAAATTCCCATCCATGACGACCCATTTGAGCTTTACTCGGATCCCCTGTCTTGTGGTGTGGAAACGCGACCACATTTCTCAAGACATGTTCTCCTCGAGGACAGCCTGTATGGCAACATACAAGGCGTTAGTTTTAGTGACTGATGATACATTATTTTGATCACCCCTGTGGGTCGTGTCATACGGAACCATAATGAGTGTTCTGTAAATTTTTGTTCTGGAGGTACACTAACCACGCTATACTTAGCTAGTGTCGAAAACGTTTGTGGGTGAACGTCATTAGTGCCACCTTTGAGACGTATGCTAGAATATCGGCTTAGGATTTTCTTTAGTGAGGACGTAGTACCAGCATCGCATGCGAGTTTCATTGGGCACGTCGACAATGATATCCGTGTCAGAGGTGCGACTCGACAATAAGTAAAAATTTCCAACTCAGGACTAAGTTTGAATTTGTAATCTCTGTTTTGGAGCGTTTTGAACAGATTGCCAATTAATCATGTAGTCGCTGCGGTCAGCACACATATGGTGTGGAAACTTGAGGAAGTCTTCCACTGGTTTCATTTTCAGCTCCAAGGCATATTTCAAGATTTAAAACTTGAAAAGTTAATTTGGAACTAATCTGCCAAGTTCCTGATTCAAACTGTGAACTGGGCAGAAAATTGACTAATTTTAGAATATCATAACTCCATTTAGGATTCACCACTGAATGCCTACCTTACATGTTTAGAATGTTTAGAGAGTCTTCTACAACTCTTCTGTTCAACTCCAGATCGGAATCTCCCTACAAACTAATGAAAATTTAAAAATTTTAAACTCTGCCAGTTCTGGACAGAGAGTGGACGGTATTTGTATCCTGTTACTGCTTCTATTATATCTCTTAGTTACATTTCTGGAATTCTGAGAATATATGTAACAATGTTGTAATTTATGATTTTTGCAGATTTTGATGTTTATCTATCTGAAATTTATGGAGAAAATCAGCCATAAACAAAGGAGGTGCTGCTGAAATTCTTACATAAAACTGTCAACTTGAAAAAGTCATATCTCCTTAACCAGAAATGCTATGGGGGCAAATAAATACATTATGGAAATTTCTTTGAGTGTAATACAACTTTGTAGTTGAACTCCAGTCCAGAGTATGCCTCTAGTTGGTCGAAAAGTTTAAATCATTCCAGACAGGTTAGCTGGACCAGAATCTGGACAGAGAACCAGTTTTAGAATCATTCAATTCAAATCATTTTTTGTTTCACTTTGCTGTGTCACTTCTGATGTCCAGCAGCTGTTTTTGACATGCTGAGTTGGAATCGAGTAAGTGACACAGTTGACATATCACTTCGAGTGATGACATGTTTGGGTCTTGTATGATAACAAGAATACACGTATGCTAACGCACTCAGCGTCCCGTTGTGACCGACGACAGTCGAAATGGACTTCCATTTATGAAGTTCATTACTTTGGAACTCAATTGTGGTAACATGGTCTAGGGATATGTATGTTGTATAAAGTGTACACTTTATCAATATGTGTGAATGTTATGCAAGTGTCACTTGATCAATTCTTGCATTACTATTGTATAGACTGGATGAAGTGAACAAACATGTGCTGATCTTCTAAATCGTGTGAATGCAGAATGTGCGTACTTTGCTCTGCGCACGAGGTAGGAAGCACCAGCCAGGGTCGTGGTGATGAGTCTCCACCAACGGAGCAGACCACGACGCAGCAGCAACCAGCTCCACCACCACCGGAACTTCCAAGAACTCTCGCAGAGGTTCTCGCCGCAGTGCTCGGCTCGCCCAATGAGCAAACTGAGTTGCTGTGGACATTGGTGCAGAATTCGTCCCGTCAAGGGGGACGACAAGGCAATGTGCAACACCAGCCCCAACAGAGTTTGTACTCAGACTTTTTAGCAACGCATCCACGGGTCTTCACGGAGGCCGAGGAGCCTCTGGAGCGGACAACTTTCTCCGCACCACCGAGGCAAAGTTCGGGCTGCTCCAATGCACCGAATACCAGCAGGCACTGTTTGCAGGGCAGCAGTTTCACGAAGCAGATGGTGTGTGGTGGACAAACTACATCGCCTCGCTACCAGCCAGGCATGCCATGACTTAGGAAGAATTCCAGGTGGCATTCTGCCCCTACCATATACCTCTCGGTATTATGAAGAGGAAGCTTCAGGAGCCATTAGAGCTGAAGCAAGGCAGGAGGAGTGCTCACGAGTACTACCAAGCATTGAACCATCTGGCGCAGTATGCGTCGGATTGTATTGGGATGGAAGATAAAAAGCGAGATACATTCTTCCAAGGTTTGAACCCCAAGATGAAAGGCCAACTTGCACAATGCAACTACGGCACCTTCAACAACATTGTCAATGCCGCGATTGTACAGGAGGATGCTCAGTGCGAGCTTGTTTCTGATAAGAGGAAACACAGCGCACCATCGAGCGGCAGTGGTGGTGCTCCATAGAAGTACCTCTTGGTGTATCGTGGTGGCAGCCACTGGCGCGACCCCCGAAGTTCCGCGGTCGATCTTTCAACGCGCCAAGCTTCTACCCGCCATTTCCACCACAGCAGCAACAGTAGCAGCAAAGGATGGTCCCACGTGCGTATCCACCCCCACCACGTGCACCAATATTCTGTCCTCCTATCACTAGTGGTCTGACACAATACATGTGCCACAATTGTGGACGTGTCGAGCATTTCTATCGTGATTGTCCGAAGAAGCAGGGCAGTGCTCAAGCACCATATCAGAGTGTGGCTCAACCCTGCAACCAGCCCAAGAAACCCTTACCAAAACCCGGCGACGTCCACCACTTAGCTATGGAAGACGTGCCGGAAGGCGAACCCGTCCTCACGGGTACGTTTTTTCAACTCCATCATCCCGTAGTCATACTCTTTGACTCTGGTGCCACCCATAATTTCATTAGCCAATCATATGTCATCAAATATCAATTACCTATCATTCCTACAAATGTCCATATTTGATTTGCTCTTCGGTAGGGAAAATAGCAGCTGATAGTATGGTCTATAGAGCACCACTTCAGATAGGCGGGAATATCTATCCGACTTCTCTAATCATATTAGAAAGTCAGAAGCTCGATGTCATATTGGGAATGTCATGGCTACATTGCCATGGCGCTGTTCTCGACATCGTTCCATGAGTGGTTCATTTAAACTCTCCACTCCATGAACCCCACACTCTCATTCTTGACCCCCTTATCCAAGAAATTCCAGCCACCTATAACATGGAAGCCACCAAATCCGAGGATATTCTTGTGGTCCATGAGTATCCGCACGTGTTTCTTGATGACCTACCGGGTATGCCACCGGAAAGGGACATTGTGTTCAATATTAAACTTATTCCGGGAACCACAACTATTTCACGAAGGCCGTACAAGATGGCACCAAATGAATTAGCGGAGTTGAAGGAGCACTTGAAGGACCTACTGGACAAAGATCTCATATGTCCAAGCTCTTCACCTTGGGTCTGCTCCGTACTATGCATGAATAAGGAAGACAAGATGTTGCGTCTATGTGTGGATTATCGTCCACTCCACGCCGTGACGATTAACAACAAGTATCCACTACTGCACATTGATATTTTAGTCGATCAACTAATGGGTGCTAAGGTATTCTCGAAGATGGATCTCTGGTTCAAATATCATCAGATTTAGATTCGGCTGGAGGATATTCCGAAGATGGCATTCTCGATGAGATACGGGCTCTATGAATATCTCGTCATGTCGTTTGGACTTACCAACGCACCAGCTCACTTCATGTATCTCATGAATTTGGTATTTATGCCGGAGTTGGACAAGTTTTTCATGGTCTTTATAGACAACATTCTAGTTTATTCTAAATCAGAGGAAAAACACGCAAAACACTTGCATATCATGCTCCAACGATTGCGAGAGCACAAGCTCTATGCAAAATTCAGCAAGTACGAGTTTTGGATCAATCAAGTGCTATTTCCTGGTCACATTATTTCAGCGGAGTATATCGCTGTGGATCAAAGAAAAATTATGCAATGCTGAAATGGGAGTCTCCAAAGTCCGTCCACGAGGTTCGCAACTTTCTCGGATTCACGGTATATTATCGGAGGTTCATTCCGAGCTTCTCAAAAATCGCTAAGCAGATGACGAATCTGCTGAAAAAGGGGACGAAATATAATTGGAGCAAGGCATGTGAGGATGCTTTTCAGGCATTGGTGAAACACCTAACAACAGCCCCAATGCTAGCTAATGCAGGATGAATGCGTGATCGCATATGGACAATGTCAGCTTTAGAATCATGAGCAACATTATCCAACTAATGACATTGAGATCGCTGCCGTGGTGATTGCGCTGAAAAGGTGGAGGCATTATTTACAAGGCAATCTTGTGCATCTCTACACCGATCACAAGAGTTCGAAATATATCTTCAATCAGAAGGAGTTGAATATGCGGCAACAAATATGGTTAGAGCTGATCAAAGATTATGAGAATGAGATTCACTACCATCCCAACAAGGCGAATGTTACTGCGGATGCGCTGAGTCGCAAGTCCCATGTCAACAACTTGTCCATCAGTCCGATGGAAGAAAACGAGCCGAGTTTATACTTGGTTCCATATGGAGCGTTATATAATCTTGCTCTCATCCCTACGATATGAGAGAATATTATGGAAGCTCAAAGTAAAGACAAGGGAATGTCCCTCATTCGTAGAAGATTGAAGAATGAAAAAATTAAGTGCTTCCGAAAAGGCAAACACAGCACACTATGGTTCAGAGACCGAATAGTAGTGCCCCGTGACATGACACTTAGGAAGAAAATCATGGACGAAGCTCATTTTTCCATGTATTCTATTCATCTGGGCAGCAATAAAATGTATCAGGATCTGAAAACCAGATTTTGGTGGACACGGATGAAAAGAGAAATTGCCAAGTATGTATCCGAGTGTGATACGTCTCGGTGGGTGAATGCCAACCATATGAGGAAAGCCAGACAGTTGCAACCATTGAACATTCCGGCGTGGAAATGGGAGGATATTAATATGGATTTCATTGTCAGATTACCTCTCACATTCTACAAGCATGATTCAATTTGGGTGACAGTCGACCGATTAACCAAATCAACCCACTTTATTCCTGTCAACACTAACTATCATGCTCAGAAGTATGCATAGTTGTATATTGCAAGAATCACTTGCTTGCACAAAGTTCCCCACACGATTATCTTGGATCGCAGTGCGCTGTTCATTGCTCGCTTCTGGGAGCAGCTACACACATCATTGGGGACCAAGCTAATCCGATGCTCCGCATATCACTCGCAGACCAACGGTCAAACTGAGCGGGTGAATCAAGTTTTTGATGATATGATACACACTTGTGCCATCCACCACGGTAAAAATTGGGACGATCATTTACCATTGGCGGAGTTCTCATATTACAATGGCTATCAAGCTAGCATCAAGATGGCGCCGTATGAAGCTGTCTACAGACATAAATGCCGCACACCACTCAACCCATGTGAATCTGGCGAGCGGGTGATCTACGGTGTTGATCTTGTGAAGGAAGCCGAGGAGCGAGTGCGAGTGATACAAGCCAACAACAAGGTTGCTCAATCTCAGCAAAAAAGCTATGCGGATTAAAGACGTCGCCCTCTTCACTTCAACATCGGAGATCAAGTTTATCTTTGTGTCTCTTCATGAAAGGAATTCATCATTTCGGAGTCAAGAGAAAGCTAGCTCCGCAATTCATTAGTCCGTTCACCATCATTGAAAAATGCGGACCCGTGGCCTATCGTGTGGAGTACCGGGTCACTCTCTGGAATTCATAATGTTTTCCACATCTCTCATCTACGGAAATGTCTCAAGTCCCCAAATGAGATCCAAATGAAGGACATCGAAGCTCTTCTACCAGATCTCACTTGTTCTGAGTATCCGATCCGGATTATCGATGAAAAGACTCGCGCCACAAGAAACCAAACTTTGTACTTCTACAAAATCATGTGGAGCAACCATACTGCTGATGATGCGACATGGGAAAGCGAGGAATATCTCTGATCAAACTATCCAGATTTGCTATCATCTCATATCCGGTAATCTCCCTACCTCTATCTCTTTTGTTGGTAATCTCGAGATGAGATTCTTTTAAGGGAGGAGGGATGGAAAAGCCCTAGTTTTCAAACTTTGAATTCAGCTTTGAGCTAGTAAAAACGAGAAGAAAAAAAATGACAAGGGAAAAGAAAAGGAATTAAAACCCTAAAAAGTGGGAATTCAAAAAAAATAAAATAAGCTACTATTCAGAGAGGTTAACATGAAGATTTTAGTTGACCATTGGATTCCTAATATTCCAAATAGCCCTCATGCAAAATTTCATAATTTTTGAGGCATGTGTGCTATTTAAATTGAGTGAGACATTGAATTGCATCCAAGATTCAAATTCAACTTTGAATTCAAACAAAATCTGTCCAAATGTGGAATTGGACTTAAGAATCAGATTCCACATATTTTTTTATGTCTCCCCACCAAAATCTTGGATTTTTGGACCAAAGCTGGTAAGAGAATTGATGGACCAGAGAGTGGATGAGGGTGAGGCAGCTGTGGGACCCACCTGCCAGTCTCACAGTGAGGGTTGCCGACTCTGTTTCTCCTCTCCCCGCCGATCGACGCATCCTCACCGCCTCCCAGCTCGACATTAAGCAGCTGCGTGTCTAGAGACTTAAGCTCGAGCTCATCCTTCTCTCTTACGCCCTCTGAGAAAGTTTCTCTCTGTTCTTCCTGCAAGAACATTGTCCACCGTGCCCCTGCTTCCTCACGGTGCCGTCGTTTGCAACCAAGAAAAGTGGCGCAACTCTCTCTTCTATCATCTCCATCTTTAAGTTCTTTGTTTCCTCACCATTTTGTTCGATAGTTTGAAGTCTAACCGGAGCTACCGAGTGAAGCCGCCAAGTGACGCCTCGGCTCGACGTCGCCAGTCCAGAGCAAGCCGTCTCCCAAGCTGCTGCCAACATAAAAAGGAGACCTCGTCTTGCTCACGGTGAAAGCCGCTCCCTGATTCCTCAAGTCTACCACTCGTTTTTCCGTTTTTCCTAAAGCATGTTCAATGGAACAGTAATAGGTTTTGCTCTAATTCGATTTACATGCTTAGTAATCGTTCCTAGCCATGAGATATAATCTTCCTGACCTCCCCACGAGTTGCCTCGAAGAACAACCATAGGGAACCAGCCCTAGATGCCGAGAACAACAAGATTTCGGTGCCGCCTCTGTTTTTCACCTAGTTCACCGGCGACATCATTGTTCCGGTCCTGCTCAGCCATGCTCCATTCCTTTTCCTTGTCCCTCATGCTCCCAGGAAGCTTGCCAGCACATCGCCGAGTTGGTTGAGCTATGGTAAGGCAGTTCCAACCCCACCATAGTATGCCCAGCCGCTGCCACCGTCGCGCACAACTGTGCGCCGCCCGAGTGTGAGGAAGAAGAAAGAAGGTGGCCGGGTCCACGTGTCAGCAGCGGTTCTACTTTGCGGGATCGATTGTGACACAGGATTATATGTGGCTGTGCGAGTTAATCCAGTGACCCTCCCTGTGGCCTCGACCGGAGTGGCCCAATTCAAATCAGTGGGCCCATGTTTTAGTTATTTAAACTTTTCTATTGCAGATTAATTCCAAATCTCTTTCAAATTCAAAAATCATTATTTCCTAGTAGATTTGCTCCAAGATTCCCAAATAAATTCTGGTAGACTCATGACAACTACTTTACAGTGATGCAACTTAATTTGTATGAAAGTCCCAGTATTTTTATAATTAATTCCTTTGAGCTATTTGCTTGGGATATTAATTATTCCTGATCTGCTAATTGGAATATTTCCAATTTTGGTCAGATCCCTCATTCAAAAACACTTGATCTCCAGTAAAAATTTCAGGTTCATTGGACTTCATTTACTGGGTCAAACAGTGTTCCAATTTTCAGAGTTCATTAAAATTCAAAAGTTAAGAGAACTATTTCCAGAATTTATCCCAAACTTGTAAAATCATTTCCTCCCTATAGAAAGCTCAGAAAATTATAAAAAATTCTGCTAGAACTAGTGAGACCTTATATAACCTTATAGCTCACTGTTGGCCATGTCAAATCTCCAGATTTAGTACTAAAATTCAGAGAAGCCATTTACTTGTTGGAATTTCAGAGACAACAAGATTCCATGAACCATCCCCTTCTTTGGCCCAGATCCTCATCGTATTACCTAGAATCCAATATAAAAATCCCAAAGCCAATTAAAATCATTTAGTAACAGAAGCAGTGTTTAGAAGTTCATATGCATAGTTTCAATGTCACTTATGCACTTTATGCTTTAAATATCATATTGTAGTACCTAAGAGCACATAAAAAGCTACCAGAGGGGGGTGAATGGTAGACTAAAAAACTTTTAAGTGGAAGCTACAAAACCCCTCGGCAGGCACTAATCTAATAAAGAAAACTGTGTGTGCAACTGTTTTCAAGGTGTTCAACCGTGAAAAAAACTAGTATATATTGTGGAGAATCAGGTCATGAAGACACGACATCAAGAATAACGAGAAACCGCTAAGTAAAACTCATGTTATGTCCAAAACTCTGAGCAAAGGTCAACCTGTTCTATCCGAGTAAAACAGATCTGCTACGCTGTAAAGAAACTTGTGTATATAAAAAACCACAAATCCAATGACCATGAAATTATCAAAAAAGATAGATTATTGAGTAGTAAAGACAATAAAAAAAGAATCACAACAATTGGATCAATAAAGCTCGAGTTATGATCAAAACACCAAAGCAACATCGACCTCACATAAACTCGACAAGAAGAACATGCCAAAAACAAGTCGGACGAAACAAAAGATCCACTAAACTATGAATTCTATTCACCAAAAATACAAGAGGAACAGACAAAAGTCATGCACCCACGAGCCCTGGTCTCCTTTGCTTATATAACTAGCCCTAAGGCCAACCCATTCAACACTAGGACTCCTACTCCTACTCAGTTTCAACCGAAATTTTCCATAACTGCTCAAGTCTCTTCCATACGCAGATAGAAGCAATCTTAAGACTTCCAAACACCATAGGAACATCCTACACATGCCTAAAACAACTCAACTTTGTCACCAACATGAAATCTAACCAAAACAAACACGAAACTTTCCGTATTTGAACCATAACTACCTCATCCACAACCTGAGGCATAATCCAGTTGGTAGGACCTCTCCAACAATATCTTCACTTCCATAACTCTTCACCACACATTAGAACAATATTGCCACATCAATGCACTCCTTGCGCACATGCAAACACTTTCAAACAACGTTCATTGTACCTTCATATGCATTGTTCTTGACCCAAAAATGTTGCGTAACCTTTCGATCAACTCAACCACAATTCCTCCCGAACTTGGTTGTTGAACCTCATCTTCTCCCTAAGACTAGTTTAATGGATCACCATCACTAGCCATGTCTTGACCTCAAGGAACACCTGCACATGAACAAACAACAAATTTTTGCGAGCCCATGTCCTTGACTTGACTCTTGTTAGCTCGAAAACCACAACACTTTATGTGAGCACCTCTCATAAGCATGTTGCAAAACTTAGCAAAATAATATCTATCATGATCAGCCAAAACGCATAAAAAACTTATTCCAAAAGTACTAAGCAAACTTACCATAAGTGTAAAGAAAGTTTGAAACATTTGCGAGTTAAAAACATAGCGGCCGCACGAATATTTCAGCAACAGAAAGATCAGACCGTCCAATACAGCCACTATGCATTATACAAAGAAAATTTTGGACAGTACAAAGTGAAAAACAGGGGCAGCTGACGTGCACCTAAAATTCGGGCAGTGCAAAGTGTGTTCCCGTAAGTTCGAACAATCCGAAGTGGGCTTCTTGGGTATATTCAAAACTTTGCATGTAAAATCCTAACTTTTAAACCTATTTACCAATGTATTCAGCACCTAGGTCTCTCTCATATAGTGACCGGGCTCGAGGAAGGACCCGAAGCACTTGATAGTCTACCGCTAGAAGCTAACTTCAAGTGTGAGTCACAACCAGGTAAGCTCTGGTTTGCATTTAAATCCATTGCAAAGTTTTGAATTTCTATCACTCTTAAGTTCATAGTTTGAATTGCATTATGTTTAAGGTGTATTGATACTCCAAAGGCATGACTCACAATCCCATGGAGTATTTGGATAGATCTATAGCTCGACGTGTAGATGAAAGTGCATCTAGGACTCCCTTGTGGGTTTTGGATGATTTATGACAAGCAATTGGGATCCTAACCTCTTTGTTGAGATGAGTGCAGGCTTATGACAGAAAAATGAACAAAGTACCAAAAAGAAGGAAGAATGAGGAGCAAAGTGGAAATGAGCTCAAGGAAGAAGAGTAGATTATTGTGTATGGAGTGTGTTAAGAAAACACATCCCAAGAGCTCAACCACATTTAAACACACACATTGCACAAAGTTACACAGGACCGGACTAGTCCTATAGACACCAGACTAGTCCGATATCCTTTCTGACAAGAATCGGACTAGTCCTCCCCAGTGCGGACTAGTCCTCAAAACACTTCACAAGTCACACAAAATCGGACAAGTCCGATCACATCCGGACTAGTCCGATATTCTTTCTGATCCAAATCAGACAAGTCCGATGTGTGCACGGACTAGTCCGAAATACCCCCTGATATGAATCGGACAAGTCTCCCAAGTGCGGACTTGTCATCCTATACACTTAGGGTTTCACATTACCGGACAAGCCCGATGGCTATCGGACTAGTCCGAAGATTTCCAGTAGCGAAATCGGACAAGTCCGCTCCTAGCCGAACTAGTCCGATATTTCGGGACACTTAGGGTTTGCTACACTCAGCACACCGGACTAGTCCGGTAACCACCATGGACTAGTCTCAACTTTCTGAACCCTAACGATCACTTTTAGAAACCCATATAAATAGAGTTGTACGGCCATATTTTTATCTTTCTCGAACCCTAGCGCCGTCACACCTCCCAAGAGCCTCAAAAACCACATCTCTCCACGAAATTAAGTGCAACAATGATCAATCCTTTGAGGATTCACTCTAGATCATTGGAGAGACATGTTCAACACCACTGAGCTCTTGGTTTGGTTCTCTAACACACTCCTGCGTTTTAATTGTAATCTTTTGAGTGTGTTTTGGTGGTATTTCGTGTTGTAATCCAAGGGAGCTCTCAACGTGTGAGAAGGCCCCTTTGAATTTGGTTATTCACCCCTTTGTGATTAGTGGAAGAGGATTGGCCTTCGTGGCGATCCGACGAGGGTAGGGTTGGAGAAGACCCGGTCCTTTTGTGGACTCCTCAACGTGGATGTAGGTTGCCTTTGTGGGAACCGAACCACGGGATAAATCCTTGTGTCTTGTGTTTTTGATGTTCATCGTTCTAATTCATCAATATAACCTAGGGTTTCATATTCATTTCTTATCTCACGTTGGATTGTTAAAAACGAGATTTAATTGTGATATAATCTAGCTTATAACATTGAAACCTTTATTTGATTCTATATTTCTGCTGCATACATAAAAGAATCAATCTAATCGATCAAGCTCAATCCACTTAGTCCGTGAACACCGGACTAGTCCGCACTTTACCGGACTAGTCCGATATCTCTGGTATTGAACTGGTTGTTAAGTGTTGCAGGATCTGACAATTTGCAAAAAGGCCTATTCACCCCCCTCTAGGCCACATTCAATTGGTATCAGAGTGTGTTCTTCAAGAAAGAGTCTAACCACTCGAAGAGATCATGTTGGAGATGAAGGACATGCACAAAACCAACAACCAAGAGGAGGTTAACAATGACAAGACCCTAAAGATGGAAAAGTACATCGAAGACATTCAAGACTTCGAGGACGATGATGAGGAGACGCTGGAGCTAAAGGTGCTGCTCAGAAAGAAGGCACTTTTCAAAGGGAAAGTGAAAGTTGAACAGAAGAAGAAGGGGAGTAGTCACACTGACTACTCCCAATATCCTTTTAACTATGATCTTCTAAATTCCAATAATAGTCATTACTTATCTATCCCACTTGGAAAAGCCCCACACTTCGATGGAAGTGATTACTCAATGTGGAGGCAGAATATGAAAATGCATTTGATTTCCTTCAATCCAAGTCTATGGCATGTTGTATGCATAGGGATAGATATTCCCGACGACAATGAAGAGCTCACCCCAAGCCAAGAGCAGGCTATTTATAGAAACACTCAAGCCACAGCAGTAATCACCTCCTCACTCAGTCGGGACAAGTTCACCAAGGTTGATGGACTCGAAATTGCTAAGGAGATATGGGATACACTGCAAACTGCACATGAAGGTGACCGACATGTTCGTGAAGCAAAGATTGAGATGATCGAAGACGAACTAGGAATATTCGCAATTGAGGAATATGAGTCACCTCAAGATATGTACAACCGATTGAAGACACTCGTCAACAAGGTTCGATCATATGGGAGCCAGAAGTGGAATGACCACGAGGTGGTAAAGCTCATCCTTAGAGCTTTTATGCCTCGCAATGTCACACTATGCTCCATGATTAGAGAAAGCCCTGGATACAAAAGGATGACTCCGGATGAATTGCTTGGAAAGATTATCAACTTTGAGATGATGGAAAAACAAGCAAAGCACGTCAAGGAAATTGTCGACCTCACCTCGGCAAAGAAGAAAGGTGTTGCTTTGAAGTCCACCCTCAAGCCCCTATCCAAAGAAGCTAGAGAAGCACAACTAGAGGAAGACAGTGACGACGAGAGCAGTGAACTAGATGAAGATGACATGATATTATTCATGAAAAAGTTCAAGAGAATAATGAAGAAAAGACAAGGTACAAAATCAAGTGAAGGAAAGTACAAGGACAGAACAAAGGCAAAGTTGAGGCGGGCATGCTATAATTGTGGTGAGTACAACCACTTTATTGTTGATTGCCCGTACGAAGAGAACAAGAAGAAGACAAAAGAAGCCAAGCCTCAACCCAAGATATTCTTCAAGAAGAAGAAACAAGCCGAACAAGCTCACATAGGGAAGGAGTGGGACTCAAATGATGAGTCCTCATCATCCGAATAAGAAGAGATGGATAGCATAGCTATCGAGAGCACGTCCAAGAAGTCTACCCTCTTCCCTACACTCGGCACAAGGAAGGGAAATGGCACTTGCCTCATGGCAAAGGAAGGTAAACGCAAGGTAACCATCAAAGCCCCTTCCGTGTATTCCTACTCTAGTGATGATGAAATACATAGTGATAATGAGGATATGCTTATTGGACTAGATAGGAAAGATGCAATAAAAATGAAGTTTTTAATTGATCAACTTGTTGAGAAGGAGAGGTTAATTCATCGTCAAGAGGATATGATCATCTCCCAAAAGGAGGAGTATGTCAAACTTGACAAACTTCTAGAACTTGAAAAGGAGAAAAGAAATTCACTAGAGCTTGAGTTGGCTTCAAGCAAGGAAGCTTGCCTGGAGTTAACCAACTCAAATGTTGCAATCAAGGACCAACTTGCTGACCTGATCAAGGTTAACAAGATCCTTGAAGTGCAAGTTGAGTCACTCAAGCTGAGTGAACCATCCTCCTCTTCAAGTTCACCTTTCAACCCACTAAAACTGATTTAGCTCATGCTTGTACATGTAAGAAAGGTGACACCAGTTTGAAGGAGAAGTCAACCTCCACAAAGGATAAACATCCTTCCCAATGTGGGATACTTGACAAGGAGATCAACTATACACGTAGTGCATACTTGGTCCAAAGACCTCCAAACATCAAATATGGCATTGGTTACTCTTATGGTGAAAAGCAGCATGCTAGAAGTCATAAGAATAACAAGGAGAGGATTACCTTTGTAAAAGGAAGACCCTCTCAAACTGGAAAGTCACAGATTAAGACTATACCTACACAGGAACATCGGACTAGTCCGGTCGATGTCCGGACAAGTCTGGTTCTTCGGACAAGTCCGGGCCCCCAGACTAGTCCGGTACACAAACAACTATTGTTTAAAACCTTTGATGCCTCTTATGTGTTAATGAGAAATAACTTTGGCAAGGTTTATGCTCATTATGTTGGGCCACACCATGGGAACACTAAATCTCATGTGTGGGTGCCCAAATGTATTGTAACTAACCTCCAAGGACCCAAGCAAGCTTGGGTACCTAAAACCAAATCATAATTTGTTCTTGCAGGTCTATTCCTCCAGTGGATCTAAATGGGTGCTAGACAGCGGGTGCACCAACCATATGACCGGAGAAAGAAGAATGTTCGTGGAATATGAAGAGAATGAGGACCAAAATGAGGGCATCTACTTTGGAGATAACAGTCAAGGAAGGGTGCTCGGTACCGGTAAAATTGCTATATCATCTAAACACACACTTTCTCATGTTTTACATGTTGAATCCTTAGATTATAACCTACTGTCCATATCTCAACTATGTGACAAAGGTTATAATTGCTTGTTCACTAACGAGGGTGTGACCGTCTCTAGGAGGAGTGATGATTCCATTGCATTCAAGGGTATGTTGAAGGGAAAGCTTTACCTTGTTGACTTCAACAAGGATAAAGCCGAACTTGACACATGCTTGATTGCAAAAACCAACATGGGTTGGCTGTGGCATAGGCGGCTAGCGCATGTTGGTATGAGGAATCTTCAAAAACTCCTCAAGGGCGATCACATCCGCGGTTTGAAGGATGTTGTTTTTGAGAAAGACAGGCCTTGTAGCGCTTGCCAAGCTGGGAAGCAAGTTAGAGCACCTCATCCCGCAAAGAACTTCATGACTACAACAAGACCGCTCAAGCTACTTCACATGGACTTATTTGGTCCAATTGCTTACATAAGCATCGGCGGTAACAAATATGGACCGCTCAAGAAGACATCCTATGAGCTACTCACCGGTAACAAACCAAATATTTCATATTTTCGAGTTTTTGGCTCTCCATGCTATATCTTAAACAAGAAGTCTAGGAATTCAAAGTTCGCTTCGAAGTCCGATGAAGGTTTCTTGTTTGGTTATGATTCGAACACTTACGCCTATCGTGTTTTCAACAAGACCTCCGGACTTGTTGAAATAGCACGTGACATAGTGTTCGATGAGACTAATGGCTCCCAAAAGGAGCAAGTTGATCCATGTGAACTAGGTAAAGAAGGAGCTCCTTGTCAAGCATTGAAGAGAATGGCTCTAGGTGAGGTTCGACCACAAGAGCCACCTCCACACGTACATGAGGGAGATAACCACAAGAGGAGATCAACGATCAAGGGGGAGCTTCAACACAAGATCAACCACAAAGATACCAAGATAATCAACAAGTCAACGAAGGCAATGACTTAGGGGGAGAAGTAGATAATCATGAAGATACAACTCCTCAAGTGCCACACCCAAGAGTACACCAATGCGTCCAAAGGGATCACCCAATCGACAACATCATCGGTGACATCCAAAAGGGAGTAACCACTACATATCGCATAGCTATTTTGTGAACACTATTCGTTTGTATCCTTTTTGGAACCACGCAGGGTTGAAGATGCATTGAAGATCCGTACTGGGTGGTGGCAATGCAAGAAGAATTAAACAACTTCAAGCGGAACGAAGTGTGGGAACTTGTGCCAAGACCCAATGCAAACATTGTCGGTACCAAGTGGGTCTTCCGCAACAAACAAGATGAACACGGGGTGGTGACAAGGAACAAGGCACAACTTGTGGCCAAAGGGTACTCACAAGTCGAAGGTTTGGATTTTGATGAAACTTTTGCTCTAGTAGCTAGGCTTGAATCTATTAGAATATTACTTGCATATGCTACTCACCATGATTTCAAGCTGTATCAAATGGATGTGAAAAGCGCCTTCCTCAATGGACCAATCAAGGAAGAGGTGTACGTGGAGCAACCACCGGGATTCAGAGATGAAGAGTTCCCCGACCACGTGTTTAAACTGGGTAAGGCTCTCTATGGCCTCAAACAAGCTCCTAGAGCTTGGTATGAGTGTCTTAGAGATTTCTTAATTGAAAATGGCTTTAAGATTGGCAAAGTAGAATATACACTGTTTACAAAGAATTTTGATGATGATCTGTTTATTTGTCAAATTTATGTTGACGATATAATCTTTGTGTCAACTAACCAATCTTTTTGTGAAGAATTTAGTAAAATCATGATAGACAGGTTTGAAATGTCAATGATGGGAGAGTTAAAGTACTTTTTGGGATTCCAAGTGCGGCAACAAAAGGAAGGGACGTTCATAAGACAAACCAAGTACACAGAGGACATACTTAAGAAGTTTGGTATGGACAAGGCAAAGCCCATAAAGACCCCCATGGCAACAAATGGCCACTTGGATCTCAATGAAGATGGACCTAACGTCGTCCAAAAGGTATATCGCTCCATGTTTGGATCTCTACTCTAATTATGTGCATCTAGGCCAGACATTATGTTGAGCGTATGTTTGTGTGCAAGATTTCAAGCCAACCCTAAAGAATGTCACTTGACAGCCGTAAAAAGGTTCTTGAGATATTTAGTTCATACACCCAACCTTGGTCTTTGGTACCCAAAAGGCTCAAAATTCAATCTCATCGGTTATTCTGATGCAGATTATGCCGGGTGCAAAGTAGATGGAAAAAGCACTTACGGCACATGCCAATTCCTAGGGAGATCCCTAGTTTCTTGGTCCTCCAAGAAACAAAATTCCATTGATTTATCCACATCCAAAGCGGAGTATGTTGCAGCCAGGAGTTGTTGTGCTCAACTCCTTTGGATGCGACAAACTCTAAGGGATTATGGTTACAGTATGAACCATATTCCACTCCTTTGTGATAATGAGAGTGCCATCAAAATTGCCCACAACCCAGTTGAACACTCCAGAACTAAGCACATAGATATAAGACATCACTTTTTGAGAGATCATGCCATGAAAGGAGACATAGCTATTTCCCACGTCAATACCCAAAAGCAATTGGCCGACATATTCACCAAGCCACTTGATGAAAAACGCTTTTGCGAACTCCGAAATGAACTAAATATCCTTGATGCTCGGAGTGTGGTTTGAAATGTTGCATACCTGTATGAATTCTTCAAATATGTTGTTTTGGATTGTGAAAAATCATCTCTCTCATTTTTCTCCAAAAAACTATGTCAATTACTAGATCTTGGTGAATTATGATCATTGCTTGATTGTTGTATACTTACTGATCATATTCATCAAGATTATCTGACGTGTTTTGCCTCTCTTTTCTCAAAATATGTACCTTCAAATATATATGAATGAGCTACAAATTCTTGCCTGGTGACCACGGACTAGTCCGTGGTTGCCAGGACTAGTCCGCCCATGCAGACCAGTCTGTAGAGTGCCGGTTAGGCCAGACTAGTCCGGTAGCCAACGGACTAGTCCGATATAGCCCCTAGAAAAGTTCGGACTAGTCCGGTCTTCTCGAGACCTGTCCGATTTTTCGTATCCATAATCCTAGCCACCGCTAAACCCTAAATCCCTCACCTCCACTCTTGCCTCATGCACTCTCTCTCTTCGTGCTCGAGCCCCCAAGGCGGTTTCTTGATTTCTCCATCAAAACTTCGCAAGTTTGGGTGGGATTTGATCGACATTGCATCGGGACTGAAGCTCTCAGATTAGTCTGGCCTTCAACGTCCTCTTCTTCCAGCTCCAGTCGATTTCTTCGGTAGTCTTTCACCCTAACCGTAGAAATCCCAAATTCCTTCATTGTTGATCAAATAGCCTAGCATATTTCACTATATTCAGGCCTCCTTGATGTATCACGTTTATGCTACGCCTATTGTACATTAGGAATCACCATTTATCTAGTTTCCTAGGTTTTTGAGTTTGAATACCGGACTAGTCCGGTCCATGCATGGACAAGTCCGATATCCCGGACTAGTACGTGCCTGGACACCGGACAAGTCCGACTTTTCTGATCTCAAAACCTAACTTGTCAATTCCTCAATGCAAGTCCTTGCTATACTTTCACACCTATGCATTGTACCATTCATTCTCAATCAAGCCTCTCATTCTCAGGTCATGTCGAGCTCAAATGATGAAGTTTCCGATTTTGAGGCCGAGATGGACCACGAGATGGCACCTCGAACCTCAACGAGTCTCGGCAAGAAGCGCCAAGAGAGACCTACCGAGCCAGCTCCGTCTCCTCCACAGGTTCGGAGGAAAGTGCTGGCGAAGAAGCCGTCCTCCAAGGTGCCATCTTCTAGGACTACCACCGGTGGTGGTCCTAGCTCGGCAAGTGCCCGCCAAGCAAAGGGCAAGGGCAAATGGATTGCTACGGGTCCAGTTGGCCCGTTGAAGCTACATGCTCCGAGGGAAGGGGTTCGAGACCCCACTGAAGAAAAGTTCAATGGAAAGGGCAGCGACTCAGCTGCAAAGCTCAGGAGCATTGATTGCTATAGTCATCTAAAGCAAGCTGCAGATGGAAGATTCTGGAGCAATTTTCATGCTGACTATTACAGGGCCGTTTACCTACAGATGAAGACACCGGTGGTGCACTGTCAGTGGATTGACTGGGCACATCTTGAGAAGAAGAGATGCTCTGCATTTGATGAAGTGATTGCAGCAACTAAAAAACATGGCTTGAAGGACCTCTTTGCCTTCAAGTACAATTGGAATGATGAAGTGGTGGATCAGTTCTATGCCACTTGTTACTTTGCAAGCAATGAAGAAGAGAGAGTGACTTGGATGACTGATGGATCCAAGTACACTATCACATATGAAGAATTTGCAAGGATGTTGCATCTTGACACCTCAAGCAATGACTATGTGATTATTCACAATGTTGGTGTCATCGAGAAGGAAAAGATGAAGTTTCTCTATGAGCCCAACTCAAAGTTCATCCCTCCTTCCACGAAGAATATGAAGCCATTATTTGTGGTGCTAAATAGAGTCTTGAGGAAGACAATAGCTCCTAAGGATGGGGATGCAGGGAGTGTTCAAGGATACCTCCGAACTCTGATGAGGATCATAAGCAAAAACCGCCCATTTGATGTGGCGGAATACATTTGGAATGACATGGTGAACGTATCATGCACCCCTAACAGATCATGTGGCTATGCCCCTTATCTCATGTACATGATTGAGAAAGTCACAGGGATCGAGTTTGTCAAAGATGTGGAGCACACACCTCTGAGGCCTCAGAAGCCTCAACAAGTAAATGTCCAGGCTGCTCCCTCGCCGGCCTCTAGCCTTGAGGCATCGGCGAAAGCAAGAGAAGATGCAAGTGCTGCCCCTGCTGGTAGGGCAGCCCCTCAAAAAGGATCAGCTAGTGGGATTCTGAAATATCTCGCTGCAATCTTTGCCTCCTGCAAGAAGGCCGAAGTGAAGGCCCACAAGCTCAATCAGAAAAGAAAGTCGGACATGAGGTACATCAAGGCAAATGTGAAGCAAATTTGCCAAAAGCTGGAGATCGACCCCATTGGATCTACAGTGATTTCAGAAGACTCCGACCCGGACTTCACTGAGCTCGGGCCCTTGACCCCCTTTGAGCTTGCCTACTTTGGCGTTGGGTACTCGAGTACATCCGCACCTCCTCCTCCTCCTCCTCCTCATCAAGCTGAAGATGAAGATGATGAAGACGACGATGAGAGGACCGACAGCGAAGAGTGAAGACCCTTGGACCCTCCTCTCCTTCTTTTTGGTGTCTTGATGCCAAAGGGGGAAAGATTGAGGGGGAGTCTTAGTCTTGGCTGTAGTTTGCGAGGAGAGAGTTCTATGCTTTTCTTTTTACCTCTTTTGTGGCTTGTAATTTTTTCACAATGATCTTATGTTAATTATGGTTCTGTGATGCAATGAGTTCATCCTTTGAGTAGTATTTATGAAAACTGTGATTTTGCTCTAGAATGTCATATATGCTTGCTATTTAGTAATTAATGTCAATTATATCATTATCAATGTTTCAGTATACTTAGTCATGCATCCCACCATAAAGAATTCACATATGGATAATACTTTTCACTGCTTGATGCATTTTGGATTCATATGTGCATACTTTATGAAAATCTCAATTTTTATCACATTTTGTGAAATCTCAATTGGTTGTCATCAATCACCAAAAAGGGGGAGATTGAAAGTGCATCTAGGACTCCCTTGTGGGTTTTGGATGATTTATGACAAGCAATTGGGATCCTAACCTCTTTGTTGAGATGACTGCAGGCTTATGACAGAAAAATGAACAAAGTACCAAAAAGAAGGAAGAATGAGGAGCAAAGTGGAAAGGAGCTCAAGAAAGAAGAGTAGTAGATTATTGTGTATGGAGTGTGTTAAGGAAACACAGCCCAAGAGCTCAACCACATTTAAACACACAAATTGCACAAAGTTACACAGGACCAGACTAGTCCGACAGACACCGGACTAGTCCGATATCATTTCTGACCAGAATCGGACTAGTCCTCCCCAGTGCGGACTAGTCCTCAAAAAACTTCACAAGTCACACAAAATCGGACAAGTCTGATCACATCCGGACTAGTCCAATATCCTTTCTGATCCAAATCGGACAAGTCCGATGTGTGCACGGACTAGTCCGAAATACCCTCTGATATGAATCCGACAAGTCCCCCAAGTGCGAACTTGTCATCCTATACACTTAGGGTTTCACATAACCAGACAAGTCCGATGGCTATCGGACTAGTCCGAAGATTTCCAGTAGCAAAATCGGACAAGTCCGCTCCTAGCTGGACTAGTCCGATATTTCGGGACACTTAGGGTTTGCTACACTCAGCACACCGGACTAGTCCGGTAACCACCACGGACTAGTGCAAACTTTCTGAACCCTAACGATCACTTTTAGAAACCCATATAAATAGAGTTGTACGGCCATATTTTTATCTTTCTCGAACCCTAGCGCCGTCACACCTCCCAAGAGCCTCAGAAACCACATCTCTCCACGAAATTAAGTGCAACAACGATCAATCCTTTGAGGATTCACTCTAGATCATTGGAGAGACACGTTCAACACCATTGAGCTCTTGGTTTGATTCTCTAACACACTCCTGCGTTTTAGTTGTAATCTTTTGACTGTGTTTTGGTGGTATTTCGTGTTGTAATCCAAGGGAGCTCTCAACGTGTGAGAAGGCCCCTTTGAATTCGGTTATTCACCCCTTTTGATTAGTGGAAGAGGATTGGCCTTCGTGGCGATCCGACGAGGGTAGGGTTGGAGAAGACCCGGTCCTTTTGTGGACTCCTCAACGTGGATGTAGGTTGCCTTTGTGGGAGCCGAACCACAGGATAAATCCTTGTGTCTTGTGTTTTTGGTGGTCATCGTTCTAATTCATTAATATAACCTAGGGTTTCATAATCATTGCTTATCTCACGTTGGATTGTTAAACACAAGATTTAATTGTTATATAATCTAGCTTATAACATTGAAACCTTTATTTGATTCTATATTTCCGCTGCAGACATAAAAGAATCAATCTAATCGATCAAGCTCAATCCACTTAGTCCGTGAACACCAGACTAGTCCGCACTTTACCGGACTAGTCCGATATCTCTGGTATTGAACTGGTTGTTAAGTGTTGCAGGATCGGACAATTTGCAAAAAGGCCTATTCACCCCCCTCTAGGCCACATTCAGTAGAATTTCCATGATAATGTTATATGGAACCCGATAAAAGTAGAGTAGTTGGAATCGACTCGCGAGATAGAGTTACCGTCACACGAGATCAATTTATGTTGAAAATGATTTATGGAAATGAATATGAGATTGGGTAGTGGGCTAGGAGGCAGCGAGACATGATCTCACATGCATAGCATTGCCTCTATCAATTGAGGACCGATCTGTGTGTGGTCCCGCTGAGCAAGTTTGAGGCCTACCGTACCATTTTATAGGAGTGGGTTGAGGGTAGCAAGGTGTAACTAGGCCGGTGGGCGATGACATTACTGTTAGCTCCATGCAAGGACCTCCTACCCGCTACGGATGGACTGGTGCGATATTTGGGTGTTATGTGAAAGGTTGCCACATACGACAAAGTACTGAAGTGTGACTCTCTCCACTTCTGAAAGCGAATATGTGTCGTGTTGTCTAGGTTCTACTAATTGCAATCACCGTCCCTCACGGTTATTTGAGCAACGCCCTCGGGAGCCATGCCCAACCTTTACCGACCTTCGACCATGCCCTCGAGAGACATGGGGATGATCAAAGCCTACCCCAAAGGCCCGACAAAGGCAGCGCGAGCCGACCTCGCGTCGTCCGACAAGTAAAAGAGTACGCCACTCGCCGCACAGTGTACTCTAGGCGTTCTCTGTTATACGCCAAAGCATCGAGCTTGGCACACATAATATAAATGCCAAAGTCATGCCTTCTCCTCTTTTGCGACTTCTCGCTTTTTGACCCAAGCATTTTATCTCGAGTCCAAGCCCGAAAGTGACCTTCGTTATCATGTAGATCTCAAAAAGCACCACACGAACAAAGGGACTAACCAACCATCGTGCAACACTCGGGGGCTGCTGAACCGTACGGGACTCGGTCCTACTTGGGAACTTCCGATACAATCCTTTTTTCTAGGTACTCCCTTGATGACTCGCAACTCACGGCTAATAACGTCAGGAGTTCTTAAAAGCAATAGTTAGAGTGGACCACAGGGACAAAACAAACAAAGAATCTCATAAAAAGGTATTTTCTTTTCCAACAGGGGAGGCTCCCAAAGGTCCCTACTACAAAAAACTACATGGGCTTCAACCCCGGTCCACCTCTTCCAGAGGGACCCTTACGAAACAAACTCAACCATTGAAGACGCAGCAAGCGCGACCAAATCAGTGAACGCGTTGAGCTCGTCAACCATGCTGCCATCGGGAAAGTATCGGAGGATCTGGAGGTCGACATAGTTGTAATGGGACATCGTGATGGCCATGGCGACACGGGCCCCACAAAAGGCTCGAGCAGCCCTGAAGGCGGACAGTCGGGCACCTACTTGGACTAGTACATGAGCTAGCTGGTCAGTGAGCCTGACTCTAGCTCGATCCCGTAGAACTAGGTGGCATATCGAGCGCCCAATATCTCAGAGCCCTTCAACATCTAACTTAAGCATCATGATCGCCTTAAGGACTTGCCGAAGCCTTGTCTCCTGGGAAATGAGGCTTGTAGAGGTGGTCGCCACTAGCAGACCTAGCACCGGGTCACAAACTGCCGCTGTTGTGCCCTGGACTTTCTTCAGCTCACGCTTGGTGACAGAAAAACGACCGTGAAGGCCTCCAACATGCTTTGCCCCAGCTTGAAGCAGGTCCTCGACTAGCACAATCTGCCCCTGTATAGCTGCGCAAAGCATCCCACAAAATGATCATATCAACAAAGTTAGAGACAGAAGAAAGGAGAAACCAACCTGCAACCTGATGGTCCACCTCGCCCACAGCATTCCACACCTCTCGAATCTAGCCGATGCTGGCCTCCAAATCCTTCGAAGCAAGAGCCGCATCTCCCCGGGCAACCTCGACGTCAGTATGGGCATGGGTGAGGTAGGTGGTCGACTTCACCACAACTACGATCATGACAGAATCCTCCCGAGCCACCTCCCTCATAGTGGCCCGGGGCTGCTCAGGCTCTGCTCATGCTCTGGCCAGCTCGGCCTCCACATGACACTGGTGACACTCGCTCTTGCGGAGAAGCTATGACTTCTAGGCGGCTTGTCGAGCCAACTCCTACTGAAAGGAGTCCTGTTAGAGCCTGAAGGAAGAAACTTGTAAGTGCATCTAGGCATTCCCTTGTGGGTTTTGGATGATTGATGACAAACAAACGAGATCCTAATGAATTCGTTGAGTTGAATGCAGGTTAACCAAGATTAGATACTTGGTGCACTAAAAAATGTGAAAAATGAAGTGATGAAGAAAAATGATAAGGCTCAATTGATGAATAAAGGGAAAAGTAGACTTAATTGTATAGGATGTGTGTGAGAGACACATCCAAAGAGCTCAAGTCCTTACCTAGGGGTAAGGGATTAAAATCAACCTAATAATTCACTGAGCACCAGACTAGTCTGTTCACAAACCGGACTAGTCCTTTCAACTTTTTGTAGTCTCACTTCACAGTGCACCGGACTAGCCCGTTCATAGACCGGACTAGTATGTTAAACTTTTTGATGTTCCGTAACACTGTGCATCGTACATGTCTGTTCATGGACCGGACTAGTCCGAGAAACTTTCTGATGTTTCAATACACATGGAACCGGGCATGTTCGGACTCCTATCGGACTAGTCGGATATACCTCACATATATTAGGCTTTTTAGTGTGATGCACATTCCATGTAGATTTTACTCAGCACGCCGGACAAGTCTGGTCCCCAGAGCGGACTAGTCCGGCTGTCGAGATCCCTAACGGTAATAATTTTGGAAACACTATAAATAGGAGATCCACGACCCCACAAACACAACACTCGCATTCTACCGTTAAGAACTGAAATCCTAGCACCGCCACTCGTCCGAAGAGCAAAAAACACTCTCCCCACGCATCTAAGTTCCTCAAAAGTGAAATTCTTGGAGTATTCAGATTTGGATTGGGAGATCGTTGTCTACGCGTCATTGAGCTTTTGGGGTTTGATCTCTTTACACTCTTGCATTACTTGTAATCTTTTTTAGTGTATTAGATCACTTTTTCTAATATAATTTATGTGGGAGTCCTCAACGTGTGAGGTTGCCCCACCAACTTGGTGATTATCCATGATAGTAGAATCAAGTCCGCCTCGTGTGGTGACTTGATGAGAGAAAAGGGTTTGAAGAGACCCGGCTTTGTGTGGGCCTCCTCGACGAGGACGTAGATCTCTTTGGTGAGATCGAACCTCAGTAAAAATCTGTGTCCTGTGTGCTCATCTCTTTACTCTTGCAATCATCATTATTTAGAGCATTAAGTTGATCAAACTTGCAATCTGAATTAACATTGTATTCCACGTGCAATTTTGCAATACTAATTGTTCGATCAAGTGTTCTGAATAGTTCTTTAAACTCCGCTGCTATAGCAATTACGAGTTCTGCATCAGCACTTGATTAGTTCACAACACATCAGCACACCGGACTAGTCCGCAGTCAAATCGGACAAGTACGATCCCTTAGGTATTTAATGATTGGATTATGTGTGCAAGAAAACTTTCAAAGCCTATTCACCCCTCTAGGCCACATTTAATTGGTATCAGAGCAAGGTTCTCCATTTACGAGACTCACCACTCAGATCAAGGGCCTTTGACAAGAACAACGAGATCCCAAAGGTGGCCAACACCGAAGGTGAACAAGACACCAAGGTATTTGATGTACTCAGGGAAAACAAACATGATGATGAAGAAGTGCATTAACTCAAGGTGCTTCTAAGGAAGAAACTCCTAAGCAAAAAGGGCAAGGAAGAAGCCGAGAAGACAACGAAGAGTGATCATCACGACTCCTCCCGATATCCTTACTATTACGATTGTCTTAATTCTAACAATCATTATCTTTCAATTCTATGGGAAAACCTCCTCATTTTGACGGAAATGATTATACAATGTGGATGTATAATATGAAAAATGCATCTTATCTCCTTAAACCCCAGTCTTTGGAATTTTTTTGTATAAGTGTAGATATCCCTGATACCGATGATGAACTCACTCCGGAGCAAGAGCAAGAGCAAGAGCAAGAGCAAGAGCAAGAAATTCAACGCAATGCTCAAGCTGTTGCAGTGATCACTTCTTCCTTGAGCCGAGAAGAGTTCAACAAGATTGATGGACTGGAAAGTGCCAAGAACATATGGGATACACTCAAGAGCGCACATGAGGGAAATCACTTAGTTCATGAAGCAAAAATTGAAATGCTTGAAGGAGAATTGGGGAGGTTTGCTATTGAGGAGGGCAAATCACCTCAAGAGATGTACAACCAAATGAAGGTGCTGATCAACATGATCCATGCGTATGGAAGCAAGAAGTAGACCGATCATGAAGTCGTCAAGAGGATGATAAGGGCATTCATGCCCCGCAATGTCACTTTATGCTCGATGATTTGAGAAAGTCCGGGGTTCCATAAAATGACTCCGGATGAACTATTGGGCAAAATCATCAACCACGAGATGATGGAAAAGGAAGCCAAATATATGAAGGATCTTGCTGAGCTGACTTCATCAAAGAATAAGGGGGTGACCCTCAAGGCGACTAGCAAATCAAAAGAAAAGAAAGTCCATAAGGTGCAAAACGACAAAGACACTAACGATGTGAGCACCGATATGGATGACGAAGAAATGATCCTCTTCATGAAAAGATTCAAGCGCATGATGAGAAGAAGAAAATGCAATAATTCTAGTGAAGACAAGAACAAAGAAAAGGGCAAATCCAGATCTAGGCGCTCATGCTACAACTGTGGTGAATATGGGCACTTCATAGTTGATTGCCCATATGAAGAAAATAAGAAGAAGAAGGAAGTGAAGCCTCAAGAGAAGAAAATCTTTAAGGAAAAAAGGCAAGCTCATCAAGCGCACATGGGCAAGGAGTGGGACTCAAATGACGAGTCCTCCTCACATGATGAAGATGAGATGGCAACAATTGCCATCAAGAAGCCCTCCATGAAGTCTACTCTCTTTCCAAACTTGGGACGATGGAAGGAGTCAAACCACACTTGCCTTATGGCCAAGGAAGGCAAGAAAAAGATCATATCTAAACCCTCATATTTACATTACTCTGATGATGATTTCGATAGCAGTGAAAAATTAACACATGTTTAAGGGCTTAAGTAAAAATACATTAGATAAAATGAAAATGTTGATGGATGAAATATTTGAGAAGGAAGATCTTATCAAATGAAAAGAAGATATGCTCATCCTTCAAAAGGAGAGATACTCTGAGGTTGAAAAGGCTCTCGAGCTTGAAAATAAAAATAGAGAAGCAATTAAGCGTGAGCTAGCTTTGAGCAAGGAAACTTGCTCAAATCTAAATGATTTGAATGTTGTACTTAAGGATGAGCTTGTTAACCTAACAAAAGTTAACAAGAACCTTCAAGTACAAGTTGAATCACTCAAGAAAAATGGTTCCTCCTCTCATAAAAGCTCACCCTCTTCAAATATTGAGTCTGTTCCACCTAAAACTTGTAATTGTGCTAATTTGGTTCTTGACCTAAAAAATGAACTTAACGTGGCACAAAGAAAAAATTCACCCAAAGGTGGCATTTTTGATAAGGATAAAATGAAGTATGCACAAAGTGCATACTCGGTTACTAGGGCTCCTAATATCAAGGATGGCCTTGGATATTCTCGAGGTGAAAAGTGTAACGCTAGAAACCCTAAGAATAACAAGGAATTTATTGCTTTTGTCAAGGAAAGCTCAAATCAAGTTAAGAACACCAAACATGTTCGTTCCTTACATGAGAAAGCTATAAATGGACCAAACATCATGTTTCATGACTTTAATGCCTCATACATTCTTATAAATAATAAATTTAATCATGTTTATGCCAAGTATGTTGGGTCACTCCACAAGAGTCCAAAATCCTGTGTGTGGGTGTCCAAATGTCTTATCACTAACATCAAAGGACCCAATATAGCTTGGGTACCTAGAAGCAAGGCATAATTATGTCTTGTAGGTCTACCCCTCCAATGTATTAAAAAATGCTTGATAGGCACAAACAAAATGATTAGAGGAAATATAATATTCATGGGGTACAATGAAGATCAAATTTCATCTCCACCCAGATCATCAACACAAGACTCAACTGTACAACAACCAAAGAGCAATGGTTAGTGGGGGGGGGGGCTCGACATGAGAAAAGGTCCATATGTACAAGATCAACCTCAACAGGATCAAGACAGTTAATCAACAATGGAGGCAATAATTAAGGGGGAGATAAAGAAAATTAAGAAGAAAAAGAGGATACATGACCATATTGCGTTGGTACATTAATCCTTGCTGTTAATTTAGTATACTCCTGTGCATCTAGGCTTATACTGAGTATATGTTTTGTGTGCAATATTTCAAATCACTTCGATTCTTGAAATGTGGCTTGAAATATTGCATACCTGCTTGAATCTTCAAAGTTTACTTATTTTGCAAAAAACTATCCCTTATCTTGATTTTCACTTGAAAACTATTTAAATTAGTGAATCTTGGTGAATTATGACCATTGTATGATAATTGATTGCTTACTGGTCATGTTCATCAAGATTATTTGTGAGATGATGTCCTTTAGATCACTATTAGATCAAACTCCAAAAAATCAATTTGTTCCTATTCTCATAAGTACTACTGACCCAAACTAGTCCGGGTTAGCAACGAATTAGTCCGTTGTTTCAGACTAGTCCGACTCTTGTCCGGCATACCGGACTTGTCGGACTCTATACTGTACTAGTCCGTACACCTAGGGTTTAAACCCAGCCTGACGCCCAGAGTTCTTCTTCCTCCACTCACAATCGCATTTGCTTCTCTCTCTTCAAAACCTAGCTCCCAAGACAATTTTCGCTTTTGTCCACCATAATAAGAGTTTTTCCACGAGAAATCTTCTCCTCAGTGCTAAGCTTCATCACTCTGGACTAATCCGGACCAAACTCTGTGCTTTCATCTCCAACCGTCAAATTTTCGGTAAAAATCTCACTCAACCCTAGTTCTCACCCTTCCTTCAATCTTGCTTATTTTCTTGATTCCTAGGGCATACATTACCTTTCTAGATGTATTCCTACTAAATTCCTACCCGTTTTGCATCAATTCGAGCTAGATTTGTTGAAATAGGAAGTTAGGGTTCATAAGTCAGTCTGGACTAGTCTGGTGTCTAGTGCGGACAAGTCCGGTCCTTTGGAAAAGTCCGCACTCTATAGCCGGACAAGTTTGGTACCCTGAAAAGTTGAACCTCTGAATTCTTATTTCCACAAAGACTACAATCAATCCTTAAAATCCCCTGTCAGACACGATATCGCTAGCTTCTGAGGACAACTCATTTGATTATGAAGCCGAGCGTGACCATGTAGGTGTACAAAGTGCCAAAGAGAGAGTCATGACTACATGCTCACTCCTCTCCTCCTGACGATGCTCTTCCTAAGAAGAGGAGAGTGGTAGTGAAGAAAGCTCTAAGCAAGGATGGTGCTGGTGCCAGCTCAACCGTACCTAGAAGAAGCATCAACAAGGGAAAAGGACTAGCTAGTGGTCCTATTGGTCCGTTGAAGATGAAGGCCCCTAATCACCACAACAGGCAGCCTTCAGATGATGATTTTACTGGAAAGGGAAATGAACTGGCTGATAGATACAGGAAGATTGAAGTCTATGACCATCCTAAGCAGCCAGCTGATCCAAGGTTCTGGAGCAACTTTCATGCTGACTATTATGAGCATGTTTACATGAATATGAGGAACCCGGTGATTGAAAGTCAGTGGGTCAATGTCACCTACCTCCAATCCAAGAAGTTCCAAGCCTATCAAGAGGTCCTGGAGGCATTGGAGAGACATGGTTTGAAGGATCTTCTATCCGTATGATACAATTGGAACAATAAAGTCATCACCCAATTTTATTGTACTCTCTACTTTGCCCGTGATGATGGGGATAAGATGATTTGGATGACACATGGATCCAAGTATAGTGTTACTTTGAGGAATTTGCCAGAATACTTTACCTTGAAGATACCTTGGAAAATGAGCTCATTATTCATAACTTGAAGCCTTTGGAGAAGGAAGAGCTAGAATTCCTCTATGACACAAGAATGCCTTACAAGCCTCCAACTACCATATATTTGAAGCCATTCTTTGCAGTCCTGAATAGAAGTCTGAGGGATACCATAGCTCCCAAGGATGGAGATGCTGGAATCATCCAAGGGACTCTAAGGACCTTGATGAAAGTGATCAGACAGAGAAGAACTTTCAATGTCTTTGAGTACATCTACAATGACATTGTGAACATCTCTATTAATCCAAACAGGTCATGTGGCTATGCACCTTATATCATGTACATGATTAAGAAGGTGACAGGACTTGAGTTTGTCAAAGATGTTCCTCACACAGGCCTCAAGCCGCAGAAGCCAACAATATACACTATTCCTTCTGCTCCTGCCTCACCTGCAGTGGAGCAGAGATCTAAGAAAGAAAATGAAGGCACAAGGACTCCAGCTGCTACTCCTGCTTCTCCACCCTACAGAGAGTCCTCTAGTGGTGTGCTAAAAATTATTTCCTCCATCTTCGCATCCTGCCGAAAGTGGAAATTAAGAAGCACGAGGAGAGTTTGGCCATGAAGAGACATCAAAGATACATGAAGGCCAACGTCAAAGATATTTGTGAGAATCTAGAAATTGAGGCAGTGGGATCACCTCAGATTTCAGAGGATTCAAAAGAATATATCACGGAGATGGCTCCTCTCACTGAGCAAGAGTTGAGATCATTTGGACTAGCAGGTGTCTCTGCTCCTCCTCCTAAGCATGGACTTGAAGAGGAAGATGAAGAGAGGACCGAGAGTGAGGGAGGCAGTGGCGAAGAGTGATTCCACTCAATTTTTCCTTTTTCGTGCCTTGATGCCAAAGGGGGTGAGATTGAGACTAGTTGCTTATTTTGTAACCTTAAGGACTAGTGATCGAGGATGTGTATCTTTATTTCAAATTATTGTAATCTCCTTTGGATGTGCCTATGTTATTTAATCTGAATGTGTGATGCTTATTCAATATTGTTATGATAGTTGCTTAGATAATTGATGTGTTCTCATCTTTTGGCACGTCACAATATTTTATCACACACTCTATAGGCACCCCACCGTAAAGAGTGCATATATGTGAGAAGTTTTTACTGTTTATTTGTCATTCTCATATATGCACACTTTATGAAAATCAATTTTTACTCTTTATTGTGAAATCTCAATTAGTTGTCATCAATCACCAAAAAGGGGGAGATTGAAAGTGCATCTAGGCGTTCCTTGGTGAGTTTTGGATGATCGATGACAAACAAATGAGATCCTAATGAATTCGTTGAGATGAATTCAGGTTAACTAAGATTAGATAGTTGGTGCACTCAAAAACGTGAAAAATGAAGTGATGAGCAAAAAGGAAAAGGCCCAATTGATGAATAAAGTGCAAAGTAGACTTAATTGTATAGGATGTGTGTGAGAGACACATCGCAAGAGCTCAAGTCTTTGTGTAGGGGTAAGGTCTTAAAATCAACCTTAATAATTTACTGAGCACCAGACTAGTCCGTTCAACTTTCTGTAGTCTTACTTCATAGTGCACTGGACTAGTCCGTTCATGGACCAGACTAGTCTGTTAAACTCTCTCATGTTCCATAACGCTGTGCACCAGAAAAGTCCATTCATGGACAGGACTAGTCGGAGAAACTTTCTGTTGTTCCAATACACAAGGCATTGGAATAGTCTGACATACCTCACACATATTATGGTTTTTAGTGTGCTACACATTCCATGCGGATTTTACTCAGCACACCGGACAAGTACGGTCCCCAGAGCGGACTAGTCCAGCCGTCAGGATCCCTAACGGTAATAATTTTGGAAACACTATAAATAGAAGATCCACGACCCCACAAACACAACTCTCACATTCTACTGTCAAGAACAGAAACCCTAGCACCGCCACTCATCCCAAGAGCATAAAAACACATCTCCCCACGCATCTAAGGTCCTCAAAAGTGAAATTCTTTGAGTATTCAAATTTGGAATGGAGATCGTTGTCTACGCATCATTGAGCTCTTGGGGTTTGATCTCTTTACACTCTTGCATTACTTGTAATCTTTTCGAGTGTATTAGATCCCCTTTTTTTGCTGTAATTGTTGTGGCAGTCCTCAACGTGTGAGGTTGCCCCACCAACTTGGTGATTACCCGTGATAGTGGAATCAAGTTGGCCTTATGTTGTGACTTGTCAGGAGAAAAGGGTTTGAAGAGACCCGGCTCTGTGTGGGCCTCCTCAACGAGGACGTAGATCTATTTGGTGAGATCGAACCTCAATAAAAATCCATGTCCCATGTGGTCATCTTTTTACTTTTGCAATCATCTTTATTTAGAGCATTAAGTTGATCAAACTTGTAATCTGAATTAACATTGTATTCCACGTGCAATTTTGCAATAGTAATTGTTCAATCAAGTGTTCTGAATAGTTATTTAAATTTTGCTACTATAACAATTACAATTTCTGCATCAACACTTGATCAGTTCACAACACGTCGGCACACCGGACTAGTTTGCAGTCACACCGGCCAAGTCCGGTCCCTTAAGTATTTAACAATTTGATTAAGAGTGCAGGAAAGCTTTCAACGCCTATTCACTCCCCTCTTTGTGATTCAAAAACAAAAGGTGAAAGGCCTAAAAAATGATTTACCTATCCATTGGGAACCGCTCCCCGCAGCCGCCTGAGAATGATGTCGCGCTCGCACTTGGACGAAAGGCTCGCCTGAGGGTAACGAAAAGTTGGTATAGTCCACACCCTCATGGAACCACACCAGCATCATGCTCGACGAAGCCAGACATTGGCACCATGCATCCTTCGGATGACGCTGGAGATGTCGAGCGGCTCGCTCCCACCAAGCCCCCAGTCAGAGCGGCAACCTTCACAACAATGACAACTTCAGGGTCAGACTTCCTACGCAAATGCACGAATTGAGAAACGCGCAGGCCTGGCTTCAGTGAACAAAAGAAAGAGAGAAGGGTGCTTACCTATCCAATCAACAAAGTATGGCACACGGTCCGCGTGGTGGGTACAAAACATCGGGCAAGCGGGATGTCATCCTAACTGCCTTCACGAGAACAGATGGTCCAACAAGAGCCTAGCCCGCCACTTCGGCAATGGTGGACGTAGTGATGACCCAAACCTCTAAACCTAGATCTCCTTAGGATTTGGAGGCGCACTCCACGAGGGGCAGATGGACGGTTTTGGGACTTGACCTACCCCTCTCTCAGGCCTGACCGGTCATTGGGTTGGCCACATGAGTCCCCACCTCGGCAATGATGGATGTTGGGGGGACCTAAACTCCCGACCTTCGAGCTCCCAGGGAATCGGAGGCGTGCTCCGCGGAGGGCAGTTGTACGGGATCGGCACTCGATCTACCCTTCTTTGACGCCCGATCGGCCTACTGCTCGATTGCCCGTTTTCCCGCGATCGGGGCAGTAGGGGCAACAAAACCACCCAAATTGCTACAGCTTCTTTTGTCCTTCGATGGCAGCCCCAGTTTAGATTCACCGGCGACACGCATGACACACCTCTGTCTGATTTCAAGCTAATCGGGCTTTGGATTCATCCTTCTTCTTCTTCTTGGCAGCCTCCTAAGTGGCCCTCACCGCCCTCTTTTCCCGATCCTCAGGAACCTTAGGAAGGCTGACAATGCGACCACTCTCGAGTACAGGGACAATGCACATTGATCAGGGGTGGCCCGGACTTATTAGGCTCGATGGTGGTTGACCCCAGGATACCTCGGATGCATTGATACAACTTGTTCTTCGAGAGATCCTCCCCTAACTTCTGGGTTGGATCAGGACTGACATGGCGATGTAGGGTGAGCACCTGGACATTAATTGGTTTCCACCTCTGCTCGAGGATGGTCCGAAGGATGGACACATAGAGGCCCTCGACCCTCAAATACCGCGCACGCTCAAGAACGATCTCAAGCTTGGCCTTTTTGCTTCTCTGAGGCTACCACCCCCAAGACTCCGAAGCTACTGGAGGTTTGCCGAAGAAACGAGGGAGATTAGGGGCATCGTTCTTTATGCAAAACAAGTAACGGTGCCAATCGTCAAGGGAAGAAGGCAACTGCAGCCCCCCCCCCCCCCCCCCCCCCCCCCCGCCTCCCCCACCCCCTGCAAGTGAATGCTAGCATCCCTGATAGTCAGAAGTGGGGGCCGGCTGGATTCCGGCTGCACATGGAAGAAGTGCGTATACATCTCGAAGTGGGGATCGATCCCCGGATAAGCTTCACACAGGGCGATAAACATCGGTATGTGCAGCACGAAGTCCTGTGCAAAGTGGTGAAGCTCAAACTCGTACTCGTGCAATAGGTCCTAGAAGAAGTGCTGCATAGGAAGTACAAGCCCACACAAGTGGAAGATGCCAAAAGACACCACCTCATCAACCCGCAGTGTCGGAAAGGGCTCTGCCCTGGGGACGCAGATGGTGAGGACATTATGCTTTGACAGGAGACCCATCCTACGAAGGGTATTGATGTGTCCATAGCTGCATTTGGAGCTTGCCCCCTATAGCATCACGCGAATCGAGGACAATGCAATCCACAGACCCTCTACTCCTCCACTTCGACCCTCTACGTGCTCTACGACTCCTAGAGAAGAGGGAGGATGAAGAGGCAGAATGGAGGATGGAGTCCGTGGGAGAAGGAAGGGGATGCACGGAAGGAGGGATGCTCCCTCCCACGACTTATAACAGTGGCACGATAACAGACACCCTCCCACAAATCGGGGGGGGGGGCAGTAACCAATGCCGTGTCCCCACGTGAACTGCGCCGATTGGAGGTGGGCTAAGGGTCCACTTAAAGACTCGCACCCCTCCCCAAGATCTCCATGATAGTAACTGCAAAAAGAGATGGTTGCAAGGCATCCATATAGTATCCCTGACACGGACCCAATGGGTCGAGGTAAGATATGTAAGGTCTGACCCACTTTCAAGGCCTGAAAGTTTTGGGTCTATAGGCCAGCCCGCGAGGCTCTGAGGCTGCCCGGAACGACCCAGAGCGAAGGGTGCATGACACGAGAGGGCCCATGAAGGGTGTGCTAGGGGAATCGAATGCATTCAAGCTTTCAAAGTCCATGTCCGAGCCCCAGCTCGGCAACACCGTAATGGCCCTCTGAAGGTCCGGCATTGAGCCGCTCGACCCCCCATAAGGCTCGAAATATGTGCAAGTATCATGAGCCAATGTTTAATGAAACGCGGGCACGAATCCCCGACCAAGATGGTCCACTCGAACGAGATGATTGGTACTGCTCCCCACGGAGTCGGGCGACTGGGTTTTGCTCGGGTCAATGAGATAGGATGCTTATCAGGCTTGAGGCTCGACCTTCGAACGAAGTCCACGATCTGCTTGACCCCTCCGAGCCATAAATGACATATGAACGAGGAGCGAAGTGGATTCGCCATAACAACCCAGTCCCCGCGAAAGGGCACGGGGGATCGTCACGATGCACTGACGGGCACTAGCGAAGGTCATGATCGGCCATTAGAGACCTAGGACCAGTGGCAGCCACCACCTAACCATGAGCTCAAGTTTCTCATCTTGTTTCCCACAAGAAATATGTTGACCAGATCTATCCTCCGACCGATCATCGCACTCAGCCGGAGGCTCAGGGGCTACTAACGGGGTTCTGCATCCCGACTACCAAAATGTACGAATTAAATTGCAAAATGTAGGAGCGACATCCCATCCCAGAGAGGAGGTGTGGCTCCCATTCGGGAGATGGAGGCGTGTTCCATCGGAGGGAACAGCCAGCGAAGTCAGGAGGTAGAGCGCTTGAACCCGAGCTCAGGCGGTAGGCAAGTAGGTGGCCTTCAAAACGAAGAAAGTACCATCAGATCCAGGACAGATGCAATGGAGTGCACCCCTAGTGCACTCCGACATGCCATCTAGCGCACCCTATGCCCTGTCACGTCCGATGGGATGGAGGGCGAGCGTGCAGTATGGCGAGCATACGTGCGCTTCACTAGGGCTCTGACCGGAGACAATATGAAAAGACGACTTCCAAGGCGCGACCCTTTCCCAAGGAATTTCGCTTGATATGCAGAGTAGATACATGCACTTATATGATCCACTTCATTTATGATAAGTTAGGGGGCACGCAAGGGATTAGACAGGGGCAACGGTCGACCAACTTATAGAAAGGGGCTAAAGGCCATCTCCTCGAGGAAGAGAGGCGTCAGCATCTCAGAAGTCAATTAGTAAATTTGTATTGAATCATGTCCGTCTTCTTATGGCTAGCTGCAAAGAACAAGAGATTTATCCTGATTCGGGCAAAAAGGCTCTACGTCCAGATGGAGTCTTCCATGATCTTTGTTAGCTCAAAAGGCGAGAGAACAAATTGCAAGCGGGCATTGCCCGAGTATATGAACTCTAAGAAAGGAAGAACTTCTATGAAAGTAATGCGTAAGTGTAAACACACACGGGCGTATAAAATGTTAGTCACAGACGCATGTGCATCAAAGAAGAAGGGTGCAAGAGCACCAAAGGAAAAATGCCAAATGTAAATGTGTATTGTAACCATGAATACAGAGTGAATTCGCCCCCCCAAGCGAAAGGCCTTGGGTGTCCTTCTATAGTTGGGTGAGGTGGTCCTATCTATGTGACATTCGTCATAGTTGATTTACAGTGTTCGTTCTATGTATCCAGTGCGTCTGGTGAGCGGAAGCTTAGGTCTCGACTTCTTCTTGGTCTCCAAGGCACCATCTTGTGGGTGAGGTTGCCGCCCTTTTGAGATGGATTGGACGGATGGCAGACTTATCCTACAACAGGTCACATCGCGGGTTCACCACCCTGCCAAAGTTACCATGCCCGCCGTCCTTCATAAACACCCCAACTACCTAGCTCTCCTGAGCTTGAGCCTGAGAGGAATCATCCGCCCGACCTCTCGGTTGGGACTTGGGCAGGCTGGATACCCTGATCTCGAATGGTCGTGGCATTGGTGGTGGGCCCCTCTTCGAACGGAGGGTAGCTTCTATCTATGGCCGCATAGTGGTCATGTATTGTCAGGTCCTGTATGTTTGGTACCCCGGGTACAGAATTCCGTCAGTAGCCCCTGAGCCTTCATCCGAGTCATCATGGAGTTGGTCTTAGTTTGAACTCACCCTCACGCTGGGGACTGTGAAAAACAAGAACTCAAAAACATGTTATCAATTCAGTTACACGCTGTTGACGGTTCCTACGCACTACTGATAATTCATCCTTAGCGGTGGTGTGAGAAGTGCTTGTTAATAGATTTTAGATTATACATGTAAATCTGCAAACGCACGGAAACTATCGATGTAGCATTTCCCCTCTAAGAGTATTCCCAAAGGGTGTCATTTATATTCTCCCAAAGGAAGGCTAGGTGGAAGTAAAACAATCATCAAGTTGAAAGTCTAGGTTGGCCTAGGTAGGGTTCTAGCAAGGATGGATAGATGATAAATTGGAGTAGTGTGCCACACTAAGAGCATTCTATCCTAAGGGAATAAATGGTGTAAGGAGGGACGAGGCCAAGACTTAGGTAGAGACTCCTACAATGCTTCTAATGTACATATACATAACCTAAGTTAGTTACTAATAATCATGTCAATTACGAATTCTCATGCTAAGTGGATTAACACATCGGGCACGGTTTTACCCCTAGAAATACTAGGATGACTCCCGCAAGGAGCCTATGGCATAGCCGAACGTGGAGGATTACAAAGGACAGATAGGTCTGTCACCACCTACTGCCCACCTTTTCAATCCGTGGGTCTACGAGACATTCGACGCTACTCTCTATACTAGCACCATGCTACCATATTAAGTAATTACCTTAAGAGCCTAGGCACAAGCCACCCTAAAGAAATGAACTAAATCATTGTTGAACCAATGTTAATTTATAGCATAAGTGATTCATGTTAACACAATCATGTCATAGCTAATTAGACTATAATGGAGGTTTATAGTGTTTATGATGATATATTGGGAATGGTATAGCATAATCATAAATACTATTCCTACCACATACATGGAATCCACAATCAAAAAAGGAACACTTCATCCAAGTATATGAACAATAAAAGACTAAAGATAACATATTTATTAAGAACAAAGTTAGAAATACAAATAGGAATATGAGAGCCATACCTTTCCCAATTGGGAATTGGGAAGAGACTCATTCTACTCCTCTCCTACTTGAACTATGGACTAGAGACTCTCCTCTCTGCAGCCCTCCCGGTCACGAGCACCTGGACAACTTCCATTATTAGAATTGGACTTGGATTTGGGATTGTTTGGTAAGGGATTGGTTATTGTATATGAGCATGGTTTGGTTATGAGAAGATACGAAATTTGCATATGGTGATGATATTGATTGTTGGTTGGTTATAAATATATTATGATGGTAATTGAGAATGATGGATATGGATTATGATAATTACTGGGGATATGATGATAATTAAACTCACATAGACATTTTAGGCTGCTTTTACACGTTTGTGAACTAATGTACTTTTCCGCAGTTAGCCATTTCTTATCATCCTTGACTAAGCTACATCATACTTTCCCACACTTGCTTAGTATGACATGTACTCACTCTTGCTATTCTCCCACTTAATTTAGCTACAAGTGATATCTTGGAAGACAACGTGGAGTACTAGGCATGCGTGCTACCGTCGATTGCCTGTGGAGTTGGAGTCGCCTACGCTACTTTATTTTCCGCTGCAATAGAATCATGGTACTTATTTTATTCGTGACATGGTTATTTCTGTTTATCGTTTGCAATGTTGATGTGTATGTGTAAAGCAACATCCTGGGCACACATGCACTGCACTTGGTTCGTTTTTCAGAACCGGGTGTCACAAATTGATATTAGAACCGTGTCAACCGTAGGACGCAAGCCTAGGTACAATGGACACCACAATATACATAGGAACTATTTTCTAAAAACTACTTTTGAAAATGGCATCATTGCTGCATTTACGACTTCTGTAATTTCAGTCACTTAAAGACATTACTTGCTGTTGTGTTTTACCTTCTACATTCAGCCGCATTTTAACTTGGTTGCTGCTGCAATTTTCCTCTTTCTCCCTCCCGTTTCCTGCTATGCACTCTCTTCTTCTCTCAATTGCTACTGCGATCTTTGGACTATTTCACCTCTCATCTCTATTGATTCTCCGTTAAGAATGTAGGATTTATTTTTGATAACCATTCTTACAATTTTCAATCTCTTACTTATTTTGACTTATTTATTTCCCCCTTTCATATCCAACATTTATTTTTTTGTGAAAAACTTAGATGACCACACTCGCATCTTTAAGGACCCAAAGAAGAAGAACCTCAAGGAGAAGACCTTCAAGGACGCATTTCATGTGGAGGAGCTTCGTATGTTAGAGCAACCATATTTCATAATAGAACTGCTGCACCATCACATAACAACGATAATATTGTGTCTTGTAATTAAGATTTAGGACTACCCTTAAATAAGCAGGAATAAATGTGTAGTTCGTTAGTGCGCCTGCTTATGTTTGGTGTGACAATTGTATGTTTGCTTGCTTGTGTGTCCTTGGATGCGCGTTGTGGAAAGCCTTGGCATTTATCTACATCCTCGTCCATTATATAGATAATGCATTAATTTTGGATCATATACCTTGATGCATGCATATAGGTTGGGATTCCTTCTATCTCTCTTTTCTATCTCGTTCGACCTCTATTCAATAGAGGATGGACACAATTACAGGAATTAATACTCCCAAGGAAGCTACACGGGAGTATGAAGACGATATCAAGATAAAGTTTTCCTTATCTATTCTCTAATCTCTCTGAATCTCGAGGGCGAGATTCCTCTTATGGAGGGGTAGATTGTAATATCCCCAATTTTCAAAAATTGGCTAATTCACATTTGAATGAAAACTGCTGTTTTATTTCAAAATATCTTCTCCGGTCCACTCGAATCTCGAGGGCGAGATTCATGTTAAGGGGGGTAGAATTGTAACATCCCGATTTTCAAACTAGCGCAAATTAAAATCTGAATAAGAAGTTGGAATTTAAATACTAGGAAGAAAATTATTTTATAACAGATAATATAAAACATATGCATCTCATTTTGCATTTGCATTCATCCTTAGATATTAAAATTTATTTACCAAAACAAATACATTTAAAGTAATTAAATTGGCATAACAAATATGGAAGAAAAGAAATAAAAGAAAATTAAAAGTTAATATCAAAGAAGAAATAATAATTAATAAGAATACTAAAATAAACTAAAACGTATATGTGTTCACATTTAGGCATAGACTAAGCAACTAGATCTATTAAAATCAAATTAGAAATTTTATACAATAGAAAACTAATTAGAAAAGAAGATTATAGGAGAAGATGAATAATAAAAGGTGGAAAAGTATATATATATATATATATATATACACAATTAATAGGAAAATAAAAGATGAAAAATATATAAAACGAATCTATATGAAATCTATAAAAGAAAAAAAATTCCGGAACCTTCCCACACTTCCTGAGTACGACATGTACTCACTCTTGCTATTCTCCCAGTTAATTCAGCTACAAGTGATATTTTCGAAGACAACGTGGAGTACTAGGCGTGCGTGCTACTGTAGATTGCCAGTGGAATTGGAGTCGCCTATGTTAGTTTATTTTTACTGCAATAGAATCAAGATATTTATTTTATTTGTAACAAGGTTATTTCTGTTCATCATATGTGCTGTTGATGCGTATGTGTGAAGCAACATACTGGGCACACACACACTGTATTTGGTTCATTTTTCAGAATCAGGTGTCACAGCTTCCTTGGGGTGACTTCTAGGTGGGTCACATTGACTGATTTGGGTGCTTCACCGTTGGATGGCCTTAGATATTTCTGTTTGTGGGCCATTTGATCCATGTGGTGCCATGTGGCATCGCGTGATTGGCTGGAATGATATTTTATAGGATCCATCCCTTGTTTCACTTTAATTCTGCATAGAAAGCTTGCATGCACTACTTTCTCCAAAGATAAGTGGAAATAAGTTAAATAAAAAGGTGATGTGTGCAAGAAATGATATTTCCTTCACATAATTGAGTTATTTTGATGGGTGAAATTGGTAGATAACAGTCATCAACAAACTCCTCCAACTTATCATTTGCTCGTCTCGAGCAAAGTCAAGACTTTAGGTTGATGATCAGGAGTTGCTACAATGTTCTACTTTTCAAAGTACCATGTGCATAACAAAATACTCTACCTAGTATTGCAAAAATTGGCATGGTACTTCACCCATCTCAAGTCATTATGGGGCTTATGCCTTCTCCTGTTGATGGGTGGTTGAAATATAGAACAGTAAATGGAGCACACATACCCTAGAAATAAAGTTCCACTCAAATTCCAATTTAGATTTTAAGTATCTCAATTTGATTATCTCAAGTCTCTCCTTTATGTGTAGCAGAAATATATCCTCAACAAGGAATTTTACCTAAATTCATCCTACCTCTACATAAGGCTTGTATGTGGAGCTTGGTAGGGAATATAGCAGGCATATTTGCAAAACATAATATTGCTAAGTAAAAAGAGTAAGCCTTAGAAGAAATCAATTCAAAACAATTTTGATTCAAGACTTGTGCATGTGTGATGGAATGGAGTGGATGTGGATAATGAGATGACTCCTTTTTGAGTGGACTCTCTTATTTTGCAAGGATGAGACATGGCTATTTTTGTCTCATGCTTATGATGTAAACATGCATTTTTCTTTTAGACATGTCTTCTGCTCCCTTTTATTGCAAGAAATTCTGGAGAGAGTACTAAGCATGAATGATATGGAGTTTCTGTTTTTATTGTGGAATGGTGGTATGGTTGAATTTTGCTTACTTCTAGTGTAGAAGTATAGCATGTTCTAGTCAGTCTTGAATTCAAAAAGTAATGAATGAAATCTCACATAGGTCTATACTAGTTTGACAAAACTGAATGTGAAGACAAATAGAATATGCATAAGGTATATCAATGTGATATATCATATGGCTTTGGTAAGTATTTCCAATCAAATGAGAGTAACTTAAATCTTCTTAGAATTTCTACAGAAATCAAGTTTCACTTTCAAACTAGGAATAGCAGCCCTATCACTATATCATATCTCACAACAACTTAGAATGGATTAAGCCTTTGCTACCCACAATTTCCAAATCGAGGCAAAAGCAATTTTAGCCAATGAGAGCAATATGTTGGAGAGTAGTAAGTTGTAACTAGGGACTTAGGAAAATTAAAACAGAGCAACTATTCATCATTTCATATATGTTAATTCCAACTCATTCTTACCGCACATCTTTTATTTTATTTGAAAATAAACCTATCCTACTTATATATTTATTTATTATTTTTTAAATGCAAGGTGGATGATGGTTGAATGGAAAATATATATGCAAGAGGTTGATACAATTTACCTCAAGTGGGGGTCCTCCCCCAAGCTTGTTCTTCACTCACTTCCATGATGAGGGTTGAAACCTTGATGACAGAAGTATGCCGTGAGATCGTCTTGTTGTTGTTGTAGCATGGAGTTGAGGTTGATGAATTGAGCATCCATGTGTTGTTGCCAGTCTTGGGTACCTTGGACATGTCCTTGGAGAGTGTTGTAGATGTCCCTTCTCACTTCAAGCTCATCCATAAGTCTAGTGAGATCCGTCATTCCTTGGCTATAGTCATGATAACTTCTAGCCGAAGAGGAACGACATGTTCCCAAGGACGATGGAGGCAAGCTGCTAGAGCTCGAAGTGGATAGGGGTGGCTCCCATGTGGCACGTGTCCATCCATGCCAAGACGGACCTTCGATCTCATACGATGGAGGTTGAGTCCATCCGGGTGCATCACCCGTTGGGTTCTCTTGCTCTTCGTACTCATGGACCGTGGAGGTTGTCGGGGGCATAACCACTCTCCTTGTACGACTTCTAGTTGCCCTGCCAGAGACATTACTTCTTCCGACTTCCTTAATGGGAAGGAGGTCAATGGATAGCTTCTGGCATTTGTACAAATGATAATTAGGGTTAGGTAACCGAATTTCATTGACAAAGCTGGGATAATAAAATATCAAAGAACCATCTTGCTCACTTAAGGGTATGTCCTTGCACTAAATAATCTTCATCAATTAATTCTCTTTCATTTTCAATATACTCAAATGAAGAATATTCTAGCGCTCCTACCCTAGTAGCAATACGGGTAATCAATGGAGTACATTCAATAGGTCCTACCCTTGGAATGTAATCTAACCATTGTGTCATCATGGCAATAACTGGGGCAACTTTATCTTTTTAGTCATAGAAAAATAAATTTTCATCTCATCATCACGCACTATCCTTACATCTCCTCTAGGTAACATAGTCATAGCCAGCCATCTATGCATGAAGCGTAGAGTAGGGTTGTGCAAGTGGCTATTCCTAGGTGCACTACATCTGACCTCACCACTTAAATATCGCCAAATACTTTATTTGTTGAACTTAGGCAAAGTGTCTAAATCTAGAAAACAACATTTATGGAAGCCTAGGATTTCACTTAATTTCTTTCCATAGGATGTTGTATTCTTTTTGAAATAATCTAAAAGTAATACCATCAGATCCTATTTTGAGTGTGCAAAGGAATTGTATGGAGAGAAGTCGTGAACCTTTCTCCTCTATGTGAGCAAAGTTTTCCCATCCTAATGCACGCCAAATGGAAAAGAATTTGGAATCCATACCTATTTTGGAGATCAAACCCATATCATAAGCTTTCGTATGAGAAAACTCACGATCTCGGAGGAGCTTGCGTGCTTGATGTTCAACTTCACTTTGGACGTCGAGGTCGTTGTCGTGAAGAAGTTGGTGTGGGTTGCTCCTCTCATCCATGGGAGTGTCCTCTCCTACACTCCTCCTCCGTGAACTTGGTGTAGCAATAGAAGAGGGGCGTGCACTCAAATCTCCACCATGGCTTGAGCTTGCAGCCTCCTTCCTCTTTCCAAACAACCTCTTCATTCCTTTCATGGCCACAACAAACAAGAACACAACAAGGCAAAAACTCAAAAGAGGTGATGTTAGCAAAAGCAAAACCCCGATGAATTTCCCTTGAAGAACTTGAGAGCAAATTGCAAATGTAAATGAAAGCAAATCTTTTTGAGTTGGGAATTGATCAAGAGTACTTCAATGAAGAGCAAGAAAACAATGTGAGCTAGAGTGACTTTGGGGAGGTATGAAATGAGGTGAAGTGTTAGGAGAAGAGCTCCTCACGGCCTGCATTTATAGAGTACAATCCCCAACGGTCGCTAGGGAACCAAATGTAGTCGTTGGAGGAGAGAGAGCCAAAATGGCTCCTTCCCCTAGGCGGCCGAACAGGGGGGTCGACCAAGCTGACAGGTGGGCCCCCTGTTCCCCTTTTTGACAGGTGCCTCCCCAACGACTATGTGATTAGCCCGTTGGTGAATTACCACTTTTGCAGCTCATGAAAATTGTTTTCCAAATAAAAACTCCTTTTTCAAACCCCAAAAATTTTTCTTTTGTGAAAATAAAGAAATAAAAATGATAGTTGAGAATATACGATTCTCAACTTACTAGGAAAACTGAATATGCAGTGGGGAAAAATCAAACTAAATGGGGAAATCAAATAAAGAGAAAAGAAAAATAAAAGAAAAGGATAACTACCAATTTAACCTATTGGCTAGGTCTCACCACCGTCCGATGAGATGGAAATTCCTCCTTCTTCATTTCTTGACATCCGGGCTTGGAGGGATGGGCTCGAACAGCTTGTCTTCTTCTGCCATTCCTTCTTTGGCAACTTGGTGGACTTGGGCCTTTGAGGAGGCCTAGACTTTTCCATCTTCTTGGGGTGTCATCATGGATGCTATGACGGGTTTTCCGCATAAATGAAATTCCTCATGAATGCAATGAGTGGGTCCACATTTGGAGGTGTGATTTCGACCTCTTGAATTTGTTTAACATTCATCCCATACTTGATACGGATCATGGAGCATTGCTCCAACTTTGGGTGAAAGTTAAACTTCTCCTCCTTGCCATTGATATAAAAGGTTATTTCTCTAGCTCCCACATCTATGCAAGCCTTCGCAGTGCTTAGGAATGGTCACCCAAGAATGAGTGGTGTATCCTTCTCAACCTCCATGTCGAGCACCACAAGATCCATGGGTATGAAGCAGTTTCCGGATTTTCACCGGGACATCTTCAGCGATACCCGCCGGATAACAGACTAAGGAATCAGCCAGTTGGAGCTGAATTAGTGTTGGAGTAAGCTCCATGAAGTTCATCTTGTCAAAAACCACCTTGGGCATCACACTCACACTTGCTACGAGGCCAGAAAGGGCCTTCTCAAAGTGGCGTGCCCCAATTGAGCATGAAATTGTAGGACATCCAGGGTCCTTCTTCTTTTCTGGAAGCCTATTGAGGATGGCTGCGCTGCAGTATTCCGTAAGCTTGACAACCTCAGCGGTGGGCAATGACTGCTTGTTATTCAATATATCCTTGGGATAGCGAGGATAAGTGGGTACTTGCATCGCATCAATCAAGGGCACATTGATGTGGATTTTCTGAATGATCTCAACAAAGCGGTTGAATCGCTCATCCACTATTGGCTTCCTTTGTCTATGAGGGAATGGAAATAAGTTGGTGTCCTCGAAGTGCTTGTCCATCCTCCTTCTCCTTTGTAGTTGTCCTCTTTTCTTGTGTGGGATACAGTGGGTCACGAGTGGTCTTGCCACCTCTCGTAGCCACCGCACTCACTTTCTCTGTTGGAGGAACAACTGCAGCCAGTTGAGCCACTTGAGTTTCCAACATCTTGTTGAAACTCAATTGATTCTTGAAGCCCGAGAATAGTCCTTCAATCTTGGCATTTATACTCTCTAGGGTCTTGTCATTAGCCGACAAGTTCTTGGATACAACATCATTGATCTTCAGGTGGCCAATGGCAAGTTCTCTCAAGTTGGACTGATTTTCATTGTTGCCATTGTTATTGTACCCTCCTTGAAAGAATGGACGTGATTGGCCCCATCTTTGACCTAATGGACGATAGCCATTGTTGTTTCCATTGTTGGCTATGTATAAGGCATCCTCACGGGTTTCTAGGCAGTCATTGCCCAAATGGCCCGCATTGCCACAGACTTCACATGCGATGTGAGAGTCTAAGCCATAGGCATTGCCACATACCTCACCATTGCCTTGTCCATCAATCTTCTTCAGAAGGAGGTCCAATTTGGCAGTGATCATGTCCATCTCCTTCAAGGTGTGCATGCCTCGCTAGAGGGTATGGAGACGCTCATCGCTCCAACCCATGTTTGACACCATCTTCTCAATCAAATCTTTACTTTGGACACGGTCCATGAGAAGAAGACACCTCCAGCAGCAGCATCAACATGGTCATGGGCCGAAGGGATCAACTCGTTGTAGAAGTTTTGGATAATTAGCCAATCATCCATCCCATGGTGGGGATAGGCTAGGATGTACACCTTAAGCTATTCCCAAGACTCGCAGATAGATTCCTTGGCATCTTACTGGAAGCTGGAGATTCTTCCACGTAGGGCATTGGTCTTTCCCAACGTAAAAAACATGGCGAGGAATGCTGTAGAGCATTTCTCCCAAGTATCTACAACACTTCGATTCATGTATAACCATTGTTTTGATCTTCCAAGAAGAGAGAATGGAAACAACCTAAGACATACAACATTAGGAGATACATCCTTTATCTTAAAAGTGCTGCATATCTCAAGGAACCGTTGCAGGTGAGCACTTGTATCCTCGTTAGTCTTCCCTCAAAATTGGTTGGCTTGCAACATAGTGATAAGGTCAGTCTTGATTTCGAAGTTTACGTCTCCCGTGTTAACAGTGGGCCTAGCAGGCACATTGTTAGCAGAGGGAGTTGAAAGCTCACGAAGGGTCTTCTGGGCCATTGGTGTTGCAGTTGTGGGTGCAGTTGTGCTAGCTAGCTTTCTTGCTCAAAGCTTCTAAGTAACGACAAGAGGTCGATCTCTCAGAAGGGATTCGGGATCTTTAACAAGTTTGGCAAGCAGAAACTAGACATACACTACCCTGTTTTCACATAAACTGCGAAAACAAAGAAGGGTCATCCTACTAAAACATACCAGGGTCCTATCCTATTCACTCAATTGACGGTTCCTAACAATTCGTCCCTAGCAGTGGTGCTACAAATGCTTGTTAATAGATTTTAGATTATACATGTAAATCCTCAAGCGCACGGAAACTATCGATGTAGCACTTCCCCTCTAAGAGTATTCCCAAACTGTGTCATTTATATTCTCCCAAGGGAAGGCTAGGTGGAAGTAAAACAATCATCAAGTGGGAATGCTAGGTTGTCCTAGGTAGAGTTCTAGCAAGGATGGATAGATTATAAATTGGAGTAGTGTGACACACACAAGAGCATTCTATCCTAAGGGGATAAATGGGGTAAAGAGGGACTAGGCTAAGAGTTAGGTAGAGACTCCTACAATGCTTCTAATGTACATACACATAGCCTAAGTTAGTTACTAATGCTCATGTCAATTATGAAATCTCATGCTAAGTGGATTAACACATCGGGCACGGGTTTACCCCTAGTAATACTAGGATGACTCCCACAAAGAGCCTGTGGCATAGCCGAACATTGAGGATTACAAAGGACAGATAGGGCTGTCACCACCTACTGCCGACCTCTTCAATCCGTGGGTCTACGAGACATTCAAAGCTACTCTCTATCCTAGCACCATGCTAGCATATTAAGTAATTACCTTAAGAGCCTAGGCACAAGCCATTATTGCAATGGAAAGGAACATTATCATCATATGTTACAGTCATGAGAATTATAGCTGAATAAAGACAAGTCTTTCATCGAGACTAGTTTGCGGATATTGGATGAGAAACTCGTGGGCACTCTGATTCCATGCAAGCGTTTGCAAATTGCCTTTTTCTTTTGTAGTGTCAAGTTGTAGCTGGCTGGGGGAAGGTAATGCTTCCCGTTTGCTTTTTCTACCAGGTGAAGCTCTGGTCTCATATCAAGATTTACTAGGCCCATACGTGATTTTAATCCATCCTTTGGTTTCCTCGACGTGTCCAACAAGGTTCCAATGATGCTGTCAAATACATTCTTCGTAGCGTGCATCAAATCAATACTATGGCAATTGTTTCTTGAAGGTCATATCAGTTGTATCACCCGAAGATGTACTTTTCTTTCTCTTTGTTCCTTTACATTTTTTGCCCATACCGAAAGCAATATGAATGTTTTTGACCATTTCAAACATGAGTTTTCCACTTTAAGGTTTTGGTGCAATATCTTTTTCGATATTGTTATCAAATTGTTCTTTCATCTTCCTATACTTGTGTGTATCTGTCAGGAGCTGTCGATGTCTCTTGTACACCGTCTTTCTGGATGAAGTGATGTATAGTAATCCAGTTCCATCCACGCACCTTACACAACTTATCTTCCCTTTCATTTGTCTTGATAATGTAAACAGTCCAGGATAATCATGCACGGTAATAAATATCATTGTTCTTAGTGTGAAATACTCTCGCTTTTAATCATCCCATGTACGTACCCCTTCATTCCACAATTTTGCCGTATCATCCATTAAAGGTTCCAAGAACACATCAATTTTGATGCTGGGTTGTTTCGGACCTTGGATAAGAACAGATAACAAAATATATTTCCTTTTGTGACACAACCACATCAGTAAGTTGTACATCATTAAGACCACAGGCCATGTGTTGTGTATGGTCCTTTTTTCACCAAACGGATTCATTCCATCTGTACTCAAGGCAAACCTTACATTTTTTATTTCCGTTGCCAATTCTGGATACTGAATATCAAAAATTTCCACTGGGCTACATCATCAGGGTGTCGAAAATGTTTTTCATTCTTCTTGCGCTGCTCGGAATGCAAACACATAAGTTTAGCCTCCCTAGGGTTTGAGAACAAATGCTTCAAGCGATCAATTACTGAAAGGTACCACATCACCAAGGCAGGAATTTTTCTCTTACTCTTCCCACTTGCATCATCAGAAGTATCGTCATCATCACCTTCAAGGCCAATAATAAACCTCTTATTCTTCTGGGTCTTATTCATGTTGATAACATACTGGTGATTGTAGTCCTTCTTGTATCCACTGACACCGACGATGGGGCATCTAGTTGCGAGCTCATGCTCTTTGCGATACATAATACAATGGTTCACGCAAGCGTGTATTTTTGTCACATCGAGTGCCATCGGGCAAAGAAGTTTCTTCATTTTATAAGTGCTTTTGTAGAGTTTATTGGGATTTGGAAGAATTTCTTCCAAAAGATTCAAAAGATCAGACAAACTACAATCAGACCATCCATGTGAGGCTTTCAACTTTAGTAGTTCTAGGACTGCACACAATGTAGTAAACTCTTCATCACAATCCTTTGATTCATCATATAAAAGCTCCTTTGCCGCATTATGCAATGTCTCCATTTTACTTAAACCTTTACTTGCTCCTTTGAAATCAACACATATGGTTCAATGTGACACAACATCTTCTCACAATCGAAATCATCATCACCATCTTGATTGTCACTACCATCATCGATATGAACATTATCGTCATCTGAAACTCTCTCATCATCTTTATCCACTTCATGTGTATCTAACTCACCATGATCTGTCCATATTGTGTAGTTTTCTTTGAAACCTCTTTTCACCAAATGATATTGGATTACTATAGTATTTATCCAAGCAATCTTATTTTTTTCAACCGATACATGGACATAATATGTTATCTATCTTTTGCATCTTCGCATGTCTCTTGGTTGCTTCAATAAAATTTGCAACATTTTGAATGTACATAGGATCAGGTCTTGGCATGTTATACATCCACGCTCGGCGGTCCATATTAAATAAAAAATGTGAAACAATGGATAAAATAAGGGATGTGCTTTAAAATGATTAGGTCGATATGTGCTTTAACTGTATGTTTAATAAAAAAAATTTATAATGCAAGAAGATAAGGGATTCTGATGTTGAATTTTTACAGAGAGTTCCTAAGATCATAATAGTATTTTTTGTAAAATTTATAGAAATTTCTACTGCAATATTTAGCAACAAATATTCCCTAAATGTTTTCCATAATTAATTTACAGAGACATAACCAGCTTGTATCATATGAGTGAATACTAGTATCATGTTGACCTGTTCATAAGGGTTCCATGAAAATTTGTTTCATAATTTTCTCAGCTTCCTAGTGGCCACGTTAGATTTTTGAAGTTCAGCATATTTATTGAAATATTTTATCGAACATGTGATGTGTTTGTATTCATCTTCAACAACGCAAGTTATTCTACAGTGGAAGAAGAGGTCTCTGCGAACCTTTACTCTGTTTGAAGCTTGATCAACTGATGAAAGGAACGGCACGCGTACGCTGAAAGAAGAGGGGCGGCCGAAAAGAGAAAATTTTGGTAGCCTGGCAGTGTCGATGTAAAATCTCCCTGGTAAGGTTTTCAGTGGTGCTCGAAGAGCCCTTTCTATAGTCGTCCATTTTCACAGGCAGATTTTAATGATGAAACGCTTGTGATAAGATTTTTCTTAGTGGTTGTTGCTAAAGAACCGCCTTTGATAAAGGTCTGAGTCCGTACTTTAGTTTTGTTTTCCTTTGCTTCTTATTTATTTATATTCCAATATAAATACTCATACGTGTATAAATTCTGCAAATTGAGTCCAAATTTGATGATACTTTTTTCTATATTCTTCGAAAATTTATATCTGCCACCTGGACCAAATATTTTAAAAATTGTATAGCTAACATTGTAATGTTTTGGTAAATTTCAAATTAATTTATATTCTATATTATTCACATTTTAAATCTCCTCAAAAAAGGGGATCTTCCACTGAAATTTGTTTGTATGAACATATTGTCTTATCTAAACATGTATGAATTTTTTAAAGTTTGTTAAAGCATTCCAACATATCAAAATTTAAATTATTCCATCATTCTAATCAAATGCTCATATACATATGAGGCATTCTACAAATTTTCAACATACACTGATTCCAAAAAATTATAAAAATCTGAATAAAATCATAGAGGTTGGTGTGATGACTAAAAAGTTCCATAGAAAAATTCAATGAAAAAAATCATTATATTCATCAAGATAGAAAAATGACAAATAACCAGTGTTATTTGTTTTTTTATGTTCTGACCGATTTGAAAGGTTTTCGCAAGTGAAATTTATTGGGAACCTGTAATACTAAATCATATTACAAGAAAGTGGAATTTAGGCTTTTAAAAGGCCCTTCATTTTAATGAAGAATATTAACTAAGCCTAGACTTAGTACATCTTTTCACAAGTAGTTTTTAACTGCTGCACAGGCGGTTGTTACCAACAAACCGCCTGTGATAAAGGTCCGAGTCTGTTCTTCAGTTTTCTTTTTCCTTGCTTCTTGTTTACTTAGATTCTAATATAAATACTCAAACATGTATAGATTCTGCAAATTGAGTCCAAATTTGATGATACTTTTTTCTATATTCTTCGAAAAATTATATCTACCACGTGGACCAAATATTTGAAAACTTGTTTAGCTAACATTGTAATGTTTTGGTAAATTTCAAATTAATTTATATTCATATATTATTCACATTTTTATATCTCTTCAAAAAAGGGGATCTTCCACTGAAATTGGTTTGTATGAACATATTGTCTTATTTATACATGTATGAATTTTTTTAATTTTTGTAAAGCATTCCAATATGTCAAAATTCAAATTATCCATAGTTCTAATCAAATGCTCATATACATATGAGGAATTCTTCAAACTTTGAACATATATTGATTAACAAAATTATAAAATCTGAAAAAAAATTATAGAGGTTGGTATGATGACTAAAAATTTCCATAAAAAATTCAAGAAAAAATCATTATATTCATCAAGATAGAAAAATGACAAATAACCAATTTTATTTGTATTTTTATGTTTTAACCAATTTCAAAGGTTTTCCCAAGTGAAATTTAATCGGAACCTGTAATAATAAAGAATATTACAAGAAAATGTAATTTGATCTTTTAAAAGGCTTCTCATTTTAATCAAGAATATTAATTAAGCCTAGAAATAGTATACAAAGGCATAGGCGGTTTTTAATGAATAACCGCTTGAGATTAATACATCTTCTCACGTGGTTAGTAAGGAATAACTGCTTGAGAAAAGTCCTCTGGTCAGGCAATTTTTCATTAGGAACCGTTTGAGAATATAGATGTCTATATAAGAGCGCTCGACCTCCTCAGAAAAACCTAACCCAGGCAAATTATCTTAGACGCTGTTAGGCAGCCGAAATTTCGTTTGCCGCCAAATCCTTGCCGCCCTCACCACTAAGCTTCGCCCTCACCGCTGAGCTTAGACCTCGCCGCGCGCCCTTGCCGTCGAGCTTTGTCTTCGTCACCGTCACCATTGCTAGTACGTCCGCCTCTTTCCTCCCTTCTCTGTCCCCCGCGGCTTCCTTCCCTCCTACTTCCCCTCACCTCTGGCCACCTCCCTCCGCACCCTCGCCTCTGGCTGAGTGTCCTTGCTTCCACACCCCCTCGTTCCCCGTGTTGCCTCCTCCTTCCCAGCATCTACCCCCACCATGATTTGCCACCTCCCAACCTTCTCCTATTGACAACACTGAGTGTACTAGATTGTTTATTTCTTGATTTTCTAAGTTTGATTTGATATTTTTAGGAACCTCCAGGGTTTATAATTTCAGTGGCGTATGGAATCGGGATACCATATTGTGAAATGTGTCTTGTTTATCTTAGGATTGTAGATAGGTCAAGAAACTCACTTTTCTTTGTGGTACTGACCTCTCTGTAGAGAGAGTGAAAGATGGATGGGAGAGAGATGTGAAACAAAGTACCACCACAAAAAATTCAGTTTGGATTATAGATATTTTGTCTTTTGTAACTTCAGTATAGCGTATCAGAATAGGGATGCTATTGTATGAAATGGCTCGTCTTTTGTCACTAGGAAAAATCAAGTGCCCTCTCTCTAAGCATACCATTTTAGATTACTACTATAACAAAATTGAGCTGTTGAAACAAGCTATACTTTGCTTAGAATTACCTTAATATCTTATATCTCTCTTTGAGATTACCCCCTCAATATAGATCTTTTTCAACATAGGATTGAATACAAGTCAAGGGAATCCTTAGTTTTGTTTGTGATACTAACCTCTTTTTAGAGAGAGAGATGCCAAATAAAGTAATACCACCAAACACTTCAATTTTGGTTATAGCTATTTTATCTTTTGTAATTTCATTGGCTGATGGAATTGGGATACTACCATGTGAAATGTGTCTTGTCTTTGTCACTAATAAATGCTAGCTGCCCCCCCCTTTAAGAAGCTAAATTTATATTACTATTACAATTAAGAACACTATCCAGATTAAGTTCATGAGGGTTTTTGTAACCTAAACCCTCATGAACACTATCCGAGAGTCTCAAGAAGTTTAAGGTTTAAGTTTTGCAACTTTTTTTTTCTTTATCAGGTGTATTCAAATTTGATTTTTTCCTGACACTCCCTCCATTTCAAAATAATTTGGATCTAGCATGGAAAGCCCTAAGAAGACTGCTGCTGGTAGTAACAATGAAGAAGGCAATATAGAGTTTAGTGACTCCAGCAGTTCAGGCTCCTTTCACAGTCCATTGGATCCTTTTCCAAATATACTAATTAAAAAGACTTTAGAGGATCTCGACCCGGAATATGATTCTGCTGAGAGGTATGGATCACCAATCTTAACTCCAGCAGTTCAAGTTAATGTTGGTTGTCAAATATATGATGTCTTATAATTCTTTTCTACCTAGCTTAATTGCAAAGACAACGAGGTAACTTTGGCTCCTAAAAGCGCAGAAGGTTCTCCAATGGTTGAATCCTCAGGTTCAATCAATCAAAAACAAGGGAAATGAGCTCCCAGTTAGGGTCCATTGAACCGCATCATATACATAACAAGTGTTGGTCCAGGTGGGCTTCCCCAAGAACCAATGGATTCAATTACAAAGTACCAAAATGCATGCGGTTGTCTTGTTAGAGAGCTCATGCTGATCGCAATCAAGAATTGGAGAAAAATATATAGCAAGAACAAGAATGAGTTGTGGAAGAGGATAAAGAAACAATTCAAGTTCACGAAAGGCATGGAAGAAGCTGTAAAGGAAGCAACATTGGTCTCTTGCAGCAAGAAGTTTTGTTGTTGGAAGAGTGAAATGAATTCTTATGTTAAGGCCGATAAGGTCCCTAGCTTGAAGATGGGAAATCTCACACAAGCTCGGTGGCAAGAATTTGTTTGTCAAAAGACCACACCAGATGCTAAAGCCCTAAGTCCAACTAGGCCAGAGCTTGCCAAAAAGAACAAATACCATCATCGCTTGGGATCTACCGGATATGCCCCCAAAGTTAAGAAATGGTATAAGATATTAGATGAATTTACTAGTAAGGGCAATCCTCACTCGTTAGAAGGATGCGATGAGTGAACTCAGCGGTGGGTCTTTGCTCGGTCAGGTTTGACTAGTGAGGTCAAACTTGAAAAGCTCGACTCTGTGAACGAAGTAGAGCAAAAATTGAAAGAAGTAATTGAAAAGGAACAGAAGGGTCTCTTCAGTCGAAGAGGGGGAAGACCAACTTACCGCTATCCTAGTAAACCCTGAACACAGTGGACGGGTTCAAGCAATCTTTACTTAGATGTCCTGGAGAGATGGTTTCTCGAAGGATGAAAAGACATATAGAAGATGTGAGAAGTTCAAGAAAACACTTGATGAAACGATTGCTCAAAAGGTCAAGAAAAATGTGCAAGAAATAATGGATCAACAATCGGGACAATGAGTGGCACTGAGTACAATGATGGTTCCTATGGCAAAGAAGCATTTGGCATCTCCAACTGCCTACCTTAGCATCATAGGTTCTGTGCCAGACTCAGGGTACCATAAGTTCGTTACCGATGATATTGTTAAGGACAGATCTTGTCGTCTTCTTGTCTCGATCGGCAGAGCAGGGAAAAAAACCAAACAGGTTGCCACTGCTATGGCAAAACCTGATCATGACTTCAATGGCAATTCACTTTCGTTGTATTTTATTGTGGTGCAAGTTCTTTAGATACTTGTTAATGATTATGAAGATTATGAAATAGATCACATCACACATGAGGGGATCACGACTCTGGGGCAGGCTATCAACCAATTAATCCTTTGGCACCAACGTGATATCATGTTGGACGATGAGCCGATGTCTAGCCCTGTCGCATCTGAAAATACTGCAACCCCGTCTTCTAAGTCAAAAGTCCAGGAAGATCCACTCCCGCTATGTCTCAGCAATGATGATAGTTACCTTGCTAGTAAAGATAACCAAGAGCAACCAGTTGAACAACATCTTGAAGCAGAACCAGAGCAAGCTATTGGTTGTAAAGAGCAACCAGTTGAGCAACAGCTTGAAGCAGTACTAGAGCAAGCTGCTGGTAGTAAATAGCAATCAGTTGAACAACAGGTTCAACAACAAGCCAGTGTCCAACTTTCGATGACTACTCCTCGGTCATCAGTTCCTATGAAAGTTAGCTCATACGAAAATAAGAAACCTTCTAAGAAAGTGTCAAAATATTTAGAAAATCTGAAGGAAAATACTGGAATATCAAATGCATCACGTTCTTCACATGAGCCAGCATTAGAATATATTGAGGAGTGAGAAGAAGATGGTGTCATATATAATCACTAGATGACTTTTGTTAAATCAGGAGTTCCAATATACACGATTAAGGATGTTCCTCCTGAATATAAGAATGGGAACCCGTTCATGACATTTGGACAACTTAGCAAACAAGCTTTCCCGCTCAAAATAATGCACGAGTGGTACATCACTGCCAGCACAAAATATGATCTTTCATACGTCACATTTTGTGTGCCAAAAGAAGCATTCTAGAGCACAGGAACCCTTCTCTTTGAAGATCTACTTTGCCTTTTCCGTCGAGGCATGCTCGAAATCAACCTGTTACTCATCTGGTGCTTGTAAGTGCCTCTAATATTTTGTATTTCCTTTTCTTACTACACGCACACACATTTCATTAGATTATAACAATTCCGGACTTCTTCAATAGGATGCAATACATGGATAATGAAAAGCTGAACACCAAGATAGTGATTACAAAGTCGAATTTCGACTTTGAGGTGGAACATAACTCAAAAGAGTACAAACACCTTGATTTTTTTTCAAAAATCAATTGCAAAACAAAAGAAGGATAAAAGGACAAGGGTTGCAACTTACATAGGACATGCCATGTTTAACTTTGTCAGAAATGGCAAGGACCTTGTAAAGGCTCCGTAGCACTTCGAGTAAGTTCGACACATGACATTGAAATAGCAATTATTGCTAATTGTTAACTTAACACGTGTGTTTGTACGTGTGCAATAAACACTACATAATGATCTTCATCAAGCCAATGCATGGCAACCGTTTTGGACTCAGCCGATTACCCACCAGATTGTTACAAATATTTTCTTTCCATTTTGAAATTGTGTGGTTATTCCATACTTTAATTTACACACATTTACAATGTGTTGACAAGTTTTATATGACATTCCTTGTATTACAACGCTTGACAGTTTTATGCAAAAACACTTGGCGGTCAGAGACCTCCTAATAAGGATGCATTGCACATATCAACATATTATCCTTGTCCCAAGCACCCTCTTGGGAGCATCTTATGTGGGTATTTTGTATGCGAGTATCTTCGAACCACCTACAAATGTAGTGAATCGTGAGGATTAAGTTATCCTTAATGTTGATATTGTATTTTCTTACCATTGAGTTTCATTTTCATTGTAACTAGCGTATTACAATACTTATATCATTCCCAAATTCAAATTTTATCTGTGCTGTTCAATATTACCAGAAACATTATTTCCAGATTTTGATTCTAACTTCAAAATTCAATTGCTCATAGTAGAACTGCTCCAAAAATACCAAATAAATTCCAGTATACTTACTTTGATCTATACTTTGGGGTAGTTCAAACCAACACATTCTAAACCTTGTTATGTGTTTTATTGCAGCACACGAAGAATGTAAACCAAGAATGACTGATTTCTAGAAGTATTCCTGGTGGAGAGCCAACAAGAATGCGAGTGAACTGTGTCACTTCATGGGTCGCAAAATTTTCCACCAAAGATGGCTGTTCTTTTATCACAAAGTTGTATTAGTTGATGTGCCAGAACATTGCAAGTAAGAAGATAGAAAAAGTTTTTAGTGAAACTTGTAAACTATGAGATGACTTGTATGTCAATTGAAAGTGTAACTTGTACATATGTATATTGTTTTAGTGAAATTGACTTATGTGAGATGACTTCTATGATTATATTGTTTTAGTGTAAACTATGAGATGACTTATATGATTATATTGATTTAGTGAAATTGACCTGGAAATTAGAAATAACAGCAGGTAGTATTGCATAGGATATACTTTATCACATGCGGTTATTTACCAACGACTAGACCTGCCTTTGAAATTATATAATCACAGACAACTAGTCATAGGTAAAGAACCACATGTCATAACTCCATTATTGTAGACGATTACTCTTACAGAACAAACCGGCTGTGATAAAGTGTCTTCGCAGGCAGCTAGTCATAGGTAAAGATCCGCCTGTAATAACACTATTATCAAAGGCGGTTACTTATACTGTACAAATAGCCTGTGATAAAGTGTCTTCACAGGCGGCTAGTCATAAGTAAAAAACCGCCTGTGATAAATCCATTTTACAGTCAGTTTTACTTTCCGCCTGTGAAATTGCAGATTATCACATGCTCTTTGTTTCAGGCGGTTTTTCAAAACCGCGTGTGATAATACGTTTGGAGCCGCTTGAGATGAGGCTTATTGTAAAAATGAGTTTTACTTCTTTTCTACCTTTACTTCCTGCAATCCTATACTTTTCATTCATCTTTTCAATATTTTTCTTTGTAGTTTCATGCATCTTAATAATGGATTCAGATCGTTGCGTAGTATCCAAATTTATTGTTTCAGAAAGAGGCAATGGTAGTAAATCAATAGGAGCACGGTGATTGAAAACCATACAGTACCTAGAATGGACATAACTTCGATGTGGAGTGGACGGATCTGTTGTAAGCAAATTCTATATGTGGTAAGCACTCCTCCCACAACTTTAAATTTGTTTTCAAGACAGCCCGCATCATAATCGATAAAGTACGATTAACTACCTCAGTTTGTCCATCCGTTTGTGGGTGACATGTAGTTGAAAAGATCAACTTGATTTCTAATTTAAATCACAAAGTTCTCCAAAAAAATCTTAAGAATTCCACATCACGATCGGAAACAAAAGTATTTGGCACACCATGTAAACGAACAATTCCCGTCATAAACAAATCAGCTATGTGTGAAGCATTATCATTCTTTCGACAAGGTATAAAGTGTGTTATTTTGGAGAAACGATCAACAACTACAAAAATACTATCCCCCCTCTTAGTCCTAGTCAATCCCAAAACAAAGTCCATAGAAATATCCTCCCAAGGTACACTAGGAACGGGAAGAGGCATATAAAGACTATGTGAGTAAAGGCGAGACTTAGCTTTATTGCAAGTAGTGCATCATGAGACGTAGCGCTCGACATCACGCCTCATCTTCGGCCAAAAGAAGTGTGTGGACAGCACATCCTCAATTTTATTCACTCCAAAATGTCCCATCAAACCTCCTCCATGCGCTTCCTGCCAAAGTAATAGACTAACAGAGCTAGCTGGAACGCATAGCTTGTTAGCACGATAGAGAGACCCTCTAGGAGCATATTTATTCCAAGTTCTTCCTTATCTACAATTTTCAAAAGCATCTATGAAGTATAAATCAGTAGGATATAATGCTTTTATTGTTTCCAAACCAAAGATTTTATGATCAAGTTGGGATGGCATATTATAACATCTAGATAATGCATCGGCAATGACATTTTTCTTCCCTTTCTTATGATTAATGATGTATGGAAAAGACTCTATGAACTCAATTCATTTAGCATGTCATTTATTTAGATTGGTTTGACACTTAAGATACTTCAAAGATTCATGATCGGAATGCATGACAAACTCCTTAGACCAAAGATAATGTTGTCAAGTTTGTAAAACTCGAACTAAGGCATACAATTCTTTATCATAAGTAGAATAATTCAGAGAAGGACCATGCTTTTTTTCACTAAAGAAAGCAACAGGTTTACCTCCTTGTATATGAGGACCGGAGTCCACACTTTCCAGGAATCGCATTGGGTGGTGCCGTGCGATGCGACACCCAACAACAAACATGTAAAGGAACACATATTACATAAATCATTTGCTGAAATTTACAAAGATGTTCAGTTTACAAATAGTTTATATAAAAATAAACTACAGCGGAAGATAAGATTACAACTCTCGTACTTCAGTCTAATAAGCAAAAGAGAAGCCGTCCAGCCCACAGACGCTCCTCACTGGCCACGAAGACCAAACAGAAGCAGCATGGTTCCCACATGAGTATATCACTCCGAGAATCCCGAGTCTCATCGGACAACCATAATCATAAGCACAGAGGTTAGTACCTGCAAAACAACTTATATAGCAACCGTGAGCACGAAGGCTCAACAGGATTTAACCGTCTCACCTAAAAATGAAACTCTACCTGAGGGTAAAGACATAAACATGGGAGTGCAGATTTGCATAACGGACTCGCCTAAATGTGGGTCCTTATTTTCAGATTTATTAGCAGTAGCTTAAACCTTGTGCCGGGCAACATCGTAACTCCACAATCAAATAAGAAATGCTTCATCACAATGCTGCATGCCCAAGATGGAAATATAAATTTGGTGAGCACTATACTAATACATACAACATAGCAATACCATGATAATATAATGTTCATAACAACAGTAATTAATTCTCATCTCAAGTGCAAGTATTTCTACGTCACAACTCAATGAACAAGTGGTACTCATATCCGCGAGGGACGATGATTCGAATCAATGATACCAGGAATACACGACACGTACGCCCGTACTAGAAGTCACCTAGGTGCACTCCACGGATGTCATACGCAGCCACCTTTCTTAAGTTCCGCCCAAGTTGAATCGATTCAATCGTCTATGACAGTATTCCCACTCACGGTGCACCTTTCTGCTATAAAGATGTCGTGAGCAAGTTTCCGTCTACTGTGCCACGGCCAAAAGCTTGAGGCGATCGAAAAAGTCTCAACAAAAGCTTCCCAAGGTACATCGGTTTCTTGGACCCCATATATCCATTATGACTCCGATACAGTTCAAACTTGCTCAACAGGATAGCATACGGATCAGTCCTTAACCAACACAGGCAGGGCTACGCACCCAAGACCACGTCTTGCTGCATCCTACGACCCTGCCCGGTCTCATATTCAGATAACTACTCCATTTCTTTGAACCAATCCCGTGTGAAAAAGTCCTATCCATGCGAGTAGATTCCATCTACTCGACTTCTACCGAATTCTATACAACATTTAGCATAGCATAGTCCACACGATGACTTAACAACTATCCAAACACTCCATAGGGTTATCTGGTCATGCAAGTGGATTTTCAATCACCTTAGCCCCAATGCACATAACTCACCCTAGACATAGGTGATACAAATCAAAATTTTGTAATAGCGCATAAATGCAAACCGGGGCTTGCCTGGTTGCGAGATGGTATTAAAGTTAATCTTTAGAGGGATGACAAGTAGCTCTGGGGTCCTCTTGAGCTCGGCAACTAAACGATATGCAAAGAATTATGCAAGTTAATCAATACCGGTATTATGATATAGCTTAATGGAAAGACAGTTAAGTATATGAATTTAAGCCTAATGGTTCTTGAAATTTTACAGGGGACACTAGGTACTATGGGTGAGGTTCTGGACAAAATTGGGATATATTCATAGAAGTTATAGTTGTATAAAATTCAATGAACCTAAACAATTCCCAGAATTTTGAGGAAACATCTGTAGCTTTGACATGTCCAAAAGTTGGTGTTATATTTATAGGAGGTCAATAATGAATCAACAAAATTGGTTTCATAATTTTCTAAGTATCCTACTATGAGATATTGAATTTACAAGTTTGGATAATTTACTGAAAAGTTTCTCTTGTTTTTGGGCATTCTATGACCAGTTAGGAAAATATCCAGATTGAACTAGGTTAATAAAGTCCAATGAAGCTGAAACTTTTACAGGAATTCCGAAACTTACCAAAGAACATTTTGGCAATATTTCAGATTTTTCTATGAAGCGAATAATCAGATAAAAATCAAACATGATTTTTATTTAAAGGGCTCTACAGGAAAATCTAGGAAAATTTGAACAAGGAAGGAGCCCACGGGTTTTAAAATGGGCCAATCAGGAGCAAGACACACGGGGCTATAAAGTTCACAGGCATAGCCACATTTGATCATCGGGCCGCAGCTGATCCGAGGTGCGCGCGTATTAGGCTGACGGTTGGGCCCCACGGGGTCTTCTTCCACCTCGCGCCAGCAGCGCTCGGGCGCGGCGCGCGGTGGCGTCCGACGGCAGACACTCGCCGACGTCCATTCCAGGGCATGCCGGCCCTCCAAACTCGCTGCCCCCACCTAAAATCCGACGGAGAACACGAAGAAATGGTTCCCGACGGCGATTGGCGACCGGAGATGTGGTCTCGACGGCGGCGGGTGGAGCTAGGGTTTCAATGATGTCGGCAAGCCTCAAACAATGTCAGAAAAAGCTGGAAAATGACTGGGAAGCTTCCTGGAAGCCTGGGGAGGATGATTAGGGGACACAAATTGAGTGGAAAAGCCGGCAATGTCGAGTTTGTCAGTGAGCCGTCGGAATTTTCAAAAGGCGGCTACGAAAACTCGACTCTCGGCTAAATTACTCGATGGGTTGCTCTTAAATTTGTTCTTCAGCTGCGTATGGAGGTCTAGTCCCTAATCATTAACTGGATTGAAAAATGTTTGCACGTACAGACTGAATTAAACGCAAAACCTAGCATCATCGCTCGGACTAGGCCAAAACAAAAAAAATGGAATTTCTACTTCGAGGACGAATGAAAATGGATGGGGTTTTCACCTTGATCAAGAGGGTGGACATGCGCTTCTTTTTGCTGTTGGGAGCAGCTCGTGACTTGGTAGATATCAGCGGTGCCACGGTTGCAGAGAGGCGGCAAAGCAGAGGAGCACGCCGGTGGCCCTAAAATCTTCAAGTCCGTCGATGGGGAGGCTCTGATTGGCACCAAAACTACTCAGGGGGCTGCACAATCAAACAAGTGAGCTGGAAACGTTGAAGACAAAGGTAAAATGCACCACGCATCGATGATTTTGATCAGAGCAGAGAAGGGCCCTGATCGCCGGTTTCTTGCGCCAGGAAAAAGAGGAATGGTGGTGGCTCCACTTCGACGGCCAGGGAGGGATAAGGAGGAGGTGGAGGAGCCTTGTGAGTGCTTTATGCAGCTGGAGGCGACTTAAGAAAGCAAGGAGCTCGGTGTCACTTGCATGTCGGGAGCTGGCGCCACGGTGAGAAACGAGAGAGGCGGTACACGAATTTGACTCACTGACCAGTGGGTCCCACTGTCCCCACTCAAGTCTATCTTCACTGGTCCTTCAATTCTCCCACCTATAATGTTCCAAAAATCCTAGATATTTTCTGGTAGGCTAAATTTAAGGTGAATAAATTGATTTGAAATCAGATTGTTGATTTGAAAAAGCTTCATTTGAATTCAAATTTGAAATTTGAATTTTAGTTGAATTCAATGAAGTTATTGAATTAAATAGCAAACTTGCTTCAAAAATTCTGAATGTTTGCAGGGAGAGGACTTGGAATATTTAGAAACTATTGGGGAACTCAAATCTTCATGTTAACTTCATTTGAACATTAGTTAAGTTTATTTTTTTGAATTCCCACATTTGGAGTTTGAATAAAATTTGTTTTTCTCATTTCCTTTTTAATTCTTTTTATCATTCAAAATTTTTAGTCCAAACTGAAGTTTGCATTATGGAAATTAGGTCTTTTACATTCCCCCCCCTTAAAAAAATCTTGTCCCAAGATTACAATGAAGAGACGAAAGTAGGAGAGAAATTACCGGATGTGAGAGGATAAGAAATCCGGATGGTTGGAGCTGAGATATTCTTCAGTTTCCCATGTCACTTCTTCAGCGGTATGGTTGCTCCATAACACTTTATAAAACCACAGCACATGGTTCTGCGTGGTTCGGGTCTTCTCGTCGAGAATCTGAACCGAATGTTCGGAGTACGTCAAATCCGGTTGCAATTCGCTGATTTTGTCAGTGTGGACTGCAGCTTTGGACTTGAGACATTTCCGGAGCTGAGATATGTGGAAAATGTCGTGTATACCAGCGAGAGATGCCGGTAATTCCAATCGATAAGCCATAGGTCCGCACTTCTCCGTGATAGCAAACGGGCCAATAAATCGGGGAGCGAGCTTCCCTTTCACTCCAAACCGATGAATTCCTTTGATCGGTGACACACGAAGATAAATGTGATCACCCACGTCGAAGTGCGGCGGGTGACACCGCTTGTCCGCATAATTCTTTTGTTGAGATTGAGCGACACGTAAGTTCGCTTGAATGATCCGAACTTGTTCCTCAGCTTAGATGACTAGATCAATCCCGAACGTCACCCTCTTGCCGGACTCACACCAATTCAGCGGTGTGCGGTATTTCCGGCCATATAGAGCTTCGTATAGTGTCATCTTGATACTCGCTTTATAATCGTTGTTGTAAGAGAATTCCGCCAATGGTAAATGATCATCCCAATTTTTACCGTGGTGGATGGCACACGCACGCAACATGTATTCCAGGACTTGGTTCACCATCTCGGTCTGTCCATCGGTCTGTGGGTGATATGCGGAGCTTCTAATCAGTTTAGTACCCAACAAGGCATGCAACTGCTCCCAGAAACGAGCAACGAACAGCGTGCCTCGATCTTAAATAATCGTGCGATGAATGCCGTGTAGACACACGATTCCTGATATGTGCAACTCCACATATTTCTTTGCATTGAATCCGACATTTACCAAAATGAAGTGTGCTGACTTGGTTAGTCGGTCGACTATCATCCAAATTGAATCATGCTTCATGAATGTGAGTGGCAATCCGACTATGAAACCCATACTCACATCCTCCCATTTCCATGCCGGAATATTCAGCGGTTGCAGCTGTCCTGCTTTCTTCATATGGTCAGCCTTCACTCGCCGACACGTATCACACTTGGATACGTACTTCGCTATTTCCCGCTTCATCCGTGTCCACCAATACTTGGTCTTTAAATCTTGATACATTTTATTGCTGCCCGGATGAATAGAAAATTTTGGCATGTGAGCTTCATCCAATATTTTCTTCCGGAGCTTAACATCTCAGTGTACAACTATCCGGTCCTTGAACCATATTGTACTGTGATTATCTGTCCGAAGACATTTTACCTCCCCGCTGTCCACTCTTTCTCGTATGTGTTACATGCCCTTGTCCTTCTTTTGGGCTTCAATAATTTCTGCTCGGATGGTGGGAATGAGAGCAAGATTATTGAAAGCCCCATATGGAATCACATATAGACTTGGTTCCTCATCTTCCATTCCAGCCATGGTGATGTTGTGGACATGAGCTTTCCAACTAAGCGCGTCGGCCACCACGTTCGCTTTACCAGGGTGGTAGTGAATTTTAATTTCGTAATCCTTGATCAGCTCTAACCACCTTTGTTGTCTCATATTCAGCTCCTTCCGCGTGAAAATATATTTCAAACTCTTGTGGTCGGTGTAGAGGTGTACAAGATTTCCAAGCAAGTAATGCCTCCACATTTTTAATGCCAATACCACGGCAGCTAACTCAAGGTCATGGGTCGGATAGTTCTGCTCATGGTTTCGGAGTTGGCGAGATCCATATGCGACCACACATCCTTCTTGCATAAGAACACAACCAAGTCCAATGCCGGATGCATCACAATAAATGTCAAACTATTTTGTCGTGTCCGGCTGAGCAAGAACTGGGGCTGTTGTAAGGTGATGTACTAATGTCTTGAACTCTTGTTCACAAGCTGAACTCCAAATATATCTGGTGCCCTTTTTCAGCAGCTCCGTCATCGGTTTCGCGATTTTTGAGAAGCTCGGGATGAACCTCCGATAATATCCCGCTAAACCGAGGAAACTTCGGACTTCATGTACGGACTTCGGAGATTGCCGTTTCAGCACTTGAACAATTTTACTTGGGTCCACAGCGATGCCCTCAGCTGAAATTATGTGTCCCAAGAATGGCACTTGGCTGATCCAAAATTCACACTTGCTGAATTTTTCATAGAGCTTATGTTCTCTCAACCATTGCAGCACAATATGCTCAGATGTTTCGCATCCTCCTCCTAAGACTTGGAATAAACCAATATGTTGTCGATGAAGACTATGACAAACTTGTCCAACTCCGGCATAAATACCGAGTTCATGAGATACATAAAGTGAGCCGGAACGTTGGTGAGACCAAAAGACATGACAAGATACTCGTATAATCTGTATCTCGTCGAGAGTGCCGTCTTCGGTATATCCTCTGGTCGGATTTTGATTTGATGATAAACGGACCGAAGATCCATCTTTGAGAACACCCTCACACCAAAAAGTTGATCGAATAAAATGTCGATGCGGGGCAGCCGGTACTTGTTCTTTATAGTCATGGCGTTGAGCGGTCGATAATCCACGCATAACAGCAATGTTTCATCCTTCTTCTTGACAAACAGCGCTGAGCAGCCCCAAGGTGACGAGCTTGGGCGAATAAAACCATTGTCCAAAAGGTCCTTCAAATGTTCTTTTAATTAAGCTAGCTCATTAGGCGCCATTCGATACGGTCTTCAAGAAATCGGTGTGGTTCCCGGTACAAGTTCAATCTTGAACTCAACGTCATGTTAGGGCGGCATGCCCGGTAAGTCATCGGGAAATACATCGGGATACTCATGGACCACCGGAATATCTTCAAGTTTAGTTGCTTCAGTGTTATATGCAGCTGCACTGTCCCGCTCCATGCTGTCCAAAACCAGTTTGTGTTGTCCATGTATCGGAGAGTCAATTTGGACAGTCCGGGTACCGATATTAAGAACGACACCATGATGGTTCAACCATGACATCCCAAATATTACGTCTATCTTCTGTCCATCCAATATAATCAGCACGTTGGTTATATGTTGCCTCCCAAACATAGAGCTGCTCGGGGGACAATCTTACTAGCAGAGATACTCGCACCCGGTGAACTTATAAGATAACTATTCTTGGGAGTATTGGTAGATAATTGGTGCTGATCGACACATGATTTACTGATAAAATTGTGGGTATCACCGGAATCGAAGAGTATGAGGACGGGTATGTCTTTGATAGCAAACATGCCTGCTAGCACCGGTGCTCCCTCCGGAACACTCTCGATCGCTATATGTTGAACACTTCCGGTTTGCAGTGCTGTCCTTTCTGGTTGAATACGGGGCTGAATACACCGTTGTACTAGTACTTGCCCGCTGCTCAACATCTTCTCTGGGCAATCCTTAGTATAGTGCCCAACACGATCACATGTGAAACACTTATACTGATTCAACGTCCCGCTGACTTGAGGCCTGAAATGTCCTGCATCTCGCTACGACATAAATGTCCCTGGAACAATTTGGGACTGTTCTTGCTGCTGATGTAATGCTGGTTGGAAATCTGATACTTCAAACGGCCGACTCCGATACGAACTCAGTTGTGCAGCCGGCTGCCATATCTGACCGGACAGTGATCGATACACCACACGGTAGTTCTAAGGAACATTATGTGTGTTGTCCTGCACAGCAAGTCTCTTCTTTCACTCCTCCGCGATTCACTCACGTGTGGCATCCTCTTGCGTAATCGCGGCATTAAGCATAGCGTTGAACGAGCCGTGATTGAACAATGCAAGCTTGTCTTTCAACATGGGGCTTAGGCCCTGATAGAAGTACTCTCGCTTCTGATCCTCCGTACTCACATACTCCAACGCATATTGCGCTAGATTAACAAAGACTTTGGAGTATTCATGAGCACTCATTTCTACTTGCTTCAAATCAAGAAATTCCTAAAGCTTCGTTTTTATAATGGCAGGAGGAACATGATAGGCGTGGAATGCCTTCCAGAACTCTGTCCAAGTGACTTGCTGTCCGGCGGCCAAGTAGGCGATGTGCTTCGCCCACCAAGCACCAGTGATGCCATGTAGTTGTTGTGCTGCATATAAAACCTTCATATGATCACTGCACTGTAGTAGTCCGAACTTAGCTTCAATGGTGTGGAGCCAATGGACCGAATCTAGAGGTTCACCATCACCACTGAACACGGGGGGTGCAGTCGCCAAGAATTCCGGATATGTTGCTTGCTGAGGTTGACAATTGCCTTCAGCTTGACATCCCCCCTGTTGGACGTAATCTGCACGAGGGTTTGCAGTAGTTCGGTCCACTCGTCGCGCAAATCCAGCATGGCTGCGATATCATCCGCCAATGTAAGCGGAGACGGAGGTGGCGGTTGCACCGGTTGTTCCGGCTCTCGGGAGTCATACCCTCCCTGACTTGAACCACCGACCTCGTATGTTGTGCGAGTGCACGCCATTCTGCAGTCCGAACCATGAATCCAACATGAGACGTGATATTGTGAGATCACTCAAGGATAAAAACAATAGTGTGTGTATTGATAACCAAACTTGCATAACGGTAACATATATTGATAAAGTATAAACTTTATACACAATACATCATCCCTGGACCAATGTTACAATAGCGAGCTCCAAAATAATGAGCTCCATGGATCGAAGTTCATTTCGACTATCGTTGGTTGCGATGGAACGTTATGCGCGTTATCGTACGAATACACACTTTTATCTTCAATATGACACAAACATGGTCATTAAAGAAAATAGGTTCGAGTGGGTCAAACCCACAATTCCACTGGTAAATGGTTGAATATCAAGAACTGGTCCGTTATGACACTTATCGAGGTGAAATCGAGAAGCAGATTCGTAACAAGACCAAATTATACCAAACCGATGAAGTTTCTGTTGAAACCTGACCAGCTTGTACTGAAACACAAATTTAACCCAGTAATTGGCCGAATCAGATCTTTAGGTGAACTACAAAGTTGAAGTACACTTAAAGGCCGTTACAAAAAGTATTGGTTTGTATTCAAATCATTTCTGGTTGAGAAGATATGGCATTGTAAACCTGATAGTTTTTTTGGAAATTTTGACAGCATCTCCTTTGTTTATGCTGATTTTGGGACACAATTTCTAGATATAAAACAACAGAATTTACAAAATCCACAATTTACAAATTTGTAATCAATATTACAAGGATTCCAGAAATGTATTGCACGATCCGGTTCGATTTTTTTAGTGTGAGATATGGTGAAAACAATCAGGAGTCCAGAGAGGGTTCCATTTTCTGTCCAGTTTGGCAGATTTTGGAATTTTAAAATTTTGAACATGATAGAGGATAATTCAGTTCTGGAGTAGAACATAGCACATTTAAAGGACTTCCTAAAATTTCCATCCATTTATGGTAAACATTAATTGGAGTTTTCTACTGGGAGATATGATTTCTCAAAGTCAGGTCTTTTTCTGGCAGAAAACAGAACACTCTGTTTTTAAATTGGTGACTTCAAAAGCTACTCCAAATTTGAAAACATAGTTCAGACTCAGAGCTCGATAGTTAATATAAGTAATTTTATATCTTCTCAGTTCCATTTTACAGAAAAGTGGTTAATGCATCAATGGAATACATGTCGGTACTATGTGCCCCACAAAGTAAAAATTCTAAGCCAGTAATCCGGCATACGTCTCAACGGTGGCACTTAATGACATTCACTCGCAAACGATTTCTAAGCACAATACGATCATGTGGTCAGTGTACCTGTCACTACACACAAACTAATGATCAATCATATGGTGTCGTACAACACAGCCCGCACGGGCGATAATTTCAGCGGTCACAATATATATGAAAGTAAAAACATTCGCCCCGTATCGTTCCATACGGTCCGCCCTGAGATAAGCCACGTCTCGAGGTACATGAACCGGTTTTCTACCACCCGACGGGTTCCCACGTCTTTGCATAGTTCTGCACCAGTAGGGGGCGCATCGGGTTATGTCCCACCCGACGAGGGCTCCCACTAATTTTGAAGCACGCTGGAGTACCGCGTGTCAAAAGTTGTCAGAAACATGGAAAGTTTTAGAGATTCATATTGACATTTCCATGCCAAGCCACGAAAACAATCACATGCTACCTCTCGCATGGTGAGCTTACCGCAATTGATCCGCTTGCGGTGGCATACCTTACCTCTTATCCGAACATCGTTACAGAATATAATAACACATAAGTTAGCTTTGCCATCTTAATAACTTATGCTACTATAGTCCTTATGTGGGCCTAGTACCGTATCCTCACCGTACCCTATGTTTTTCTTGTAATACGATCCTTATTTAGTGTGCTATTTCCAACGCGGCTCTGATACCAGGCTGTGAGGATCGGAGTCCACACTTTCCAGGAATCACGTTGGGTGGTGCCGTGCGATGCGACAACCAACAACACACATGTAAAGGAACACGTATTACATAAATCATTTGCTGAAATTTACAAAGATGTTCAGTTTACAAATAGTTTATATAAAAATAAACTATAGCGGAAGATAAGATTACAACTCTCGTACTTAAGTCTAATAAGCAAAAGAGAAGTCGTCCAGCCCACGGACGCTCCTCACTAGCCACGAAGACCAAACAGCAGCGGCATGGTTCCCACATGAATATATCACTCGGAGAATCCCGAGTCTCATCGGACAACCATAATCATAAGCACAAAGGTTAGTACCTGCAAAAAAACTTATATAGCAACCGTGAGCACGAAGGCTCAGCAAGACTTAACCGTCTCACCTAAACATGAAACTCTACATGAGGGTAAAGACATAAACATGGGAGGGCAGATTTGCATAACGGACTCGCCTAAATGTGGGTCCTTATTTTCAGATTTATTAGCAGCAGCTTAAACCTTGTGCCGGGCAACATTGTAACTCAACAATCAAACAAGAAACGCTTCATCACGAAGCTGCATGCCCAAGGTGGAAATATAAATTTAGTGAGCACTATACTAATACATACAACATAGCAATACCATGATAGTATAATGTTGATAACAACATTAATTAATTCTCATCTCAAGTGCAAGTATTTCTACGTCACAACTCATTGAACAAGTGGTACTCATATCCGGGAGGGATGGTGATTCGAATCAATAATACCCGAAACACACGACATGTACACCCGTACTGGAAGTCACCTAGGTGCACTCCACAGACGTCGTACGCAGCAACCTTTCTCAAGTTGTGCCCAAGTTGAATCGATTCAATCATCTAGGACAGTATTCCCACTCACGATGCACCTTTCCGCTATGAAGATGTCGTGAGTGAGTTTCCGTCTACTGCGCTGTGGCCGAAATCCTGAGGTGATCGAAAAAGTCTCAAAAAAGATTCCCAAGGTACATCAGTTTCCTGGACCCCATATATCCAGTATGACTCCGGTATAGTTCAAACTTGCTTAGCAGGGCAGTACACGGATCGGTCCTGAACCGACACAGGCAGGGCTACGCACCCAAGACCAAGTCTTGCTACATCCTACGCCCCTGCCCGGTCTTATATTCAGATTACTACTCCATTTCTTTTAACCAGTCCCGTTTGAAAAAGCCATGCAAGTAGATTCCAACTACTCGAATTCTACCGAATTCTATACAACATTTACCATAGCATAGTCTACACAATGACTTAACAACTATCCAAATACTCCATAGGGTGATCGGGTCATACAAGTGGATTTTCAATCACCTTAGCCCTAATGCACATAACTCACCCTAGACATAGATGATACAAATCAAAATTTTGTAATAGTGCTTAAATGTAAACCGGGGCTTGCCTGGTTGTGAGGCAGTATTAAGTTAATCTCCAGATGGATGACTTCAGGTATCTCCGGGTTCCTCTTGAGCTCGGCAACTAATCGATATGCAAAGAATTATGCAAGTTAATCAATACCGGTATTATGATATAGCTTAATGGAAAGATAGTTAAGTATACGAATTTAAACCTAATGGTTCTGGAAATTTTACAGGGGACACTAGGTACTATGGGTGAGGTTCTGGCCAAAATTGGGATCAATTCATAGAAGTTACAGTTGTATAAAATTCAATGATCCTAAACATTTCCCAGAATTTTGAGGAAACATCTGTAGGTTTGACATGGCCAAAAGTTGGTGTTATATTTATAGGAGGTCAAGAGTGAATCAGCAAAATTCGTTTCATAATTTTCTAAGCATCCTACTGTGAGATATTGAATTTACAAGTTTGGATAATTTACTGAAAAGTTTCTGTTGTTTTTGGGCATTCTATGACCAGTTAGGAAAATCTCCAGATTGAACTAGGTTAATAAAGTCCAATGAAGCTTAAACTTTTAAAGGAGTTATGAAACTTACTAAAGAACATTTTGGCAAAATTTCAGATTTTTCTAAGAAGGGAATAATCAGATAAAAATGAAACATGATTTTGCTTTAAAGGGCTCTACAGGAAATCTAAGGATTTTCATGAAGATTTGGTTGTAGTTCTGGTTAGTGTAGCTATTGGGAAAACCAACAAAGTTAGTTTGACAATGTTTGAAGCTTTTTACTAAGAGATATTCAATTTAGAAGCTTGCATAAGTTTCTGTACAAATTCTAAATGAATTTGGCTATTTTTATGTGCATAGAGCATACACAGATGATCGTACCATGTAAATGAAGTCTAATGACCCTGAAATTTTTACTGGAGTTTAAGGATATTCAAATTAAGGATCTGGAGAAATTTGGTAATTTTCCAAAGAGCAGAACTATAGGAACTAACTCTATAAGAATTTTGCTTATTTGGATTATGGAGAAATTCCTATGGACTTTCATACAACTAAAAGTGCACCACTGGAAATTATTCTCCATGCTGGTTCTACCAAAATTTATTTGAGAATTTTTGGACAATTCTACTAGGAGATATGGATTTTCAAAGTGGGGACCAAATATGGAATATAATTTACATGGGGAAATTTGAATAAGGGGCCCACGGGTTTTAAAATGGGCCAATCAGGAGCAAGCCACACGGGGCTATAAAGTTCACGGGCATAGACACATTTGATTACCGGGCTGCAGCTGATCCGAGGCGCGCGCGTATTAGGCTGACGGCTGAGCCCCACGGGGTCTTCTTCCACCTCGCGCCAGCGGCGCTCGGGCGCGGCGCGCGGAAGCGTCTGACGGCGGCCACTCGCCGGCGGCCATTCCAGGGCACGGCGGCCCTCCAAACTCGCCACCCCAACCTAAAATCCGCCAGAGAACACGAAGGTACGGTTCCTGACGGCAATTGGTGGCCGGAGATGTGGTCTCGATGGCGGCGGGCGGAGCTAGGGTTTCGGTGATGTCGGCAAGGCTCAAACAATGCCCGAACAAGCTGGAAAATGACCGGGAGGCTTCCTGGAAGCTTGGGGAGGATGATTAGGGGACGCAAATTGAGTGTAAAAGCTGGCAACGTCAAGTTCGTCGGTGAGCCGTCAGAATTTTCAAAAGGCAGCTACAAAAACTCGACTCTTGGCTAAATTATTCGATAGGTTGCTCTAAAATATGTTCTTCAGCTGCGTATGGAGGTCTAGTCCCTAATCCTTAACTGGATTGAAAAATGTTTGCATGTACAAACTGAATTAAACGCAAAACCTAGCATCATCGCTTGGACTAGGCCAAAACGAAAAAAATGGAATTTCTACTTCGAGGAGGAATGAAAATGGATGGGTTTTTCACCTTGATCAAGAGGGTGGACAGGCACTTCTTTTTGCTGTTGGGAGCAGCTCATGACTTGGTCGATATCAGCGGCACTACGGTTGCAGAGAGGCGGCAAAGCAGGGGAGCATGCCGGCGGCCCAAAAATCTTCAAGTCCGTCGATGGGGAGGCTCTGACTGGCACCAAAACTACTCAGGGGGCTGCGCAATCAAGCAAGTGAGCTGAAAACGCTGGAGACAAAGGATAAAATGCACCGTGCATCGACGATTTTGATCAGAGCAGAGAAGGGCGCTGATCGCCGGTTTCTTGCACCAGGAAAAAGAGGAACGGTGGTGGCTCCACTTCGACGGCCAGGGAGGGATAAGGAGGAGGTGGAGGAGCCTTGGGAGTGCTTTATGCAGCTGGAGGCGACTTAAGCAAGCAAGGAGCTCGGTGTCACTTGCATGTCGGGAGCTGGCGCCACGGTCAGAACCGAGAGAGGTGGTACACGTATTTGACTCACTGACCAGTGGGTCCCACTGCCCCCCTCAAGTCTATCTTCACTGGTCCTTAAATTCTCCCACCTATAATGTTCCAAAAATCCTATATATTTTCTGGTATGCTAAATTGAAGGTGTAGAAATTGATTCTGAAATCAGATTGTTGATTTGACATAGTTTCATTTGAATTAAAATTTCAAATTTGAATTTGAGTTAAATTCAATGAAGCTATTGAATTAAATAGCGAACTTGCTTCAAAAATTCTTCAAGTTTGCAGGGAGAGTATTTGGAATATTTGGAAACTATTGGTGAACTCAAATCTTCATGTTAACTTCATTTGAACAGTAGCTAAGTTTATTTTTTTGAATTCCCTCATTTGGAGTTTGAATAAAATTTGTTTTTCTCATTTCCTTTTTAATTATTTTTATCATTCAAAACTTTTAGTCCAAACTTAAGTTTGCATTATGGAAATTAGAGCTTTTACATTGTATGAGAACACCTCCAATACCAATCCGCTTGCATCGCATTCTAGCTCAAAGGTCTTGTCAAAATCAGGAAGTTGCAGCAATGGTGCTTGTGTAAGCTTTGATTTGAGAGCATCAAAAGCTTGTTGCTGCTGTTCGCCCCATCGAAGAGGCACTCCCTTCTTCGTTAGATCATGTAGAAGTGTTGCAATGGTGCTGAAATCCTGGTCAAAGCCGTGATAAAAACCAGCAAGACCAAGAAAACTACGTACCTGGGTGACGGTTGTTGGAGCTGGCCAGCTTGCGATTGCTTAAATTTTTGCCTCATCCATCTCAATTCCCTGTGAGGAAACAACATAGCCAAGAAACGAGACTCGATTGGTGCAAAAGACACACTTTTTGAGGTTACCAAACATGCGTGCATCTCTAAAAACAGCACGTAAATGATCAATATGTTCGTCATATGACTTGCTGTAAATGAGGATATCATCGAAGTAAATCACCACAAATTTTCCAATGAAAGCACTTAAAACCGTTCATTAATTGTACAAAGGTGCAAGGTGTATTAGTTAAACCAAAAGGCATGACTACCCACTCATAAAGTCTAAACTTGGTTTTAAATGCAGTTTTCCATTCATCGCCTAGTGCCATTTTAATTTGGTGGTAACCACTACGCAAGTCAACTTTTGTGAAGATGATAGCACCACTCAATTCATCAAGCATGTCATCTAAGCGAGGAACAGGATAATGATATCAAATGGTGATGTTATTAATCGCTTGGTAGTCAACACACATGCGCCAACTACCATCTTTCTTAGGAACCAAAAGAACATGAACGAAACAAGGGCTAAGACTTTCACGAATGTACCAGCAGTCCAAATGATCTTGGAACTTTCGGTGAATTTCCTTAGTCTCCTCTGGATTTGCCCTGTATGCTGTACGATTTGGTAAACTTGCTCCTGGAATCAAGTCAACCTTGTGTTCAATGCCTCTCATGAGTGGTAAACCAGTGGGAATCTCGGAGGAAAAGACATCCTCAAACTCCTGCAAAAGGTTAGCAACAACGGGGGGCAGTGCAATAGACAATTCATGAAGTGAAAATATGACTTCTTTGCATAATAAAGCATATCACATCCCCTTAGCATCAAATGAATCAGCCAGGTCAAATTTAGTTGTGAGAAACAAAGTTGATTTTAAATTAATGACTTGCTATTTTCTAGATTATAGTTTTGTTGCTTTGCCATCATGAATTATACTAGACCCAGTCGTGCTTCTGGTTTCCATTCTCATCATCACAACTATCCGTATCCTCGGCAACCCCTAGACCGGTACCTGCTTCTCAAAATGCACAATTTCAGCAGGAGTCATGGCAAGCAAAGTGATTTTCTTTCCTTTATGCATGAGAGTATATTTATTAGCTCTACCATGATCAATAGCATCCGTATCAAATTCCCAAGGACGACTCAATAAAAGAGAACAAGCATCCATAGGCACGACATCAAAATCAGCAAAATTATTGTAAGAACCAATTGAAAAATGTATTCTTGCTCTTTGTGTTACCCAAACTTTACCGCTGTTGTTGAACCATTGAATGTGGTATGGATGAGGGTGTGGTCTTGTTTCAAACCAAATTTAATGATGACGTCTGTGTTCACCAAGTTATTGCAGCTACCTACATAAATTATAGTGTGTACACGACAGTCTTGACTATGAGAAACATGTGGAAGAGGTTGTGTTGTTGTAGCTTGTTGTCGGCCTCCACTTTTGGAGCTCAAAGCACGCTGCACAATGATGCTCCTATAGTTCTCCGCCGCTGCTGTACCAAGTACCTCTTCATCGGAGTGTTTCTCATTTGGATCTGCTATGTTAGTAGCAAGAAAATATTAATCTTCAACATTCGAAGTACTATCATACCTGCCATCGTCACATGCTATGGATGCTCGTTTGCTCGGGCAGTCTCTAATCATGTGACCAAGTCCATGGCATCAGTGACACTTAATGTCGGAAGTATGACTCGTAGAAGGAGTGAATGACGAAGGCTTGAATGATGTCGTCTTGCTGCCCCCCAGCACGCGAGAAGGTGGAGCAGCAGGTGTAGCTCGTAGGCTGCCATTGGATGGTTTAGTCGCTGAATCGAAAGTCGAAGGTGGTGCTGTTTGGACGTCGAACGCAGCGTGAAGTTGCTCCTCCTGCGTTGTTGCTAATGTTGGCGGCCCTGTGATTCTTTTTCTGCCAACATAGCAAGCTGAAACAATCTGTTAACAATATCATTTTCCCTGTAATCAACAATGTCCTGAATTTCATGCCTCAACCCCCCATAAAAACGAGCTATTTTATCATCCATGTTCTCTACTACCCCACAACGCAACAAACCATTTTGTAACTCTTGATAATACTCCTCTACCGACATGTTACCTTGGTCTAAGCGCTGTAATTTTTTGTGAAAGTCCCGCTAAAAGGAAGGAGGAACAAATCAAACACGCATAGCTTCTTTTAATCTATCCCATGTTGGAGGATCAGTTCTTGTTTGAACAAGTTCATTCCACCATATCATAGCAAAGTCCTTAAACTCACTAGTGGCTTGAATAACTCTATGTTGTTCAGGAACAAGATGGGCATTAAATTTTTGCTCTACTGTAATCTCTTAATCAAGATAAGCCTCAACATCATAAGCACTAGCTAAAGAGGGTACAGTAAATTTCACTTTAGAAAAAGGATCATTAAGAGGACAATTATAATTTTTATGATGATTATTACCTTCCATACCTGGATGATAAAGTGGAAGTCATGGCTGATTGTTGTGATCTTCCATATCATCAGAAACATTATCTTCATGTCTTTCAAAGAGAGGCAACCGAGCCTCAAAAGTATTCATTCGAAGAGCAAGGCCATCAAGTTGGCGATTCAAGTTCGCCAATGACAACTCTGTTGATGCGTTGTTTTTGGTAAACATATCTGTCATTCCCTTCATCATATCAAGTAACTCAACATGTTGAACATATTCGTCGTCATTGTTTTCTCCTGCCATTATTAGTAGGAAACAAAAAACAACAACAAATAGATGTTATCCCTATCAACTACAGTGATAATGTGATAGGTGATAGAAAACAATGTCTCTCGCTCAAGCATCTTACCACACTCTTACAAGTGTTCCTATCGACAAAGCAGGTGGTGTGAACGGTGAGATGAGCCAATGAAACGTAGAGTGTGTAACATCCCGATTTTCAAACTTGGGCAAATTTAAATTTGAATAGAAGTTATAATTTAATAATAGAAAGAAATTGTTTTTATAAAGAAAAATATAAAAATATATGCATCTCATCATGCATTTTGCATTCACCCTCATGCATTAAAAATTTATTACCAAAATAAATAAGCTAAAAGAAATTTATTACCCAAATAAATATATTAAAAATAAATTGCCATAACGAATATGAAAGAAAAGAAACATATAAAAATTAGAAAAAATAAAAAATGAAGAATATATATATATATATAAAATCTATAAAGAAAGAAAAAATAAAAAAATTGGAACCTTCTAGAAGTTTCCAAAACCTTCTAGGTGTTTTGTGAAATTTCTGGAAGTTTTTGGATCCTTCCAAAACCTTCTGAAAGTTTCTGGGGGAAGCTTTTGGAAGTTTCTGACGGAAGCTTACTCCTCCAGGAACCGAGTTCCACAATTCCACCGAGGGCCATCCCACGCCGGAAAAAAAGAAGCCACTGTGTGCCCTTTTGCCCAGGCCAGGAGCCGAGTCCTACTCCCGTACGTACGGCCCCCACCCGACAATAATAAGAGACCGATGCCCCCGTATGTCTCCTGTTCACGTAAACAAAAGCCACCGCCGCCTGTACCCATACCAGCCATCAAAGACCGATGCAAAAGCCCTAACCGCAAGCAAACCGAGGGCAACTACCAGGAAGAAAACAGGAGAAGAAAGAGGAAGAAAAGAGAGGAGCTGCTGTTTCCGCCGGAGATCATCACAATGCCGCCGTTCCTCGCAAGAGATTTCTACGTTCCCGTCGTGTTCTTTGTCGATATCACGCTACCGTCCTCTTCGTCAATGAAACTCTAGATCTCGGGGACACGCGTCACGCTGCCATTCCACGACCGTCGAGAATAACCACGCACACGGTAGGTTTTATGTCTAGATCCAAACGGCACGATTGATTTAATTTTCATATTAAACAATGCTTAGAATATAATTTATTCAGCGGCCAATAATCATTGTCAAATCATCTCAAACCACTTGAAACTTACATTATAGATTAAATCATACAAGATCAATCTCTTATCATAGATTTAACAAAATTTTATATTTTCAGTATCATTTAATCTGTTTTTCAGATTTAATAAATAAGATTAAATCCTAGTTAATTTATAAGTATCAAATTGAATCCAAAAAAATTCCAAAAAATTTAGAATAAATTCTAGTAAGTTATTAATAATATTTTCAGCATATTTAATGTTCTTAAATAATTATTTTTCCTCTGAATAAATTCTAATTAATTCCAAACTTGCTCAAATAAATAGGAAATCATTATTGAAAATTATTAAAAAGCCATAGGAATTTATATAGCATTAATACAAATATATATTCTGCATGCATACATATTTTTGCATATTGATTAGTATTTGCAATGCGTTTACTGTGTATGTGCTTGATTTTGAGTCGACGGGTACGCTCAAGTGGTTACGATCGAAAAGCGATTATCCGAAGATCTTCATGTGCAAGACTTTGATTTGATTGAGCATCGAATTGCAGAATATAAAGGCAAGTGTCATTGACCATATTGAACCTATATTTTAAATGTTCTGTTTCCAAAACTGCATGCTTGTGTCAAATTGACGAGAAACCCATCATAAGTTTTACTAGACTTGTGTGACCATCCTTGTTGCTTAGGTTATATTGTCGAGAGAGTCGGGAAGGATATTTTACCTTTTTGCTCCTCCTAAACTTAATTGGGATTGGAAACAACCAATTGGCTTAATTATGAATTAATGAACTTATGGATGATAAGAATTGATGAATATGACCATTTAGTAATATGGGATTCGGGTGATCTAAGCCAGCCCTGTTTTGTGGATGGGTTGGATGATATGGTGGTGTTGCTTGCCTTATATCTAAGGACCGGTTCATGTAAATATATGCCAGGACAAAAGTGCCACCGCAAGGCCATGTATGGGTGCGACGTAGCTGAATAATTAGGAGTGCTGCTGGTATTGTACAGACCATTGGATGGCGCGGGAATGAGATTTGAGTAGGGATACCCTGGGATCTGCATGGCAGACGAGGGGGCCTGTGGGCAGGATAATGGAGATTCAGGCCTACCGGTGAAACCTTATTGGGCCCGTACATACTAGTAGTCCCTTTTGAAAGGCTATTTTGTGATATCTTGGCCACACACCAACAGAAGTGTGAGATGGCATAATGTAGGTTCTTATTCATCAAAAGGTGATAAAATCACGAACATGTGGATAAAGTGGTACAACCTCTGCAGAGTGTTAAAAACTATCATGATAGCCGTGCTCCCGGTCACATGCACCTGGACAACTTTCATGATTAGAGTTGGACTTGGGATTTGGGATAATTTGTTTATGGTTATGGTTTGGGTTGTGATAAATGGACATGGTTGATGATAATGGCAAGAATCTGGTTTATGGATGGATAAATATTGATAGATGTAATATGATGGTAAATGATGGTGATATACTCATAATTGGTAATTATTTGGGATATGATGTGATTAATTAACATAGACAATGTAGGATGCTTTTTACATGTTTTAAATGTACTTTTCAGCAAATAGGCATTATTTCTTATCATCCTTGTTTTAGCTACACATCATATTTTCCCACACTTGCTGAGTACGACATGTGATCACTCTTGCTATTCCCACATTAATTCAGTTACAAGAAATATTTTGGAGGTCATTGTTAAGCACTAGGTGTGCGTACTACCGTCAACTGCCTGTGGAGTTGGAGTCGCCAACGCTAGAATATTTTCTGCTGCCGTAGAATCAAGGTACATTTATTATTTGTGGCATGGTTAAATTCTGATTATCATTTTTGATGTTGATGTGTATGTGTGAATCAACATCCTGAGCACACATACACTGCCTTTGGTTCATTTTTCGGAACCAGAATTTACAAATTGGTATCAGAGCCGCGTTGACTGTAGGACGCAAGCCTAGGTAGAGTGGACACCACAAAACACATAGGAACTATTTTCTAAAAGCTATTTTTCATATATTGTCGCTGCTAAAATTATTTTGCCAAACCAGACAAATTGTAGCAATTTTTGCTGCTGCATTTATTTCTCCAATTCAGGCACTAAAAGCTAATTTTCGAAATGCGTCGCTGCTGCGTTTATTTTTACAAATTCAGCCAATTTAAAACATTATTTTCTGCTGCGTTTCCTTTTTAATTCAGGCGTCTTTTAAACATGCGTTGCTGCTGCACTAAAATAAATTTTCTGCTTCTTTTTGCTGGCGCACAATCTCTTTTCTCCCTCCTTTCACTGCTGCAATTTTCAGACTATTTTTACTCTCATCTCTAATGATTCTTCATTAAGGACATAGAAATTATTTTTGAAAACCATCCTTTCAAATTCTTCCCACTCTTATACTTATATTCACTTCTTTTTTCTTCTTTCCTTCTTGTATATCCAACCCAAATCCTTTGTATAAAAAAAAAGATGATCACCAGCCAATAGATCGCTAATAAACGTATATGAGGAAAACTTATTAGACGCCATGAACGTAGCCACGTAGAGCCTTAACAAATAATCCATTACCATTACTGAAAAAACCACACGCTCATTATCACCATTTCATCAAACTGTTACCCAGTCTCCAGCCATCCGTGCGGAATAACATACCTTTACCACTTGTAGTAACAAAATGTTGCGTCTTGTAATTAGGATTTGAGCTTACCCTTGAATAAATTGTAATAAACGCTTAGTTCATTAGTGCACTTGATTATGTTTGGTGTGATGGTTGTATGTTTGCTTGCTTGTGTGTGTGCTTGGATGTGAGTTGTGGAACGCTTTGGCATTATCAACATCCTCATCCGTTATATAAAATTATGCATTATTTACGATCATACACCTTGATGCATGCATTTAGTTGGGCATTCCTTCTATCTCTCTTTTCTCGTTCAACCGCTACTTCATTTGAAGATGCACACAATTAGAGGAATCACTACTTCGGAGGAAGCTACATAGGAGTATGAAGACGATATAAAGATAAAATTTTTCCTTATCCATTCTCTAATCTCTCTAAATCTCGAGGACGAGATTCCTGTTAAGGGGGTAGCTTGTAACATCTCCAATTTTTTTTTAAAAAATTGGGTAAATCAAATCTAAATAAGAATCTATAGTTTTATTTCAAAATATCTTCTCTGGTCCACTCGAATCTCGACAGTGAGATTCATGTTAAGGGGGGGTACAATTGTAACATCCCGATTTTCAAACTTGGGCAAATTAAAATTTGAATAGGAAGTTAGATATTAATAATAGAAAGAAATTATTTATAAAGAAAAATATAAAATATATGCATCTCATCTTGCATTTTGCATTCATCCTCATGCATTAAGAACTTATTACCAAAATAAATAAGCTAAAAGAAATTTATTACTAAAAAATATACTAAGCATAAATTGCTATAACGAATATGAAAGAAAAAATATATAAAAATTAGAAACAAAAATGAAAAAAATAAAGAAAACAAATATATATATATAATATAAAGAAAAAAAATTAAAAAAATAAAAATAAAAAATTAGACCTTCCAGAAGTTTCCAGAACTTGCTGGATGTTTCTGGAATTTTCCGAAAGTTTTTGGAACCTTTTGGAAGTTTCCAAGGAAGCTTCTAGAAGTTTCCGGGGAAGCTTACTCCTTCAGGAACCGAGTTCTATAATTCCACCGAGGGCCATCCTAGGCAGGAACAAAGAAAAAAGAGCCACCGTGTGCCCTTTTGCTCAGGCCAGGAGCCAAGTCCTACTCCGGTACGTCCGACCACCACCCGCCTACAAAAGGAGACCGATGCTCCCCTATGTCTCCTGTTCACATAAACAAAAGCCACCACTGCCTGTACCTATACCAGCCACCATATACCGATGCAAAAGCCCTAACCGCAAGCAAACCAAGGGCAACCGCCAAGAGGAAAACAAGAGAAGAGGAAGAAAAGAGAGGAGCTATTGTTTCCGCTGGAGATCATCGCGATGCCGCCGTTCCTCGCAAGAGATTTCTATGTTCCGGTCTTGTTCTTCGTCGACATCACGCCGCTGTCCTCTTCGTCAATGAAACTCTAGATCTCGGAGACATGCGTCACACTGCCGTTCCACGACCATCGGGAATAACCACGCAAATGGTAGGTTTTACGTCTAGATCCAAACGGCACGATTGATTTAATTTTAATATTAAACAATGCTTAGAATATAATTTATTCAGTGGCCAATAATCATCGTCAAATCATCTCAAACCACTTAAAACTTACATATTAGATTAAATCATACAAGATCAATCTGTTATTATAGATTTAACAAAATTTTATATTTCAGCATTATTTAATCTGTTTTTCAGATTTAATTAATAAGATTAAAGCCTAGTTGATTCATAAAGTATCAAATTAAATCCAGAAAAATTCCTAAAAATTCAGAATATATTCTAGTATGTTATTAATAATATTTTCAGCATATTTAATGTTCTGAAATAATTATTTTGCCCCTGAATAAATTCTAATAAATTCCAAACTTGCTCAAATAAATAGGAAATCATTATCGAAAATTATTAAAAGGCCATAGGAATTTATATAGCATTAATACAAACATATTTTCTGCATGTATCCATATTTTTGCATATTGATTAGTATTTGCAATGCGTTTATTTTGTATGTTTGTATGTGTATGTGCTTGATTGCGAGTAGACGGGTACGCTCATGTGGTTACAATCGAGAAGCGATTATCCAAAGATCTTCATGTGCAAGACTTTGATTTAATCGAGCATCGAATTCTGGAATATAAAGGCAAGTGTCCTTGACCATATTGAACCTATGCTTCAAATATTTTGTTTCCAAAACTGCATGCTTGTGTCAAGTTGACAGAAAACCCATGTTAGGTGTTTACTAGACTTGTGTGACCATCCTTGTCACTTGGGGTTATATTGTTGAGAGTTGAGAAGGATATTTTACCTTTTTGCTCTGCTTAAAGTTAATTGGCATTGGAAACAACCAAATGACTTAATTATGAATTAATGAATTTATGGATGATAAGAATTGATGAATATGACTATTTGGTAATATGGGATTTGGGTGATCTAATCAAGCATGGTTTTGTGGATGGGTTGGATGATATGGTGGTGTTTCTTGCCTTAGATCTCAGCACCGGTTCATGCAAATATATCCAGGACAACAGTGCCACCACAAGGCCAAGTTTGGTGCGGCGTAGCTGAATAATTAGGAGTGCTGCTAGTTATTGTATGGACCATTGGATGGCGCGGAGAATGGGAGTCGAGTAGGGCTACCCTGGGATCCGCATGGCACACAAGGGGGCCTGTGGCTGGGAGAATGGAGATTCAAGCCTACCGGTGAAAACTTAGTGGGTCTGTAAATATTAGTTATCCTTTTTCAAAGGCTATTTTATGGTCTCTTTGCCACACACCAACGGAACTGTGAGACGACATAATGGAGGTTCTTAGTCATCGAAAGGTGATGAAATCACGAACATGTGGGTAAAGTGGTACAACCTCTGTAGAGCGTTAAAAACTATCATGATAGCCGTGCTCCCGGTCATGAGCACCTGGACAACTTTCATGATTAGAGTTGGACTTGGGATTTTGGATAGTTTGGTTATGGTTATGGTTTGGGTTGTGATAAATGGACATAGTTGATGATAATGGTAAGAATCTGGTTTATGGATGGACTAATATTGATAGATGTGATATGATGGTAAATGATGGTGATGCACTCATAATTAGTAATTATTTGGGATATGATGTGATTAATTCATATAGACATTGTAGGATGCTTTTTACATGTTTTAAATGTACTTTTCAGTAAATATCCATTATTTATTATTTTCCTTGTTTTAGCTACATGTCATATTTTTCCCACACTTGCTGAGTACGACATGTGCTCACTTTTGCTATTCCCTTATTAATTCAGTTACAAGAAATATTTTGGAGGTCAACGTGGAGCACTAGACGTGTGTACTACCGTTGATTGCCTGTGGAGTTAGAGTCGCCCACGCTAGATTATTTTCCACTACCATAGAATCAAGGTATGTTTATTATTCGTGACATGGTTAAATTCTGATTATCATTTTTGATGTTGATGTGTATGTGTGAGTCAACATCCTGGGCAGACATACACTGCACTTGGTTTGTTTTTTAGAATCGGGTGTTACAGAGTGATTGCAAAGGTACTTGTTCTGCTCAAGAGAAAGGTGAAGTTTAATGGCAAAAGATGGTGGCTAATGAGCAGAAATTGTTAACAGGTAAACAAAGTTGAGTAGGTATTCAATGTAGGAAACTGTTGCTGGTCAACCAAGTGCTCTGGGGCCTAGCACAACATAAGGAAGTAACAAGGCAAAAGAAAGACAAAATGATATAACTAACAATCACAACACAAGTGGTATAGGCCAATTGCTTTTATATGCGTGCTCTTCACTATTTTTTCTTTTTTGTAATATTTTTCTTTACTCAAGAGCACAAAAATAGGAAGCACACAAATTTGTAGCTCAATTTGATGTAATATGCGGCCTATAGAAAATCAAGAAGATTATTTAAAAATTGTGTTGAAACTTCGGAGGCCGGATAGCCTCTCCTCCGAGGGGAATTAGGGCAATCTAATTTCGCCAAACGCGACAAACAACAAAAAACTAGATGTGAAATTTTGCGTATATCAATTTGAAAAAATCGCCCGATTTCGAGTTCGTATGGGAATGTTATGGCCGTTTTAAGATAGACTGTCCGAGGTACGGTTTTTGGATGTTGATTCCAACTTAGTTTGAGAATAGAACTCACAATCGGATATGAACACGATTAAAACTTTGAAAGGCGACTGATAGGATTTTGTTTGATGCTTCGAGGATGACAAACACAAAGATTTGTCACCTAATCTATGGCTGGTGACGCGGTAGTTCACGCAAGGTGGCTAGCTAGGGCAAACCGATGAACGCGGTGGATCGGTTTATTGTTTAGGGATTGTGGAATAGGTGTCGAAAAACAAGAAAACAAGGACAAAACACAATAACTAGGACCGAAAACACAAAGCTAAACAAGCAACAAGACTTGACCACATGAATGCAAACTCAACAATGCAAACTAAAAAAGGAAACTACAGGCATTATAGTCTAGGAAGCGGTAAAAACGATTTTTTTGTGGCTTTTCCTGGATTCTAGGTATGAAACAAAACTAATCTAATAGAAGAAAAAATGAAGATACCTCATGGGCAACCAGGAAATCTGATGCCAATTGATGAGTAGTTTATGCCCGATCTTCTGAAAGGTAAGTCGATTTGGGGTCGAATACCCCTGCAATCACTACATCACTAATCCTGTCGGTACCCTGCGTACTGGATACCCCTTGGGACTACAAAGAGTGCAAAGGAACTCCACCTATCAGTGTTGGAGACCTCTGAAGGCCCCACGTGTCATACGGTACCGGACCTGCCTCCCTTCTATGGTTAGTCCCGATGCCGCCACGTGTATCATAAAACTGGAGCTACATTCCATACATGGGAAAGCTCCAAACTAAATACCTGTGTGGCACCCCCGGACCTAACCCCCGACAGAGGGAAACTCCGGTACCGACACGTGTACAACAGCACCGGACCAACCCGTCCTAGACAGTATGCTCCGGAGCTGCCACGCGTCCAACCGCCGGACCTTCGACTTCAACAGGATGATTGGTGGACCTCCAACGGCTCGGACCTTCAAGGGACATTAAAGCTTCAAGACCCGATTATGTGCCATTAATGCTATCTTAGTGACACATGATCGGAGGACCCTTAATACCAGTAACGCCACCATCAAGGAGCGTTACCACGCTGTTAAGGGTAATCAAGTACATTAACTGTGTATTAAGCATCAGTAACTATCGGGGCCACATGTCAGGCCAGGATAACGATGTAACGGCCAGTCCTTGTACTATAAAAGGACTGGCCAAGCGATACACAGGGGACCTCCAGAGACTCCTGACTCACAATACACAAGCGCTCAAGACATTCTAGTCTCTCACACTCAAGTGCTTAATACAACAACAACACACACCCGTGGAGTAGGGTATTACGCTCAGGCGGCCCGAACCACATAAATCCCCATGTCAACTTGCCACCTTGTTCTGAATCTCTGCGCGCCCACAACCGAACTACAAACTCCGCGGGCTACCAGCGGTAGTACCGGGAGAATTGGCGGAATAAGACTCCGACAGTTGGCGCGCCAGGTAGGGGGTTCCCGAGATTCCAACATGGTGAACTCTGCTGCTAGATCATCCAACTGTAACCATGTCGTGCAACCTTCTGGAGGCAGTCCCTCCAACATGCAGCAGCCAGTAGGTGCTGTAGTTCCAGCAGGAGTCATGCCACCACCGCAACCATCCGCTCCGGCGAATCAAGCTAGACGTCGAGATGGGGTGTCCGCGTCAGTCACTGCATTGGCGAACAACAACCCTGAACACGCGATTAATGCCGCGCGTGCTCTTCTTCAACGTCCACCGCCTCCAGGAGCACCCCAGAGTGCAATGGAGTAGTGGAGAGCTGATGTGGAACATCTGGTTGCAGCAGCAGTCGATGGCATCAGCAACCAAGGTCCCCCCCCTCGGGGCGGGCCCCATCTCAGCATCATACCTTGTCAGGTAGACTTGGTCCGCATGCTTCGCAACACAGGAGGCGTGTTGCGTCTCAGCAGGCAACGTCGCTGCCTTCTGGGGCACGACGTACTAACACAGTAACCATGCTTTCGACTCACGCCCTCTGGGCGGAGCTCAATCGTCGTTACCGTCAACAGGATGGCCGTGTCCATATTGAGCATGCTCGTGAGAGGCGAGAGGCTCGGGACAATCCTGCTCCCGAGGGAGTAGGAGGAGGCCGTTCTGCCTTGGCCATGCACCTACGCATGGTTAGATGGCCGCATAAGTTCTGGCCTCATCTGCTGGAGAAATTCGACGGGACTGTCAACCTCGCTGAATTTCTCCAAATTTACTCCACCGCTATCCTTGCGGCTGGGGGAAATGAGGCCGTGATGGCTAACTATTTCCCTTTGGCTTTAACAGGGACCGCCAAGTCTTGGTTCATGAGCCTTCCGCCTGACTCCATCAACAGCTGGGCGGAGTTGTGCCAACAGTTCACCGCCAACTTCGGGAGCTCGTACACTCGACCGGGCACAGAACTGGACCTTTTTGCTGTCAAGCAAAAAGGGGGAGAGTCCCTGCGTTCTTTCATCCAGAGGTTCTCCCAGGTACGAAACACCATTCCTTCTATCTCAAGCGTTTCCGTTAATTTAGCATTCAGACAGGGCGTTCGAGACAAGAAGATGCTGGAGAAGCTGGCGACCAAGGAAGTCACCAGCGTCACGAAACTCTTCAGCTTGGCAGAAAAGTGTGCCAAAGCTGCGGAGGGCCGTGAAATGCACTCTCAACCACCTCCGGAGGACAACAAAAACTACTCCATGGGTGAAGCCGCTACCTCCAGGAGTGGCAAGAAGAAGAAAATGTCCAATGGCAAGAAGAAGCCGTCGGCCGGCACACCCACTACAACCGCTGCTGTAGCTCCGGGTGGTCAGGGGCCACGCCCCGAAAAATGACCCCGGCCATCGTCTGAAGATGGTGGCAGTTCCAATATGTGGTGTCCCATACACAAGATGAACAACCACAAACTGGAAGGCTGCCGAGAGGTCCAGAACCTTGCCGAGTGCTACAATAAGCGCCAGGAAGAAGATCCTTTCCGTCAAAGGGAAGGAAAGCAAAAAGTCGACGAAGCTCCAGCTGAAGAGGAGTTAGGCTTTCAGGACCCTAAAAAGGTCTTGAAGGCTGTTTACACCTCCGTTGACGACGATTCCGACGTCTCTGACAACGAGCACCGGAAGACCATGAACACCATCTTTGGTGGTTAGTGGGACATCACCTCCCGCTGTGTCCTCAAGACAATGCGGCAGGACATGGCCTCTGTAGCTCCCACCGCCAGGGCGGAGACTCACCGGAAGTGGATGGACACTGCCATCACTTTTGATTCTTCGGACTGCCCTCGGAACATGATCGGAGCTGGCCAACTCCCACTTATGGTATCTCTGACCATCAACAACATCCAGCTCCACCATGTAATGGTGGACGAAGGTTCGGGGATGAACCTCATAAGCTTTGAGGCCTTTGTCAAGCTTCAGCTCTGACCTTCGGATCTTCACCCCTCCCGACCTTTCTCCGGAGTATGTCCGGGGCCCATAACTCCACTCGGTGCAATAACTCTCCCAGTGACTTTGGGGACTCGGGAGAATTACAGGACCGAGAAGTTGATCTTCGACGTGGTGCAGATCAACTTACCCTTCAACGCCATCGTGGGCAGACCTGCTTTGTACAAATTCATGGCTGCTGCTCATTATGGCTACCTGGTGTTGAAGATGCCAACACCCTCAGGCGTTCTCCGGATCCGCGGAGATCGTACAGCCGGAGTTACTGCTCTGGAAGAACTCCATGCGCTTGCTACAGCGCAGGAGGAAGAATCTGGAAAGGAGCAAGCTTCGATGCCTCCGAGCATTCGTCATCGAGGCTCAACCTCCGCACCTCGTGTGCAACCAAGCGGCGACACCTACATTCCCGTCAAATTCGTCCAAATCGGTTTCGATGCTACTCAGACCACCCGTATATCGGTAGGTCTGAATGACAAATAGGAACTCGTGCTCATCACTTTCCTCCGGGCCAATGTCGACGTGTTTGCCTGACAACCATCAAAAATGCTTGGGATCCCTAGGGAAGTGATTGAGCACAATCTAAGATTTATCCTGACTCTCAGCTTGTACACCAGAAGCCTCAGAAGCAATCAATAGAGCGACAAAATTTCATACGTCAAGAAGTGAAGAAGTTGCTCGAAGCTGGATTCATCCGAGAAGTCTTCCACCCAAAATGGCTGGCAAACCCAGTCGTTGTACCCAATGCCGGTGGGAAGCTTCGGATGTATATTGACTACACTACACTGAATAAGGCATGTCCCAAGGATCCATTCCCACTATCTAGAATAGATCAGATAGTGGATTCCACCTCCGGGTGTGAATTACTGTGTTTCCTAGACGCATATTCTGGGTATCATCAAATCAGAATGTCTAGGGAAGATGAAGAGCATACTTCCTTCATTACAGTAGATGGATTATATTGTTACACTACCATGCCATTCGGTCTCAAAAACGCCGCTTCAACATTTGTGCGAGCTATGTACAAAACTTTTGGAGAGCTTATCATAGATGTAGTGGAAGTGTACGTCGATGACATCATCGTCAAGATCAAGAAAAAGGAGTCATTTCCTGACACCTTGGAAGTTGTCTTCGACAAGTTGCGGATCACACACACAAAGCTGAACCCAGACAAGTGTGTCTTTGGGGTTAGCTCTGGTAAGCTTCTTGGATTCTCGGTGAACCACTGAGGAATAGAAGCAAATCAGGCGAAGATTAAAGATATTGAAGACATGCGACCACAACCTCACATCCAGGATGTCCAGAAGCTGACTGGATGTCTAGCTGCCCTCAGCCGGTTCATTTCAAGGCTGGCAGAATGGGCACTACCCTTCTTCAAGTTGTTGAGGAAGTCCGGACCATTCCAATGGTCTGAAGAAGCAGAAAAGGCATTCCAAAAGCTGAAGCGGCTCCTCACCACCCTACCAACTTTGGTAGCTCCAAACCCTGGTGAGCCACTTCTGCTTTACATTTCAGCAACTGATGAAGTTGTTAGCATGGTCCTGGTTGTGGGAAGACCAGAACCATCCCCAGTTCAAGAATCCAGACCCCTCCGGGAGGGTCCGGAGCTACCTCAAGGCGAGTCTGGGTCCCAGCCCCCAGACCGTGATCCTCAAGGTGAGACGCCAGAGGATCAACCTCCTTCAAATGAAGGAGTCACTGTTGCTGAACAAGAAGATCCAGACCCCTCCGGGAAGGTCCGAGTCACTTTAGAAGAATCTTCGGGTTCCTCCAGCGGGAACTTGGAGGTCCCCGAAGAAGGTCCGGACCACTCCGAGAGGGTCTGGGTTGATATGGAGGAAGCTCCAGGCCCCTCCGGGAGGGTCCAGACAGTCCAGCACGCAGTGTACTTCATCAGTGAAGTACTCCATGATGCCAAGACTCGATACTTAGAGGTGCATAAGCTGCTTTACGCAGTGCTTATTGCCTCTAGGAAGCTTCGTCACTACTTCCAAGCTCACAAAATTTTAGTGGTAACCTCTTATCCACTGCGTGCAATCTTGCATAATCCCAATTCAACAGGGAACATTGCAAAGTGGATGGCGGAATTGGCCAAGTTTGATCTTGAATTCATTCCAAGACAAGCAATCAAGAGTCAAGCATTGGCGGACTTCGTGGTGGAATGGACCCCCTCCCCATCAAATCCTGGGGGCCCCAGTGAGCAAAAGCTGGAACCTAAGGTTTCGATATTCACTAAAACTCACTAGACTCTCTACTTTGACGGCTCCATGCAGAAGAAAGGGGCCGGAGCTGGAATCCTTCTCCTCGCTCCGACCGGGGAGAAGGTCAAATACATGGTTCACCTTGACTTCAAGGCAACCAACAACATGGCGAAGTATGAAGCATTAATCTATGGGCTCAAGGTGGCACTGTCTTATGGTGTCAAATAGCTGTTGGTAAAGGGTGATTCACAACTTGTTGTAAAACAAGTCAAAGGTGAATGCTGCTGCAATAACTCTCAACTAGTTGCATACCTACTTGAAGTCCAGAAGCTTCAGAAAGACTTCGAAGTCCTGGATCTCTACCATGTCCAGCGTCTCAACAACGCTGAAGCTGACGAACTCTCAATGAAAGCTTCAACCGGAGCTCCGGCTCCCAACAGAACCTTCGTCCAGAGGTTGTCTAAACCTACAGCTCAACCTGCCGAACTGAGCGAAGGGGGCGAGACCAGCACCTCGAAGCTAGCGGTCCCAATGGCCCTATTACCATGGCATCCATCAAGGGTCGTAGGTGCTGTAGGAAGCTCCGAGCAACCCAGCACGCAAGACTCAAATGCTCAAGTTAGCTCCGTTGCATGGATCTCGGAGATCTGGAGCTACTTAAAAAACAACTTCCTTCCTGAAGATAATGTATCCGCTGACCTGATAGTCAGATTGGCTAAAAGATACACACTGGTAGAGGGGGATCTCTACCGGCGTGGTGCCAACGGCATCCTAATGCGGTGCATTACAAGGGAAGAAGGCCGCAAGATCCTCGTGGAAATCCATGGATGCAAGTGTGGGAACCACGCGTCTTCCCGCACATTGGTCAGTAAAGCCTTCCGACATGGTTTTTACTGGCCTACAGCACTCCAGGATGCAATCGAGCTAGTGAAGAAATTCGAAGCATGCCAGTTCCATGTGAAGCAAATTCACACACCAGCTCAAGCTCTACAAATGATACCTCCTACATGGCCATTCGCTGTGTGGGGGATGGATATCTTGGGACCTTTCCCAAGAGCCATCAGAGGTTACAAGTTCCTGTATGTCGCCATTGACAAGTTCAACAAGTGCCCGGAAGCAACTCCAGTTGTGACAATAAACAAGCAATCAACTATCAATTTCTTGCAGTCCATAGTATGCAGATTTGGAGTCCAAAACAAGATCATAACTGAGAATGGGACCCAATTCACAAGCTCTACATTCCAAGGATATTGCAAAGACCTCAGCATTCAAGTCAGCTACGCCTCCATAGCTCACCCGGCAAGCAATGGCCAAGCTGAGAGAGCAAATGCATAAATCCTAAAAGGACTCAAGACGCGAACAAATGAGCGCCTGAAAAAACATGGAACCAACTTGAACAAAGAGCTTCCACCCACCTTGTGGGCAAACAGGACAACTACAAACTGGTCAACTGGAGAGACACCCTTCTTCTTGGTGTACGGAGCTGAAGCAGTCCTTCCTCCAGAAATCACCTTGGGGTCGCTCCGCGTCCGGACCTTCGACGATGCCACGCAGGACCAGCTCCGGTGTGAAGACCTTGACCTTGTCGAAGAGGGAAGGTGCCGAGCAGCTGTTCGGAACGCACGATACCGCCAAGCGCTCCGGTGCTATCATCAAAGGCATGTGCATAACCGACAACTCGAGGAAGGCGATTTGGTGTTACGGAGAATACAAACTCGTGAAGGGTTAAACAAACTTTACCCCAGCTGGGAAGGACCCTTCAAAGTGATCAAAGTATCCTGTCCCGGATGCGTTCGCTTGGCAACCGAGGATGGGACACCGCTCCCTAATCCTTGGAACATTGAGCACCTTCGTAAGTTGTATGCTTAATATCACGGAGGTGAGTCTGTAATTACATGTGATGTATGTTATAGCATCATTGTACAGAGTGGGGTAGCACCTCCGGGGGGACAGCCGGACCTTTCCCGGAAGGTCTGCAAAGTTCAAGCAACACTTGACACAGTCTCAGAACTAAAAGTGTAGCTATCTACCTTGGGTCAAACGAGAAATGCAACACACTTAGCTTGGTTCTGTACCCTAAGAGTGTACTTGTTTCCCCTGTACCCCAGACCTATAATGAAAGACGTCATTATGTGAAAACAGACTCTATGTGCATTTATTTTGTACATGCTCAATATTTTTTATTTTTCTCTTTCTTGTCTATAACAAAGTTGTGCAATTCTCAAGAAACTTTAGCTCGAACAATTCATGTATTATTCAAGTTGCATTGTTAACTCTTTCAAGTCTTAACATTGTTGAATGGCCTACTCGCCTGAATGCCGCCAAGCCAATCTAGGTCCGGAGTGTGCTATCGACTTAGCCTGGTCCTGCACCCTAAGTACGCCACTCTACCTACACCCCGGTAGGCCAAAGTAAGGTGAGTCCAAAAACGATTGGGTCTGAAGAAAACAAACAAATACGCTTGATTGTATACAGAATTGTTGTCGATCTAAAATTTCTTTCGGGAATAATAAGCCACAATTGAGTTATAGATAGGAAATGGTTTTACTGTTTTTCCTAACTTCAGTGTGTAGGAAAAATGAAAATCTCATGATGATGGTGGATAATGACGGAGCTATCAGAGATTCGACATCCCCTAAGGTGGCCCACTGTCGATGTTTTAAACATTAATAGTAGGCATCGTCGGAACTATCAAGTTCCAGCAAATCAAGGGGGTCATCCGTCAACGTGAAGAAAAGATGGTAGAAGACTACTCCCCGCCATCGAACTTCTACGTGTTGACAGTGGTCGGTGCCGGAGCTACTAATCTCCGACAACCCAAGAGGACCTGCTATCAATGCTCCACGTGTTGACGGTGGTCGCTGCTGGAGCTACTAAGCTCCGACATTGGTCGCTACCGGAGCTACTAAGCTCCAACAACTTCAGGGGCCTCTATTGTCGACGCAACAAGACTTCGGACCTACACTCTACAAGTTCGAAGCACGCAAGTCTTCAACAACTACTACATCCTCTTGGTACATGTTCACAATCAAACTGTGTACATCTACCAGGAGGCCAAGTGAGACAAAGGTTGAAGACAAAAAATGAAATTCATAAAATTCTTGGATTTCATTCATCTGAGGACAAGAGATTACAAAATTGAGGAAAAGAAGAGAAAATACAAGTGGGAGCTACAAAGAGAGAGTCCTAGATCCTACGGAAGAACGAGGCAACCTTCTGGGCAACCTCCGACACGCTGGCTTTGGCGGCCTCTCCCTCTCCGTCGATGCGGCCTTCAAGCACCGGGTCTAGTGGGAAATGAGGATCCTGGCTCGTGTAGCACATCAACATGTACTCTGCGACGTTCTTCGCCAAGGATTGTCCTTCGGTTTCCAACTGGTCCACGATGACATCGCCCATCTTGTTGAGCTTGTTGCCCGCCGAGCTCAACGCCTGCAACGCCTGGTCCAGCTCTGGCTCCGGATCATCCGGACGCATGGGACTAAAGCCCAGCGGCATTAGCGCGTCATTGACTTTGCCCAAGAAGTCCCATACTTGTTGGGACTCTGTAGCCCTTGAGGCTCGCACCTCTTCCAGGGACGTCTTGGTTGCCACAAGCTCCGAATCCTCTCGGGCAAGGCGCTCATCCTCTTTGGCATTCTGCTGAATCTTTTCAGCAACTTGCCTTTCGAGTTTACCAAGCTCCTCTTCCCGGACATGGATCTTGTTCCGGCGGTCGACCAGGTCTCTCTCCTAGCCCCACACTTTATTCTCCCTGGCAGCAACTTTGTTCTCCCTCTTGGTGAGGTCCTGTCCCCGCTGCCAGGCCTTCATCTCCTCTTTCTCGCAGAGCTCCTCCAACTTCTTGGTGCGCTCTGCGAGGCTCTTGTCACCCAGAGTCATCCTCTGAGGAAGCTCGTCTTCCCTCTTCACGAGGTCATCCCGCAGCTCCAGGAGTTTTTGCTCTTCATCTTCGAGCTTTTTCTCCCGCTCCTCAAGAGCCTCCCGGTGTTTGACGAGGCTGTAGTGGATGGCGCTGAGATTCTTCTGGCGATCATCCGCCGCTTCATTAGCATCCACGGCCTATTCGTGGATGGCCCGAAACTGGTTGTCGAGGGATCGCACCATGATTTCCCTCTTGTCTGGCCCCAGTACTCCAACCGGGCCTTCTCCCTCTTCACCCACTCCTTGTCGTCGGCCAGCCTCGTCTGCGCCAGCTTGGTCTCGAATTGGAGCCGGTTGCGCCAACACCTAAGGGTTTGGCGCTCCTCCTCGAGGGTCTTGCTGTCGTGGTAAAAGGCTAGTTGTACCTGACGAAGGCTGGAGCAGGTGTTGTTGATAGACAGCGACAGGGGGATTGGCTCTGGACCTACCGGGGTCCCCTCCGTTGGCTTCAGCGGATGCTCCATAACAAAAATAGGGTCCCACTCTACAAGAGCGGACCCCTGAGCTTCCACGGCACTAGGACCCGCCCTCCGAGATAGCCTCGGTTGCCGCCGAGGAAGGTCCCGCCTCCAGATCGTCAGCAACTGGTTCCTCAGGCGGGGAACCGACAGCTTCATCTTGGCGCCCTGGCTCAGGTGCGGGTACCTCTGGGACCACCACCTCTGGGGCAGGCATTGAAGATTCAGCCGGAGCCGAGGCCACTTCTGGCTCCAACGCTGGTGCCTCCTCCACCGCCGGTTCAGGCGCCAGCGCTTCGACCTCCATCGGCTCGAGCGCCGACACTTCAGTGGCAACCGGATAAGGCGCCAAAACTTCATCAACAACTGACTTCACTACTAGGGCCTCAACAATATCCATCTCAAAGGCCGGAACTGCAGCTACCTCTGGCTCTGGGGCCGGAGCGTCCGTCATCACAACATCCAAAACCGGAGCTTCAACCTCCGGTGCTGGTGCCGCTGGTATATCTTCATACCTGTGGTCTGGCGCTACCACGGGTGCATCCAGAGATGAGTCGAGGTCCAGAACCACGAAAGCTGGCGTCGAGGCTGCCGCGGCCTCAGCCACCTCCTGGGGCGGCGCTGAGATTGGAGCCAGAGCCTCCGCCTGCGCAGCATCAGCCGCTGTTGCAGGAACCAGAGCTTCAGCCCCTTTTTTGGGTACCCTGTGGATGAAGGACGAAGAAACTCAAAATATTATTGCAACCCAACACAATCATATGAGGTAAAAAATCAAATTTACCTTGGAAGGCTTCCGCTCCAGCTAGCGCGAAACCTCTTCACCGGACGCTCAGGACCGAACCCCGTCACCACTGGTGTGGTAGCTTCGGAAGGCTCCCCGGAGCTTCCTCCCGCCATCAGCGACGTCTTGGTTGAGGCCCCCCTCGACCGGGAAGGACCCTCGGACCTAGAGCCCTCAGCTAGCCCTAGTACTGGAGCCACATGGCCGGAGCTGGCGTCCCGGGGAGATGCTGATGCTGGAGTGGTCATTGCCGTCGAAGACCTCCCCCGCTGGGGAGAAGGAGCTATCGTGGAAGGAGCAGGTCTGACGAGCCTCCCGTCAGAGTGCTTCAACTCCCTCTTACAACTTGAGGGCTCGGCCAACTCCTTGCCCTTGCCTATGACTTCAGCTCTTGGATTTGGGGCGGGAGCGGAGCCACCCTCTGAAACTCCGGGGATCACCACCCCGGAGGTTGATCGCCTCTCCATCAGGCCCAAGTCGTCCAACAACGGCATATTCCTCCGGAGCTCTCTGCACTCCTCTGGTATCATATTCAGAGGAAGGAAGGCCGCTGGTGGAGACACATCGCCAGGGCCAATGTTCCCATGCTGGAACTTCTTGAGATGGGTCATCAAGGCTTCACCGTTCAAGTTGGTGCCCAAACCAACCTCAATGCGGTTGGTATCCATCTCACTATTGAAGGCCTAGGCAGGTCGCCACCTAGCCTTCAGTAGGGCCCACCTGTTCGTCAAGAAGTTGCCGAAGACCATTGCTGACGGCTCCTAAGATATAATAACATATAATCCTTGGCAAAGGTGCTAGAAATGCTTGTCGGTATTACTTACACACCATTAACTAAACATCTCCAACTGATGTGTCAAAAATGCTTCTTAATGGTTCTATTGGATCGCAGAGTGAATTCTGCAAGCACAGAGATGTATCATTGTAGCATTTCCCCTTAAGAGTATTCCCAGGGGTGTCATTTATTTGATCCCAATCATCAAGTGGAAAGGTAGAAAGGTCTAGGTAAGAATCTAGTAAGGATGGATAAAATAATAGTGGAGGCAGTGTGACACACAGAAAAGCATTCAAGTCTAAGGGGGATAACAGGATCCTAGAGGTTAGTTAAGGTTGAGAGTTATGGAGGTACTCCTACTATACTCTATTGTACATATACATAGTCTAAACTAATTATTAATAAGCTAGATCAATAGTGAATACTTACGCTATGTGGTTCAACACATCGGGCATGGGCTTACCCCTAGCAATACTAGGGCGACTCCCGCCAAGAGCCTGTGGCATAGCCAAACGTGGAGGATTACAAAGGACAGATAGGGCTGTCACTACCTACTGCCTACCTCTTCAATCTGTGGGTCTAAGAGACATCCAATGCTACTTAGCTATCCTAGCACCATGCTAGCATATTAAGTAATTACCTTAAGAGCCTAGGCACAATCCATCCTAAGGCAATGAATTAAATCATCGTTGAACCAATGTTGATACACAACATAATTATCCATACTAACCTAGTTATGTTATAATTAACTAGACTACGGTGGGGGTCTATAAGTTCTATGATAACGAGATATGTTCATGATGAAACAGTCATAGAAGCTATACCTTCCACATACATGGACTCCACAATCAAACAAGAAACATTTTGCCCAAGTATATGTATAAGTAGAGACTAAAGATACTATCTGTATTATGCATAAAGTCACAATTACAAGAAAGAATACATGAGCCATACCTTTACCAATGTAGGATTGGGAAGAGAGAGACTCCTTACTCCTTTCCCAATTTGGACTTGGGACTAGAGACTCTCCTCTTTACAACCTAACTCCTCTAAGACTATGGATGATAGTGTATACAATAGAGATGAAGCTCAAGTAGTGTGTGTTGAAGTGAGGGGTAGGGGGTCCTATTTATACTAGTGTTGAGGTCGGTTCCCACCATCAAAAGCGCGCGAATCAGTCACCATTTACTCTAGGAAGCCGGTAGGAGCCAACAAGTGGAGGCTGACCGAGTTTGGTGCAGAGACCAGGTCGGCCGACCCCCTAGTTCGGCCGACCTGGTCTTTGCACCAATTCTCGTGTGCTTTCTCTAGGTGGCTGCCAGGTGGGTCCCATTTATGTATATGGGTGATACACCGTTGGATCTCCTCGGATACTTCTGTTTGTGGGCTATTTGATCCATGGGATGCCACATGTCGTCGCCTGATTGGCTGGGATGATATTTTATAGGATTGGTCCCTCTACATTTCCTTATTTCCTGCATAAAATGCTGCATACACATATTTCTCCAAGTTCAAGTGGAATTTGGTTAGATAGAAAGGTGATGTGTGCAAGAAATGACAAATCCTTCACATAATTGAGTTAAATTGACGGATGAAATTGGTATATAACAGCCGTCAACAAACTCCCCCAAGCTTATCCTTTGCTCGTCCCGAGCAAAGTCAAGACTTTAGGTTGATGATCATGAGTTGCTACAATGTCTTATTTTCAAAAGTATCTAATGCACAACAAGATACTCTACCTAGTATTGCAGAAATTGGCTATGATACTCTACCCTTCTTAAGTTATCATGGGGCTTATGCTTTCTCATATTCATGAGTAGTTGAAAGGTAGAATATCAAATGTAGCAACATAGCCTAGAAATCAAGTTCCACTTAAATCCCAGAGAATTCAGTTTAGATATTAAGTACCTCAATTTGATTCTCTCAGTCACTCCTTTGTGGATAGTGGAAATGTTTCCTCACCAAAGTATTGTGCCTCTACTATTCCTACTCATTGGATATGGCTTGTATGTGGAGCTTGGTAGGGAAAGTAAGTAGGCATATTTGCAACACATAATATTGCTAAGTCAAAAGAGTAAGCCTTAGGAGAATTCAAATCAAAACTTTTTGATTCAAGACTAGTGCATGTGTGATGGAGTGGAAGTGGATGTGGATACTTGAGATAACTCCTTTTTGGTGTAATCTCTCTTTCTTTTGCAGGGATGAAACATGACTACTTTTTTTTATCATGCTTATGATGTAAGCATGCCTCTTTTTTTTTCATTTTCTTTTTGTAGCCATGTCTTCTGCTCCCTTTCTTTGCAATGAATTTCTAAGAGAGTGCCAAACATGAATAACATGGAGTTTCTCTTTTTATTGTGGTATGGTGGATATGATGGACGTTTTGCTTACTTCTAGTGTAGAAGTATAGCATGTGAAAGTGAAGTCTTGAATTCAAAAAGAGTTTAATGATTTCTCACATAGGTCTATACTAGTTTGACTAGGCTCAATGTGAAAGCAAATAGCATATGCATAAGGTTTTGTCTATGTATAAACATCATATGGCTTTGGTAGGTATTTCCAATCATTTGAGGGAAACTTAAATCTTTTTAGAATTTCTCTGGAAATCTAAGTTTTACTTTCAAACTAGGACTAGCAGCCCTATTACCAATTCTAATCTCGCAACAACCTAGAATTAGATCAAGCTTTTGGCACCCACAACTTCCAAATTAAGGTAAAAGTAATTCAAACCAATGAAAGCAATATTAGGAGAGTAGCAAGTTGTAAACCAGAGACTTAGGAAAATAAAACAGAGCAACTATTCATCATTTCATCTATGTGAATTCAAAATCATTCTTACTTCACATCTTTATTTGATGAAAGGAAATCTGAACTATATATTATTTTTTTAGATGCAAGGTGGATGATGGATGGATGGAAAATAAATATGCAAGGAATGTGATACATGTTACATCAAGTGGGGGTCCTCCCCCAAGCTTGTTCTTCAACTACCTCCGTGATAAGGGTTGAACCCTTGATGAAGGAAGTATGCTGCAAGGTCGGCTTGTTGTTGTTGTAGCGCTGTGTTGAAGTTGGTGAATTGAGCATCCATGTGTTGTTACCAATCTTGGGTACCTTGAACATGCTCTTGGAGTGTGCTGTAGATGTCTCCTGTTCTCACGTCAAGTTCTCCCATACGTCTAGTGAGGTCCGTCATTCCTTTGCTATAGTCATGATGACTTCTAGCCGAAAAGGAACGACATCCTCTCATGGACGTTGTGGGCAAGCTGCTAGAGCTTGAAGAGGATAAGGGTGGATCCCTTTGCCATTCTTGTGAAGATGATCCCACAGTCTCATATGTCGGAGGTTGAGTCCATCCGGGCTCATAACCCATTGGGTTCTTTTCCTCTTGGTATTCATGGACCAGAGAGATTATCGGTGGCATGCCTGTGGCTGCAGCCCTCGCACGATTCCTTGTTGCCCTGCCAGAGACATTACTTCTTCTTGCTTCCTCAAGGGGAAGAAGGTTAATGGTTAGCCTCCGACATTTGTACAAATGAAAATCCGGGTTAGGTAACCGAATTTCATTGACAAAGTCGGGATAGAAAAATATCAAGGACCCATCTTGATCATGCTTGAGGGTATGTCCTTGCACTAAATAGTCTTCATCAATTAATTCTCTTTCGGTTTCAATATATTCAAATGAAGAGTATTTAAGTGCTCCTACCGTATCAGCAATATGAGTAATCAATGAAGTGCATTCAATTGGTCCTGATTTTGAAATGTAATCTAACCATTGTGTCATCATGGCTTTGACTGGAGCAACTTTTATCTTTTTAGTCATAGCAAACAAAATTTTCAATTCATCATCTCACACAACCCTAACATCTCCCCTAGGGAACATAGTCATAGCCACCCATCTATGCATGAAGCGTAAGGTAGGGTTTTGGATGTGGCTATTCCTAGGAGCCCTACATGTGACCTCACTAGTTAGCTCATGCGACAAACTTTCTTTGTTAAACTTAAGCAAATTTTCTAAATCTAGAAAACACCGTTTATGGAAGCCTAGGATGCTACCTAATTCTTTCCGTAGGATGTTGTATTATTTTTGAAATAATCTAAAAGCAATACCATCAAATCCTATTCTTAGCGTGCAAAGGAATTGGATAGTGAAAAGGCGTGAACCTTTCTCCTCTATGTGAGCAAAGTCATAAAATCCAATTGCATGCCAAATGGAAAGAAATTCGGAGTCCATACCTATTTTGGAGATCAAATGTGGATCGTAAGCCTTGGTGTGGTGGAACTCACGATCTTGGAGAAGCCTGCGTGCTTGATCTTCAACTTCGCTTCATATGTCGAGGTCGTTGTCATGAAGAAGTTGGTGTGGGTTGCTTCTCTCTTCCATGGGAGTGTCCTCACACACACTTCTCCTTCTTGGGCTTGTACCCATGGAAGAGAGGCGTGCACTAGAACCTTCACCATGGCTTGAGCTTGCAGTCCCATTCCTCTTTCCGAACAACCTCTTCATGTCTTTTTGAGTTCAACAAGCAAGCACAGAACAAGGCGAGAAAAATCCTAAAAGAAGCGATGTTTGGAAAACAAAACCAATGAATTTTCTCCTCTTAAAAGCTTGAGTGTAAAATGCAAATGCAAAGAAAATAAAATCTTTTTGGGGATGGATTTGAGCAAGAGTGTTGCAATGAAGAGCAGGAAAAACAAGGTGAGCTAGAGAGTGACTTGTAGAGGTGTAAAATGATGTGGTGTGTGAAGAGAGGTGCTCCTCACGGCCACAATTTATAGGGTGCACCTTCCAACGGTCACTTAGGGTTCAAAATGTAGCCGTTGGAGGAAGGGGAGCCAAATTGGCTCCACTCCCTGTTCGGCCGACCAGGGGGTTCGACCGACTTGACTGGTGGCCCCCCTGGTTCCCCTTTTGTCAAGTGGCTCCCCAACGGCTTTAAAGTTAGCACGTTGGTGAAATGCCACATGTGCAGCTCAGAAAAATTGCTTTTCAAATAAAAACCTTTTTTTTCAAATCCAATAAAAAAATTTTCTTTTGAAAAGAAAGAAAGAAAAATGATAGTCGAGAATATAAGATTCTCAACTTGCTAGGAAAAATCAAATATGCAATGGGAAAAATCCAAATGGGGTGGAAAAAGAAAGAAAGAAAAATAAAGTGGGATAACTACCAATTTAACCTATTGGCATAGGTCTCACCACCGTCCGATGAGATGGACATTCCTCCGTCTTCATTTCACATCCGGGCCCGGAGGGATGGGCTTGTACGTCTTGTATTGCTTCTTCCGCCATTCCTTCTTTGGCGACTTGGTGGACTTGGGCCTTCGGGAAGGTCCAGACGATTTTGTTGCCTTTGGATATCGGCGTGGTCGAAACGACAGATTCTCCTCGTAGATTAATCTTCTCATGAATGCAATGAGTGAGTCCACCTTTGGAGGTGTGACTTCGACCTCTCTAATGTGTTTATCATTCGGCCCATACTTGATTCGAATCATGGAGCATTGTTCTGGTCTAGGCCGGAAATTAAACTTTTCCTCCTTGCCATTGATATGGAAGTGGATTTCTCCAACTCCCACGTCTATGCGAGCTTTTGCAGTGCTTAGGAATGGATGCCCAAGAATGAGTGGTGTATCTTTCTTTGTGTCCATGTCTAGCACCACAAAATCCACGGGTATTATGCAGTTTCGGATCTTCACCGGGACGTCTTCAGCAATACCCGCTGGATAACGGACTGAAGAGTCAGCCAGTTGTAGCTGCATTGGTGTTGGAGTCAGCTCTTTGAAGTTCAGCTGGTCGAACACAACCTTGGGCATCACACTAACACTTGCCCCAAATCACAAAGTGCTTTGTCAAAGTGGTGAGCCCCAATTGAGCATAAAATGGTAGGACACACAGGGTCCTTCTGCTAGTTGCTCTCTTGTACGGAAATCATGTTGACATTTTCCGTCGGAGGTTTTGGCTGGCCTGACATCTTGCCATTCTCCATCGGAGGAATAGCAGCTGCCAGCTGAGCCAACTGAGTCTCAAGCATCTTCTTGAAGCTCAGTTGATTCTTTAAGGCTGAGGGTAGTCCTTCCATCTTTGCATTGATATTCTCTAGGGTCTTGTCATTAGCTGACAGCTTCTTGGATAGGGCCTCGTTGATCTTGAGTAGGCTAATGGAAAGTTCTCTCAAGTTGGGCTGATTTCTAGGGTTGCCATTGTTGTTGTACCCTCCTTGAAAGAATGGGTGTTGTTGACCCCACCCTTGACCTCCTGGACAATAGCCATTGTTGTTGTTGAAATTTCCGTTGTTGGTGAGGTATAGGGCATCCTCACGAGTTTCTGGGCAATCATTTCCCATATGACCCGTGTTGCCACAGACTTGGCACGTGATGTTAGAGTCTAGGGCATAGGCATTGCCCGGCACATCACCACTGGCTTGTCCATCAATTTTCTTCATTAGGAGGTCCAATTTTACAGCGATCATGTCCACCTCCTTCAAGGTGTGCATGCCTCCGAGACGCTCATCGTTCCATCCCATGTTGGACACCATCTTCTCGATAAGATCTTTAGCTTTTGGCACCGTCAATGAGAAGAAGGCTTCTCCAGCAGCAGCATCCAAATGGTCACGAGCTGATGGGATCAGCCCGTTATAGAAATTTTGAATAAGGAGCCAGTCATCCATCCCATGGTGGGGACAGGCCAGGATGTACTCCTGAAGCCTTTCCCATGCCTCGGGAATAGACTCCTTGGGCTCTTGCTGAAAGCTGGAAATCCTTCCACGTAGGGCATTGGTTTTGCCCAACGGGATGAATTTGGCGAGGAATGACGTAGAACACTTCTCCCAAGTGTCTATAGCACTTCGGTTCGTGTAGAACCACTATTTCGCTCTCCCAAGGAGAGAGAACGGGAACAGTCTCAGACGAACCGCATCCAGAGACACGTCCTTGATCTTAAAAGTGCTACAGATCTCGAGGAACTGTTGCAGGTGAGCACTTGCATCCTCGTTAGCCTTCCCACAGAATGGGTTGGCTTGCACCATAGTGATAAGGCCAGTTTTGATCTCGAAGTTTACATCTCTTGTGTTAACAGTGGGACCAATAGGCACATTGTTAGCAGAGGGAGCTAAACTCACGAAGGGTCTTCTGAGCCATTGGCGTTTGGATTGTTCGTGCAAAAATGCTGGCTTGCTTTGCCGCTCGAATCTTTTGAGGAGCAACGACACGGGGACGGTCTCTTAGAAGAGATTCGGGATCTTAAACAAAGTTTTCTGTCAGGCGGAAACCAGACATACACTACCCTGTTTTCACATTAAAAATGCGAAAACAAAGAATGGTTATCCTACTATAGTCCTACCCAGGGTTCTATCCTATTCACCTAGTCATGTTATATATCTATTTGCCTTCCCCGACAACGGCACCAGAAATTCTTGTTGACGGCTCCTAAGATATACTAACAAATCATCCCTGGCAAAGGTGCCAGAAATTCTTGTTGGTATTACTTACGCACCATTAACTAAACATCTCCAACTGATGTGTCAGAAATGATTGTTAATGGTTCTATTGGATCATAGAGTGAATTCCGCAAGTGCACGGAGGTATCATTGTAGCATTTCCCCTTAAGAGTATTCCCAAGGGTGTCATTTATTTGATCCCAAAGGAAGGCAGGGAAGAGATATCACAATCATCAAGTGGAAAGGTAGAAAGGTCTAGGTAAGAATCTAGTAAGGATGGATAAAATAATAGTGGAGGTAGTGTGACACACACAAAAGCTTTCAAGTCTAAGGGGGGTAAGAGGATCCTAGAGGTTAGTTAAGGTTGAGAGTTTGGAGGTACTCCTACTATGCTCTATTGTACATATACATAGTCTAAACTAATTATTCATAAGCTAGATCAATAGTGAATACTTTTGCTATGTGGTTCAACACATCGGGCACGGGCTTACCCCTAGCAATACTAGGGCGACTCCCGCCAAGAGCCTGTGGCATAGCCGAATGTGGAGGATTACAAAGGACAGATAGGGCTGTCACCACCTACTGCCTACCTCTTCAATCCGTGGGACTACGAGACATCCAATGCTACTTAGCTATCCTAGCACCATGCTAGCATATTAAGTAATTACCTTAAGAGCCTAGGGACAATCCATCCTAAGGCAATGAATTAAATCATCATTGAACCAATGTACACAACATAATTATCCATACTAACCTAGTTATGTTATAATTAACTAGACTATAGTGGGGGTCTATAAGTTCTATGATAATGAGATATGTTCATGATGAAACAATCATAGAAGCTATACCTTCCACATACATGGACTCCACAATCAAACAAGAAACAATTTGCCCAAGTATATGTATATGTAGAGACTAAAGATACTATCTTTATTATGCATAAAGTCACAATTACAAGAATTAATACATGAGCCATACCTTTCCCAATGTAGGATTGGGAAGAGAGAGACTCCTTACTCCTTTCCTAATTTGGACTTGGGACTAGAGACTCTCCTCTCTACAACCTAAATCCTCTAAGACTATGGATGATAGTGTACACAATAGAGATGAAGCTCAAGTGGTGTGTGTTGAAGTGAGGGGTAGGCGGTCCTATTTATACTAGTTTTGAGGTTGGTTCCCGCCACCAAAAGCACGCGTATAAGTCATCATTGACTCCAGGAAGCCAGGAGGAGCCAACACGTGGAGGCTGACTGAGTTTGGTGCAGAGACCAGCTCGGCCGACCCCCTAGTTCGGCCGACCTGGTCTTTGCACCAATTCTCGTGTGCTTTCTCCAGGTGGCTGCCAGGTGGGTCCCATTGATGTATATGGGTGATACACCGTTGGATCTCCTCGGATACTTCTGTTTGTGGTCCATTTGATCCATGGGATGCCACATGTCGTCGCCTGATTGGCTAGGATGATATTTTATAGGATTGTCCCTCTACATTTCCTTATTTACTGCATAAAATGCTACATACACATATTTATCCAAGTCCAAGTGGAATTGGTTTAGATAGAAAGGTGATGTGTGCAAGAAATGACAAATCCTTCACATAATTGAGTTAAATTGACGGATGAAATTGGTATATAACAGCCATCAACAACCATCTGGGGGTCACCCCACCTTCGACATACTCCTGGATTCTGTCTAGAATGGGCCTGTACTCCCTCGATAGCTCTGGCACGTCACTTCAAGTGTCGGTGTCGACGCGGGGGAGGCCTTTGGGCAGTTCAAGCCTCTTGTGTCCCTCCACGGAGATGACCACCCAGTCTTTCTTCCAGTCGTCCCACTTGCCGGAAGGAAAGGACCTCAAGTACTTGAGGGGGGAGTTTTTCCGCTTCACGAAGTAGTCGAAGCCGATGAACTCATCACTCTTCCCGGTCGGGTGGACAGTGAAGAAAGTCCAGAACAACTCCACGCAAGGGGGCACACCCACCCACATCTCGCAAAAGTGGACGAAAGTCGCCACCAGCAAGATTGAGTGGGGGCCAAGATGGTGGAGCTGCAGACCATAGAAATCTAGCAGCATTAGAAAGAAAGTGGAGAAAGGCGGGATCAAACCCACCATGGCGTACCCAAGGAAGTACACCATATCTCTGGCTCGCTCCTTCTTGAAGGGAAGCTTGCCGCAGCGAATGTCGTTGTCGAAGGAGTCACTGGACCAAGCCATGTAGGTCTGGACCCTAGACAACTCTTTCTTGCTCCCAATGCGGCTCTTGGGAAGTCCCAACTTCATCGTAGCACAGCGGGGCGATAGAGGAAAAGCAAGCAAAAGTTTGGAGGATTTGTGCGCAAGTTCAAATGAAGGTGTAAGGAATCCCCAAACCGAGCGCGCTTTCCTTCTTATGTAAGCCCCCACAATGCTTGGATGGAAACCGCAGAGGAGCCAATGATAAAGTTAAAAAACTTCACCCTGCTAATGACAAGGGGGCCCAGGGCCACCTCGACGATCAAGTCGAGGTTCTTACCTCAGGCGAACAGTTGTCATTATGAAAGGCGAGAAACCCAAGGGCGGCGGCCTGACAGGGCGCGCGGAACTGATACGGTTTTCGTATTGGGAACCGGCGACCTTCAATTGTGTGAGATCTGCACGCGGCGATGGTTTAACTGCGAACCATCACCCCAACGGCACATCCAAAAACCCTTGAAGACACGGCGCAAAAATCAAAAGATGGACCCACCTCCGGCAGAATGACTTAATCCAAAAGGTCTCTCCCAGAGGTGGGCCCATGGGGCCACTGTCAGTACCCTGCGTACCGGATACCCTTCGGGACGGCAAAGAGTGCAAAGGAACTCCACCTATCAGTGTTGGAGACCTCCGAAGGCCCCACGTGTCATACGGAACCGGACCTGCCTCCCTTCTATGGTTAGTCCCGATGCCGCCACGTGTATCATAAAACAGGAGCTACATTCCATACATGGGAAAGATCTGGACTAAATACCTGACAGAGGGAAGCTCCGGTACCGACACGTGTACAATGGCACCGGACCTACCCGTCCTAGACGGTAAGCTCCGGAGCTGCCACGCATCCAACCGCCGGACCTTCGACTTCAACAGGATGATTGGTGGACCTCCAACGGCTCGGACCTTCAAGGAACAATTAGAGCTTCAGGACCCGATTATGTGTCATTAATGCTATCTTAATGACACACGATTAGAGGACCCTTAATACCAGTAACGCCACCATCAAGGAGCATTACTACACTGTTAAGGGTAATTAAGTATATTAATTGTGTATTAAGCATCAGTAACCACCAAGGCCACATGTCGGGCCAGGCTAACGATGTAACAGCCAATCCTTGTACTATAAAAGGACTGGTCGAGCGATACACAGGGGACCTCCAGAGACTCCTGACTCACGTGACACAAGCGCTTAGGACGCTCTAGTCTCTCACACTCAAGTGCTCAATACAACAACAACAACACACACCCGTGGAGTAGGGTATTACGCTCAGGCGGCCCGAACCACGTAAATCGCCATGTCAACTTGCCACCTTGTTCTGAATCTCTGCGCGCCCACAACCGAACTACAAACTCCATGGGCTACCAACGGTAGTACCGGGAGAATTGCCGGAATCACTCTCCGACAGATCCTTTAGTTACCAACCGTGCTGCACAAGCTTGACCTTGCCAAGAAGGCTAATCCCTGCAAGTGCAACTGAGAACACAAGCAAGAATTTAGAAAACACGATCTGAAATGGTGAAGTTGGAGTGTCACAAACCGAAGACGACAATATTATTAATCTAAGAAAAACCTACCGAATATGGCCGACAACCACAGTATTTAAAGGTTACAGTTCAGCCAAAACACTCTTAGACACATCCCTAATAGACTCATGGGATACAAGGCCCAGAGGTTCGATACAGTGGCACAACACCGGACAGAAAACTATACTCGACTTGTTTTGACGATTACTGCTGACTCCGGAGGAACTATACTGGACAAGTTCACCTGCTGGTTTAGTAACTGCGCTCGTGCTCTTGTGATTGGTCCTTGTAGTTCAATAGGCGTGTCTCTTATTGTGATGTCCTCATTAGAACCCACAAGCAACTACTAAAGCAAACTACTATGAATTAAGAATCAAACTTGAATTGATTTTGCGAAAGTCTCATTCAATTTTGATATAACATCCTTAGAGTTACAAGTGTGGCAGAGGGACTTGACAAGTCCAAGCCTCCTCTTCCTAGCTCCTCCTCACTCTCCTTCTACTTGGCTAGCCTCCTGGGCAACACAAAACTATTGGAGTGGATTACTATTCTCAAACTTGTCTTGTATGAAGTGAGGAGGTAAGGGGGGCTATTTATACAGGAGTGTAGTCGGTTTGGCGCTAGAACTAGTGTGCACAAAGTTGGACTAGCTAGGGGTTCGACCGACCTGGTCATGGCTCCTTTCGTGGTGTGCTTCCTCCGGATGGCTGATATGTGGACCTTTTTTCCATTTGCATATGAATTCACATTGGATTCACTCGGATGCGCCTGAGAATGGTTCCAGGGATCCATGCACCACTATTTGTTATCGTCTGATTGGTCAGAATGTTAATTTTATGATTGCTCCCTGTATCTCTGGGTATTTTGGGGCTTAATTCACCAACACTAGTGGAAATGGTTAGTATTAACGCCTACCACTATGCAGTGTTATCCTTTTATACTTTTTATGATGTGAATTGACAGTCAAAATTTAGCTTTTAAGGACCATCAACAGAGAGTTGAGTGTCGATGTTGTGCCACCTCTCATTTATGCCATGAGCGTGGGCGAAGAGGATGTTGTCGATGCTGCTTTTCCACATCTCAAGGTCCCCCATGTGTTGGGTGTGATCCGCCATTCCTTTGCTAAGGTCATGACAACCTTTAGCCAGGAACAACTTACTCCCAACGATGGTAGCAACTTCCTTGAGCTTGAATGAGTGCTTAAAATAGTTAGGGGCATATGGATCCCACTTATTCATAGAAGCCCATTGGTCACTCGTGGAGGTTTTCCATGTCCAATCCCTGGCCTTTTATGGCTATGATTGACCTTCGAGCTTAATTTCCGATAGGGTGCAACCATGCTTGTGTAATCATTGGCTAAAAAATATTGAAATGAAACCTCCAGTACTTCCAACGGTCGACTTCCTGTATGTCTACGTAGAAATATCACTTATGCAAGCTTCCTCTCTCAGATGGAGAGGGATGGCTAGCTCTCCGTACATGTACAAATGGAACTTCGGGTTGGATAACCGAATTTCATTTGCACATTTGGGGAGAAAAACAACAAATATGCATGGGTCCAATTTTTTGAGTGTCCCATAAACAATTTTTCATTGCCATAAAAGTAGAGCTTTATAAATAAAGTGATTTGCACATTTTGTAAAGCTCCTGCTCATAGCAATGCAAGTGATAGATGTACACTTATGTTTCCATTTATATTAAACTTTTCTAACCATCATAATTTTTTACAAGAGCAAGTGTTTCTCATTTGGATCATGGCAAACAAAATTTTTAATTTTATCTTCCCAAACATTTTTAATATCCAAATTAGGAATTTGAAATCCATTGACACAAATATGCATGAAATTCAAATCAAAATTACTGACGTCAGTATTCCTTGGTTGCTACATGCCAAATTCCTCCTTAAGTTATTTCATAAGCTTTGTTTACTAAACCCAGGCAAAAAAGGATTAAGTTTATTAAACAATGATTATGAGTTATGGGTACTTGTTTTGTTTTCTTCCAAGTAACATGACATTCCTTTTGAAAAATCAAAATGCAACACCAACACTTATTCTCGTGATGTTGCATAAGAATTGAATGATTAGGAGGTGTAAGCCCTCCTCACCAATGAAAGCAAAGTCATTCAATTCTAATGCAAACTAAACGATGGAAAACTCAAAACCGATACATCATATGAAGAGCAGTTCGGTGATGAAGGTCTTTGTGTGAGAAACTCATGACCGCGGACATTGTGTAGCCTTCGTGTTTGATGTCTATTGCAAAGTTGAAGTTGAAGTTGATGGTGAATGAAGCTTCATCTTGCTACTCTATTGGGCCATCATTTTGAGCATTCCATCACCTTGAACTCGAAACACTTGAATCATCCCGATGGTGTTTTAAGCTTGATGAGGCTTTCCTTCTTCTTGCCAAACAAATCTTTACACATTTCCTACTGGCTGCAATAAAATCAATAACAAACAAAACAACTCAAAAACGGGTTACGTTTGCCAAAAGAATATTGAGCCCTTTCTCAAATTGTCTTGCCCAATATTGAAACTACATGCAAATGCAGTGAGGAACAAGGGAAATCTTTTTTTGTTTTAATTAGAAAAACAGATTCAAGTTGCTATGCCCAATGTTCATATCCAAATAAATTTCTTTCCTAATCCAAAATTTTGTTTTTAAGGTTGTTGGATATTTAAATTTCCAACATGCAAGTGTCAAAATTCAAACATGCTAAGTGCAAATGCATGGTTTGATGAGAAATTCAAATATGCAATTGGAAAAAAATGAGATAACTACCAATTAACGTTTTGGCAAGGACTCACCAATTGTTTGGAGTCTTATGAGTGAGATTTACCTCCATCAATTTTAGCATGATGGATGTGTCGTCCATACCAGGAGATGACGGTGTGTGTGAGGACCGAAGTCCCGACTTTAGGGAATCGCACTGCGTGGTGCCGTGCGATGCAGCACCTAACTGCACACACGAAAAGAATAGTCAAAATACATCAAAGTTTTCATTTCATAATATAATCAAGTGTACAAAATAGAGTACAAAGAGTACACACGCAGCGGAATATACATACTCACTCTCTGTAACCCAACTAAGCAAACGAGAAGCCGTCCATGCACGCAGACGCTTCCCACTAGCAGCAGAAGAGATATGGCAGCGGTAGGGTTTCACGTGACCTTACACCTCGAAAAGTCCGAGGTCTCACAGACAACCAACAGAGAAAGCAAAATATACTTATACCTGCAAAAATATCTATAAAGCAACCGTGAACACAAGGCTTAGTAAGACTTAACCATCTCACCTAAAGCATGAAACTCTACATGCAAGGATATTAGTAAGATAGGAAGCCGAATTTGCGATAAAGAACTCACCTAAAGTTAACCCGTAGTTTTTCAGGTTTTAGCATCAAACTTAACGGTTCATAGAACATAAACTTAGTGAGCACTATCATCTAAGGCATACATGTTGCAATACAATGATTAATCAATATAAGCAATATTTCAATAGTTCCATCTACTCTTGCTTACTACGTCACGACACAGTGAATAAGTGGTACTGAAATAACCGCGAGGGATGGTTATTGCAATCAGTAGACACCAGGTGTGCACGACACATACGCCCGTGTGGAAGACACGCCGGTGCTCTTCACATCACGTCATAGTTATCTACCTTTTATCCGTCATCCCAACGTCGAACCAATTCTATGATCATCACAGAAGGTCCACTACATGGACACGTTGGAGTTGATCACTAGCAGATTTCCACCTTTTGTCCTCTTTCCCCCAAGGGACCATGGTATATGTTTCAACGCGAGGGTGCTCAAGTTAAATCGGCTTCCTGGGAGCCATATAGCCAGTATGCAACCGGTAAAGTTCAAACTTGTCCAGTGGGGCCACACATGAATCGGTCCTCAATCGACACAAGCATGGCTACGCACGTGAGACCACGTCTCGTTGCATCCTATCTGCTGCTCGGTCTCAAATTCATATTCATAAACCATTCTGTAATCAAATCCACCCCGTGTGATAAAATTCTATCTCACGAGTAGATTCCAACTACTCGACTTCTACCCGATTCCTAAAAACATTAGCATGGCATTTTCTACATGTCAAGATGTAGACCTACCCAATACCCCATGGGATTTGTGGGTCATGCAAATGGAGTAACAAGCACCTTAGCCCTAATGCACAAAACTCATCCTAGACGTAAGTGATACAAATATAAACTTTGAAATAGCCCTTAAATGCAAACCAGGGCTTGCCTGGCTGCAAGTCAGAGGGAAATTTAGCTTCTGGGAGGATGCTGTCCAAGGCCTCTGGCTCCTCCTCGATCTCGGTCACCATATGATATGCAATATATAAAGTACATGAGTGATAGTAAAACTATATAAAAGATCTTTTAAACACTGATCAGGTATGAAGATTATTTTAATTGGCTTTGGGATTTTTTACAGTGGATACTAGGTTTTATGTGGAAGATCTGGACAAAAAATTGGAGATGTTGGGAGCTTGTTGTCTCTAAAATTCCAACAATTAAAAGGCTTCTCTGAAATTTGGTACTAAATCTGTAGACTTAACATAGCTAACAGTTGATTATCTTGGTAGATGAGGTTTTTCTGGTTCTAGGAAAATTTGTTTCACATTTTTCTGGTCTTCCTACAGGGAGAAATTTATTTTACAATTTTGCATAAAATTCTGAAAATGTTTCTGTATATTTCTCATTTTTCAAATGAAATAGGTAATTTGAACACTGTTTGGTCCAGTAAATGAAGTCCAATGAACTTGAAATTCTTACTGGAAATCAAGTGCGTCATAATGAAGGTTCTTACCAAAATTAGGAATTTTACAATTAGCAGAACAGGAGTAATTAATTTCACAAGCAGTTAGATCAAAGGAATTAATTTTGACAATTCTGGGACTTTCATGTGTCTAATAAATTGCCTCACTGTAAAGCTGGGATCAAGATGAGTCTACCAGAATTTATTTGGAATTATTTGAGCAAGTATGCTAGGAGTAATTGAATTTAGAAGTTGGCTCAAATTCTGGAATTATTTGGAAAGAAAAAGGATTTGAATTAATCAACCCGGGTTCACTTCATATAAATGGGCCAATTAGAAGAGATCCACACCGAGGACCACTGGGTGAACCGCGTAGTCACATTTGATCCCTTGGCCACAGCAGATCTCGAGGGCGTTAAACAGAGGCTGACATGCGGGACCCGCGGTGTAATCTTCAACTTCCCGCTCCGGGCGGCGCTCGGCTGACCGCGGCGGCGCAGCACCGGCGAGCTTGCCGTTCCCCTATTACCCTGCACCAAACCTCGCACCCTTCACCTCCTAACCATAATCCACCATGTTGAGCATGATGGTGAGATCAGTGAGCACCAGCGATGGCCGGAATCCCATGCGTGACGGCGGCAGCGGTGGCTAGGGTTCCAGCGATGTCGGAACCGCTGTCCCATAGCCTAATCAGCACGGAAATTGGTTGCAAAGCTTCTAGGAATCATGGAGAAGTTGAAAATAGTGAGAAAAATAGATGGATGAGTCGGCCATATGGAGTACGACGGTGAAGCGAAGCTTTTTCTATGGTGGTGGGGAAAACTTGCATAACTCTGCTCTCACTCGATGGTTTCCGTTGATTCTCGATAGAGTTGTTCACTAGGAGTTTCTGAACATAATACTTAATGGGATTAAGGTGTGGTTCTATCTAGAAACAGAATTTAGGTGGAGACCTAGTATTATTGTTACAAACTTGACATCGGGAAAACTGGAAATATCGACGCTATACATGATGACAAGCTGCCAAATTTTGCAGGCATACTCAGTGAGCAAATACACACCACTTTTCTTTTGAAGATCCGGCACGATATGGCTTGTATCGTCGGCGCGCTGGAGAGACAGAGGCGGTCGTCGGGCTCCACTCTAAACGGCAGCGACGAAGATTCAAAATACCACGCAGATAAGCAGGGAATCAAGCAAGCGAATGAATGGAAAGGAAGAGCATAGGATTGTGCCACATTTTGCTGTTAGGAGCACGGCGAAACCTTGTGTCGTATGGCCGGCAACGTCGATCAAACACAGCGGTGATGCTGTGCAGCGGCGGGAGAGGAAAAATCAGAGTTGAACACTTCGGTACTTCTCCACTTCGGCCAGAGAACTGAAAATAGAGCTTAGGAAGGAGTAGAGAGCACGCCTTGATTCCACCAGGTAGGCAGGCAGGCAGCTTGCTGGAGCTTGCATGCCGTGCGGTGTCGCCAAAGTGAGAAACAGAGTGCTCACGTAATAGCTTCACTGACCAGTGGGTCCCACAGCCCCGATACTCATCCCTTCTCCGTTCCTTCAATTCTCCCACCAACAATTGTACAAAAATGATAGATTTTTGTGTAGAGGATAAATAAATTATGTATAATATGATTCTAGACTTCAAACAAGTTTCAATGAAAATTCAAATTCAAATTTGAATTTGAATTAATTCAATGTTTCCACTGAATGACCTAACAATTTTGCTTCAAAATTTCAAAACTTCGCAGAGATGCTATTTGGAATTCAATGGTTAACTTAGATTTTTATTTTGACATGATTTGAACAGGAGCACGTTTTGAATAATTGAATTCCCTCCATTAAAGTTTGAATTGGTTTGATTTTTCAGTTTCCATTTTTATTTCTTTTTCCAAGTCAGAATTTTAATTCTCCTATATTAACTTAGTACTATGAATTTTCAGGTCTTTTACATTCCTCCCACCTTAAAAGAATCTCGTCCTGAGATTACAAATGAAAGAGACAGAGGTAAAAGGTTACTGAATATGAGATGATAACAAATTTGGATAGTTTGATCGTAGATATTCCTCTCTTTCCCATGTAGCTTCCTCATCAGTATGGTTACTCCATAAGACTTTGTAGAAGTACAAAGTCCGGTTTCTTGTGGCATGATCCTTTTCATCGATAATCCGGATTGGATACTCAGAATAAGTGAGATCCGGTTGGAGAGCTTCAATGTCTTCGTTGCGGATTTCAGCTGGGGATTTAAGGCATTTCCTCAGCTGAGAGATGTGGAATACATTATGAACACCAGCAAGTGACGCCGGTAACTCCAAAAAATATGCCACGAGTTTACACTTTTCTGTGATAGTGAACGGCCCAATAAATCATGGAGCGAGCTTTCCCTTCACTATGAAACGATGAATCCCTTTCATTGGAGATACACGGAGATAAACATGATCTCCAATGTCAAAGTGGAGAGGACGACGTCTTTTATCCACATAACTCTTTTGCCGAGATTGGGCAGCCTTAAGATTGGCTTGAATCACTCGTACTCGTTCCTCGGCTTCGTTCACAAGATAAATTCTGTACGTTACTCTTTCGCCAGATTCACACCAATTGAGTGGTGTGCGGCATTTCTGGCCATAGAGAGCTTCATATGGTGCCATCTTGATGCTAGCTTGATAACCATTGTTATATGATAACTCTACCAATGGTATATGATCATCCAAATTCTTTCCATGATGGATGGCACACGCACGTAATATGTCCTCGAGAATTTGATTCACCCGCTCGGTTTGACCATTAGTCTGCGGATGATATGCGGAGCTTCGGATCAGCTTAGTGCCCAATGATGCGTGCATGTGCTCCCAAAAGTGAGCAATGAAAAGAGCACCGCGATCTGAAATAATAGTGCGGGGAACTCCGTGCAAGAACATAATTCTTGCAATGTATAACTCTGCATACTTCTTGGCATCATAACCAACACTCACAGGAATGACGTGTGCTGATTCGGTTAACCGATCGACAATCACCCAAATCGAATCATGCTTGTGGAAGGTGATAGGTAGCCCGACGATGATATCCATACTAATATTCTCCCATTTCCAAGCTGGAATATTCAATGGTTGCGATTGTCCAGCTTTTCTCAGATGATCAGCTTTAACTCGCCGACACGTATCACACTCGGATATGTATTTTTCAATCTCACTTTTCATCCGAGTCCACCAAAAATTTGTTTTCAAGCCTTGGTACATTTTGTTGCTGCCCGGATGAATAGAAGATTTGGATAAGTGAGCCTCATCCAAAATCTTCTTTCGTAACCTCATGTTACGGGGTACCACTATTCGATTGTTGAACCATAGCATTCCTTGATCGTCTTCCCTAAAACATTCGATTTCCTCGTCCTTCATTCTTCTCCGAATGTTAGACATACCCTTGTCTTTCGTCTGAGCTACCATAATATCCTCTCGGATGGTAGGTACGAGAGCAAGATTAAATAGAGCTCCATGTAGAACCAAGTATAAACTTCGTTGTTCCTCTTCCATCGGAGTTAGCGTCAAGTGGTGAACATAAGATTTGCGACTAAGAACATCAGCAACCACATTTGCTTTGTCGGGATGATAGTGCATCTCAATCTCATAATCTTTGATAACCTTTAACCATCTTTGCTGTCTCATATTCAACTCCTTCTGCGTGAATAAGTATTTCAAGCTTTTGTGATTAGTGTAGAGATGAACAAGATTGCCCAGTAAATAATGTCTCCACATCTTCAATGCAAGCACCACGACAGCGAGCTGAAGATCGTGAGTTGGAGAGTCCTTTTCATGGTTCCGGAGTTGCCGTTATCCATACGTGATCACGCGTCCTTCTTTCATAAGCACGCAGCCAAGACCGATGCCTGATGCATCACAATAAACATCAAAAGATTTGGTTGTATCTGGCTGAGCTAAAACTGGTGCTGTTGTCAGATGATTCACCAATGTTTTGAAAGCATCCTCACAAGCTTCACTCCAAATGTATTTAGTGCCCTTCTTCGGAAGCTCCGTCATAGGTTTAGAGATTTTTGAAAAGCTTGGGATGAACCTCCGGTAATATCCTGCTAAACCAAGGAAACTGCAGACTTCGTGTACTTACTTGGGAGACTTCCATTTCAGCACTTGCACTATTTTACTTGGATCAACAGTGATGCCCTCCGCTGAAATAATGTGCCTAAGAAATGGCACATGGCTTATCCCGAAATCACATTTGCTGAATTTAGCATATAGCTTGTGATCCCGCAATTTTTGCGGCACGATGCACAAGTGTTCAGCATGTTCTTCCTCTGATTTAGAATACACCAAAATGTCATCGACGAAAACCACAACGAACTTTTCCAACTATCGCATGAAAACTGAATTCATGAGGCACATAAAGTGAGCCGGAGCGTTGGTAACACCAGAAGACATGACGAGATATTAATACAATCCGTATCTTGTCAAAAATGCCATCTTCGGTATATCTTCCGGTCGTATCTTAATCTGATGATATCCAGACCGAAGATCCATCTTCGAGAATACCCTAGCACCCACTAGTTGATCAAAAAGAATATCAATGCAAGGTAGTGGATACTTGTTTTTGATAGTCACGGCATTTAAAGGACGATAGTCCACGCATAGCCTCAAAGTTTCATCCTTCTTCTTGACAAATAGCGCGGAGCAGCCCCAAGGTGATGAACTTGGGTGAATAAAACATTTAGCCAAAAGGTAATTCAAATGCTCTTTCAGTTCAGCAGGTTCATTGGGCGCCATTCTATAAGGCCTCCGAGAAATAGGCATGGTTCCCGGTGCAAGTTCAATCTTGAACTCAACATCACGTTCGGGCAGCATGCCCGGTAGATCATCAGGAAACATGTCGGGGAAATCACGGACAACTGGAATGTCCTCTAATTTAGTGGCTTCAGTGTTATGTACTGCTGCAGGTAAAGGCGTGATATTTTCCAGAACCAAAGTACGTTGGCCATGCTTCATGGAATTCAGCTGCACTGTACGAGAGCTAATATCAAAGATAGCACCATGATGTGTCAACCAAGACATTCCCAAAATGATACCAATCTTCTGACCGTCCAACATAATAAGAGTAGTAGGATAAATCCGCCCATCCAAGCATAGAGGTGCTCGGGCTACAATCTGGTTGCGGTCATACTACCTCCCAATGAATTGATCATATAAGATGATGATAAAGGAGTCGATGACAGTTGATGCTTTATTACAAAATCCTTACTGATGAAATCATGAGTGGCGCCTGAATCAAATAACACAAATGTGGGTTGATCATGCAGGCTAAACATACCCGCAAACACGGGCTCTCCCACGAGAACATTCTCAACTGCCACGTAGTTGACTTTTCCCACTTTCAGTAAGGTCTTCTTATGCTGACCATGGGGTTTCTTTGCAACTTGAGGAGAGGCTCGGTTGTTGCCCCATTTGGTCATGTGACATGTCGGTGCTAAAATATCCTCCTCACAACTAGTATCCTGTGGTGCAAGATCAGGCTCTCCGGTAGATGGAGACGAAAGATAGACTGGTGCACTTTGCTGAAGTAGAGGTGCACAAGTAGATAGTTGGTTTTGTGCCAGCAGTGGTTGAACATCCTCCAAAGAATAGGTGCGACATTGAAACTGTGGTTTGTCGCACCACTGGCTGACTTTCTCTACCGGATGGTAAGTAATGCACCACCCGATATTTCTGAGGAAGATCACTATTGCTATCTAGTGATATGTTTCTTTTCTTCTCCGCTTGAAGATGGAGATAGGTATCTTCTTGACGAATTGCAGCATTCACCAATTCATGGTAATTGCCATCATTAAATAAACCCACTGCAGCCTTGAGTCTAGCATTCAGTCCTCGGAAAAAGTATTCACATTATAGATTCTCATTGTCCACAAAATGAGTTCCATACTGCACCAAGCGGTTGAACTCTTTAAAGTATTCAAGTACCCTCATTTCTCCTTGCTTCAACTCCAAAAATTCTTCATACTTGGCGCTTATAATCCCAACAGGGATGTGATGGGCACGAAATGCATCACAGAATTCACTCCACGTGACACAGTGTCCCACTGGCAGAGTGGTGAGATATTCTGACCACCAGGCTGCAGCGGACCCATAAAGTTGTTGAGCAGCCAACAACGTCTTCTGGTACTCATCAAACTGAAATAGCCTGAATTTGCCTTCTATAACCTGGAGCCATTGATCGGCCTCCAACGGATCATTCACCTCCGTGAAAACTGGCAGGCTAGTTGAAAGAAACTCCACATAAACACTCCGAATTGAATTATGCAGCCGGGCTTCTGAGGAAATGCCCTATTGCACCAATTCTCGAAGTAACATTCGGTTCTCGCAATAAGACTTGACCACAGTTGCCATGACATTAGCAGGTATAGTCGGGGACGAAGCGGGTGGTGGCGGAGATTGTGGAGGTGTTGAGTCATTTCCGCCATGAATGGAACCACCTAATTCACGCTCAGAATGAGTGTGATCCATGCTGCAAGAGTGAGCAATACGGTTAAATCAAAAGTTGCAATGTCAACTTGAACTCAAAAACATTAACCGTAATACACATCACTTAAACAATGCAACATTTGAAGGTGTAAACAAAGATTTGAACTTTTGAACCAGATTCAAAACTTGATAAAAACTCATCAAACACTCCCACTTAACAGCTAGAGTGAGGATAGACGACTAATGAACATGTTGCAGAACTTAGGAACTAAACAAATGATCATGTCCACAACAGTTTCCAAACTGACTTCGAACATGTCACTTTCTGTGCAGGCACGACAGTTTGGACTCAAACCAGAATTTGAATATGAAACTGGCAGGTTCATGTCTCAAGTTGAATACAAAGTTAAATTTAACTTTGATATCTTTCCAATGAGTATTCATATGCCCTCATATCAGTTCTGGGTAAAGAGATATTGAATTTTAAAGTTTCACAAAGTTCCCAGAATTCCAGAGAAATTTTGACAGCACCTCCTTTGTATATTGTGGATTTGGCCACAGTTTTAGAAATAGATAATATCAACATTTGCAAAAACTTTAAATTACAACATTGTAATAGACATCACAAGGATTCAATAACTGTATCACATGAAGCCATTTGAATTTTTCTACCAGGAGACATGATCAAAATAGTAACAAGTACAAAAATGGTTCCAGTTTCATTCCAGATTTGGCAGACTTTGGAACATGGAAATTTGGAATAGGTTGGAGGCAGAATCTGTTCTTGTAGGGAAATTGGTGGTACGCTACTCTAGCAACTCTACCGCATCACTTAGGAAACATGCGAGTACAGGGTCATAGACCGTTACCACTAGACGCGCATCGATGTAGGGGAAGCAGACGATCTCGTTTGTCTCCTCCCTGTCCTCGTCACGGCGGCAGGTAGACGATCACGATTGTCATAGAAGATCAGCGCAGCAGTAGCAGCAGCGCCTCTACGGAGTCCACACGTACGGGAAGGAACGCCGTGCGCCGGTGTGCTAGCACCGCGTGCACGGCAAGGGTCTCGGCATGAGGCCTGCGAGGGGTGGCGGCTAGGGCTGTCACGTGGTAGAGTAATTAGCCCCTAACCCTACACCTCGTATTTATAGGCGTACTAATGGGCTTTTTGGTCGTAAGCCCATTAGTACCCTAATTGCTTATGGATCAAATATCCAGTAGACCTTAACCCGAATTGTTATGATTGCCTCTTGGGCATATCACCAACAATCTTCCACTTGCACTAGAGACAATCATCTGGCCAAGCATTTCAATATTCCAACCCCTTAATTGTGTGACCCGTTAGGTTCATGTGCAGTCGGTTGTGAATGGAAACCGTTTCCAACCACAAGTCAGTAGAGGTACCTAGTAGGACATACTGACTTCCGAATGTACATTGTCGGTACCCTACGTACCGAATACCCCTTGGGACTGCAAAGAGTGCAAAGGAACTCCACCTATTAGTGTTGAAGACCTCCGAAGGCCCCACGTGTAACTCGGAACCAGACCTGCCTCCCTTCAATGGTTAGTCCCAGTGCTGCCACGTGTATCATAAAACCGGAGCTACATTCCATACATGGGAAAGCTCCGGGTTGGATACTTGTGTGGCACCCCCGAACCTAACTCCCGACAGAGGGAAGCTCCAGTACCGACACGTGTACAATAGCACCGGACCTACCCGTCCTAGACGGTAAGCTCCAGAACTGCCACGCGTCCAACCACCGGACCTTTGACTTCAACAGGCTGATTGGTGGACCTCCAACATCTCGAACCTTCAAGGAACAATTAAAGCTTCAAGACCCGATTATGTGTCATTAATGCTATCTTAATGACACACGATCGGAGGACCCTTAATACCACTAACGCCACCATCAAGAGGCGTTACCACGCTGCTAAGGGTAATTAAGTATATTAATTGTGTATTAAGCATCAGTAACCGCCAAGGCCACATGTCGGGCCAGGCTAACAATGTAATGACCAGTCCTTGTGCTGCACGCGGTTAATGCTGCTCATGCTCTTCTCCAACGTCCACCGCCTCTAGGAGCACCCCAGGGTGCAATCGAGCAGTGGAGAGCTGATGTGGAACATCTAGTTGCAGCAGCAGCTGATGGCATCAGTAATCAAGGTCCTCCCCCCTCGGGGCGGGCCCCATCTCAGCATCGGACCTTGTTGGGTAGACTTGGTCCGCACGCTTCGCAGCACAGGAGGCGTGCAGCGTCTCAACAGGCGACGTCGCTGCCCTCGGGGCCATGACGTACTCACACCATAACAATGCTTTTGAATCATGACCTCCGGGCGGAGCTCTATCGTCGTTACCGTCAGCAGGACGACTGCATCCACATCGAGCATGCTTGCGAGAGGCTAGAAGCTCAGGACAGTCCTGCTCCTGAGGGAGTAGGAGGAGGCTGTTTTGCCTTGGCCATGCACCTACGCATGGTCAGATGGCCACAGAAATTCCGACCTCACCTGCCAGAGAAGTTTGATGGGACTATTAACCCCGCTAAATTTCTCCAAATCTACTCCACCGCTATCCTTGGGGCTGGAGGCAATTAGGCCGTGATGGCCAATTATTTCCCCGTGGCTTTGACTGGGACCGCCAGGTCTTGGTTCATGAGCCTTCCACCTGACTCCATCAACAGTTGGGCGGAGTTGTGCCAACAGTTCACCGCCAACTTCGGGAGCTCATACACCTGACCAAGCACCGAACTGGACCTTTTTGCTGTCAAGCAAAAAGGGGGAGAGTCCCTGCAATATTTCATCCAGAGGTTCTCCAAGGTACGAAACACCATTCCTTCTATCTCAAACACTTATGTTATTGTGGCATTTAGACAAGGCATTCGAGACAAGAAAATGCTAGAGAAGCTGGTGACTAAGGAAATCACCAGCGTCACAGAACTCTACAGCTTGGCAGACAAGTGTGCCAAGGCTGCGGAGGGCCGTGAAATGCACTCCCAACAACGTCCGGAGGACAACAAAAAGTCCTCCAAGTGTGAAGCCGCTACCTCTGGGAGTGGCAAGAAGAATAAAAAGTCCAACGGCAAGAAGAAGACGTCGGCCGGCACACCCACTGCCGCTGCTGCCGCAGCTCTTGGTGGCCGGGAGCCACGCCCCGAGAAATGACCTTGGCCATCGTCTGAAGACAGTGGCAGCTCATAGATATGGTGCCCCATACACAAGACAGACAGACACAACTTGGAAAATTGCCGAGAGGTCCAGAACCTTGCCGAGCGCTACAACAAGCACCGGGAAGAAGCTCCTTTCCATCAAAGGTAAGGAAAACAAAAAGTCGACGAAGCTCCGGCTAAAGAGGAGTTGGGCTTTCAGGACCCTAAAAAGTTCTTGAAGGCTGTTTACACCTCCGTTGATGACGACTCTGATGTCTCCGACAACGAGCACCAGAAGACCATGAACACCATCTTTTGTGGTTCGTGGGACATCACCTCCCGCCGCCTCCCCAAGACAATACGGCGGGACATGGCCTCTGTAGCTCCCACTGCTAGGGCGGAGCCTCACCGGAAGTGGATGGACACTGCCATCACTTTCGATGCTTCGGACTGCCCTCAGAACATGATCAGAGTTGGCCAACTCCCATTGATGGTATCTTCGACCATCAACAACATCCAGCTCCACCATGTAATAGTGGACAGAGGTTTGGGGCTGAACCTCATAAGCTTCGAGGCCTTCGTCAAGCTTCAGCTTTGACCTTCGGATCTTCACCCCTCCCGACCTTTCTCCGGAGTAGGTCCGGGGGCCATCACTCCACTCGGTTCCATTGCTCTCCTGGTGACCTTCGGGACTCGGGAGAATTACAGGACCGAGAAGTTGGTCTTCGACGTGGCGCAGATCAACTTACCATTCAACGCCATCTTGGGCAGGCTAGCTTTATACAAATTCATGGCTGCTGGTCACTAAGGCTACCTGGTGTTAAAGATGCCAACACCCTCAGGCGTTCTCCGGATCTGCGGAGATCGTACCGCCGGAGTTACTACTCTGGATGAACTCCATGCACTTGCTACAGCGCAGGAGGAAGAATCTGTAAGGGAGCAAGCTCCAAAGCGTCCAAGCATTCGTCATCGAGGCTCAACCTCCGCACCTCGTGTGCAACCAAGCGGCGACCCCGAGATTCCCATCAAAGTCGTCCAAATTGATTGCGCCGCCGCTCAGACCACCTGTATATCGGGAGGTCTGAACGACAAATAGGAACTCGCACTCATCACTTTCCTTCGGGCTAATGTCGACGTGTTTGCCTGGCAACTGTGACAAATGCCTGGGATCCCTAGGGAAGTGATTGAGCACAATATGAAGATTTATCCTGACGCTCGGCCTATGCATCAGAAGCCTCGAAAGCAATCAGTAGAGCGACATAACTTCATACATCAAGAAGTGAAGAAGTTGCTCGAAGCTGGATTCATCTGGGAAGTCTTCCACCCAAAATGGCTGGCAAACCCAGTCGTTGTACGCAAGGCCGGCGGGAAGCTTCGGATGTGTATCGACTACACTACACTGAATAAGGCATGTCCAAAGGATCCATTCCCACTACCTAGAATAGATCAGATAGTGGATTCCACCTCTGGGTGTGAATTATTGTGTTTCCTAGGCGCATATTCTGGGTATCATCAAATCAGAATGTCTAGGGAAGATGAAGAGCATACTTCCTTCATCACAATAGATGGATTATATTGTTACACTGCCATGCCATTTGGTCTCAAAAATGTTGCTTCGACGTTTGTGCGAGCTATGTACAAAAATTTTGGAGAGCTTATCAGAGATGTAGTGGAAGTGTACGTCGATGACATCGTCGTCAAGATCAAGAACAAGGAGTCATTCCTTGACACCTTGCAAGTTGTCTTCGACAAGTTGCAAATCACACGCACAAAGTTGAACCCAGACAAGTGTGTCTTCGAGGTTAGCTCCGGGAAGATTCTTGGATTCTTGGTGAACAACCAAGGAATAGAGGCAAATCCGCCGAAGATTAAAGAAATTGAAAACCTGCAACCACCATCTCGCATCAAGGATGTCCAGAAGCTGACTGGATGTCTAGCCGCCCTCAGTCGGTTCATTTCAAGACTCGCGGAACGGGCGCCGCCCTTCTTCAAGTTATTGAGGAAGTCCGAACCATTCCAATGGTCTGAAGAAGCAGAGAAGGCATTCCAAGAGCTGAAGCAGCTCCTCACCACTCTACCAACTGTGGTAGCTCCAAACCCTGGTGAGCCACTTCTGCTTTACATTTCAGCAACGGATGAAGTTGTCAGCATGGTCCTGGTTGCAGAAAGACCAGAACCATCCCCAGTTCAGGAATCCATACCCCTCTTAGAAGGTCCGGAGCTACCTGAAGGCGACTCTGGGTCCCAGCCACCAGACCCTGATCCTCGAGGTGAGACGCCAGAGGATCAACCTCCTTCAAATGAAGAAGTTACTGTTGCTGAGCAAGAAGATCCAGACCTTTCCAAGAAGGTCCAGGTCACTTCAGAAGAACCTCCGGGTTCCTCCAACAGGAACCTAGAGGTCCCCGAAGATGGTCCGGACCCCTCTGGGAGGGTCCGGCTTGATGAGGAGGAAGCTTCGGGCCCCTCCGAGAGGGTCCGGACAGTCCAGTCCAGTGTACTTCATTAGTGAAGTACTCTATGATGCCAAGACTCGATACCTAGAGGTGCATAAGCTTCTCTATGCAGTTCTCATTGCCTCTAGGAAGCTTCGTCAGTACTTCCAAGCTCACAAGATTTCACTGGTAACCTATTATCCACTGCGCGCAATCTTGCATAATCCCAACTCAACTGGGAACATTGCAAAGTGGGCAGTGGAATTGGCCGAGTTTGATCTTGAATTTGTCCCAAGACAAGTGATCAAGAGTCAAGCATTAGCTGACTTTGTGGCGGAATGGACCCCCTCTCCATCAAATCCTGGGGGCCCCAGTGAGCAGAAGCTGGAACCCAAGGTTCCGGTCTTCACCGAGCCTCACTGGACTCTCTACTTCGAAGGCTCCATGCAGAAGCAGGGGGCTGGAGCTGGAATCCTTCTCCTCACTCCGACCGGGGAGAAGGTCAAATACATGGTTCACCTTGACTTCAAGGCGACCAACAACATGGCAGAGTATGAAGCATTAATCTATGGGCTCAAGGTGGCACTATGTATGGTGTCAAGCAGTTGTTGGTAAAAGGTGATTCGCAGCTCGTCATAAAGCAAGTCAAAGGTGAATGCTGCTGCAACAACCTTCAACTAGCTGCATACCTACTTGAAGTCCAGAAGCTTCAGAAGGATTTCGAAGTCCTGAATCTTTGCCATGTCCAGCATCTCAACAATGCTGAAGTCGACGAACTCTCGACGAAAGCTTCAACCGGAGCTCTGGCTCCCGACGGAACCTTCGTCCGGAGATTGTCAAGACCAACAGCTCAGCCTGCCAAACTGAGCGAAGGGGGCGAGACCAGCACCTCGAAGCTGGCGGTCCCCATGGCCCTGTTACCATGGCGTCCATCAAGGGTCGTAGATGCTGCAGGAAACTCCGAGCAACCCAGCACGCAAGACTCAAATGCTCAAGTTAGCTCCAATGCATGGATCTCAGAGATCTGAAGCTACTTGAAAGACAACTTCCTTACTGAAGATAATGTATCTGCTGACCGGATAGTCAGATTTGCTAAAAGATACACACTGGTAGAAGGGAATCTCTACTGGCGTTGTGCCAACGGCGTCCTAATGCGGTGCATTACAAGGGAAGAAGGCTGTGAGCTCCCCGGGGAAATCCATGGAGGCGAGTGTGGGAACCATGCGTTGGTCAGTAAAGCCTTCCGGCATGGTTTTTAGTGGTCTACAGCACTCCAGGATGCAACCGAGCTAGTGAAGAAATGTGAAGCATGCCAGTTTCATGCGAAGCAAATTCACACACCAGCTGAACCTCTACAAATTATACCTCCTACATGGCGATTCGCTCTGTGGGGGATGGATATCTTGGGACCTTTCCCAAGAGCCATCGGAGGTTACAAGTTCCTATATGTCGCCATCGACAAGTTCACTAAGTGGACGAAAGCAACTCCAGTTGTGACAATAAACAAGCAATTAGCTATCAATTTCTTGCAGTCCATAGTATGCAGATTTGGAGTTCCAAACAAGATCATAACTGACAATGGGACCCAATTCACAAGCTCTGCATTCCAATGATATTGCGAAGACCTCAGCATTCAAGTCAGCTACGCTTCCGTAGCTCACACGGCAAGCAATGGCCAAGCTGAGAGAGCAAATGCAGAAATCCTAAACGGACTCAAGACGCGCACATATGAGCGCCTGAAAACACATGGAGCCAACTGGATCGAAGAGCTTCCACCCACCTTGTGGGAAAACAGGACAACTCCAAACCGGTCAACTGGGGAGACACCCTTCTTCCTGGTGTACGGAGCTGAAGCAGTCCTTCCTCTGAAAATCACCTTGGGGTCGCCCCGGGTGCGGACTTTCGACGAAGCCATGTAGGACCAGCTCCGACGTGAAGACCTTGACCTCATCGAAGAGGGAAGGTGCCGAGCAGTTGTTCGAAATGCACGATACTGCCAAGCGCTCCGGCGCTATCACCAAAGGCATGTGCATAACCGACAGCTCGAGGAAGGAAATCTAGTGCTAGGAGAATACAAACTCGAGAAGAATTAAACAAACTCTCCCCCAGCTAGGAAGGACCCGTCTGCTTGATCAAAGTATCCCGTCCCGGATGCGTTCTATTGCCAACCGAGGATGGGCACCGCTCCCTAGTCCTTGGAACATTGAGCACCTCGGTAAGTTCTATGCTTAATATCACGGAGGTGAGTCTGTAATTACATGTGATGTATGTTATAGCGTCATTGTACAGAGTCAGGTAGCTCCTCCGGGAGAGCAGCTAGACCTTTCTCGGAAGGTCAGCAAAGTTCAAGCAACACTTGACACAGTCTCAGAACTAAAAGTGTAGCTAGCAACCCTGGGTCAAACGAGAAATGCAACACACTTAGCCTGGTTCCATACCCTAAGGGTGTACTTGTTTCCCCTGTACCCCGGACCTATAATGAAAGACATCATTATGTGAAAACAAACTCCACGTGCATTTACATTGTACATGCTCATTCTTTTTTATTTTTCTCTTTCTTGTCTATAACGAAATTGTGCAATTCTCAAGAAACTTTAGCACAAACAATTCATATATAATTCGAGTTGCATTGTAAAATCTTTCAGGTCTTAACATTGTTGAATGGCCTACTTGCCTGAATGCCGCCAAGCCAATCTAGGTCCGGAGTGTGCTATCGACTTAGCCTAGTCCTGCACCCTAAGTATGCCAGTCTACCTACACCCCGACAGGCCGAAGTAAGGCGAGTCCAGGAATGATTGGACCTAAAGAAAACAAACAAATGCGATTGTTTGTACAAAAAATTGCTACGATCTAAAATTTCTCTCGGGAATAGTAAGCCGCAATTGAGTTATAGATAGGAAATTTATTTTACTGTTTTTCTTGACTTCATTGTGCAGGAAAAATAAAAATGTCGTGATGATGGTGGACAATGCTGGAGCTATGAAAGCTCCAACATCCCCCAAGGGGGCTTGCCGTCGATGTCTTAAAACATTTATAGTGGGCATTACCGGAGCTACTAAGCTCTGACAACCCCAGGGGGCCAGCTGTTGTTGTGAAGAAATAAAGGGAGCTGAAGAAAAGATGGTGGAAAGATACCACAATGGGGTCTGCTGTCAACGCTCTACGCATTGATGGTGGTCGCTGCCGGAGCTACTAAGCTCCGACAACCCCAGGGGGCCAGTCTTCGACGCTCTATGTGTTGATGGCAGATGCTGCCGGAGCTACTAAGCTCCGACAACCCCAGGGGGCCTCTACCGTCGACGCAATAAGAATTCAGACCTATACTCTACAAGTTCGAAGCACTCAAGTCTTCAACAAAATTCTACATCCTTTTGGTACATGTTCACAATCAAATTGTGTACATCTACCAGGGGGCCAAGTGAGACAAAGGTGTTGAAGACAAAAAATGAAATTCATAAAATTCTTGGATTTCATTCATCTGAGGACACGAGATTACAAAATTGAGGAAAAGAAGAGAAGATACAAGCGAGAGATACAAAGAGAAAGTCCTATGGAAGAACGAGGCGACCTTCTGGGCAACCTCCGACACGCTAGCCTTGGCGACATCTCCCTCACCGTCGATGGGACCTTCAAGCACCGGGTCTAGTGGGAAGTGAGGATCCCAGCTTGTGTCGAACGTCAGCATGTACTCTGCGATGTTCTTCGCCAGGGATTGTCCTTCAGTTTCCAACTGGTCAACGATGACATCGCCCATCTTGTTGAGCTTGTTGCCCGCCGAGCTCAACGCTGCCAACGCCTGGTCCAGCTCTGGCTTCGGATCATCCAGACGGACAGGACTAAAGCCCAGCGGCATCAGCGCATCATTGACTTTGCCCAAGAAGTCCCATACTTGTTGGGACTCCGCAGCCCTTGAGCCTCGCACCTCTTCCAGGGACCTTTTGGTCGCCGCAAGCTCCGATACCTCCCGGGCAAGGTACTCGACCTCTTTGGCGTGCTGCTGAATCTTTTTAGCAACTTGCCTTTCGAGTTTGGCAAGCTCCTCTTCCCGGACGTGGATCTTGTTCCAGCGGTCAATTAGGTCTTTCTCCCAGCCACACACTTTCTTCGCCCTGGCAGCAACTTCATTCTCCCTCTTGGTGAGGTCCTGTCCCCGCTGCCAGGCTTTCTTCTCCTCGCTCTCCCAGTGCTCCTCCAGCTTCTTGGCGCGCTCCGCAAGGCTCTTGTCACCTAGAGTCAGCCTCAGAGTAAGCTCCTCCTCCCTCTTCACGAGGTCATCCCGCAGATCCAGGAGTTTTTGCTCTTCGTCTTCAAGATTTTTCTCCCGCTCCTCAAGAGCCTCCCAGCGCTTGACGAGGCTGTCGTGGATGGTGCTGAGCTTCTCTTAGCGATCATTTGCTGCTTCATTAGCAGCCACGGCCTGTTCGTGAATGGCTCGGGGCTGGTTGTCAAGGGATCACACCATGCTTTCCCTCTCATCCAGCAGCTGACCCCAGTACTCCAACCGGGCCTTCTCCCTTTTCACCCACTCCTTGTCGTCCGCCAGCCTCGTCTGCGCTAGCTTGGTCTCGAATTGGAGCCGGTTGCGCCACCTCCTAAGGGTTTGGTGCTCCTCCTCGAGAGCCTTGGTGGCATGGTAAAAGGCCTGCTGAACCTGACGAAGGCTGGAGCAGGCGTTGTCGATGGATAACGACAAGGGGATTGGCTGCGGACCTACCGGGGTCCTCTCCGCTGGCTCCAGCGGGTTCTCCATAACAAAAATCGGGTCCCACTCTACAAGAGTGGTCCCCTGAGCTGCCACGGCACTAGGGTCACCCTTCGGGATAGCCTCGGTCACCGCCGAGCAAGGTCCTGCCATGGAAACTCCTACCACCGGAGTCGGCACCGAAGGTTCCGCTGCCAGATCATCAGCAACCGGTCCCTCAGACGAAGAAACGGTCGCTTCATCTTGGCACCCTGACTCAGGCGCGGGCACCTTCGGAACTGCCACCTCCGGGACAGACGTTGAAGATTCGGCCGGATCTGAGGCCACTTCCGGCTCCGATGCTGGTGCCTCCTCCACCACCGGCTGAGGCGCCGGCACTTCGACTTCCACCGCCTCGAGCGCCAGCACTTCCGCGACAACTGCCTCAGGCGCCGGAACTTCATCAACCATCGGCTCTGCCGCCGGGGCTTCAGTAACATCTGGCTCTAGGGCCGGAACTGCAGCTACCTCCGGCTCTGAGGCCAGAGCATCCGTCATCACAACATCCAAAACCGGAGCTTCAACCTCCGATACTGGTGCCACTGGTACATCTTCATTCACGTGGTATGGCACTACCACAAGTGCATCGGGAGATGGGTCGAGGTCCAGAACCACGACAGCCGGCGCCGGAGCTGCCGCGACCTCAGCCACCACCTAGGGTGGCGCTGGAATTGAAGCCGGAACCTCTGCCTGCACAACATCAACCGTTGTTGCAGGTTTTTGGGTACCCTGTGGATGAAGGACGAAGAAACTCAAAATATGATTACAACAAAAACAATCAACTGAGGTAAAAAATCAAATTTACCTTGGAAGGCTTCCGCTCCCGCTAGCGCGGAACCTCTTCACCGGACGCTCAGGACCGAACCCTGTTGCCACTGGTGTGGTAGCTCCGAAAGGCTCCCCGAAGCTTGCTCCCGCCGTTAGCGACGTCTTGGTTGAGGCCCCCCTCAATGGAGAAGGACCCTCGGACCTAGAGCCCTTGGCAGGCTCTAGCGCTGGAGTCACCTGGGCGGAGCTGGTGTTCCAGGGAGACTCTGATGCTGGAGTGGTTGTCGCCATTGAAGACCTCCCCACCAGGGAGAAGGAGCTGTCGTGGAAGGAGAAGGTCTGACGGACCTCCCGTCAGAGTGCTTCAACTTCCTCATGCGGCTCGAGGGCTCGGCCAACTCCTTGCCCTTGCCTATGACTTCAGATCTTGGTTTCGAGGCAGGAGCAGGCCCACCTTCGGAAGCTCCGGGGATCACCAATCTAGTGGTCGAATGCCTCTCAACTTCACCGAGGTCGTCAAGCACTGGCATCTTCCACCGGAGCTCCCTGCTGAACTCCATCTCCATGTTTAGAGGGAGGAAAGCCTCCGGTGGATCCAAGTCATCACCCTCGACGTTGATGCCGTGCTAGAACTTCTTGAGATGAAGCTCCAAAGCTGTGCCTTCCAGATTGGAGTTCCAACCGGTCTCAATCTGGTCATCGTCCATCATGCTGTTGAGGGCCCAGGCGAGCTTCTCCCTCTTCTTCAGCGGAGCCCACCTGTTGACCAGGAAGTTGCAGAAGACCGCCTGGGGGGTCACTCCTCCTTCCACACATTGGCGGATCCTGGTCAAGGAAAGGTTGAAGGCCTCCGACAGCACCAGAACTTCGCTCCAAGCTTCAGTGTCAACATTGGGAAGGCCTTCGGGCAGCTCCAGCTTCTCGTGCTCCTCTGCCGTGACGACAATCCAATCCTTCTTCCAGTCATCCCACTTGCTAGATCGGAACGACCTCACGTACTTGTACGGGCACTTCTTGCGCTTCACAAAATAGTAGAAGCCAAGGTACTCGTCACTCTTGCCGGTGAAGTGGATTGTGAAGAAGGTGCGGAAGAGCTCGACGCAGGGGGGAATACCCACCCACATCTCACAGAAGTGGACAAAGGTTGACACCAGAATAATGGAGTGGGGACCAAGGTGGTACAACTGCAGACCATAGAAGTCTAACAGCATCAAGAGAAAAGTAGAGAAAGGTGGGATCAGTCCCACCATGGCGTACGCATAAAAGTACACCATGTCGTCGGCATGCTTCTTCTTGAACGGGAGCTTGCCGGCGCGGACCAGGTGGTTGAAGGAGTCACTAGACCACGCCATGTAGGTCCGGACCTTCTTCAAATCACCATCACTCGTGAGATGGCTCTTGCGGAGACCCAACTTCTTCGCAGCACGGCGGGGCGAGAAAGGAAAACCAAGCGAAAGTTTGGAGGATTCGAGTGCAAGTTCAAATGAAAGCGTAAGAAACCCTCAAACCGTGCACACTTTCCCTCTTAAGTAAGCCCCCGCAACGCTTGGATGGAAACCGCTGAAGGACCAAGGATACAGTTCAAAAATTTCACCCTGTCAATGACAAGGGGGCCCGGGGCCACCCCGATGATCAAGTCGAGGTCCTTACCCCAGGCGAACAGTTGTCATCATTAGGCGGGAAACCCAAGGGCGGCGTCCTGACAAGGCGCACGGAACCGATACGGTTTTCATATTGGGAACCGGCAACCTTCAACTTCGTGAGATCCGCACGCGCAGATATCACCTGCCGCATCCCGGGACTGCCACGCGGCGATGGTTTAACTGCGAACCCCCAACTCAATGGCACATCCAAAAACCTTTGAAGACGTGGCGCAAAAATCAAAAGATGGACCCACCTCCAGTAGAATGACTTAATCCAAAAGGTCTCTCCCAGAGGTGGGCCCAGGGGGCCACTGTCGGTACCCTGCGTATCGGATACCCCTTGGGACTGCAAAGAGTGCAAAGGAACTCCACCTATCAGTGTTGAAGACCTCCAAAGGCCCCACGTGTCACTCGGAACCAGACCTGCCTCCCTTCTATGGTTAGTCGCAGTGCCGCCATGTGTATCATAAAACCGGAGCTACATTCCATACATGGGAAAGCTCCGGGTTGGATACTTGTGTGGCACCCCCAAACCTAACCCCCGGCAGAGGGAAGCTCCAGTACCAACACATGTACAACAGCACCGGACCTACCTGTCCTAGACGGTAAGCTCCAGAGCTGCCGCGCGTCCAACCGCCGGACCTTCGACTTCAACAGGCTGATTGATGGACCTCCAACGGCTCGGACCTTCAATGAACAATTAAAGCTTCAAGACCCAATTATGTGTCATTAATGCTATCTTAATGACACACGATCGGAGGACCCTTAATACCAGTAACGCCACCATCAAGAGGCGTTACCATGCTGTTAAGGGTAATTAAGTATATTAGTTGTGTACTAAGCATCAGTAACCGCCAGGGACACATGTCAGGCCAGGCTAACGATGTAACGACCAGTCCTTGTGCTATAAAAGGACTGGTCGAATGATACACAGAAGATGTCCACACACGCGCTCAAGACACTCTAGTCTCTGACACTAGCGCTCAGACGCTCAATACTACAACACACACCCGTGGAGTAGGGTATTACGCTCAGGTGGCCCGAACCACGTAAATCCTCGTGTCAACTCATCATCCTTTTCGGAATCTCTGCGCTCCCACAACCGAACTACAAACTCCGCGGGCTACCAATTGTAGTACAGGTAGAATTGCCAGAACCACACTCCGACATACATAAAGATCGTATCGGCCGAACGTAGATACATCCAACATGCTAATACCTTTGCCTCACAATACGAGTCAAGCTCAAGGCGAGATGCGTGCCATCCTTGTGATAGCTTGACTATTCACTCGATCAAATAGTGGATTCATTCATTGACTAACTTTTAGTCATTGTGATTAACCTTTAATCACTCTGGCATGGCCATGCACATTCAAATCCAACTATCTCGAGGGGCCCAGAGATATATCTCCTGTCATTAAGGAGGGGAAAATCCCATCTTGATCTGCGCACATCCCATTCTATGTTTCATTATGTACCCGAAGACTACTTTTATGACTACCCAGTTAGAGAGTAGCCTTTGGTAGTCTCAAAGTACACAACTACACATAATGAGAAACAATGGCAATCTCAGGTCTAAGGATCTAGCAGGTGTATCACTCAAGACCAACTGATGTCACATATGGAAATAACAATCCCAACAGTGTCTTGGAGTGGGTAAATCCAACACCATGTTCACTAACATGTGTTCACATTACTAATTTGATATCTCCATATCTATGATCCGTGAAACGTGATCATCAATTAATACATGTGCTAGTATGTGGGACATCATTATCCCATATAATGATATAGACTAGGGATCATTTAGAGTAACATTACTATTAACAAAGAGTTCCACGAACAAGTCACATACTTGATGATCAATGTAAAGAATGATTACACATATAACAATTTATTTAATAGTACATAAACATAGCTATGACACAAGTCTCCCACTACACACTATGATCACTGATGTAAGTATCTAACACCCAGAGATCTCGTGTGGGCCTCATGCTTTAATTGTGGAAGAGGCTTTGTCAATGAATTGCAACATTCAAATCTGTGTGAACCTTGGATATGTTCACATCACCATGGTCGATGATCTCTCGAATGAGGTGATAGCGTCGTATTATGTGTTTGGACTTTTGTGTGATCTAGGATCCTTTGCGTGTGTGATGGCTCCACTATTGTCACAACAGAGATCCACAGGATTGGATGCGTTAGGAACAACACCCAACTCAGAAACAAATTTTCTGATCCAAACAGCTTCCTTTGCAGCTCCAGAAGCTGCAATATACTTTGCCTCTGTGGTTGAATCTGCTACTGTATCTTGCTTGGAACTTTTCCAGCTCACTGCCCCTCAATTGAGGCAGAAAACAAAACCGGATTGCAATCTAGAATCATACTTATCGGTTTGGAAGCTGGCATCGGTGTAACCTTTTACAACAAGCTCTTCTTCACCTCCAAACACTAAGGATGCATCCTTAGTTCTTGCCAAGTACTTAAGGATGTTTTTGACAACGATCCAATGAGCAGCACCATAATATGATTGATATCTGCTTGTGATGCTAAGAGCATAAGATACATCTGGGCGTGTACATAACATGGCATACATGATGGATCCAATAGCTGAAGCATAAGGAATCGCTCTCATCCTCTTTTTGTCGTCATGTGTCGAAGGACACTGACTCTTGCTTAGAGTAATGCCATGTGATATTGGCAAGAAACCTTTCTTGGAATCTTGCATATTGAACCTATTCAATATCTTGTCAATATATTTATCTTGGCTTAATTTTATTAGCCTTTTAGATCTATCTCTATAGATCTTTATGCCCAAAATGTAAGCTGCCTCTCCTAAATCCTTCATTGAGAAACTTTTTCTTAATGAGGATTTAACATCATCAAGCATTGGAATGTCATTTCCAATCAATAATATGTCATCCACATATAGGACCAGAAATACATGTGTGCTCCCACTAAAATTCTTGTAAATACAAGGTTCTTCTACATTCTTGATGAAACCAAACCCTTTGATCACTTCATCAAAACATATATTCCATCTCTGAGATGCTTGCTTCAACCCAAAGATGGACTTTTGAAGCTTGCATATTTTACTAGCACTTTTAGGATCGACAAAACCCTCAGGTTGTGTCATGTACACATCCTCAGTCAGACTTCCATTAAGAAAGGTTGTTTTGACATCCATCTGCCATATTTCATAATCAAAATATGCAGCAATTGCTAGGAGAGTCCGAACAGACTTAAGCATTGCGACGGGTGAGAAAGTTTCATCATAATCAACACCTTGAATTTGTTTGAAACCTTTCGCCACCAATCGCGCTTTGTAGATGTGAACATTTCCATCCATATCGGTCTTTTTCTTGAAAATCCATTTACAATCAATAAGTCTCACACATTCAATTGGATTAACCAAGTTCCAAACTTGATTTTCATGCATGGATTCAATTTCGGATTTCATGGCTCCAAGCCACTTCTCAGAGTCCGGTCCCGTCATTGCTTCAGTATAGGTCGAGAGCTCATTATTGTCCAACAATATTATGTCATGCTGCTCCATGGTTAGAAGTGTTAACTTTTCAGTCGCACGACGTACCCTCGTAGACCTTCATGGGGCTGGTGTTCTATCAACTAGTTGCACAACATCTTGTACATCTTGTATAGAATCAGTGGATGCTGAAACATTTTCAGGTGTTTCTTGAATTTCTTCAAGATGCACCTTGCTCCCACTAACTCCTTTTGAGAGAAACTCTTTCTCCAAGAAGACACCATGACAAGCGGTAAACACTTTACCCTCTATTTTATTATAAAAATAATATTATTTGGTTTCCCTAGGATATCCCACAAAGAAGCATGTGTCTGATTTGGGAGTGAGTTTGTCTGACGTCAAACGTTTGACATAAGCATCACACCCCCAAACATTGAGGAAAGACAATCCAGGACATTTCCCGGTCCACATCTCATATGGTGTCTTCTCAGCAGACTTAGTAGGGACCCTGTTTAGTGTAAACGTAGCAGTTTCAAGAGCATAACCCCAAAAGGATAGTGGAAAATCTGCTTGGCTCATCATCGACCTAACCATGTATAATAAAGTTCGGTTCCTCCGTTTAGACACCCCATTCCATTGAGGCGTTCCAGGTGGAGTCAACTGTGGAACAATTCCACATTGTTTAAATGATCATAAAATTCATGGCTCAAATACTCACCCCCACGATCAGATTGTAGAAGTAATTGTCTTGCCCAATTGATTTTGTACTTCATTCTAAAATTCTTTGAACTTTTCAAAGGATTCAGACTTGTGCCTCATTAGGTAGATATAACCATATCTATTAAAATCATCGGTAAATGTGATGAAGTACTGAAAACCACCTCTAGCACTTGAACTCATTGGTCAACATACATCTATATGTATAAGTCCCAACAAGTCAGTCGCCCTCTCACTTTGACTAGTGAAGGGTGCTTTGGTCATCTTCCCAAGCAAACAACGCATGTGTCAAGTGATTCAAAATCAAATGAGCTTAGTAATCCATCTTTATGGAGTTTTTAAATGCATTTCTCATTTATATGACCTAAGCAACAATGACAAATAAAAGTGGGATTTAGATCATTTTGTTGAGCCCTTTTGGTATTAATGTTACAGACAGCTTTATCCTCAAGATCAAGAACATATAATTTATTCACCAATGGACATTGAGCATAGAAAATATTATTGTAATAAATAGAACAACATTTATTCTTTATTACAATCTCATAACCATCAACTTCTTCTAAACACGAAGAAGAGATAATGTTCTTGCTCAAAGTAGGAATGCAATAACAATTATTCAATTCCAAAACTAATCCTGAGGGTAATGACAAGTGGTAGGTTCCGACAGCTATGACCGCAACCTTTGCTCAATTGCCGACACGAACATCCAACTCGCCATTTGCAAATATTCTAGTCTCACTTAGACCCTGCAACGATTTGCAAGTGTGAATCATTGATCCGGTAAAAAATACCCATGATTCACTAGAAGAGAATGCAATGTTAATTACTATAACATTTATACATGAAGCGGAAGTCTCACTTCCCTTTTTCTTCTTCATATCCTCCAAGTACTTCTTGCAGTTCCTAGTTCAGAGCTCCTTACCATCACAGTGAAAGCATTCATCATGAGGAGAAGGGCCAGATTTGCCCTTTGGCTTAGACTTTGAGCTTGAAAGCTCATCGAGAACCTTTCCCCTGCCTTTTCCTTTAGGATACATCACACGCTTCCTCTTTTTATTCTCCTTTTGCACCATCATCACATGAGTGGCGTTTTTTAATGCTTTGTTTGGCTATTTTAAGCATCCCATGCAATTCAACCAAAGTTTTCTCCATGCCATTCATTTGAAAATTCAATATGAATGGCTCGTATCTCGGTGGGAGCGACTGGAGAACAATGTCAATAGCCTGATCACCCTTGAGTTCAGAACCAAGTTTGACCAAAGTTTCAATGTAACCAATCATCTTGAATACATGAGGGCTGACCGGGCTACCCTCCGCCAGCTTGCATGAGAACAAGGACTTTGAGATGTTGTATCTCTCAGCCCTTGCTTGATTCTCAAACATTCCATGTAGTCCCTCAATCATAGTATAAGCATCTGTATGCTCATACTATTTTTACAGATCAGGGGACATAGTGGCGAGCATGAGGCAACTTACATTAAACGCATCATCATAGTGATTCGTATAAGCTCTACGTGCTGCATTAGTTGCATCAGCTGGAAGTTCATTAGGGTTTGGCTGCAGAAGAACATACTCGGTTTTCTCTTGCCTAAGAACGATTTTCAGGTTGTGGTACCAATCGATAAAGTTAGCTTCATTGAGCTTTTCCTTTTCAAGCACAGATCACAAATTGAAACCAGAATTGTTACTAGCAGACATTATCTATAATAGAAAATAATTATGCAAGGTTTAGCACTATGTTATGAACCAATTTTCTATTAACAGTTTAATAAAAGAAATCACAACTATATGATCATCGTCTTCCGATCTACTAACAAGATCCAGACCAAAAACTACGCAAGTTGGCTTTGATACCACTATAGGGAAATCGACAGTACGCTACTCTAGCAACTCTACCGCATCACTCAGGAAACATGCTAGTACAGGGTCATAGATCGTTACCACTAGACGTGCAGCGCATCGGAAAGTAGACGCGCGTCGATGTAGCGGAAGCAGACGATCTCGTTCGTCTCCTCCTCGTCATCGTCACAGCAACAGGTAGACAATCGCAATCGTCATAGCCGATCAGTGCAGTAGCGCCTCTACGGAGTCCACATGTACGGGGAGGAACACCGTGCGCTGGTGTGCTAGCACCGCGTGCGCGGCAAGGGTCTCGGCATGAGGCCTGCGCAGGGTGGCGGCTAGGGATGTCATGTGGTGGAGTAATTAGCCTCTAACCCTACCCCTCGTATTTATAGGCATACTAATGGGCTTTTAGGTCGCAAGCCCATTAGTACCCTAATTGCTTATGGATCAAATATCCAACAGGCCTTAACCCGAATTGTTATGATTGCCTCTTGGGCGTATCACCAACAGTTCTGAAGTTCAATAGAAAAGATGTAGAAAACTTCATAATATTTCTATCCATGTAAGATAGACTTTCATTGGAGTTTTCTACTGATAGTTATGAATTTTCAAAATCAGGTCCGATTCCTGACAAAAAACAAAGATTTTGGTTTTTAATACACTGGAGCTTAAGCCTACTCCAACTTTGAATCTTAGTTCAAAATCAGAGATCGATAACTAATACAAGTATTATTACATCTTCTTGAGTCCACTTTACAATTATATTCTTAATGCAGCAATGGTATACATGTCGGTACTATGTCCTCACCAAAGAAAATCCTAAGTCGGTATTCCGGCATACGTCTCAACGGTGGCACTAATGACATTCACTCACAAATGTTTTCTACTCGAGCTATGGTAACGCGGTTAGTGTACCTGCAACTACACACAAATTACTGATGAATCATATGGTGCCGTATGGCACAGCCCGCACGGTCGATCATTTCAGGCAGTCACAATAATATATAAAAGTGAAAACATTCATCCCGTATCATTCCATACGAGCCGCCCCGAGCTAAGCCACGTCTCGAGGTACATGACCAGGTTTTCTATCACCCGACGGGGTCCCACGTTTTTGCATAATACTGGACCAGTAGGAGGTGCATCGGGTTGTGTCCCACCGACTGGGGCTCCCACTAATTTTGAATCACGCTGGGGTACCATGTGTCATATGTTCTCAGAAACATGGAGAGTTTCAGTGTGGGGACCGCAGTCCACACATCCGAGGATCTCATTGGGTGGTGCCGTGTGATGCGGCACCTAACAGCACACACAAAAAGGATACCAAAACATATATTCATTTCATAATAAAAAGAGTTTACAAAAGAGTGTACCATAGAAGTACACACACAGCAGAAAATACATACTCATAATCTCACCTAACTAAGAAGGAGAGAAGACGTCCATGCCCTAGGACGATTTTCACTAGCAACAAGAAGAACATGCAGCAGCGGCGTGGTTCACATGAGATTTATCTCGACACCTCGAGTCTCATGTACAACCTTAACAGCAGAAATAAAACTAATACCAGCAAAAAATCATTAAAGTGCAAACGTGAGCATAAGGCTCAGCAAGACTTAACCGTCTCACTAGACATATGCAGGGTAAATACTAACATAGGTAAGGAATAGCATAAATAGACTTGCCTATAAGTGGATCCTTATAATCATGTTTTAAGTAGCAAATGACATTCTCCAAGCACGGCACATCATGGGTTCCACAATCAAACAAGAAACGCTTTGCCGATGATATGTCATGCCCAAAGCATATAATGCTATTACAGGTAAAGTATGGGGAAACTGTAAACTTTTAGTTGTACTATCTCTAAATCAAACAAGGTTGCAATATAATGATTAAGCAGATCGGCAATATTTACCATCATTCCATTACTCTTATTTACTACATCACAACTCAGTGAACAAGTGGTACTCTATTACCGCGAGGGACGGTGATTGCAATCAGGACACACCCAGAATACACGACACATACGCCCGCTCGGAAGTACCTTTCACTGTACTCCACTCCCACGTTGTATGTGGCCACCTTTCACCCATCATCCCGATGTCAAACCAGTTCTACCATCCCAAAAGTGAGGTCCCTAAATGAGCACGTCGAAGTTGCTCCTTAGAGGTTCCCACCTTACGATCATCTTCCCCCGAAGGACGGCGGTATAAGTTTCGACACGAGGGTGCCCGAGCTACATCAGTTTAATGGACCCCATTAATCCATTATGTAACCGGTACTATTCAAACTTGCTCAATAGGGCCACACATGAGACGGTCCTTAACCGACATAGACGGGGCTACAACCAACCTCCACATTTGCCTTACCCTTACTGGCCCAGGCCCAAATGTGGTCGCAAGCATTGTCCCCCTCATCCGGGATCAGACAACCTTGCGCGTCCCGTCCTACAGGAACATCCCCGTCCACATCACCAATTATTAAGAGTGAACATTTTGGTAACATCTTGCGAGTAAGTTTCCCTTACTCGACTTCTCTCGCAAGTAGAATTCAACTACTTGACTTGTGATCAATAAAATGTGATCCTCTCGCGAGTAGATTCCAACTACTCGACTTCTACCGGATTTCCTATACATTAGCAAAGCAGTTACTACAGGTCAAATTGTAAACCGCTCCAACCAATCCTTGGGATTTGTGGTCATGCAAGTGGATTATCAATCACCCTATACGTAATGCACATATCAAAATTAAGATGTAACGTGAGAAATACTGCAAAACTCTGTAAAGCTTTTAAATGCAAATCGGGGCTTGCCTTGTTTGCAACTCTATAACCATGTTAGTTGTTATTGGCTTGGTCTTCCTTCGAAGAGTCCGTCATGGAACTTCAATGGAAACACCTTGGCCTTCTCCTCCAAGCGAAGTTTCTTGTCGATCACCTATCAGCACGTTCCTATCGACATGATATGCATATAAGTAATTAAGTAATTAAGTAATTTAATAATAGACTCCACGGGGTTGTGTAAACTTTAAGAGCGAGGAGTTTGACTAGGAAGGACAGATATGCCTCTGTTGTGTGGGTAACCAGAGGATGAGTCAAGGTGTACATAGTCGTGTCAGTATGAACTGAAAGGTACAACATAAAGCTACATTGCAACTTAGCATACCACACTTCAAGCTATGCCACGCGAGATTGACAATTCTGAATGGTGAAGAAGTATTGGGCGGAGAAGCGTAAGGACGACCCAAAAATCAAGGTGGGACATCAAAAGCTTGAGTACGAGTGGAGTGTACAAGATGAAGGTCGCGATTTGTAGTCGACCAATGAACTTGACTTAACTCATAATGGAGTAAACCTAGTTAAGTGAGCAGTGCTGTCGTAGGGTCCTGATTTAGGATGAACCATGATGGAACCTAACAACACTTGGGACTGAATTAGGATCAACATGGCTTGGACTTAAGAAGTCATTACAAGCACTGTTAACCTAGCATGAGTACCAAGACAACGTTCAAATGACTATTAGGTAAAGTAGTTTCTACGGCTAACGTCGCAAGCATCGTTCAGGTGCTTGCAAGACGACACTAATGTATTGTCTTCTGCAAGATCGTCCAGGTGAGCTCGGTAAGCTACTGGTACTTGAACATGATGCGAGACCTTGCCGTGACGGCATGCTTTGCCATCTCGAGAAGATCGGATTACCGAGGTCCACATCAACCCGGACTCGTCAATGGTGGTGAACAGACTCCCGAACACCACCTTATGAGTCACAAGGTTAGTGATGTCGACTCGGTTGTTGATAAGCGACTCGACGAACCTGCCGTCGATGATGTGGTACACCAAGTTAACCAATCCTGTGATCGTTTAGGGAACATCCTCGACACAACCAAGGAACTCTTATCCAAGGATCCCCTTGGTCTAGTTTTCCTTGTCGGTCGCAACGTTCTCGCTTTACTTAACCATAGGTCCTCAGTGATCACCAACCACCTTGGTTTGAACTAGAAGTCATTTCATCGAGCACCTAGGCTACACCTAGGACTTGATGAATCTCACCTCGACTAAACCCTAATTTGGCTAAACGACCATTGTAAGACGAGTCGTGCTGGTGTTTCAGCACCACACACATCACAAGCATCCTTCATCTTGATGCCAGGACACGATGATGGCTCGGAGCGTCACGACGACGTCATATGGTCAACTATGTCGACGCGGCTCATGGAGGAGCATCACGAGCATGCACGGACAGGCCAACGTGATACAAACGACAAAGGAGGCCAACTTAGGGATTTCTATAGGAATGATATCAATGCGGAACATGGACGTACGACTTGAAGACACATGAGTACAATTATGGGTCACGACTAACGGACTTCGGGGAGTCAAGCAATGCATTTTGGGGCAAGGCTCACCTTGTAGGCATTTCGCCGAATATCTTCGGGTTGTACTTGATTTCGTCACTTCATCACCATTAAAAGGGTATCTTGGCACTTGGGCTTGTCAGTTTCAACCTCGTTCTACCCTTGCATCACAGACCAGCTCTAAACATCAACCAATTTGGTTCTTTCCTCATGAACATTTCATCGAACACCTTGGCTGCAGCACTGTCCCAACTAATCTTTGCACAATTCAGAGCTAACCTTGAATCAATTGTTGATGCCATTGTGTCAAAGGTGTGTTCCTGAATATCCTCTATCACTCATATCACTTGCTTCTCTGCTAGGACACGCCCTATGAGCAGAACGCCACGACAAGGAGGTGGCGAGACGGCGCACGGGCACTGGGTGGCAGTGAGCGCGCCGGGCAGAGCTGGGACACGGCCAGCGGCGGGCAGCAGACAGCAGCAAGGGGCACGGCGGTGGGCGTCATGCAGGGTGGTGGCACGGCCAGCCGGATGCCACGGGCGTGCGGCCAGGGCAGCACGAAGCTGAATGGGCGGACGTGCTCGATGGGTGGACTCAGGCCAAGGCGGCATCGAGTTGGAGAACCCGTCGGCGAGTATGGAGTGGCAGGGCGCGGTGCGGCAGGGGTGCTCGGCTAGGAGCGCCGTGGACCAGATCAGGCCAGGAGCAGGGCGATGCGCGCGGCGAGGTGGAGCGAGCTGGGTTAGCGGTGAGCGTGCCGGGCGGTGCGGCTCCGGGCGCGGGGCGACGCCGAGATTTGAAAACGGCCAGGGCGACGGCGCGGGCTGGCAGCCATCGTGGGGCGGTCGAGCGCGGGACGCAGTAGCGCGGCGCCGTGGTGGCAAGGAGTCGGAGCAGAGGCGGCCGACGTTGAGCGGCACGCAGGGGACGACGAGGGAGGTGCGCGGGCCGGCGGCCAGGCGAAGGCCAGGGGCACTTTGGTTGGGCGATGTGCGAGCAGGGAGCTGGGGAGGCGAGGAGGTGGCCGGCGGGGAGGCGCAGTCGCCATTGGCGGCCGACGGGAGGAGCGGCGTGACACGCGCGGGCCAGCAGGAAGACCCACAGCCGGGGCAAGGCGAGCAGGAGCGGGGCGCATTGGGGAGGTGAGCGGCGGCCGTGGATGAGACCGGTGCGGTAGATAAGGGTCGAGGGAACGTCGCGGTGGTGCATGCAGCCGTCTGCGTGGAGGCAGGGGAGGAAAGAGAAGGGAGGTGCCGACCAGACATGTGGGGACCACCTGTGGGACCCACTTCCCTCCTTCTTTCCAAAATTCAAATAGGGCTAGCAAACATGCTTCAAAAATAGTCAACTTTGGCCCAATGACCAAATAAAATGTGAGGAATTTTATGGTGCAATCAGATTTCAAAACTGAGCAAGCTGAATTTCGAACACAGGTTTGAATTGGAATTCAAGCGATGATACTTGATTCAATGAAATAAATGGTAGATTAGGTTCAAAAATCCCGAAACTTTGAAGTTACCCTTGTTGAACCATAAGGGACCTCAGGAAAAATTTGGAATGTATTTGGACAAATTTAAGTACAAAGTATAAATTTGAAGTCGACTCTGATTAAACTCTCAGTACGTGTCCAATAAATGGAAAAACGTGCTTCAAAAATTTTGAAACTTTACCAAGAGTCTATTTGGAATATTAGAAGGTCATGGAAAAATTTACAGCCTTAGATTTGAATATTTTTGAATGTCCCATTTTAGGGTTGGAATAATTCCTTTTTCTTTCTCTCTATTTTGTTTTCTTTTCTCCTTTAATTTTTCATCACAAATGTGAATACTCTGGAAATTGAAGATTTTACACCTTAAGTTCAACATGTTCTATACGTGAAATTTTAACAAGCCCCCTATTTTTAGTGAACATCGGTTAACTCATATGTTTCATGTGAGTTCGGATTTCCAGGTCCACTTTCAAAATTTTTAAGTTCGCATTTTTGTGTTTTTGTTCTTCCGAAAAGCGGGCTTTTACATTCAGAGACTCATATTGACTTTCCGTGCTAAGCCATGGAAAAATTCACATGCTACCTCCCGCATGGTGACCTTACTGCAATTGATCCTCTTGCGGTGGTGTACCTTACCTCTTACCTGACGTCAGAACATCGTTACAGAATATAATAACACATAAGTTAGCTTGCCACCTTAAGTAACAAACACTATAATAGACCTTATGTGGGAATGGTAACTAATCCTCACTCGACTACTTCTAAGTTCTCAAAATAGGCTCTTTTCGAGCGTGCTATTCCCAATGCGGCTCTGATACCAGGTTGTGAGGACTGGAGTCCCGACTTCTAGGAATCGAATTGGGTGGTTCCGTGCGATGCGGCACACAATAGCACACATGAAAAGAATAGTCAAAATACATAAAAGTTTTCATTTCATAATATGATCAGGTGTACAAAATAGTGTACCAAGAGTACACACGCTGCGGAATATACATACTTACTCTCTGTAACCTAACTAAGGAAAAGAGAAGCCATCCATGCCCGCGGACGTATCCCACTAGCAAAATGAAGAGATATGGCAGTGGCAGTGTTTCACGTGAGCCTTACACCTTGAAAAGTCCGAGGTCTCACAGACAACCAACAACGAAAGCAAAATATACTAATACCTGCAAAAATATGTATGAAGCAACCGTGAGCACATGGCTCAGCAAAACTTAACCGTTTCACCTAAAGCATGAAACTCTACATGCAAGGATATTACTAAGATAGGAAGCTGAATTTGCAATAAAGAACTCGCCTAAAGTTAACCCATAGTTTTTCAGGTTTTAGCATCAAACTTAATGGTTTATAGAACATAAACTTAGTGAGCACTATCATCTAAGGCATACATGTTGCAATACAATGATTAATCAATATAAGCAATATTTCAGTAGTTCCATCTACTCTTGCTTAATACGTCATGACTCAGTGAACAAGTGGTACTCAAATAACAGCGAGGGACTCTGACTGCAATCAGTAGACACCAAGTGTGCATGACACATACACCCGTGTGGAAGAGACGCCACGCCGGTGCTCTTCACATCACGTCATAGGTTTCACCCGTCATCCCAACTCCGAACTAGTTCTATGATCCTCACAGACGGTCCAATACACATACACATTGGAGTTGCCCGCACGCATATTTTTTTACCATCTGTCCTCTTTCTCCCAAGGGACCATGGTATAAGTTTCGACACGAGGGTGCTCGAGCTACATCGGCTTCCTGGGACCCATATAGCCAGTATGCAACCGGTACAGTTCAAACTTGTCCATCAGGGCCGCACACGAATCAATCCTCAATCGACACAAGCAGGGCTACGCATGTGAGACCACGTCTCGCTACATCCTATCTGCTGCTCAGTCTCAAATTCATATTCATAAACCATTTTGTAATCAAATCCACCCCGTGTGATAAAATTCTATCTGGCGAGTAAATTCCAACTACTTGACTTCTACCGGATTCCTCAAAATATTAGCATAGCATTTTCTACTCATCAAGCTGTAGACCTACCCAATACTCCATGGAATTTGTGGGTCATGCAAGTGGAGTAACAAGAACCTTAGCCCTAATGCACAAAACTCATCCTAGACATAGGTGATACAAATAGAAACTTTGAAATAGCACTTAAATGCAAACCGGGGCTTGCCTGGCTGCAAGTCAAAGGGAAAGTTAGCTTCTGGGAGGATGCTGTTCAAGGCCTTCGGCTCCTCCTCGATCTCAGTCACTATATGATATGCAATATATAACGTACATGAATGGTAGTGAAACTATATATAAGATCTTATAATCATTGATCAGGTATGAAGATGATTTTAATTGGATTTTGGATTTCTATAGTGGATATTAGATTCTATGAGGAAGATATTGACAAAAAATTGGAGATGTTAAAGGAAGCTTGTTGTCTCTAAAATTCATACAAGTAAAAGGCTTCTCTGAATTTTGTTACTAAATCTGTAGCTTTAACATAGCTAACAGTGGATTATCCTGGTATATGAGATTTTACTGGTTCTACGAAAATCTGTTTCATATTTTTCTGAGCTTCCTACAAGGAGAAATTTATTTTACAAGTTTGCAAGAAATTCTGAAAATGTTTCTGTACATTTCTCATTTTTCAATTGACATAGGTGATTTGAACACTGTTTGGTCCAGTAAATGAAATCCAATGAACTTGAAACTTTTACTGGATGTCAATTGTTTTATAATGGAGGTTCTGACCAAAATTGGGAATTTTACAATTAGCAGAAACGGAGTATTTAATTTCCCAAGTAGTTAGCTCAAAGGAATTAATTATGAAAATTCTGGTACTTTCGGGTCCAATAAATTGCCTCACCGTAAAGTTGGGATCAAGTTGAGTCTACCAGAATTTAATTTGAATTATTTGATCAAGTATGCTAGGAATAATTGAATTTAGAAGTTGGCTCAAAATTTGGAATTATTTGGAAAGGAAAAAGATTTGAATTAATCAACCCGGGTCCACTTCATTTAAATGGTCCAATCAGAAGAGAGCCACACCAAGGACCACTGGGTCAACCGTGTGGTCACATTTGATCCCTCAGCCACAGCAGATCTCGAGGCCGTTAAACAGAGGCTGACACGCGGGACCCGAGGTGTCATCTTCAACCTCCCGCTCCGGGCGGCGCTCGGCTGGCCGGGGCGGCCCAGCGCCGGCGAGCTCGCCATTCCCCTGCACCAAACCTTGCACCCTTCACCTCCTAACCATAATCCACCACGCCGAGCACGCTGGCGATGGCCGGAATCCCATGCGCGACGGCGGCAGAGGCGGCGGCTAGGGTTCCGACGATGTTGAAACAGCTGTCCCATAGCCTAATCAGCACGGAAATTGGTTAGAAAGCTTCTGGGAATCATGGAGAAGATCAAAATGCAGAGAAAAATAGATGGAAGAGTCGGCCATATGGAGTTCGACCGTGAAGCGAAGCTTTTTCCATGGTGGTGGTGAAAACTTGCATAGCTCTGCTCTCACTCGATGGTTTTCGTTGATTCTCGGTAGAGGTGTGCGCTAGGAGGTTCTGAACATAATACTTAATGGGATTAAGGTCCGGTTCTACCTAGAAACAGAATTGAAGTGGAGACCTAGTATTATTGTTACGAACTTGATGTCGGGAAAACCGGAAATACCGATGCTATACACTATGACAAGCTGCCAAATTTTGCAGGCATACTCAGTGAGCAAATACGCACCACTTTTCTTTTGAAGGTCAGGTACAATATGGCTTGTATCGTCAGCACGATGGAGATACAGAGGCGGCCGTCGGGCTCCACTCTAAACGGCGGCGACGAAGATTCAAAATAACACACAGATAAGTAAGGAATCAAGCAGGCTAATGGATGGAAAGGAAGAGCACGGGGTCACACCACCTTTTTCTGTTAGTAGCACGGCTAAACCTTGCATCCTTTGGCTGGCAACGTTGAGCAAACACGGCGGCGATGCTGTGCAGCGGCGGGAGAGGAAAAAGCAGAGGAGAATGCTTTGGTACTTTTCCACTTCGGCCAGAGAACTGAAAATAGAGCTTGGGAAAGAGTAGAGAGCACGCTTTGATTCCACCAAGCAGGTAGGCAGGCAGCTCGCTGGAGCTTGCATGCCGTGCAGTGTCGCCACGGTGAGAAACAGAGTCTTACGTAATAGGTTCACTGACCTGTGGGTCCCACAGCCCCCATCCTCATCCCTTCTTTGTTCCTTCAATTCTCCCACCAACAATTGTCCAAAAATGCTAAATTTTTGTGGAGGGGCTAAATAAATTATTTAGAATATGATTGTAGACTCAAAACCTTGATTCAAACAAGTTTCAATGAAAATTTAAATTCAAATTTGAATTTGAAAGAATTCAATGTTTCCACTTAATTACCTAGCAATTTTCTTCAAAAATTTTGAAGCTTTGCAGAGATGCTATTTAGAATATTTGGAATTCAATGGTTAACTTAGATTTTAATTTTGACATGATTTGCACAGGAGCATGTTTTGAATAATTGAATTCCCTCCATTATAGTTTGAATTGGTTTAGTTTTCAGTTTCCATTTTTATTTCTTTTTCCCACTCAAATTTTTATTCTCCTATCTGAACTTAGTATATGAATTTTTAGGGCTTTTACATTGTGGATGACTTCTATTATTGACAAGACAAACCTCCCCTTGCTGCCATTTGGACAAGTGAGCCACGCGGTGTCGGTGGGTGAATCCGGCAGATCTCCTGATACTACTATTGGTAGCTCGCGGAGTTGTAGTTCGGTAATGGGTGCGCAGAGATTCAAGAGATGATGGCAAGTTGACACAGAGATTTATGTGGTTCGGGCCGCCTGAGCGTAATACCCTACTCCACGGGGTGTGTTGATGTTGTATTGAGCGAGTGAATATGTGTGTGTGAGAGTGTACCAGAGTCTCAGAGTCCAAGAGGGCGTGCCTCGCATATGTCCCATTGTGTATCATTGACCAGTCCTTTTATAGTACAAGGACTGGTCGTTACACCGTTAACCTAGCCCGACATGTGGCCCTGGCGGTTACTAATGTTTAATACACAATAAATGAGGTTAATTACCCTTAATAGCGTGGTAACGGGCCTTAACAGTGCCGTTACTGGTATTAAGGGCCTTCTGATCGTGTGTCATTAATATGGTATTAATGACACTTAATCAGGTCTTGAAGTCTTTGATTGCCCCTTGAAGGTTCGAGCCATTGGGGGTCCACCAGCCTGATTGTTGAGATTGAAGGTCCGGCAATTTGGACACATGGCAGCTCCAGAGCTTGCCATCGTGGACGGGTAGGTCTGGTGCTGTTGGACACGTGTCGGTACCGGAGCTTCCCTCTGTCTAGGGTTAGGTCCGGGGGTGCCATATCGGTATCTAGTCCGGAGCTTTCCCATGTGTGGGCGATAGCTCCGGTTTTAGGATACACGTGGCAGTTCTGGGACTAACCATGTTGGGGAAGCAGGTCCGGTTACGGCTGACATGTGGGGCCTTCAGAGGTCTTCAAATCTGGTAGATGAAGTTTCCTTGTGATCTTTGCAGTCCCAAGGGGTATCTGGTATGCAGGGTACCGACAGTGGCCCCCTGAGCCCACCTCTAGGAGATACCTTTTGGATGAAGTCATTCTGCCGGAGGTGGGTCCATTCTTTGGTTTTTGAGCCGTGTCTCCAAGGGTCTTTGGATGTTCCATTGGCGGTAGTTCACAGTTAAACCAACGCTGCATGGCATGGATGCGGCAGGTGAGATCTTTGTCTTCAACACCTTTGTCCCACTTGGCCTAATTGTGAACATGTACCAAGAGGATATAACAATTGTGGAAGACTTGCGCGCTTCGAACTTCTAGAATGTAGGTCTGAAGTCTTCGATAGTGAAGGCCCCCTGAGGTTGTCGGAACTTAGTGGCTCCGGCATTGAACGTCGTGAGAGCTTAGTAACTCCAGCAGTAGTCTCCATCAACGCATAAAGCATTGACCGTTAGTCCTCTGGGGTGTCGGAGCTTGGTGGCTCCGGCAGTGACCTCTATCAACATGTGGTGTGTCGATAGCAGACTCTACAATAGAGTCTTCCCACCATATTTTCTTCACGTTGATGGCTGGCCCCCTAGCTTTACCGGAGCTGAGTAGCTCAAGCGATGCTCGCTATCAATGTTTGAACATCGACCACAAGTCGCCTAGAGGATGTCGGAGCTTTGGCAGCTCCGGCTTCATTCACCATCATCATGAAATATTTATTTTTCTTGCACACTGAAGTCAAGAAAAACAGTAAAATCTATTTTCCTATCTATAACTTCATTGTGACTTACTATTCCCGAGAAATTTTTAGGTCGAACACAATTTTAAATACAATCAAGTGCACTTCCTTGTTTCCTTCGGATCCGATCGTTTCTGGACTCACCTTACTTCGGCCTGCCGGGGTGTAGGTAGAGTGGCATACTTAGGGTGCATGACCACGCTAAGTCGACAGCACACTCCGGCCCTAGATTGGCTTAGCGGCATTCAGGCGAGTAGACCATCAACAATGTTTGGACCCGAAAGAATAGATAATGCAACTCGAATTGTACATGAACTGGTCGAGCTGAAGTTTCTTAAGAACTGAACAACTTTGTTATAGACAAGAAAGAGAAAAATAAAAAATGTTAAGCCTGTACAAAATAAATGCATGTGGAGTCTGTTTTCACATAATGATGTCTTTCATTATAGGTCCAGGGTACAGGGGAAACAAGTACACTCTTAGGGTACGGAACCAGACTAAGTGTGTTTCATTTCTCGTTTGACCCAAGGTAACTAGCTACACTTTTAGTTCTGAGACTGTGACAAGTGTTGCATGGACGTTGCGGACCTAACGGGGTAGGTCTGGCTGTCCTTCTGGAGGAGCTACCCGACTCTGTATGATGACTCTATAACATACTTCACATGTAATTACAGACTCACCTCCGTGATATTAAGCGTAGAACTTACGGAGGTGCTCAATGTTCCAAGGATTTGGGAGAGGTGTCTCATCCTCGGTTGCCAAGCGAACGTATCCAGGACGGGATACTTTGATCACTCGGAAGGGTCCTTCCCAGCTGGGGGAAAGTTTGTTTAACCCTCCTCTGGATTGTATTCTCCATAGCATCAGATCGCCTTCCTCGAGCTGTCAGCTGTGAGCATGCCGTTGGTGATAGCGCCAAAGAGCTTGGCAGTATTGGGAATTCCAAACAGCTGCTTGGCACCTTCCCTCTTCAAGGAGGTTAAGGTCTTCACGCCGAAGCTAGTCCTGCATGGCTTCGTCGAAGGTCCAGACCCGGAGCGACCCCAAGGTGATTTCCAGAGGAAGGACTGCTTCAGCTCCGTACACCAGGAAGAAGGGTGTCTCTCCAGTTTACCGGTTTGGAGTTGTCCTGTTGGCCCATAGAGTTTGGCGGAAGTTCTTCGATCCAGTTGGCTCCATGTTTTTTCAGGCGCTCATATGTGCGCGTCTTGAGTCCTTTTAGGATTTCTGCATTTGCTCTCTTGGCCTTGCCATTGCTTGCCAGGTGAGCTACGGAAGCGTAGCTGACTTGGATGTCGAGGTCTTCGCAATATCCTTGGAATGCAGAGCTTGTGAACTGGGTCCCATTATCAGTTATGATTTTGTTAGGGACTCCAAACCTGCATACGATGGACTGCAAGAAGTTGATAGCTGATTTCTTGTTTATTGACAGAACTGGAGTTGCTTCCGGCCATTTGGTGAATTTGTCAATGGCAACATACAGGAACTTGTAACCTCTGACGGCTCTTGGGAATGGTCCCAAGATATCCATCCCCCACACAGCGAAAGGCCATGTAGGAGGTATCATTTGTAGAGGCTGAGCTGGTGTATGCATTTGTTTTGCATGAAACTTGCATGCTTCACATTTCTTCACCAGCTCAGTTGCATCCTAGAGCGCTGTAGGCCAGTAAAAGCCATGCCGAAAGGCTTTACTGACCAGCGTGCGGGAAGACGCGTGGTTCCCACACTCGCCTCCATGGATTTCTGAGAGGAGCTCGCAACCTTCTTCCCTTGTGATGCACTGCATTAGGACGCCGTTGGCACCGCGCCGGTAGAGATCCCCTTCTACCAACATGTATATTTTAGCCAATATGACTATCTGATCAGCGGATACATCATCGTCGGGAAGGATATTGTCTTTTAAGTAGCTCTGGATCTCCGAGATCCATGCATCGGGGCTAGCTTGAGCACTTGAGTCTTGCGTGTTGGGTTGCTCGGTGCTTCCGGTAGCACCTACGACCCTTGATGGCTGTCATGGTAATAGGGCCATCGGGACCGCCAGCTTCAGGGTGCTGGTCTCGCCCTCTTCGCTCACTTCGATGGGCTGAGCTGTGGGTTTTTACAATCTCCGGACGAAGGTTCTGTCGGGAGCCGGAGCTCCGGTTGACGCTTTCGTCGAGAGTTCGTCAGCTTCAGCGTTATGGAGACGCTAGACATGGTGGAGGTCCATGACTTCGATGTCCTTCTAAAGCCTCTGGACTTCAAGGAGATAAGTAGCTAGTTGGGGATTGTTGCAAGAGCATTCACCCTTCACCTGTTTAAGGATGATCTGCGAATCTCCCTTGACCAACAGCTGCTTGACACCGTATGACAGTGCCACCTTTAATCTGTAAATGAGTGCTTCATACTCCGCCATGTTGTTGGTCGCCTTGAAGTCAAGGTGTACCATGTATTTTACCTTCTCACCGGTTGGAGCGAGGAGAAGAACTCCAGCTCCGGCCCCATGCTTTTGCATGGAGCCGTCAAAGTAGAGAGTCCAGTGAGGCTCGGTGGAGACCGGAGCCTTGAGTTCCGGCTTCTGCTCACTAAGGCCCCCAGGGTTTGTTGGAGAGGGGGTCCATTCTGCCACAAAGTCCACCAGTGCTTGACTCTTTATCGCTTGTGTTGGGATGAATTCAAGATCGAATTCGGCCAATTCTGCTGCCCACTTTGCAATGTTCCCAGTGGAATTGGGATTATGCAAGATTGCACGCAGTGGATAAGAGGTCACCACTGAGATCTTATGAGCTTCGAAGTAATGACGAAGCTTCCTGGAGGTGATAAGAACTGCATAGAGCAGCTTATGCACCTCTAGGTATCGAGCCTTGGCATCATGGAGTACTTTGCTGATGATGTACACTGGGCGTTGGACTGTCCGGACCCTCCTGGAGGGGCCCAGATCTTCTTCCTCATCGACCTGGACCCTCCCGGAGGGGTCTGGACCTTCTTCGGTGACCTCCGGGTCCTTGTTGAAGGAATCCAAGCTTCTTCTGGAGTGACCCGGACCTTCCCAGAGGGGTCCAGATCTTCTTGTTCAACAAGAGTAACTCCTTGTAGATCCAAGTCTTGGGGTGGGACCCAAACTCGCCTTTAGGAACCTCCTAACCCTCCCGAAGGGGTCAGGGTTCCTGAGCTTGTGAGGGTTCTGGTCTCTCCGCGACCAAGACCATGCTGACAACTTCGTCAGATGCCGAAATGTAAAGCAAAAGAGGCTCACCAGGGTTTGGAGCTACCAAGGTTGGTAGGGTGGTGAGGAGCTGCTTCAGCTCCTGGAACGCCTTTTCTGCTTCTTCAGACCTTTGGAATGGTCCGGACTTCCTCAACAGCTTGAAGAAGGGAAGTGCCCGTTCCGCCAGTCTTGAGATGAACCGGCTGAGGGCGGCTAGACATCCAGTCAGCTTCTGGACGTCCTTGATGCGGCCTGGTGGCCGCATATATTCAATGGCTTTAATCTTCGCCAGATTTGCCTCTATGCCTCGGTGGTTTACCAAGAATCCTAGAAGCTTTCCAAAGCTAACCCCGAAGACACACTTGTCTGGGTTCAGCTTTGTGCGGGTGATCCGCAGCTTGTCAAAGACAGCTTGCAAGGTGTCAAGAAGTGACTCCTTGTCCTTAATCTTGACGACGATGTCATCAACATACACTTCCACTACGTCTCTGATGATCTCTCCAAAGTTTTTGTACATAGCTCGTACAAATGTTGAGGCTGCATTCTTGAGACAAAATGGCACAGCAGTATAACAATACAATCCATCTACTGTGATAAAAGAAGTGTGCTCTTCATCTTCCCTAGACATTCTGATTTGATGGTACCCAGAATATGCGTCAAGGAAACACAGCAATTCACACCCGGAGGTGGAATCCACATCTGATCTATTCTAGGTAGTGGGAATGGATCTTTTGGAAATTCCTTATTTAGTGTTGTGTAGTCGATACACATCCGAAGCTTCCCGCCGGCCTTGGGAACAACGACTGGGTTTGCTAGCCATTTTGGATGGAAGACTTCTCGGATGAATCCAGCTTCGAGCAACTTCTTCACTTATTGTCGTATGAAGTTCTGTCGCTCTACTGATTGCTTCCGAGGCTTCTGATGCACATGCCGAGCATCGGGATAGATCTTCAGATTATGCTTGATCACTTCCCTAGGGATCCCAGGCATTTGCGACGGTTGCCAGGCAAACACGTTAATGTTAGCCCGAAGGAAAGTGATGAGCGCGAGTTCCTATTTGTCATTCAGACCTCCCGATATACGGGTGGTCTGAGCGGCATCGGAATTGATTTGGACGACTTTGACAGGAATGTCGGTGTCGCCGCTTGGTTGCACACGGGGTGCAGAGGTTGAGCCTCGTTGATGAATGCTCGGGGGTTTCAGAGTTTGCTCCTGCCTGGATTCTTCCTCCTGCGATGTAGCAAGCGCGTGAAGTTCTTCCAGAGCAGTCACTCCAACAGTGTGTTCTCTGCGGATCCAGAGAACACCAACTGGTGTCGGCATATTCAACACCAGGTAGCCATAATGAGCTGCAGCCATGAACTTGTACAACGATGGCCTGCCTAGAATGGCATTAAAGGTTAAGTTTATCTGAGCAACGTCAAAGACCAACTTCTTAGTGCGATAATTCTCCCGAGTCTCGAAGGTCACGGGGAGAGTAATGGTACCAAGTGGGGTTATGGCCCCCGGACCTACTCTGGAGAAAGGTCTAAAGGGGCGAAGGTCCGAAGGTCGGAGCTGAAGCTTGACAAAAGCTTCGAAGCTTATGAGGTTCAGCCCCGAACCTCCGTCCCCCATTACATGGTGGAGTTGGATGTTGTTGATGGTCGGAGATACCATCAATGGGAGTTGGCCAGCTCCAATCATATTCCGAGGGCAGTCCGACGCGTCGAAAGTGATGGCGGTATCCATCCACTTTCGGTGCGGCTCCGCCCTTGCGGTAGGAGCTACCGAAGCCATGTCCCGCCGCATGGTCTTGAGGACACAGCCGGAAGTGATGTCCCACAAACCACCAAAGACGGTGTTCATGGTCTTCCGACGTTCATTGTCAGAGACGTCAGAGTCGTCGTCGACGGAGGTGTATACAGCCTTTAGGACCTTTTTAGGGTCCTGAACACCTAACTCATCTTCAGCCAGAGCTTCGTCGACTTTCTGTTTTCCTTCCCTTTGTCGGAAAGGAACTTCCTCCCGGCGCTTGTTGTAGCGCTCGGCAAGGTTCTGGACCTCTCGGCAGTCTTCCAAGTTGTGGCTGTTCGGCTTATGGATAGGACACCACATTTTGGAGTTGTCACCATCTTCAGATGAAGGTCGAGGTCGTTTCTCGGGGCGTGGCCCATGGCCACTCGGAGCTGCAGCAGCTGCAGCAGTAGGTGTGCCAGCCGACAGCATTTTCTTGCCGTTGGGCTTTTTCTTCTTTTTGCCACTCTCAGAGGTAGTGGCTTCGCCCTTGTATGATTTTTTGTTATCCTCCAGAGGTGGTTTGGAGTGCATTTCACGGCCCTCTGCAGCTTTAGCACACTTGTCTGCCAAGCTGAAGAGCTCTGTGACGCTGGTGATCTCCTTGATCGCCAGCTTCTCCAGTATCTTCTTGTCTCGTACGCCCTGTATAAATGCCACAATAACAGAGGTGCTAGAGGACTTTTCACTGCAGAAGAGGTGTTCGGCAGGGGGACCCGTTATCCCCCCTGCTATTTGTACTGGCAGCAGATCTTCTACAAATTTTAATCAACAAAGCAGTGGAGCTGGGACTTCTATCATTGCCACTGCATCAAGAAATGAACGAAGACTTCCCGGTAGTACAATATGCAGATGACACTATTCTAATCCTCAAAGCCAACCAGAGATAGCTCTTCTTTCTGAAAAACTTACTACAATCCTTCGGGGGAGCTACAGGGCTGAGAGTGAACTGGGCAAAATCAAGCTTAACACCAATAAACACTGATGAAGAGGAGGCCACAATTCTAGCAGCCACACTGGGCTGCACTATTGGCTCATTCCCATTTACTTACTTAGGTCTGCCGATGAGCCTCGACAGACCCAAAGCAGATGCCTTTGAAGGGCTTGTCTTAAGGGTGCAAAAAACGCTAACTAGAGCAGCAACATGGTTGTCAATGGTTGGTCGGTGCATACTTATCAACATCGTTCTGTCCGCCATCCCAATTTATGCGATGTGTACCATCAAATTGAGAACGTCAGTCATTCAAGCTATTGACAAAGCCAGGAAACAATGCTTATGGAGAGGATCGGACATCGCCGGCAAAGGCCGGCCCCTGGTGGCCTGGAACCAAGTTACAACACCAAAGGAAAATGGAGGGCTGGGTCTGAAAAGCCTCACTGCAATGAATGGAACCTTGCTCATGAAATTCCTCTGGAAAATCTACAACAATGTAGACATCCCCTGGGTTAACCTCATTAACCAGCGTTATTGCGGCAATGGTAAACCCGCGCACAGCACAAAAGGAAAAGGATCCTTCTGGTGGAGGGATGTTGTGAGCCTATCTGATTCTTTTCTCAGGAATTTTGAAGTCAAAATTGCCACAGGGGACACAATTCGACTATGGCAGGATCAGTGGGAAGATCACCTACTCAGAAGGGACATGCCCCGTTTATACTCCTTCGCAAAAAGAAACAACATCTCAATGGCCCAATACCTCAGCAACTCAGACCATCGCAATCACTTTTTTCAACCATTGTAGGAGGAAGCACTGTTGGGACTGGCCAATCTGGAGGCCATGCTGGAGGAAATTTCACACAGGGAAGCTTCACAGGATGAGTGGACTCCAATCGGGGGAACAAGAACTTTCAGCTCCAAGCTTATTTACAACAACTATTACAAACACATCAACCCACCAACAGCCTTTAGCTGGATTTGGGCCTCAAAGGTGCTAAAGAAAATAAAGATCTTCATGTGGCTGATGTTTCGAGACCGGCTCAACTCACGCAACCTCCTGAAGAGAAAAAACATCACGATTGATGGGAATGACTACACCTGCGTACTTTGTGCTGACAATGTGGAGGAACTCACGTACCATCTCTTCTTTACTTGCTCCTTCAGCATGGCATGCTCGAATGTCCTTGGGATTCACTGGGACCACGACATCCCCTTCTTTCATACCCTGCAAAAAGCCAAGCTCAGCTGGGGTCATAGCGCCTTCATGGAAACCTTCTCCATAGCTGTAACACCCTAAATTTTCGCATCATGCATTGCATACATGATCATGCATTAAACATTAGTAGAATAAAAGAAAAGATAAAACATACATATATGGTGTAGCAAAAATAAGAAGAAAAAAATAATAAAATAATAGCGTAAAACTTGTAATAGGGAATAAGAATAAAATAATAATAATAATAAAATATATGTAAAAATATATATATAAATATATATATATAAATAATATATATAATAACTGTATATAAAAAATAATAAAAATAAATAAGTAATATAAAAAAATAATAAATAAGTAGTAATATATTTATAAAAAAAGAAAAAAAGAAAAACCAATCGTTTACCCTAGTCTGCGCCTATAAAAACACCCACCGTAGGTTTTTCTCTCGATCCCAGAACCGCCGCCGCCAATTCCACGGTAAAAAGGCCCTAGCCGCCGGAACCAGAGACCAGAGAATAGAGTCGCCGCTAGGGGAAGAAAAGGAAGAAAAAAGAGGGGAAGAAGAGGAAGAAAAAGAGGAGGGTGCCGTCGTCCACCGGAGATCGTCACCGTCGTCGTGCCGTCGGAGGACTCCTGCGCCATCCACTTCGTCTACGCGTCGCATTCGTTCCGCGACCGTCAAGCCGTCAGATCTACAGTAGGATTCCTTCCCGATGCGAATTTTAGCGACGTATTAGATCTAATAGACGTAAATTGATTTTAGTTGCACCATAATTTTATTTTCAGCAGCATTAATTCTCGTTAAAACCCCCATAAACTCGTATGAACACGTATGAACTAGTTGCATCTAACTAATAAACAATCGTAGTTAATCAATTATTGTACTTTGCATGCATGCATATCATCGCATGTTGATTAATGTGTGTGCATCATGTTGATTTGTACGTATTTTCTTGTATGTGTGATCACGAGTAGAGGGAAGTGCTCAAGAGATCGTGTACGAGGTTTTTCAGAATCAAGATTTCGAAGCGTTTGAGCAACCCTATCCGCCAGAGCAAGGCAAGTGTCCTTGAAGCATATTGATCCTGTTTTTAAAATAAATGTTTTGTTTGCAAAATTGCATGCTTATGTAAATTTGATGGGAATCCTATGGTAGGAAGTTTACTAGATTTGTTTAACCACCCTTGTCACCTGGAATATATGGTAGAGATTCGGGATGGGACTTTTACCTTTTTGCTTTGCTTAATTAATTGGGATGGCAAACAACACTACACATTTAATTATGCATCAATGATATTTTGGTTAATGTGAACTGGTCAATACGATGATGGGTGATCTAAGCAAGCCTGGTATGTGGATGGGTTGGATGTTATGGTGGTTTGCTTGCTTTAGATCTAAGGACCGGTTCATGCGAGAATAGGCCAGGACTACAGTGCCACCACGAGGCCAAGTATGGGTGCGGCGTAGCTGATTAATTAGGGGTTTGCTAGTGCTGTTTGGACCATTGTGGATGCTCGGGGAAGGGGTAGTCGGATTGTTGATGATTGGTGGGACTACCCTGGGATCCGAATGGCTCAAGAGGGGGCCCTTGGTTGAAGATGTGCTCAGTTGGAGGCATCGCCACCGGTGAAACCTCAGTGGGGTCTAAATAGGCTAGTAATCCCTTTGTAAAGGCTATTTTCTGATCTCTTGGTCATACACCAAAGGAAGTGTAATTGGCATAAGAGAGGTTCTTTAGTCGCCGACGGGTGATGAAATCACAAACACGTGGGTAAAGTGGTACAAACTCTGCAGAGTATTAAAACTATCATGATAGCCGTGCTCCCGTTTATGAGCGCCTGGATGACCTACATGATTAGAGGGAAATTGGGATTTGGGATGGTTATGGTATTGATAATGGTTATGGTTGATATTATGGTTATGGTTATGATTATGGTTATGGTTATGGATGGAATTATGGTTTGTGACATTGATTATGGTTATTGGCAATGGTGAATTATGGACTAGTATTATTATGATTACATGGTATATGATGGGTTTACTTCACATAAATATGATACATTGCTTTTCCAAATGGTTTTACTGTACTTTTCAGCACTTAGCCATTATTACATTCGTCATTTGAATCAGCCACATATCATACTTGCCACACTTGCTGAGTACGACATGTACTCACTCTTGCAATCCCCCCCCAACAGTTGCAGGTCAGGATTGTGAGTTTAATGGCGATAATGCGGAGTTCTAGGCCGTGTCTACCATCAACTTTGCCTGTGGTGTTATTGGAGTTGCGTTATCCCTTATGCTTAGTTTGCTTAGTTGCTTAATTAGTTTATTTCCGCTGCATTAGTTGAACCTGTCATTAATATTCATTAGAGCTTGTATTCGAGGATATAATGAATTATGTAATAAGAGTACTTATTTAATAATTTGAGCTGTGGTAATTATCTGTTTATTATTTGTGAATTACTCGTGTATGTGTGTTGAACATCCTGGGCACACATATGCGTTAGCTTGGTTCATTTTCGGAACCGGGCGTCACAGATTGGTATCAGAGCCACAGGTTGACCGTAGGACACAACCTAGATAGAATGGACACTTTAGAGCACATAGGAGCACTCAAGAATCGATTTGATTTTGTTGGCTTGCTGTTTTCTATATATATATTGTTTGCTTGTGTGTTTAATAGAGGATTTTGGGATGCCTTAGCATTGTCATGTCCACCTAGGCTAGTGTAGCTAGCTGTTTAGTTTCATATCCCTTGATGCATATAGTTGGGGACGTTTCTAAATTCTTACCTATTGCTCTTCTTCAGATGGTGAGGACTCGCAACCAGAGGGATGTCAACAATGAGGAAGAGAGCCATGGAGTACCTCAGAACAACGACGGACAAGGACCTCCTCATGGAGCTATCAACATTGAGCAGCTTTTGGCCATGCAAAACCAGCTCATGTAGACCATGATACAAACAATGGGACAGCTGCAGGCTGGCAACAACATCAACAATCAGCCCCACATGCCTCTACCGCCACCCCCACCTCCTCATAATCGATTGGGAGAGTTCATGAGGACTAGGCCGCCAACCTTTGCTCAAGCTGCTGACCCTATGGATGCTGATGATTGGCTCAAGTCCGTGGAGAAGAAACTTGCTATTGTCCATGGCTTGCTGTTTGCTATATATATATTGTTTGCTTGTGTGTTTAATAGAGGATTTTGGGATGCCTTAGCATTGTCATGTCCACCTAGGCTAGTGTAGCTAGCTGTTTAGTTTCATATCCCTTGATGCATATAGTTGGGGACGTTTCTAAATTCTTACCTATTGCTCTTCTTCAGATGGTGAGGACTCGCAACCAGAGGGATGTCAACAATGAGGAAGAGAGCCATGGAGTACCTCAGAACAACGACGGACAAGGACCTCCTCATGGAGCTATCAACATTGAGCAGCTTTTGGCCATGCAAAACCAGATCATGCAGACCATGATACAAACAATGGGACAGCTGCAGGCTGGCAACAACATCAACAATCAGCCCCACATGCCTCTACCGCCACCCCCGCCTCCTCATAATCGATTGGGAGAGTTCATGAGGACTAGGCCGCCAACCTTTGCTCAAGCTGCTGACCCTATGGATGCTGATGATTGGCTCAAGTCCGTGGAGAAGAAACTTGCTATTGTCCAATGCAGTGACCGAGAGAAGGTCTTATTTGCTTCTCATCAACTAGTTGGAGCAGCTGCAGATTGGTGGGATGCTTATTGCAATGCTCATGAGGATCAAGAAAGAATTACTTGGACCGAATTCAAGGAGAATTTTCGTTCTCATTATGTGCCGGAATGTGTTATGATCTTGAAGAGACAAGAATTTGAGAACTTGAGGCAAGGAAAATCAAGTGTGAGTGAATATCTCAATAAGTTCACTCAACTCTCAAGATACGCGCCCGAAGATGAGAGCCGGGACAGCCGGAAACAATACTTGTTCATGAGGGGCTTGAACAATGAAATCCAAGTGCAATTACTCAGCTGCGATTATGCTAATTTCCAGAAGCTTGTGGACAAATCAATTGTGGTTGAGAACAAGATCCGCGAGATGGAGCAAGAAATCAAGAGGAAGGCGCCATATCAAGGACAGCAACAAGGAAGTAATGTGCGCCCTCGCCTTGCACCACCCAATGCACCTCATTACAGCTCCTCTATTCCTGCTCAACGCCCTATCGTGCAAGCACCTAGGCCTCCAATGCCTTATGCGCCTCGTGCTGATTTTCCTGGAGCCAATGTTCAAAACCAAGATCGTCCCAATAATTATGGTGGAGTTAAGAAGTGTTATACTTGTGGAGAAGCTGGACACTTTGCGCATCAATGTCCTAAGTCAGGCCTTGGTCAAGGAAGCAATGCGCCGAGGCAAAACCCAAGACCTAATGGAGGACAACCACAAGGAAGCCGTGGACAGCAGAATTTTGCTCGTGGTAACGTGAACCATGTCTCTACGGAGGATGCTCAACAAGCGGATGACGTGGTCATTGGTATGTTTCTCGCCAACTCTAACCCCGCGACTATGTTATTTGATTCTGGAGCATCGCATTCATTCATTGCATCGAAGTATGTTGCCAAGTATAGTTTGCCTATCTCTCATATGAAGTTTACTCTATTTGTTAAGTCTCCTGGAGGAGAGATGAGGACAAATATAGTATGTCCAAAAGTAAGCCTTAGAATAAGGGGGGTAGACTTCTCCGCGAACCTCATAGTTTTGGATTCTCAAGGATTGGACATTATACTTGGTATGGACTGGTTGAGGAAGCACAATGGAGTTATTGAGTGTGCCACTAAGACGGTGAAGTTGACCAATGAAGAAGGAATCACCATAGAATTTGAAGCATCTCAAACCGCACTGAAGCAATTGGAGCTGAATAATATGGACGGTGCCGCAATTGAGGAGATTCCGGTAGTGTGTGAATTTTTGGACGTGTTTCCAGATGAGTTGCCAGGTATGCCACCCGATCGAGACATTGAGTTTGTTATTGATTTAATACCTGGAATTGCACCTATAGCTAAGAGGCCGTATAGGATGCCTCCTATGGAATTAACGGAGCTCAAGAAGCAGATTCAAGAACAACTAGATAAAGGTTTTATTGGCCCAAGCTCTTCACCTTGGGGAGCGCCCGTTCTATTTGTGGACAAGAAGGATGGATCCCAAAGGATGTGCGTGGATTACCGAGATCTCAACAAGCTGACCATCAAGAACAAGTACACATTGCCCCGTATAGAGGATTGGTTTGATCAGATGAAAGGTGCATGTGTGTTTTCCAAGATTGATTTGAGGTCAGGTTATTTTCAAATGAAGATTAGACCGTCAGACATACCCAAGACAGCTTTTAGGACACGGTATGGATCTTATGAGTACACCGTGATGTCTTTTGGATTGACAAATGCGCCTGCCTACTTTATGTACCTCATGAATAAGGTCTTCATGGAGTACTTGGATAAGTTTGTCTTGGTGTTCATTGATGATATTATGATCTACTCAAAGGATGAGAAGGAACATAAGGAACACTTGAGGCTTACGTTGCAGAAATTGAGGGAGCATCAATTGTATGCCAAGTTCAACAAGTGTTAGTTTTGGTTGAAAGAGGTGCCATTTTTGGGTCATATCATCTCAGGAGGAGGAGTATCGGTTGACCCCGGAAAAGTGAGAGACGTGTTGAAGTGGGAACCGCCGCAAAACGTAAAGGAAATAAGGAGTTTTCTTGGAATGGCTGGATATTACCGTCGATTCATCAAGGATTTTTCCAAAATAGCCAAGCCTATGACCGAATTACTCATGAAAGGGAATGCATTCCAATGGACTCAAGCTTGTCAGAATAGTTTTGAGGAGTTGAAGAAGAGGTTGACAACAGCCCCAGTTTTGGTATTACCGGACGTGAGCAAGAGTTTTGATATATATTGTGATGCATCAAGACAAGGACTAGGATGTGTGCTCATGCAAGAAGGCCAAGTGGTAGCTTATGCATCGAGGCAACTAAAGAAACATGAGTTGAATTATCCTACACACGACCTTGAACTCGCAGCCGTGGTACACGCCTTGAAGATATGGAGACACTATGCTTTTGGTCACCGATGTGAGATTTATACGGATCACAAGAGTCCCAAGTACATATTTACGCAAATGGATCTGAATATGAGGCAACGCCGATGGTTGGAGCTCATCAAGGATTATGACGTGGGAATCAACTATCACCCAGGGAAGGCCAATGTAGTGGCCGATGCTTTGAGCCGAAAAGGAGTAAGTCATCAACTCACAGTTCGAGAGCTGCCATCCGAGTTATCCAAGGAGTTTGAACGGTTAAACCTTGGATTCATAAATGAGATGGGGACGATGGAAGTCAACCCAACATTAGAGCAGGAAATACGGGAAGGACAGACAAAGGACAAGGAAATACAGGAAATCAAGGAAAAGACCCAAGAAGGAAGAGAATTCAGATTTGATGAGGACGAACAAGGTACCTTATGGCTTGGAAAGAGGATTGTGGTACCTAATGTCAGGCATATTCGGGAAACAATATTGAAGGAGGCACATGACTCGCCTTACTCAATTCATCCCGGCTGTACAAAGATGTACAAGGACATAAAGACATGCTACTGGTGGGCCAGCATGAAAAAGGACATAGCCGAATATGTTGCACTTTGTGATGTGTGCGGACGAGTGAAAGCTGAACATCAAAGGCCCGCCAGATTGTTACAACCATTGAAGATCCCGGAGTGGAAGTGGTAAGAGATTGGTATGGACTTTATAGTTGGATTACCGAGAACTCAGTCTGGCTATGATTCAATATGGTTTATTGTGGATCGGTTGACAAAATCAGCTCACTTCATCCCTGTCAAGACCACATATACCACTGCGAAGCTAGCAGAATTGTATATGGAGCATATTGTGTGCCGACACGGAGTACCGAAGAAGATAGTCTCGGATAGAGGTTCTCAGTTTACCTCTAGATTTTGGCAGAAATTGCATGAAGCAATGGGAACAAGGTTGAACTTCAGTTCAGCGTATCACCCTCAAACAGATGGACAAACCGAGAGGACCAACCAAATTTTGGAGGACATGTTAAGAGCTTGTGCTTTAAAGCATGGGAAAAGTTGGGACAAAATCTTGCCATACGCGGAGTTTTCATTCAACAATAGTTACCAAGCAAGTCTGAAAATGTCGCCCTACGAAGCATTGTACGGAAGGAAGTGTAGTACTCCCTTGTTTTGGAATGGAACCAGAGAGAATCAAGTGTTTGGTCCCGACGTGTTACAAGACGCTGAAAGACAAGTTCAAATAATACGGGAAAACCTAAGGGCTGCCCAGTCCCGACAGAAGGGTTATGGGGATAATAGGCGAAGGAGTCTGACTTTCGAAGTTGGAGAGTTTGTATACCTCAAAGTGTCACCTATCAGAGGTCAGCAACGGTTTAATGTCAAAGGAAAACTAGCACCTCTCTATATCGAGCCATTTAAGATTCTGGACAAGCGAGGAGAGGTAGCTTATCGACTTGAGCTGCCGGTGCATCTCTCCGATGTACACGACGTGTTTCACGTATCTCAACTCAAGAAGTGTCTGAGGGTGCCGGAAGAACAAGTGCCGATCGACGAGTTAGAACTTCAAGAGGATTTGTCCTATGTGGAGCAACCTATCAAAATTTTGGACATGAAAGAAAGGGTCACAAGGAATAAGAGGATCCGTTGGTGCAAAGTGCAATGGAAACACCATACAGAAGCCGAAGCTACGTGGGAACGTGAAGAAGACCTGAAGGCAGAATTTCCGCATCTTTTCTCCACGCTTTCGAATCTCGAGGGCGAGATTCACTTTAAGGGGGGTAGGTTTGTAAAACCCTAAATTTTCGCATCATGCATTGCATACATGATCATGCATTAAACATTAGTAGAATAAAAGAAAAGATAAAACATACATATATGGTGTAGCAAAAAGAAGAAAAAATAATAATAAAATAATAGCATAAAACTTGTAATAGGGAATAAGTATAAAATTATAATAATAAAATATATGTAAAAATATATATAAATATATATATATATAAATAATATATATAATAACTGTATATAAAAAAATAAAAATAAATAAGTAATATAAAAAAATAAATAAATAGTAATATATTTATAAAAAAAATAAAAAAAAACAACCTCCCCGCCGGCCAGGCCGTACCGGCCCAGCCAGCCCCGCGCCCCGCCGAACCGCGCGTGACCCCACCCGCACCGAGCCCCGCACCGGCTCCCGCGCTCCCGCTCCCGCTCCCGCCCCGCAGCCTGGGCCCCGATCCCGCGCACGCCCCGACGCCCCGCCCGAGCCACGCGCCGCGCGCCCCGATGCCCCGCCGTACCGAAAGCCCACCGCCTGACTCCCGCCCGACGTCCCACGCACGCGCGACCCCCGGGCCCCACCCCGCCATGCCTCCCAAGCCCGCGCTCCCGCGCGCTCGCCCTGGCCTTCCCACCGCGCAGCGCCCCGCCTTGGCCCCCGCGCCGAATCCCGCCCTCCCGCGCCGAAACGCGCGTTTCCCGCGCTTCCGCCCCGATTCGCCCGCGCCGGACCGCACCCGACGCGCGCTCTAGGCCCCACCCCGACGCACCGCAACCGTACGAGCCCGTGATCGATTGGGACACTGCCAATCGTTTACCCTAGTCTACACCTATAAAAACGCCCACCGTAGGTTTTTCCCTCGATCCCAGAACCGCCGCCGCCAATTCCACGGTAAAAAGGCCCTAGCCGCCGGAACCAGGGACCAGAGAACAGAGCCGCCGCCAGGGGAAGGTGAGGAAGAAAAAAGATGGGAAGAAGAGGAAGAAAAAGAGGAGGGTGCCGTCATCCACCGGAGATCGTCGCCGTCGTCGTGCCGCCGGAGGACTGCTGCGCCATCCACTTCGTCTACGCATTGCATTCGTTCCGTGACCGTCAAGCCGTCAGATCTATGGTAGGATTCGTTCCCGATGCGAATTTTAGCGACGTATTAGATCTAATAGACATAAATTGATTTTAGTTGCACCATAATTTTATTTTCAGCAGCATTAATTCTCGTTAAAACCCCCATAAACTCGTATGAACACGTATGAACTAGTTGCATCTAACTAATAAACAACCATAGTTAATCAATTATTGTACTTTGCATGCATGCATATCATCGCATGTTGATTAATGTGTGTGCATCATGTTGATTTGTACGTATTTTCTTGTATGTGTGATCACGAGTAGAGGGAATTGCTCAAGAGATCATGTACGAGGATTTTCAGAATCAAGATTTCGAAGCGTTTGAGCAACCCTATCCGCCAGAGCAAGGCAAGTGTCCTTGAAGCATATTGATCCTGTTTTAAAATAAATGTTTTGTTTGCAAAATTGCATGCTTATGTCAATTTGATGGGAATCCTATGGTAGGATGTTTTCTAGATTTGTTTAACCACCCTTGTCACCTGGAATATATGGTAGAGAGTCGGGATGGGACTTTTACCTTTTTGCTTCGCTTAATTAATTGGGATGGCAAACAACACTACACATTTAATTATGCATCAATGATATTCTGGTTAATGTGAACTGGTCAATACGATGGGTGATCTAAGCAAGCTTGGTATGTGGATGGGTTGGATGTTATGGTGGTTTGCTTGCTTTAGATCTAAGGACCGGTTCATGCGAGAACAGGCCAGGACTACAGTGCCACCACGAGGCCAAGTATGGGTGCGGCGTAGCTGATTAATTAGGGTTTTGCTAGTGCTGTTTGGACCATTGTGGATGCTCGGGGAAGGGGTAGTCGGATTGGGTTTGTTGATGATTGGTGGGACTACCCTGGGATCCGAATGGCTTAAGAGGGGGCCCTTGGATGAAGATGTGCTCAGTTGGAGGCATCGCCACCGGTGAAACCTCAGTGGGGTCTAAATAGGCTAGTAATCCCTTTGTAAAGGCTATTTTGTGATCTCTTGGTCATACACCAAAGGAAGTGTAATTGGCATAAGAGAGGTTCTTTAGTCGTCGACGGGTGATGAAATCACAAACACGTGGGTAAAGTGGTACAAACTCTGCAGAGTATTAAAACTATCATGATAGCCGTGCTCCCGGTTACGAGCGCCTGGATGACCTACATGATTAGAGGGAAACTGGGATTTGGGATGGTTATGGTATTGATAATGGTTATGGTTGATATTATGGTTATGGATATGATTATGGTTATGGTTATGGATGGAATTATGGTTTGTGACATTGATTATGGTTATTGGCAATGGTTAATTATGGACTGTTATTATTATGATTACATGGTATATGATGGGTTTACTTCACATAAATATGATACATTGCTTTTCCAAATGGTTTTACTATACTTTTCAGCACTTAGCCATTATTACATTCGTCATTTGAATCAGCCACATGTCATACTTTCCACACTTGCTGAGTACGACATGTACTCACTCTTGCAATCCCCCCCAATAGTTGCAGGTCAGGATTGTGAGTTTAATGGCGATAATGCAGAGTTCTAGGCCGTGTCTACCGTCAACTTTGCCTGTGGTTTTATTGGAGCTGCGTTATCCCTTATGCTTAGTTTGCTTAGTTGCTTAATTAGTTTATTTCCGCTGCATTAGTTGAACCTGTCATTAATATTCATTAGAGCTTGTATTCGAGGATATAATGAATTATGTAATAAGAGTACTTATTTAATAAATTGAGCTGTGGTAATTATCTGTTTATCATTTGTGAATCACTCGTGTATGTGTGTTGAACATCCTGGGCACACATATGTGTTAGCTTGGTTCATTTTCGGAACCGGGCGTCACAATAGCGGCCTGGGAGATCTGGATTGCTCGTAACAATGTCATTTTTAGAAACTCTACTCCCTCTATAAATGCTTGGAAACGATCCTTCATTGCTTCTACAAGGCTTCAGGCCTGCCGTTTTAAGCCGGAGGATAGGGCTAGTGTGCTCGTGTGGCTTCAGGGTTTGTAAAGGACGTTCCTCCCTCTGGAACACCTAGTCAAGCTATGTTGAGCTACTGTAAATCGCTGTTTCCTTGTCTCTTTTAATATATGTTTTATGGCTGCCGGGGTTCTCCCTTGCAGTTTTTCACCGGTCAAAAAAAAACAGAGGTGCTAGAGATAGAAGGAAGAGTGTTTCATACCTGTGAGAACCTCTGGATGAAGGAACGCAGAGATTCTCCCCCCTTTTGCGTAACAGCAAAAAGGTCCAGTTTGGTGCCTGGTCGGTTGTATGAACTCCCTAAATTGGCAGTGAACTGTTGGCACAATTCCGTCCAACTATTGATGGAGTTGGGCGGGAGGCTCATGAACCAGGACCTGGCAGTCCCAGATAAAGCCACGGGGAAGTAGTTGGCCATTACGGCCTCGTTACCTCCAGCTGCAAGGATTGCAGTGGAGTAAATCTGGAGAAACTCAGCGGGATTGACAGTACCGTCAAATTTCTCCGGAAGGTGAAGCCGGAATTTTTGTGGCCATCTGACCATGCTCAAGTTCATGGTCAGGGCAGAACAGCCTCCTCCTACTCCCTCGGGAGCAGGACTGTCCCGAGCCTCCCGCCTTTCACGAGCACGCTCGATATGGACACGGCCATCCTGCTGACGGTAACGGCGATCAAGCTCTACCCGGAGGTCATGAGTTGAAAGCCTCATTACTGTATGGGTGCGCCGCGCCCCGGCAGGCAGCGGCGAAACTTGCTGAGATGCAACACGCCTCCTATTTTGGGAAGCGTGCGGACCAAGTCTGCCCGACAAAGTTCGATGCTGCGATGGGGCCCACCCCGAGGAGGGAGGACCTTGGTTGCTGATGCGATCGGCTGCTGCTGCAACCAAGTGTTCCACATCAGCCCTCCACTGCTCCATTGCACCCTGGGATGCACCCGGAGGTGGTGGGTGTTGGAGAAGAGCACGTGCTGCATGTAACGCATGTTCGGGGTTGTTGTTATTCGCCGATGCGGTGACCAACGCAGATGCTCTGTCCCGCTGTCCAGCTTGATTTGTTGGTGTAGGCGGTGGAGGCGAAGGCATGACTCCTGCTGGAGCTGCGGCACCTGCTTGTTGTTGCATGTTGGAGGGATTGCCTCCAATAGGTTGCGTAGCGAGGTTGCCGTTGGACGATCCAGCAGCTAAGTTCACCATTCTTGAAATCTCAGTCACCCCCTACCTGGCGCGCCAACTGTCAGTGGTTGAATCCGGCAGATCTCCTAATACTACTATTGGTAGCTCGCGAAGTTCGTATTTCAGTAATGGGTGCACAGAGATTCAAGAGATGATGGCAAGTTGACATAGAGATTTACGTGGTTCGGGCCGCCTGAGCATAATACCCTACTCCACGGGGTGTGTTTATGTTGTATTGAGCGAGTGAATATGTGTGTGTGAGAGTTTACCACAGTCTCAGAGTCCGAGAGGGCGTGTCTCGCGTATGTCCCCCTGTATATCGTCGACCAGTCCTTTTATAGTACAAGGACTGGTCGTTACACCATTAGCCTGGCCTGACATGTGGCCCTGGCGGTTACTAACGTTTAATACACAATAAATGAGGTTAATTACCATTAATAGCTTGGTAACGGTCCTTAACAATGCCGTTACTAATATTAAGAGCCTTCCGATCGTGTGTCATTAATATGGTATTAATGACACTTAATCGGGTCTTGAAGTCTTTGATTGCCCCTTGAAGGTCCGAGCCGTCGGGCGTCCACTAGCCTGATTGTTGAGATTGAAGGTCTGGCGGTTTGGACACGTGGCAGCTCCGGTGCTTACCGTCGTGGACGGGTAGGTCCGGTGCTGTTGGACACGTGTCGGTACTGAAGCTTCCCTCTGTCTAGGGTTAGGTCCGGGGGTGCCATATCAGTATCTAGTCCGGAGCTTTCCCATGTGTGGGCGATAGCTCCGGTCTTATGATACACGTGGCGGCTCTGGGACTAACTATGTCAGGGAAGCAGGCCTGATTACGGCTGACATGTTGGACCTTCGTAGTTCTTCAAATCGGGTAGATGAAGTTTCCTTGTGATCTTTGCAATCCCAAGGCGTATGCGGTACGCAAGGTACCGACACGCGGTGTCCCCGACTTTTTCGTCGCCTTGATTGAGACTTGTTGACATTCTGATGGCTTTTCCTTCTTGAAGATATTCTTTCATGAACCTGGTGAGGCGTGTCGTTCTTTTGCCATTCCCTTTTTAGCGGATTAGAAAGCCATTTCAATGGCCCATGCTTTTCCGTCTTCTTAAAATATCATAGTGGATGACAAGATGTAGTGTCTGTTGACGGCTGCTATATACCGATTTTACCCGTCAATATAACTCAATTATGTAAAGGAAATACCAATTCTTGCACACATCACCTTATTATTTAACCTATTTGCACTTGTCCTTGGAGAAATAGTGCATGCAGGCATTTTATATAGGAAATGAGCTAAAAAGGGGGAGCAATCCTATAAAATATCATCCCAGCCAATCAAGCGCTGACATGTGGCACCACATTGATCAAATGGCCAACAAACATAAATATCCAAAGCTATCCAATGGTGTATCACCTATATCAGTAAAGGAGACCCACCCGTTAGGGACCTGGAGAAAACACAACCCCAACGGAGCCATGACCAGGTCGGCCGACCCCCTAGTTGGTCGACTAGGTCCTGGTGCCAGACTCGGTCAATCAACACATGTTGGCTCCTCCAGGCTTCCTGAACATGATGATGATTGATTTGCACACTTTTTGTTGCGGGACCGACCCTTCTCCACCTATAAATAGGACCCCATACCCTTACATCACACACACACCACTTTAGTATTAATTCTACTTTATCCACTACTCTCCATAGGTTTAGAGGAGTTTAGACTATAGAGAGGAGAGCCTCTAGTTCATTGTCCAAGTAGGAAAGGAGTAGAAGGAGTCTCTTCCCAATTCCAAATTGGTAAAGTATGGCTCTCGTATTCATATTTGTATTTGTGACTTTGTTCTTAATAAAGATGTTATCTTTAGTCTTCTTTTATTCATATACTTGGATGAAGCGTTTCTTGTTTGATTGTGGATTCCATGTATGAAGTAGGAGTAGTATTTATGATTATGCTATACCACTCTCATTATATTATCATAAACACTAGAAACACCCACTATAGTCTAAATAGTTATGACATGATCATGTTAATATGAATGACTTCTGCTATGTTTTAACATTGGTTCAATGATCTTTAGGTTAGTCATTGCCTTAGGATGGCTTGTGCTGCAGCTCTTAAGGTATTTACATAATATGCTAGCATGGTGCTAGGATAGTTAAGTAGCGTTGGATGTCTCTTAGACCCACGGATTGAAGAGGTAGGCAATACGTGGTGACAAACCTATCTGTCCTTGTACCCCTCCATGTTCGGCTACGCCACGGGCTCTTTGCGGGAGTCATCCTAGTATTGCAAGGGGTAAACCCGTGCCTGATGTGTTGAACAACTTAGCATGAGGATTCACCATTGATATGATAATTAGTATCTAACATAGGCTATGTATATGTATACTAGAATCATAGTAGGAGTATCTACCTAACTCTTAGCTTAATCCCTCTTGACCCATTTATCCCCCTCAAATAGAATGCTCTTGTGTGTACCACACTACCTCTACAATTATCCATTACCCATCCTTACTAGAACCCTACCAAGACTAACCTATCCCCTCCACTTGATGATTGTTATGCTTCCACCTAGCCTTCCTTTGGAAGAATATAAATGACACCCTTGGAATAATCTTTTAAGGGAAAAAGCTACATCGATAGTTTTCGTGCGCTTGCGTATTTTTATTTGTGACATAAGAAACGTCAACAGTCTCCTCATTTTTTATAAGGCTAATGAGGTTGTCCACTTATGGGGTGGGGTCGCTTCGACCTTCAAAACATTCTTTTGATTCAACCCATTTTTTATCCTGGATCGAAGGCTTCTTTGGGGATGTAGACATGTGGACCCCATAATAAAACCAGATATGCTTCATCCTCAATGTCACTTTGGCCAAGCTACAGAGGCTTGGTCAATGTGTAGGGTCCAACAAGTGATTGTGGAACCCCTAGATCTTAATTGCTTTTCAATGTGTCTTGTCCTTAGCCAAAGCTTCTTGGGTATGTTGCCATTGATTTCTTCTTGGCCATGGACAAGATACATCAAGGTAGGCTAATTAAAGTGGTTCCGTTTGTATTTAAATTCCCATAGCCTCCTTGATTGTATTGATTCAACTCTTGGCCTACTTGTTTGTGGAGGCCTTCAGAGTTGTTGTTTGCAAATGAAGGATCCATATAAGTCTTAGGGAAATAAATCCCCCATGTGTAACATGTTGACATGGATTTACACAAATCATGTGAATATCCCTAACTTGGATCATCCAAACACTTCTCCATTGGCTTAACTTTCTTGATCTTGCAATAGGAGGTCCAGTTCCATGGCTAGCATGTCAGCCTTGTCAATGGTGTGCATGACATGCCAACGAAACTCAAGCATTCGTGGATCCACCACTTGAATGGTCACCTTCTTCTCAATCAAATCTTCATCTTTCTCATGATGAATGAGAAGAGGTCATCACCAACTCCAGCATGGATTTGAAAGTGCATCTAGGCATCCCTTGTGAGTTTTGGTTGATTACTGACAAGCAAATGAGATCCTAACAAAATTGTTGAGATGAGCGCATGTTTTATAGAGATTAGAAGGAAATCACAATAAGAAAGGAGAATGAGGATCCAAAAGGAAAAGAGCTCAAGACTTGAAAAGAATAGATTTATTTTGTAAGGGGTGTGTTGGAGAAACACACCCCAAGAGCTCAAGTGAAAAAGATTGCACTCACTGCACAAATATCAGGAACACCGGACAAGTCCGATATCCATCGGACTAGTCCGAAACCTCTTTGACTAAAATCAAACAAGTCCTCCAAGTGCGGACTTATCCTCAGTTCTTCACATTTGCACCGCACCGGACAAGTCCGATATCCACCGGACAAGTCTGATAAGTCTATGACTAAAATTAGACAAGTCCTCCAAGTGCATACTTGTCCTTAGTTCCACAGTTTTCACCACACCGGGCAAGTCTGATATCTACCGAAATAGTATGAAATGTCTCTGACTAAAATCGAACAAGTCTGCACCTTAACGGACTAGTTCGGTATCCATCAAGACTTAGGGTTTTTCACACATGCACACCGGACTAGTCCAGTGTCCACCACGGACTAGTCCGGACCTCGCAAACCCTAACGGTAACTTTTGGAAACCCTAGTATAAAAAGAGGTGCATGACCAAACAACAAACTCTCTCGACTCCATGTGCCATCACACCTCCCAAGAGCCCAAAAATACTTCTCCCCACTCATTCTAAACCAAAAAGGATCAAATCTTTGAGGATTAGGGATTGCACAAAGGAGAGAACTTGTTCTACACGATCTTGAGCTCTTGGGTTTGATCTATCGCACACTCTCATTGTTTATTGTACATCTTTTGAGTGTGTTTGGTGGTGTTCGATCATTGTAATCCTTGGGGGGCCTTCAACTTGTGAGAAGGCCCCTTGAACAAGTTATTTGCCCCCTTATGCTTAGTGATTGTGAATCGGCCTCCATGGCAATTCAACAAGGGAAGGGTTGGTGAAGACTCGATCGTTCATGGACTCCTCAACAGGTATGTAGGTTCCTCCGTGAAATCGAACCACGAGATAAAATCTTGTCTTACGTGTTTTTGATTTACCGTTCATCATATTCTAGGGTTTGCCTACACTTGTGTAATTTACATTGAAACTATCGTATTCAACCTGATAATTGCAATACCTTATTTCGTTGTCATAACACACTTAACTTGTCAATTGATTTCCGCTGCATAGACTACTAGAACTAAAATGCAAGATCTACTTTGAGTTTCAATTCCGTGTATACCGGACTAGTCCGCACCATAACGGACTAGTCCGACCTCCCTGTATTTGATCTCGTCGTTAAGTGTTTCAGGGATCGTTAGAAGTTCAGAAAGCCTATTCACCCCCCCCCCCCCTCTAGGATGCATTCAATTGATATCAGAGCCTAACGCTTCAAAAGAGACTCATCGGTTGAAGAGACGATGTCGGACATCAAGGGTGAACACAAGGACTTCAACAACTAAAAGGGTAATGATGAAAAGAACCAAAAGCTAGAGAAACTCCTTGATGCCATTCAAGAATGTGAGGATTATGATGAATAGATACTTGAACTCAAGGCTCTTTTGTGGAAGAAGGCACTCTCTCCAAAAGTGAAGATAAAGGTTGAAGATGAGAAGAAAAAGGGGAGTGGTCACACATACTACTCCCGATATCCTTTTAACTATGAGCGTTTAAATTCCAACAATAGTCATTACTTATCCATTCCTTTAGGCAAATCACCTTAATTACTTTGATGGAAATGACTACACAATGTTGAAGCAAAACATGAAAATGCACCTTATATCTCTTAACCCAAGTCTTTGGCATATAGTGTGTACAGGGATAGATATTCCATATGATGATGAAGAGCTAACTCCAAGTCAAGAGCAAGCTATTCATCAAAATGCTCATGCCGCAGCTGTAATTACATCATCAATGAGAGATGAGTTCACCAAGGTGATGGACTCGAGATTGCCAAGGAAATCTGGGATACTCCCAAAACCGCTCATGAAGGTGATGGTCATGCGCGAAGCTAAAATTAAGATGATTGATGGTGAATTGGGAAGTTTTGCTATAGAAGAAGGTGAATCACCCCAAGATATGTACACTCGACTGAAGTCTCTCATCAACAAAGTCTGGGCTTACAGTATCAAGAAGTGGACAAATCATGATGTTGTAAAACTGATTCTTAGGGTATTCATGCCTCGGAACTTGGCGCTTTGCTCTATGATAAGAGAAAGTCTAGGGTATCGAAAAATGACCCCGGACAAAATTCTTGGCAAGATCACCAAATTCGAAATGATGGATAAGGAGGCCAAGCATGTCAAGGAACTTGCCGACCTTACCTCGACAAAGAAGAAAGGAGTTGCTCCAAACGCAACCTGCAAGCCCGCATCAAAAAAAGCTCAAGAAGCTCCTGAGGAAGATGATGGTGATGATGAAAGCAGTGATATCGATAAAGAAGACATGATCTTGTTCATGAAAAAGTTCAAGAAAATGATGAGAAGAAATGGTGGCAGCTCAAATGATGGAAGACAAAGAGACAAACAAAGACCCAAGATGAGACGTGCATGCTACAATTGTAGAGAGTATGATCATTTCAAAGTAAATTGTCCATATGATGATAATAAGAGGAAGAGTAAAGACAACAAGCATCAACAAAAGAAATTATTCAAGAAAAAGAAGAAATATGGCCAGGCACATCTAGGGAAGGAGTGGGACTCCAATGATGAGTCCTCATCTAAAGAAGAAGAGGAGATGGCCACTATAGCCATCAAGAAGTCTACCAAGAAATCCACTCTTTTCCCAACCATGGGCGCATCGAAGGACACCGATCACACATGTCTAATGGCCAAGGAAGGAAAAAAGAAAGGTCATAACTAAATCTTCCTCCTCGCTTTCTTTTACTAGTGATATCGATAATTCTAGTGATGATGAAGACATGCTTAGTGGTTTGATAAAAAGACTGCTGCTAAAATGAAATTTCTAATGGATACGATTGTTGATAAGGAGGAGCTAGTCAATTGCCAAGAAGATATGATCATTCTCCAAAAGGAGGAATATCTTGAGATTGAAAAGCTCCTTGAGCTTCAAAAGGAGCGAAGTAAATCACTATAACTTGAGTTAGCTTCAAGCAAGGAAGCTTATTTGAAGTTAAAAGACTCAAACGTGACTATCAACGATGAACTTTCTAACTTAACCAAGGTTAACAAGATCCTTGAAACACAAGTTCAGCCCCTCAAGCAAAGTGGTTCTTCATCCTCTTCAAGCTCACCTTCTCAACATATCAAATCTGAAACTGTCATTACCTGTACATGTGCTAAAAATAACACCAACTTGAAAGAAAAGTCCAACTTGACAAAAGACAAGCATCCCTCCCACAGTGGCATATTTGACAAGGAGAAGGTCAAGTATGCACGCAGTGCATACTCGGTCACAAGACCTCCTAATGTTAAATATGGCATTGGGTATTCTTATGGTGAAAAGAAAAATGCTAGAAGCGACAAGAATGACAATGATTGCATTGCTTTCATCAAGGGAAACTCTTCCCAAGTTGGAAAACATGATAACATTGATAAACTGAACATTGCGAACTCATATGGACAACAAATCTTGTTTAGAACCTTTGATGGTTCATATGTTCTTATGAAAAATGGTTATGGAAAAAATTATGCTAAATATGTTGGGCCACGCCATGAGAACACCATGTCTTGTGTGTGGGTGCCCAAATCACTTGGGACTAACCTCAAAGGACTCAAACAAGCTTGGGTACCTAAGACCAAAGCATAATTTCATTTTTTAGGCTTATTCATCCGGTAGAGCAAAATGGGTGGTAGATAGTGGATGCACAAATGACATGACCGGAGAAAGAAAAATGCTCATGGAGTATGAACAAAATGTAGACTCAAGTGAAGGCATCTATTTTGGTGATAATAGTCAAGGAAGGGTGCTAGGTACCAGTAAAATTGCAATTTTTTCACAGCATACACTTTCTCATGTTTTACAGTTGATTCCTTAGATTATAACCTCTTGTCCATATGTCAACTATGTGACAAAAGTTATAATTGCTTATTCACTAATGAGGGTGTGACCGTCTCTAGAAGGAGTGATAACTCTATTGCATTCAAGGTTGTGTTATAGGGAAAACAGTATCTAGTTGACTTTAACAAAGATAAAGCCGAACTTGACACATGCTTGATTGCAAAAACTAACATGGGCTGGATATGGCATAGACGGCTAGCACATGTTGGTATGAGGAATCTACAGAAACTTCTAAAAGGTGATCACATCCGAGGTTTGAAGGATGTTGTTTTTGAGAAATACAGGCCTTGCAGCACATGTCAAGCCGAGAAGCAAGTAGGAGCACCTCATTCCGCGAGGAATGTCATGACTACAACAAGACTGCTTGAGCTCCTCCGCATGGACCTATTCCGTCCAATTTCTTACATAAGCATCGGCGTTAATAAATTTGGTTTAGTCATTGTCAATGACTTTTTACACTTCACGTGGGTTTTCTTTTTGCATGATAAGGCAAAAACTCAAGGAACACTCAAGAAGTTTCTCAGACGAGCTCAAAATGAATTCTCATTGAAGATCAATAACATACGAAGTGACGATGGGACCAAATTCAAGAATACTCAAGTTGAGGAGTATCTAGATGAGGAAGGAGTAAAGCATGAATTTTCAGCACCATATTCTCCTAAACAAAATGGGGTATCCGAAAGGAAGAACCAAACACTCATTGAGATGGCAAGGATAATGCTCGATGAATACAAGACTTCAGACCGGTTTTGGGCTGAAGTGGTTAACACTGCGTGTCCTGCCATAAACCGACTCTATCTTCATCGTTTACTCAGGAGCAAACCAAATATTTAATACTTTCGAGTTTTTGGCTCAAAATGTTATATTTTAAACAAGAAGCCTAGGGCTTCGAAGTTCTCTTCGAAGTTCGACGAAGGTTTCTTGCTTGGCTATTATTCGAACTCCTATGCTTATAGTGTCTTCAGCAAAGCCTCTGGACTTGTTGAAGTAGCACGTGATGTAGTGTTCGATGAAACTAACGGCTCTCAAGTTGAGCAAGTTGATCAATGTGTGCTAGATCAAGAAGAAGCTCCATGTCAAGCATTGAGAAAAATGATGTTGGGCGATGTTCAACCACAAGCATCACCTCAAAATCCGAATGAAGAAGATGAACCACAAATGCAGGAAAATGATCAAAGGGGAGCTTCCAAAAAAGATCAACCTCAAGGAGATCAAGATAATCAAAACATTAATGAGGGTAACTATAAATGGGGAGACGAAGAAGATGGTGATCATGAGGATTCAAGACCACAGGTGCCACATCCAAGAGTACACCAAAGCATACAAAGAGATCACCCCGTCGACAACATAATTGGTGACATCCAAAAGGGAGTGACAACTCGATCTCGTATAGCTAATTTCTATGAATACTATTCTTTAGTATCCTCTTTGAAACCATACAAGGTTGAAGATGCATTAAGAGATCCCGACTGGGTGATGGTGATACAAGAAGAATTGAACAACTTCAAGAGGGATGAGTATAGGAAATTGTTGAAAGACCCAAGTCCAACATCGTCAGAACGAAATGGGTCTTCCACAACAAATAAGAAAAACACGGAGTGGTGACAAGGAACAAGGCATGACTTGTGGCCAAGGGTTACTCACAAGTCGAAGGTTTGGATTTCGACGAGACTTTTGCTTCCGTAGCTAGGCTTGAATCAATTTGTATATTACATGCATATGCTACTCACCATGATTTCAAGCTATATCAAATGGACGTCAAAAGTGCCTTCCTCAATGGACCGATCAAGGAGGAGGTGTACGTGGAGCAACTCCCTGGGTTTGAAGATCAAGAGTACCCCGACCATGCATTCAAACTGCGTAAGGCTCTCTATGGCCTCAAACAGCTCCTAGAGCTTGGTATGAGTGCCTTAGGGATTTTCTAGTTGAAAATGGCTTCAAAATTGGTAAAGCTGATTACACTTTGTTTACCAAGCACTTTGATGATGATCTATTCATTTGTCAAATTTATGTTGATAATATCATATTTGGTTCAACTAACAAATCTTTTTGTCGATAATTTAGTAAAATTATGACAGATATATTCGAGATGTCCATGATGGGAGAGTTGAGATACTTTTTGGGATTCCAAGTGAAACAACTAAAAGAAGGAACATTCATAAGCCAAACAAAGTACACCCAAGACATTCTCAAGAAATTTGGCCTGGACAAAGCGAAGCCCATAAAGACTCCCATGGCGACAAATGGACACTTAGACCTCAATGAAGAAGGACCTCACATGGATCAAAATGTATATTGTTCCATGATTGGATCTCTACTTTACTTATGTGCATCTAGGCCTAATATCATGTTGAGTGTATGTATGTGTGCAGGATTTCAAGCAAATCCCAAGGAATGCCATTTGAAAGCCGCAAAAAGGATCTTGCGATATTTAGTTTATATAACCCACCTAGGCCTTTGGTATCCTAAAGGTTCAAAGTTCAATCTCATTGGATACTTCGATGCAGATTATGCCGGATCCAAGGTAGATAGAAAGAGCACCTCTGGTACGTGCCACTTTCTGGGTAGGTCCCTAGTTTCTTGGTCCTCCAAGAAACAAAACTCCATTGCCTCGTCCACAGTCGAAGCAGAGTATGTTGCAGTCGGGAGTTGTTGTGCACAACTCCTTTGAATGCGACAAACTTTAAGGGAATACGGTTACAATATGAACAGTATTCCACTACTTTGTGATAATGAGAGTGCCATTAAAATTGCACATAACCCTGTTGAGCACTCTAGAACCAAACATATTGATATCCGGCATCACTTTCTGAGAGACCATTCAATGAAAGGAGACATAGCCATTTCCCATGTCAAAACTGAGAAACAACTGGCCGATATCTTTAACAATCCACTTGATGAAAAACACTTTTGTGAGCTTCGAAATGAACTAAATATCCTTGATGCTCAGAATGTGGCTTGAAACCTTGCATATTTGTATGCTAACTTCAAAATCAAGTTCTTTTTGTTGACAACTCATCTTTCCCCGTTTTCTCCTAAAAACTATGTTAATTATTGGATATTGATGAATTATGGTCATAGCTTGATTGTCGTGTGTTTACTGATCATATTCATAAAGAATATTTATGTGTCTTTGTCCCCTATCTCTTTACTAGGCCTCTTCAGTTATATACGAAAGGCCTTTATACTTCCCTGTCCAGGTGACAACGGACTAGTCCGTGGTAACCCCGGACTAGTCCGCACACTACAGACTAGTCTGCGAAGGTCCGCTTGTCCGGACTAGTCCAATATGACCACAGACTAGTTCGGTGTATCAATGCATTAACCCCTTAGAATGGTGCACTCCCATCTCCTTCATCCTCACAACTCCCCTCAAGTTCTCTCTCCTCACTCAAGTGCTTTCAAGGTGATTTTGCGAGTTATCCCTCAAATCCGCTCAAATCTACATGTGGATCGTTCTATATTGCAAGGAGATCGAAGACCCCGGACTAATCCGCACCAACAACGCTTCAAACCCTTGAATCAAAGGACTTGGTAATCTTTCTCACCAAACCCTAACTCTTCAATTTTCCTTGATATTGCTCAAATAGTTTGATTCCTCTTGCCAATACATGTTTCCTTGATGTATTCCATCTACTCTTCGCTTTTGCATTGAGAAACTCAAAGATTTTGTTTTGCTAGGGTTTGAAAAGCCGCTAACCGGACTAGTCCGTTATCTGTGCAGACAAGTCCGGTGCTCTTGACTAGTCCGCATCTGAACTACAGACAAGTCTGGTGTGTAACCATCAATTCTCTAGCTTATCTCAACTTATTGTAATATCTTGTCACCAATTCTTATCTATGTCTTGTATCTTTTCTTTGTCAGGATAATGTTGAACTCAAACGAGAATCTCTCCGACTTTGAGGCCGAAATGGATCAAGAGACATTGCCTCATGCTTCGGAGCCTCGTCCCAACAAAAGGCAAGAGCATGCCGCCGTGCCTTCTCCAACTCCACCTTGGGTGCAGCGGAAGGTCCCAGCTAAGAAACCTACTTCCAAGGGCAAAGATGTAGTTGGATCCAGCTCGGAGGCTCCCCGCCAAACTAAGGGCAAAGGGAAAGGAATTGCCTCTGGATCGATAGGCCCCTGAAGATGGCTCCTCTAAGACAGAGAAATAGAAGTTCTTCAGAAGAGAGACTAAACGGAAAGGGCCGCGATGTTGCTTGGAAGCTCAGGAAAGTTGATGCTTATAGCAGTGGGAAGGTAGATGCTAATCTGAGGTTTTGGAGTGATTTCCACTCGGACTACTATAGCAGCGTCTACCTAACGATGAAGACTCCAATAGTTCGCAATCAGTGGATAGATTGGGACTACATTGAAAGGAAGATTTGTGATGCTTTTGATGAGATAGTGGCCGCAGCAGAGAGGCATGGTTTAAACGATCTGTTATCCTTTAGATACAATTGGAATGATGAAGTAATTGCTCAATTCTATTCCACTTGCCACTTTGCCAATACGGGTGAAGAAAGAGTAACTTGGATGACTCATGGATCAATCTATTCCATCACTTATGTTGACTTTGCCAAGCTGCTACATCCTGAGGATACCGGGAACCATAAGATCATAATCCACAATGACAGCCCTCTGGAGAAGGATAAGATGGAGTTCCTCTATGACTCTCATCTTCCTTACTATCCTCCATCAACCAAGAACATGAAGCCGTTCTTTGTTGTCCTGAATCGAGTGCTATGGAAGACTATTGCTCCTAAGGTTGGGGATGCAGGCAACATCCAAGGTTACTTGAGAACCTTGATGGGTGATAAGCAAGAGGATAATATTTGATGTGTTCGACTACATTTGGAATTATATGGTTAACATCTCTTGCACAACGAACCGTTCCCGTGGCTATGCACCATACATTATGTTCATGATTGAGAAGGTCACAGGAATTGAGTTAGTGAAGGACCTGGAGCACACTGCCTTGAGGCCTCAGAAGCCGCCTCAACCTGCTCTCCCTACAGCTCCCTCTCCTGCATCAAGTGAAGAGCTCCCTAGGAGGGCCCAAGAAAAGACAAGGGCTCCCTCTAGCTCTAAGGCCCCTCCATCTCACAAGGGGTCCCCTAGTGGGATAATGAAGTATTTCGCTGATATCTTTGGTTCTTGCTGCAAACAAAGGTGAAGATACACAAGATGAACATATCGAGAAAGGAGCAAATGCAGTACATGAAGGAAAATGTCAAATCCATTTGCCAGAAATTGGAGATTGAGCTTGTTGGGTCTCCTGTTATTTCAGAGGACTCTGGATCAGATTTCTCGGAGCTTCCTACTCTCACCGACTCTGAGCTTGCTTACTTTGGCCTTAGGGGAACGATTAGTGGTTCCTCTTCTCCTCTTCCTCAGCCTGAAGAAAAAGAGGAGGAAAGGACCGACAGCTGATAGATCCCTCCTTCTCTTCCTTTTTGGTGCCTTGATGCCAAAGGGGGAGAGAATGAGGGGGAGTCCTAGGTCATAGCTCAGGTTGAGAGAGAGAGAGAGAGAGTCCTAAATCTCTTTTGTGTCTAGCTCCTCTTATTTGGTCTTGTAAAACCTATATTATGTTATCATTATGCTTTTGGACATGTATTATGAAGTTATGGTTACGCTTTACTATGATCAGTGTTTTATGCTTTAAAGTTGCTATGTGTACTTGATAATTTTGATGATGTTATGATTATGTCTTTTACCTCATTCACATCAATATATTTGCTCACACACACATAGTTTTGCACCCCACCATAAAGAGTGCACATATGAGTATTACTTCTACTCTTACTAGTTCTCTCAAAATTCGTATGTGCACACTTTATGAAAATCTGAATTTTTCATCGTATTTGTGTAATCTCAGTTGGTTCTCATCAATCACCAAAAAGGGGGAGATTGACAGTGCATCTAGGAATCCCTTGTGGGTTTTGGTTGATTAATGACAAGCAAATGAGATCCTAACAAATTTTTTGAGATGAGCGCATGTTTTAAAGAGATTAGAAGGAAATCATCAAAAGATAGGAGAATGAGGATCCAAAAGGAAAAGATCTCAAGACTTGAAAAGAATAGATTTATTTTATATGGAGTGTGTTGGAGAAACATACCCCAAGAGCTCAAGTGAAAAAGATTGCACTCACTGCACAAATATCAAAAACACCGGACTAGTCCGAAAACTCTCTGACTAAAATCGGACAAGTCCCCCAAGTGCAGAATTGTCCTCAGTTATTCACATTTGCACCACACCAGTCAAGTCTGATATCCATCGGACTAGTCCGATAAGTCTCTGACCAAAATCGGACAAGTCCTCGAAGTTCGGACTTGTTCTCAATTCTAAAGTTTTTCACCACACCGGACAAGTCCGATATCTACCGGACTAGTCCGAAATGTCTCTGACTAAAATCGGACAAGTCTGCGCCTTAACAGACTAGTCCGGTATCCATCAACACTTAGGGTTTTTCAGACACACACACCAGACTAGTCTTGTGTCCACCACGGACTAGTCTGGACCTCGCAAATCCCAACGGTAACTTTTGGAAACCCTAGTATAAAAAGAGGTGCACGACCACACATCAAACTTTCTCAACTCTCTACACTGTTACACCTCCCAAGAGCCCAAATATACTTCTCTCCACTCATTCTAAACCAAAAAGGATCAAATTATTAGGGATTGGACAAAGGAGAGAACTTGTTCTGCACGATCTTGAGCTCTTGGGTTTGATCTCTCGCACACTCTCATTGTTTATTGTACATCTTTTGAGTGTGTTTGGTGGTGTTCAATTATTGTAATCCTTGGAGAGCCCTCAACTTGTGAGAATGCCCCTTGAATGTGTTATTTGCCCCTTTGTGGTTAGTGATTGTGAATCGACCTCCGTGGCGATTCAACGAGCGAAGGGTTGGTGAAGACCCGGTCCTCCGTGGACTCCTCAACAAGGATGTAGGTTCCTCCGTGGAATCGAAGCTCGGGATAAAATCTTGTCTCACGTGTTTTTGATTTACCATAAATCATATTCTAGGGTTTGCATAGTTTTGTGTAATTCACATTGAAAACATCGTATTAAACCTAATAATTGCAATACCTTATTTCATTGTCATAATACACTTAACTTGTCAATTGATTTCCGCTGCATAGACTACTAGAACTAAAATTCATGATCTACATTGATTTTCAATTCCGCGTATACCGGACTAGTCCGCACCGTAACGGACTAGTCCGGCCTCCCTATATTTGATCTCGTGGTTAAGGGTTTTAGGGATCATTAATAGTTCAAAAGGCCTATTAACCCCCCCAGGCTGCATTCAGATCACGAGTCGAAGAAGTCAGCCCGTTGTAGGGGTGTTGGACAATGAGTCAACCATCCACCCCATGGAGGAGGCAATCCAAGATATAACCCTAGAGCCTCCCTTAAGCTTTGGGGATAGATGCTTTTGGCTCCTACTAGAAGCTGGAGAATCCTTCTTGTAATGTGCAATGATATTGCCGAATAGAAAGAATTTGTCGAGGAACGCCTGGAATTGTTTTGCAGTTGAGAACTTGTGTCCTCATTAGCTTTCCCATGAAATGGGTTAGCCAAACACTACCCTATTTTCACACAAAACGAGAAAAAAAAAGGAATGGTAATCCTGTCTAATAGATACTAGCACCTATAGCTTAATCATAAATGATAGTTATCCTTCAGTTCCTTTGCATTTCCTGGCAACAGCGCTAGAAATATTTGTTGGTATTTCTTAACACCAGAGATCATCTCCGATGAGAGATGAGATCTGCAAGCGCGCAGAAGATACCGTTGTAGACATTCACCCAAGAGTATTTCCAAGGGTATCGTATTTATCCCAAATGAAGGAAATAAAGTAAAGTAAACACTATTCTCAGGATCAAGGTATAGGGTAATAAGTAATTATCAGAATAGGGGTAAGATGATCATAGAGGTAGTGTGACAAACACCTAAGCAATCGACTTTATTGGGTAAGGATGTGCTAGAGAAAGTCAAGTTACGAGATGGAGTTACTGTACTATGCTATAAATACTAATATATGTAGCATATTAGTGTTTATATGAGTATGCTAACGATGAATACGAGAGCTTAGTGGTCCAACACATCGGACATGGGTTTACCCCTGACAACATCAGGACGACTCCCGCCAAGAGCATGTGGCACAACCAAACGTGGGGAGGTACAAAGGACAGATAGGGCTGTCAGCACCTACCGCCTACCCCTACAACTCGTGGGTCTACAAGACATCCAACACTACTTAACTATCCAAGCACCATGCTTACAGGCCAAACAACTACCTTAAGAGTTGCAATACAAGATCCATCCTAAGGCAATGACTAACTTAAACATCGTTGAACCATTGTTGGGACCCAGCACGCACTTATTCATATTAACATAATCATAATATTACTTAATTAGACTATAGTGGTGGTTAATGATGTTTATGATAACAAGATAGGAATATTATGACTAGATCATAATAACATCTACACCTATCACATACATGGACTCCACAATCAAACAAGAAACGCTTTGCGAGTACATGAATAAATAAATATTGATAATAATATTATTATAAAGTATCAAGCCACAAAAGGAAAGAAAGATACTTGAGCCATATCTTTCCCAATTTGGACTTGGGACTAGAGGCTCCACTCTACAGCCTAACCTCGACTAAGGACATGGAGACTAATGTATACAAGAGAGTGATTTCTCATGTGGTGCATGTAATGAAGTGAGGCCTCTCGCCCCTATTTATACACGGAGTAGAGGCGGTTCTCACCACCAAAACCGCGCAAATCAGTAACTAACAATATCATCTCATAGCAAGAGGTTGACCTAGGGAAATTGACCACATTTGGCGTGTTACCAGGTCGGTCGAGCAAGTAGGTCGGCCGACCTGGTCAGTGCACCATTCGTGGTGTGCTTCCTCCAGGTGGCTGACAAGTGGAACCTTTGACAATTTCAAGGTGCTACATCGTTGGATGCACTCAAATACTCCTATAGGTGGGCTATTTGATCCATGTGTTGTCGTATGTCTCTGTCCAAATCGCTAGGAAGGTATTCTTTAGGATTTCTCCCATGGTTTTACTTCAATTCTGTATAAAATACCTAGATGCACCATTTTCTGCATGTACAAGTGGAAGTAGGTTATTTCTAAAAGCAATGCGTGTAAGAAATGTCTACTCCATCACATATTGCAATATATTGAGGGTCGAAATTTGTACTTAACGACCGTCAACAGTTACATATGCATTTTATTTATGAAATATTTCTTAGAGTTCATTTTACTTTCTTAGAATTCATTTAATCGAGCAAAGCTCCCTTGTAATATTTTCTCTCACCTTTTGATCTAACAATGACCAAGGATAGAATCCCTCTGGATGTAGGGCCTTTTTTATCAAACCAAGATAAATATTTCATCTTTTGTAGCTAGCCATACGAATACGAACGTGATTCACTAAGAAATTTACTAGTGGATTTCCGAAATGCCACAGCTGGCATGCCAAGTCGGAGAACGCTATTGCTCGTTCTTCATGCGTTCGTCGACACCAACAAGCATCGTCGGTTGCACCTGAGGGCTCAGCGATGTCAACCCTGCAGTTCTTATTCATGAAGCACCATTCTTAAGAATGGATGTAGGATCGAATAGCACGTGTAAAGCTACCAGAGGGGGGTGAACGGTAGATTAAAACTGTTCAGCATAAGCAACAAAACACCCCTCGGCATTAAACCGATTTGTTAAAGAAACCGTGTGTGCGACTCTTCTAAACGTGTTCAACTGTGACAAAAATAGTATAGATTGTAGAAGAATTAATTTATGAAGACTTCATAACAAGAATCACAAAAATCCGTCGAGAGAAACTCAAGTTACGATCGGAAGATCGAACAAAGGAGAATCTGTCCTACCTAAGAAAAACAGTTCTGGAACACTGCAAAGAAAATCGTGTAGATCAGAAACCACAAATCCAATGACTATGAAATTTTCATAGATGATAGAAAATCAAGTTGTGAGGACAACCCAAAAAGAATCACGTCTATCGGATCAGTAAAACTCGGTTTATGATAAAACCACCGAAGCAAGATAGTGTTGTGCAAAAACTCGACAAGGAAGACTTGAAGAAAACAAGTCGGATGAACAAGGCACAAAAGTTCCTTCAAACTAGGAATTTTATTGATCAAAACACAAGAGTAACAGTCCCAAAGTCGTGCACCACGAGCTCTGGCCTCCCTTGCTTATATAACCAGCCCTTATGCCAACCCAAAACTAACTAGGACTCTAATCCTACTCAATTCACGGAATGAAACTTTCCATAACTGCTCAAGACTCTTCTATACGCAGATAGAAGCAATCTTAAGACTTCCAAACACCTTAGGAACGTATCCCACATTCCTAAAACAACTCAAATTCGTGACCCACATGAAATCCTATCATAACCAACTCAAAACTTTCCATATTTGAGTCAAACACGACTCAGCCGCAGTCTGAGTCCATGACCTAGTCGGTTGGACCTTTCCGACCAATTTTTTACGTCCACTTCTCTTCATCACACCTCGGAACCATGTATCCACGTCCATGCACTCCTTGCACTTGTGCAAACATCTTCCAACGACGTCCATGATACCTTCATATGCATTGTTCTTAATTCAAACATGCTGCGCAACCTCCTGATCAACTCAACCACAATTCCTCCCGAACTTGGTTGTTGAACCTCATCTTCTCCCCAAGACTAGTTCAATGGATCCCATCACCAGCCATGCATTGAACTCAAGCAACAGCTGCACATGAATAAACAACCAATACTTCCGAGCACAAGTCCTCGACTTGTGTCTCATTAGTTCCAAACCACAACACCTTACGTGAGCACCCCACATAAGCATGTTGCAAACCATAGCAAATTGATATCAGCAATAACTACCAAAACACACCAAAAACTTAGTAAAATAATACTAACCAAACTTTCCATTATCCAAAAAAGCAAGTTTGAAACATTTCAAAGTAAAAGCAGAACCATTGCAATCTAGCTCAAGACCTTGCCAAAACTAACCGGACCTTGAGCCGGAGCTTACAAAAGCTAGTAGGACCTAGCATCGGAACTTATCAAAGCTAGCAGGACCTAGCGCCAGAGCTAACCAAAGCTAGTCAGACCTAGCGCTGGAGCTTACCCATGCTAGTCGGACCTAGAGCCGGAGCTAACCAAAACTAGTCGGACCTAGACAAAGAAGTCAGACCTAGCCAAAGCAAGTCGGACTTTATGTCGGACCGTACTGGAGGTCGGACCTAGACTCAGACCTTGATGATAAAGGTGTTTTTGTATATTTCAAAACTTTTATCGCCATAGACAATATATTCAGCATACATAGATCTCACAATGGACGACTACACATCACTATCCCTTTACGGGATAACAAAAGATACAACCGGATGTGACCTCAACTCTGACTTCGACGCCTAGGTAAGTGACCACTCTCCATGGAAACATCGCCCACGGCGGTGTAAGAGCACTCCCGCGACTCGCATCCCCGTAACAAGGGATGTTGTGCCGAGAACTTTGAAAGGAATTTGCATGCGGTCCCGTTCCCGATGATCGTCCCAAGGCGAGGCACGCCTTGCTTGATTCCGAGCAGACGCACCCAAACCTGGACGAGATCACATTCTGAACTGAGTTCCACCACCGCACCGATGCAGACGCGACGCGCTCCTAAGCATGTTATGCCTGGACCAATGCTTCCAGTGGCACCTGTTATTATTTCTTAACGTATTCAGTTCATCCTAGCAACAGGACTAGTTCTGCAGAGGACCTAGGCTAACCTAAGCCAAAGCAAGATGAGTTCCGCAAGTGCACAGAAAGTACCAGTATATCATTTCACTCAAGAGTGTTCCCTATGGTATTGTATTTGTTTATCCCAAACGAAGGCAAGGGAAAGAGAGGCAAAATCAAGGAGAATATGATGTTCTAGTGAGGGATCCAGTAGGATGAGTAAATGTAGAGAGTTAGTGTGACACACACCTAAGACAACTACTGTAAAGGGTAAGAATATCCTAGTGGAGGTCAAGTTAGGGATGAAGCTACTCCTACCGTGCTTTAAGTATTCATATACATAGCTTATCAATGTACATATGGGTATGCTAATAATGATTACTATGAAATAGTGGTCCAATATATCGAGCATGGGTTTACTCCTGATAACATCAAGACGATTCCCACCACGAGCCTGCGGCGTAGCCGAACGACGGACAAGGTTGTCACCACCTGCCGCCTACCCTTACAAACAGTGGGTCTATGAGACATCCAACATTATTTTACGATCCAAGGACCGTGCTTACATTCTAAGTAAATACCTTAAGCGCTGCAGTACAAGTACCTTCCTAAGGCAATGACTACTCTAAACATCGCTGAAACCAATGTTGGGACCAAGCACTAAATTACTCATATTAAATAATCATATTAATACCTAATTAGACTATAGCGGTGGTGCATTATGTTTATGATATCAAGATATGAGTATTATGACTAGATCATAGTAACATCTACACCTAGCACATACACGGACTCCACAACCAAACAAGGAACATTTTATCCAAGTATATGAATATGTAAAGACTAATGATATTAATATAAATCATGATGTCACAAATAAATGAAAAGATATTGAGCCGTACCTTTTCCAATTTGGACTTTGTAAAGGCCCTAAATTCAAGGTACAAGTTCATACCAGAGAATTCAAAAATTGGAATGGGGAAAGAAATCAAATGTCAATTGATAAATTAAATCCATTCAAGCTTCAATAGAAGGGATTCAAAATTCAAATTTAGCTCCTGTTCAAAACATACCAAAATAAAAATCTGAGTTCAAAAATAGCTTCCAAATATTCCAAAAGCACCCCTGTCAATTTTCATAAAATTTGGAGCTCAAATTCTATTTAATTCAATGGGTACATTGAATTCTATTCAAATTCAAATTTGAATTTGAAATCCATATGAAACCTGTCTAAATTTGAAATCCAATTACAAAATCTTGATCTCCATATTTAAATTGGCCTCTCCACAAAAATCTGGAATTTTTGGACATGTTTAGGTGGAAGAATTGAAGTACCAGAGAGATAGACTTGGAGGGGGGATGTGGGACCCAGTGGTCAGTGAACCATTACCGTGAGTGCTCTGTTTTCTAACTCCCCGCCGATTGACAAGCGGTGAGGGCAACACCTCACCGTTGGAAAGCAGCTGCGTGGCATTTCTGGCGTCTATATCACTCCCTCCTCGCCCTTATCTTCCATTCCTAACCCCAAGTGATAAATCCAGCACTCCTTTGCTCTGTTTCGCGCCGCCATCAAGCTCAACACCACCTCCTCGTCGCTCAGCTTTGCCGGCCAAACGAAGCCAGATTTCGTCGTCCTCCCAATAGCAAAGTGGTACATAAGCCTCCCTCCTACCTTCTCAAGCTTTTTGTTCATTGTTTCGTCGGCTACATGGCGATCTTTTTGCAGTTTCGCCGGCGCCGCTGTTCGGCTGCTGTGAGAACGCTGGTGCCTTCCCATCGTGCCGACACCAAGGTCCTCTCTTGAGCTTTCCCAGAAGAAAATAGGACTGCCAAGACACGACCCTTCTCACGGTACAAACCGTTCTTCGTTTCATTCCATATCAAGCAAATGATGCGAGTTTTGCTTTCGGCCGTGGCCCATGAACTAGCGAGCTTCTCGGTTTAATTCCATTTCTACGTGTAATGATTCTTCAATCCAATTACGGATTATACTCCGTACCTCCTAGCGCACCCCGCTGCCAAGAATCAGTGGACGCCATCGAATAAAGGCCAAGATATTCAAGTTTTCCCCGCCGCATTGAAGAACCCCGTCGGTCCACCATTGAAGTCAACTTTGCCGGTGATTTCACGCTTTTTTCACCTCCAAATCATCCTCCTCATACTCCCAGCAATGTTCCCTGCTTTTTCCCGAGCCTCCTGTGCCATTCCCCAGCGATTCCGACGATCGTCGAATCCCTAGCTCCGCCGTCACCGTCGCGCCGCCATCTCCGGCCGTCGCCACCACGATTGGACCCCACCATCGTGTTGCACGGTCGATTTTAAGGCTAGGCGGTCAGAGCCGAGCCGAGTGGAGGTCGACGCAGAAAAGACCGGCGAGCGCCGCCGCGGTTCCAGCGAGGAACGCCGCCGCGTCGCAAGGAAGACGACAACCCAATGGGTCCTGCCTGTCAGCGGCATTTCCACTGCGCAGATCGGGTGCGGCACCAGATTGGGTGCAGCTGCGCGAGTTAACCCCATGGCCCCTGGTGTGACCCAGATGCGATTGGCCCAATTCAAATAAGTGGGTCCAGGTTGATTATTCAAACTTTTCCATTAGGAAATAATTCCAGATTTTAAGCAAACTTTGAAAATCAATTTCTCCTAGCATACTTGCTCAAATAATTCCAAATAAATTCCGGTAGACTCATCTCAGTATCAACTTTGCAGTGGTGCAATTATTTGGACATGAAACTCCCAGGATTTTCATAATTAATTCCTTTAAGATAATTGTTTGGGAAATTAATTACTCCTGTTCTGTGAATTGGAAAATTCCCAATTTTAGTCAGGACACTCATAAAAAATAAACTTGATCTCCAGTAAAAATTTCAAGTTTATTGGACTTTAATTAATGGGTTGATCAGTGTTCCAAATCTCTATGTAGTTAAAAATTGGGAAAAGTACAGTAAGCATTTCAGCATTTCTTGCAAACTTGTAAAAATCAATTTCTCCTTGTAGAAAGATTGGAAAATTATGAAACAAATTTTTCTAGAAGCAGTGAGACCCCCTCTACCATGATCACCCACTGGTGGCCATGAAAAAGATACAGATTCGGTCCCGAAATTCATAGAAGCCTTTTATTTGTTGGAATTTTAGAGACAACAAGCTTCCTTGAATATCTCCAATTTTTGGTCCATATCTTCCCCTTAGATCCTAGTGTCACTGTAAAAATCCCAAAGCCAATTAAAATCATTTACATATACGATCTCTTCTATAGTTTCTATATCACTCATGTACTTTATATATTGCATATCATATAGTGACCGAGAACGAGGAGGACCCAGAGCCCTTGGAGACTTTACTTCCAGAAGCTAACTTCTCCTCTGACTCGCAGCCAGGCAAGCCTCGATTTGCATTTAAGTGCTATTTCAAATTTTCTATTTGTATCACCTATGTCTAGGATGAATTTTGTGTATTAGGGCTAAGGTGCTTGTTACTCCACTTGCATGACCCACAAATCCCATGAAGTATTGGGTAGGTCTAGAGCTTGACGAGTAGACAATGCCATGCTAATGTTTATAGGAATCAAGTAGAAGTTGAGTAGTTGGAATCTACCTGCGAGATAGGATTTTATCACACGGGATGAATTGAATCAAAGAATGGTTTAGAATTGTGAAATTGAGACTGAGCAGTGGGTAAGATGCAGCGAGATGTGGTCTCACATGCGTAGCCCTTCTTGTGTCGATTGAGGACCGACCCGTGTGCGACCCTGCTGGACAAGTTTGAACAATACCGAATGCATACTGGGCATATGGAATCCAGGAAACCGATGTAACTTGATAACTTGGATGTTGAGGCATAGCCCATTGTTGATAGGGCTGGGCTGAGGGTAGTAAGGTGTAAATTCGCCGGCGGGCACAGACACGCTCTATGCAGGAACCTTATGCCTGCAATGGTGGGACCGGTTCGGCGTTTGAGTTCTCTTGTGAAAGGTCGCTGCGTATGACGTGGTGAGGAGCACGACACGCTCCTAGGCATGGGTGTACGTGATGTGTTATTCGGTTGTGTCCTGATTGCAATCACCGTCCCTCGCGGCTATTTGAGTACCGCTTGTTCACTGCGTTGTGACGTAGTAAATATTGAAGAAGTTAGGATAATACGATGTATTGAATTATAATTGTTTTGCCACTATGTTTGCTATAGATTAGGCTCCTTAAAGTTAATGTTATTGAACATTTAAGCTGCTGCTATTAACTTGTAAAATGATGATCAATTTATATGCGAGTCATTTATTGCTATATCCATTGCTATGTTAAGAATCCCTGCATATAGAGTTCCATGTTTAGGTGAGACGGTTAAGTCTTGCTGAGCCTTCATGCTTGCGCTTGCTATATTAAGTTGTTTGCAGGTGAGATATATGAAGAAGGGTGCGAGGATGAGGCGATGCCCCCGTCGGGTTATACCTCCGAATGGGAGCCCTGCACGCCGCAGTAAATTGTTTGTGGCTAGTGTGCAGCATCCGTGGGCTGGACGGCTGTACTTTTGCATAGCTAGGCTGAGAGTTTAGCTATGAATATTATCTTCCGGTATATATTAAGTATTGTAAAAGACTTCTGCTATTTAAATAAATAAAACTTTGTATTTTGTCGTATTCTTTTTGTGTGTGTTGTTGGGTGTCGCATCGCACGACATCACCCTCTATGATTCCTGGAATGTGTGGACCCGGTTCCCACAGCCTGTTATCAGAGCCGCATTGGGAATAGCACGGTCGAAAAGAGCCTATTTTGAAAACTTAAGAGTAGTCGAGTGAGGATTAGTACTATGCCCACATAAGGTCTATTATAGTATTAGTTACTTAAGGTGACAAGCTAACTTATGTGTTATTATATTTTGTAACGACACTCCGATGTCAAGTAAGAGGCAAGGTACGCCACCGCAAGCGTATCAATTGTGGTAAGCTCACCATGCGAGATGTAGCATGTGATGGTTTCCGTGACTTGGCACGGAAATGTTAATATGATACTCTGAAACTTTCCATGTTTTTTAGAACATATGACATGCGGTACCCCAGCGTGCTACAAAATTAGTGGGAGCCCCGTCTGGTGGGACATAACCCGATGCGCCCCCTACTGGTGCAGCACTATGCAAAGACGTGGGACCCCGTTGGGTGGTAGAAAACCCGGTCATGTACCTCAAGACGTGGCTTAACTCGAGGCGGCCCATATGTAATGATACGGGACGGATGTTTTTACTTTCATATATATTATTGTGAACTGTTCGCCCATGCGGGCTGTGCCGTACGGCACCATATGTTTGATATATCATTTGTGTGTAGATGCAGTACACTAACCACGAGTAAGTAGCTTGAGTAGAAAATGTCTGCGAGTTAACGTTATTACTGCCACCGTTGAGACGTATGCCGGAATACCGGCTAGGATTTTCTTTGGTGAGGGTGTAGTACTGACGTTTCATTCAAGTTTCATCAGGCACGTCAACGACAATATCCGTGCTGATGGTGTGACTCGGCAACAAGTAAAAATTTCCAACTTAGGACTAAGGTTGAATTTGTAATCTTTGTTTTGCAGCGTGCTGGTCAGATTTAAAATTAATCATTGGGTTGCTGCGGTATGCAGCCCTGTGATTTGGGAAATTGAGGAATTCCTCCACAATTTTCATTTGCAGCTCCAAGGCAGATTTCAAGATTTAAGACTTGAAAACTTCATTTGAAATTAAAGTAACCAGTCCCTGGTTCAAACTGTGAAATGGACAGAAAATTGACTAAGTTTGCAACAGCATAACTTGTTGTATATTTCACCTCTATAGGTCTACCATACATGGTTGGAAATTTTAGAGAGTCCTCTAAAACTCTTATGTTCAACTCCAGATCAGAATTCCCTTGTAAACTATTGAAAAAGTCAAATTCCCAAACTCTGTCAAATCTGGACAGAGATTGAACAGTTGTTGTATCTGTCACTGTCTTGATCATATCTCTTCATAGAATCAACGAATGACTTCATGTAATGCATTGCTGTAATCTTGACAATGTATGCAACAATGTTGTAATTTATGATTTTTTCAAATATTGATGTTTTGTATCTGGAAAAATGTGGACAAAATCAGCCTTAAACAGAGGAGGTGCTGTCAAAATTCTTCCAGAAACATTGTCAACTTGCAAAAATCATATCTCCTCATACGGGAACGATCTGGAGACAAATAAATATATTATGGAAATATATTTGAGTGTGCTACAACGTTTTAGTTGAAGGCAAGTCCTGAATGTGCCTCTAACTGGATGAAAATTTCAAGTTTCTCCAGACTGGTCAGGTGGAACAGAACTGTATCAGAATTCCAGTGTTATCCTTCATTTGGCATTTGAATTTGAATTCACTTTCATAATTCTATTTCCATATCCATGATCTGTTTATGAACTAAGTTTGTTGAATTTGAGTATTTGAATCATTCAAGTGCTCATTTTATAGATGACGGATGTGATGCTATTACCGGACGGATGGGTATTTTCCACGTGCGCCAACCGTCCGGGCTTCCCGAGCCTGCTGCATGAGGTGCTCCAACAGTTTGGCTTTATCGAGATGCGATGCTATTGGGGTCAAGAGACAGTGGACAGAGGCATACTGTCATGTACTGTCCTGGTCGACATCCCGGCAAGTCCGCGTTTCCATGGATGGGCTCCTTTTTTGGTCACGATCCAGGTACCTCAGTTGTAGGACACGTGGGCCTTTGCGAGATTCACCAAGATGCCATGGCTGGGACACAATTTGCTCTTCTCCAGGTCCGTGGTGATGCTGGTTTTGAGTGGCAACATCGTATGGTTGCAGCCTATCGACCCTATGGCGACACAACCTCGACAACACTTGGGACATTTGCTGCTGCATCCAGCATGGTGGTTCTTGCACAAGGTGCAATCCTGCAGGAGCAAGTCAAAGCCTTGAGGCAAGCAACTGAACGGAGTGACACTCTTGATTATATCAATGAGAACCTACATTCATTTCTGGCTGTCCAACGAATCACCGATTAAATCAATGAGAGGGTCAGTTGCATCACACTCGCACGAGACTGCGAAAAGCTCGCGCCGAACTGAGGAAAACTCGCATGGAACTGCAGCAAGCTCATGAGGGGCTGCAGGCGAGTCAGTTGGAGGTGCGACAACAGCAAGAGCAGCTGTTGGTAGTCACTGAGGAACGAGACGCAGCCATGGAAGAAGCCCAGAATTGGGAGTACGAGGCAGTAGAACAACTTCAGGATAATGTGATTGAGGCCGAAGCACAATTGCAACCAGTTGTGTATCCACCGGCTCATGATATACTGCTGAATATGGACGAACAAGTGCCTTCAGATCCTGAGGATGGAGAAGATCCGGAGATAGTAGAGTACGCCGATGACGATGCATTGAAGTAGGATGGGGCAGCACTACTGCCATCATGGGACAACGGATAGTTAGTAGTTGCTCGTGTTTATTCTATGGCCATGTTTGTGTCATATTATAAATAGTAGTGGGTGTGTAGAAGATGACAAGGTGTGTATGACGACTCATGTAAACCAAGTATAGTTGAGATGCACTTCCATAGAGGGAGTCCGTTATTTTGGAAATCACTATTGTACACTTGGTCATGAGATAATATATCTTGTATAAAGTTTGTACTTTATCAATATATGTGAATATTATGCAATTATCACATTGTCATTACTCACACTACTATGGTATGGAATGGATAGTGAAAACAAACATGTTGCTGATTTAAATCGTGTGGATGCAGAATGGTGCGTACGCGCTCTACGCCCGAGATGGGAGAATCTAGCCGTGGCCGTGAGGATGAATCTCCGACCCGGGAGCAAACCGCGACACCACAGCAACAAGTCCCTCCACCACCACCACCTGAACCTCCGAGAACGCTCGCGGAGATTCTAGCTGCATTACTCGACTCGCGTGAGGAGCAAATCGAGTTACTGCGGATGTTGGTTCAAAACTCGTCCCGTCAAGGGGGACGACAAGACAATGGGCCACGCCAACCCCAACAAAGCTCGTATTCGGATTTCTTGGTGACACATCCACCAGTATTTACAGAGGCCAAGGAGTCTCTGGAGGAGGACAACTTCATCCGCACTCTTGAGGCGAAGTTCGGTTTACTACGATGCACCGAACAGCAGAAGGTGCTGTTTGCAGCACAACAGCTTCAAGTATCTGCAGGTGCTTGGTGGGCGAACTTCATCGCGTCACTGTCGCCCGGTCATGCGGTCATGTGGACCAAATTCCGGGAGGCATTCCATGCCTACCATATCCTTCACGGAAAAATGAAGAGGAAGCTTCAAGAATTCTTGGAGCTAAAGCAAGGCGGGTGGAGTGCCCACGAATACTCCCGCGCTTTCAATTATTTGGCACAGTACGCGCCAGATTATGTTGGGATGGAGGACAGGAAGCGAGACATCTTCTTCCGGGGTTTGAACCCCAAGATGAAGGTCCAACTCGCACAATGCAACCGCGGCACCTTCAACGACATCATCAATGTCGTGATTGTACAAGAGGACGCTCAGCGCGAGCTCTTTTCTGATAAGAGGAAACAGAGCGCGCCATCAAGCAGCAGCGGGGGAGGTCCGCAGAAGTACCACATGGTGTATCGCTCACCATCCGGTCAGCGATGGCAGCCACCGGTGCGACCGCAGCAATTCCGCGGTCGATCCTTCAACGCGCCGCATTTTCAACGACCATTTCCACAACAGCAGCAGCAGCAGAGAATGGTCCCACGTGCATATCCACCTCCACCACGTGCACCGGGTTTCCATCCGCGGATTGGAGGGAACCTGACACAGTACACGTGCTATACGTGTGGCCGTGCCGGACATTTTGCGAGGGACTGCCCCGAGCAGCGTCAAGACAGCGGGCAAGCACCATATCGGGGTGCCGTTCAACCCCACAACCAGCCCAAGAAACCAACACCAAAACCCGGCAATGTCCACCACTTAGATTTCGAAGACGTGCCGGATGGCGAACCCATTCTCGCGGGTACGTTTTCTCTACTCCAAAATCCCGTAGTCATACTTTTTGACTCCGGTGCCACCCTTAATTTCATTAGCCAATCTTATGTTGTCAAGCATCAATTACCTATCACTCCCACAGAAAGTCCATATTTGATTTGCTCTCCGGGTGGGAAAATAGCAGCAGACATGAAAGTCCATAAAGCACAACTTAAGATGGGTAGAAATATCTATCCGACTTCTCTAATTATATTAGAGGGTCAAAGGCTTAATGTCATCCTAGGGATGTCGTGGCTGCACCGTCATGGTGCTGTTCTCGAAATTGTTCCACGTGTGGTCCATTTGAACTCTCCATTATATAAACCACACACTCTCATTCTAGACTGCCTTATCCATGAAATTCCAGCCACCTACAACACGGAAGCCACAAAGCTTGAGGACGTCCTTGTGGTCCGTGAAAATCCAGACGTGTTTCCCGACGACCTTCCGGGTATGCCACCGGATAGGGATATCGTGTTCAAGATTGATCTCATTCCGGGAACCACGCCTATTTCCCGAAGGCCGTACAAGATGGCACCAAATGGATTGGCAGAATTAAAGGAGCAATAAAAGGACCTGCTGGACAATGGTCTCATACGCCCATGTTCATCACCTTGGGGCTGCTCCGCATTATTTGTGAAGAAGAAGGACAATACATTACGTCTATGTGTGGACTATCGTCCGCTCAACGCCGTGACGATCAAGAACAAGTATCCACTGCCGCGCATCGATATTTTATTCGATCAATCGGTGGGTGCTAAAGTATTCTCGAAGATGGATCTTCAGTCCGGATATCATCAAATAAAAATCCGACCAGAGGATATACCGAAGATGTCATTCTCAACGAGATACGGGCTCTATGAATATGTCGTCATGTCGTTCGAGCTTACCAACACGCCGGCTCACTTCATGTACCTCATGAATTCGGTTTTCATGCCAGAGTTGGACAAGTTTGTAGTGGTCTTCATCGATGATATTCTGGTTTATTCAAAATCAGAAGAAGAACACGCAGGACACTTGCATATCGTGCTCCAACGATTGCGAGATCACAAGCTTTATGCAAAATTCAGCAAGTGTGAGTTTTGGATCAAACAAGTACAATTTCTTGGTCACATTATTTCAGCGGGGGGCATCACTGTAGATCCAAGCAAAATTGTACAAGTGCTGAAATGGAAGTCTCCAACGTCCGTCCACGAAGTTTGCAGTTTCCTCGAGTTAGCGGGATATTATCTGAGGTTCATTCAGAGCTTCTCAAAAATCGCTAAACCAATGACGGAGCTGCTGAAAAGGGGGACTAAATATATTTGGAGCAAGGCATGTGAGGATGCATTTCAAGCATTAGTGAAACACCTCACAACAGCCCCAGTGTTAGCTCAGCCAGATACGACCGAATCTTTCGACGTTTATTGTGATGCGTCCGGCATTGGTCTCGGCTGCATGCTAATGCAAGATGGCCGCGTGATCGCGTATGGATCACGACAGCTCCGAAATCATGAGCAGCATTACCCAACTCATGACCTTGAGCTCTCTGCCGTGGTACTCGCTTTGAAAATGTGGAGGCATTAGGTGGGAGAATTGAAGTACCAGAGAGATAGACTTGGAGGGGATGTGGGACCCACTGGGCAGTGAACCATTACCGTGAGTGCTCTGTTTTCGGACTTCCCGCCAATCGACGCATGGTGAGGGCAACGTCTCACCGTCGGCAAGCAGCTGCATGGCATTTCTGGCGTCTATATCAATCCCTCCTAGCCCTTATCTTCCATTCCTAACCCCAAGAGATAAACCCAGCGCTCCTTTGCTCTTTTTCGCACTGCCGTCGAGCTCTGCACCACCTCCTCGTTGCTCAGCTTTGCGGGCCAACCGAAGCCAGATTTCGTCATCCTCCCAACGGCAAAGTGGTACCTAAGCCTTCCTTCTACCTTCTCAAGCTTTTTGTTCATTCTTTCGTCGGCTACATGGCGACCTTTTTGCAGTTTAGCCGGCGCCACTGTTCGGCCGCCGTGAGAACGTTGCTGCCTTCCCGTTGCGCAGACGCCATAGGCCCTCTCTCGAGCTGCCCCCAGAAGGAAATAGGACCGCCAAGACACTACCCTTCTCACAGTACAAACCGTTCTTCGTTTCATTCCATATCGAGCAAATTATGAGAGTTTTGCTTTCGGTTGTGGCCCATGAACTACTTTCTCGGTTTAATTCTGTTTCTACGTGTAATGATTCTTCAATCCAATTACGGATTATACTCTGTACCTCCTAGCAGACCCCTCTGCCAGGAATCAGTGGACGCCATCGAATAAAGGCCGAGATCTTCAAGTTTTCCCCGCCGCGATGAAGGATCCCATTGGTCCACCGTCGAAGTCGACTTTTCCGGCTATTTCACCCCTTTTTTCACCTCCAAATCATTCTCCTCATACCCCCAGGAACATTCTCCACTTTTTCCCGAGCCTCCTGCGCCATTCACGATCGATTCCGACGATCGAAGAAACCCTAGCTCTGCCGCCGCCATCGCGTCGCCATCCCCGGCCGCCACCGCCACGATTGGACCCCACCATCGTGTTGTGCGGTCGATTTTAAGACTAGGTGGTCAGAGCCGAGCCGAGTGGAGGTCTACGCAGTGAAGCCCAGCAAGCGCGCCGCGGTTCCGGCGAGTAACGCCACCGCGTCGCGAGGAAGACGACGACCCGACGGATCCCGCCTGCCAGCGGCATTTCCACCGCGCGGATCGGCTGCGACACCAGATCGGGTGCGGCTGCGCAGGTTAACCGCGTGGCCCCCGGTGTGGCCCAGATGCGATTGGCCCAATTAAAATAAGTGTGTCCGGGTTGATTATTCAAACTTTTCCATTAGAAAATAATTCCAGATTAACATTGAAAATTGATTTCTCCTAGCATACTTGCTCAAATAATTCCAAATATATTCTGGTAGACTAACCTCAATCTCAACTTTGCAGTGGTGCAATTTGTTGGACATGAAACTCCCAGTATTTTCATAATTAATTCCTTTAAGCTAATTGCTTGGGAAATTAATTACTCTTGTTCTGTGAATTGGAAAATTCCCGATTTTGGTCAGGACACTCATAAAGAATACACTTGATCTGCAGTAAAAATTTCAAGTTTATTGGACTTCAATTACTGGGTTGATCAGTGTTCCAAATCTCTATGTAGTTAAAAATTGGGAAAAGTACAGTAAGCATTTCAGCATTGCTTGCAAACTTGTAGAAATCAATTTATCCCTGTAGAAAGCTTATAAAATTATGAAACAAATTTTCCTAGAACCAGTGAGACCCCTTCTACCTTAATCACACACCGGTGGCCATGACAAAGCTACAGGTTCAGTCCCAAAATTCAGAGAAGCCTTTTACTTGTTCAAATTTTAGAGACAACAAGCTTCCTTGAACATATCCAATTTTTTGTCCAGATCTTCCTCATAAATCCTAGTGTCCACTGTAAAAATCCCAAAGCCAATTAAAATCATTTACAAACTCGATCCGTATTTATACGATCTCTTCTATAGTTTCTATATCACTCATGTACTTTATATATTGTATATCATATAGTGACCAAGATCAAGGAGGACCCAGAGCCCTTGGAGACTCTACTTCTAAAAGCTAACTTCTCCTCTAACTCGCAGCCAGGCAAGCCCTGGTTTGCATTTAAGTGCTATTTCAAATTTTATATTTGTGTCACCTATGTCTAGGATGAATTTTGTGCATTAGGGCTAAGGTGTTTGTTACTCCACTTGCATGACCCACAAATCGCATGGAGTATTGGGTAGGTCTAGAGCTCGACGAGGAGACAATACCATGCTAATGTTTATAGGAATCCGATATAAGTCAAGTAGTTGGAATCTACTCGCGAGATAGGATTTTATCACACGGGATGAACTGAATCAAAGAATGGTTTAGAATTCTGAAATTAAGACCGGGCAGCGGGTAGGATGCAGCGAGAAGTGGTCTCATGTGTGTAGCCCTGCTTGTGTCGATTGAGGACCGATCCGTGTGCAGCCCTGCTGGACAAGTTTGAACAGTGCCGAATGCATACTGGGCATATCGAACCCAGAAAACCGATGTAACTTGATAACTTGGATGTCGAGGCATCGCCCATTGTCTGTAGTGGTGGGCTGAGGGTAGTAAGGTGTAACTTCGCCGGCAGGCACATACACGCTTCGTGCGGGAACCTTATGACCGCGATGGTGGGTCTGGTTCGGCGTTTGAGTTCTCTTGTGAAAGGTTGCTGCGTATGACGTGGTGAGGAGCACGACACACTCCTTAGGCACAGGTGTACGTGACGTGTTATTCGGGTGTGTCCTAATTGCAATCACCGTCCCTCGCGGTTATTTGAGTACTGCCTATTCACTGCGTTGTGATGTAGTAAAAATTGAAGAAGTAAGGAGAATACAATGTATTTAATTATAATTATTTTGCCACTATGTTTGCTATAGATTAGGCTCCTTAAAGTTACTGTTATTTAACATTTAAGCTGCTGCTATTAACTTGTTAAATATCCATTCATAACTGCTATATCCATTCCTATGTTAAGTATCCCTGCATATAGAGTTCCATGTTTAGGTGAGACGGTTACGTCTTGCTGAGCCTTCATGCTCACGGTTGCTATATTAAGTTGTTTGCAAGTGAGATATATGAGGAAGGGCCCGAGGATGAGGCGATGCCCCCGTCGGGGTATGAATGTGGCCTAGAGGGGGGGGGTGAATAGGACTTTTTGAATTTTAGTCAGAACCTGCAACACTTAGCAACTTGAGCAAATACCAGGAAATCGGACTAGTCCGGTAGAGTGCGGACTAGTCCGATGCGTGCGGACTAGTCCGGTGCGTGTGGACTAGATTGATCAAGTTAGATCAATGATTTCAATACAAGCACAGTACGCAGCGGAATATAGTATGTAAATTGAAAGTATTGAGTCAATGAAATTAAGTGTATTACAAATTAACTTTGATTTGAATGTTTTATTGTAAGATGGACAAGATCAAGTAAACCCTAGAATATAATATGAAAAACTTAGGAACAAGTTTGACACAAGATTTTATCCCGTGGTTCGGTTCCCACAAAGGCAACCTACATCCACGTTATGGAGCCCACGAAAGGACCGGGTCTTCACTAACCTTAACCTCGTTGAATTGCCATGAAGTACAATTCTCTTTCACTATCACATGGGTAAATCACCAAGTTCATGGGGTCTTCTCACAAGTTGAGGGCTCCCCAATATTACAAATCAAAACACCACCAAGAACACACTCTTAAGATCAACAATGAAACAACAGGAGTGTGTTAGAGATCAAACTCAAGAGCTCAAATGTGTGAATCGTGTCTCTCCTTTGTTCCAAGATGAATCCTCAAGGATTTGATTTTTCTTCCGTTGGATTGCGTGGAAAGATGTGTTTTCTAAGCTCTTGGAGGGTGTGACGGCGCAGGGAGTCGAGAGTGTTGAAAGTAGGATTGTGCACATCTATTTATATGGTGTTTCCAAAAGTTATCGTTAGGGTTTTGAGGGTTCGGATTAGTCCGAGGTGGAGTCCGGACTAGTCTGGTGTGCGGCGAGTAGGAAACCCTAAGTTCTCAGGAAGATCGGACTTGTCTGGCTTAGGGCGGACTAGTTCGATTTAGGCTCTGAAAAAGTTCGGACTAGTCCGGTTATTTTCGGACAAGTCCATCTATGGTGATCTCCTTAGTAAATTGGGGACAAGTCCGCATTTGGAGGACTTGTCCGATTTTAGACAGAGAGGCTATCGGACTAGTCCGGATATTATCGGACTTGTCCGATGTTTGTGCAAAGATGTGAAGTGTTGAGGACTAGTCCGCACTGGGGTGGACTAGTGCGATTTTGGTCAAAAAGATATCAGACTAGTCCGTGGTGATATCAGACTAGTCCGGTCTATGTAGACTCACACTGTGCAGACAAGTTCGCACTGGGAGGACTTGTCTGATTTTGAACAGAGGGATTATCGGACTAGTCTGGATATTATCGGACTAGTACGGACATGTATAAATTAGTGCAGTGAATGAGTTTTCTTGTGATTGAGCTCTTGGGGTGTGTATCTCCAACACACTCCATACACAATGATCTAATCTATTCAGCTCTTGAGCTCTTTTCCATATAGATCCTCATTCTCCTTTCTTTTTGTGCTTTCTTCTTAATTTCTTTTAAGACCTGCGCTCATCTCAACAATTTGGTTAGGATCTCATTTGTTTGTCATAAATCAACCAAAACGCACAAGGGATGCCTAGGTGCACTTTCAATCTCCCCCTTTTTGGTGATTGATGAGAAACAATTGAGATTTCACAAAATATGATCAAAATACAAAATTTTCATAAAGTGTGCACATATGCGTTAGGTACAAGTTAAGCATCGAAAAAATAGGTCATATGTGCACTATTTATGGTGGGGTGTAAAACTACATGAGTGTGAGCAATAATTGTGATGAGAGTGAAGTGATTGACATTAAAATACCAATGTCAAGCATATATGTCAATTTCAAGGAAAAACACAGATTTCATAACATAAGCCAAGTCATTTCATCACACCACAATACCAAAGATAGAGATAACAGTATTAATGTTTTACAACTCAATAGAGACACAAAAAGATACACAAATAAAACACTCATCTCTCAACCTACAGCTAGGATCTAGTGACTCCCCCTCAGTCCCCCCCCCTTTGGCATCAAGATACCAAAAAGAAGGAGAGGAGGGATCTAGTGGCTCATTCCTTGCTGTCGGTCCTTTCCTCATATTCATCTTCATATTCAGGTTGGGTAGAAGGAGGAGGAGCAAATCTACTCGAAGTGCCCCCAATGCCAAAGTAGGCAAGCTCGGAGGGAGTCAAAGGTCCGAGCTCAGTGAAATCAGAGGCTGAATCTTCATAGATGACTGGGGATTCAATAGGCTCGATCTCGAGCTTCTAGCAAATATGCTTGACATTTTCTTTGACATACATCATATCTGCCTTCCTCACCTTGTTCAGCTTGTGAGTGTTCACTTCGGCCTTCTTGCATGAGGCAAAGATTGCTGCCAAGTACTTCAAGATTCTACTAGGAGACACTTTTTGGGGAGGGGCCCTACTGGAGGGGGCAGTCCTCTCATCTCCTCTAGCTCTCCTAGGAGCTTCTTCACTGGATGCAGGGGATGGAGCAGCTTGGACAGAAGCTTGGGGAGGCTTCTGGGGCCTCAAATTAGTGTGATCCACATCCTTCAAGAACTCGATCCCTGTGACCTTCTCAATCATGAACATCAAGTAGGGGGCATAGCCACAGGATCTGTTCAGCGTGCAGGAGATGTTGACCATATCATTCCAAATATAGTTAAAGATGCCAAACTTCTTGTTCTTGCTTATTACTTTCATCAAGGTCCTCCTGTAACCTTGGACACTTCCTGCATCCCCATCTTTTGGTGCTATTGTCTTCCTCAGCACCCTGTTAATCACCATGAAGAAAGGCTTCATGTTCTTGGTCGAGGGAGGATTAAACTCCAGGCTGGTGTCATAGAGGAAGTCCATCTTGTCTTTTCCTAAGACACCGATGTTGTGGGTGGTCAACTCATTATTGCTGGTGTCTTCTAGATGAAGGAGTCTTGCAAACTCATCATAAGTGATAGTGTACTTGGATCTATGAGTCATCAAAGTCACCCTTTCCTCCTCATCACTGGCAAAGAAACAAGTGGCATAGAACTGAGCAATGATCTCATCATTCTAGTTAAATCTGAAGGCAAACAGCTCCTTCAGTCCATGCCTCTCCACTACATTTATAACTTCACCAAATGTTGAACATCTCTTCCTCTCAAAGTAATTCCAGTTGATCCACTTGTTGTGGACCACCGGAGTCTTCATGGTAAGGTAAACCGAGCTGTAGAAGTCTGCATTAAAATTGCTCCAAAATCTAGCATCAGCAGCCTTCTTGGAACGACTGTAGCAATCAACAAATCTGAGTATGAAGCACTATAGCTTCCCTTGCCGTTGAACTTCCCCTCGGAGGGATATCTATTTCCTTGCCTCGGGGCATGCATCTTGAGAGGGCCGACCGGGCCCGAAGAAATTCCTTTTCCTTTGCCCTTCACTTGGCGAAGAGCCGCCGAGCTAGAGCCAGCTGTGTCCTTGGCCTGGGACGCAAGCTTCTTGGCGAGCACCTTGCATCGCACCTGAGGTGGGGAAGGTGCAGGCTCGGAGGGATGCTCCTTCCACTTTTGAGCGCGAGACTCTAAAGCGCACGACAACAATCTTATTCCATCTCATCTTCAAAGTCGGAGATGTTCTCGTTCGACATTGTCCCGAGAGAGCATTGCACAATGTATGGATAAGAATTGATGGCAAGGAGGTGCATTGAGGAATGAAAAATCAGGGTTGAGTTCAGTTAACAATCGGACTTGTCCGGTGTACAGGTACAGACTAGTTCGGGGGGACCGGACTTGTCCGTACATGGACCGGACTAGTCTAGTGTTCATCACCTCAAACCCTAACTAGATGACAAATGGTGATTCCCAATGCAAAACTAGTTCAAGATAAATGTAATACAACAAGGAGGCATGTATTAACCGAGAGGAACTAGGCTATTTAATCAACAATGAAGAAAATCACAATTTCTAGGGTTTGGGAGGAAATTTTACTGAAGATCCTTGAGTCTTAGAGACGGAGGGGTTGAAGGTGCGGACAAGTCTATGGTCTTCAATCCCTATTCAATGGATATCGATTTCCACCCAAACTTGGAGGGATTTGATGGAGAACGAAGGAAATCTCCTTTGGAGCACTCGAGCGAGGAGAGAGAGTGTGGGGAAAGTTGTGAGGATGAAGAAGATTAGGTTTTGGCAGTGGCTAGGGTTATGGAGTCGAAAAATTGGACTAGTTTGTGGTTGGCTAGACTAGTCTGGACTACTGGACATTGTGCGGACTAGTCTGCAGTGTGCGGACTAGTCCGGATAAGCACAAACTAGTCCGCGGTCACCGAAACAGGTTAGTTTAGCCCATTCATATATATTCGAAGGTTCTTATAATGAAAACATGGGGGCCAAAACAATCAAGTATTCTTGATGAATATGAGCAGTAAGCATGCAACAATCAAGCAACTACCGTAATTCATCAAGATCAAGTAGTTGAAATAGTTTTCCGAGAAAATTGAGAGAGATGATTTTCGCAACTCAAACAATATATTTTGAAGAGTCCATACAGGTACACAAGTTTTCAAGCCACATTCCTAGCATCAAGGATGTTTAGATCATTTCGAATTTTGCAAAAAAGCTTTTCATCAATTGGCTTGGTGAATATGTCCGCTAGTTGTTTTTCGGTGTTGACATGGGAAATAGCTATGTCTCCTTTCACTGAGTGGTCTCTCAAAAAGTGGTGTCGGATGTCTATATGTTTGGTCCTAGAGTGCTCAACAGGGTTATGGGCAATTTTAATGGCACTCTCATTATCACAAAGAAGTAGAATACGGCACATATTGTAAACGTAATCCCTTAGAGTTTGTCGCATCAAAAGGAGTTATGCACAACAACTCCCAGCTGTAACATACTCCGCTTCGACCGTGGATAAGGCAATGGAGTTTTGTTTCTTGGGGGACCAAGAAACTAGGGATCTACCGAGAAATAGGCATGTACCGGAGGTGCTTTTCCTATCTACTTTGCATCTGGCATAATCTTCATCGGGGTATCAAATGAGATTGAATTTGGAACCTTTATGATATCAAAGGCCTAGGTTGGGTGTATGAACTAAATACCGCAAGATTCTTTTTACGGCTGACAAATGACACTCTTTTGGGTTGGCTTGAAACCTTGCACAAAAACATACACTCAACATAATGTCTGGCCTAGATGCACATAAGTAAAGTAGTGATCCAATCATGGAGCGATATACCTTTTGATCCATGGTTGGTCCGTCTTCACTAAGGTCCATGTGCCCATTTGTTGCCATGGGAGTCTTTATAGGCTTCGCCTTGTCCATTCCAAACTTCTTGAGTATGTCTTGAGTATATTTGGTTTGGCTTATGAATGTCCCCTGCTTTTGTTGCCTCACTTGGAATCCCAAGAAGTATTTCAGATCTCCCATCATCGACATTTCAAACCTATATGTCATAATCTTACTAAATTCTTCACAAAAGGATTTGTTAGTTGAATCAAAGATAATGTCATCAACATAAATTTGGCAAACAAAGAGATCATTATCAAAATGCATCGTGAATAATATATAATCAGCTCCGCCAATTTTAAAACCATTTTAAATTAAGAAATCTCTAAGGCACTCATACCAAGCTCTAGGAGCTTTATTGAGGCCGTATAGAGCCTTACGCAATTTAAAGACGTGGTCGAGGAACTCTTCATCTTCAAATCCGGGGGGGGGGGGGGGGGGGGGGTTGCTCCACATACACCTCCTACTTGATTGGTCCATTGAGGAAGGCACTTTTCACATAAATTTGATAGAGCTTGAAATCATGGTTAGTAGCATATGCAAGTAATATTCTAATAGATTCTAGTCTAGCTATGGGAGCAAAGGTTTCATCAAAATCCAAACCTTCGACTTGTGAATACCCTTTGGCCACAAGTCACGCCTTTTTTCCTTGTTACCATCCCGTGTTCGTCTTGTTTGTTGCGGAAGACCCATTTGGTGCCGACGATGTTGAATTTTTGTCTTTCGACAGGTTCCCACACTTTGTTCCATTTGAAGTTGTTAAGTTCTTCTTGCATCGCCACCACCCAATCCGGATCCTTCAACGCATCCTCAATCGTGCGCGGTTCCAAAAAGGATACAAAAGAGTAATGTTCACAAAAATTAGAAATTTGATATCTAGTAGTTACTCCCTTTTGGATGTCCCCGATTATGTTGTCGACGGGGTGATCTCTTTGGACGCATTGGTGTACTCTTGGGTGTGGCACTTGTGGTCTTGAGTCTTTAGGATCATCTTCTACTCCCCCTAGATGGTTGCCCTCATTGACTTGTTGATCATCTTAGTCTTCTTGATGTTGATCTTTTGTGGAAGCTCCCCCTTGATCGTTTACCTCCACTTGTGGTTCATCTTCTTCATTTGCATTTAAAGGTGGCGCTTGAAGTCGAATATCGCCCAACAACATTCTTCTCAATGCTTGACATGGAGCTTCTTGTCTATCTAGAACACATGGATCAACTTCCTCTTCTTGAGGGCCGTTAGTTGCATCGAACACTATGTCACGTGCTACTTCAACAAGTCCGGAAGTCTTGTTGAAGACACTATGGGCGCAAGAGTTTGAATCATAACCAAGCAAGAAACCTTCATCGGACTTTGAAGCGAACTTTGAAGGCCTAGGCTTCTTATTCAAAATACAGCACTTAGAACCGAAAACTCAAAAATAGGAAATATTTGGTTTGTTACCCGTGAGTAGCTCATATGATGTCTTCTTGAGTAGTCGATGAAGGTAGAGTCAGTTTATGGCGTGGCAAGCGGTGTTAACCACTTCCGCCCAAAACCGATCCGAGGTCTTGTATTCATCGAGCATTGTTCTCGCCATCTCTATGAGGGTTCGGTTCTTCCTTTCGGCAATTTTGTTTTGTTGTGGGGAATAAGGTGCTGAAAACTCATGCTTTATCCCTTCTTCATCTAGGTACTCCTCAACTTGAGTGTTCTTAAACTCCGTGTCGTTGTCGCTTCGTATGTTCTTGATCCTTCACGAGAACTCATTTTGGGCGCTCTTGAGGAACTTCTTGAGGGTTCCTTGAGTTTTTATCTTATCATGCAAAAAGAAAACCCTAGTGAAGCATGAAAAGTCATCAACAATTACTAAGCCATGTTTGTTACCGCCGATGCTTATGTAAGCAACTGGACCGAATAAGTCCATATGAAGTAGCTTGAGCGGTCTTGTTGTAGTCATGATGTTCTTTGTGGGATGAGGTGCTGCTACTTGCTTCCCGGTTTGGCACGCGCTACAAGGCCTATCTTTCTAAAAAACAACATCCTTTAAACCTTGGATGTGATCGCCCTTAAGGAGTTTTTGAATATTCCTCATGCAAACATGTGCTAGTCGTCTATGCCACAGCCAACCCATGTTGGTCTTTGCAATCAAGCATGTATCAAGTTTGTCTTTATCTTTGTTGAAGTCAAGAAGATAAAGCTTTCCCTTCAACACACCCTTGAATGCAACCGAGTCATCGCTCCTTCTAGAGACGATCACACCCTCATTAGTAAACAAGCAATTATAACCTTTGTCACGTAATTGAGATATGGACAGCAGGTTATAATCTAAGGAATCGACATGTAAAACGTAAGAGAGAGTATTTTGAGATGATATTGCAATTTTACCGGTACCGAGCACCCTTCCTTGACTATTGTCTCCAAAATAGATGCCCTCGCTTGGATCCTCATTCTCTTTGTACTCAGCAAACATCATTCTTTCTCCAGTCATATGGTTGGTGCATCCACTGTCTAGCACCCATTTCGATGCACCGGAGGAATAGGCCTACAAAATAAAATCATGCCTTGGTTTTAGGTACCCAAGCTTGCTTGGGTCCTTTGAGGTTAGTTACAAGAGATTTGGGCACCCACACATGAGACTTGGTGTTCCCATGGCATGGCCCAACATAATGAGCATAAACTTTACCAAAACTTTTCATAAGAACATATGATGCATCGAAAGTTCTAAACAATAGTTGTTGTTGTTCATAAACAGAACTAGTCCGGGAAACCAGACTTGTCCAGGGGACAGGACTTGTCCGTGTAGGGACCAGACTAGTCTGATTTTCATATGTGTTAACTATCTTGGATTTATTAGTATCATTAGTCTTTCTAGCTTGAGAGGAGTTTCCGCTCACAAAGGCAATGCGCTCCTTGTTATTCTTATGGTTTCTAGCATTTTTCTTTTCACCATAGGAATACCCAATGCCATATTTGACATTAGGAGGTCTTGTGGCCAAGTATGCACTACGTGCATATTTGACCTTCTTTTTGTCAAATATGCCACTTTGGGAAGGTTGCTTGTCCTTGGTAGAGGTTGACTTGTCTTCCAAGCTAGTGTTAGTTTTAAGGGGTTGAGAGGGCAAGCTTGAAGAGGACGAAGGGTCACTTTGTTTGAGTGACTCAACTTGCACTTCAAGGATCTTGTTAACTTTGGTTAAGTTAACAAGTTCTTCCTTGATGATTGCATTTGAGTCACTTAACTTCAAACAAGCTTCCTTGCTTGAAGCTAACTCATGTTCAAGTGATTTGCTTCGCTCCTTTTCAAGTTCAAGGAGCTCAGTGATCTTGAGGTACTCCTCCTTTTGGAGTATGATCATATCTTCTTGCCGATCATTCAGCCCCTCCCTATCAACAAGCTTATCCATCAAGAATTTCATTTTGGCAGCAGTTTTCTTGTATAAGCCAGCTAGCATGTCCTCATCATCACTATAGTTGTCACTATCACTATCAAAAGAACGCGAAGAGGTAGATTTTGTTGTTACCTTTCATTTACCTTCCTTCTCCATGAGGCAAGTGTCGTTGCCCTTCCATGCGCTGAGATTTGGGAAGAGGGTGGACTTCTTAGTTGTCTTCTCGATGGCTATGCTAGCCATCTCCTCTTCCTCTTTGGATGAGGACTCATCATTTGAGTGCCACTCATTTCCTAGGTGTGCTTGTCCGGCTTGCTTCTTCTTCTTGAAGAATTTCATGGGTTGAGGCTTCGTTTCCTTGGTATTCTTCTTGGTTTCTTCATGCGAGCAATCAACTATAAAGTCGTCATATTCACCACAGTTATAGCATGCTCGCCTCAGCTTTGGTCTTGTTTTTTCTTTGTATTTTCCTTCACTTGATTTCCCCCCTTGTATTTTCCTTCACTTGATTTTCCCCCTTGTATTTTCTTCATCATTTTCTTGAATCTCTTCATAAAGAGGATCATGTCCTCTTCGTCAATATCGCTGCTCTCGTCATTGCTGTCCTCTTCTTGTTGAGCTTCTCGAGCTTCTTTTGACAAGGGCTTGCATGTAGATTTTAAGGAGACCCCTTTCTTCTTTGTCGAGGTGAGGTCGGCAATCTCCTTGACATGTTTAGCTTGCTTTTCCATCATCTCGAAGTTGATGATCTTTCCAAGTAGTTCGTCTGGGGTCATTTTCTTGTACCCGGGGCTTTCTCTAACATTGAGCATAGGGTAACATTGCGAGGCATGAAAACTCTAAGGATGAGATTCACTACCTCGTGGTCATTCCACTTCTTACTTCCGTATGCTCGAACCTTGTTGATGAGAGTCTTTAACCAGTTGTACATGTCTTGTGGCGACTCATCTTCTTCTATGGCAAATCTTCCCAATTCGCCTTCAATAATTTCGATCTTCGCCTCTCACACATGACGATCGCCTTCATGTGCAGTTTGCAATGTGTTCCAGATTTACTTTGCAATCTCGAGTCCATACACCGTGGTGAACTTGTCCCAATTTAGTGATGATGTGATGACTGCTGCAGCTTGAGCATTCTGATGAATTGCTTGCTCTTGGCTTGGTGTAAGCTCTTCATTGTCGTCCGGAATATCTATTCATGTATACACAATATGCCACAAGTTGGGATTGAGTGAGATTAAGTGCATTTTCATGTTTTGCCTCCACATTGAGTAATCATTCCCGTCAAAGTGTGGGGATTTTCCTAAAGGAATAGAGAGATAATGGCTATTGTTAGAATTTATGTGATCGTAGTTGAAAGGATATCGGGAGAAGTCGGTGTGACTACTCCCCTTTTTCTTGTCCTCGATCTTCACTTTCCCTTTGGAGAGGGCTTTCTTCGTTAGGAGCGCCTTCAGTTCAAGCGTGTCCTCATCGTCAACCTTGAAGTCCTGAATGGCGTCGAGGAGCTTCTCTAGTTTTTGAGCTTTTTCATCTTCAACCTTCTCTTGGTTGAGACTCTTGTGCACATCTTTCGTGTCTGACATGTTCTCTTCGAGCGATTAGTCTCTTGCGAAGAGTCCTGCTCTGATACCAATTGAATGTGGCCTAGAGGGGGTGAATACGCCTTTTTGAATTTTAGTCAGAACCTACAACACTTAGCAACTTGATCAAATACCAGGAAATCGGACTAGTCCGGTAGAGTGCAGACTAGTTCAGTGCGTGCAGACTAGATTGATCAAGTTAGATCAATGATTTCAATACAAGCACAGTACTCAACGAAATATAGTATGTAAATTGAAAGTATTGAGTCAATGAAATTAAGTGTAGTACAAATTAACTTTGATTTGAATGTTTCAATGTAAGATGGACAAGATCAAGTAAACCCTAGAATATGATATGAAAAACTTAAGAACAAGTTTGACACAATTTTTTTGTCCCGTGGTTCGGTTTCCACAAAGGCAACCTACGTCCATGTTGAGGAGCCCATGAAAGGACCGGGTCTTCACTGACCCTAACCTCGTCGAATCGCCACAAAGGTCAATTCTCTTTCACTATCACATGGGTAAATCACCAAGTTCAAGGGACCTTCTCATAATTTGAGGGCTCCCCAAGATTACAAATCAAAACACCACCAAGAACAAACTCTTAAGATCAACAACAAAACAATAGGAGTGTGTTAGAGATCAAACCCAAAAGCTCAAACTTGTGAATCGTGTCTCTCCTTTGTTGCAAGATGAATTCTCAAGGATTTGATCTTTCTTGCGTTGGATTGCTTGGAGAGATGTGTTTTCTAAGGTCTTGGAGGTTGTGACGATGCAGGGAGTCGAGAGAGTTGAAAGTAGGGCCATGCACATCTATTTATATGGTGTTTCCAAAAGTTACTGTTAGGGTTTTGAGGGTCCATACTAGTCCGAGGTGGAGTCCGGACTAGTCCGGTGTGTGACGAGTAGGAAACCCTAAGTTCTCAGGAAGATTGGACTTGTTCGGCTTAGGGCGAACTAGTACGATTTTGGCTCTGGAAAAGTTTGGACTAGTTTGGTTATTTTCGTACAAGTCCGGCTGTGGTGATCTATTTAATAAATTGGGTACAAGTCCGCATTTGGAGGACTTGTCCAATTTTACACACAGAGGTTATCGGACTAGTCCGGATATTATCGGACTTGTCCGATGTTTGTGCAAAGATGTGAAGTGTTGAGGACTAGTCCGCACTGGGGAGGACAAGTCTGATTCTAGTCAGAAAGATATCGGACTAGTCCGTGGTGATATCGGCCTAGTCCGGTCTGTGTAGACTCAGACTGTGCAGACAAGTCCGCACTAGGAGGACTTGTCCGATTTTGAACAAAGGGATTATCAGACTAGTTCGGATATTATCGTACTAGTGCAGACCTGTATAAATTAGTGCAGTGAGTGAGTTTTCTTGTGATTGAGCTCTTGGGGTGTGTTTCTCCTACACACTCCATACACAATGATCTAATCTATTCAGCTCTTGAGCTCTGTTCCATATAGGTCCTCATTCTCCATTCTTTTTGCGCTTTCTTCATAATTTCTTTTAAGACCTGCACTCATCATAACAATTTGGTTAGGATCTCATTTGTTTGTCATAAATCAACCAAAACTCACAAGGGATGCCTAGATGCACTTTCAGGGTATACCGCCGAATGGGAGCCCTGCACGCCACATTAAATTGTGTGTGGCTAGTGTGCAGCGTCTGCGGGTTGGACGGCTGTACTTTTGCATAGCTAGGCTGAGAGTTTAGCTATGAATATTATCTTCCGCTGTCTATTAAGTATTGTAAAAGACTTCCTCTGTTTATATAAATAAAACTTTGTATTTTGTTGTATTCTTTTCGTATGTGTTGTTGGGTGCCGCATCGCACGGCACCACCCTCTGCAATTCTTGGAATGTGTGGACTCGGTCCCCATAGACTTGTGACTAGAGGCTCCTCTATACAGCGTAACCTCCACTAAGGACTAAGAGAGAACTAGTGTAATACAAGAGACAATGCTTCAGTGGTGTGTGGGAGAAGTGAGGCAGACCCCTGTTTATGAAGGAGTAGAGGTTGTCGCCGCCACAACTAGTGCGCGAAACAGTCTTCATCGCCTTCAGAGAGCCATAGGAGAGCGCCACACATTGGGTGACCCAATTTGGCGCAAGGGCCAAGTCAGCCGAGCTAGGGGGTCGGCCGACCTGGCCCTGGCCTCCCCTCAGTTGTGCTTTCTCCTAGTGACTGATATGTTGGCCCATGTTCCATCTCGCGTGAACCGGCGTTAGATTCCCTCGAATACGCCTGGTTCTGGGTACATGGATCCTTGTGATGCCACATGTCATTGCCATATTGGCTGAGGTGGCACTTTTCAGGATCACTCCGTCAATTCTGCATAAAAACCTGCATGCACTATTTCTTCAAGTACAAGAGGAATTATGTCAAATCTAACTACGATGTGTATAAGAAATATTTATTCTCTCACATAATTGAGTTATATTGACGGTTAAAATTGGTATATGACGACAGTCAACAAACTCCCCAAGCTTACCCTTTGCTCATCCTAAAGAAAAGATGAAAACTTAGGTTGTTGATCAGGAGTTGCTACAATGTTCTATGTTCGCAAAAGTATCAAGTTAATAACAAAGTATTCTACCTTGCATTGAATAAATTGGCTATGTTAGCTCACCCTTTTTCTTAGTCATCATGGGGCTTATTCCTCATCCTTTTCTTGGGGGTTGAAGGATAGAATAGCAAAGTGAGCATGCATCACCTAATATTTAAGTTCCACTCAAATTGTTTGGATAATTTCAAATGGTGTTTGAACTTAAGTTCCCCAAATGATTTACTCATCACTATTATGTGGAAGTGGTATTTGTATCCTCACCAAGGCGTTGCCTTTCGTGTCCTTCATCTAAATAAGGCTTGTATGTGGATATTGGTGGGGATCAAGAGTAGGCATGTTTGAAACACATGTATTGCTATGTCAAAAGGGCAAGCCTTAGCAAAAAACAAATTATACTTTTGATCAAGATTTGTGCAAGTGTGGTGGAATATTTGTGGAGTGGAAATATGAAGATGACTCCTTTGTATGCACTCTTTTTTTTTTGAGGATGAAACATGGCTACTTATTATTTTTTTTCCTCATGCTCTTGTACATGAGTATACATTTTTCCTTATCTTGTAGCCATGTCTTCTACTCCTCTTTTCTTTTCAACTACTTTGAAGTGAGGATTATGCATGGGAATCATGGAGTACCTTTTGATGGTGGAATGGTATGATGGAATTTTGCTAGCTTCTAGTGTAAAAGTTTAGCATGTGCTCGTGCAATCTTGATCTTAAAAGCATGAAAAGATTCTCACATAATGTGAAGTCATAAAGCATATTCATAGGGTTTATCAAATTCAAATCATCATATGGCTTTGGTAGGAATTTCTATCAAATGAGGAACTCCCATTTCAGATTTTCTCCAAGAAATTAAGTTTCATTTTATGTAGGATATTAGCAGCTCTTATCACTATATCATATCCCACAACAACCAAGAATTGTACTTAGCTTTTGTACCCACTAATTTCAAGTTTAAGGCAAGAATATTCTAGGCTAATAAACGCAATACTCGGAGAATATTAAGTTGTATACAAGGGACTAGAGAAAATAAATCCAAGCAACTATTCATCATTTGAACTTTTGAAAGTAAAAATATTCTTACCCGCACATCTTTTATTATATTATTGTAACCTATACTACATTATTTTTTTGACGCAAATGTAATGGTAAGAAAGAAATAAAATAAGGAATTCAAATGGGGTGTGATACAAGTTACCTCAAGTGGGGGTCCTCCCCCAAGCCTGTTCTTCTCCATCTCCGTGATAAGGGTTGAACCCTCGATGATGAAAATAGGCCATGAGGTCGTCCTGTTGTTGCTGCAGTGTGGTGTTGATGTTGTTGAAAAGCATGTCAATTTGTTGCTGCCAGTCGTAGTACCTTGGATGTGGTCTTGAAGTGTGTTGAGGATGTCCCCAGTCCTCACTTCAAGGTCTTCCATCCTTTGAGTGAGTTCCGCCATTATTTGGCAAAGGTCACAAGAATCTCAGGCCGAAAAGGAATGACGTGTACCCATCGATGGAGGAGGCAAGCTACTAGAGCTTGAGTTGGAAGCATAAGGGTCCCATCTCCCTGCAGTGGTAGTCCACTCTTGCCACGGTGGTCCTCTAACCTCATACGTTTGAGGTTGGGTCCAACCGGGTGCATCACCTGTCGGATCCACTTCCTCTTGGTACTTATAGGCAGGAATAGATCGTAGTGGCATCTCCATGGCTGCACTACGTGATGGACTCCTTGTGACCCTGCCATAAACATTACTTCTACGAACCTCTTCAATAGGCTCAAGAGCAAAGGATATTTGCCGGCACTTATACAAATCAAAACAATTTAATTGATCGAATTTCATTTAATAGTCAGGATAGAAAACACTAATATTCCATCTAGATCATGTTTAAGGGTGTGTCCTTGCACTAGGTAGTCCTCATCTATTAATTAGCGGCTTGTTGAAATATATTCAATTGAAGCATTTTCCAAAGCCCCTACTTTCATAGCAATGCGGGTAATTAATAAAGTACATTTAATTGGTCCTGTCATTTTAGTGTTTTCTAACCATTATGAAATCATAGCCTTGGTAGAAGCAATTTTAATCTTTTTAACCATGGCATAAAGTGTCCTAAGTTCATCTTCACACACAGTCCTAACATCCCCTCTAGGAAATGTAGTCATAGCCACCCATCTATGCATGAAGCGTACAATGGGGGCTTGTAAGTGACTATTCCTAGGGTTCCTACATGCTACCTCACTAGTCAATTCTTGGTAAAAACCTTGTTTATTAAATTTATGCAAAGTGTCTGAATCTATTAAACAATGTTTATGGGTGCCTAGGAGTTCACTAAATTCTTTCCATAGGATAAAGTATTCATTTCAGAAAAACCTAAGAGAAACAACTTGAAATCCGATTTTAAGGATGCATAGGAATTGAATAGTAAGGAGGCGTGAACCTTCGTCATCTATTTTAGCAAAATTATCCCATCCTAGTGCATGCCAAATGGTAAAGAATTCGGATTCCATACCTATTTTGGAGAGTAGCGCCGGATCGTAGGCCTTCGTGTGGGTGAACTCACGATCTTGGAGGGGGTTGTAGGCTTGTCGATCAACGTCATGCCTCAAGTCGTGGTTGTTGTCGTTGAGGAGGCAGAGCAGATCATCACCTTCTTCCATCGGGACATCATCTATCACACCTTTTCACCGTGGACTTGGTCTAGGCTTCGCAGAGACACGTGAGCTTGAGTCCCTCCCATGGCTTGAGCTTGATGAAGGTCCCTTTCTCTTCCCAAAAAAACTTATTCCTGCTCTTAATGGCTGCACAACTTCAGAACAAACAAAACAAACTTGAAACGGGTTATGTTAGTGAAAAACAAAACGAAAACCCTCGACTGATTGTTTAGCCAACTTGAGATCAACATGCAAATGCAAATGCAAGTGCAAATGATGAAAGCTAATCTTTTTTGGCTTGAAATTTGGAGAAGTGTTGTAACAAAGAGCACAACAACTCTTGAGCAAATACGTGAGTTAGTTGGGGAGGTGAAAATGAGATGAAGTGTGAAGCAACACACTCACCCGGGCATATATAAATATTGTAGAACCCCTTCCCCCAATGGTCACAAGAGGCAAGAATATAGCCATTGGAAGGAAGAGAGCCAAATTGGCACTCCCTAGTCGGCCGACCAGGGGGCTCGATCGCCCTATTGGTGGCCCCCTCTAGTCCCTCAGTTGGCAAGTGGCTCTCCAACGGCTATATTTAGAGTTGTTGGGTGAATCAACCACAAAGTCGCTTCGAAAAATTGTTTTTCAAATAAAACTTCTCCAAATCCAATATTTTTATTTTTTTCTTTTCAAAAAAATGAAAAAAAATAAATTGAAGTTGAGACTACAAAACTCCCAACCCTCTAAGGAAAACCAAATATTATGAGGAAATGCAAAAATACAAATATGAAAAATTCAAATGATGATGGAAAAATAAAAAATCAGGTAAATACCAAATTAACTTATAGATGAGGTCCCATCCAAAATCCGATGAGATGGATTATCCTCCGTCTTCTTGAAGCTCAATTTTCAGCCTTTGACCCTAGAGAAGTGGGCATGGCTGGCTTGCCTTGCTTCTTTTGCAACACCTTCTTTTGTGGCTTAGTGCACTTGGGCCATTAGGATGGCCCTAGCTTCTCAATCTTTTTGAAATGTCGGCTTGGGAAAAAAGATGGAGTCTCATCATAAATCAATTTCCTCATAAATGCAATGAGGATGTCCACTTGAGGTGGTGTAACTTCGAAATCTTGATGTGTTTTACATTCGGGCCATACTGGATTTTTATCATGGAGCATTGCTCCTTCCTTGACTGAAAGTCAAACTTTTTCTCCTTGCCATCGACATGAAAGCGGATTTCTCCGGCTCCCACACTGATGCGAGCATCCGTGGTGCTAAGCAAAGGGCGACCGAGAATGAGCAAAGTTTCCTTCTCAACCTCCATGTTGAGCATCACGAAGTCCACGAGTATGAAGCAGTTCTGAATTTCCACCAGAACGTCTTCGATGATACCGGCAGGATAGCAGACCGATGAATACCCCAGCTGGAGCTGCATCCGCATTGGAGATAGCGTGTTGTAGATCAAATTGTCGAAGACCACCTTTGGCATGACACTAACACTTGAGACAAGGTCACAACGTGCCTTGTCAAAGTGGTGTGTGCCAATGGAGCAGGATATAGTAGGGCATCCTGGATCCTTCTTCTTTTCCGGAAATGTGTTGTGGATAGCAGCACTTCAATCCTCAGTGAGCTTGACAACTTTTGTGGTGGGAAATGGTCGCTTATTGTTCAATATTTCCTTGAGATAACGAGCATAAGTGGGCACTTGCATCGCATCCATCAAGGGCACATTGATGTGGATCTTTGGGATGACCTCAACAAAGCGATTGAATTACTCATCCACAGTTGGCTTCCAATTTCTTTGAGGGAATGGCATGAAGGTAGTATCCTCAAATTCCTTTTCCATTCTCTCACTGAGCTTTTCTCCCTTCTTAGGAGAAACCTCTTCCATATTCGCGAGACCTATGTGTGCTGAATACATTGGTTGTTTCGATGAAAGTTTTGAATACTGCCAAAACACCCTCTCAACAAGGTTCGTCTCTAGGTCCGAGCTCCTGCAGGTCTGACATTAGGTCCGACCATTTTTGGGTAGATCCGGCAAGGTCCGATGTAAGGTCCAACTTACTTTGTCTAGGTCTGACATGTTTTAGCTAGGTCTGACTTGCTCTGGCTAGATCCGACATGATTTTGCTAGCTCCGGTGCTAGGTTCGACTAGCTTTGGTAAGCTCCAGCGCTAGGTCCGACTAGATTTGGTTAGCTCCAGTGCTAGGTCCAATTAGCTTTGGTTAGCTCCGACGCTAGGTCCTACTAGCTTTGGTAAGCTCTGTTTCAAGGTTCGGTTAGCTTTGGAAAGTTCCGGTGCTAGATTGCAATGGTTCAGCTTTGAACTTGTAATGTTTCAAACTTGCTTTACACTTATGGAATGGTTGCTTAGTATTCTTTTACTAAGTTTTTTGTGTGTTTTGGTGGTTATGTCTGATATCATTTTGCTATGGTTTGCAAACATACTTATGTGAGGTGCTCACGTAAGGTGTCGTGGTTTCGGAACTAAAGTGAGTCAAGTCGAGGACTTGTGCTCGGAAGTATAGGTTGTTTATTTATTCGCAGGTGTTGCTTGAGTTCAAAACATGGTTGGTGACGGGATCCAATGAAATAGTCTTAGGGAGAAGATGAGGTTCAACAACCAAGTACTGGAGGAATTGTGGTTGAGTTGACCGGGAGGTTGCGCAACATGTTTAAATCAAGAACAATGCATATGAAGGTATCATGGACGTCATTGAAAGATGCTTAAATGTGTGCGCATGGACGTGGCTGCATGATTCCAAGGCGTGATGAAGATATGTGGACGTAAAGAATTGGTCGGCAAGGTCCAACCGACTAGGTTACAGACTCAGGCTGCGGCTGTGTCAGGTTTGACTCAAGTATGGAAAGTTGGTTATGATTGGATTTCGTGTGGATCATGAAGTTAAGTTGTTTTTAGGAATGTGGGATTCAATCCTAAGGTGTTTGGATGTCTTAAGATTACTTATATCTGTGTATAGAAGAGTCTTGAGCAGTTATGGAAAGTTTCGGTGGAAACTGTGTAGGATATGAGTCCTAGTTTTGTTTGGGTTGGCCTCATGTCTGGTTATATAAGCAAGGGAGGCAAGAGCTCGTGGTGCACAGACTTTGGGTTGTTCCTCTTGTGTTCTATTGAATAAGTATCATAGTTCAAAGGAACTTTTGTGCCTTGTTCGCCTGACTTGTTTTAGACAAGTTTTCTCGTCGAGTTTCTGCACAACACTACCTTGCCTCGGTGGTTTTATCATAACTCGAGTTTTACATATCCAATTGACATGATTCTTTTTGGGTCGTCTTCACAACTTGATCATCTGTCATCTGTATAAATTTCACGGTCATTAGGTTTGTGGTTTCTGACCTACACGAGTTTCCTCGCAGTGTTGCAGATCTAATTTTTATTGGTTAGAACAGATTGACCTTTGTTCGAGCTATTGATCATAACTTGAGTTTTTCTTGATGGTTTTTCGTGATTTTTGTTGTCGTGTCTTAGTGACTTGATTCTCCACAATCTATACTGGTTTTGTGACCATTGATCACATTTAGATTAGTTGCACACACGATTTCTTAACAAATTGATTTTCTACCGAGGGATTTTCGTTGCTTCACAACTTGATTATCTAACATCTATGAAAATTTGACAGTCATTGGATTTGTGGTTTCTTATCTACATGAGTTTCTTTGTAGTGCTGTAGATCTGATTTTTCTCGGGTAGAACAGATTGACTTTTGTTCGACCGTAACTTGAGTTTTTCTCAATGGATTTTCGTGATTCTTGTTGTGACGTCTTCGTGAATTGATTCTCCACAATATATACTGGTTTTGTCACAATTGATCACATATAGATTAGTAGCACACATGATTTCTTTAACAACCAATTTTCTGCCGAGGGGTTTTTGTTGCTTCCCCTAAAAAAGTTTTAATCTACCATTCACCCCCCATCTGGTAGCTTTTCACGTGCTCTTCGATCCTACAATTGGTATCAGAGCCATAGTGTTTTGAATAATCATCATGGAGAAATACTCTGCCAAACCTTGTGTATTTAGTTGTATTGATTTTAAGGTTCGGAAGGCACGCATGTTGGCATTCATCCAAGCGCAAGGCTTTGCAATATGGGAAAAGGTGTACAAGCCTTACGAAGTGCCATCAAATGATCATGTTACGGCTACAAATATGAGAGATGTCGACAACAACAACAAGGCACGTAACATGATCATACAAGGACTAACTCAAAGCGACTTCGACCATGTTGCTCGCCTCCAATCTACGTACAATGTTTGGAAAGCTCTATGTGATTACCGTGAAGGATCCAACAGGATCAAGGAGGTAAGGCATGACATGTTCAAAAAGGAGAACATGTGCTTTGAAATGCAACCAGGTGAGTCCATCGATGACCACTTTGCTCACTTTAATAAAATTCTCAGCAACTTTCGTAGCGTCAATGTCAATTTTTTATATACTGAGAATGCTAGGCAATTACTAAGTGCATTAGACATGTCAATTTAGGAGATGAAAATTACATCTATTCGTGAATCTGATGTCATGAGTACACTTACTTTAGATGTTCTATATTCTAAATTGAAAACTCATGAAATCGACATAATATCACGTAAGAACCCCAACAAGTCTCTTGCATTTGTTTCTCAACATGACATGCCTAGCTCCAGCCAATATTCATCCTGTGGAACACTTGCTTTCTTGTTCTCTCTAACCCTTGAACAGATCGAAGAGTTTCCAGAGGAAGAACTTGCACTCATCTCTACTCGGTCCTCAAAAGCATTGCATAATGTGAGAACTAGAAGGAGAGGGAGTGTCAGACCTCAACGATGCTTCAAATGTGGTAAGACAGGACATTTTCGCACGGATTGCCCTAACCTTTCAGGTACTACTTCCCGTGATGAAAATCAAACAAGGATGAAACACTTCTCTGTAAACAACGACAAGAAAAAGAAGGGTTTTAGAGGATGACAATAGTAAATAGTTTTATCTCCACACTTCAAGAATTGGCTCGAGCGATGTTAACATCGGAAGTGACAAAGATGAATATGATTTGGCAAACTTGTGCTTCATGGCAGGCAAGTCAAGATCAAGTATGGAGGAGGTAGAACACAACAACAATAATGAAGAGGTATGTCCTACTTGTGAAGAAATGTGTGATGCTATTTCTCATGCCACTGTTATAGTTAAGAAAAAGAACAAAAATCTTAGGGACAATGTTGTTAAAATTGAGTCACTAGAACCTGAAATTAATCATTTGAAATCATTGATTCCTAGTGATGATTCTTGTTCCTCATGTGATTCAATATATGAATAATTGTCCTCTCTAAGAAGTGCACACACCTCCACACTTCATAAACTTTAGTTAGAAATTGAAAGGCATAGAGAGCTTGCTACACTTAATGATAAAACTTGAAAGATGTTAGTTGTTCAACAATTGATTTCTGTTGTTCTACTTGTGATGATCTTGATAAGAAATTACAAGTTGCTATGAATGAGAGTTCTATATTGAACAATGCTTTACATTATCATGAAGTTAAATATTGTTCTAATTACAAAATAAAAGGAAAAAGTTCATGTGAAAACTGTCTAGACTTGTCAAAGAAACTTGATGACATGAATAGGACACTAGAGCCGTTATATATGGGAATAAAAATCTAAACTTGCTGATGAATTCTTCCTAGTCTTGCAATGATAAAACTAGTTTAGGTTTCGATTCTCATGCTCATGTGAAGGCACATCCATCTAAAATTGTAATGTCATTAGGAAGTGGTTTGATTCAAATAGTTCCTAAACAAAAAAAAACTGGTTTCCAAATCTGCAGGGGTGCTGTCTCATTTAGCTTCTAATAAACATGTTGCGTGCTCATCTAGACATGAACGCAAAGTTAAATTTCGTTGTACCCACTGTGGTAGAGATGGTCATGTCAGAAATTTTTGTTATAGACTAGCTAAACAACAGAAAAAAAGGAAAGAATGCAAGCTAGATCTCCTAACTCTCAAGCAACATTTACAGCACATGCTAAACGAAATATCAAGAACATGCAACCTGCTGTTATGAGTAAAAAACTTGCAAAGTTTGCTTCCAAACCTACTATTTTTCGTGGTACACATGTAACACCTCGTAAGTTAGTAGTTGGGTACAAAAATCCTCAAACTTAGGCTCATAAACCCGTTGTTTTGTCTCGGCTTTCGTGTGTTTTTCCTGCTGTACGTCGTGTGACTCAATAATGGATTCCTAAATTCCTATTTACTAACCCCAGTATTGATTCATCGACGTATTGTGCTTCTATGTTGGTTACACATTTGAAGAAGGAGAATATTTGGATTGTGGATTCAGGTTGCTTATGCCACAAGACTGGACCTTCACCTGTTCAATCCTCTGGAGTTAAATGGTCCAAATCCATATCCACAGGGGGAGAATATTTTCATCAAAGAAGATGAAGAAGTCGTGCTGCCACCTGAAAATTCAAAAGCAAATGACGTTGATCAAACTTTATTTTTATCATTTTAAGATAGGAATCTTATTTGGAGATTAACTTTACACTTGTGTTGCGATCTACACCTTAGGCACGGATTTTAACCATTGTTGTGCCGATGTAACCAAAATGCAATGCCAGTACTACGTCCTTACCAAAGAAAAATCCTAAGTCAGTATTCCGGCATTTGTCTCAACGGTGGCACCAAAGACAGTCACTCGCAAACGTTTTCTACTCGAGTTACGAATTTTGCAGTTAGTGTACCTGCAGAAGACACATAATTTACAGAACACTCATTGTGGTGCCATACGGCACGACCCGCACGGGCGATCATTTCATGTAGTCACAATAATTTATATAAAAGTAACATTCGTCCCGTATCATTCCATAAGGGCCGCCCTGAGCTGAGCCACGTCTCAAGGTACATGACCGAGTTTTCTAGCACCCGACAGGGGTCTCACGTCTTTGACTAATGCTGCACCAGTAGGAGGTATTTTCGCGTGTTTATTAAAAAACACACTACATGCTTTTCAACCGCATGATAGGTGGTCATGTAATTTATCTCTTGTGCTAGGGATCAGCGCTGCGTATGGCCCTTTAAACATTGAACGTTTAAGAGTTGCATACTTCATGTTTTTGACCACATAATGGGGTATCCACGCTTTTGTCTAAAGCACGCCAGGGAGCAGCATTTTCGTATGTTCCCAGAACCATGAGAAGGTTCAGAGACTCATATTAACTCCCTTGCCAAGCCAAAGGGTACAATCAGTGTACTACCTCTCGTACGGTGAGCTTACCGCAATTGATCCACTTGCGGTGGCGTACCTTACCTCTTATCTGATGTTGGAGTGTTGTTACAGAATATAATAACACATATGTTATCTTTGCCACCTTAAGTAACTAATACTATAATAGACCTTATATGGGCTTACTTATTAATCCTCACTTGACTACTTCATAGTTTTCAAAAATAGGCGCTTTTCAAGTGTTCTATTCCCAACGGCTCTGATATTAGGTTGTGGGTGTTGGGTCCACACGTTCCAGGAATCGCATTGGGTGGTGCCGTGCGATGCGGAACCCAACAGCACACAAGAAAAGCCATATAAAATAACCAACACAATTATTTTATTTCACGGGATGATTCTTTTTTACAACATAATATATAACTCAGCGAAATATTTTATACTCACACTCTCAACTAGCTATGCACAAGAGAAGCCGTCCATGCCCACAGATGCTTCTCACTAGCTACATGAAGAAAAGAGCAGTGGCAAGGTATTCGTGAGAGATACATCTCGACAAGCTCGAGGTCTCATGGACAACCACAACATAAGCATAAGCTATAATACCTGCAAAAACCCCAATAGAGCAATCATGAGCTTGATGCTCAGCAAGACTTAACCTTCTCACCTAAGGCATGAAACTCTGCATGCTGGAAACTGTAAATAGTGGTAGCTGAATTTGCATCAAATACATGCCAACAAGTGAATCCTTACATTCATTTTTAGCATCAAGTTAAGGCTTCATATAAAGTAAATTTAGTTTGCACTACAACTACTGCATACAAGTTTGACACACAATATCAAGAAGTATCAAATTCCGATAAAAAATGTTCACTTCTTACTATGTCAAGACTTAGTGCCCAAGTATGCTCAAATAACCGTGAGCGACGGTGATTGCATCCAGTAGACACTCGGACAGCATGCCACATACGCCCATACTCGGAGTTGTGACGGCACACATTACTGATATCGCACACAACCGCCTTTCCCAAGACTCACCACATTGAAACAGCTCGATCTGCCCGAACAGCGAGCTCCCTCAAGGTGCACTTCCACGGTGAGATGTTCATGAGCGAGTGGACTCCCACTGTACTAACAACCGACGACATACGCTGATTCATGAGCTTCCAACATAGGATCCTCAAGTTACATCAGTTTCGTAGGTCCCATATAGCCAGTATGCACCCGATACCGTTCAAACTTGTCCAACAGGGCCAGGCACGAGACGGGCCTTACTCAACACAGGCAGGACTACGCACCCAGGACCATGTCCTGCTGCATTCTACGCTCCTGCCCGGTCTTCAATTCATTAAAGTGAATCCTCACAATTCAACTCATAATCCCAATCCGATATAAAGCCATCTGCTATTTTCGCGAGTAGTTTTAAACCACTCGACTTCTAACGATTCTTCCAACTAGACATTAAGCATAGCATCTTGAAAACGGGGAGCTACTATTCTACCCACAACCTCTCATATGGAATCTGGTCATGCAATTTGGTTTCATTGCACAAGACCTAGTGCCAATACATCTCATCCATATAGTGTGTAGAAAAGAAAATTTCACAAGATTTCTTAAATGCAAACTGGAGCTTGCCTTTCGGTTGAGAGTAAATGTCAGTGACGGTTAGTTAGTAGACTCCGTCAAGAAATCATGGTCAGCAGAACCAATATAGAAATCCTCTCCTCCAATTCGTGCTTGTAGTCCACCTTCGTCACGATCACTATCATCATGAATATGCATCAAATATAAGAATGCAATTTAGCAACATAACAATTGAAGTTGATAATAACTCAAGAAGGATTAATACTAACTAGGACTGAAAGTGCTGTTGCTGGAATACACAGAAACAGAGAGGAAACAAGATGAAATTAGGCAATGGGAATATGAAGTGATATAGATATTGTTTTGGACATAAATATGTGATCTCAAATTCTGCAGGTTCAACACATCCCCTGAGCCTGAGAAAATTACAGTGAGTTCATATGGTCATGGAAGAATAACCAGGTAAGTTTCAGATACAGTAATAGAATATATTGGTCTACAAAATTTCTTAAGTGTTTAGCCTTCTCTGAATTTTCATGGCCATCGAGAGGCTTTGGAATAGGTCAAACTAGGTTTTATGTATATAGGGGCTCATATAGAGTCCAAAACAATTTTTTTGACATTTGTATAAGCTTTCTAGAAGGAGAAATCCATTTTACAAGTCCCTCCAATTTTCTGAATAAGTCTCTGTTGTTTTTTCTATTTTTCTGGACATAGAAGAATGAATCCAAATTTGATCCAGTATATTAATTCAAATGGTCCTAATATTTTTTACTGTAGATCAAAGATATTTGGAGGAACATTGTGGCCACATTTGAGAATTTGCTTTAATATTAATAACCTGGAATAAATTCCAAAATATTTAATTAAGGAGAATTAATGAGGAACATCCATAGACTTTCCTACCAAATAATTTGCACCACGGCAAACTACATGACATTTGAAATCCAACAAAATTTATTTCACAATATTTGAACACTTGGACAGGAAATGGTGAATTTTCTAAAGTTGTGCTAGTTACTGGAATTATTTTCTTATCAATAATCCTCTCAACTGCTGACTGGTGGGCCCTAGGTTTTGACATGGGCCACTAGGGTTGTGGCAACACTCTGGGCCGAGATTTCTGCACAGCGAGATCCCGTGCCACAATCTGATCCACGGGTTGGAAACAGGGGCCGCACACTGTGCTTCTTCCACCTACGGCAGGGCAGGTGCGGTCGGCGCCGATGGGGGCACGGCGGCGCCCCTTGCCAGCTGCCCTTTCCCCTGCGCCTCCCCACCTGAAAATGGCCATCAGGGTCTAAATCCGTATGGGGAGATTGCTGGTGCGGTCAGGGAAGGCCGGGGCTGGCCAGATGTGGCCTCCCCACGGCGGCAGCCGCAAACCAATATCCGGCGAGGCTGAGCTATGCATGGACTGCAATACTCCTCGTAAATTCATCTTGCAGCAACCCTGTTCAATGCGGATTGTGATTTTGAATCGTAAACAAAGAGAAACATGACAGAAATTGAGGTTCATCTACGACCTATGTCAAAAGCTTCGGCGGCCAGGAAAACTTCAATAACCGGCGCTAGAATCGATCATTTCTATAGGTTTCTGTTTGTGGCTACTCGCACGAAGGTATAGAACATATTATTTGTTGTAATCAAAAAATTATTACACGTGGAAAGGAATTGCTTGGCTGAAGTTCCTCTGTTCTAAAGAACGGCCGAAGAAAAATTTCAGACTCCGGCTAATCAGTTTGATGAACGGACTAGCAACCCTGGTGGAAGTAAAATAGGGTTGTGGCAAACCTTTGGACGTCTTTGGTGGCGTGGTAGAAAGTCAGAATCCGTCGGACGATGGTTAACAGGGGTGGCGCCTTTTTTTTTAACTTCGAAAAAGAACACGGCTGACCAGCTCAGTAAGGCGACGGATGGCGCGTCACGAAGTCACTGATGATGAGGAAGCTTGTGCGCAGTTCATGGAACCCTTGCCCGAACTAGGAAGTAAAGGAAAAGCTTGTCGCTGTTTGCAGCTGAGGGGTGGCAAGAAATACAGAGCACCGGTTGTGTGAGCTGAGCAGAGAGGAAAAGAGTCGATGAGCAAGCTTGTGAGCAATTATATTGGCGAGTTTCTGCACCCTGGGGCCAGGTTCTGTGCTTGAGGAGGTGGAGCATGCAAGGTAGCATGGTGGCATGCCGTGAGGCAAAGTTTAGAAATAGAGCACGTGCGCTGGGGTCGGTAAGTGTTTTGTGCCACTGCCCAGTGGGGTCCACCTCCCAGTTGCCCTATTCTTTCTAAATCCATTTTCAGCTGGCACTTGAATCCGAATAAATGGAAAATAAATCAGGGTGGCCATTGACAATACAGAGAATCCACTTTTGAAGTCAAATGTCATAATTGACAATTTGAAGTTTGAAATCCATATTTGGATTTTGCACTCATCTAAGTCCTTTGCTTTATATTTCCTTCATATTACTCCAAATACCATCAATGATTTCAAATTAGTTATATTACTTAAGTGCTGGTCTTACTTCTTACAATTGCTGATTCAAACCTTAAGTTTAAATGAGTTTGAACCTTCAAGTCCATGTGTTTGAATACTTTTGATCAACATAGTTTAATTCTGTGTGCTTTCTCTCTCTATGCATTACACTAACTGAATTGCACATTATGACTTTTGGGCTTTTACGAAAAATTATCAAGTATCCACATGTTGAGCTTTTATAATCAAATAAAAATGAGAAAAGATCAAGAGAATATGCATGCATCACACTTCTTCTTTTGAGATGGCTTATCATTGCACTTAGATTTGAACTTAGAAGAAGTTGTGTGTGACTAAAACCATGTCCTTAAGCTTCTTATTGTCAAATGACATAGGCTTGGCTTGGTTGGTTAGAATAAGGCAGATGCGGCATATAATCTCTTGTAAACGTTATATGATCAGAATGTGTGCTTTAAATAATATTGAAAAATGAAAAATGCAGCAACAAGTGTCATGCTTTCAGATTTTGAAATAGTTAAGTTTGTGAGATCATGACTTGCTCAAATTGAAAATTACATTTGATTTCTAGCATGGATTACACTACTTTATGTATCTCATTAATGTGATAGTGTAAGTTACTTGATAGTATGACTTTGGAAGAGCTTTGTTTTATATGTATATGCTCATAACAGATTAAGATTTCTCTTTTGTACCTTGCTGAATACATTGTCAAAACGGAGAGATTGATCACACATTACACACATTCACAAGTGTTTTGGCACGATTCTTCTTAGGGGGAGTTTTTTTGTTTTTTTTTCTCATTTTATTTCTAATTTACAAAGGGGGAGAAATATTTCGGGGAGAAAATTCTTTTCAACATTTTTCATGTGAATAAGCCAATTATCGGATTTTAAGTGGTGTTGCCAATGCATTCATCAAGGGGGAGATTGTGACACCTACGCGTGCTGAGTACATTGGTTGTTTTGATAAAAGTTTTGAATACTGCCAAAACACCCTCTCAATAAGGTCCGTCTCTAGGTCCGAGCTCCTGCAAGGTCCGACAATAGGTCTTACTTGTTTTGGGTAGCTCCGGCAAGGCCCGATGTTAGGTCTGACTTACTTTGTCTAGGTCCAACTTGCTATGGCTAGGTCCGACATGTTTTTGCTTGCTCTGGCACTAGGTTCGACTAGCTTTGGTAAGCTCCGGTACTAGGTCCGATTAGCTTTGGTTGGCTTCGACACTAGGTCTTGCTAGCTTTGGTAAGCTCCATTTCAAGGTTCAGTTAGCTTTGGTAAGATCCGGTGCTAGATTGCAATGGTTCTGCTTTTAACTTGCAATGTTTTAAACTTGCTTTACACTTATGGAAAGCCTGCTTAGTATTCCTTTACTAAGTTTTTTGTGTGTTTTGGTGGTTATGGATGATATCATTTTGCTATGGTTTGCAACATGGTTATGTGAGGTGCTCATGTAAGGTGTTGTGGTTTCGGAACTAACGTGAGTCATGTCGAGGACTTGTGCTCGGAAGTATCGGTTGTTTATTCATGTGTAGGTGTTGCTTGAGTTCAAGACATGGCTGATGACGGGATCTGTTGAACTAGTCTTAGTAATAAGATGAGGTTCAACAACCAAGTTCGGGAGGAATTGTCGTTGAGTTGATCGGGAGGTTGCGCAACACGTTTGAATCAAGAAAAATGTATATGAAGGTATCATGGACGTCGTTGAAAGATGTTTACAGGTGTGCATGGAGTGCATGGACATGGCTGCATGATTTCGAGGTGTGATGAAGAGATTTGGACGTAAAGAATTGGTCGGAAAAGGTCCAACCGACTAGGTTATGGACTCAAGCTGCGGCTGAGTCAGATTTGACTCAAATATAGAAAAATTTGAGTTGGTTATGATAGTATTTTGTGTGGGTCACGAAGTTGAGTTGTTTTTACAAATGTTGGATACGTTCCTAAGGTGTTTGGAAGTCTTAAGATTACTTCTATCTATGTATAGAAGTGTTTTGAGCAGTTATGGAAAGTTTCGGTGGAAACTGAGTAGGATATGAGTCCTAGTTTGGTTTGGGTTGGCCTCATGGATGGGTATGCAAGGGAGGACAAAGCTCGTGGTGCATGCAATTTGGGATGTTCCTCTTGTGTTCAACTGAATAAAGATTGTAGTTTAAAGGAACTTGTGTGCCTTGTTCGTCCGACTTGTTTTAGACAAGTTTTCTCGTCAAGTTTCTACACAGCACTACCTTGCTTTGGTGGTTTTATCATAACTCGAGTTTTACAGATCCAATTGATGTGATTCATTTTGGGTTGTCTTTACATCTTGATTATATATTATATGTGAAAATTTCACAATCATTGGATTTATGGTTTCTGATCTACATGAGTTTATTTGTAGTGTTGTAGATCTGATTTTTCTCGAGTAGAACAGATTGACTTCTGTTCGATCTTTCGATCGTCACTTGAGTTTTTCTCGACGAATTTTCGGGATTCTTGTTGTGACACTACGTGACTTGATTCTCCACAATCTATACTGGTTTTGTCACAATTGATCAAGTATAGATTAGTAGCACACACAATTTCTTTAACTGATCAATTTTTTGCTGAGGGGTTTTTGTTGCTTCTGCTGAAAAAGTTGTAATCTACCATTCACCCCCCTCTGGTAGCTTTTCACGTGCTCTTCGATCCTATAGTATTCTCAACCAGTGTCTCCTCTTGAGTTGGGTGCAGTGGGTCACGAGTGGTTTTTCCCCCTATCATAGCCGCTGCACTCATATTCTATATGGAAGCCTCGAGTTGCCCCAAAATCTTCCCATTCTCCAATAGAGGGACAAGAGCTGCAAGTTGAAGCTCAACTGGTTCTTAAAGGCAGAAGCTAAGCCTTTAACCTTGGCATTGATGCTTTCTAGGGTCTGATCATTAGTCGATAACTTCTTACATAAGGCGTTATTGATCTTGAGTTGGCTAATGGCAAGTTCCCTCAAGGGTGGCTAGTTGCCATTGTTGTTGTCTTTGCCCCCTTGAAAGTAAGAGTGTGGTTGGCCCCACCTTTGACTTTCTGGACAGTAGCCATTGTTCTAATTCCTGTTGTTGGCTAGTATAAGACATCTTTATGGGTCTTGGGGGAGTCACTACTCATATGACCTGCATTGCCACAGACCTCACACATCATGTGAGAGTCTAAGGCTTGGATGGTGCCAAATACTTTTCCTTTGGCTCGACAGTCCAACTTCTTCATTAGGATTTCCATTTTGGCGGCGAGCATGTCCACCTCTTTCAAGGTGTGCATGCCTCGCTGCCAGGGCTGGAGACGCTCATCGCTCCAACACATGTTGGAAACAATCTTCTTAATCAATTGTTATGCTTTGGGCACCGTAAGCGAGAGGAAGGCTCCTCCAGCAGCAGCATCCATACGGTCATGGGTTGACATAGTCACCCCATTGTACAAGTTTTGGATGATGATCCTATCATCCATCCCATGGTGGGGACCCGCCAGGATGTACTCCTGCAGCCTTCCCCACGCCTCGAGAATAGACTCCTTGGGCTCTTGTTGGAAGCTTATGTTTTTCCGCGTAGGGCATTCATTTGGACTAATGGGAAGAACTCGGTGAGGAATGATGTAGAAAAATTTTTCTAAGTGTTTATAGCACTTCGGTTCATGTAGAACCACCGCTTCGCCCCCTCAAGGAGAGAGAACAGAAACAGTCGAAGACGGATGGCATCAGGCGTGACATCCTTGATCTTGAAAGTGCTATAAATCTCAAGGAATTGTTGCAGATGATCACTGGTGTCCTCATTGTCTTCCCAAAGAATGGGTTAGCTTGCACCATAGTGATTAGGCCTGTCTTGATTTTGAAGTTAACGTCTCTCGTGTTGAGATTGGGCCTAGTAGGCACATTGTCACTAGATCGATCCAAAAAACTCACAAAGGGTCTTCTGGGCCATTGGCTTGCAGCATGATGGTGTAGAGACGACGAGTTTCCTAGCCGACAAGATCACCTGAGGAGGAACGACATGAGGTCAAACTCTTCTCAGTAGTGACTCGGGATCTTTTACATAGTTTGCCAACAAACGGAAACCGATCATTCACTACCTTGTTTTCACATCAAAGAATGTGAAAACAAAAGAGGGTTATCCTACTAAAAACCTACTAGAATCCTATCTACCACATGATCATGCAAATCTTCTTTGCCCTCCACGGCAACGACGCCAAAAATGCTTGTTGGTATTCCTTAACATCTATAGTTCATCCTAGTAGCAAGGCTAGTTCTATAGAGGCACTAGGCTAACCCAAACCAAAGAAAGATGAGTTCCGCAAGATCATAGAAAGTATCGTTGTAGCATTTCACCCAAGAGTATTCTCTAGTGTATCGCATTTAATTATCCCAAAGGATAGCAAGCGAAAGACTGGCAAAATCAAGGAGAGAATAGGGTGTTCTAGTGAGGGATCCAGTGGGATGGGTAAATGAAGTAGTGGGGTAGTGTGACACACACCTAAGCAAACTACTCTAAAGGGTAAGAATATCCTAGTGGAGGTCGAGTTAAGGATGGATCTACTCCTACTCTGCTTTAAGTATTCATATACATGGCCTATTAGTGTACACATGGGTATGCTAACGATGAGTACTAGGGCTTAGTGGTACAACCTATCAGGCACGAGTTTACCCTGGACAACATCAGGACGATTCCTGCCACGAGCCTGCTGCGTAGCCGAACGTGGTATATTACAAATGACGCACAGGGCTGTCACCACCTGCCGCCTACCCCTACAAATCGTGGGTCTACGAGACATCCTATGCTACTTAACGATCCAAGCACCATGCTTACATGCATGCTATGTAAATACCTTAAGAGGTGCAGTACAAGTATCTTCCTAAGGCAATGACTAACCTAAACATCATTGCAACCAATGTTGGGACCAAGCACTAAATTACTCATATTAACATAATCATACTAATACCTAGTTAGACTATTGTGGTAGTGTATGATGTTTATGATAACAATATATGTGTATTATGACTAGATGATAATAACTTCTACACCTAGCCCATACATGGATTCCGCATTCAAACACGGAACGTTTTATCCAAGTATATGAATAAGTAAAGACTAATGATATTAATATAAACCATAATGTCAAAAATTAAAGAAAAGATACATGAGCCATACCATTCCTAATTTGGTCTTGGGAGTAGAGGCTCCTCTCTACAGCCCAACCTCTATTAAGGACTAAGAGAGCACTAATGTAGTACAAGAGAAAATGCTTGAGTGGTGTGTTGGAGAAGTGAGGCACCCCCTCCTATTTATACACAGAGTAGAGGCAGTTCTGGCCACAATTAGCGTGTGAATCAGTCTTTACCGCCTTCTGGGAGCCATAGGAGAGCGCGACGCGTTGGTTGACCGGGTTTGGCACCAGGGCCAAGTCGGTCAAGCTAGACGGTTGCCGACCTGGTCCTGCCCCCCTCAGCTGTGCTTTCTCCTGCTGACTGATAAGTTGGCCCATGTTTCATCCCCGCGTGAATCGACGTTGGGTTCCCTCGGATATGCCTGTAAATGGGTCCATGGATCTATCTGATGCCACATGTCATCGTGTGATTGGCTGAGGTGACACTTTTTAGGATTGCTCCCCTCATTATCCATCAATTTTGCATAAGAACTCCTGCATGCGCTATTTCTCAAGGTACAAGTAGAATTATGTCAAGTCTAACTATGACGTGTATAAGAAATACTTATTCCCTCACATAATTAAGTTATATTGACGTCAAAATTGGAATATAACAACCGTCAACAACATCGCCGACGCCCCCACTTATCGAGCAGATAGCCCAGAGCACCGTGGAAGCAGCTGCATCATGGTGTGCCATGCCCATACCAGCTAAACCCTGGTTGGACTTCCAACCTCCATTGGACCATGTTGCCAATTGGCACGCGAACAGGCATCACCTCAGCACCTCACCAATAATAGCTCTAGACAATCATGGAATGATGCCCCAACCCAGACAGAAGGCACCAATGTTGTACCGTTCACCCGCTCGTCTTCTCCAAACCAGGCCTAGGAAGTACTCTGATCTTTGTCTGGCGTTTAGCGCCCGAAAAATATTTGAGAAGGGGTCGCACAATGCCTCTACGAGTCCTCGCGATGCTTTCCCACCAAGGAAGCCACCACAGCGACGACGAGGAGCAAAGGCCAAGCCCTATACACAACAGGCCAAGCTCAAGACCACCATCAACAACGGCGACCTCCAGGGGTCTACGAGCATCCCAGAAACTCACAAGATCTCGAGGAATGCTGGTAGAGGCCAGAAAAAACCCTAAGCGCGTATATACAACTCTTCTTCGAGAAGAGCAACGAGCTCCTTGGCTCCGAGGATGCTGAGATCATCAGATCTTTCCTCTCGAGGGTTGCCCTCTAGTCATCGGCACTCAAGCTCGCTCCCACCAAGCCAAGATACACGAGGGAGCTTCTTGACCTCACCTCCCACTTCACTTTAAGAAAAGGGGCGGTAGGGGCCCGCACCGATGCACCAGAGCCAAGACCCAACGACCCCAAGACCCGAGAGGGCCTAGTGCTCCGCTGAAGGGAAAGGTAACGGTATATTGGCCCCAACAAAGGTGGCCCTTAGGGTCGGGCTCCAGCGTAGTCATGACCTTCGACCGAGACGAGAAAATGGCCAAACGGTCGACCACCCCCTTCGAGACAATGCTCGAGAAACCTTGCACCCATCATGGCTTCTCGGTAAAACAGCCACTAAAGGAATGCATCCTCCTCCGGCATTTCCTCGGCGGGAAGGTCGGTGCCCTGGGCAGCAAAAGGAAGAGGGCATCTGCCCCGGGCCCAGAGTCAGAGGGTCCCGTCCTTTATAGAAACAATGATTGCTTTGTAATATGCAAAGATAGATTTGTACTCGGGAGCCAGCCCAGGCCAGAGAAGATGCCTCAAAAGTCTAGGTCCGTCGACTCAGATATCTGGACTTACCTCCTATTATCCACAATAGCCTTCACCTTCAACAGATCTGATCACCATGACTACATCCCGCAGCCTAGGCGATACCCCTTGTTATTGTTCGTATTTCTTCAAAAACAAAGTTATCCGCAAGCGCACGGAAATATCTTTGCAGCACTTCTACTTAAAACATATTCTCAAGGGTATCAAATCCAAGGACCTTGTGAGTGATCTTCTAGCTTGTTCTCCCAAGAACACACAGTTTGTTGTGTACGAAAGGAATTGAGAGGAATTAAATAGTTTGAAATATGGGCCACAATAGTCTATGGAAGTTGCTTGCTTCGAGCACGGGTTTACCCTTGGCAACACCAAGGCGATTCCGGCAACGAGCCTATGGCATAGCTGAACGTGGAGGATTACTAAGGACAGATAGGGCTGTCACCATACGCTCTACCTCTTCAATCCGTGGGTCTACAAGATATCCACTGATTAATTCTAACCTAAGCACCATGCTTAAGTTCTAATTCACAACAGTAGTCGTTTCAAATGCAAAGCTACAACTAGATCCTCTAATTAATTAAAGCAGTGAACCTACAAGCAGTTATGAAAGTAAACTACTATGAAATAGAAATCAAACTTGTACTAAATTCACGAAAATTTCTTACTCGATTTTTGCAGAACTTTCGTAGAGGTACAAGTGTGGAAGAGGGACTTGACAAGCCCAAGCCTCCTCCTCCTAGATCCTCCTCACTCTCCTTCTACTATTCTCAAACTTGTAGTGTGTGGAGAAGTGTTGGAGTAGGTGGGTATTTATACACAAGTTCAGTCGGTTTGGCACCACAATTAGTGCGCGAATCGGTTGTTACCGCCATGAGGGAGCCACAGGAGGCCAACATGTGGAGGCTGATTGAGTTTGGTGCCAAGGCCAAGTCAGCCGACTAAGGGGGTCGACCGACCTGGACGTAGTCCCCCCTTGGGTGTGCTTTCTTGGGGTGACATCCAAGTGGGCCTTGACCCCCTTCCCGGGTGGAACACCGTTGGATCTCCTCGAATACGTGTGGGAATGAGTCATGGATCAATGTGATGCCACGTGTTGTTGTCTGATTCATCGAATGGTATGTTTTTTGGTTAATCCCTTCATGCTTGGGTATTTTTGAGGTTTAATTCACCTGCATACAAATAGACACTAACACTTGTGGAATTTATTAGTTTTAACTCCTACCACTATGTTGTGTTCTCCATTTTACAATTCTTATGCAGTAAATTGACGGTCATATTTTGCATTTAAGGACCATCAACAAACTTCCCCACTTAGTCCTTTGCTCGTCCTCGAGTGAAGGCAAGAAGAACTAAGTTCTAAGATAAATATTGCTATGAATGTGAAAGAAGTATACAAAGTATTTTGACTCATACCTTTGCTTTTGAACCCTTTTTGTGGCCACCACATCATCTTGGGCGTTTGACAAGCGGACCGGTTGAGTGTATCTCATCCAGACTTCCTCCCGCTGAAATAACTTCCAAAATTGCTATATTTCAAATATCAAAAGGATAATGCATTTTACTCTTCTTTTGGGCTCTCTCATGTCACTCGAAGTGTTTGAATCCTCACCTTGGCATAATTTTACACTTTTGTCCCTACAACTAAATATGGCTGTTTGTGGAGCTTGGTAGGGATAAAGGGTAGCACACTTGCAATTCATATTTTACTAAGTAGAAAACGAGATCCATATGAGATGTTCAATGAAGAATCTAAGTGGCATATGCATGTGGTTTTCAATATTCATATCATATGGCCTTGGTGGGTATTTAATTTCCAATGAGAAAGAAAGGCAAACCTTAAGATTTCAGAATTGTGCAAAATTCAAAATCAATTTCAAGCAAGGGTTCATCCATGGGTTTATTGTTCTCACCATATCACACCAATCAAAAACTTAGATGATATGTTGTCCTAATTACTTATATGGGTCGAGAAGCGTGGTAGTGAAACCAAAATACAAGGTATACTAATTCCATATTGAAGCAAGTTGCAAAGTTTATTTTGATTGAGTTGATTTTAATTTGAATTTTCATGAATGCGTCAAAATTTTCAACTCAAATTGCATTGAATCACCAAGAGCAGTGGATAAAAGATTCAAACCAACATTGTGTAGCGAAACGGGCCCGAGAGGAGCCACTCATAGGTCGGCTGAGCCAAGGGGTCAGCCGAGCTCTGGCTGGCTGCCCTAGTGCTCTGCTTTGTCGTGTCGTATCACGTGCACGTTTGCGACATGTCCTCGGGTGAAATGTGTGATCTAAACATCACAAAATCGTGGAGGTACTCCTCCCCCACACTTGTTCTTGGAAACTTTATTTGACATGAAATAAACTAAAAGGGGAATCCTTACCGGTGTTAGATTAACTGGTAGGTTCACTTTATTGAATAGAAAATTGGGGGTGCTTACATTATTGAATTACAAAACATTGGAATAAAACAAAAATAACCAAACTAAGGGGTAAGCACCTGATGGCCTAAATGGATGTCTATTCATGGTGCCTTATAGTTGTCGGGCATCCCCATGGCCTCACACAGGCGCTTGATTTTAGTGCTCATGCCCTGGCGTACACCAACAATCTCCTTAAGGGCATCATATCATCTTTTAATTCAGCCCTCTCGATGCATGCTTCGGCCACCATGCGCGCTAGCTTCTTGTTCTCCAAACGGAGATTTTCTGTCTCCTTGGCTAGCTGCACCGCATCAGCATGGGAAGTGTTCTCACCACTGCTTTGATATTGGCCCAGAGGCCTTTTTATAGCAGGTAGTGAGAGGTGACGTCTCACCCTGGAGGGAGACAAAACCGTTGATTCCTCCAAGGCTAAGTTGTCCACATGCTTGTAGAGACCTTTTCCATAACCGGTTGGCATTCTCACACGCTTGATTATAAAAAGGTCGTTTGCAGGCTCCGGCAGGGTACGAGTTGATGACTCATAGTGGTGGCTCACTACATCGCAGTTCTTCATTTTGAGAGTGCCCGTCTACTTCTCGCCAGGCTGGAGCCTGGGACAGACTTGGTCTTTTGCATCAAAAAGATGAGTTGCAATAGGCTTGAGAGCCACCATTGTTGGTCATGGCAGAAGAGTACGTGACTTCATGGGCGCTTTATGCGGAGAAGGCGACCGTGCCATGCTACGACGAGCACGGCTACGTCCACAGGGCGTCCCAAGAGGCGGGATTGTGACGAGAGGTGCCACTTCCAATGCCATCACAACCTCAATGGCCATGGTGGAGTCATTGTTGGCCGGCGTAGGTTCCCCACTGTGGTTGAAAGTGAAGTTGGAGGAAGCATTGGGAGCGATGCTTTTTCCTTTGCCAGCAATGATGGATGGGACGAGGTGGAAGATGGGAGAGGATGTTTCTTTTTTGGAACCATGCAAGTTTCCTCTCTTTTCATGGCTTTTTAATATTGCCGAGGTGAAGATAGGAGCTATCGCATCGAGAATTCTGTTGGGATAGCACGAGGGAGATAACTCGCAAAAAAAGAACCCTGACGGCACCAACCGAAAGTCCACTGACCTAGGGGCTCGACTGACCTGATGTGTGCCCCGTCTGGCCTGTTGTTATGTGTGTTATCTCTGTGGGCCATAAGGATCAGTTTTATAATGGGCCCATGTGCTAGACCTCGAGGAACTATGTGGAATTTAAAAGAATGGTGTGGAAATCGATAAAATTTACCACATCAATCTCTTTTTCCACATCCTCTTGGGAATCTACAAAGATTTTGAGACAGTGTCCATTTACCTTTAATACATGACCCTCATCATCTTGGAGCATGATGGCTTCATAGATGAAGTTTCTATTACGGTAAATGGTCCTTCCCATTTACTTGGTAATTTACGATGTCCATAGAGTTTTACCTTGGAGTTATAGAGAAGGACTTTATCTCCAGGCTTAAAATCTTTTGGCATAATTAGTTTGTCGTGCTATCTCTTGGTTGTTTCCTTATAGATCTTGGCACTATGGTACGCCTTATCCATCCATTCGTCAAGCTCAGATGTTGGTGTTTGGAACCGGCGGATCTCCCGACACTACCTTTGGTAGATCGAGGAGTTGTAGTTCGGTAACGGGCGCGCAGAGATTCAAGAAGGTGAAAGACACGTGTACACAAGGATTTACGTGGTTCAGGCCGCCTGAGCGTAATACCCTACTCCACGGGGTGTGTTGGTGATATATTAAGATTGTGAGTCTAGAAGAAGCTCCAGAAGAAGAAGCTCATCTAGCTCAGGCTGTTCTGCAGTGGTCTCGAACCGTCCTTTGTGTATCGTCGACCAGTCCATTTATAGTACAAGGACTGGTCGTTACAACGTTAGCCTGGCCCGACAGGTGGCCCCGGCGGTTACACACACTTGATACACAATAAATGGGGTTAATTACCCTTAATAGCCTAGTAACGGGCCTTAATAGTGTCGTTACCAGTATTAAGGGCCATCCGATCGTGTGTCATTAATATGGTATTAATGACACATAATCGGGTCTTGAAGTCTTTGATTGATCATTGAAGGTCCAGAGCCGTTGGGGGGTCCACCGGCCTGATAGTTGAAGTTGAAGGTCCGGCGGATGCCATGTGGCAGCTCTAGAGCTCACCATCATGGACGAGTAGGTCCGGTGCTGTTGAACACGTGTCAGTACCGGAGCTTCCCTCTTTCTGGGGTTAGGTCCGGGGGTGCCATATTGGTATTCTGGCCGAAGCTTCCCAGGTGTGGGTGATAGCTCCGGTCTTGTGATACACATGGCGGCCCCGGAACTGACCATGTCGGGGAAGCAGGTCCAGCTATGCCTGACATGTGGGGCCTTCAGAGTTCTTCAAATCTGGTAGATGGAGATTCCTTGTGATCTTTGCAATCCCATGGGGTATCCGGTACAGATGGTACCAACAGTGGCCCCCTGGACTCACCTCCGGGAGAGACCTTTTGTATGAAGTCATTTCGCTGGAGGTGGGTCCATTCTTCCGTTTCTGAACCGTGTCTTCAAGGGTCTTTGGTTGTGCCGTTGGCGGTAGTCCTCAGTTAAACTTCTGCCGCGTGGCGTATCTTGAAGGCGGCAGGTGAGATCTTAGTGTGCGAATCTCACGCAATTGAAGGTCGCCGGTTCCCGATACGAAAATCGTATCGGTTCCGCGCGCCCTATCGGCAGCCGACTTCGGGATTCCCGCCTTTCATGATGACAAACGTTCACCTGGGGTAAGAACCTCAGCTTGATCGTCGGGGTGGCTCCAGGCCCCCTTGTCATTGGTGGGGTGAAATCTTCGAAGGGTATTGTCGGCTCCTCTGCGGTTTCCATCCAGACGTTGTGGGGGCTTACATAAGAAGGAAAGCACGCACCGTTTGGGGTTCTTTACGCCTTTCAATCGATGTTGCGCTCAAACCTTCCAAACTTTTGCTTGCCTTTCCTCTCCTGCCTCACCGTGCCGCGATGGAGTTGGGTCTCTGCCAAAGCCAACTGAAGACTGTTGATGATTTGAAGAAGGTCCGGGCCCTCATGGGATGGTCCCCTGACTTCTTCAATCACTTGGTCTGCGCCGGCAAGCTTCCATTCGAGAAGGAACATGCCGGCGACATGGTGTACTTCTCCGCGTACGCCATGGTGGGACTGATCCCACCTTTCTCCTCATTCTTCTTGATGCTGCTAGACTTCTATGGTCTGCAGCTTTACCACCTTGGACCCCACTCCATTCTGCTGGTGTCCATATTTGTCCACTTATGCGAGATGTGGGTGGGCATTCCCCCTGCATTGAGATCTTCCGCACCTTCTTCACTTTCCAGACCACAGGTTGGAGCGACGAGTACCTTGGCTTCTATTATTTCATGAAGCGCAAGAAGTGCCCTTACAAGTACTTGCGGTCGTTCCCTTCTAGGAAATGGGACGACTGGAAGAAGGATTGGATTGTAATCAGGGTGGAGGAGCACGAGAAGCTGGAGCTGCCTCCCCAACATAGACACTGCAGTTTGGAGTGAAGCTCCGGTGCTGTCGGATGCCTTCGATCCTGCTCTGACCAGGATCCGCCTGTATGTGGAAGGAGGAGTGACTCCCCAGGCTGTGTTTTGCAGCTTCCTGACCAACAGGTAGGCTCCGTTGAAGAGGAGGGAGCAGTTGGCTTGGGCTCTCAACAGTATGCTGGACGACGACCGGATCGTGACCAGTTTGAAGTCCAACATGGAGGGTGCAACTTTGGAGTTCCACCTGAAGAAATTCCAGCATGGCATCGACGTTGAGGGCGAAGATTTGGCTCTGCCGCCAGCTTTCCTTCCACTGAACATGGAGGCAACATTCAATAGGGAGCTCCGGCGGACGATGCCGGTGCTTGACGACCTTGGTGTCGTTGAGAGGCACTCGACCACCAGGTTGGCGATCTCCGAAGCTCCAGAAGGTGGCTCTGTCCCCGCCCCTAAGCCAAGAACCGAAGTCGTCGGCAAGGGCAAGGAATTGGCCGAGCCCTCGAGCCGTAAGAGGAAGCATGCTGACAGGAGGGCCAGTAATTCTTCTTCTATGACATCTCCTTCTCCCTGGAAGGGAAGGTTCTACAACGGCGGCGTTTACTCCAGTTGCGGCATCTTCCTGGGGTCCTAGCTCCGGCCAAGTGACTCTGGTCCCAGGGCCAGCTGAGGGCTCCAGGTCCGGGGGTCCTTCCCGGTCGAGGGGGGCCTCGACCAGAGCAACGCCAGCAGCAACAGCAAGCTCCGAGGGACCCTCCAAGACAACCACGCCAGTGTCGGCTGGGGACAGTCCGGGGCGTCCAGAGAAGAGGTTCCGCGGGAACTGGTGCGGAAGCCTTCTGAGGTAAATTTTGATTTTTTTACCCCAGTCAATTGTTTTATTGTTAACTGTGTTTTGAGTCTCTTCGTCCTTCATCCACAGCATGCCCAAGAAAAGGGATGAAGCTTCGGCCCCTGCAGCAGCAGTTGAGGCTATGCGGGCTGAAGCTCTGGCTCCAATTCCAGTGCCGCCCCAAGAGGTGGCAGAGGCTGCGGCAGCCCCAGTGCCGACTGTTGTGGTTTTGGATGACTCATCTCCAGAAGTTCCCATGGTAGCACCGGACCACGGGACTGAAGATGTACCAGCAGCGCCAGCCTCGGAGGTTGAAGCTCCAAACTTGGATGATGTGATGTTGGATGCTCCAGCCATAGAGCCGGAGGAAGCTGCGATTCCGGCCCTAGAGTCGGATGTTGTTGAAGCCCCGAAAGTCGAGCCGGTGGTTGAGGAGGTCTCGCCGATAGAGCCGGGTGTTGATGAAGCTCCGACACTTGTGCCGGTTGTTGAGGAAGCTCTGGCGATAGAGCTGGTAGCTGCAGAAGTTCTGGCTGTGGAGCCGGCTGTTGAAGAGGTTCTGGCGTCTGAGCCAGTTGCTACGGAGGCGACGGCACCTGAGCCTATGGCGGTCGAAGCGCCAGCACCGGAGCCCATGATGGCTGAAGCGCCAGCACCCGAACCAGAAGCGGAGGAAGCGCCTGCGCCGGAGCCAGAAGTGGAGGAAGCGCCTACGCCGGAGTTAGAAGTAGCTTCTGCTCCGGCCGAATCTTCAACGCCCGCTCCGGAAGCAGTGATCCCGGAGGTGCCCTCTGTCGAGCCAGGGTGCTATGATGAAGCTGCTGGCCACCCGCCGGAGGGGCCAGTTGTTGATGACTCGGCGGCTGGGCCTTCAGAACCAATTCTGGAGGTCGATACTTCTGTTGCAAGCACTTCCTTGGCGGTGGCCGAGGCTATCCCGGAGGACGGCCCTAGTGCCGTGGAAGCTCAGGGTACCGCTCTCGTAGAGTGGGACCCAATTTTTGTTGCTGAAGATCCGCTGGAGCCAGCGGAGATGACACCGGCAGGTCCAGACCTGACCCCCCTGTCGTTGTCCATCAACAACGCCTGCTCCAGCCTTCGCCAGATTCAACTGGCCTTCTACCACGACAGCAAGGCCCTCGAGGAGGAGCGCCAACACTACAGGAAAAACGATCATTTGCGACGGCTATATTTATTTGCGACGGCCAGCCGTCGCAAATAGAATAAATTGCGACGGCCCGCATCTAGCCGTCGCAAATAACATGGCCGTCGCAAATAAGAGCTTATTTGCGACGGCCATCACAAGAGCCGTCGCAAATAAAAACTTATTTGCGACGGTCAACCCTATTACCGTCGCAACTAAGGCAGCCGTCGCAAATAAGTGTTTATTTGCGACGGCTTCTAAAAGGACCGTCGCAAGTAACGTTAATTGCGACGGCCACGTGGATGGGCCGTCGCAATTTAGGGGGCCGTCGCAAATAAGGGCCTTTATCCCGACCCGACTCTTCATTCTCGTCCACTCACAACTCATCACCAGCAGCCCCCGCCGCCTACCTGCCGCCCTCCGCGCACCGTCGCCTGCCCGCCGTCGTTGCGCTGCCGCCGGCCCGCCGCCCTGCCGTCGCCGCCCCGCCGTCGCCGCCCCCAGTCCGTGGCGCCCCCGCCCCGCCGTCGCCGCCCTCAGTCCGTGGCGCCCCCGGCGTCGCCGCCCCCGGTCTCGGCTCGCCGCCCCGCCGCCGCCCCGGCTCGCCGCCCCGCCGCCGCCCCGGCTCGCCGCCCCCAGTCCGTGGCGCCCCCGTCGCCGCCCCGGCCCTCCGCGCTGATTGTATAAGGTATTTCCCTCATTTTTGATACTCTACTTTGCTTATCCTAGTTTGGATTGGCTAGTCAGAGAGATCTTCGCTTAATCCGAGCTGTATGAAATGATCAGTTTATAGCTCCATCACATAGAACTTGCCTATGTACTTCATAGCACAACTAGCCCCTCATGAGCCCTGATGTATAGTTTTCCTTTGATATCCTGTTATGTTTGGACAGTAAATCTATTTATTGATATGTTCATGATTCACTAAGCATCCATTTTTTATCTGTCTCGAAAGCTTATCTTGATTCTGGGCTTAGGTCCTAAATTTGTGTTACTCCAGTCCATGTTACGTTGCTTTGTTTCTTTTACCAGCTCCGCTGTAAGTTCTTAATGCTGATAGCTTGAGGCCAACAAATGGGATAAAGGAAAAAGGGTACGGCCATCATTCGGACGGCCCCCACCAATGACCGAGCGATCACGAGACATATTCTCCTCTGATCATTTCTCTGCTTTGCTTGGCCGCTAAGCTAATTGTTGTACAATTAGTCCGGCTTTACCGGTCGGCTGATACTATCGTTACTAATTAATTAGGTGCTTTCGGCCGGCACACAACTTTTTTTTTTCTAGTCCGTCCATCCAGCTTCATTTTGCTACCAGTCCAGATAACCAATCTGAGGGGAATATACTTGCGCTAGCCGAGAAAACATAGAGCACTCCCGCACGAACAATCGGTGTCCTCCATAATTACCATGAGATGTCTCTATTTTTTTTTCAATCGCTAGGAGGCCATAGTATCTATAACAACATTTTTTCTAGAGTTTTGGAATCACCACTCCAGGGCTCTCTTTCCTAAACTGAGCTTGCTGGCATGTGTCCGTCAAATACGAGTATTTGCACCTTGTCATGCAACTGCCATTTATTTTCCAACGTCATTGCTGCAGCTAAGCAGTGCCTCCACACACATGTATGGTCGACGCACATCCGCAAAGTAGTAATAATCAAATAACAGGATCGAATACTTAATTATTAGCTTAGAGATAATACTACAATAACCAAGTGTATTGTGGTTCCTCTAAAAAATAATAGAAACTTTTGTTATTAGATACTATAGTATTACATGTGTGGATGTTCCAAAAAATGTAGTTTCTAAATACTGTGGTTTTTCAAAACAGCAACAGCCAAAGAGGCCCTACATTAGTTTATCCCACGAAATTTGCAATAAGAAAAAGCTAACTAACCAACAAACACACCTGACGTATGAAGTACGGACAGAGAAAAAGAGTTACTGTAATGAGAGACACGATATAGATGGACCAGTTTGGGCGAGGTAAAAGGTGAGCATGAATCATGATGGTAGACCAGTTTACACCGTTTGATGCTTTTGCACGGTTTATTTGTAAACGAATTAGCGGAGTCCATGCAACTCTAACAGGGACATCAGAACTCACAAGAAAATGAGTCTGTTCTTTGTCCTGTGACACTAATTACCCCGTTCTTTGGCTTCAATCTCATACTCATGAGTCGTAACCATACATTCACCGAAAGGGCATCCTGATTCATAAACCAAAAAAATCAAGCCGTCCCTCTCGTCGGAGATCCCGATGCTGCGGAGTGCAGGATGGGGCTGGGCTGGAGGAGGAGTCACCCGGATTGGGCCGGGTTGATTGATACATAAAAAATGGATTGGGTTTGGGTTTAGTCCAGATCTTGGCCGGGTTGAGTCAGAGAATTAGATCCTAATTTGATACTAATTGTCATGCTTTGGTAAATATGTTTATTATGTAGGTTACTATAATTAATAATTTTTTTCTCTTGTTCTTTTGATTGCATGAGTGTTTAGAATTAATAATTTTTTTCTATTCTGTTTAGTGTATGTTTGGACTTTAGTGCATTCATATAATGTTCTTGAGTGACTACTTAATATATATAAATAAAGGGGTTTTAGGTCGGCTCGGACCAACCCGGAAGCGCACAACACGTAATAAGTGTGATCGTGCCGTGTAGACCATTGTAGTGGTACCGTATGCGTCAAGTCGACACGGAAGCGAACGGGTTGGTAAGGACGTCAATGACCCGCGATTGCGTGGACGGTGGAAATGGATGTGGAATTGTCATCTAAGACCAACTTTCCTCTCACTCTTTCTCTAGTTCTTTCCTGTCTCTTAAAGGACCTGAAAATGAACATGAGCAACGTAACCTATAGCAATTGATTACCCGTTTCGGATCGGCACGTCTCACATGCCATTGGCATGTGAGACGTGCAGGTTCGGAATTGTCCCTTTTTGGACAGCCTCGGAGTGACCGAGGGGGCGTGGCTTGTGACGAGACGCGGGTCCGGATTTGGACGAGATTTCGGTGGCGTAACCCTGTTGTTCTCTGCTGCACCATTTTCGGGCGTGCAGTGGAGAACAGCGGGGTTATGCTGCCGAAATTTCGTTCGAATCCGGATCACGCGTCTCGTCATGAGCACGCTCCGCTCGGTCACTCTTGGGTGGGTTTAGGATCTATCTGCCTAGGTTGTAGGGCCGTGACATAACACAACAATACATTAACGACAATTTCTTTCGCATTAAACTGCAGAGTCAAAAATGGGTGAAGACCGCAGTTGGATGTATACTGGCTGGAAGAGCAGAAATGGTGGTCACTCCGATGAGTGGTTTATCAAGTTAGATCAATTTTTGGATCGAGCATTTTCGTTGTCAACGGAAGATATGGTGCGGTGCCCATGTACAAAGTGCCGGAACACTAAGTTTTTGAGAAGATTGGAGCTTTCGTTTCACTTATGTCGAAACGGTTTCACTCCACAATATGAAGTGTGGACCTTCCACGGCGAGACTAATTCTCGAGTCATAGCCGAAGTGGATGAGGATGATGATATAACAGAGGTTGATAGGATGGATGAGATGTTAGAAGCTCTTGAAGTGGAGGATCCTCTTACAAATGAGGCAGAGAAGTTCTTTCGTGGGAGGACTACGCACGTGTCCATCACCAGGAGCACGGCAACCTTCAGGAGGCCGTATGGGCCGATTTTATGGTAAGTATGTAAAAAAGTTTCTAAGTTACAACTATTAAACTCTTTTAGTGCACATCTCTTCAATATATTCTTTATCGCAGGCAAGATATATTTTAGAGGACCCGGACGACCATCGCATGTTTGAGGATGCGAGGCGAGTGTTTCACTTCAACGCTGCCAAGGCGCTTCGACAAGCTTTGTCGAACGCCCGTGTTCAAATTATTAATGAGCACTTGAAGGCGAACCAGCAGCACGTGTTACACTTCCGGCAGGAGAGCGAGAGGCACCTGACGGAGGAGGAGTACGCGCAGGTACGTGGAGTGTAGGAAGTATTTTTTTCTGATAATGTCCTCGATGGTACTTTTAACGACTTTCAACTATGTGCAGGGCCACGTGAGCTGGTTGCAGGGTCGGAACGATGCATTTCGGGCCCTTTGTCGCTACTGGGCTAGCGACGAGTTTAAAGCTAAGTCCGGGAAGGCTCGAGACTGCAGAGGGGTGGAGGGGAAGAGCAGGCACGGGCAAGATAACCACTTGTGTTTAGCTAAACGCATGGTAAGTGTGTGTAACTTATGTTTATATATTAATAATATATTGTTCGTACTAACATGTATTGACAGGAGCGCGAGACGGGGGTGCCGCCCACCCCTGCTGAGGTTTGGAAGAGAGGTCACAGGGACCCTTCTCAGCCGACGGGGTGCAGTCAGGCTGCAGCCGAGCGGTTGGTAAGTTTAGAAACCATTCATATTACATATAACTATATAGATTGTTGAACTTACACGATTTTATTGTTTTGCAGGCTAAGTACGGGGAGGAGGCTAGGAAGATACACGGCCAGGATTTCGATTGGGAACGTCAACCGATCGATCCTCAAGCCGCGTATGCAACCGGTGGTGGAAAAGCACACGGAAGGTGAGTTTGCAAGTCATTTTATCGTTTTCAATTCAAAGTATTCAAGATATTTTAATTTCATATTACTGACTCTCTTTTTTATAGGCTCGCCATATTCGACGGAGTTGTCGACTCGAGGGCGGGTAGACCTGCGAGAGGCAGCTCCACGCAGGCTTCGGGTACGGGAGGTCGCCGCTCGCAGAGGGACATTGAGATGCAGTCCCTCCGAGAAACTGTAGAAGAAAATGAAAGGCGACATGAGGAGGAAAGGAGGGCGATGGAGGCCACGATCCAAACCCAGGCAGCAGCGTTGGCGCAGATGCGGGAAGCAATGGAGGTAACAATCTAAAAATTAAAATTCTTATTAATTCAGCTTAAATGACTTACTAATAGGTAGCATTTAATGTTTGCAATGACAGGCCATCGCTCGGGCGCAGGGTCTGGGAATCCAGCTACCGGTACTACCACCGGTCCTCCCAGGCGATCCTTCTTCAGCGGGTCAGGTAAGTCTCTATGTAATCCTTCTTCTCCAGCGTAATAAGATTGAGATAGATGAAAGAGAGAGATAGTTAGATAGAAGAAAATGATTGAGATAGAAGAAAGAAAGAGATAGAAGAAAGGGAGACAGAAGAAAGAGTGAAAGATAGATAGAGTAGGATGGGAATGAAGAGAGAGTAAGATGTAGATGGAGATAGAGAGAGGGGAAGATAGAGGGAGGGAGATGTAGATGGAGATAGAGGGAGGAAGATAGAGGGAAAAGGATAGCAATAGAGAGATAGAGTGAGCAAGAAAGATAGAGTGAGAGACAAATAGAGAAATGAAAAGAGAGAGGAAGAGAGGGTGATCTAGATGAAGATAGAGGGAGAGGGAGGGAGAGAGATGTTGATGCATATATTCTAACTCTAAGTTTTATTAATTGCAGGGATCCGCGACGGCTGCACAAACGCCGTCGCCTTCGCTACCGCCGCCTGGATTGAGGCGCGACGACGACGACTTCGACTTCGGAGGTGGCTTCGGAGGTTAGATGGGCGAGTGAGCCCTTTTATTTACTTTGTTGATGACGATGTGACATGTATCGGAATTTGAGTTTGTGATTGTGATGATCTTTGTGTATATATTGTGTATGCTGTGTATATTGTGTTGTGAATCTGGCCATCGAGCCGGTTAGAGTTTTCTGTTTTTAAAAAAAAATAAAAAACCTTATTTGCGACGGCTTTTTATACAGTACCGTCGCAAATAAGGTACCTAGCCGTCGCAATTAAGCCACTGCTATTTGCGACGGCCTGGCCGTCGCAAGTTAGCTTTAATTGCGACGGCCTGGCCGTCGCAAATAGTGTCGTGGGCCCGGAAGAGGACACGTGGGCCCTGCCCTCTAAACTTTAATTGCGACGGCCCAGCCGTCGCAAATAACAGAACTTAATTGCGACGGCTCGGCCGTCGCAAATAAGGCCGCGGGTCCCACCAGCCCGCAGCAACAACTTGCGACGGCCTCACCTAGCCGTCGCAAATAAGTTTATTTGCGACGGTGGCCGTCGCAAATAAGCTTATTTGCGACGACATATTTGCGACGGCCGGAGGCCGTCGCAAATAAAGAAAGCCGTCGCAAATAGCTTATTTGCGACGGCATCTGGCTTATTTGCGACGGCTTCGGCCGTCGCAAATCGTCGGGATTCCTGTAGTGCAAACCCTTAAATGGTGGCACAATAGACTCCATTTCGAGACCAAGCTGGCGCCGTCGAGGCTGGCTGACGACAAGGAGTGGATGCAAAGGGAGAAGGTCCGCCTGGAGTACTAGGGAAAGCTGTTGGATGAGAGGGAAAGCATGACACAGACCCTCGACAACCAATCCTGAGCCATATATGATCAGGCCAAGGCTGCCAATAGTGCAGCTGATGAACGCCAGGAAAGGCTCTCCGCCATCCACGATAGTCTCGTCAAGCACCGGGAGGCTCTTGAAGCTCGGGAGAGACGGCTCGAAGATGAAGAGCAGAAATTCCTGGAGCTGCAGGACGACCTCGTGAAGAGGGACGAGGAGCTTGTCCAGAAGACAGCTCTGGCTGACAAGAGCCTTGAAGAACACACCAAGAAATTGGATGAGCGTTGCAGGGAAGAGGAGAAGAAAGTCTGGGAGAGAGGGCAGGAACTCTACAAGCAGGAGAATGCCATCGCCGCCCAGAAGAAGAAAGTGTGAGGTCGGGAGAGAGATCTGGTCAAACGCCGGAACGAGATCCACCTCCGGGAGGAAGAGCTCAGCAAGCTCGAAAGGCAAGTTGCTGAAACGATTCAGCAGAATGCCAAAGAGGTGGAGCGTCTTGCTCGGGAGAGCTCGGAGCTGGCGGCGGCCAAAAGATCTTTGGCGGAGATGCGTGGTGCAAGGGCTGCGGAGTCCCAACAAGTTTGGGACTTCCTGGGCAAGGCCAACGACGCGCTGACGCCAATGGGCTTCAGTCTCGTGCGTCCGGATGATCCGGAGCCGGAGCTGGACCAGGCATTGGAGGTGCTGGGGTCCGCAGGCAAAAACTCTCAAAGGTGGGCGATGTTATCGTGGACCAATTTGAAATGGGGGGTAATTCCCTGGTGAAGAACGTCGTAGAGTATGTGCTGACGTTCTACACCAGCCAGGACCCTCAATTCCCTTTGGACCCAGTGCTTGAAGGTCCCATCGACGGAGAGGGTGAAGCCACCCGAGCCAATGTGTCAGAGGTGGCTCAGAAGGTCGCCCAGTTCTTCCATAGGGTCTAGGATCGTCTCCCTGTAGCTCCCGCTTGTACATTCTTTTCTTCCTCCCCAAATTTGTAATCTCTTGTATCCAGATGAATGAAATCCAAATTTTTGTGAATTCGAATTTCATTTTTTGTCTTCAACACCTTTGTCTTGCTTGGCCCCCTGGTAGATGTACACAATTTGATTGTGAACATGTACCAAGAGGATGTACCAGTTGTTGAAGACTTGCATGCTTCAAACATGTAGAATGTAGGTCCAAAGTCTTCGATAGTGTAGGCCCCCTGAGGCTGTCGGAGCTTAGTGGCTCCAGCATTGACCATCACCGGATCTTAGTCTCTCTGAAGCATCAATGGTTAGTCCTCCGGGGTGTCGGAGCTTGGTAGCTCCGGCTCCATTCACCATCGTCCTGAAATGTTTATTTTTCTTGCACATTGAAGTCAAGAAAAACAGTAAAATCCGTCTCCTATCTATAACTTCATTGCGGCTTACTGTTCCTGAGAAAGTTTTAGGTCGAACACAAACCTAAGTACAATCAAGAGCACCGTCTTGCTTCCTCCGGGGCCGATTTTTTCTGGACTCGCCTTACTTAGGCCTGCCGGGGTGTAGGTAGAGTGGCGTACTCAGGGTGCAGGACCAGGCTAAGTCGATAGCACACTCCGGCCCTAGATTGGCTTGGCGACATTCAGACAAGTAGGCCATCAACAATGCTTGAACCCGGAAGGATAGACAATGCAACTCCAATTGTACATGAACTGGTCGAGCTAAAGTTTCTTAAGAACTACACAACTTTGTTATAGACAAGAAATAGAAAAACAAAAAATATTGAGCCTGTACAAAGTAAATGCACGTGGAGTCTATTTTCACACAATGATGTCTTTCATTATAGGTCCGGGGTACAGGGAAAACAAGTACACTCTTAGGGTATGGAACCAGGCTAAGTGTATTTTGTTTCTCGTTTGACCCAAGGTAGCTAGCTACACTTTTAGTTCTGAGACTGTGACAAGTGTTGCATGGGCGTTGCGGACCTAGCAGGTTAGGTCCGCATGCCCTCCGGGAGGAGCTACCCGACTCTGTACAATGACTCTATAACATACACCACATGTAATTACAGACTCACCTCTGTGATACTAAGCGTAGAACTTATGAATTCTAACCTAAGCACCATGCTTAAGTTCTAATTCACAACTATAATCATTCCGAATGCAAAGCTATGACCAGAGACTCAAATAAATAAAAGCATTGAACCCACAAGCTGTTACGAAAGTAAACTACTATGAAATAGAAATCAAAATTGTACTAAAATCACATAAATTTCTTACTCGATTACGGTAGAACTTCCATAGAGGTACAAATATGGAAGAGGGACTTGACAAGCCCAAGCCTCCTCCTCCTAGCTCCTCCTAACTCTCCTTCTACCTGGCTGGCCACTCGGGCAGCTCTAAACCTTATGAGTTGAGTACTATTCTCAAACTTGTATTTTTTGGAGAAGTGAGGGAGTGAAGGGGTACTTATACACGAGTTCAGTCGGTTTGGCGCCACAAATAGCTCGCGAATCAGTCGTTACCCCATTAGGAAGCCACAAGAGGTCAACACATGGAGGCTGACCGAGTTTGGTGCCAGGGCCAAGTCAGCCGACTAGGGGGGTCGTCTGACCTAGTCCTAGCCCCCCTCGAATGTGCTTTCTCGGGGTAACTTCCAAGTGGGTCGTGACCCCCTTCCCCGGTGCAACGCTATTGCATCTCCTCGAATATGCCTAGGAATGAGTCATGGATCCATGTGATGCCACATGTTGTAGCCTGACTCGTCGAATGGTAATGGATTCCTCCCTACATGCATGGGTGTTTTGGGGGTTTAATTCACCTGCATACAAATAGACACTAGCACTTGTAGAATTCATTAGTTTTAACTCCTACCGCTCTGTTGTGTTCTCCATTTTAAAATTTTTGTGCAGTGAATTGATGGTCATATTTTGCATTTGAGGAACGTCAATAGTGGTTGACTCGGTCGTGGGAACCGAGCAACTCCCTCGAGTGCTGATGGACACGAGAAACAGCCTCAACATCTTGTATGCTACCACTATGGACCTGACGAAGATCTGTGACACCTGGTTTCGAAAATGAACCAAGTGCGACGCATATGTGTGTCCAGGATTTTCAACACACATACACGAGTGCATCACAAACGATATACAGAAAATTACCATAGCACAAGTTAATTAAGTAACTTTATTACAATATTCAAAGAATCCTCAAATTACAACCTCTAATGATCAATATTGTATTATAACTGTAGCGGAAATAATCTAAATAAGTAATTATGCAAACTGAGCATAGGGGAATGCGCAACTCCAAGCAACACCACAAGCAAGTCGATGGCATCACACAGCCTAGTACTTGGCATTATCCTGAGGATTCTCCAAAATATCACCTGAAACTGTTGATGGGGAATTGCAAGGGTGAGAACATGTCGTACTAAGCAAGTGTAGGAAAATAATGACATGTAGCTTAAACAAGGAATGATAATAAATAATAGCTAGTTGCTGAAAAGTAAATTTATAACAGGTGAAAAGCATCCTACAATGTCTCTGTGAAGTAATCCCATCATATTCCCAATAATTACCAATTATGAGTCCAATACCATTATTTACCATTATATTACATCCATCAATAATTATCCATCCAAAAGACAAATTCTTACCATCAACATTAACCATATTCAATTATCACCATCTAGTCCATAACCATAACCAAAAGCAAACCATAACCATCCCAAATACCAGTTCCACTCTAATCACGGAAGTTGTCCAGGTGATCATAATCAGGAGCACGACTATCATGATAGTTTTTTAACAGTGTGCAGTGGTTGTACCACATTACCCACATGTTCGTGATTTCATCACTTTTCGGTGACTAAGAACCTCTATCATGTCTTATCACACTTCCTTTGGTGTGTGGCCAAGAGAACACAAAATAGCTTTTACAAAGGGACTACTAGTATGAACGAACCCACTAAGGTTTCACCAGCAGGCTTGAATCTCCATTCTCCCACCCACGGGCCCCCTCATGTGCCATGCGGTTCCCATTGTAGCCCTCCTCGACTCCTGTTCCCCGCACCATCCAATAGTCCATACAATACCAGCAGCACCCCTAATTATTCAGCTACGCCGCACTCATACTTGGCCTAGTGGTGCCACAGTTATCCTGCTTTATTCTCACATAAACCAGTCCTTAGATCTAAGGCAAACAAAACCACCATAACATCCAACCCAATCCACAGACCATGCTTGTTTAGTTCTCCCAAGACACATGTTACCAATTATCCAAATTCATCAATTCTCATCATATACGTGCTCACTAATTCATAGTTAAGCCATTTGGTTGTTTTCCCATCCCAATTAATTAGAGCAAAGCAAAGAGGTACAAAGCCCTTTCAGACACTCTACACTACCTTTCAAGCGGCAATGGTGGTCAAACAAGACTAGTAAACTCATATCATGGGTTTCCCAACAATTTGACACAAGCATGCAATTTTTCAAACTAAACATTTAAAAACAGAATCAAAATGTTCATGGACACTTGCCTTGCTCCTGAGCTCGATTAGGGTCAAAAGAATAAAAAAATCTTGTGTTGGAGGTCCTCGACAACACCCTCTAGAGGAACACCTTCTATTCCGCGCGATAGACATACAATATAAACATTACAATCAATAGATGCTCATATATTACTCAATATGGCATGACATGCATGATTAATGCAATTATGTGGTAAAACTTGTTAATGAGTTGCTATTAATGTTTACTCACTAGTTACAATTGTTTTCCACATTTTGAACCGATTTCGAGTATATTTCAATCAATTTGGGATTAATTCTGCAACTTCAGATTTAGGTCGCCGGACAAGTCCTTACTGGGGACCGGACTAGTCCATGCTGGACCAGGAAGTCGATCAGACTAGTCCGCACAGGGCCAGACAAGTCCGCTCGGCTAGGGTTTTTGGCGAACTTCCAACTATGGCATGGTTAAAGTTAATATACGATCGTATTTTACATAGAAAAGGGTTATCTAAGGTAATTACTGTCAATTCAACAACTCAAGGGTCGTCAATTCGACGAAGCTAGAGATCTTGAGCCTAGATCCAACGGTGATGGAGAATTGGTGGAGAATTGATGATGATGTCGATGAGTTGACGAAGATCAATCTTGCTTGATTCTTCTCCTTCCTCTTTCCTTTCCTCTGGCTGTGATGGACTCTCTTGATGGCGGCTCTCACGAACTAGGGTTTTGGGTTTCTTCAATTGTGGCAAAGAGGTGAAGGGGTGGGTATTGGGGTGTTTATATAGAGGTGGATAGGTAGGAATTCAGTGGAATTTTAGTTTAAGGAGGTGGAGGACGTGTAGGGGTCCCACATGGGCTCCACATGGGTTGGGCACGACGTTCTCATGCCCAATTAAGGTAAATACCCAATAGCAAGTCGTGGAGGAAAAGATTGCATCCGAGTAGGGCACACCGGACATGTCCGCTAGGGGTCACACTAGTCCGGTATCAAATAGAGACTTGAACAGACAAGTCCATTCTGGATCCAGGCAAGTCCGATCTTGTCTAGAAAGGAAAACGGGTGTGTAAGCCGGACAAGTCCAGAGGCTTGGCAATTTTCTGAAACCAGATTAAAAGAGGGATCAACCGGACAAGGCTGAAATGTTCCAGTAGAAGGAACGGACTAGTCCGTACTAGACAACGAACAAGTTCGGACAGCAACAGAAACTCAATCGAACTAATCCGTAGCAAGAGCGGACAAGTTCAGAGAGTCCACATAGAGCAAAACAAGACTAGTTTGGGGTCCAAACGGGACAAGTCCACACTGATACAGGTTTTTAAATGCTATTTTGCTTCTAATTCATTTTAAACTTGTTCCTATTTATATTGCTTAATGTTAAACATGTATAAGAGTGTATGCAATGCATGATGGATGAAAATGAGGATGTTACAAACCTACCCCCTTTAAAATGAATCTCGTCCTCGAGATTCGACATAGAAGAGAAGAGATAGGGAAATTCTCGCATGAGATTGTCTTCCAGTTCCCAAGATGCTTCTGATTCTGTATGATGCTTCCATTGAACTTTGCACCATCGAATCACCTTGTTTCGCGTGACTCCCTCCTTGGTTTCCAAGATTTTGACTGATTGCTCGACATAAGTCAAATCTGGTTCCAATTCCAATTCTTCCATTGGCACTTGTTCTTCCAGTACCCTTAAGCACTTTATGAGCTGAGAAACGTGGAACACATCATGAACATCGGAAAGATGTGTTGGCATCTCAAACTTATATGCAACTTCTCCACGTTTGGCAAAAATCTTGAATGGTCCAATATAGCGAGGTGCCAACTTGCTTCTGACATTAAACCGCTTATGACCTTGGATAGGTGACACTTTGAGGTATACAAAGTCTCCCACTTCAAAGGCTAAGTTTCTTCGCCTATTATCTGCATAGCCCTTTTGTCTTGTTTGAGCGACCCTCAAATTCTCGCGGATTATCTGAACTTTCTTTTCAGCCTCTTGCAACACATCCAGTCCAAACAATTGGTTCTCTGTTGTATTATTCCAAAACAAGGGTGTCCTACACTTCCTTCCATATAGTGCTTCATATGGCGACATCTTCGAACTGGCTTGGTAACCGTTTTTGTAGGAAAACTCATCATACGGCAAGCTCTTGTCCCAGCTTAGTCCATGCTTCAAAGCACAAGCTCTCAACATATCTTCCAATATTTGGTTGGTCCTCTCGGTTTGTCCATCCGTTTGAGTGTGATATGCAAAGCTCATATTTAATCTCGTACCAATAGCTTCATTCAATTTCTACCATAACCTAGAGGTGAATTGAGAACCTCGGTCCGAGACTATTTTCTTGGGTACTCCGTGTCGGAACACAATTTTCTCCATGTACAACTCAGCTAGTGGTGCAGCGGTATACTTGGTCTTGACAAGAATGAAATGAGCTGATGTGGTTAACTGATCCACAATAACCCATATTGAGTCATAGCTGGATTGGGTTGGAGGTAATCCAGCTATGAAGTCCATACCGATTTCTTCCCACTTCCATTTTGGAATCTTTAATGGGTCTAGCTGGCCTATGATGTTCCGTTGTGACCCATTGGCACACATCACACAAGGCAACATACTCAGTTATGTCCTTTTTCATGCTGGCCCACCAATAACATGTCTTCAAGTCCTTGTACATCTTTGTACAGCTGGGGTGGATTGAGTAAGGCAAGACATGTGCCTCCTTTAGTATCGTCTCATGGATTTGCTTTACATTAGGCACAACAATCCTCTTCCCAAGCCATAGAGTGCATTGGTCATCCTCATCAAATCTAAATTCTCTCCCTTCTTGTGTCCTTTCCTTGATTTCTCAGATTTCCTCATCTTCTGTTTGACCTTTTCAAATTTCTTGTTCCAAGGTCAGATTTAACTCCATTATCCCCATCTCATTCACAAATCCAAGATTCAACCGTTCAAACTCCTTGCATAGCTCGGATGGCAGCTTTGAAACCGTGCATTGGTGGCTTACTCATTTCCGACTCAAAGCATCAACCACTACATTAGCCTTACCCGAGTGATAGTTGATTCCCACATCATAATCCTTGATGAGCTCCAACCATCTTTGTTGCCTTAAATTTAGGTCCATTTGTGTGAAAATGTACTTGAGACTTATGATCCGTATAAATCACACACATATGGCTAAGAATGTAATGTCTCCATATCTTCAATGCATGCACTAAGGCTGCAAATTTGACATCATGCGTAGGATAATTCTTCTCATGTTTCTTCAATTATCTCGATGCATAGGCTACCACATGACCTGCTTGCATGAACACACATCCAATTCCTTGTCTTGAGGCATCTCAATAATTATCGATACTTTTGCTCACGTCGGGCAAAACCAACAAAGGTGCAATTGTTAACTTCTTCTTTAGCTCCTCAAAACTATCTTGGCAAGCTTGAATCCACTAAAATGTTTACCCCTTCATTAATAACTCATTCATGGGCTTGGCTATCTTGGAAAAGTCTTTTATGAACCGACGGTAATATCCATCCATTCCAAGAAAACTCCTTATTTCCTTCACATTTTGCAGCAGTTCCCATTTTAGCACATTCTCACTTTTCCTGGGTCAAACGATACTCCTCCTCCGAAGATGATATGTCCCAAAATTGACACCTCCCTTAACCAAAAGTGGCACTTGCTGAATTTGGCATATAATTGGTGTTCCCTTAATTTCTACAATGTGAGCCTCAAATGCTCCTCATGCTCCTCCTCGCTCCTTGAGTAGATCATGTCATCAATGAACACCACCACAAATTTATCCAAGTACTCCATGAAGACCTTATTCATGAGGTACATGAAGTATGCCGACGCATTGGTCAATCGAAAAAACATAACGGTATACTCATAAGACTCATACCGTCTTCGTAAAGCTGTTATTGGTATGTCCAACAGTCTAATCTTCATTGTGAAGTAACCTGACCTCAAGTCAATCTTGGTGAAAACACATGCACCCTTCATTTGATCGAACAAGTTCTCTATACGGGGCAATGTATACTTTTTCTTGATGGTCATCTCATTGAGAGCTCAGTAATCCACACACATCCTTTGAGATCCATCCTTCTTGTCCACAAAAAGCACCGATGCTTCCCAAGGTGAAGAGCTTGGGTGGATGAAACCCTTCTGTAGCTGCTCTTGAATTTGCTTCTTAAGCTCCACTAACTCCATAGGAGGCATCCTATATGGCCTCTTAGCTATAGGTACAGTTCCAGGTATCAAATCAATAACAAACCCAATATCACAATCAGGCGGCATACCTGGCAAATCATTGAGGAACACATCCGGATACTCACGAACAACCGAAATACTCTCCAATGTCACACCTTCCATATGACTCAATGTTGCTTTATCCGTTGGGAGTTGGGCTGTCTCAACTTCAATACAGGTGCCATGCTCACTTGTCAATTACACAATCCTCTCAGCACAGTGAATCACTCCATTATACTTGCTCAAACAATCCATACCAAGTATTATGTCTATCCCTTGGGAATCCAGGATGATGAGATTCGCAAGAAAGTCTACCCCCTTATTTTGATACTTACTCTTGGACACACTATATTTGTCCTTATCTCTCCTCTAGGAGATTTTACCAACATAGTGTGTTTCAAATGATCTATAGGCATGATATACTTGGCAACATACTTTGATGATAAGAATGAATGAGATGTTCGAGAATCAATTAGAATGGTCGCGGGGTTGGAGTTGGCGAAGAACATACCAATCACGACGTCATCGGCTTGTTGGGCCTCCTCAGTAGATACGTGATTCACATTGCCACGATTGACATTCTGCTTCCCACGGTTGCCTTGTGGTGCTCCTCCATTCGGCCATGGATTCTGCCTGGGTCCATTGTTCATTGGTCCATAGCATGACTTGCCGCCCGAAGCACCATCGAAACTCGGGTGCTGCTGACCTTGAGGGTTATTTACCATATTAGGGCACGGTGCATACGGCGCAGGCTGGTGAGGCGCTTGCATAGCAGGGCGCTGCTGCTACTGGTTTGGGCGTGCTGGATAAGGAGCTCGATAAAAAGGAGCGGAGGGGTTGTAATATGGCGCATTTGGCGGCGCAAGGTGAGGACGAACATTGCTCCCCTTCGGCTGTCCTAAATATGGCACCTACCTCTTATTATCTTGTTCCATTTCACGAACCTTATTTTCAACCACAATGGCCTTATCCACCAGCTTCTGGAAATTGGCATAGTCACAATTGAGCAATTGAACTTGAATCTCATTATTTAAGCCCCTCATGAATAAATATTGCGTGCGTCTGTCCTGATTAACATCCTCTAGAGCATACCTTGAGAGTTGAGTGAATTTATTGAGATACTCACACTTGACTTTCCCTACCTTAGGTTCTCAAATTCTCACCTTTTTAGAGTCATAACTCACTTTGGGACAAAATGAGAACGGAATCTCTCCTTGAATTCAGACCAAGTGATCCTCTTTTGATTTGCATGGGAATTACATAACGAGTCCCACCAATCCATAGCTGCTCCAACTAGCTGATGGGAAGCAAAAAGAACATTCTCCCTATTACTGCACTGGACAATAGCAAGCTTCTTCTCCACATACTTCAGTCAATCATCAGCTTCTATAGGATCATTGGCTTGAGCAAAGGTAGGAGGCCTGGTCCTCATGAACTCTCCCAACCTGTTATGAGGCGGTGGAGGTGGCGATGGTGGAGGCACATGGGGCTAATTCTGATTATTGGCCTGCAGCTGTCCCAAAGTCTGCATCATGGTCTGCATAAGCTAATTCTGCATAGCCAACAACTACTCTAGGTTGATAGCCTCAGGTCTAGGTCAATTGTTGTTGTTCTGAGGTACCCCATTGTTCTCCTCATTCTCATTGTTATCCCTTTGGTAGCGGGTCCTCGCCATCTGAAAAAAGAGCAAGAGATAGAAGGATTTAGAAAATGTCCCCAAGTATATGCATCAAGGGATATGAAATTAAGAAACTACCTATACTAGCCTATATGGATGTGGCAACGCTAAAGCATCCCACAATCCTCTACTAAGCACACAAGCAAACATTACATAGCAATCAGCACACCAAACAAACCTCCACTATTCCAAAGTGTTGCTATGTTCTCTAAAGTGTCCATTCTATCTAGGTTGCATCCTACGGTCAACCCGTTGCTCTGATACCAATTTGTGACACTCGGTTTCGAAAATGAACTAAGTGCGACCCATATGTGTGCCCAGGATGTTCAACACAAATACACGAGTGCATCACAAACGATATACAGAAAATTAACACAACACAAGTTAATTATGTACTTTATTATAATATTCAAATAATCCTCAAATTACAACCTCTAATGATCAATATTGTATTATAACTGCAGCAAAAATAATCTAAATAAGTAACTAAGCAAACTGAGCATAGGAGAATGCACGGCTCCAAGCAACACCACAGTCAAGTCGACGACAGCACACAGCCTAGTACTCCGCATTATCCTCAGGATACTCCCAAATATCACCTGAAACTGTTGGTGGGGAATCGCAAGGGCGGGCACATGTCGTACTCAGCAAGTGTGGGAAAATAATGACATATAGCTTAAACAAGGAATGATAATAAATAATGGCTAGTTGCTGAAATGTACATTTAAAACAGGTGAAAAACATCCTACAATGTCTATGAAATGTAATCCCATCATATCCTCAATAATTTTCAATTATGAGTCCAATACCATCAATTACCATTATATCACATCCATCAATAATTATCCATCCAAAAGACAAATTCTTACCATCAACAATAACCATATTCAAGTATCACCATCCAGTCCATAACCATAGCCAAAACCAAACCATAACCATCCCAACTACCAGTTCCACACCAATCATGGAAGTTGATTAGGTGCTCATAACCGGGAGTACGGCTATCATGATAGTTTTTTAACACTGCATAGGTTGTACCACTTTACCCACATGTTCGTGATTTCATCACCTTTAGGTGACTAAAAACCTCTATCATGCCTTATCACACTTCCGTTTGTGTATTCAAGAGATCACAAAATAGCTTTTACAAAGGGACTACTAGTATGTACAAACCATTAACGTTTCACCAGCATGCTTGAATCTCCATTCTCCCACCCACGACCCCCTCATGAGCTATGTGGTTCCCAGGGTAGCCCTCCTCGACTCCCATTCCTCATACCATCCAATGGTCCATACAATACTAGTAGCACACCTAATTATTCAGCTATGCTGCAACCATACTTGGCCTTGTGGTGGCACAGTTGTCCTGGCTTATTCATGCATGAACCGGTCCTTAGATCTATGGCAAGCAAAACCACCATAACATCAAACCCAATCCACAGACCATGCTTGCTTATATCTCCCAAGACTCAAGTTACCAATTATTCATATTCATCAGTTCTCATCATATACATGCTCATTAATTCATAGTTAAGCCATTTGGATGTTTTCCCATCCCAATTAATTAGAGCGGAACAAAAAGGTAAAAAGCCCTTCCCGACTCTCTACACTACCTTCCAAGCGGCAATGGTGGTCAAAGAAGACTAGTAAACTCCTATCATGGGTTTCCCATCAATTTGACACAGGCATGCAGTTTATCAAACAAAACATTTAAAAACAGGATCAAAATGTTCAAGGACACTTGCCTTTCCCCTGTTCTTGATTAGGGTCAAAAGCTTCAACGTTCTGGTGTTGGAGGTCCTCGACAACACTCTCTAGAGCAACACCTTCTATTCCACGCAATAGACATACAAAACTAATATTACAATCAATAGATGCTCATATATTACTCAATATGCCATGACATGCATGATTAATTCACTTATGTGGTAAAACTTGTTAATGGGTTGCTATTAATATTTACTCACTACTTACAATGGTTTTCAACAAGTTTGAATAGGTTTTGAATTGATTTGAATCAATTTGGGATTAATTCAGCAACTTCAGATTTAAGTAGTTGTACAAGTCTGTACTGGGGACCGGACTAGTCTGCCCTGGAGAGTCGATCGGACTAGTCACATAGAGCCGGACAAGTCTGCTCAGCTAGGGTTTTTGGTGAATTTCCAACTAGGGCATGGATAAAGTTAATATAGGATCTTATTTTACGTAGAAAAGGTTGATCTAAGACAATGTCCCTGAATTCAACAACTCAAGTGTCGTGAATTCGACGAAGCTCGAGATCTTGAGCCTAGATCCAACGAAGATGGAGAATTGGTGGAGAATTGACGATGATGTCCATGAGTTGACGAAGATCGATCTTGCTCGATTCTTCTCCTTCCTCTTTCCTTTCCCCTGGTTATGATGGACTCTCCTTGACGGCGGCTCTCACAAACTAGGGCTTGGGGTTTCTTCAATTGTGGCAAAGATGTAAAGGCAAGGGTATTGCGGTGATTATATAGAGGTGGATAGGTAGGGTTTGGGTGGAATTTGAGTTTAAGGCAGTGGAGGTCGTGTAGGGGTCCCACGTGGGCTCCACAGGGGTTGGGCACGATGTTCTTGGGCCCAATTAAGGTAAATACCCAATAGCAAGTCGTGGAGGAAAAGATTGAATCCGAGTAGGGCACACCAGACAAGTCGGCTAGGGGTCGGACTAGTCCAATATCAAACAGAGACTTGAACGGACAAGTCCATTCTGGATCTGGACAAGTCCGATCTTGTCTAGAAAGGAAAACGGGCAAGTACGGTGTAAGCCGAACAAGTCCAGAGGCTTGGCAATTTTCCAAAAACCGGATAAAAAGAGGGATCAACCGGACAAGTCTGAAATGTTCCAGTAGTAAGGAACGGACTAGTCCGTACTAGACAACGGACAAGTCTGGAAAGCAACAGAAACTTAATCAGACTAATCTGTAGCAAGAGCAGACAAGTCCGGGGAGTCCACAGAGAGCAAAATCGGACTGGTTTGGGGTCCAAACGGGACAAGTCTGCACTGATACAGGTTTTCAAATGCTATTTTGCTTCTAATTCGTTTTAAACTTGTTCCTATTTATGTTTCTTAATGGTAAACATGTATAAGAGTGTTTGCAATGCATGATGGATGAAAATGAGGATGTTACAGGATCTCGTGCATGCAACTCCGTCCCACGCAAGGACCCTTCAAGGGGATCATGCCCGGAGTACGAGTGACAGTCCTTGGGCGCATCGACCTGCCTGTCACATTCAAGAGCTGGACGAATTCTCGCACAGAGATCCTCACATCTAAAGTTTCCGACTTTGATGCCTGCTACCATACTATCATGGGAAGACCCTGCTACACCAATTTCATGGTGCTGTCAAACTACACCCACCTCTAGATAAAGATCCATGTACCCAAAGGGGTTATCACCATAAACTCAACAGTCCAACAACCCATGTTGTACGAGCTACGCGATCAGGGAGGAGCCCCAGCAACAACAAGCCTCTTATTAGTTGAGACGCCTGACCGAGAGTCAGCGCTCGGTGTGACCTCAACTGCACTACGTCCCCGGATGCCTCCGAAACTCGAAAGGGACATCAAGAGATCCTCTAGGATGCTTCGCGAGCCAGCCAACATGGTCTCGGACGGTTCCACATCACCCGAAGGGCACAAGGACACACCCGATTGATCTACAACAAGCCTGCACCTAAGCTCCCCCAAGCCAGCAGTCGAGGGCCACGTACCGACCGCGCTGTTGTGAGAAGATATGGCTCACCCCTTGAACGGAGCGATCGACAACCGTTCTCACCAAGCGTGCCACCAAAATGAAATAGCAGCGACGGTTAGATCTCAAAATTGAAATCCGTGCTCCAACTTTAAAGGGCGGGCTCGGGGGCTGCCAGCCGACCAAGGGCCCAGCTAAATCCTTGAATCCTCTCCTTTAGAAACCTCCCTCGCCCAAGTGTTTTACGCATGTCCTACGACCCACGGCTTACGAATGACCAAATTTCTAAGTATTTTGGCTCGAATGAGATGAATAGATGGAAAAACTATAGTGGAAATACATTTAAAGTATTCATAGAGGATTCATGATACACCATGTCTTGAGCCAGTACGTAGAAAAGAAAAAAAAAGTTACATATTGAACTCAAATCTCACCCAGGGCTCTACTCTTCGAAGGACCGACAACTTCACTTTTTCTACCCTTCAGTGAGAAGATGGCTTCTGCAGCCAAATGCTCCACCCCCAACTCATGTTTCATCCAAAGCATGTTTGTCTTCTAGCAGGAAATGATCTGTCGAAAACTAAAATGCCCTAATTAGGAGGCGCTAGTCTCTAGCCTGGTAAACGGTTCTGGATCTCGAGTTGCGGGGACCATCAACCCCCGCACGACGAGGTGATTCGAGGAAAACCAAAATGTCTTGATTGGTTGCGCGGGCTCTGATTTCCAGATGTGTGAATGCCTTTGATCTCAAAATACATAGATCACACCCCAGCCTCCTAAAAGTGCGTCACTTTAAGCAAAGAGACGACAGTGCCTGGCAGCTTGTCGAGTGGGTCAAGATGCCAGAGCCCATTGAGAAGGACTGGAGGGCAGAAGTGACCCACATATCTCCCAAATGCCACGACACCATGTGGAAGGGTTGAGCGGACATACGCGCTGCATCCAGATTGAATAACCACCCATTCAAGCACTCAGTTGGATCCACCGCCTTCAAACCTCCAAGAGACTTCTTGCCTTTTTGAACTTATAGGTAACTCATCCCTTTGCAAATCTCCTCCTAGAACTTCATCAGTCGAACCCTCGATGTCCATCAGTCAGGCGCAAAGCCCCTGCTACCACAATATCTTCATCAAGCAAAGATATAAGACTATGAGGGAAGTTGAGGCAATGGAAGGAGACAGGGCCTCCGAACGCGATGGGGGGAGAGGGAAACCATGCTTGGCTATTTATAGCCCCGCTAGGATAGCCGAACGGATAAGAATGGCGGAGGTGGTATGTCAAGCCTCGTAACTGATGCTGCAATAAAAGATTTGCAATGACCCGAACACTTCTACTACACGGTACACCGCTGTGCAACCTTGTAACTGACACCGCAATGAAGACTCGTAGCGACCTGAGGGTTCCCACCGTGCACCACTCTGACTCTTCTTGAGCCACACTTTAATGAAAGATGACAAGACCAGAAGCAACCACGGTGCACCTTGCCCCTTTCACCTCGTGAAATGCACCAACTTAATGTTGTGCATCCTGCCATGACATTTCAGGAGACCAAGGAGCATTACTTCATCCTACACCGGATGCCAAGACGACACCAACCAAGCCCACCACACTGGACTCACCATCTGAGGGACATATGTGACTGCGGCTGGGCCACTGGCGCCCAAACAAAAGCTAAGTATCCTCCCCTTTTTGTCTTCTACAAACAATTTATTTTGTCGCGGGAGTAGAAGGCAACAGCTGGCCCTGGGCTCGAGCGTGTCGAAGGATCTTAATTCAATGCTGGGACCCGCAGGAAGGAAGTAACCCGCCCATCTCATGTCGAATCGAGCCAAATGACGACTACTCTGGAACGTCAAAAATAAATGTATGTCAGCTCCCCCCTCTCGATTATATGAACCTCATAAACTGAACCTCTAGAGCGTGAGCTTGGACCGGACCTCTCATCATCGGAAACCTAAGGCTGGAGGCTAGAATAGACACCATCCCCTTAGAGATGCCACAAAATGAATGATTCCGACCGCTTCACTCAGCTTTGGGGCTACTTGACGAATGCAGGAGTCTGAAGTCTCCCGACTTCGGGAGATCCCAGGCTAGAGGTTTCCCTCCTAAAAAAGCTATTGAGTCGAGTGCCTGCCTTATGTGTCATTCGAAGTCAACAGGGATCCAAAGAGCAAAGGATCAAAAAGGACACAAAGGCAAGAACAAACACTAAGACAACAGGAAGAGAGTTCCTTGCAATAAAGCAAGTTCAAAAAAACAAATAGAGAACTCCATTCCACCATTACAGAAGCACCCGGGGTGCGGCTATTAATGTCAAGAGGAGCGACCGAAACACTCTACATCCAGCCCATCCCCCGGGCTACCTCCACTACTTATGTGAAGGAAACCAGGCGACACAACGAGGAGATGGCAGGCTCGCACTCTCGGTCCAGCGCCTCCAGCTCTGTGTTGGACTGCCCACTAGTGTAGCCTTCCTCGATGGCACGGAGGTTGATGCCAACATAATGGGATGTCACCACCGTGAGGACAAGGCGTGACCCAAGATTTGCCCTGGCAGTGGCCACGGTGTTAGGTTATGATGCCAACCTATTTGGAAGCTCTGCGTTTGGGCACCCAGCTACGACTTCGAGGAAGCCTTGTACCCTACCCTACATATGGCGAGCCCAGTGGTACCAAGCCTGTGAAGCTCTGCCACCAGCTCGCCATGGAGTCGGGGAACCTTACAAAGCCTAGCCACCAGAAAGACATAGCCTGATGTATCGGGTTCTGGCCGACCAAGCACCAGGTAGCACGTTGATGTTGCCGCCGCCCGCACTCCTGCGACCTCTCCCCGGATGATGAGGAAGTGGGTTGCGATCCCCCAAAGGCGAGCATCCAGCCCTACGCCCAGTTTTGCCATACCAAGCATCGCCTTGCATAACATGGAGACGGAGGTATAGAGGGCCTCGAGCTGCTCAGTGGCCCGCACTGCCTCCTCACGACTAGTAGCAACTTTGGAATGCACCCTCGCCAACTCCACGCATGCCCCTTTGGGGTCCGCCTAGGTTGCTTCTAGATCTGCCCGAGCTTGCCCGGGTTCACAAGGAAGCATGGCTCACTCGTCCTGTTAGGAACTCGGGCCACCCTCGCGTGAGAGTCGCGCCCTCTCTGCAACTTTTGAGCTAGTCTCTGCTAGAAAGACAAAAGTCATCCTCAAAGGCAACATAAACAAAAAAAAACAAAGGAAATGACTTGGATCTTGTAGACTGCAGCCCAAAACCACTTAAGCACTTCGAGTACCCCCTCACACCCTGCCTTGAAGTTTGTCCTCATGTCGTTATGCTGGGAGCAGACAAAAATAACATCCTCACAAACACTCTCCCACTCGATCCGCATCACTGTTCCACCCTGCTCGGAAGTGTCCCAACTTGCAGGTGGCATATTTCGAGGACTACCGCCACCATTGATGCCTGAGGCCTCACCCTTGATAGGCAGCGAAGACTGGACCCTAGGGTGTGCCAATGAATCGATGCCTTCGGTGCCCATGTAAAGGGGCCACGATGACCTCGTATTGGTTGTCGCCCTTGTAGTCGACTCATTGGTAGGAGGCCACTCGGACGGGCCCTATCGGAGAAACATCACCAACCTTAGTACAACGTGCACCACCAAACCGCCCACAGCAAGCGGCAGAAGTAGCAACAGGTATGCCCCCAGGAAGTAGCCATCAAAGACAACAACACTCGCTCTTGGTGAGATGGATACATCACCACATTCAAGGGGCCCATCCTAAGAGGTGAACTTCCTAGACTGACCCTCTCACCAAAACCATCATGTCGGGTCGATACTCAATGAGGCAGAGGAGAGGGTCATGAAATGGAAAAACATGATGAAGGATGAGCAAGCTAGAAGGAATCTTGATCTGTTGGAGCTGTGAGGGTTGATGAGCCCTCGACCACTGAAGGGGTTCCCACCCTCAGTCATGGGCCGAGGGGACAACACGCTAGCATCCACGATAGAAGCATCATGGAAAGTTCATTCTCAGATCCTGCTGCTCCCTTTTACCATGACAACATCACAATCAAGGACAACAACAGTTAGCCCGAGACCTCCTGCCTTACCTCTCATAAAATGTCTAACTCATTTTGGTCTCATAGGAAAAAGGAGGGGGCCCAATGAGATCTAGAAATGAATGTTAAGGAGGAGGAGGCTAGCATATACGCTGAGGCCTTTTTAGCCCTCGATAGGGAGGTTGCGAGTGCTAGGAGACGTGCATGCGGTGGACATCAGTATTAAGGCACCTTGTCTCGTCAAATACAGACTGTCGCAAGCATGTGAACTAGAGCACCAGAGCGTGTGCCACGTGCCTCTAGCCCCTCGTAACCTGTGTTGTTTTGAATGTATTTCATGTTCCCAAAATTGACTAGATTTTGCCTCGTGACTGCATCCTAATAACTGACACGGAGTCAAAGTCGTGTGGCATCCCCACATCTCCTCATTGCGCCCGTGAGCCGTGATGCTTATAACAAGCATGCCTCGGTATGATAGGTAAGTTTCCGGCTCACTTTTGGGGCCACGTATAGTTCCGAGCACCTACCTGTGTGACCGATCATAGTGTGTTGCCCCTAACGAACAAGAGTGAGGGATGGATGACTTGATATGGCCTGCAGTTGGGCATACTCGGTGGAGCAGCTCACCCTGATGTCTCCAACTTTCCATGTCCAAGTCTAGCTTTGTGACTCCTTAGTATTCTTATGAAGGGTTGGCTCCTGAGCTACTCGGGTCCCTCGTTGGACTCGGGAACTATGCAGATGTCCCCTAGCTGATTTACAAAACGCGGGAATCCATACCATGAAGTGCTGCTATCCCTAACGAGCAGTGATGGACACGTTCCAATCACCCCAAATGAACTGGCTCGATCTGGTTTCACTTGGATTGCCTCATAGATAACTAACTGTGCACAAGATTTAGGCCCTACCCTGAGAAGTTTTTTGTCTGCTCACCCCTCCTAGCTATGGACGACTCGTCCACGGGGTGCAATTGAACTTGCAGACTAACAACCTGACCTCGTAAGAGGCTTGGGGTCTGACAATGTTTGGGCACCTGCGCCATGCCAAAAGTAGTTCGGATCGCTAGTTATCAAGGATGTATATTGAACAATACTAACACGTTTATTGAACTATTATTTTTCAAGGTCCCCGACGCGAGTGAAAGTTGAAACTAGGACCAACTTCATGAAGACTCGATCAAAGACTCGAGGGTTACTGATGGATTCTGTACCCGGGGTATGTGACCACTATGCGGCTACGAACCGTAGCTACCCTCCGTCACGAGGAGGAGCTTGCCACCAACACCATGGCCCATAGAGGTCGGGGTACCTAACGTGTCCATACTCTGACCTGATAGGTTGGTCGGACGTTTCCTCCCAGACGCAAGATCTGGAGAGGCAGGTAATTGGGTGCATTTATGACAGATGATGGGTGCAGCAACTTTGGCAGAAAGGATAACACGCGATGTGACCTAGTGCATGATAAAACATGGCACCTATCCCATCTGTCAGAGAGGAATGTTTACCCCACATATACAACATTTCTATAGTGATGAAGAAGAAGAGGTCAGGAATGTGAAGCTTACGCACTCCAGGCAGCCCAGGCGTCTAGAACAAAAAATGTACAACCCGTCCCCGATATGAGGAATGTCGATTATATAGGACCGCCTTGACCCCTATATAACAAGCCCCGAAGGCATCCCACGAAAAGAGGTTAATTCACTTCGTACTTGCTTTACTTATGCATTCACCCAACACATTTGTGTTCAAGACTTATTTATGCACATATGTACGCGTTTCTTTACACATTCCTTTCCTAAAGATCATTTTACTTTCTTAGAGTTCATGTACTCAAGCAAGGATTGCTTGTAATATGGTGTCTCGCCTTTTGAGCTAACAAAGATCACGTATAGACTCCCTCTGGATTTATGGTCTTTTTTGGCCGAACCAGGATAAATATCTTGTCTTTTGAAGCTAGCCATACGAAGATGAACATCATTCAATAACAAATATACTAGTCGATATCCAAATACCGACAATCGTCGGGCTGCAAGCACATGTGAGCGACTCCCTCGTGAAGATGCTCCCAATCGGTCCGTGTAAAACCCTCATTTCATCCACCATGCATTGCATTCATTCCCATACATGTTTAAAATAATGCAACCCAAAAAGAACAAGATTAAAATAAAGTAGAGGCAAAACAACAATTAAAAATAGTTTTTGGTACGGACTTGTTCGTACCTAGCCCCGGACTTAGCCGGTTTTGTTTCCGTTCCTATCCAGACATGTCCGTTAATATTACGGACAAGTCCGATTTGGACTCTATAAACAGATTGGACTTGTCCACGGACCTGTCCAGATTATTGAATTCTAGCCTGATGTCTTATTTTTGCTGAGGTACACTAGACTTGTCCGATTTACAACAAACTAGTCCATGTAACATCAGAACCAAAAACAGACTTGGCCTGAGTACCAACTTGTCCAATGTTCCTTTCTGTACCCAAATGGACTTGTCTAGCCCCAAGCAGACTAGTCCAGTTTCTAGGGTTTCGACTCAGATTCTTATTTTTCCCCACGATGAGTTTTTGGGTAATTGACCTATCTGGGCCAAAGAACGTTGAGCCCCACTCCTGAGGAGCCAAAGTGGGACCCCACCAAGGCCCTACTTGTCCCCACCACTCCTCCTCCTATATAAACGCCCCACCACCCAACTCTCACCCTGCCCATGTTGCTAGAAAACCCTCACCGTCTGTTTCCACATTGTGAGTCGCCGTCCAAGAAGAAGAGGGAGGATCAAGCAAGATCATCGATGTTGCTACGATCTTCTTCATCGAACCTTCGACATCAACGTTCTTCTTCTTCTTCTTGTCTTCAATTCACAGTCAATTGATCTAGACGTCAAGTTTCACACGTTGCACCTAATCCTTGACCGTTGAACCTTTGCATTAACGCTATTTTCCCAAGAGCCAACTTTCCATGTCAATTTTGATCCCACCCTTGATTCAAACCACCCCCTAGTTGGGAAGTTTGCAAAACCATGGACCATAACGAATTGTCTGGTCAAGAGCGGACTAGTCCGGTCCAGTGCGGACATGTCTGGCCAATTGTACGGACTAGTCCGGCCTCTAAATTCCTTGAATCCTGGAACTTCCCAGTTTTTCCAAACTGACTCAAAACTTTTTCAAACATGTAAAACTCAATTGTAACTGGTGAAAAGTAACAGGAGTAACCTAATAACAACTATTACAACATAACTGCATCATTCATGCATATCATGGCATATTGAGTACTATATGAGCATTTATTGATTGTAATGGTTGTTTCACATGTTTGTTGCGCAGAATAGAAGGTAATTTTCTAGAAGATGCTTACAAAGAACTTTCGCACTAGAACTTCAAAGATCTCGATCCAAACCAACCACCAGAGAAAGGCAAGTGTCTTTGACCATTTTGATCCAGTTTTCAAATGTTTTGTTTGCAAAATTACATGCTTGTGTCATATTCATGAGAAACCCATGAATAGGTGTTTACCAGATTTGTATACCCATCCTTGTCACTTGGTATATAATGTAGAGAGTCGGGAAGGGTATTTTCTAGTTTGCTTTGCTTTGCTTAATTGGGATTAGGAATAACCAAATGACTTAATTATGAACTATCGAGAGTATGAACTATGTGAATTGATGATAATGACTATTTAGCAACATGGAACTTAGATGACCTAAGCATGCATGGTATTGTGGAATGAGTTGGATGGTATGCTGGTTTTGCTTGTCTCGGATCTAAGGACCGGTTCATGCGAGAATATGACAGGACAACAATGCCACTGCAAGGCCAAGTATGGGCGCAGCGTAGCTGAAAAATTAGGTGTGCTGCTAGTGTTGTATAGACCATTGGATGGCACGGGGAATGGGGGTTGAGGAGGGCTACCCTAGGATCTGCATGGCACACGAGGGGCTCCGTAGGTGACAGAATGTAGATTCAAGCCTGCCGGTGAAACCTTAATGGGTTCGTACATACTAGTAGTCACTTTTGAAAAGCTATTTTGTGATCTCTTGGCCGCACACCAACGAAAGTGTGAGACGGCATAATGGAGGTTTCTTAGTCACTGAAAGCGAATGAAATCACGAACATGTGAGTAAAGTGGTAAAACCTCTACAAAGTGTTAAGAAAACTATAATGATAGTCGTGCTCCCTATCATGAGCATCTGGACAACTTCCGTGATTAGAATTGGACTTGGATTTTGGGATGGTTCAGTATGGGATTCGTTATGTCATATGAGTATGGTTGGTTATGAGAAGATATGAAATTAGCATATATGAATCATATCAATTGTTGGCTCATTATGGATGATTGTAACATCCCAAAATTTTCAAACTTAGATGATTCAAATATAAAAAGAAATTTAGAATTTGATGTCCAAATTTCTTCTTCAACCCAACCGGATCTCGAGGGCGAGATTCATTTTGAGAGGGGTAGAATTGTGACACCTTGATTTTGAAGTTGGCAAATTAAAAACTTAAATGGGAATTTAAATTTAATAATAGGAAGAAATAGCTATTATAAATAAAAATATAAAATATATGCATCTCATATTGCATTTTGCATTCATCATTGTCGGTACCCTACGTATCGGGTACGTTATGATACTGGAAGAAGTGCAAGAGAGTTCCACCTGTTAGAGTTGAAGGCTTCCTCAAGCCCCACGTGTCACACGACACTGGACCCGCCTCCCTCATATGGGTAGGTCTGGGACTGCCACGTGTAATGTAAGACCAGAGCTGAACTCCCAACATAGAGAAGCTCTGTTGTTGACACGTTTATCATGACCCCGGACATAACCCCCCGTATAGGGAAGCTCCGGTGTTGCCACATGTATAACAGCTCTTGACCCATCTCACCGCAAAGGGAAGCTACAAAGCTGCCACGTGTGGATCCTTCGGACCTTGCACCAATGGGAATATTGGCGGATCTCCAACAGCACGGACATTCAAGGGACAGTTAAAGCGACAGTTACAAGACCCGATTACATGTCATTAATGTTATATTAATGACACATGATCAGTGGACTGTTAAGAGAAGTGACACTGCCATTAAGACACGTTATCATACTATTAATCACACTTAATACTTGTAGACCGTGTATTAGGCTATTGAACACGCCAGGGCCACATGTCGGGCCAGGCAAATGTTGTAATAGCCAGTCCTTAGACTATGAAAGCACTGCGCCGCACGGTACAGAGACATCCAAGCTCATACAGATACTTGCACTACTGAAATCCTCAATACAACTATACACACCCCGTGGAGTAGGGTATTATGCTTAGGCAGCCCGAACCACGTAAATCATCCGTGTCATCATCTTGCTCTAGATCTTTGTGCACCCAAACTGATACAAGAACCTCCGCGGGCTACAATATAGTAGTACTGGGGGAAGTTTTGTTCGTACGCTTCGATATTTGGCGCGTCGAGAAGGGGGTGCCAGATATCGCAAGATGGTGAACTCTGTCGTAGGATCGTCCAACAGCAACAATGATGTGCAACCTGTTGGAGTGAATCCTTCCAACATGCAGCAAACAGCGGGCTCTGTTGTCCTTGTAGGCGTTGCACCGCCACCACCACCATCTACTCCGGCAAACAATGCTGGACAGCAGGATGGGGTACTTGTGTCGGTCACAACATCGGCAAACAACAACCCGGAGAATGCGCTAATTGCTGAGCCAACACTGTTGGAGCGCCCACCAACACCCGGAGCACCTCAGGGTGCGATGGAGCAGTGGCGCGCTGATGTACAACATCTGGTTGCAGCCGTAGTCGATGCCATCAGCAACCAAGGTCCTTCCCCTTCAGGCCAGGCACCAGCTCAACGTAGGACCTTGTCTGGAAGACTTGGTCCTCACGTGTCACAGCACTGAATGTGTGCTGTATCTCAAAAGGTGACATCGTTGCCTTCCGGGGCGCGTCGCACCCACACTATGTCGAGGTTATCGACACACAATTTGAGGTTAGAGCTTGACCGCCGCTACCGACAACAGGACGGTCGTGTCCATATTGAGCGTGCTCACAAAAGGCGAGTGGCTCGGGACAACTGTCGAAGTGTACGAACGACACTTCCCCCAGTACTACTAAATTGTAGCCTGCGGAGGTTCTTGTATCGGTTTGGGCACGCGGAGATCTAGAACAAGACGATGACATAGAAGATTTACATGGTTCGGGCCACCTGAGCGTAATACCCTACTCCACGGGATGTGTGTAGTTGTATTGAGGATTTCAGTAGTGCTAGTATGCGTATGAGCTTGGATGTTTATGTATCGTGCGACGCAGTCCTTTTATAGTCTAAGGATTGGTCATTACAATATTTGCCTGGCCCAACATGTGGCCCTGGCGTGTTCAATAGCCTAATACACGGTCTACGAGTATTAAGTGTGATTATTAGTATGATAACGTGTCTTAATGGCAATGTTACCCCTATTAACAGTCCACTGATCGTGTGTCATTAATATAGCATTAATGACACGTAATCGGGTCTTGTAATTGTTGCTTTAGCTGTCCCTTGAATGTCCATGCTGTTGGAGATCTGCCAATATTCCCGTTGGTGTAAGGTTCGTAGGATCCACACGTGGCGGCTCCGGAGCTTCTCTTCACGGTGAGATGGGTCCGGAGCTGTTATACACGAGGCGGCATCGGAGCTTCCCTCTACGGGGGGTTAGGTCCGGGGTCATTATACACGTGTCAACAGCGGAGCTTCCCTATGTTGGGAGTTCAGCTTTGGTCTTACATTACACGTGTTAGTCCCGGAGCTACCCATATGAGGGAGGCGGGTCCAGTGCTACGTGACATGTGGGGCTTGAGGAAGCCTTCAACTCTGACAGGTTGAACTCTCTTGCACTTCTTGCGGTATCATAAGGTATCTGGTACGTAGGGTACTGACAGTGGCCCCCAGGCCCACCTTTGGGAGAAATCCTTTGGGTTAAGTTATTCTACCGGAGGTGGGGCCATCCTTCATGCCCGCGCTGTAACTTCAAAGGTTTTCTAATGTACTTTTGGGGCAATGGTCCAGGGTTAAACCATCGTCGCGTGGCTTGTCTTGAATGTGGCAGATGAGATCTTTGAGTGCGGATCTCATGTAATTGAAGGTCGCCGGTTCTCAATATGAAAATTGTATCAGTTCCGAGCGCCTTGTCAGGTTGCCGCCTTTGGGTTTCCCGCCGCCCATCATGACAATGGTTCGCCTGGGGTAATAACCTCGACCTCTTTGTCAGGGTGGCCCCAGGCCCATTCGTCATTGACGGGGTAGGTTCATTATAATGTGGACTTGCTCTCATTGGGGTTTCCATCCAAGCGTCGTGGAGGCTTACTTAAGAAGCAAAGCCCGCACGATTTGAGGACTCTTTATGCTTTCGATTACACTCGCCCTCAGAGCCTCCCAATCTTTGCCTAGCTTTCTCCTCTTTCGCTCCACTTTGCCGCGATGGAGTTAGATCTTCCCAAGAGCCGCATCCAGAGCAAGGACAATCCGATGAAGGTATGGACCTTCATGGGATGGTCCAGCGACTCCTTCAACCACTTGATCTGAGTCGGCAAGCTCCCCTTCAAGAAAGAGCGCCATGGGAAGATGGTGTACTTCTTGGCGTACACCATGGTGGGACTGATCCCGCCTTTCTCGAGCTTCATCTTGATGCTGCTGGACTTCTACGGCCTCCAACTGCATCACCTCCTGCACTGCCTCCTACTCGTGGAAACTTTTGTCCACTTCTGCGAGATGTGGGTGGGCGTGCCTCCCTGCGTCAAGTTGTTCCGAACCTTCTTCACGGTTCACACCACTGGCAAGGGGACTGAGCTGCTTGGCTTTTAGTACTTTGTGAAGCGCAAGAAATGCCCCTTCAGGTACTTGAAGTCGTCCCCCTCCGGCAAATGGGATGACTAGAAGAAGGATTGGGTCATCATAGCAATGGATGAGCACGACAGGTTGGAGCTGCCCCAAGGACTCCCCAATGTCGACACTGATGCCTGGAATGTAGTTCCGAAGCAATCGGATGCATTCAACCCTGTCCTGACCATGATCCGAGAGTGTGTGGAGGTGGAGTGACCCCCATATGATCTTCGGAAATTTCATGGTGAACAGGTGGGCTTCGCTGAGGAGGAGGGAGAAGCTCGCCTGGGCTTTCAACAGGGTGATGGATGATGAACGGATTGAAATCGGTTTGAAATCCAACTTGAATGACGAATATTTGAATCTCCATCTCAAGAAATTTCAGCGTGGGTCTATTGACGACGATGTCTTAGCTCCGCCAGCTACCTTTCTGCCTTTGAACATGATTCCAAAGATCAGCAGGGAGCTCCGGAAGAAGATGTCGGTGCTAGATGACCTTGGTGAGGTGGACAAATGCCAGACCTCTAGGGTTGTAATCCCCGATGCTTCGGAAGAGGTGACCGCCCTTGCTCCGAGCCAGAGGGTTGAAGACATCGGCAAGGGCAAGGAGCCAGCCGAATCTTGCAGTCGGAAGAGAAAACTAAAGCACGATGATGGGAGGCCCGTCAGGCCTGCTCCATCTACATCTGCCCCTTCTCCCTGGCGAGGGAGATCTTCTGTGGCCACACCTCCTCTGGTGCAAGTGTCTTCGAGAGGCGCTAGTTCTTTACAATCAATTTCGGTTCCAGTGCCAGCTACTGGCTCCAGGTCCAGTTGTCTTTATCAGACAAGGAAGACCTTGGCTGGGGCTACACCAACGACGACGGAAGGCTTCGGGTGACATTCTGGAGCTCCCTCCGTGCCAACTACGGCTAGTTCCGGCTCTGAGCCTCCAGCGAAGAGGTTCCGTGCCAATTAGAGCGGTACCTTCCCAAGGTAAGCTTTGCTTTTTCACCTTGATTTGCCACTCTTATTTTCGTCATGTTTTGAATCTTCCAAATTTTTTACTGCAAGGCGTCAATGTCGGGGTCTAAAGCTCCGGCCTCTGTCGCTACAGCCGAAATAGTGCGGACGAAAACTCCAGCTTCAACCCCCGTGCCTCCTAAAGTGGTGTCTGAGGTCACTGCAGCTCCGGCGCTAGCTGTCATGGATCTGGATTCAGAGTCATCGCTAGAGACCCCTGTGGTAGAGACGGACCACGGGGGGGGGGGGGGGGGGGGGTGGTGGATGCGTGAAGACACTTCAGTAGCGGCATAATCGGTGACTGAAGCTCTGGCACAGGACGCGGAGATGGTGGAAGCTACGGCAATAGGGTCGGAAGTAATTGAGGCTCCGGCCGCCGCGCCAGAAGTTGTTGTGCGGTCGGTGGTGCTAGAAGCTCTGGCTCTTTAGCCGGAAGTCGTTGAATCCATGGCCACTGAGCCTGAGATGATCGAAGCTCTGGCCATCGAGTCAGAGATGGTTGTTGCTCCAGCCCTAGAGCCAGAAGTGGTTGAAGCTCCTTCTACCGAACCGGAAGTGGCTGATGTACCGGTGCTTGAGCCGATAGTGGTGGGGGCTTCGGTCGAGGCTCCAATAACCGCCCCAGAGGTAATCACTCCGGAGGTGACCATGTCGGAGCCGGAACACCATGAAGAGGTGGTGGCAGGCTCTCCACCTATGGAGCCAGCGACTGAAGAGACAGAGGCAAGACCTTCAGCTTCAGCTCTGAAGGTAGAAGTTCCCCCAGTGGGCTCTTCCTCAACAGCTGTTGAGGAGCTCCCGATGGGTGGCCCTAGTGCCGCAGAAGCTCAGGGCACCTCACTTGTAGAGTGGGATCCTATTTTGGTTATGGACAATCCCCTGGAACCAGCAGAGATGACCCCAGCAGGTCCGGAGCCTACCCCTTGGCATTTCCCATAGACAATGCTTGCTCGAGCCACCGACATGTTCATCTTGCCTTCTACCACGAGAGTAAGGTCCTTGAAGAGGAGAGCCACACTTTGAGGCATTGGCGCAACAGGCTCCACTTATAGACCAAGCTTGCACAGACGAGACTTGCTTATCAGAAGGAGTGGGTGAAGAGGGAAATGGCACAGATGGAATACTGAGGCAAACTGCTGGAAGAGATGGAAGCAGCTATCAGGGCGCTCGATGCTAATTCTCGGGAGATCCTCGAGCAAGCAAAGGAAAGGATTGATGCTGCTGATGAGCGTCATGAAAACCTCAATGAATTAAACGAGGTCCTCCTGAAGCGTCGGGCAGACCTTGATGCAAGAGAACAGAATCTCCTAGAATAAAGGGAGGATGTTTTGAAGAGAGAGGAGGAGCTCGCCCAGAAATTGACTCTGGCTGAGAAAAATTATGCAGATCGCACCAAGAAGTTGGATCTGTGGAGTGCGGAAGAAAAACAGAAGTACAGGAAACTGGAGCAGGAGCTCTCAAAACGAGAAGCTGATGTTGCCGCTAGAGAAGGGAAGGTATGGGGCAGGGAGAAGGACCTGGCGGAACAGCAGAATCGCATCCACCTCTAGGAGATGGAGCTAGGCGATCGTGAAAAGCAAGTAGCTGAGAATATGCAGCAACATGCCAAAGCGATTGAGCGCCTCACTCGGGAGAGTTCAGAGCTAGCGGCCGCCCGGAGGTTACTAGAGGAGTTGCGGAACTCGAGGGCAACCAAATCCCTGATGGTATGGGATTTTCTGAGACGTGCGAACATGGCCCTTGTGCCTCTTGGCTTCAGTCTAGTGCGCACAGAGGACCCAGCGTAGGAGGTGGACTGGACACTAGTGGCGCTTGGCTCTGCTGGCAACAAATTCGACACAATGGGTAATGTCATCGCTGGTCAGCTGGAGACAGAGGGGAAATCTCTGGCCAAAAACGTCGCTAAGTATGTCTTGGCGTCTTACAGAAGCCCAGACCCCCAATTTTCTCTTGATCGGGTCATTGAGACTCATTGCTGAAGAGGAGGGTGCCACCAAAGCTAGTATCCCAGAGGCTGCTAAGAAGGTTGCTTCATTTTTCCACAGGACTTAGATCCTCCTGTAGCTAGGACCTTTTCCTTTTGTCTTTTGCTGTAACCCTGATTTTGTAATCCAGTACCTTGAATGAATGAAATCCACTCTTTCTGCCATGAATTTAAATTTATCTTTGTCTTCAATATACTGTTCTTTGTCTTGTTGCCCCCCTAGTATATGTGCACAATTCGATTGTGAACATGTATCAAAAGGTTTTGACAGTATGTTGATGACTTGGACACTTCGAACTTATAGATTTTAGGTCTGAAGTTTATTTCCGACTTCTCCAGGGAGCTTTTGTAACATCGACGGCAGGCCCCTTGGGGTTGTCGGAGCTTGATAGGTCCGACGACACCCACTATCAACGCGTAGAACGTCGACAACGGGCCCCCTGGGGTTTTCGGAGCATGGTAGGACCGACGACACCCACTATCAACGCATAGAACGTCAACGGCAAGCCCCCTTGAAGGTTGTCAGAGCTTTGTAGCTCCAACATCATCCACCATCTCTGTGTTTTTCCTGTACATTGAAGAAAAGAAAAAGAGTAAACCTCGTCCCCTTGTCTATAAATTGTTTATGACTTATAATTCTTATATTAGTCCTAGATCCAAAGAAATTCAATATGATAAAAAATATATTGATGTAATCTTTCCAGATCCGTATGCTTGTTTAGTACTCACCCTATTGAAGCCCGTCGGAGTGTAGGTAGAGTAGCGTACTTAGGGTGCACGACCAGGCTAAGTCGATAGCACACTCCAGACCTATGTTGGCTTGGCGTTCAGGCAAGTATACTATACAGCAATGTTCAGATCCAAAAAGACCAACAATATAACTTGTAACACACATAAATAACTTGGACTAAAACTTTAAAAAGAATTGCACAACTTCATTATAGACAAGAAGTATAATAATAATTCAAAATACTGACCCTTTTACAAAAATAAATGCACTTGGAGTCTGTTTTCACACAACAATGTCTTTCATTATAGGTCCGGATTACAGGAGACAAGGACACACTTAGGGTACAGGACCATGCTAAGTGCGTTATACATCTTGTACTAGCCCAGTGTAGGTAGTTACACATTTAGTGTTGTGACTGTATCAAGTGTTACTTGAACTTCCCGGACCCTCCCGGAGGGGTCCGGATGTTCTCCCGGAGGACCTATCTGATTCTGTATGTTGACTCTATAACATACATTGTGTGTAATTACAGACTCACCTCCATGATTCTAAGTGTAAAACTTATGGAGGTGCTCGATGGTCCAAGGATTAGGAAGCGGAGTCCCATCCTCAGTTGCCAAGCGAACGCATCCGGGACGGGATACTTTGATCACTCGGTAGGGACCCTCCCAGCTGGGGAAAGTTCATTCATTCCTTCGTGAGTTAGTATTTTCCGTAGCACCGGATCGCCTTCCTCAAGCTGTCGGCTGCACACATGCCATTGATGATAGCGTGGAGCGCTTGGCGATAGCATGCATTCCGAACAACTGCTTGGCACATTCCCTCGTCGACGAGGTCATGGTCTTCCCATCGGAACTGGTCCTACACGGCTTTGTCGAAGGTCCGGACCTGGAGCGACCACATGGTGATCTCTGGAGGAAGGAGTGCTTCAGCTTCGTACACCAAGAAGGATGTCTCTCCAGTTGACCGGTTAGGTGTAGTCCTGCATGCCCACAGTGCGGACGGAAGCTCTTCAATCAAGTTGGCTCCATGTTTTTCCAGACGCTCATATGTGTGCTTTTTGAGTCCCTTTAAAATTTATGCATTTGCTCTCTCTTCTTGACCATTGCTTGTTGGGTGAGCTATTGATGTGTAGCTGACTTGAATGCCGAGGTCTTCGCAATATTCTTGGAATCCAGCACTTGTAAATTGGGTTCCATTGTCAGTTATGACTTTGTTCGGAACTCCAAATCTGCATATTATGGACTTAAAGAACTTGATTGCCGATTGCTTGTTGATTGTCACAACTGGGGTAGCTTCCGTCCACTTGGTGAACTTGTCGATGGCAACGTACAGGAACTTGTAACCTCCGACGGATTTTGGGAATGTTCCCAAGATGTCCATACCCCACACAGCGAATGGCCATGTAGGAGGTATCATTTGCAGTGATTGAGCCGGTGTGTGAATTTGTTTTTCATGAAACTGGCACGCTTCACACTTTTTCACTAGCTCGACTGCATCCTAGAGTGTTGTAGGCCAGTAAAAGCCATGCCGGAAGGCTTTACCAACCAACATGCGGGAAGATGCGTGGTTTCAACACTCGCCTCCATGGATTTCCATGAGGAGCTCGTGGCCTTCTTCCCTTGCAATGCATCGCATTAGGATACCGTTGGCACCGCACCGGTAGAGATCCCCTTCTACCAGTGTGTATCTTTTACCCAGTCTTACTATCCGGTCAGCGGATACACTGTCTTCAGGAAGGATGTTGACTTTCAAGTTGTTCTGGATCTCCGAGATCCATGCATCGGAGCTAACTTGAGCTTCTGAGTCTTGCATGCTGGGTTGCTCGAAGCTTCTGACAGCACCTACAACCCTTGGTGGACGCCATGGTAACAGGGCACCAGGACCGCTAGCTTCGAGGTGCTGGTCTCACCCCCTTCGATCAGTTTGGCAAACTGAGTTGTTGGTCTTGATAACCTTCGGACGAAGATTCCGTCGGGAGCCGAAGCTCCGGCTGAAGCCTTTGTCGAGAGTTCATCGTCTTCAGTGTTATGAAGACGCTGAACATGGTGGAGATCCAGGACTTTGAAGTCTTTCTGACGCCTCTGGACTTCAAGGAGGTAAGCGGCTAGCTTTGGGTTGTTGCAGCAGCATTCACCTTTGACTTGTTTTATGATGAGCTGCAAATCACCCCTTATCAACAGCTGTTTGACACCATAGGATAGTGCCACCTTGAGTCCGTAGATGAGAGCTTCATACTCTGCCATGTTGTTGGTTGCTTTGAAGTTGAGTTGAACCATTTATTTGACCTTCTCCCCAATCGGAGCGAGGAGAAGGATTCCAACTCTAGCCCCCTGCTTCTGCACGGAATTGTCGAAGTACAGAGTCCAGTGAGGTTCATTGAAGACTGGGACCTTGGGTTCTGGCTTCTCCTCACTGGGGCCCTCAGGATTTGATGGAGAGGGAGTCCACTCCGCCACAAAATCAGCCAAAGCCTGACTATTGATTGCTTGTCGTGGCACAAATTCATGATTGAACTCAGTGAACTCCACTGCCCACTTGGCGATGTTCCCAGTAGAATTAGGGTTATGAAATATAGCACGCAGTGCATAAGAAGTTACCACTGATATCTTGTGCGCTTGGAAGTAGTGACGAAGCTTCCTTGAGGCAATAAGAACTACGTAAAGCAGCTTATGCACCTCGATGTACCTTGTCTTTGCATCGTAGAGTACTTCACTGATGAAGTACACTGGGCGTTGGACAGTCCGGACCCTCTCAGAGGGGCCCGAAACTTCTTCTCCACCAACTCGGACCCTCTCAGAGGGGTCTGGACCTTCTTGTTGAGTTTCTCGGACCCTCCTAGAAGGGTTCGGAACTTCATCGTATTCAACCCGGACCCTCCCTGATGGGTTCGGATCTTCTTGAATAGCAGTTAAAACTCCCTCAGATGAGAGAGATTGATCTTCTAGCACTCTGTGTTGAAGATCTATGTCTGGGGGCTGGGACCCAGACTTGCCTTCAGGTAGCTCCGGACCCTCCAAGAGGGGACTATTGACGGTCCTTTACTACCATGTTTTTACCGTCAATTCACCTCATAATGTGCATAAAAGAAACACAAAACATAGTGGTAGGGCTATACACTAACCGAATTCCACAAGTGTTGGTGTTTATTTGTATGCAGGTGAATTATTACCCAAAATACCAAAACATGCAGGGATGAATCCATGAAAATGGATTTCCACAAATCAGGAGATGACACGTGGCAACACATGGATCAAATGGCCCACAAACAGAAGAATACGAGGAGATCCAATGGTGTTGCACCCATATACATCAAGCCCCACCTGGAAGCCACCTGGAGGAAGCACTCCCCGAGGGGAGACTTGACTAGGTCAGTCGAACCAGGGGTTCGGCCGACCCCTTCGTGGCGTCAACCCGGTCAAATGACACGTGTTGGCTCCTCCTGGCTTCTTGGAGTCAATGGTGACTGATTTGCGCGTTAATTGTGGCGGGAACCGACCCTTCTCCACCTATAAATAGACCCCCTCACCTCACTTCTCACACACACCAAAAGTTGAGAATAGTACTACACTCCAAAGGTTTAGAGTAGTCCCAGAGGCTACCAAAGTAAAAGGAGAGTGTGATGAAGAGTCTAGTAGAAGGAGGCTTGGGCTTGTCAAGTCCCTCTTCTACACTTGTACCCCTACAAAGGTTTTACTCAATCAAGTAAGCCTTTGTGAACTTAATACAAGTTTGATCTTTTATTCTTAGTAGTTTGCACAAGTAGTTACTTGTTGGTTCACTACTTTAATTAATTAGAGGCTCTAGTTGTAGCTTTGTGTTCAAAACAACTAGAGTAGTGATTTAGAACGTAAGCGTGGTGCTCAGGTTATAAATCATCAGTGGATATCTTGTAGACCCACGGATTGAAAAGGTAGGCAGTAGGTGGTGACAGCCCTATCTATCCTTCGTAATCCTCCACGTTCGGCTATGCCATAGGCTCTTGGCGGGAGTCGTCCTAGTATTGCTAGGAGTAAGCACGTGCCCGAAGCAAGCATCTACTGCAAACTACCTTGAATTAGGATCAATACTTTGAGTTCCTCTCTGTTCCTTGCCTACCAAACAACTTTGTGTCCTTGGGTGAGCTAGTTCGAAAGATTAGCACACACGTTCTTTGGTTTCGATACCCTTGGGAATACTCCTTAAGGGGAAGTGCTACAACGGTATTTCTGTGCGCTTGCGGATAACTCTGTGGTGTTAAGAAATACCAACAAGCATTTTTGACGCCGTTGCCAGGGAACGGTTGCTGCTAGTCTTCGAACCAAGATCACCCTCGTATGATATCCCCCTTATCTATCATCTGACCTTTCTTATTCTTACCTTACCACCACCATATAAATGGAGCAACCCACCATTCTTTCTTACTCTGCTCCGAAGGGCAAGTTCTGTGAGCCACCGCCTTCGGCGGAACCTATTTGTTCAACCAGCTATGAACTTCGCCCTGCCTTTATAGCCATGGTTCGGGAACAATCCTTCTTAGGAATGGATTGTGAAAACCCTTACCACCATCTACGAGAGTTCAAACAACTATGTTCATGCCTTCTAATCAAAGGTATGACATAGGAAACTCTCAAATGGAAGTTGTTTCCTTTTTCCCTCAAGGAAAAAGCCAAACAATGGTACAACCACTACGTTGGGAAGACAAACGGTGATTGGAGTGAATTACGAGACAACTTTTTTCTTGCTTTCTTTCCCATTGCCCGAATTGTTTCCTTACGAAAGGAAGTACTATGCTTCCAGCGGATGGAGAAGGAATCCATAGGTACAGCTTTGGATAGATTTTCTCTTTTGAAAAATTCTGGCCCAGATTTGTTAATCTCTGATCCAATGCTTTTGCAACATTTCTTCATGGGATTGAACAAAGAGTCTGGCCCATATCTTGACATTACGGCTGGAGGATCTTTCCTCCATAAGACTCCAGAAGAAGGCAAGGATCTTTTGGACAGAATTCTAGAAAATTCTTCCTTCATCATGGGTCTTAATGAGACTCCCCAAGAGGAAGTTGTGTCAAGAATGGAGGATACACTCTTGGACAAGGATGAACCCATTTCTTGTTTACCCCAAGCCTTGCCAGAGGAATCCTCTCCTAAACCTAAGACTACGAATGTAGAAGAAATTCCACCCTCGCAGTTTCCATTTTGAAGATTATGGAAATACCTCGAAGTATTGTTGCTATAGGAAACCTTCATTGCCACCAACTCCACCTGAACCACCTGACGGGGTGTTCGTCCGTCGGACGGTCAAGGAGTTGACCTCTATCCTAAGTAGAGAGTGGACAGCTGAAGTCGAGAATTCACCTGAAATTCTTCAGATGACCTCACCTTTGCCTACCATTTTATGCTCTATTAGAGGGACACCAATGAGAATCCTATACAACCCTACAGTTGGAGCAAATCTCATTTCTGATTCTTGTGCTCTCGCCATTCTTGGTGATGTGCCATTGGCACCAACATGCAAATCCTTCCAAGATTCATTCGGAACCATTCTTGAAGGATGTGGGGTTCTGCAACAAGTGTCTTTTAGACACAAAGATGTTGAGGCTCTCCTAGATTTTCACGTGTTCGAAATCCAAGATTTCGACATCATGATAGGGATTCCCATAGACAAATTTCTCATGGAAGTTCCTTTGGAATGAAGCCTCAATATCAATCTTGGAGGGAGAAATTTCTCCATGTCTATTCTGCATTCAAAGAACACATCTGCAGAATCTCCCATCCAAGATGAGCCAATGGAGGAGGTTAGGACTCTTCAATTTTTAGAACCCCCTGAAATTAAAGGAGAAGAAGACTTCGTCCAAGAGGAGGATGAATTTCAGGAGGAAATTGAATTGCCAAAAGAAGAGCCCTCCCCAAAACCTCCTATTGAGCTCAAGATTCTACCTCCAGACCTATGTTATGCCTTTATAAATGGCGATTTGGAAGCCCCTATCATCATAAGCGACAAACTTTTAGATGATGAAACGCTCAAACTCATAGCCATGTTAGAAAGGCATAGAGCTCGTTTTGGATATTCACTTCAGGATCTTAAGGGAATTAGTCCAGCGTTATGCACCCATCGTATTCCTATTGACCCTGAGAGTGTCCCCTCAAGGGAACCTCAAAGGCGATTGAGTAATGCGATGCAGGGAGTTGTCAAGAAAGAAGTCTTGAAACTTCTGCATGTCGAGATTATTTACCCCGTTCCTCATAGTGAATGGGTAAGTCCAGTGCAAGTAGTGCCTAAGAAGGGAGGTATGACGGTCGTTCAAAATGAGAGGAATGAATTAATTCCTCAACGGACCATCACGGGATGGAGGATGTGCATTGACTACTAAAAACTTAACAAGACAACAAGGAAAGACCATTTTCCACTGCCCTTCATCGATGAGATCTTAGAGCGATTGGCAAAACACTGCTAATTTTGTTTCTTTGACGGGTATTCGGGATATCAACAAATTCCTATCCATCCCGATGATCAAAGTAAGACCACGTTCACATGTCCTCATGGGACCTATGCCTAGTGGCGTATGTCCCTTGGACTGTGTAACGCTCCTGCCTCTTTCCAGAGATGCATGATGTCTATATTTTCAGACATGATCGAGGATATCATGGAAGTTTTCATGGAAGATTTCTCCGTCTATGGAAAAACTTTTGATCATTGTCTAGAAAATTTAGACAAGGTCTTACAAAGATGCCAGGAGAAGGACCTTGTGCTTAATTGGGAAAAGTGCCATTTCATGGTCCGGGAAGGCATCGTTATTGGACACTTGGTGTCCGAGAGAGGGATAGAGGTGGACAAAGCTAAAATTGAAGTTATTGAAAAACTTCCACCTCCTATCAATGTTAAGGGAATCCGCAACTTTTTAGGTCATGTGGGGTTCTACCAACGATTTATCAAGGATTTCTCCAAAATTGCTAGACCCCTCACTAACCTATTAGCTAAATAACCTCCCTTTGATTCTGATGATGAATGCCTTAAATCATTTGATATGCTCAAAAAGGCAATCATCTCAGCTCCAATTATCCAACCTCTAGATTGGACACTGCCATTCGAAATCATGTGTGATGCCAGTGACTTTGCTGTTGGTGCAGTCTTAGGCCAAACCAAAGATAAAAAGCATCACGCAATAGCCTACGCTAGCAAAACTCTGACAGGAGCCCAACTCAATTATGCCACAGCTGAGAAAGAGCTTCTAGCAGTAGTTTTTGCTATCGACAAGTTTAGATCTTATTTGGTTGGAGCAAAGGTCATAGTCTACACAGACCATGCTGCTTTGAAATATCTGCTTACCAAAAAGGATGCTAAACCCAGGCTAATTCGATGGATTCTTCTACTCCAAGAATTTGATCTGGAAACAAGAGATAAGAAAGGAGTAGAGAATTCAGTAGTAGATCATCTTTCACGTATAGAAGTCACACAAACCATGGACATACCTATCAATGACTTCCTACGAGATGATATGCTCCTCAAGGTGACAGACTCTCACCCTTGGTATGCGAATATCGTGAACTTTATGGTCACGGGATATGTACCTCTAGGGGATAACAAAAAGAAACTCATTTATGAGAGTCGTAGACACCTTTGGGATGACCCTTACCTCTATCGAGTATGTGTCGATGGCCTTCTTAGAAGGTGTGTCCCATCAATCGAAGGCACCAAAATTATAGAGAAATGCCATGCTGGCCCCTATGGTGGTCATTACGGTGTTTACCGTACTCAGGCAAAGATCTGGCAGAGTGGATTCTATTGGCCTTCAGTGTATGAAGATACCAAGGAATTCATTCGCAAATGTTGGAAATGCCAGAAGCATGGAGGAATATCTGCTCGCGATGCGATGCCCCTAACATACAATCTCCAAGTGGAATTATTTGATGTATGGGGTATTTGTTTCATGGGACCATTTCCTGAGTCTTATGATTGCGAGTATATTCTGGTTGCCGCCGATTATGTGTCACAATGGTTAGAAGCATTGCCATGCAAAAATGCTGATTCCAAGCAAGCAAGGAAAATGTTCCATGAGATCATTTTCCCACGATTTGGCACTCCCCATATGGTCAAGTGATGGAGGGTCTCATTTCATAGATAATACCTTCCAGAACTTTTTAAGGGAACTTGGAGCCCAGCATAACATTGCTACCCCATACCACCCACAGACAAATGGCCAAGAAGAAACATCTAATATGCAAATTAAGAATATTCTGCAAAAGATTGTCTTGGAAATGGGAACGGGATGGAAGCAAAAGCTTCCCGACGCATTGTGGGCATATCGTACTGCCTACAAGGCACCTATCGGCATGTCTCCTTTCCAACTTGTCTATTGGATGACTTGCCATCTTCCCGTAGAATTGGAACATAGAGTGTATTGGGCCATCAAGCGGTGGAACATGAATCTTAACGAAGCTGGAAATCATCGATTGAAGCAAATCTCTGACTTGGAGGAATGGAGAGATAAGGCGTACCACAGTGCCAGAATTTATAAAGAGAGAACCAAAAGATGGCACGATAAGAGAATTACGCCGAAAGAGTTCAAACCTGGAGATAAAGTTTTACTCTTTAACTCTAGGGTTAAACTCTTTGGACATGGGAAGCTTAGAAGTAAATGGGAAGGACCCTTCACTGTAGTAGAGACTTCATCCCAAGGAGCAATCACACTCCAAGGTGATGACGGTCAACTATTCAAAGTGAATGGGCACCAACTCAAATTATTTCTTGATTACCAAAAGGATACAGAAAAAGAATTTGACATGGTAAATCTAATTGATTTCCATATGATTTCTTTCAATTTTGTTTAAATTCTCCACGTCAAACTTTGGCTGGACTGAACCCAGTCAAGACAAGTCTTTTCCATGGAAAATACGAGTCTCTCCCATCGTTGCTGCCTGGCGAGTAGTTCATGTACACACTGAACGCATGGGAGATCGCTTTCTCATCCACGAGTGCGCAAACTCGAAGGAGGCTATGCTAAGGGCCTATTCAAGCACGTGGATAATCTGGCGATGGAGGAGTCGACGGGCTCGTCGCCCTCCAAGATTAGGAGACACGTCCCACGACCTGCCATCAACGGGCCACCTGCTCAGTTCGAGGGTAGTGATGAGGACTCTCCTCGTGCCCCTAAAGTGGCACAACTGACCAAGGAGTTCGCTTCTCTCTGCTTGGAGAACAAGAAGCCTGACTTGGTGGATGAAGGGTGCATCGAGAGGGCGGAACTGAAGGACGACATCATGGTCCTCAAGGAGGAGATTGACAGTGTTTGCGGTGGCATGAGCACCAAACTGCGGCGCTTGTGCAATGCCGTCGGGGAGCCCGACATCTACAACGCACCATAGTTTAGATGTCCTGACAGCATAGGATGCTTACAACTTAGGATTTTTTTCAAGAAGCATTTTTTTTTCTAAAGGTAGGTTAAAAAATGTAAGCATCCCCATATTTTGATTTCAATAAAGTGAACTTACCGGTTCAACTAACACCGGTAAAGTTCCCCCTTTAGTTTATTTTGTTGAATAAAGAATTCAAGAAACAAGTGTAAGGGAAACATGTCTCCAAGTCACAAAATCTCGATGTGTAAAATCAACGTTGCATATCAAAACACGTCGCGATCGAATGAGCAAAACGAACGACGAAACAGAGCCATAGAAGAGCCAAAATGGAGGTCGGCCGAACCCCCTTGTCGGTCGGCTTGTCTTTTGTACCGTACGACTCCGTTTCGCTCCAGAAAATCAGTTTGGATTTCTTTTCCCCAATTTTATGCGCTACCCTGCTGTTTGAGTTGATTTCATATGTTTCATTGCATATCTAAAATGAATCAACTCAACAAATTGAAAAAAAAAATTGGTAGTCCAGAATTTGCTTAAGCTGAAAATTTGAATACTTTATATTTCAATTCATTACCTTGTTTATGATTCCCATAATTCAATAGGAAAAACACATCATCTAGGTATTTGACTAGTGTGATATGGTAAATTAGTTCTTTAGAAATCATCCTTTGCTTGAAATTGATTTTGACATTTCTAACTATTTGAAGTTTTGAACTTTGCCTAAATCTCTCACTGGAAATTTATATACCCACCAAGGCCATATGATACATTCATTGAAAACCACAAGCATATGCCACTTTGTTTTTCATTGAACTTTGTCAAACCTGTGACCCAATTGAGTGACATGCATGAACTTTTTGAATTGAAAACTCTTGTGCACTCCATTCATGCAAAATTTCTCACATTGAGAGTTTGCATCCATCGATTACCCATCCGTCAAAAAGAAACTCCATACAATACAAAGGAAAGCCTCTCTAAAAATAAAAAGGAGTAGAAGACATGGCTACAAGAAAAAGAAAAAGCATCCACTCTTGAAAAAAAGTAAGAGTGCTAAAAAAAAGTAGCCATGTTTCATCCTTAAAAGAGAGCAAATTCATGGGAGTTATCACCTCACCCCTCCATTCCATTCATGTGCACAAGAATTTTCCCTTCACTTTGTTCATTGCATAAGTCTCTCATAGGATCAAGTTTTTGACTTAGTAACATATGCATTGCAAATGTGTCCCACATTCATCCCTACCAAGCTCCAGATATAGCCACTTTTAGTATAGGGACAAGAATTGGCAAAACATGCCATGGTGACGACTCAAACACTTTGAGAGATTCCGATCGAGAAGGCAAGGGCAAATGTTCCTATGACTTTCAAATATAGCAATTGCCAAATCATATCAGCAGAGAATGATCCAGGGGAACTTCATTCTAACTGTTCCACTTTTCAAACACACAAGATTGATGTGGTAGCCACATACACAAAGGGGATCCATGAATTCAGGTATAAGTTGAAATATCTAGTATCCTTATTTTCTACCTTATAGCAAATTCATGACAACACTCTAGTTCTTCTTGCCTTCACTCGAGGACGAGCAAAGGACTAAGTGTGGGGGAGTTTGTTGACGGTCCTTTAGTACCATACTTTGATCATCAATTAACCTCATAATGTGCATAAAAGAAACACAAAACATAGTGGTAGGGCTATACACTAACCCAATTCCACAAGTGTTGGTGTTTATTTATATGTAGGTGAATTATTACCCAAAATACCAAAACATGCAGGGATGAATCCATGAAAATGGATTTCAACAAATCAGGCGATGACACGTGGCAACACACACACAAGAATACGAGGAGATCCAATGGTGTTGCACCCATATACATCAAGGGGGCCCACCTGGAAGCCACCTGGAGGAAGCACTCCCCGAGGGGAGGTTTGACCAGGTCGGCCGAACCAGGGGTTCGGCCGACCCCTACCTGGCACCAAACCCGGTCAAATGACACGTGTTGGCTCCTCCCCAGCTCCCTAGAGTCAATGGTGACTGATTCGCGTGTTAATTGTGGCGGGAACAGACCCTTCTCCACCTATAAATAGACCCCCTCACCTCACTTCTCACACACACCAATAGTTGAGTATAGTACTACACTCCAAAGGTTTAGAGTAGTCCCAGAGGCTACCAAAGTAGAAGGAGAGTGTGGTGAAGAGTCTAAGAGAAGGAGGCTTGGGTTTGTCAAGTCCCTCTTCTACACTTGTACCCATACAAAGGTTTTACTCAATCAAGTAAGCCTTTGTGAATTCAATACAAGTTTAATCTTTTATTCTTAGTAGTTTGCACAAGTAGTTACTTGTGGGTTCACTGCTTTAATTCATTAGAGGCTCTAGTTGTAGCTTTGTGTTCGAAACAACTAGAGTAGTGATTTATAACATAAGCGTGGTGCTTAGGTTATAAATCATCAGTGGATATCTCGTGGACCCATGGATTGAAAAGGTAGGAAGTAGGTGGTGACAGCCCTATCTATCCATCGTAATCCTCCACGTTCGGCTATGCCATAGGCTCTTGGCGGGAGTCGTCCTAGTATTGCTAGGAGTAAGACCGTGCCTGAAGCAAGCATCTACTGCAAACTACCTTGAATTAGGATCAATACTTTGAATTCCTCTCTATTCCTTGCCTACCAAATAACTTTGTGTCCTTGGGTGAGCTAGTTCGAAAGATTAGAACACACATTCTTTGGATTCGATACCCTTGGGAATACTCCTTAAGGGGAAGTGCTACAATGGTATTTCTGTGCGCTTGTGGATAACTCTGTGGTGTTAAGAAATACCAACAGGGACTAGGCTCTTGAACTGGATGTGGCTCCGGCCTTTCCGCAATAGAACCATGCTTACAACTTCCGTAGTTGCAGAAATGTAAAGTAGTAAAGGCTCACCGGGGTTCGGAGCTACCAGAGTTGGTAGGGTGGTGAGGAGCTGCTTCAGCTCTTGAAATGCCTTTTCTGCTTCTTCAGACCAATGAAATGGTTCGGACATCCTCAAGAGTTTAAAGAAGGGTAGCGCCTGCTCTGCCAGTCTTGAGATGAACCGACTGAGCGTAGCTAGACATCCAGTTAGCTTCTAGACATCCTTGATGCGAGTTGGAGGCCGCATGTCTTCTATAGCCTTGATCTTCGCCGGTTTTGCCTCAATTCCTCGGTGAGTCACCAAGAAACCAAGGAGTTTCTCGGAGCTAACTCCAAAGACACACTTTTCTGGGTTCAACTTGGTGCGCGTGATGCGCAGCTTGTCGAAGACGGCTTGTAAATTATCAAGGAGTGACTCCTTGTTCCTTATCTTCACAACGATGTCATCGACGTACACCTCCCCTAAGTCTCTAATTAGCTCTCCAAATGTTTTGTACATAGCTCGCACAAAGGTTGAAGTAGCATTTTTAAGACCAAAGGGCATGGCAGTATAACAATATAAACCATCTACTGTTATGAAGGCAGTATGCTCTTCATCTTCCTTAGACGGCAGTATGCTCTTCATCTTCCTTAGACATTTGGATCTGATGATATCCAGAATATGCATCTAAGAAACACAATAGCTCGCACCCGGAGGTGGAGTCCACTATCTGATCTATCCTAGGTAGTGGAAATGGATCTTTTGGACATACCTTATTTAAGGTGGTGTAGTTGATACACATCCGAAGCTTCCCGCCGGCCTTGGGTACAACGACTGGGTTTGCCAGCCATTTTGGATGAAAAACTTCACGGATGAAGCCTACTTTGAGCAAATTTTTAATCTCCTGCCAGATGAAGTTTTGTCGCTCGATGGATTGCTTCCAGGGCTTCTTGTGTACAGGCCGTGCGTTAGGATAAGTCTTCAGATTGTGCTCAATCACCCCCCCAGGGATCCCAAGCATTTGTGACGGTTGCCAGGCAAACACGTCGACATTCGTCCGGAGAAAAGTGATGAGCGCGAGTTCCTATTTGTTGTTTAGGCCTCCCGATATATGGGTGATCTGAGCAGCATCAGAACCGAATTGGACGACTTTGACGGGAATGTCAGTGTCGCCGCTTGGTTACACACGTGGTGCAGAGGTTGAGCCTCGATGACGAGTGCTCGGAGGTTGAGCAATGATCTCTTTGCCGGAGGTTCCTTCTTGCGTCGTGGCAAGCACATGGAGTTCCTCTAGCGCGGTGACTCCGGCAGTGCGGTCTCCACGGACCCGGAGGATGCCTGAAGGTGTTGGCATCTTCAACTCCAGATAGCCGTAGTGAGTTGCGGCCATGAAACTGTACAAAGCAGGCCTGCTCAGGATGGCGTTGAAGGGCAGACTGATGTGAGCGACATCAAAAACCAACTTCTGCTCTTTCGATGTCCCTCACATCAGTATGCCCTTCAATGCCATCTTGGGCAGTCCTGCTTTGTACAGGTTCGTGGACGCAGCTCACTACGGCTATCTAGTGTTGAAGATGTTGACACCTTCAGGTGTCCTCCAGGTCTGAGGAGACCGCACTGCCGGAGTCACCACGCTAGAGGAACTCCATGCGCTTGCCACGGTGCAAGAAGGAACCTCCGGCAAAGATCTCATTACTCAACTTCCAAACAATCCTCATCGAGGCTCAACCTCTGCACCACGTGTGCAACCAAGCGGCGACACCGACATTCCCGTCAAAGATGTCCAAATCGGTTCTCATGCTGCTCAGACCACCCGTATATCGGGAGGTCTGAACAACAAATAGGAACTCGCTCTCATCACATTTCTCTGGGCGAATGTCGACGTGTTTTCCTGGCAACCATCACAAATGCCTGGGATTCCTAGGGAGGTGATTGAGCACAATATGAAAATTTATCCTGACGCACGGCCTGTACACCAGAAGCCCCGGAAGCAATCCATCGAGCGGCAAAACTTAATCCGGTAGGAGATCAAAAAGTTGCTCAAAGCAGGCTTCATCCATGAAATTTTTCATCCAATATGGATGGTAAACCCAGTCATTTTACCCAAAGCCGACGGGAAGCTTCGGATGTGTATCGACTATACCATCTTAAATAAGGCATGTCTGAAAGATCCATTTCCACTACCTAGGATAGATCAGATAGTGGACTCCACCTCTGGCTGTGAGCTATTATGTTTCTTAGATGCATATTGTGGATATCATCAGATCCAAATGTCTAAGGAAGATGAAGATCATATTGCCTTCATAACAGTAGATGGATTATATTGTTATACTAACATGCCCGTTGGTCTTAAAAATGCTGCTTCAACCTTTGTGCGAGCTATGTACAAAAAATATGGAGAGCTAATTAGAGACTTAGTGGAGGTGTACTTCGATGACATCATTGTGAAGATCAAGAACAAGGAGTCACTCCTTGAATATTTACAAGCCGTCTTCGAGATGTTGCGCATCACGTGCACCAAGCTGAACCTAGACAAGTGCGTCATCGGGGTTAGCTCAGGGAAACTCCTTGGTTTCTTGGTGACTCACCGAGGCATAGACACACACCCGGCAAAGATCAAGGCTATAGAAGACATGCGGCCTCCAGCGCGCATCAAGGACATCGAGAAGCTAACTGGGTGTCTAGCTCGCTCAGCAGTTTCATTTCAAGACTGGTAGAGCGGGCGCTTCCCTTCTTCAAGCTATTGATGAAGAGCGGACCATTCCATTGCTCTGAAGAAGTAGAAAAAGCATTTCAAAAGCTGAAGCAGCTCCTCACCACCCTACAGATATTGGTAGCTCCGAACCGTGGTGAGCCTTTACTGTTTTACATTTCTGCAACTATGGAAGTTGTAAGCATGGTCCTGGTCACGGAAAGACTGGAGCCCCATCAAGATCAGGAGCTTAGACCCCTCCAGGAGGGTCTGGAGCTACCTGAAGGCGAGTATGGGTCCCAACCCCCAGACTCGGAACTTCAAGGCAGAATGCTAGGAGATCAACCCCTCTCGCCTGAGGGGGTTCACCTGGATGACCAAGATGGTTTGGACCTTTACAACAAGGTCTCGGTCGAACAAGAAGAAGTTCCGAACCCCTCAGGGGGGGGGGGGGGGGGTCCGAGAAGCTCAACAAGAAGGCTCGGACCCCTCCGGGAGGGTTCGGGTCGATGGAGAGGAAACTCCGAGCTCCTCTAGAAGAGTCCGGATAGTTCAGCGCCCAATGTACTTCATCAGCGAAGTACTTCATGATGCCAAGACACGCTACATCGATGTACATAAGCTACATTACGCAGTTCTTATCGCCTCAAGGAAGCTTCGTCACTACTTCCAAGCCCCCAAGATATCAGAGGTAACTTCTTATCCACTGCGTGCCATATTGCATAACCCTAATTCAACGGGGAACATCGCAAAGTGGGCAGCGGAGTTGGCTGAGTTCAATCTCGAATTCGTGTCACGACAAGCTATCAAGATTCAAGCCTTGGCTGACTTCGTGGCGGAGTGGACTCCCTCTCCATCAAATCCTCGGGGCCCCAGTGAGCAGAAGCCAGAACCCAAGGTCCCAGTCTTCACCGAACCTCACTAGACCCTCTACTTTGACGGTTCCGTGCAGAAGCAGGGGCCGGAGCTGGAATCGTTCTCCTCGCTCTAACTGGGGAGAAGGTAAAATATATGGTTCACCTTGACTTCAAGGCAACCAACAACATGGAGGAGTATGTAGATCTCATCTACGGACTCAAGGTGGCACTATCCTATGGTGTCAAACAGCTGTTGGTGAGGGGTGATTCGCAACTCATCATAAAACAAGTCAAAGGTGAATGCTGCTGCAACAACCCCTAGCTAGCCGCTTACCTCCTTGAAGTCCAGAGGCTTCAGAAAGACTTCAAAGTCCTGGATCTCCACCATGTTCAGCGTCTTCATAACACTGAAGCCGATGAACTGTCTACGAAGGCTTCAACCGGAGCTCCGGCTCCCGACGGAATCTTTGTCTGGAGATTATCAAGACCAACAACTCAATCTGCCAAACTAAGCGAAGGGGGCAAGACCAGCACCTCGAAGCTGGCAGTCCCCATGGCCCTGTTACCATGGCGCCCACCAGGGTCGTAGGTGTTGTCGGAAGCTCCGAGCAACTCAGCACGCAAGACTCAGAAGCTCAAGTTAGCTCTGATGCATGGATCTAGGAGATCTGGAGCTACTTGAAAAAAAACATCCTTCCTGAAGAAAGCGTATCTGCTGACCAGATAGTCAGACTCGATAATAGATACACGCTGGTAGAAGGGGATCTCTCCCGGCACAGTGCCAACGGCGTCCTAATGCGATGCATTGCAAGGGAAAAAGGCCACGAGCTCCTCGTGGAAATCCGTGGAGGCGAGTGTGGAAACCACACATCTTCCCACACGTTTGTTGGTAAAGCCTTCCGACATGGCTTTTACTGGCCTACAACACTCCAAGATATAGTCGAGCTAGTGAAAAAGTGTGAAGTGTGCCAGTTTCACGCAAAACAAATTCACACACTGGCTCAATCACTGCAAATGATACCTCCTACATGGCCATTCACTATGTAGGGTATGGACATCTTGGGACCATTCCCAAAATCCATCGGAGGTTACAGGTTCCTATACGTCACCATTGACAATTCACCAAGTGGCCGGAAGCTATCATAGTTGTGACAATCAACAAGCAATCGGCAATCAAGTTCTTGAAGTCCATAATATGCAGATTTGGAGTTCCCAACAAAGTCATAACTGACAATGGAACCTAATTTACAAGTGCTGCATTCCAAGAATATTGCAATGACCTCAGCATTCAAGTCAGCTACGCATCAGTAGCTCACCCAACAAGCAATGGTCAAGCCGAGAGAGCATATGTAGTAATTTTAAAGGGACTCAAGATGCGCACATATAAGCGCCTGAAAAAGCATTGAGCCAACTGGATCGATGAGCTTCCATCCGCACTATGGCCAAGCAGGACAACACCTAACCGGTCAACTAAAGAGACACATTTGTTCTTAGTGTACAGAGCTGAAGCAGTCCTTCCTCTGGAGATCACCATGGGGTCGCTCTAGGTCTGGACCTTCGACAAAGCTGCGCAAGACCAGCTCTGGAGTGATGACCTTGACCTCGTTGACGAGATAAGGTGCCAAGCAGCTGTTCGGAATGCACGCTATCGCCAAGCGCTCCGGCGCTATCATCAAAGGCATGTGCACAATCAACAGCTCGAGGAAGGCGATTTGGTGTTGCGGAAAATACTAACTCACGAAGGTATGAACAAACTTTCCCCCAGTTGGGAAGGTCCCTTCCGAGTGATCAAAGTATCCCGTCCTGGATGTGTTCGCTTGGCTACCGAGGAGGGGACTCCGCTTCCTAATCCTTGGAACATCGAGCACCTCCGTAAGTTTTATATTAGAATCACAGAGGTGAGTCTGTAATTACGCACAATGTATGTTATAGAGTTAATATACAAAATTGGGTAGGTCCTCCAGGAGAGCATCCAGACTCCTCCGGGAGGGTCTGGGAAGCTTAAGTAACACTTGATACAGTCACAGCACTAAAAGTGTGACTACCCACTGTGGACTAGTACAAGATGTATAACACACTTAGCATGGTCCTGTACCCTAAGTGTGTCCTTGTCTCCCCTGTAATTCGGGCCTATAATGAAAGACAGTGTTGTTTGAAAACAGACTCCGGGTGCATTTATTTTTGTACAAGGCTCAACATTTTGAATTATTATTTTATCCTGCTTGTCTATAATGAAGTTGTGCAATTCCTTTTAAGTTTTAGTCCAAGTTATTTATATGTGTTACAAGTTATATTGTTGGTATTTTTGGATATGAATATTGCTGCATAGTCTACTTGCCTGAACGCCAAGCCAACATAGGTTCGGAATGTGCTATCGACTTAGCCTGGTCCTGCACCCTAAGTACGCCACTCTACCTACACCCTGGCGGGCCTCAGTAGAGTGAGTACTAAAAAAGCATACGGATCTAGAAAGATTACATCAATATACTTCTTATCATCTTGAATTTCTTTGGATCTAGAACTAAAATAAGAATGATAAGTCACAAACAATATATAGAAAAAAGGATGAGTTTTACTCTTTTTCTTATCTTTAATGTACAGGAAAAACACTGCGATGGTGGATGATGCCGGAGCTACCAAGCTCCGACAACCTCTAAGGGGGGCCCGTCGTCAATGTTTTCGGATGTTGAAAGTGGGCGCCACCAGAGCTAACAAGCTCCCGTAACTTCCATGAGGGCCGAACGTTGAGATAAAGTATAATTCAAGTAAAGATGGCATAACCACTCAACATTATCTACGATTGATGGTGGGTGTCGTCGGACCTACCAAGCTCCGACAACCCCAGGGGGCCCGTTGTCAACGTTCTACACATTGATAGTGGGTGTCGTCGGACCTATCAAGCTCCGACAACCCCAGGGGGCCTGCCATCGATGTTACAAAAGCTCCCTGGAGAAGTCGGAAATAAACTTCGGACCTAAAAGCTATAAGTTCGAAGTGTCCAAGTCATCAACATACTGTCAAAACCTTTTGGTACATGTTCATAATTGAATTGTGCACATATACCAGGGGGCCAACAAGACAAAGCACATTATATTGAAGACAAAGATAAATTGAAATTCATGGCGGAAAGAGTGGATTTCATTCATTCAAGGTACTGGATTACAAAATCAGGGTTACAGGGAAAGACAAAAGGAAAAGGTCCTAGCTACTGGAGGATCTAAGTCCTGTGGAAAAATGAAGCAACCTTCTCAGCAGCCTCTTGGACACTAGCTTTGGCGGCATCCTCCTCTTCGGTGATGAGTCCTTCAAAGACCGGATCGGGAGAAAATTGGGGGTCTTGGCTTCTATAACACGCCAAGACATACTCGGTGATATTTTTGGCTAGAGATTTCCCCTCTGTCTCCAGCTGATCAGCGATGACATTACTCATCGTGTCGAGTTTGCTGCCAGCAGAGTGAAGCGCCACTAGTGTCTAGTCCAGCTCCTGCGCTGGGTCCTTCGGGCGCACTGGACTGAAGCCAAGAGGCACAAGGTCCCTGTCCACATGTCCCGGAAAATCCCATATCATCAGGGATTCAGTTGCCCTCGAGTTCCACAGCTACTCCGGTGACCTCCGAGCGTCCGCTAGCTCCAAAATCTCCTGGGCGAGGCGCTCAACCGCTTTGACATGTTTCTGCATATTCTCAGCTACTTGCTTTTCACTGTTGGCTAGCTCCATCTCCCGAAGGTGGATGCGGTTCTGCCATTCTGCCAGGTCCATCTCCCTGCCTCTTACCTTCCCTTCTCTAGCGGCAACATCACCTTCTTGTTTTGAGAGCTCCTGCCCCAATTTTCAGTACTCCTTTTCTTCCGCACTCCACAGATGCAACTTCTTAGTGCGATCTGCCAAATTTTGCTCAGCCAGAGTCAATTTCTGGGTGAGCTCCTCCTCTCTCTTCAAAACATTCTCCTACTGTTCTAGGAGCTTCCCTTCTCTTGCATCAAGGTCTGCCCGATGCTTCAGGAGGACCTCATTTAATTCATTGATGTTTTATTGATGCTCATCAGCAACATCACTCCTTTCCTTGGCTTGCTCGAGAATCTCCCGAGAATTAGAGTGAGCGCCCTAATAGCTGCTTCCTTCTCTTCCAGCACTTTGCCCCAGTATTCCATCTCGACTGTTTCCCTCTTCACCCACTCCTTCTAATCAGCAAGCCTCGTCTGTGCGAGCTTGGTCTCGAAGTGGAGACTGTTGCGCCAATGCATCAAAGTGTGGCGCTCCTCTTCAAGGACCTTACTCTCGTGGTCGAAGGCAAGCTGAACTTGTCAGAGGATCGAGCAGGCATTGTCTATGGACAACGCCAAGGGGATAGGCTCCGGGCCTGCTGGGGTCATCTCTGTTGGTTCTAGGGGATTCTCCATAACAAAAATATGGTCCCACTATACAAGTGAAGTCCCCTGAGCTTCTGTGACACTAGGGCCACCCACCGGGAGCTCCTCAGCAGCCGTTGAGGAAGAGCCCACTGGGGAACTTCTACCTCTGGAGCTGAAGCCAAAGGTCCTTCCTCTGGGTCTTCAGTCGCTGGCTTCGTAGGTGGAGAGTCTGCCACTGCCTCTTCATGGTGTTCTGGCTCTGGCATGGACACCTCTGGAGTGATTACCTCTCGGGCGATTATTGGAGCTTCGACCGGAGCCCCCACCACCGACGGCTCAAGCACTGGTACATCAGCCACTTACGGTTCGGTAGCCAGAGCTTCGACCACTTATGGCTCTAGGGCCGGAGCAACAACCATCTCCGACTCAATGGTTGGAGCTTCGATCATCTTAGGCTCAGCGGGCAGGGCTTCAACGACTTACAGCTCAAGAGCCAGAGCTTTTGGCGTCACCGGCCCCGCAACAACTTCTAGCACGGCAGCCAGAGCCTCAATTACTTCCGGCCCTATTGCTGGAGCTTCCACCATCTCTGCGTCCTATGCCGGAGCTTCAGTCGCTGGTGATGCCGCTACTGAAGCATCTTGACGCATGTCTCCCCCGTGGTCCGACGCTACCAGAGGAGTCTCTAGCGTTGACTCTGAATCCAGATCCACGACAACTTGCGCCGGAGCTGCAGTGACCTCATCCACCACATGAGGAGGCACGGGGGTTGAAACTGGAGTTTCCGTCCGCACTGTTTCAGCCGTAGCGACAGAGGCCGGAGCTTTAGACCCCGACTTTGACACCCTACAGTAAAAAAATTAGAAGATTCAAAATATGATGAAAATAAGAGTGGCAAATCAAGGTGAAAAAGCAAAGCTTACCTTGGGAAGCTACCGCTCCAATCCGCGTGGAACCTCTTTGCCGGAGGCTCAGAGCCGGAACTAGCCGTAGTTGGCACGGAGGGAGCTCTGGAATGTCGCCCGGAGCCTGCCGTCGTCGTTGGTGTAGCCGCAGCCGAGGTCTTCCTTGGCTGGGAAGGACTACCTGACCTAGAGCCAGTAGCTGGCGCCAGAACCAGAGTCAATTGTAAAAAAATGGCGCCTCTCGAAGAAGCTTGCACCGCAGGAGCTGTAGCCGCAGAAGATCTCCCTCTCCGGGGAGAAGGGGCAATTGTAGATGGAGCAGGCCTGACGGACCTCCCATCAGCGTGCTTCAGTTTTCTCTTCCGGCTGGAAGATTCGGTTGGCTCCTTGCCCTTACCCTTGCCAATGTCTTCAACTCTATGGCTCGGGGCAGGGGCGGTCACCTCTTCCGAAGCTCCGGGGATTACAACCCTTGAGGTCCGGCATTTTTCCACCTCACCAAGGTCATCTAGCACTGGCATCTTCCTCCAGACCTCCCTGCTGTCTCTAGAATCATGTTCAAAGGCAGTAAAGCAGCCAGAGGAGCTAAGGCATCATTGTCAATAGACCCACGCTGAAATTTCTTGAGATGGAGCTTCAAAGTTTTGTCATCTAAGTTGGATTTCAAACTGGTTTCAATCCGGTCGTCATCCATCACGTTGTTGAAAGCCCAAGCGAGCTTATTCCTCCTCCTCAGCGGAGCCCACCTGTTCACCAAGAAATTTTCGAAGACCATCTGGGGGGTCACTCCACCCTCAACACACTCTTAGATCCTGGTCAGCACAGAGTTGAATGCATTCGACAGCTTCAAAACGTCATTCTAGACATCGATGTCAACGTTGGGGAGTCCTTGGGGCAGCTCCAACTTCTTGTGCTCATCCACTGCAATGATGACCCAATCTTTCTTCCAGTCATCCCATTTTCCAGAGGGGGATGACTTTAAGTACTTGAAGGGGTAGTTCTTCGATTCACAAATTAGTAGAAGCCAAGTAGCTCAGCCCCCTTGTCGGTGGTGTGAACCATGAAGAAGGTTCGGAACAACTTGACGCGGGGAGGCACGCCCACCCACATCTCACGGAAGTGGACGAAACTTGCCACGAGTAAGAGGGAGTGCGGGCCGAGGTGATGCAGTTGGAGGCTGTAGAAGTCCAGCAACATCAAGATGAAGCTCGAGAAAGGCGGGATCAATCCCACCATGGCGTACGCCAGGAAATACACCATCTTCCCACAACGCTCCTTCTTGAAGGGGAGCTTGACGACTCAGATCAAGTGGTTGAAGGAGTCACTGGACCATCTCATGAAGGTCCAGACCTTCATCAGATTGTCCTTGCTCTGGATGCGGCTCTTGGGAAGACCTAAATCCATCACGGCAAAGTGGAGCGAAAGAGGAGAAAGCTAGGCAAAGATTGGGAGGCTCTGAGCACGATTGTAATCGAAAGCGTAAAGAGTCCTCAAATCGTGCGGGCTTTGCTTCTTAAGTAAGGCTCCACGATGCTTGGATGGAAACCGCAACGAGAGCAAGTCCACATTACAAAGAACCTACTCCATCAATGACGAATGGGCCCGGGGCCACCAGACGAAGAGGTCGAAGTTATTACACCAGGCGAACCGTTGTTGTGATGGGCGGCGGGAAACCCAAAGGCGGCAGCCTGACTAGGCGCTCGGAAACAATACGGTTTTCATATTGGGAATCAGCGACCTTCAATTGCATGAGATCCGCACTCAAAGATCTCATCTACTGCATTCGAGAAAAGCCACGCGGTGATGGTTTAAACCCAGACCATTGCCCCAACGGTACGTCAGAAGACCTTTGAAGTTACAACACGGGAATCAAGGATGGCCCCACCTCCAATAGAATAACTTAACCCAAAGGATTTCTCCCAGAGGTGGGCCCAGGGGCCACTGTTGGTACCCTATGTACCGGGTACCTTATGATACCGCAAAAAGTGCAAGAGAGTTCCACATGTCAGAGTTGAAGGCTTCCTCAGGCTCCACGTGTCACACGGCACTGGACCCGCCTCCCTCATATGGGTAGCTCCGAGACTGCCACGTGTAATGTAAGTCCGGAGCTGAACTCTCAACATAGGGAAGCTCCACTGTTGACACATGTATAATGACCCCGGACCTAACCCCAGTAGAGGGAAGCTCCGGTGCAGCCACGTGTATAATATCTCCGGACCCATCTCACCGCGAAGGGAAGCTCCGGAGCTGCTATGTGTGGATCCTCCGGACCTTACACCAACGGGAATATTGGGGATCTCCAACAACACGGTCATTCAAGGGACAGTTAAAGTGACAGTTATAAGACCCGATTACGTGTCATTAATGTTGTATTAATGACACACGATCAGTGGACTATTAATAGGGGTAACGTTGCCATTAAAACACGTTATCGTACCATCAATCACACTTAATACTCATAGATTGTGAATTAGGCTATTGAACACGTTAGGGCCACATGTTGGGCCAGGCAATGCTGTAACGGCCAGTCCTTACACTATAAAAGCACCACGCCGCACGGTACAGAGACATCCAAACTCATACGCATACTATCACTGCTGAAATCTTCAATACAACTACACACACCCCGTGGAGTAGAGTATTATGCTCAGGCGGCCCAAACCACGTAAATCTTTCGTGTCATCGTCTGGTTCTAGATCTCTGTGCGCCCAAACCGATACAAGAACCTCCGTGAGTTACAATTTAGTAGTACCGGGAGAAATGTCGTTCGTACGCTTCGACAATCATGAAGCACTGAAAATTTGCTATCAAAATAAATACACCAAAAGTAATTTATTTGCCATAACAAATATGAGATAAAAGAAATAAATGAAACTAATGGTATATATATAAATATAATAGTTTAATTGTATGATGAATTCATACAAAACCATTAAGTAGGATAAAAAGGAACAAACGTAACAGAATTGGAAATAAAGATGCAACTAAAATTGAGCTAGGCATCGAATTAGTCCGGATAATAATGGATAAGTCTGAATACCCTCACTGGACAACAACAGACTTGTCCGGTACAATACCGGATTAGTCCGGTATGCACAGACTTAATCAAATTTCCCCCACTACGGATTTGTCCATTACAACAACAGACTAGTCCGAAGTCTCTTACTGTACAACCCCGGAATTTTCCGGCATAATACCGAATTTGTCCGATGAACTCTTTGTTCCTTGGCTGGACTTGTCCGTCATGACACCGGACTTGTCTGATATATCTCTCTGTACCGGAACGGACTTGTCCGGCATTAAATGGACTAGTCCGCTACTATACAGTTTGTTGTATTTTAGCACTTCATCACAATAATACATAAATAACAAAAAGTCAACCACTAACTAGACCAGCCTTGCCGCACAAGAAAGAAAAATAAAAAAAATAAAACAATAATAATATATAAATAATAAACAAACAATATGAAAAAAAAACAAAGTCAAGCATGCCAAAATCGTAACCGCACGGAGCCTGACAGCACAAAGAAGAAAATAATAATAATAAAGGAAAGAAAACCACCGCCATGCAAAAAAAAGCAAGCACTGACAAAAAAATAAATAAATAAACAACAAAAGTGAACTACCGCGGCAGGAACCATCGTCGGGCACCCACACCTACCCCGGAAGCTTCCGGGCAGCGCTCCAGGCCTGCACGCGAGACTCGAGTCCCGTAGGCAGCCGCCAGCTGGAAAAAAAAAGTATAAAAAAACAACAGAATAGAAAGAAAACAAAAAAAGAACAACAAACTCACCGCTGGCAGGGATAGTCCGAACGCGCCAGGCACCGAGGCCGGGACTTAAGTACCGTGCGCCTGCCCCGCCCGGTACCGAGTCCCATCGGACTCCACCAGATCCACGCCACGCCGCCTATAAAAGAAGGCCACCGTGAGCCTGCTCCCGTGAGGAAAAAAAATCCATCCCCCCTGCCGCTTATATAAGGCCGCTGTGCTTCCTGTGAGATGCCTCCTGCCCACCATAAAAACAACCTCCGCCCTTATCTGGTATGTGAGCGCCGCCATCGATAACAAAAAAAAGAGGACTAAAGCCCTAGCAGCCAGGGCAGTCGCCGTATCACCTTTGTCTCTTCGCCAGAGGATTGCAGCACCGTCTTATTCGTCTATATCACGCCGTCGATCTTTGATGGAGTCGCTACATCGACATCAACTTGCTCATCGACGTCATGCCGTCATCTTCATCAACAGAGCCTAGACGCTGAAGACGCACACCATCTCGCCCCACGATCGATGAAGCCATTATATCACGATAGCCTCTCTCATGCAGACATTAATGACAAGAATTAATCTACTGCTCGAACCACATCATGTCCACACTTACTTCATCGTGTTTCGCTGTACCGCCATGGACTTGTCTGGTCTCCTGCGGACTAGTTTGGATATGTAAGAACTTGTCCGATTATTTGCGGACTAGTCCGTTCAGCTTTGGTGCCCGAGCGGACTAATCCGGCCCTATTGTGGACTAGTCCTATACTCAAATTTTAGCAACCTCTATTTGTCACAAAAAACCACTATTATTGACTCATAACTCACATAAACACTTGGGAACTAGTTGAACATAATTAGTAAACAATAGTAGTAAAATAATAGTATGTATCACAACATAATTAACTCATGCATACACATCTTGACATATTGATTAATATATATGTGCATTTGTCAAAGTGTGAGAACAACACTTCCCCATGTACTACTAGATTGTAGCCCACGGAGATTCTTGTATTGGTTTGGGCACGCAGAGATCAGAAACAAGATGATGACACAGAAAATTTACGTGGTTCGGGCCGCCTGAGCGTCATACCCTACTCCACGGGGTTTGTGTTGTTGTATTGAGTAATCCTAGTATGCGTGTGAGCTTGGATCAGCCTCGTGAGGCTCAGTCCTTTTATAGTCCAAGGACTGACCGTTACATCATTTGCCTGGCCCGACATGTGGCCCTAGCATATTTAATAGCATAATACACTATCTATAAGCATTAAGCGTGGTTAATAGTGTGAAATCATGCCTTAATGGTTGTGTTACCCCTATTAATAGTGCTCTGATCATGTGTCATTAAAACAGCATTAATGATACGTAATTAGGACTTGTAACTGCCGCTTTAACTGTCCATTGAATGTCCATGCTGTTGGAGATTTGCCAATGTACTCTTTGGTGGTGTAGGTCTGGAGGCTCCACATGTGGCAGCTTCGGAGCTTCCAATTGTGGGGAGGTAGCTCCGGAACGGCTGGGAGTTAGGTTTGGGGTCATTATACACGTGTTGACTGCGGAGCTTCCCTATGTTGGGAGTTTAGTTCCGAACTTACATTACACGTGTCAATCCCGGAGCTACCCATATGAGGGGATACGGGTCCGGTGTAATGTGATGTGTGGGGCCTGAGGAGACCTTCAATATTGACAGGTGCAACTCTCTTGCACTTCTTGCAGTACCGTGGGGTACCAGGTATGCAGGGTACCGATAGTGGCCCCCGAGCCCACCTCTAGGAGAAATCCTTTGGGTTAAGTTATTCTACCGGAGGTGGGGCCATCCTCAATTCTCGCGCTTCAACTTCAAAAGTCTTCTGATGTGCCGTTTGGGCGATGGTCCGGGATTAAACCATCGCCTCGTGGCTTGTTATTAATGCGGCAGATGAGATATTTGAGTGCAGATCTCACGCAATTGAAGGTCGCCAGTTCCCAATACGAAAACCGTATCAGTTCCGAGCGCCTTGTCAGGGTGCCGCCTTTTGGTTTCCCGCCGCCCATCATGACAACGATTCGCCTAGGGTAATAACCTCGACCTACTCGTCGGGGTAGCCCTGGGCCCATTCGTCATTGACGGGGTAGATTTTTGAAATGTGACCCTGCTCTCGTTGCGATTTCCATCCAAGCGTCGCGGAGGCTTACTTAAGAAGGAAAGTATGCACGGTTTGAGGACTCTTTATGCCTTCGATCAAACTCGTGCTCAGAGCCTCTCAAACTCTGCCTAGTTTTTACTTCCTTTGCTCCACTTTGTCGCGATAGAGTTGGATCTTCCCAAGAGCCGCCTCAAGAGCAAGGATGATCTCATGAAGGTTTGGACCTATATGGGGTGGTCTAGTGACTCCTTCAACCACTTGATCCGTGTCGGCAAGCTCCCATTCAAGAAGTAGCACAATGGCGACATGGTGTACTTCTCGGTGTACGCCATGGTGGGATTGATCCCACCTTTTTCAAGCTTCCTCTTACTGCTGCTGGACTTCTACGACCTCCAACTTTATCATCTTGGCCCCCATTCCCTTCTGCTGGTGGCAACCTTCGTCCACTTCTGCGAGATGTGGGTGGTTGTTCCCCCATGCATCGAGCTGTTCCGTACCTTCTTCATGGTCCATACCACCGGCAAGGGGACTGAGCTTCTTGGCTTCTACTATTTAGTGAAGCGCAAGAACTGCCCTTTCAAGTACTTGAAGTCATTCCCTTCCGGCAAATGGGATGACTGGAAGAAGGATTGGGTCATCGTTGTAGTGGAGGAGCACGACAGGTTGGAGCTGCCCCAAGGGCTCCCCAATGTTGATACCGACGCCTTGAGTATAGTTCTGAAGCTGTTAGATGCATTTAACCCTGTCCTGACCAGGATCTGAAAATGCGTGGAGGGTGGAGTAACCCCCCGAATTGTCTTCGGAAATTTCTTGGTAAACAGGTGGGCTCCGCTGAGGAAGAGGGAGAAGCTCGTCTGGGCTCTCAACAGTGTGATGGATGACGACCGGATTGAAATCGGTCTGAAGTCCAACTTGGATGATGAAGCATTGAAGCTTCATCTTAAGAAATTTCAGCATGGGATTATCGACGGTGACGACTTGGCTCCGCCGGCTGCTTTCTTGCCCTCAAACATGATACCAGAGATCAGCAGGGAGCTCCGGTGGAAGATGCCGGAGCTTAATGACTTAGGTGAAGTGGAGAAGCGCCGGACCTCCAGGGTTGTAATCCCCGGAGCTTCTCAATAGGTAGCTGCCTCTGCTCCGAGCCAGAGGGTTGAAGACATCGGCAAGGGCAAGGGCAAGGAGCGAGCCAAACCTTCTAGCCGGAAGAGAAAACTGAAACACGCTGATGGGAGGTCCGTCAGGCCTGCTCCCTCTACAACATCTCCTTCTCCCCGGCTAGGGAGATCTTCTACAGCTACACCTTCTCTGGCGCAGGCATCTTCGAGAGGCGCCAACTCCAGACAGTCAACTCAAGCCTCTGTACCAGCTAAGATCTCCAAGTCTGGAGGTTCTTCCCGATCGAGAGAAGTTCCAACCGAGAAGACTCCAGCTACAACAAGTGGTTCCCAGCTGAGGTCCGAAGTCGTTGTATCACCAGACTTGGTGGGCTCTAACCCCAGGCCTCAGAAGAAGAGGTTCTGCGACTACTGGGGTGATAGCATCCCTAGGTAAGCATCGTGGTCTCGCCTTGAAATGCTAATCTTGTTTTTATTATGTTTTTAACCTTATTGTCCCTTTATTTCCAGGGCGTCAAGAAAGGAGTTAGAGACTTCAGCATCTGTTGCAACAATTGTTGCTGCGCATGCTGAAGCTTCGGTTTCAACCATTGAGCCCCCTCCTCAAGTGGTGGCAGAAGTCACGATAGCTCCAGCGCCAACTGTCGTGGATTTGGATTCAGAGTCTTCGCCGGAAGCTCCTGTGGTAGCACCGGGCCACGGGGGAGAAGTTGAAGATGCACCGCTGGCAACAGCATTGAAGGCTGAAGTTTCAATGCAGGAGCCGGAGATCCTAGAGCAAGCTAAAGAAAGGCATGATGCTGCTGATGAGCGTCACGAAAGCCTCAATGAATTAAATGAGGTCCTTCTGAAGCATCAAGTGGACCTTGAGGCGAGGGAATCGAAGGTCCTGGAACAGCAGGAGAATCTTTTGAAGAGAGAGGAGGAGCTCGCCCAGAAGCTGACTCTGGGAGAGAAAAATTTGGTGGATCGCTCAAAGAAGTTTGAGCTGTGGAGTAAGGGGGAAGAGGAGAAGTACTGGAAAATGGGGCAGGAGCTCTCAAAAAGAGAAGCTAATGTTGCCACCATAGAAGGGAAAGTAAGAGGTAGGGGGAAAGACCTGGGGAACGGCAAAATCACCTCCACCTCCGGGAGACGGAGCTAACCGATTGCGAAAAGCAAGTTGCTGATAATATGCAGGAACATGCCAAAGTGGTCGAGCGTCTTGCTCGAGAAGGTTCGGAGCTTGCTGCCGCCCGGAGGTCACTAGAGGAGCTGCGGGGCTTGAGGTAGACTGAGTCCATTCAAGTTTGGGACTTCTTGGGGCGAGCCAACGACACATTGACACCACTGGGCTTCAGTCCTGTACGTCTGTACAATCTGGAGCTGAACTTGGACCGAGCACTGGTGGCCCTCAATGCTGCTGGCGGCAAACTCGACGCGATGGGTGATGTCATTGCGGACCAACTAGAGACAGAGGGGAAATCTCTGGCTACAAACGTCGCATAGTATGTGCTGACGTGTTATGTGAGCCGAGATCCCCAATTCTCTCTGGATCCGGTGCTTCAAGGCCCCGTTACTGAAGAGGAGGATGCCGCTAGGGCCAGTGTCTAAGGAGTTGCCAAGGAAGTCGCCTCATTCTTCCGCGGGACTTAGATTCTCCAGTAGCCAGGACTTTTTCCTTTTGCTCTTTGTTGTAATTCCGATTTTATAATCCAATACTTTGAATTAATGAAATCCACTCTTGTTTCCATGAATTTCACTTTATCTTCAAAATATTATGCTTTGTCTTGTTGGCCCCCTAGTATATGTACACAATTCGAGTGTGTACATGTACCAAAAGAATTTGAGAGTATGTTGATGACTTGAACGCTTCAAACTTCTAGATTTTACGTCCGAAGTCTTTTTCTTTGATACGTCGACGGCTGGCTCTCTGGGGCTGCCGGAGCGTGGTAGCTCTGACAGCACCCACCATCAACATATAACACGTCGACGGCTAGCCCCTTGGGAATGCCGGAGCTTGATAGCTCCGGTAGTTCTTGATGTGAACATATCAAACGTCGACGGTGGGCCCCCTAGGAGGATGTTAGAGCTTAGTAGCTCCGGCGTCGTCCACCATCGCTATGAGTTTCTATTTTTCCTGCACATTAAATACAAGAAAATAGTAAAATTTGTCCTCTTGTCTGTAAATCATTTGTGACTTATCATTCTTATTTAAGTTTTAAATTCGAAGGAACTCGATATGGTAACAAGCATATTGATGTAATCTTTACAGACCCATACGCTTTTTTAGTACTCAACCTACTGAGGCCTACTGGGGTGTAGGTAGAGTGGCGTACTTAGGGTGCAGGACCAGGCTAAGTCGATAGCACACTTCGAACCTATGTTGGCTTGGCGTTCGGGCAAGTAGACTATACAACATGTTAAGATCCGAAGTGATCAACAATATAACCTGTAACACATATGGATAATTTGGACAAAAACTAAAAAAGAATTGCACAACATCATTATAGACAAGAAGGATAAAAACAATAATTTGATATATCGAGCCTTGTACAAAAATAAATACACGTGGAGTCTGTTTGCACACAACAGTATCTTTCATTATTGGTCCAGATTGCAGGGGAGACAAGGACACACTTAGGGTGCACGACCAAACTAAGTGTGCTATACATCTTGTACTAGCCCTGGGCATGTAGTTACACTTTTAGTACTGTGACTGTATCAAGTGTTACTTGAACTTCTCGAACCTTCCCAGAGGGGTCCGGATGTTCTCCCGGAGGACCTACCCTTTTCTGTGTATTGACTCTATAGCATACATTGTGTGTAATTACAAACTCACCTCTGTGATTCTAGGTATAAAACTTACGAAGGTGCTCAATGTTCCAAGGATTAGGAAGCGGAGTCCCATCTCAGTTGTCAAGTGAACGCATTCGGGCCGGGATACTTTGATCACTCGGAAGGGACCTTCCCAGCTGGGGGAAAGTTGATTCATCCCTTCACGAGCTAGTATTTTCTACAACACCAGGTCACCTTCCTCGAGTTGTCGGTTGCGCACGTGCCTTTGATGATAGCGTCGGGGCGCTTGGCGATAGCGTGCATTCCGAACAGCTGCTTGGCACGTTCCCTCGTCGATGAGGTCAACGTCTTCGCGCCAGAGCTGGTCCTGCACGGCTTCGTCAAATGTCCGAACCCGGAGGGACCCCATGGTGATCTCCGGAGGAAGGACTGCTTCAGCTCCGTACACAAGGAAGAAGGGTGTCTCCCCAGTCGACCGGTTAGGTGTTGTCCTGTTTGCCCACAATGTGGATGGAAGCTCTTCAATCCAGTTGGCTCCATGCTTTTTTAGGCGCTCATGTGTGCACGTCTTGAGTCCTTTTAAGATTTTTGCATTTGCTCTCTCAGCTTGGCCATTACTTGCTGGGTGAGCTATTGAGGCGTAGCTGAGTTGAATGCCGAGGTCTTCGCAATATTCTTGAAATGCAGCACTTGTAAGTTGAGTTCCGTTGTTAGTTATGACTTTGTTTGGAACTTCAAATCTGCATATTATGGACTTCAAGAATTTGATAGCTGATTGCTTGTTAAATGTCACAACTGGAGTTGCATCCGGCCACTTGGTGAACTTGTCGATGGCGACATACAGGAACCTGTAACCTCCGAAGGCTTTTGGGAATGGTCCCAAGATGTCCATGCCCCACAAAGCGAATGGCCATGTAGGAGGTATCATTTGTAGTGATTAAGCTGGTGTATGAATCTGTTTTGCATGGAACTGGCACGCTTCACATTTTTCACTAGCTCAACCACATCATGGAGTGTTGTAGGCCAGTAAAAGCCATGCCAGAAGGCTTTACCAACCAACATGCGAGAAGATGTGTGGTTCCCATACTTGTCTCCATGGATTTCTGCAAGAAGCTCACGACCTTCTTCCCTTGTAACGCAACGCATTAGGACGCCGTTGACACCACGCCGGTAGAGATCCCCTTCTACCAGTGTGTATCTTTTATCCAATCTGACAATCGGGTCAGCGAATGCACCGTCTTCAGGAAGGATGTTGTCGTTCAAGTAGCTCCGGATCTCCGAGATCCATGCATTGGAACTGACTTGAGCTTCTAAGTCTTGCGTGTTGGGTTGCTCGGAGCTTCCAAGAGAACCTACAACCCTTGGTGGACGCCATGGTAACAGGGCCACCGGGACCGCCAGCTTTAAGGTGCTGGTCTCACCCCCTTCGCTCAGTTCGACAGGCTGAGCTGTTGGTCTTGACAACCTACGGATGAAGATTCTGTCGGGAGTTGGAGCTCCGGTTGAAGCCTTAGTCGAGAGTTCATCAGCTTCAGCGTTATGGAGATGCTGAACATGGTGGAGATCGAGGGCTTCAAGATCCTTTTGGGTCCTCTGGACTTCAAGGAGATAAGCAGCTAGTTGGGGATTGCTACAACATCATTCACCTTTGACTTGTTTGATGATGAGCTGTGAGTCACCCTTCACCAACATCTATTTCACACCATAGGATAGTGCCACCTTGAGTCCGTAGATGAGAGCTTCATACTCCGCCATATTGTTGGTCGCCTTGAAATCAAGGTGAACCATGTACTTGAACTTCTCCCCAGTCGGAGCAAGGAGAAGGATTCCAGCTCCGGCCCCTGCTTCTGCACGAAGCCTTCGATGTAGAGAGTCTAGTGAGGCTCGGTAAATACAGGAACCTTGGGTTCTGGGTTTTGCTCACTGGGTCCCCCAAGGTTTGATGGAGAGGGAGTCCACTTCGCCACGAAGTCCGCCAAAGCCCGACTCTTGATTACTTGTCGTGACACAAATTTGAGATCAAACTCGGCCAGCTCCGCTGCCTACTTTGCGATGTTCCTAGTGAAATTAGGATTATGCAAAATAGCGCGTAGCGGATAAGAAGTTACTACTGATATTTTATGGGCTTGCAAGTAGTGACTAAGCTTCCTTAAGGCAATAAGTACTGCATAAAGTAGCTTATGAACCTGAATGTATCTTGTCTTGGCATCATGGAGTACTTCACTGATGAAGTACACTGGACGCTGCACAGTCCGGACCCTCTCGGAGGGACCCGAAGCTTCCTCTCTATCGACTCGGACCCTCCCAGATTGGTTTTGACTTTCTTGTTGAGCTTCCTTGGCCCTCTCAGATGGGTCCAAATCTTCTTCGTGTTCAACCCATACCTTGTCGGATGGGTCTCAATCTTCATGAACAGCCGTTAGAACTTCCTCAGATGAGAGAGGTTGATCTTCTAGCACTCTGTCTTGAAGATCTGTGTCTGGGGGTTGAGATCCAGACTCGCCTTCAGGTAGCTCTGGACCCTCCCGGAGGGGTATAGGCTCCTGAACTAGATGTGGCTCTGGCCTTTCCGCGACCAGAATAATACTGACAACTTCTGTAGTTGCAGAAATATAATGCAGTAAAGGCTCACTAGGATTCGGAGCTACCAAGATTGGTAGTGTGGTGAGGAGCTGCTTCAGCTTTGAAATGCCTTTTCTGCCTCTTCAAACCAATGAAATGGTCCTGACATCCTCAAAAGTTTGATAAGGGTAGTGCCCGCTCTACCGGTTTTGAGACGAACCGGCTGAGCGCAGCTAGACACCCAGTTAACTTTTGGACGTCTTTTATGCGGGCAGGGGGCCGCATGTCTTCTATAGCCTCGATCTTCACCAGGTTTTGTTCAATTCCTCGGTGAGTCACCATGAAACCTAGGAGTTTCCCGGAGCTAACCCCGAAGGCACACTTGTCCAGGTTCAGCTTGGTGCGCGTGTTATGCAACTTGTCAAAGACGACCTGCAAGTTATCAAGGAGTGACTCCTTGTTCTTGATCTTCACGACGATGTCATCAACGTACACCTCCACCAAGTATCTGATTAGCTCTCCAAATGTTTTGTACATAGCTCGCACAAATGTTGAAGCAGCATTTTTGAGACCAAAGGGCATGACAGTATAACAATATAATCCATCTACTGTTATGAAGGCAGGATGCTCTTCATCTTCCTTAGATATTTGGATTTGATGATATCCAAAATATGCATCTAAGAAACACAATAGCTTGCACCTGGAGGTGGAGTCCACTATCTGATCTATCCTAGGTAGTGGAAATGGATCCTTTGGACATGCCTTATTTAAGGTGGTGTAGTCGATACGCATCCGAAGCTTCCCGCCAGCCTTGGGCACCATGACTGGGTTTGCCAGCCATTTTGGATGAAACCAGCTTCGAGCAACTTCTTGATCTCCCGTCGGATGAAGTTTTGCCGCTCGATTGATTGCTTCTGGGGCTTTTATTATCATCCTTGTTTTTTGTTGCATGCCATATTTTTCTCACACTTGCTAAGTACGACATGTGCTCACCCTTGCTATTCCCACATTAATTCAGCTACAAGAAATATTTTGGAGGTCAACATGGAGCACTAGGCGTGCGTACTACCGTTGATTGTCTGTGAAGTTGGAGCCACCTACGCTAGATTATTTACCAACCATAGAATCAAGGTATATTTATTATTCGTGACATGGTTAAATTCTGATTATTATTTGTGATGTTGATGTGTATGTAGTAACATCCTGGACACACATACACTACACTTTGTTCGTTTTCCATAACCGAGTGTCAGAAATTGCTATTAGAGCCGTGTCGACCGTAGGACGCAAGCCTAGGTAGAATGGACACCACAACGCACATAGAAACTATTTTCTAAAAAGTTATTCTCTATTGCTTGCTGCTGCAATTTATTTTTGCCGATTCAGCCACTATAAAATTTTGTTTTCTATCCTGTCTCTCTTGGTAATTTAGCTACACCTTGAGCTGCTTAATGCAGCATTTATTTTGTTTTTCTTAGTAATATTTCCTTAAAAAATGTATTTGTTTTTGCTGCTGCAGTACCTTTAATATTTGCTCTTTGCCAACTGCTGCAATTCAATCATTTTTCCTCTTTTTTTGTTGTTGCATACCCTCTGTTTCTCCCTTCTCTTTGCTTCTGCATTTTAAAACCCTCTCCACTAAATATTTTTCTTATTCCCACATGTGTTTGCTGCTGTGCTGAAATTTATTTTTCTGGTTCTTCCTCGCGGCCCCATTCTCTTTTATTATCCCTCTTTGGTGTTGAAAGTTTCACGCCATGTAGACATCTTGCACAGGTACACGTAGAGCACGAACAACCCATATCCATGACCGCATCCCTGCTAGCTCTTCCAACAAGGACATAGAAGAAGTAAAATCGAAGGAGAACTTGGGAAGCATACACTTCAAAATGAAGACATTCTTGACATGAAGAATGGAGAATCGAAAGTTGCATCTTCGCCAACAATCAAGTTAATGTGAAGCACGTCACCTGCTTGGGAAGTCGCCCGTGAAGATCCGGCAAGCCGAAATCATTTCTCACCCCACCTAGATTGCCACCTTGACCCTACCTCAAGCTTGTATTTGAAAAAAAAAATAGGATGCCTTCACTTTTCCGTAGCTTGATAATTTTATAACTCCTAATTAGGATTTAAAATTTACCCTTTAATATGTTCCAATAAACACTTAGTTAGTTAGTGTGCTAGATTTGGTTGTGTGATGATTGTTTGATTGCATGCTTGTATGTTTGTGTGATTGGATGTGCATTGTGGAACACTTTTATATATATCCACGTCATCATCCAATAGTGCATTATTTAGGATCATATACCTTGATTCATGCATATAGTTAGGATTCCTTCTATCTTCCTTCATTCTCGCCTCTACTCCCACGGAAGATAGTCACCACTAGGAGAATCACTATCAAGGACAATGCTACATGGGAGCATGAAGATGTTATCAGGAGTTTTCTCATGTCTTCTCCAATCCGTCCAAACCTCGAGACGAGGTTCCTTTTAAGGGAGTAGATTGTAACATCCAAAAAATTTCAAACTTGGCTAATTCAAATATAAAAGGGAATTTAGAATTTTATTTTCAAATCTCTTCTTAAACCCAACCGAATCTCGAGGGCGAGATTCATTTTCAGGGGGTAGAATTGTGACACCCTGATTTTTGATTTTTGGCAAATTAAAAAATGAAATGGGAATTTAAACTTAATAATAGGAATAAATAGCTTTTATAAAGAAAAATATAAAATACATGCATCTCATATTGCATTTTGCATTCATCCTCAAGCACTGAAAATTTGTTACCAAAATAAACACGCCAAAAGTAATTTATTTGCCATAAAAAATATGAGATAAAAGAAATATATGAAACTAAAGGTATATATATAAATATAATAGTTTAATTATATGATGAATGCATGCAAAACCATTAAGTGGGATAAAAAGGAACAAATGTAAAAGAATTGGAAATAAAGATGCAACTAAAAATTGAGCTAGGCATCGGATTAGTCCGAATAATAATGGACTAGTCTGAATACTCTCACTAGACAACAACAGACTTGTTCGATACAATACCGGATTAGTCCGGTATGCACAGACTTAATCAAATTTTCCATCACCACGGATTTGTTCGTTACAACAACAGACTAGTCAAGTCCCTTACTGTACAACCCCGGACTTGCCCGGCATAATACCGGATTTGTGCGATGAACTTTCTGTTCCTTGGACGGACTTGTCCGGCACAACACCGGACTTGTCCGATATACCTCTCTGTGCTGGAACGGACTTGTCCGGTTTTAAACAGACTAGTCCAGTACTCTACAGTTTGGTGTATTTTAACACTTCATCACAATAAATACATAAATAACAAAAAGTCAACCGCTAACTAGACCAGCCTTGCCGCACACAAAAGAAAAATAAAAAAATATAATAATAATAATAATAATAATAATGTATAAATAATAAAACAAACAATATGAAAAAAACAAAGTCAGGCATGCCAAAATCGTAACCGCGCGGAGCCTGACAGCACAAAGAAGAAAAAATAATAATAAAGGAATGGAAACCACCGCCATGAAAAAAGAACCGCTGACAAAAAAAAAATCAACAAAAGTGAACTACCGCAGCAGGAACCATCGTCGGGCACCCACACCTGCCTCAGAAGCTTTCGGACAGCGCTCCAGGCGTGCGCGCGAGACTCGAGTCCCGTAGGCAGCCGCCAGCTGGAAAAAAAGGTATTAAAAACAACAGAATAGAAAGAAAACAAAGGAAAAACAACAAACTCACCGCTGGCAGGTAGGGATGAAAACGGTACGGTAAATTTTCGAATCATCCGACGCCGTTTTCGAAATTTTCCGATGCAATTATCATTTTCAAAAATTTCCGAAATTTTTTATCCGGTTACCGTTTTTATTGGACATTGAAATATGGTAAACTTAACGAAAATGATTTGCACTGATTTCCGACCAAATTGTCAGAATACCGTATTTTAATGCAAAATTTTCGAACAATAACCGAATAATTTCCAAATAGTAGGTTGGGTCTGTAATAAGTTTAATTCTTTAATTTTTTAATTGAGACACGAGTTTGGATAAAGAGTTAACTTTAATTACATAAAAATATTATTTACTTTAAAATGTGTTTCTAAAGTGATTTTGTTTCATATTGATTTTTTTATAAAATGAAACTAAAAGTTGTTGTCTCATATTTTATACCTAAGTTGTTAATGTTATAGATGGATAATATTTTGGTGTGTTGTTTCCGAATAAAATTTGAAACCGTTCCGATATCGACATACTTCCGATCCGATAATACCGTTTCCGATATTTCTGAAATTTCCGATACCATAACCGTTTCCGATGATACCATTTTTGATTCCGTTTTCGAAAATTTTATATGAAAATGAAAACGATTTCACCTTTTTTTCCATCCATTTCCAACCGTTTTCATCCCTACTGGCAAGGAGAGTCCGAACACGCCAGTCACCGAGGCCGATTGGGACTTAAAGTCGCGTGCGCCTGCCCCGCTCGGTACCGAGTCTCATCTGACTCCACCAAATCCACGCCCCGCCGCCTATAAAAGAAGGCCACCGTGAGCCTGCTCCTCGCACCTGCCGCTTATAAAACGATGTTGAGCTTTCTGTATCAGAAACGGATTCATCAGATCGGAAAAATATGGATATCAGACGGAATCGGATATTTGTTTCGGAAAAAACAATTAATAAGTAACATATAATTTATAGTTCATACACATAATCCATATCACATCCGCATCATATGCATACATAGTTCATACATGAAACACACAAATAGTTCATACATGGTGCATATATCATATATGGTTCAAACACACAAATATATAATTTGTCATAGTTCATATACACAAAACAGCATGGTAAATAATGAAAATAGCACACATGCAACAACAAATCAGCATCAATAGAGAATGTCATACACTCATACAAACCACATATTTTCTCACAAATTTATAAGTAATTGAATAGAAGAGAATTTTACCGGTCGGTAGAGGCGGAGTGGACTCTAAAAGAAGCCGACATGGAGGAAGAGTTGATTTCGAAACCGGTGTGCTAGCGGGTGTCTCTTCCGTCGGTGGACTGAACAAATCATATGCCAATATAAACAAATCATATAAATGTATGATTTCACCTTCTATCACAAAGAGCCCGAGACCAGAGAAGGACAGAGAGAGCACTGGTTTCACCTTCAGTGAAGTGAAGCGAGTGGCTGAGGGCGACGGTCCCAGGCTCCTAGCAAGGCAGCAACCAGCAAGTGCGGGGGCGTCGGTTGACAGAAGAGCCAGACCGTTGGCGTGTGGGGGCAGCAACAGCCAACGGCGGTGGGAGCGTGGAGCGGCAACGCGCCGACGACCGAATCGGGACGGTGGTGGCCGAAGGGTGGCTGCGGCCTGCAGTTGCGGGTCGACCGAGGGCGTTCTGGGTCCGGCGTTCCTCGCTGGCTGGCGGGCGATGCCAGGCTCGAGGGGGACGGTCGAGTCACGGCCAGGAACGGCCAAACGGAAATAGCAGCGTAGGGGACACACGAGAATCTTAGGGTTAGGTCCAGCAGTTCGCCAGTCCGCCGCCGCATTTTTGGGCCACGCCGCCAGCGCTAGCCAGATCTGGGCCAAAATAATTCGGATGTATAACGGATATATCCGATCAAAAATGGATATCTGACAAAACGGACGGATATTGAGCCGCACCATTTCCGGTTCCATATCCGAATAGGGATATCCGATATCCGATCCGAATCCGAATAGGATCCGACCAAAACGGATATGGACCGGATATTTTCGGATCCGGCAGCCGGATGGATCAGATATTATTCGCTCCGTTCTCATCCCTGCTTCTCTCATACGTGAGCGGCGCCACTGATAAGAAAAAAAAAGACCGAATCCCTAGCAGCCAAGGATGACCAGGGAGAAAAGGAGGGAGAGAAGGCCGTTGGCCGGAGATCATCGCATCACCATCGTCTCTTCATTGGAGATCGCTGCACCGTCATATTCGTCTACATCACACCGTCGATCTTTGGTGGAGTCGCTGCATTGCCGTCAACTTGTTCATCGATGTCAAGCCATCAACTTTATCAACAGAGCCTAGATGCCGAAGATGCACGCCATATCTCGCCCCACGATCGATAAAGCCTATATCACGGTAGCCTCTGTCATGCATACTTTAACGACAAGAATTAATCTACTGCTCGAACCACATCATGTCCACACTTATTTCATCGTGTCTCGCTGTACTGCCACGGACTTGTCCGACCTCTTGCGGACTAGTCTGGATCTGTACGGACTTGTCCGATTATTTGCGGACTAGTCTGTTGAGCACTTTGTGCCCGAGCGGACTAATCTGGCCCTATTGTGGACTAGTCCAGTATTCAAATTTCAGCAACCTCTAATTGTCACAAAAACCACTATAATTGACGCAAAACTCAAATAAACACTTGGGAACTAGTTGAACCTAATTAGTAAACAATAGTAGTGAATTAATAGTATGTATTACAACACAATTAACTCATGCATAGACATCATATGGCATATTAATTAATATATGTGCATTATATTGATTGCAATATTATTGGTATGTATATGTGCTTGATTGCGAGTAGATGCTTCGCTCAAGAGGATACGATCAAGAAGCGAATATCTGAGGATCTTCTGAGCAAGACTTTAATTTGATTAAGCATTGAAGTGCGGAATATAAGGCAAGTGTCCTGGATCATTTTGATCCTGTTTTTAAATGTTTTGTTTGCAAAACTGCAAGCTTGTGTCAATTTGAAGGGAAACACGTGATAGGTGTTTACTAGTCTTGTTTGACCATTCTTGTCGCTTGGAATATATTATAGAGAGCCGGGAAGAGTATTTTTACCTTTTTGCTTTGCTCTTTGGGGACGGAGTCCCAACACATCAAGAATCGCAATTGGGTGGTGCCTTGCGATGTGGCACCCAACAACACACAAAAAAAGATACATCATGTTACATAAAACAACACAGTATTATACAAGCTTTGTCTATCACGAATAATATACATTTAAATACACTACAGCGGAAGATAAGTTCATAGCTCTCGAGACTCAAGCATAAGCTATGCAAAAGTCATTCCATTCAGCCCTAGAACGGAACCACACTAGCAGCACACAAAACACATCACGGCGGCGTGCAGGGTTCCCACTCGACCGTGTATCCCGATGGGGGCATCGCCTCACCGGTGAACCCTTCATCACAAAGGTCATCATCTGCAGCAAAAACTTAAAATAGCAACCGAGAGCATGAAGGCTTAGCAAGACTTAACTGTCTCCACTAAGCATGGAACTCTATATGCAGGATAAACGTAATATAGGATGGCAGTTTGCAATAAAAGACTCGCCTAAATGTTAGTCCATACTTTCGGCTTTTAGCAGCAAATTAAGGCTTCATGAATCTGAAATTTAGTGAACAATCTGATCTTAACATACGAGTATCAATACATAATTATTCCACAAAACATGATTCAATAATATTCAGCTCCAAATAATTAACTACGTCACGACTCAGTGAACAAGCGGTACTCAATAACCGCGTGGGATGGTGACTCGAACCGATATGCACCTGCAAGGATACCCGAATAGCACGACACATACACCAACACTCGGAGTTGTGAAGGCACACTCCCCTGATGTTGTATGCGACAACCTTTCACCCACTACCTACACGCCAAACCGGTCCCACCGCTACGAGCATGAGGCCCCCACACGGAGTACGATGTACCCGCTGGCAGGTTTACACCTTGCTGCTCTCAATCCGCACCTATAAGGTAGTGGGGTATGCCTCGACGCTAAGGTGGACAGGTTACATCGGTTTATTGGGTCACATATATCCAGTATGCCTTTGGTACATTCAAACTTGCTCAACAGGACTGCACACGGATCGGTCCTTGACCGACACAAGCACAGCTATAGCCCACAGGCCCCTATGTCCTGCTGCTCCTACTCCATGCTCGGTCTCATATTTAACCAATTGGTGAATCTTTCACTCGACCAATCCCGTGTGAACCCAATTTCTGAACTTGCGAGTAGATTCCAACTACCCGACTTCTACCAAGGCAACTATAACATTAAGCATAGTATGGACATATCGAGGACTTAACCAACTACCCTTCTCTCATGGGTTCTCTGGTCATGCATGTGGACAACTCCAATAAAACTTAGACTTAATGCACATACATGCTAACCCATATAGTGTGATACAAATTAAAATTTAAAACGCTATTAAATGCAAACCGGGGCTTGCCTGGCTGCGAGACGGGAATAAATTTAGTCTCCGAATTGATGACTTCCTTTGGATCCGGGGTCTCCTCGAGCTCGACAACTATTCGATATGCAAAGAATAATGGAAGTGAATCAATATTGGTATTATTGCATAGCTGAAAGGAAATACAGTTAAGTATATTAAATAGAGGCCACTGGTTCTGGAAATTTTACAGTGGACAATAGGTACTATGGGTGAGGTTCTGGCCAAATTTGGTCTAAGTTCACGGAAGTCTCTGCTGTATAAATACAATGTATATAAACCTTTCCTAGAATTTTCATGGGTAAACTGGGACTTTAACATGGCCAAAAGTTTGTGTTCTGTATAGAGGAGGTCAAGAGTGACTCAACAAAATTGGTTTCACAATTTTATAAGCATTCTACTGTGAGATATTGAATTTAGAAGTTTGGACAATTTGCTAAAATGTTTCTAGATATTTTGGAATTTTTAGGTACATAGAGATTGAAAACACAATTTGTCTATTCAAACGAATTCAAATGGACCTGAAATTTGTACTCTAACTCAAGGGAATTATTTTTAATTATGTGGACAAATTTGAGAACGTTTGAATTAATGGAGCACCAGTATTTAATTCCATAGGCATTTTGATTCATGGAATTATTGAGGCCAATTTATGAATTTTCATACCAATCCAAGTGAATAACTTGAAGACAGAGAACATTCTGATTCCAACAAAATTTATTTGGGAATTTTTGGACAAGTATTCTAGAAGATATGAATTTTCAAAGTTGGAGTAATACTGGAATTAAACCTAAATAGAAAAGTTTGAATTTAACAGTGGGCCCAACGGGTTTAAAATGGGCCAATCGGGTTTAAGCCACATGGGGCCAAACGGTTCAGGGATGTAGCCACATGGAATCCCGTGGCCGCACCATCTCCGTTTTATGTTTTTTTTTCACTGACGATCGGGGCCCACGCGACCGTCGTCTACCTCCAGCCGCGCGCGCGACCGCGGCGGCGCCTCGCCGGACACCTCGCCGCCCGTCGATCCATGACATGGTTCTTCCCCAAACTCACCGCCTAGCCATATTTCGAGGTGCTGAGCATGTCGATGGGGTCAGCGCACGCCGGCGATGGCCGCAAATGCTTGAACGATGGCGACGGCGGCGGTTAGGGTTTCGGCCATGTCGGACGGACCTTATGGTGGGCTAAATCGGTCGGGAAAACTTCAGGAAGCTTCATGAAAGTATGGGGAACATGATTCTGGGTATAAGAAGGAGAGAAAAGGTTTGGAAGATGGTGGCGACAATGGACCGATAAGGTGAAAACCGGCGGTTGGGGAAAAATGCTACTCTGGCTTGATTACTCGATGAAACTCGATGAATCTTCTTCGAGGTGATGCGCCTGGTTGTGTAGAACAACAGATCACATGTGCAAAATGAATAATAAAACATAGAAAAAGAAATTTTGCACGTGACCTAGCTCGGCTCATAACCGAAGCTCATCGGGAAAATCACGAATAATCGAGCTAGGAGGGATGGCAAGGGCTGAAACTTTACGAGAATGTTCTACAGATAATTGCACACCTTTTTCCACAAGGACCGAGGTGATAAAGAGCTTGTATCACCGGGTCGACGATGATCAGAGAGGTGGCAAACATGGGAACTTTTCTGGCGGCCTCGGTTTCGAAGTTAACAGCTTCAGGGATGGCCTAGCTGCGCAAGAAATTGATCACAAGGCTGCGCAAGAGGTTGGGGAGTGAGGAGAGGCAAAGAAAAGTGATCAAACCCGAGTACCTCGGCTCCAATTCGGCTGAACAGAGGAGATTTCGGGAGAGCAACAGAAATGGCGCTGGAACTTCAATGGATGAGAAAGTGGTCGAGTCAGAGGAGTGGAGGGGGGTAAGGAGGAGTCTTGGCCTTGCTGTAGGCAGCTGGGAGCAGGCAGACAGCTCTGTGGCATTTGCATGCTATGTGGTGTCACTTGCAGAGAACAAACAACACATTTATTAGGATGACAAGTGGGTCCCACCTCTCTCCCTCATCCTCATCCTTGCTCAATCAATTCCACCACCTAATTCAGTCCAAAATTTACTAGATATTTGTGGGGAGGCTGGATTGTTGATTTGACAAAGTTTCAATTGAATTCAAACTTGAATTTGAATTTGAGTTGAATGCAATGTAGCTATTGAATTAAATAGCAAACTTGCTTCAAAAATTATTAAAGTTTGCAGGGAGGCTATTTAAAATATATGGAATCCAGTGGTCAACTCAAATCTTCATGTTAACTTCATTTCAACAGTAGCTAAGTTTATTTTTTGAATTCCCTCTTTTGGAGTTTGAATTAATTTGTTTTTCTCATTTCTTTTTTATTTCTTTTTATTGTTCAAAATTTTTGGTCCTAACTGAAGTTTGCATTATGGAAATTAGAGCTTTTACATGCTCTAATTAATTGGGATGGGAAAACAACAAAATGACTTAATTATGAATTAATGAAGTTATGGATGATGAGAAGTTATGAACATGGTTATTTGGTAACAAGGGACTTGGGTGATCTAAGCAAGCATGGTTTTTGGACTGGGTTGAAAGATATGGTGGTTTCGCTTGCTTAAGATCTAAGGACCGGTTTGTGGAGCAACAACCCAGGTTTTACAGTGCCACCACAAGGCCATGTATGGGTGCGGCTTAGCCGATTAATTAGGTGTATTACAAGCATTGTTCGGATCTTTTTGGGGAGCAGGGAACGGGAGTTGGTTGGGTTTGCAATAGTAGCCGGATTGCCCTAGGATCCGAACGACATAAGAGGGGGCCCTTGGTTGGATGTGCTTAGTTGGAGGCATCACCACCGGTGAAACCTTATTGGGTCTGAATATGCTGGTAGTCCCTTTATAAATGCTATTTTGTGATATCTTGGCCACACACTGTTGGAAGTGTGTAATGTGACCTACGGGTCATGGGCATAATGGAGGTTACTTAGTCACCAGAAGGGGATGAAATCATGAACTTGTGGGTAAAGCGGTACAACCTCTGCGGAGTGTTAAATTCTATCATGATAGCTGTGCTCCTGGTTATGAGCGAGATGGACCCTCACATGATTAGAGTGGAACTTGGGGATTGGGATGGTTTGGTTATGGTTATGGATTGGATGGTGATAAATGGTCATGGTTAATGATGATGGTAAGAATATGGAATATGGATGGATAAAGAATGATTGATATGAATTATTATGTTGATTATTTGGGATATGATGGGGTTATTGCACATAGACATTGTAGGATGCTTTTCATACGTTTTAAATGTACTTTTTAGCAAATAGCCTTTTATTATCATCCTTGTTTTTAGCTACATGTCATATTTTTCCCACACTTGCTGAGTACAACATGTGCTCACCCTTGCTATTCCCACATTAATTAAGTTACAAGAAATATTTTGGAGGTCAACGTGGAGCACTAGGCGTGCGTACTACCGTCGATTGCCTGTGGAGTTGGAACCGCCTACGCTAGATTATTTACTAGCCATAGAATCAAGGTATATTTATTATTCGTGACATGTTTAAATTATGATTCTCATTTGTGATGTCGATGTGTATGTGTGTAGCAACATCCTGGACACACATACACTACACTTGGTTTGTTTTTTAGAACCGGGTGTCACAAATTGGTATCAGAGCCGTGTCGACCGTAGGACGCAAGCCGAGATAGAATGAACACCACAACACACATAGAAACTATTTTTTAAAAAGCTATTCTTAAATTGCTTGCTGCTGCATTTTGTTTTTGCCAATTTAGGCACTATAAATTTTTTTTCTATAGTGTCTCTTTTGCTAATTCAGCTACAACTTAAGCTGCTTGCTGCAGCATTTATTTTGTTTTTCTTAGTAATATTTCCCTGAAAAATGTATGTGTTTTTGCTGTTGCAGTACCTTGAATATTTGCTCTTTGATAACTGCTGCGATTCCATCCGTTTTTCCTCTCTTTTTTGCTGCGGCACACCCTCTGTTTTTCCCTTCTCTTTGCTGCCGCATTTTAAAACCCTCTCCACTAAATATTTTTCTTATTCCCACATGTATTTGCTGCGGTGCTAAAATTTATTTTTCTGGTTCTTCCTCGCTGCCCCATTCTCTTTTATTATCCCTCTTTGGTGTTGAAAGTTTCACGCCATGTAGACATCTTGCACAGATACACGTAGAACACGAACAACCAACCCATATGCATGACTGCACCCCTGCTAGCTCTTCCAACAAGGACATAGAAGAAGTAAAATTGAAGGAGAACTTGGGAAGCATACACTTCAAGACGAAGACATTCTGAACACGAAGAATGGAGAATCAAAGGTTGCATCTTCGTCGACAATCATGTTCATGTGAAGCACGTCACCTGCTTGGGAAGTCGCCCGTGAAGATCCGGCAAGCCAAAATTATTTCTCACGCTACCTAGAGTGCCACCTTGACCCTACCTCAAGCTCGTGTTTGAAAAAAAAAAATAGGATGCCTTCATCTTTCTGTAGCTCGATAATTTTATAACTCCTAATTAGGATTTAAAATATACCCTTTAATATGTTGCAATAAACGCTTAGTTCATTAGTGCGTTAGATTAGGTGGTGTGATGATTGTTTGATTGCTTGCTTGTATGTTTTTGTGTTTTGATGTTCATTCTGAAACACTTTTATATATATCCACGTCATCATCCAATAATGCATTATTTAGGATCATATACCTTGATGCATGCATATAGTTAGGATTCCTTCTATCTTCCTTCATTCTCGCCTCTACTCCCACAGAAGATGGTCACCACTAGGAGAATCACTATCCAGGACAAAGCTAGATCGGAGCGTGAAGATGTTATCAAGAGTTCTCCCATCTATTCTCCAATCCGTCCGAACCTCGAGACGAGGTTCCTTTTAAGGGGTTAGATTGTAACATCCAAAAAATTTCAAACTTGGCTCATTCAAATATAAAAGGGAATTTAGAATTTTATTTCCAAATCTCTTCTTCAACCCAATCGAATCTCGAGGGTGAGATTCATTTCAAGGGTGTAGAATTGTGACACCCTGATTTTTGAGTTTCAGAAAATTAAAAACTTATATGGGAATTTAAAGTTAATAATATGAACAAATATCATTTATAAAGAAAAATATAAAATACATGCATCTAATATTGCATTTTGCATTCATCATCAAGCACTGGAAATTTGTTACCAAAATAAATATGCCTAAAGAAATTTATTTGCCATAACAAATATGGGATAAAAGAAATAAATAAAACTAAAGGTACATATATATATAAATATAATAGTTTAACTATATGATGAATTCATGCAAAACCATTAAGTAGGATAAAAAGGAACAAACGTAAAAGAATTAGAAATAAAGATGCAACTAAAAATTGAGCTAGACACCAAATTAGTGCGGATAATAACGGACTAGTCCGAATACCCTCACTAGACAACAACAGACTTGTCCAGTACAATACCAAATTAGTCCAGTATGCATAGACTTAATCAAATTTTCACTCACTATGAACTTGTCCGTTACAACAGAATAGTCCGAAGTCCCTTACTGTACAACCCCGAACTTGTCCGGCATAGTACCGGATATGTCTGATGAACTTTCTGTTCCTTGAACGAACTTGTTCGGCACGACACCAAATCTGTCCGATATACCTCTCTGTACCAGAATGGACTTGTCCAGTATTAAACAGACTAGTCCGGTACTCTACAGTTTGGTATATTTTAGCACTTCATCACAATAAATACATAAATAACAAAAGTTAACCGCTAACTAGACCAGCCTCGCCGCACACAAAAGAAAAATAAACAATAAAATAAAATAATAAAAATATAAATAATAAACAAACAATATGAGAAAAACAAAGTCAACCATGCAAAAATCATAACCGCACAGAGCCTGACAGAAAAAACTAATATAATAAAGGGAAGGAAACAAAAAAAACAACCGCTGACAAAAAAATAAAATAAACAACAAAAGTGAAGTACCGCAGCAGGAACCTTCGTCGGGCACCCACACCTGCCCCGCAAGCTTCCAGGCAGCGCTCCAAGCGTGCGCGCCAGACTCGAGTCCAGTAGGCAGCCGCCAGCTGGAAAAAAAAGGTATAAAGAAAAAAAACAACAGAATCGAAAGAAAACAAAAAAAACAACAAACTCACCGCTGGCAGGGAGAGTCCGAACTCGCCAGGCACCGAGGCCGATCGGGACTTAAGTCCCGTGCGCCTGCCCCGCCCGATACCGTGTTCCATCGGACTCTACCGAATCCACGCCCGTCACCTATAAAAGAAGGCCACCGTGAGCCTGCTCCGGTGAGGAAAAAAAATATCCGTCGCCCCTCCCGCTTATAAAAGGCCGTTGTGCTTCCCGTAAGATGCCTCCTGCCCACCATAAAAACCACTGCCGCCCTTTTCTCGTACGTGAGCGCAGCCAACGATAAGAAAAAAAAAGGACTGAAGCCCTAGCAGACAACAGAGAAGGATGATCCGGGAGAAGAGGAGGAAGAGAAGGTCGTCCGCCGGAGATCGCCGCATCACCGTCGTCTGTTCGCCAGAGGATCGCTGCACCGTCTTATTCGTCTACATCACGCCGCGATCTTCGATGGAGTTGCTACATTGCCGTCAACTTGTTCATCGACATCATGCCGTCATCTTCACCAATGGAGCCTAGATGCTGAAGACGCACGCCATTTCTCGCCCCGCGATCGATGAAGTCATTATATCACGGTAGCCTCTCTCATGCAGACTTTAACGACAAGAATTAATCTACTGCTCAAACCAGATCACGTCCACACTTATTTCATCGTGTCTCGCTATACCGCTACGGACTTGTCCAGTCTCGTCCGGACTAGTCCAGATCTGTACAGACTTGTCTGATTATTTGCGGACTAGTCCGTTGAGCTCCCTGTGACCGGGCGGATTAATCCGGTCCTATTGCGGACTAGTGCGGTATTCAAATTTCAGCAACCTCTAATTGTCACAAAAACCACTATAATTGACTCAGAACTCACATAAACACTTGGGAACTAGTTGAACCTAATTAGTAAACAATAGTAGTGAACTAATAGTATGTATTACAACATAATTACCTGATGCATACACGTCATGACATATTGATTAATATATGTATATTATATTGATTGTATTGTTGATATGTATATGTTATTGATTGCGAGTAGACGGTTTGCTCAAGAGGATACTATCAAGAAGCGAATATCTGGGAATCTTTTGTGCAAGACTTTAATTTGATTGAGCATCGAGGTGCGGAATATTAGGCAAGTGCCCTTGATCATTTTGATCTTGTTTTTAAATATTTTGTTTGTAAAACTGCAAGCTTGTGTCAAATTGAAGGAAAACCCATGATAGGTGTTTACTAGTATTGTTTGACCATCCTTGTCGCTTGAAATATATTGTAGAGAGTCGGAATGATATTTTTACCTTTTTTCTTTTCTCTAATTAATTGGGATGGGAAAACAACCAAATAGCTTAATTATGAATTAATGAACTTATGGATGATGAGAATTCATGAACATGGTTAATTGGTAACTTGGAACTTGAGTGATCTGAGCAAGCAAGGTTTGTGGACTGGGTTGGAAGATATGGTAGTTTCACTTGCTTTATATCTAAGGATCGGTTCATGGAGCGACAACCCAAGTTTTACAGTGCCATCACAAGGCCATGTATGGGTGTGGCTTAGCCGATTAATTAGGTGTATTGCCATCATTGTTCGGATCATTTGGGGGATCGGGGAGTGAGAGTTGGTTGGGTTTGCAATAGTGGCGGGACAACCTGGGATCCGAACAATACAAGAGGGGGCCCTTGGTTGGATGTGCTCAATTAGAGGCATCACCATCGGTGAAACATTAGTAGGTCTGAATATGCTGGTAGTCGCTTTGTAAAGGCTATTTTTTGATCTCTTGGCGACCCACCGTTAGAAGTGTGTAATGTGACCGACGGCTCGTGGGCATAATGGAGGTTACTTAGTCACGGAAATGGGATGAAATCAGGAACTTGTGGGTAAAGCGGTACAACCTCTACGGAGTGTTAAAAACTATCATGATAGCCGTGCTCCCGGTTATAAGCGACCTGAACCCTCACATGATTAGATTGGAACTTGGAGATTTGGATGGTTTGGTTATGGTTATGGATTGGATGGTGATAAATGGTCATGGTTAATGATGATGGTAAGAATATGGAATATGGATGGATAATGAATGATGGATATGAATTATTATTTTAATTATTTGGGATATAATGGGATTATTTCACATAGACATTGTAGGATGCTTTTCATACATTTTAAATGTACTTTTTAGCAAATAGCCTTTTATTATCATCCTTTTTCTAGGTACATTTCATATTTTTCCCAAACTTGCTGAGTATGACATGTGCACACCTTTGTTATTCTCATATTAATTCAGCTATAAGAAATATTTTTGAGGTCAACGTGGAGCACTAGGCGTGCGTACTACCATCGATTGCCTGTGGAGTTGGAGTCGCCTACGCTAGATTATTTACTGCTGCCATAGAATCAAGGTATATTTATTATTCGTGACATGGTTAAATTCCGATTATCATTTGTTATGTTGATGTGTATGTGTGTAGCAATATTCTGGACACACATACACTACACTAGGTTCCTTTTTCAGAACCGGGTGTCACAAACCGTGATGGTAAATGAGGATGTTGGATATGTGATATAATAATTACTTGGGTTTTGATGGGATTTAAATTGACATAAACATTGTAGGCTGCTTTTACATGTTTATGAACTAAATATACTTTTATGCAATTAGCTATTTATTATCATCCTTGTTTTTAGCTACATGCCATACTTTCCTACAGTTGCTGAGTATGACATGTACATACTCTTGCTATTCCACCAATAAAACACCTATAGGACAGGCTTGGCAGTACCACAAGGATTACGTGGAGTACTAGGTTGCATGCTATCCTCAATTGTCTGTGGAGTGGAGTCGTACTACTTAGTTTATTTCTGCTACAATAATTAGAGACTTGAAATTTGAGAACTAATGGTATTGTAATAAGGTACTTATTTATTATTTGGCACGTGGTTCAATTCTGAATATCATTTGTGAAGTTGCCGTATACGTGTGATGAACCTCTTGGGCACACATATACGTTCACTTGGTTCGTTTTTCAGAACCGGGTGTCACAAATTGGTATCAGAGCCGCGTTGACCGTAGGACGCAAACCTAGATAGAACGAGCACTCTAGAGCACATAGGAACACTCCATAATAGCTATAGTTAGCATGGTGTGCTAATTTTTATGTGGTGGTTGCTTGTTTTACTTGTGTTCTTGGTAGAGCGTTGTGGGATGTTTGGGCACTTGTCTACATACTCACATAGATTTTTTTAATTAAGAGAGTTGCTCAATTTCTTATGCCTTGATGCATATAGTTGGGGACGTTTTCTCTCAAATTCTAAATTCTTCCATCTTGTACTCTTTTCCACCAACATATGCTTAGGGTAACCATTAACCAAAGGAGTGCCAATGGTGATGATGACAATTTTGAGGCTCCTGAGAACGTCAATCTTGGACCTGATGCCAACAACCTTGAGCGCCTAATGGCTATGCAGAACCAGCTCATGTAAACCGTAATGCAAACCTTGGGATAGCTGCAAGCCAACAACAACAAAAACCACAAATACAACACCACACCATCGCCACCCCTGCTGCCCCACAACGGATTGGGAGAATTTATAAGAACTAGGCCACCTACTTTTGCTTAAGCCAATGATCCTATGGAAGCTGATGATTGGCTGAAATCTGTTGAGAAGAAGCTTGCTATTGTTCAATGTAGTGATCGGGAGAAGGTTCTTTTTTCATCACCAGCTAGTTGGAGCTGCTGCTGACTGGTGGGAAGCCCTTTGCAACACTCATGCAAATCAGGAGGCAATTACTTGGGCTGAGTTCAAGGAGAGCATCCGTTCTTACTATGCTATAGAAGGTGTCATGATACTAAAAAGACAAGAATTTGAGGTTCTGAGGCAAAGGAGGATGAGTGTGAATGATTACTTGAACAAGTTCACGCAATTATCAAGGTATGCTCCAAAAGATGTTAACAAGAATAGTCAGAAGCAATACTTCAAGTTCGGTTGCTTAATGGTGATTATCTAAACTTCCAGAAGCTTATGTATAAGGCTATTATGGTTGAGAACAAGGTCTGTGAGATGGAACGATGCCATACCAGGGACAACCGCAAGGAAGCAATGTCCGCCCCCGTTGTGCACCACCAACTGCACCATACTACAACCCAATCACTCTTGCAAACCGTGCTGCTCATCCAACGCGCCCAAATCAGCCACCGCAACAACGCCCCACCATGCAAGAACCTCACTATCCCATGCCCCCTGCACCACATCCCAACATGGCAGCTAATGCTCGGAAACAGCTACGCCCAAGCTTTCCTGGTGTTACAGGTAGCAAGCGTGCTATGTGTGTGCGGAAACTTTGCAAGCCAGTGCCCCAAAAGAAGCTACAGACCGGTGAACAATGCACGAAGGAAAAACCACTCACGGCTGAATGGAGGTGCACCACAAGGCAACTATGGACAACAAAATTTTACTCCTGGCAATGTGAATCACGTCTCTACCGAGGAAGCCCAGCAAGCAGATGATGTCGTGATGGGTATGTTCCTCGCCAACTCCAACCCCACAACTGTTTATTTAATTCTGAAGCATCTCATTCATACATCTCACTGAAGTATGTCACCAAGTATAATCTGCCTATATCATATGAAGCACACCATGTTGGTAAATTCTTCTGGTGGAGAGATGAGGACAAATATAGTATGTCCGAAGGTAAGCCTTAAAAAAAGGGGGTAGACTTTCTTGCAAACCTCAGTCCTGGATTCCCAAGGGATACATATAATATGTGGAATGGATTGTCTGAGCAAGTATAAGGGAGTGATTCAATGCGCTAAGAGGATTGTGCTGTTAACAAGCGAGCACGGTACTGATCGTATCGAAGTTGAGGCACCCAACCTGCAACAGAGAAAGCGATGCTGAATCACATGGAAGGTGTGATATTGGAAAGCATTCCAATTTTTCGTGAGTACCCAGATGTGTTTCTGGATGAGTTGCTAGGAATGCCTCCCGATCGTGACATAGAATTTGTCGTTGACTTGATACCCGGAACTGCACCTATAGCTAAGAGGTTGTATAGGGTGCCTTCTAAGGAGTTAGTAGAGCTCAAGAAGCAAATTCAAGAGCAGCTAGAGAAGGGTTTTATATGCCCAAGCTCGTCACCATGGGGAGCGCCAGTGCTCTTCGTGGATAAGATGGATGAATCCAGAGGATGTGTGTGGACTATACGTCTCTCAACGAAGTGACGATGAAGAACAAGTACTCGCTACCCTATATAGAGGTTTTTTCGACCAAATGATGGGCACATGTGTTTTCTCCAAGATCGACCTACAATCAGGGTACTTCCAAGTGAATATTAGACAATCAGATATACCCAAAACGACCTTTTGGACATGGTATGGATCCTATGAGTACATCGTTATGTCATTTGTATTGACGAACTCGCCTGCGTACTTTATGTATCTCATGAATAAAGGTTGTCATGGAGTATTTGGATAAGTTTGTCGTGGTGTTCATCAATGATATTTTGATATACTCGAGAAGTGAGAAAGAACATGAGGAACACTTGAAGATTACATTGCAGAAACTACGAGAACACCAGTTGTATGCCAAGTTCAACAAGTGTCAGTTCTGGTTACGGGAAGTATAATTCTTGGGCCATATCATCTCCGGGGGAGGAGTATCTGTCGACTCGTGGAAAGTGAGAGACATGTTAAAGTGGGAGCCGCCACGGAATGTGAAGGAAATTCGGAGTTGCCTTGGAATGACTGGGTATTATCGCCGATTCATCAAGGATTTTTCCAAAATAGCGAAGCCCATGACTGAATTACTAATGAAAGGGAAGGCATTCCAATGGACTCATGCTTTTTAGGACAGCTTTGGGGAGTTAAAGAAGAGTTTGACAACCACACCAGTGTTAGTTTTGTGAGATGTGAGCAAGAGTGTTGATATATATTGTGATGCCTGAAGATAGGGGTTTGGATGCGTGCTTATGCAAGAAGGCCAAGTGGTAGCTTATGCATCGATGCAATTAAAGAAACATGAGCTGAATTATCCTACGCATGACCCTGAACTTGCACCCGCAGTAGATGCTTTTAAGATATGGAGGCATTACATTCTTGGTCATAGGTCTGAGATTTACACAGACCACAAGAGTCTCAAGTACATATTCATGCAAATGGATCTGAATTTGAGGCAACAACGATGGTTAGAGCTCATCAAGGATTATGATGTAAGGATCAACTATCACCTAGGGAAGGCCAATGTAGTGGCTGATACCTTAAGCCGAAAAGGAGTAAGCCACCAAATCACAGTTTGGGAGTTGCCATCCGAGCCGTGTAACGAGTTTGAATGATTGCGTCTGGGATTCGTGAATGAAATGGCAGCAATAGAAATAATCACGACACTGGAACAAAAAATACAAGAAGGTCAAACAAAGGATGAGGAAATCCAAGAGATCAAGGAATGATCTAAGAGGGGAGAGAAAAGAGGTTTGATGAAGATGACACTCGCACGCTATGGATTGGGAGACTAATTGCCGTGCCTAATGTGAAGCATATCTGCAAGGCGATATTGAAGGAGGCACATGAATTGCCTTACTCCATTCATCCCGGTTGTACGAAGATATACAAGGACTTGAAAATTTTCTATTGGTGGGATGGCATGAAAAAAGGACATAGCTGAATATGTAGCATTATGTGATATATGCCAACGAGTGAAGGTTGAGCATTAGCAACCAGTTGGATTATTGCAACCACTAAAAGTATCCGAGTGGAAGTGGGAAGAAATCAGTATGGACTTCATAGTTGGATTACTGTTGATGGTTCCTACACACTACTAACAATTCATCTCTAGTAGTGGTGCTAGAAATGCTTGTTAATAGATTTTAGATTATATATGTAAATCCGCAAGCGCATGAAAACTATCGATGTAGCATTTCCCCTCTAAGAGTATTCCAAAAGGGTGTTATTTATATTCTCCCAAAGGAAGGCTAGATGGAAGTAAAACAATCATTAAGTGGAGAGGCTAGGTTGGCCTAGGTAGGGTTCTAGCAAGGATGGATAGATGATAAATTGGAGTAGTGTGACACACACAAGAGCATTCTATCCTAAGGGGATAAATGGGGTAAAGAGGGACTAGGCTAAGTGTTAGGTAGAGACTCCTACAATGCTTCTAATGTACTTTTACATAACCTATGTTACTTACTAATGATCATGTGAATTATGAATTCTCATGCTAAGTGGATTAACACATCGGGCACGGGTTTACCCCTAGCAATACTAGGACAACTCCCACCAAGAGCCTGTGACATAGTCAAACTTGGAGGATTACAAGGGACGGATAGGACTGTCATCACCTAACGTCTACCTATTCAATCTGTGGGTCTACGAGACATTCATTGCTTCTCTCTATCCTAGAACCATGCTAGCATATTAAGTAATTATCTTAAGAGCCTAGGCACAAGCCATCCTAAGGCAATGAACTAAATCATCGTTGAACCAATGTTAATTCATAGCATAAGTGATTCATGTTAACATAATCATGTCATAGCTAATTACACTATAGTGGAGGTTTATAGTGTTTATGATGATATATTGAGAATGGTATAGCATAATCATAAATACTACTCCTACCACATACATGGAATCCACAATCAAACAAGAAACGCTTCATCCAAGTATATGAACAATCGAAGACTAAAGATAACATCTTTATTGTGAACAAAGTCACAAATACAAATAGGAATATGAGAGCCACACCTTTCCCAACTGGAAATTGGGGAGAAACTCCTTCTACTCCTCTCTTACTTGGACTATGGACTAGAGTCTCTCCTCTCTACAACCTATACTCCTCTAAACCTATAGAGTGAGTGGATACAACAGATGAATACTCAAGCGGTGTGTGTTGAAGTGAGGGGTGAGGGGTCCTATTTACAGCTTGGAGAAGGGTCGGTTCCCGCCACTAAAAGTGCACGAATCAGTCTTCATCATGACCAAGGCACCATAGGGAGTCAACACGTGGAAGCTGACCAAGTTTGGCACCAGGAAGGGTTCGGCAGAACCCCCTAGTCGGCCGAATAAAAATGTTGACCATTTGTGGTGTGGTTCCTCGGGGTGATTTCCAGGTGGGTCCTATTGACTGATATGGGTGCTATTGGATGGCCTCAGATACTTCTGTTTGTGGGACATTTGATCCGTGTGGTGCCACATGGCATCACTTGATTGGCTAGAATGATATTTTACAGGATCCATCCACTTGTTTCAATTCAATTCTGCGTAGAATGCCTGCATGCACTACTTTCTCCAAAGACAAGTGGAAATAGGTTAAATAGTAAGGTGATGTGTGCAAGAAATGATATTTCCTACACATAATTGAGTTATATTGGCAAGTGAAATTGGTATATAACAACCGTAAACAAACTCCCCCAAGCTTATCCTTTGCTCGTCGCGAGCAAAGTCAAGACTTTAGGTTGATGATCAGGAGTTGCTACTATGTTCTATTTTTTCAAAAGTACCATGTGAACAATAAAATACTCTACCTAGTATTGTAAAAATTGGCATGGTACTTTACCCATGTTAGGTCACTATGGGGCTTATGCCATATCCTATTCATGGGTGGTTGAAAGATAGAACAGCAAATGGAGCACACATACTCTAGAAATCAAGTTCCAGTCAAATTCCGGAGAGTTCAATTTAGATTTTAAGTATCTCAATTTGATTCTCCCAGTCTCTCATTTATGTGTAGTGAAAATGTATCCTTACCAAAGCATTGTGCCTAAATTCATCCTACCTCTACATAAGTCTTGTATGTGGAGCTTGGTAGGGAATATAGTAGGCATATTAGCAACACATAATATTGCTAAGTCAAAAGAGCAAGACTTAGGAGAAATCAATTCAAAACAATTTGATTCAAGACTTGTGCATGTGTGATGGAATGGAGTGGATGTAGATATTGAGATGACTCCTTTTTGAGTGGACTCTCTTATTTTGCAGGAATGAAACATGGCTACTTTTCTTTCTCTTTTTTTTCATGATTATGATGTAAGCATGCATTTTTTTCTTTTTCTTTTTCTTTTTCTTATAGCCATGTCTTCTACTCCTTTTTATGCAATAAATTTTGGAGAGGGTACTAAGCATGAATGATATGGAGTTTCTCTTTTTATTGTGGAATGGTGGTATGATGGAATTTTGCTTACTTTTAGTGTAGAAGTATAGCATGTGCAAGTCAAGTCTTGAATTCAAAAAGTAATGAATGAAATCTCACTTAGGTCTATACTAGTTTGACAAAGCTCAATGTGAATACAAATAGCATATGCATAAGGTCTATAAATGTAATGTATCATATGGATTTTGTAGTTATTTCCAATCAAATGAGAGTAACTTAAATCATCTTAGAATTTCTCTAAAAATCGAAGTTTCACTTTCAAACTAGGAATAGTAGCCCTGTCACTATATCATATCTCACAACAACTTAGAATGGATTAAGCTTTTGCTAACCACCATTTCTAAATCAAGGCAAAAGTAAATTTAGCCAATGAGAGCAATATGTTGGAGGGTAGTAAGTTGTAAACAAGGGACTTAAGAAAACTAAAACAGAGCAACTATTCATCATTTCATCTATGTGAATTCCAAGTCATTCTTACCGCACATCATTAATTTTATTTGAAAACAAATCTATCCTACTTTTTTTTATATATGCAAGGCGGATGATGGAAAATAAATATGCAAGGGTGTGATACAATTTACCTCAAGTGGGGGTCCTCCCCCAAGCTTGTTCTTCACTGACCTCCGTGACGAGGGTCAAACCCTTGATGACAGAAGTATGTCGTGAGATCGGCTTGTTGTTATTGTAGCCCATGGCGAGTGTTGTAGATGTCACCCATTCTCACTTCAAGCTCATCCATACGTCTAGTGAGATCCATCATTCCTTGGCTATAGTCATGATGACTTCTAGCCGAAGAGGAACGACATCTTCTCATGGACGATGGAGGCAAGCTGCTAGAGCTTGAAGAGGATAGGGGTGGCTCCCATGTAATACCTGGCCGCCCACGCCAAAATAGGCCTTCTATCTCATACGATGGAGGTTGAGTCCATCCGGGTGCATCACCCGTTGGGTTCTCTTCCTTTTCGTACTCATGGACCGTGGAGGTTGTCGATGCATAGCCGCTCTCCTTGTACGGCTTCTAGTTACCCTTCCAGAGACATCACTTCTTCTGGCTTCCTCGATGGGAAGGAGGTCAATGGTTAGGTTCCGACATTTGTACAGATGATAATCTAGGTTAGGTAACCAAATTTCATTGACAAAGCCAGGATAACTAAATATCAAAGAGCCATATTGATTATTGTTGACGGTCCTTAAGTGTCGTATTTAGACCGTCAATTCACGTCATAATGTGCACAAAAGAGAAACACAACGTTGTGGTAGGGTTAAAACTAACCAATTCCACAAGTGTTGGTGTTTATTTGTATGCAGGTGAATTTAGACCCAAAAATACCAAGACATGCAGGGAGTAACCGATAAAATTATATGTTAATGAATAAGGCGATGCCACGTGTCATCACATGGATCAAATGGCCAACAAACAAAAGTATTTGAGGCCATCCAATGGTGTAGCACCCATATAAATGGATGGGACCCACCTGGCAGAGACTTGGAGGAAGCACAACCACAACGGGGCCAAGACCAGGTCGGCCGACTAGGTCATGGCGCCAATTGAGGTCAAACGCCACGTGTTGGCTCCTCCCGGCTTGAAGAGGTCATGGGTGACTGATTCGTGCGCTTTTGGTAGCGGGAACCGACTATTCCCCCCTATAAATGGAACCCCACACCTCACTTCACACACACACACACACCAAAAGTTGAGAATAGAATATCACTCCTAAGGTTTAGAGTAGTCCTAGAGGCTGCCAAGTAGAAGGAGAGTGTGGTGAAGAGTTTGGGAGAAGGAGGCTTGGGCTTGTCAAGTCCCTCTTCTACACTTGTACCCCTACAAAGGTATTATTCAAATCAAGTAAGCCTTTTGTGTATTCAATTCCAGTTTGATTCTCAATTCATAGTACTTAGCACAATTAATTATTTGTGGGTTCATTACTTTAATTCATTAGAGGCTCTAGTTGCAGCTTTGTGTTCGAAACAACTAGAGTTGTGATTTAGAACGTAAGCATGGTGCTTAGGTTAGAAATCACCAGTAAATATCTCATAGACCCATGGATTGAAGAGGTAGGTAGTAGGTGCTGACATCCCTATCTGTCCTTGGTAATAATCCACGTTAGGCTATGCCATGGGCTCTTAGCGGGAGTCACCTAGTGTTGCTAGGGTTAAAACCATGCCCAAAGCAAGTAGCCACTGCAAATTCCTTTGAATTAGAATCAATACTTTGAATTTCTCTTTCTTCCTTACCTGTCATACAATGGTACGACCATAACGTTGGGAAGACAAATGGAAATTGGAATGAATTACGAGACAAATTTTGTCTTGCTTTCTTTCCAGTTGCCCGAATTGTGTCCTTACAGAAGAAAGTACTATGCTTCTAGCAGATGGAAAAGAAATTCATAGGTGCAACTTGGGATAGATTTTCTCTTTTGAGAAATTCTGGCCCAGATATGTCTATCCCTAATCCGTTGCTCTTGCAACACTTCTACAAGGGATTGAACAAAGAGTCTTCCCTACATCTTGACATTACGGCAGGAGGATCTTTCCTCCATAAGACGCCGGAAGAAGGCAAGGACCTTCTAGACCAAATTCTAAAAAATTCTTCCTTCATTATGGGTCTTAATGAGCCCCCTCATGAGGAAGTAGTGTCATGATCCGAGGACGAATCCATGGACAAGGAAGAACCCATCTCTTGCTTAATCCACACCTTGTCGGAGGAATCCTCTCCCGAACCCGAAACTACGAAGGAAGAAGAAATTAAACCTTCAGAGTTTCCCTTCTACATCGAGGAAGAGATATTTGAATATTTTGGAAATACCTCGAAGTACTGTTGCCATAGGAAATCATCATTGCCTTTAACTATACTTGACCCACCTGATTGAGTGTTTGTCCAACAGACGGTCAAGGAGTTAACCTCTATTTTAAGCATGGAATGGCCTGCAGAAGTTGAGTTGTCACCCGAAATCCTTTGGATGACCTCACCATTGGCATCTATTATATGTTACGTTATAGGGACACCAATGAAGGTCCTATACAACCCTATTTTTGGAGCAAATCTCATTTCTGATTCTTGTGCCCTCGCCATTCTTGGCAATGCGCCATTGGCACCAACATGTAAATCCTTTCGAGACCCTTTCGGAAACATCCTTGAAGGATGTGGGGTTTTGCAACAGGTGTCTGTAAGTCACAATGATATTGAGGCTATCCTAGATTTCCATGTGTTCAAAATCTAATATTTTGACATTATGATTGGGATTCCCATTGAGAAATTTCTCATTGAAGGAAATCTCAATGTCAACCTTGAAGGGAGAAAGTTTTCTATTCCTATCCTGCGTTCCAAGGATACATCTACAGAATGTCCCATCCAAGATGAACCATTAGAGGAGATTAGAACTCTTCAATTCTTAGCTCCTACCGAGATAGAAGGAGAAGCAGATTTCATCCAAGAGGAGAATGAATTCCACGAGGCAATTGAATTGCCAAAAGAAGAGTTCTTCCCAAAATCTCCTGTTGAGTTAAAAATTCTACCTCTAGGCCTATGTTATGCCTTTCTAAATGGCGATTTGGAAGCCTTTGTCATCATAAGTGACAAGCTTTTAGATGATGAGCCACTCAAACTCATTGCCATGTTAGAAAAGCATAGAGCTGTTTTTAGCTATTCACTAGAGGATCTTAAGGGGATTAGCCCTGCGCTATGCACCCATCGCATTCCCATTGACTTGGAGAGTGTCCCCTCAAGGTAACCTCAAAGGCAATTGAATAATGCGATACAGGAAGTTGTCAAGAAGGAAGTCTTCAAACTTCTACATGTCTGGATTATCTACCCTGTTCCTCATAGCGAATGGGTAAGCCCAGTTCAAGTAGTGCCTAAGAATGGAGGTATGATGGTCGTTCAAAATGAGAAAAATAAATTAAATCCTAAACAAACCATCACGAGATGGAGGATTTGCATTGATTACCGAAAACTTAACAAGGCTATAAGGAAGAATCATTTTCCACTGCCCTTCATCGATGAGATGTTAGAGCGGTTGGCGAAACACTCCTACTTTTGTTTCCTTGATGGGTATTCGGGTTATCATAAAATCCTATTCCACCCCGATGATCAAAGTAAGACCACATTCACATGTCCCTATGGGACTTATGCCTACCCGCGTATGTCTTTTGGACTGTGCAATGCTTCTGCCTCTTTTCAAAGAGGCATGATGTCTATCTTTTCATACATGATTGAGGGTATCATGGAAGTTTTCATGGATGATTTCTTTGTCTTTGGGAAAACATTTGATCATTGTCTGGAAAATTTAAACAAGGTCTTACAAAGATGACAAGAGAAGGACCTAGTACATTGGGAAAAGTGCCATTTCATGGTCCGTGAAGGCATATTTGTTGGACACTTAGTGTCTGAGAGAGGTATATAGGTGGACAAAGCAAAGATTGAAGTCATGGAAAAACTTCCACCTCCTATCAATGTTGAGGGAATCTGCAGCTTTTTAGGTTATGCAGGGTTCTATCGGCGATTCATCAAATACTTCTCAAAAGTTGCTAGACCCCTCACTAACATACTAGCTAAAGAAGCTCCATTCGATTTTGATAATGAATGTCTTAATCATTTGAAACACTCAAAAAGGAACTCATCTCAGCTCCAATCATTCAACAACCTGATTGGATGCTGCCATTCGAAATCATGAGTGATGCTAGTGATTTTGCTGTTGGTGCGGTCCTAGGCCAAACCAAAGATAAGAAGCATCATGCAATAGCCTACGCTAGCAGAACTCTGACAGGAGCTCAACTCAATTATGCCACAACTAAAAAAGAGCTCTTGGATGAAGTTTTTGCTATTGATAAGTTTAGGTCCTATTTGGTTGGAGCCAAGGTCATAGTCTACATGGACCATGCTGCCTTGAAGGACTTGCTCACCAAAAAGGATGCTAAACCAAGGCTAATCTGTTGGATTCTTCTACTCCAAGAGTTTGACTTAGAAATCAAGGATAAGAAGGGAGTAGAGGATTTCGTGGCAGATCATCTCTCACGTATGGAAGTCCCCAAACCATGGACATTCATATCAATGACTTCCTACGCGGTAATATGCTCCTCAAGGTGACTGACTCTCACCCTTGGTATGCGGATATCGTGAACTTCATGGTCACGAGATACATACCACCAGGGGAAAACAAGAAGAAACTCATCTATGGGAGTCGAAGACACCTTTGGGATGACCCATACCTCTATCGAGTTTGTGCCGATGGCCTTCTTAGAAGGTGCGTCGCATCAATCGAAGGCACCAAGAATATAGAGAAATGCCATGCTAGCCCCTATGGTGGTCATTACGGTGTTTACCGTACCCAGGAAAAGATCCAGCAAAGTGGATTCTATTGGCCTTCTATGTATGAAGATACATAAGAATTCATTCGCAGATGTTTGAAATGCCAAAAGCATGAAGGAATCTCATCTTGCAATGTGATGCCCCTAACATATAATCTCTAAGTGAACTTATTTGATGTGTGGGGTATTGATTTCATGGGAACTTTCCCTAGGTCTTATGATTGCGAGTATATCCTGGTGGCTATAGATTACGTGTCAAAATGGGTAGAAGCATTGCCATGCAAAAATGCTGATTCCAAGCAAGCTAGGAAAATGTTCCATGAAATCATTTTTCCGCACTTTGGCATTCCCCGTATGGTCATAAGTGATGGAGGGTCTCATTTCATAGATAAGACCTTCCAGAGCTTTTTGAGGGATCTTGGTGTCCAGTACAATATTGCTACCCCATAGCACCCACAAACAAGTGGTCAAGCAAAAACATAATAAGCAAATTAAGAATATTTTGCAAAAGACCATCTTGGAAATGGGAACAAGATGGAAGCATAAGCTACCCGACGCACTGTGGGTATGCCGTATCCTCCTAAAAAACTCCCACCATCATGTCTCCTTTCCAACTTGTCTATGGGAAGACATGTCATCTTCCTATAGAGTTGGAACATAGAGCCTGTTGGGCCATCAAGCGGAGGAACATGGACTTTCACGAAGCAGGAAAGCACAGATTGAAGCAACTTTCCGAGTTGAAAGAGTGGAGACATAAGGCGTACCATAGTGCCAAAATCTACGAGGAAAGAACTAAAAGAGGATTATGCCTAAAGAGTTCAAACCTAGAGATAAAGTCCCACTCTTCAATTCTAGGGTTAAACTCTTTGGACATGGGAAGCTCAAAAGTAAATGGGAAGGACCCTTCACCGTAGTAGAAACCTCATTCCATGGAGCAAAACCACTCCAAGGTGATGATGATAATCTATTTGAAGTGAATGGGCACCAACGCAAACTATTTCTCGAATCCCATAAGGATGAGATGGAAAAAGAAATTGACGTGATAAATCTTATTGATTTTCAAGCTGTTTCTTTAAATTCTGTCTAAATTCTCTGCGTCCATTTAATGGCCCCATCCAATTATTCATCTATGGGGCCAATTAAGCCAACCCATGAAAACATGGCCCGTATGAAGCCAGGAAGGGGTCAGCCGAACCCTATGGTCGTCCGACTCCCCCCTTGCACCGTCAGCCTTCTGTTTTCCCATGCGGACTCTCCCGATGTGTCTCAACAAGACTCTTAGTGCTATTGTACTTCCCCCGCCTATTTATTGATGGGAAAAGGGAGGGTAAACTTGCACCATATAGAAAAATCGATATCCTGTTCAAAGTCATGGCCGACAAGAAGATTGTGCCTCATCCCCACTCTAGCTAAATCTTCAACCTGAGCGGAGACATCATGCCGACCAATGACAAGTCCCCCTCGCTTTGGAGTACATCATGTCATTGGATGTTGTGCCCCTCACCATGATCACACCACCGACGAAGACTCCACGTGGGCGTTGCACCACACCTCATGGTGCTAAACGGTCGCTCTCCCCTCGCAGGACGCCCATGAAATCGACAACACCTGCACGTCGTCCAACTACGGCTGGCCTTAAGTTAGTCAAGGCCCGTCTTTTTCCTAAAAAATACGAGTCTCTGCCAATGCTACATCCTAGCGAGGAGTTCATGTACACTCTGAAGACCAAGGATGGTGATGTAGTAAGCCACCACTACAAGTCACCTATGCGTACCTTGCGTGAGCGTGTGAGAGACTGCCTCATTATCCATGGGGTGCGCCAGCCTGACGGAGGCTATGCAAAAGGATTTTTCAAGCAAGTAGATAATTTGGTAATGGAGGAATCGACGGGCTCGTCACCCTCCAAGATTAGGCATCACCTCTCGCCGCCCTCTATTAGAGGGCCACCTGGCCAATTTGAGGACAGCGACGGGAAATATCCTCGTGCCCCTAAAGTGGCACATCTTTTAAGGAGTTAGCTTCTTTCCGTTTGGATAACAAGAAGCTATCAAACTTAGTGGCTGAAGGGTGCATCAAGAGGGCGGAACTGAAGGATGAGCTCATAACCCTCAAGGAGGAGATTGATGGTGTCCGTCGTGGCATGAGCGCCAAGTTGTGGTGCATATGCAATGTCATCAGGAAGCCCGACATCTACAATGCTCCTTAGTGTAGATGTCCCGACCGCATAGGATGCCTACTAGTTTCATTTAGTTTTATTCCAATTTTTTATTTATTTATTTTCATTCAGTTTAGTTTGAATAATTTAAGCATCCCCATATTTGAGTTCAATAAAAGGAACTTACCGCTTCATCAAACCCGGTAAAGTTACATCTTTAGTTTATTTTCTGTGAATAAAGAATTCAGGGAACAAGTGTGGGGGAGGTACCCCAAATTCGCGAAATCCCATCGTACAAAATTAGTGTTGCATCCCAAAACACGTCGCAACTGATTATATGACTCAACACGTCGAAACAGAGCAACAGAGAGGCCATAAGGAGGTCAGACGAACCCACTGGTCGGTCAACCTAGTGTTGGCCCCACACGGCTTTGTTTTGCTTCACAAAATCGGTATGGATATTCTACCCCTAAATATGGATGCTATGTTAATGTTTGAGTTGATTTGATATTTAACACTGAATATATGAAGGCAATTCAACTCAAGAATTAACATTTAAAACTTGGTAGTCAAAATTTGCTTGACCTAAAAATTTGAATACTCTATATTTCGATTTATTACCCTGTTCATAACTCCCACAAGCATAATAGGTGTCATCTAACTATTTGACTTGTGATATGGTAAATAAGTTACTTGCAGAGAAATCTCCTTGCTTGAAATTGATTTGTGATGTTTGCACAATTTGAAGTCTTGAAGTTTGCCTTATTCTCTCATTGGAAATTCAAATACCCACCAAGGCCATATGATACAAATTCTTGAAAACCACATGCATATGCCATCTCGCCTTTCATTGAACTTTGTCAAACTCATGACCCAATTGAGTGACATGCATGAACCTTTGACTTAGAAATTCTTTTGCACCCTATTCATGCAAAGCTTCTCACATTGAGAATTTGCATCCACCATTCATCCATCCAATAAAGGAAATCCATACATTTTGGTCATCAAAATATCTTTATAAAAATAAAAAGGAGTAGAAGACATGGCTACAGAATTCAAAAAAAAAAAGAGAGAGTAGCCATGCTTCATCCTTAAAGAGAGAAAATTCATGTAGTCCATATGTATCCATTCCATTCACGTGCACAATGATTTCCTTTGTCAATTTGTTTGTTGCATAAGTCTCTCATAGGATCAAGTTTTTTACTTAGTAATACACGAATTGCAATGTGTGCCACATTTATCCCTACCAAGCTCCAGATATAGCCATGTTTAGTATATGGACAGAATTGGCACAACATGCCAAGGTGAGGATGAAAACTGTAAGTGCATCTAGGCATCCCCATGGGTTTTGGATGATTGATGACAACAATTAAGAGATTAATGAGCGGAGTTGATCTTAAGAACAAGTGTAATGGTTGAAATGAGACGAAAACCCTCAAAAAGAAAAGATCAAAACAGGCGTCAAAGACTCGAGTGTAGAAATTAGGGTTTCTATGGTATTGAGCTTAAGTGAGCCATATCATGTGTGAGGGTGGATGTGTCATGTGCATTGAGATCATTCTAGAGGACTCAAAGTGGTGGTTGAGAGAAAAACCTAAGTGAGAAGCCAAAATAAGGGAAACCCTAGGAGGCCGGACTAGTCCAAGCCTCAGGGCCGGACTAGTCCGGCTAGGCAGGGAAGCCCGTTTTAAGTCGAACTAAAGGTCTCTGGAGGAGATCGGACTTGTCCGTATGGGTACGGACTAGTCCGTTCATCACTTAGTGAAGTTGGAGCTAAGTCCTCGAAAACTAGACTTGTCCGTTTCGGAACGGACCAAAGCTCTGTGGAGAAGTTTGGACTTGTCTGTAGTGGTACGCACTAGTCCGTTTGAGACTTAGTGTGAGCAAAACCGAGCAAACCTTGGAGGGTCGGACTCCGCCCCGTATGGCCGGACTAGTCCAGGCCTGCCCAGTTGAGTCCGTTTTGGGACGGACCAAACCTTTCTGTCCTACTTCGGACTACTCCGTTGTTGACCGAACTAGTCCAGGTTGTTAATGGCTGTTTGAAATTTAAACGTGGCGTACACGTCATCTATTTTGTCGATCGATGATGTAAATTGTCAGTGGTCCCAGAAGGCCGGACTAGTCTGTGACAGAGGGCCGGACTAGTCCGGGGTTACCCTGGTGGCAACGGTTAGTTCCCGGGACCCCTATAAAAAGGGGACCCCGGCCCCTATTTGATAACCTTTGAACCCTAGCACCGCTACAAGTTACCTGGAGCCTTCCAAAGCCTTAAACTCGTCCTACTAGCCCTCTAAGACCAAATCTTGAAGAGATTAGGGTTTGGGGAGGAAAGTGAAGGAAGCTCATCGTGCTTTGGCTCTCGGTTTGATCTCTTGCACATTGTGTTGTGTTTTGCATCTTGTGTGAGTTGATCTTCATGTGCTCCTCATCGTATTGATTTGTTGGAGCCTCAACTTGTGAGCAGCCCCAGTCAAACATGGTGATTACCCGTTGATATAGTGGAAACCAATCCAACCATTGTGGTGGCTTGGTGAGAGAAGGATCAAGTGAGACCCAGTCATTGTGTGGACTTCTCAACGTGAATGTAGGCTTCTTCGTGGAGCTGAACCATGGGATAAATCGTGTCTCTCTTGTTGCTTTACATTTGATAATCACTAGAATTGCTATTAGGGTTCATATTATTCTTCATCTTGGGCATTATTGAAAACTTGCAACCTAAGTGCTTTAACTTCTCAATCTAAGCTGTGCTAGGTTTATAGTGATTGTATCCACCTTTGGTAAACATAAATTCCGCAGATCACTTGTAGAAATCAATTTTTTAGGATTCCCCCTGTGCTGAGCTGACTAGTCCGACCCTGTCCAAACAAGTCCGGCCTTAGTGATTTAATCTCGTTTGATTACGTCATTTCAGGTCTTGTTGCCTATTCACCCCCTCGAGGCGACTTTCAATTGGTATTAGAGCAGGCTTCTCCACCAAGAGTCTAACAACTAGGAGAAGAAATGGCCGGAAGGGGTGACAACAAGATTTTGGTGATTGTTGATGACACCAAGATGAAGAATGTTGATGTTCTTCAAGATGATCCAAATGACGATGAAGAAATTCGTATGCTCAAGGCACGGCTTCGTGAGAAGCTCAATGTGCCCAAGAAGGAGATTAAGCCAATTGCTCTGATCCACGTCAACAATGGGAGTAGTTCACAAGACTACTCCCGATATCCTCACAACTATGAGGAACAAACCACGAGAAATCACTATTTATCTATCCCCATTGGCAAACCTCCTCATTTTGATGGAAATGATTACTCTATGTGGAATCATAATACGAAGATGCATCTTATTTCCTTAAACCCTAGTTTGTGGCAAATTGTTATGACAGGTGTACATCTTCCCAAGAATGAGGAAGACATCACTCCGGAGCAAGCCGTCCTCCTCCATCGCAATGCTCAAGTCATTGGAGTGATTACCTGCTCATTGTCTCGAGAAGATTTCAACCGAATTGAAGGGTTGGAGGTTGCCAAGGAGATATGGGACACCCTCAAGACGACACATGAGGTCAACTTTGTCATTAGGGAGGCCAAGATCGAAATGATCGAAGGAGAGCTTGGGAGGTTCACTATAATGGATAGTGAATCTCCCCAAGACATGTACGACCGCCTCAAGACTCTGATCAACAAGAGTCGGTCTTATGGAAGCACCCGGTGGACCGACCATGAGGTAGTAAAGAGGATGATTCGAGCATTCATGCCTCAAAACATCACTCTTTGCTCATTAATTCGTGAGAGTTTGGGTCTTCACAAGATGACTCCCGAAGAAGTGCTTGGGAGAATTATCAACCATGAGATGATGGAGCAAGAAGCTATGTTCCACAATGATCTACAAAAGCTCTCCTCTTCCAAGAAAAGGGATATTGCATTCGAGGCAACATCCTCAAGATCACAATAAAAGGAAGAGAGTGATGAAGATAGCCCCGACACCAATGAGGAAGAGGCACTCTTCATCAAAAACTTCAAGAGCATGTTTATAAGAAGGATGGGAAGCTACCATCATGAAAGAAAGAGCAAATACATGCCCATGACAAGATCAAATATGGCTTGCTACAATTGTGGGGAGTATGGACACTTCATTGTGGATTTCCCACATGAGGAAAACAAGAAGAAGAAGGAGGGAAAGTCCAAAGAGAAGAACTACTTCAAGAAGAAGAAGCAATCAGGGCATGCCCACCTTGGAAAGGAGAGAAGATAGCAACCAATTGATGAGGACATCACTTCTATGGATACAAACAACACTCCATTGAACATACAAGATGCAATCAATAGAGTTCATACACAACAATTAATTTCAGAGGTGAACTCGTTCTTATATATTTCCTTATATGTTTTTGAGCATAAATTGCTACTTAATGATTTATTTGTCATTAGGATCCATGGAGAGGTTCAAGGAGTACTTGGAGGGAGTATTAGGGACGTGGAAGACCAGAGAATTCGTTCAAAGAAGATGGAAACCGAACCAAACTCCGAATCGTATCCAACTCGGAGTCCAGGAGCAGTACGCACTAAAACGGACGCCCAGACGCATAAGAACTCCGTTTTGGACGTTCTACATATGCACGGAAAGGGGAGAGGATAACCTTTCCAATGGCACAAGTCCCATGTAAAAATCCTTTTGGAGTCGACGGGAATCGTCGAAACAAAATCAAGTACAGAATCTGTCAGGGTGCTGCGTCACCGTATTGGGCCATTGGGCCTTGTATCAAGTCTAAGTCCATTATTTTCGTGTGTTAGGGTTAGGTCACGACCCCAACACCCCCTTGGACGTCCTCCCACCTATATATACTCCATAGTAGCCGCCATGAACAATTGGGTTTTGCTTAGATTAATAATATCGCCGTTCTTCGGTTTGTGAGACCCCAACTTTGCGATTTCAGATCGTGTCTACCTTGTTCTTGCTTGTGTTCTCGGTTGCACTTGCAGGGATTAGCCTTCTTGGCGAGGTCAATCGTGTGAAGCACGGTTGATAACCAACGGAGCGGTGGTGTAGTGATTGCAGGGGCTGTTCGTGTTCTACTCGAGAGCCTCGGATCATCAACGTCGAGATCTCTATCAATCGACTTACCCATTACCTTTCGGAAGATCGGGACACACTCATCTTTTTCCTATCAATTTCATCATCTTCTTATCAATTGGTATCAGATTTCCAGGTTGCCCGTTAGGTAATTCATCTATCCATTACATTAGTTTTGTTTTTCATACCTAGAGTCCACAAAAAAGCCACAAAAGAACTTGAAGTTTAGTAGATCTGTTCATTACTTTGTCCAAACCACGTTTGAGCCTTTACAACTTTCGTTTTCAGTTTGGTTTTGTTGAGTTTGTGTCCGTTGTTGAGTCATATTGCTGGTTTAGAAAGTGTTTTTGGTCTTAGTTTGAGTTTTGCATTGTGTGATTCATCCTTTTGAATCACGTCATCACGTCCAGATTAGATTCACCTCTGTCCAGTTTGGTATTTTCATCATATCTCGCACATACGAACTCGGATTTTGTTGTTCTTGTACTTTATGGAAAGATTAAGAAGTGCTCTATAACTTCCATATTCATCATTTGCCAAGAAAATATAGTTATCGATGTCTAAATTGCATTGGATACGAATCTGTTATTGACCCAAAAATTCTGAACAGTCTGTATTTCGGTGGCAATATCTCCTATTGTTCTTTTCCAAAATAGGTCTTCCATATATTGAAATTAAATAGGAGAGATATATCTACAATTTTTCTGTTCTAAGTTTTCCAATTTAAAGCTTATAAGTGTGCCTATTTGTCTTTGGAAGATTGAGCAGAAAATCTGCGACAGACACACGAGATATCTCGGATTGATTTTCATTGTGTTCTTCCCTTGCAGCACATTCTGAAAAAAAAAGGAAGAAAAAAGAAAAAGGCAAGTGCAAAACAAGAAACAAAAGCCGCACAAAAAAAGAGGAAAAAAACAACAACAAAAAACAGAAGTGCTTGCATTCTTTGTGTCATCTAGTTTTGTCTCATGTCTTGCTAGTTTGAACTACTAGGAACACATTTAGGCCAGCAACTTTGACAAATACTTTGGACACTTATTCAACTTTACTATCTGATTTCATTGTTGCTAATCCTTGCTACATAGAAAGTGCCATCCAAACTACACCTTACTCTTGAGCAGAATCGATACACCTTCGCAATCATCCCACTCTTCATTGGTTTCTTCATACCGTCCACCGTTTGCCACCTGCAGTGTCGGTAAGAACACTTGTAAGAGCGTGGTAAGACGCTTGAGAGTGTGTGATTCCACTTCCACTTTGACATTATCCTTTGTAGTTGATAGGGATAACATATTTTTTGTGTTGTCTTATGTTTGCTACTAACAATGTCACGTAAAAGCAAGAATCATGCATTATATGCTGAGATGATGGACATGATGAAGATGACGATGGAGTTGCTCACTAAAAATCAAACATCAACCAAGGATTCACATGACATTCAGACCAAATTTACAACACCTTCCATAAGAAGTAATTACATTCTCCCATCTCTTCCTTCTTATGATGGTTTTGGTTATGATGAATATATTGCTTGGGAAATAGAGTTGGATAAAATTTTTGAAAAATTGCATATGTGTGAGAGGAGAAAGATTAGAAATATTTCTAGTGCGTTAGTTGGTCGTGCATTAACTTGGTGGAACAATTTAAATGAATTAGAAAAACCTCGAACATGGAAAGAAACGAAAATTCTTATGCGAGAAACTTTTGCTAATGTATCTATGTGCAAAGAAGAAATTCAGCAATTTGAGGAGAAATTTCTTGTTGTACCTCCTTTTGTGTCTAACGTTTTGCAGGACAATATAGAAAATAATATAGATGATACAAAAGAGAACGAGGCTTTTGACAACACTTGTGAAATTTTAGATGGATCAACTCATAATGCACTCGAAATCACTGCTGAAAATGGTAAGGCAAAACATTCTACAAATACAGAAGGTGAGAAGTTTTTGGATGTTCTGAATTTTTCCACCAATCATGCTATTTTTGAGGAGCAACTATTAGAATCTTTTATTTATGCACCATTGTCACATGTTGATTTTCTTGCTGATCGTTGCGCTAAGAAAGAGTTGTGTGCTGATAACTCTATTATACCTATGCAAAAACAAGTTAATGTACAAGATGATTGTGTTTTAGATTCACCTACTTGTGCTGAAATTCATAATTTGATCACCACTACTGCTGAAAATGATGAGCTGAAATTTTTGTCTTCTCTAAATACTTTGGGTTATATTGAATTTGACACTCTTTATGATCTAGATATAGTAGAGAAGAGAATATTTTCCCAATCTGAATTGCCTTTGTTAAGTAGAAATATTTTTCATGCAATAGGCAAATATGAACATAGTGGTGTGTTTATGGTGCATAAAGTTTACGTTTGTTCAAATGAGAAAACTCCTTTTGTGCTGCAACAACATCCTAAAAATGAATGCACTAACGCTAATAATGTTTTATCAAGCTTTTCTAGTATTTTTTTCTTGCAGCAGGGACAAAAAATAAAAGAGAAGTATTGTTCGCTGCAGTCGTGCAATATGGACAGAGTTTATTCTACCCCCAAAGCAATCATTTTTCCTGGACATACGAGCAAGCCGAGGACGGCTTGTCATAAAGAAGTGGAGAATGACGAGATCATGCACATTATCATTGCACCTACAAATATGGTACAAAGTTTATTTGTTTGGGATCCTGGCTCAAGTGAATGTGCGCTCTTGTTTGGACAAGATCAAGATGGTGCACTATGTCATCCACCACCTTGGCCTCCTCCTTTCATGCTTACAAGAAGATTTGATGGCGTTGCACATATGGACCCACACATGATAGAAGATGAACTTGAGTCGAGGACGAATCCAATTCAAGAAGGGGAGGATGATGAGGACATCACTTCTATGGATACAAAAAACACTCCATTGAACATACAAGATGCAATCAATAGAGTTCATACACAACAATTAATTTCAGAGGTGAACTCGTTCTTATATATTTCCTTATATGTTTTTGAGCATAAATTGCTACTTAATGATTTATTTGTGATTAGGATCCATGGAGAGGTTCAAGGAGTACTTGGAGGGAGTATTAGGGACGTGGAAGACCAGAGAATTCGTTCAAAGAAGATGGAAACCGAACCAAACTCCAAATCGTATCCAACTCGGAGTCCAGGAGCAGTACGCACTAAAACGGACGCTCAGGACGCATACGAACTCCGTTTTGGACGTTCTACATATGCACCGAAAGCGGAGAGGATAACCTTTCCAATGGCACCGGTCCCATGTAAAAATCCTTTTGGAGTGGACGGGAATCGTCGAAACAAAATCAAGTACAGAATCTGTCAGGGTGCTGCGTCACCGTATTGGGCCATTGGGCCTTGTATCAAGTCTAAGTCCATTATTTTCGTGTGTTAGGGTTAGGTCACGACCCCAACACCCCCTTGTACGTCCTCCCACCTATATATACTCCATAGTAGCTGCCATGAACAATTGGGTTTTGCTTAGATCAATAATATCGCCGTTCTTTGGTTTGTGAGACCCCAACTTCGCGATTTCAGATCGTGTCTACCTTGTTCTTGCTTGTGTTCTCGGTTGCACTTGCAGAGAATAGCCTTCTTGGCGAGGTCAATCGTGTGCAGCACAGTTGATAACCAACGGAGCGGTGGTGTAGTGATTGCAGGGGTTGTTCGTGTTCTACTCGAGAGCCTCGGATCATCAACGTCGAGATCTCCATCAATCGACTTATCCATTACCTATCGAAAGATCGGGCCTCAATCATCAATTCTCCTATCACCAATTCCATGAAGAAGACAACTGCGGAGAACAAGCTCTTCTCCAACTTGGAGAAATCAAGGCCAACTTTCCTAATGGCCAAGGAGGGAAGGAAGAAGGTTAAATCTAAATCCTCCTCTTCAATTTCTTTGCGTGATGATTTTGATAGTAGTAGTGAGAATAAACATATGCTTAAGGATATGAGTAAAGGTACCTTGAAAAGATTCAGGTTGTTGATGGAAGAGATATTTGACAAGGAAGAGCTCATCAACCGTCAAGAGGACATGCTCATCCAACAAAAGGAGAGATGTCAAGAGGTTGAGGAGCTCTTGTAGCTTGAAAGAGAAAGACGCAAGGCACTTGAGCGTGAACTCGCTTTGAGCAAGGAAACTTGCTCAAACCTTAAGAACACCACAATTGTGCTCAAGGATGAACTTGTTAGTTTGACACAAGCTAACAAGATCCTTGAAACACAAGTGAAGTCTATCAAGGTCAATGCCCCTTCTTCATCTACAAGCTCACCTTCTACAAATGTCAAATCCGAAGCGCCTCAACCTTGCAAATGATCAAACTTGATTATGAAACTGAAAGATGAGCTTAAGTTGGCACAAACCAATCAAGCACCAAAGGGTGGCATCTTTGACAAGGAGAAGATGGCATATGCACGTAGTGCATACACCAACACAAGACATCCCCTTGTCAAGGATGGTCTTGGTTATTCTTGGGAGATGGGGCAAAATGCCAAAACTCCCAAGAATGGCAAAGGCTTGATTTTTTTTGTCAAGGGAGGCTCATACAACAATAAGGGAAAGAACATCGCTACATCACCCAAAGTGCCTAAGAAGAACCACGTCCCATGTTCCATGACTTTGATGCTTCATATGTGTTATTAAGGAACAAATTTGGTAAATCTTATGCTAGGTATGTTAGGCCACACCGCAAGAGTCCTAAACCATGCAAGTGGGTGCCCAAGTGCCTCTTGACTAACATCAAAGGATCCAACACCGCTTGGGTACCTAAAGCCAATGCTTAAATCTCTCTTGTAGGCATACTCCTCCGGTGGAACCATATGGGTTCTTGATAGCGGATGCACTAATCATATGACCGGAGAGAGGAAGATGTTTGTGGAGTATGAGCAAAATGAAGATCCAAGTGAATGAATCTATTTTGGGGACAATTGCCAAGGAAAAATCCTTGGCACCGACCATATAGTGCATGCCAAGCCGGAAAGCAAGTTGGAGCTCCACATCCATCCAAGAACATTATGATCACAACAATACCATTGGAACTTCTACACATGGATCTCTTCGGTCCAATCGCCTACATAAGTATTGGCGATAACAAATACAGTCTTGTTATTGTTGATTATTTTCACGTTTCACTTGGGTATTCATTTTGCATTATAAAAGTGAGACTCAAGGTGTCCTCAAGAAATACTTAAAGAGTGCTCAATATGAGTTCTCCTTAAGTATCAAGACCATAAGGAGTGACAATGGCACCGAATTCAAGAATAGTCAAGTTGAAGAGTTTTTGGATGAAGAAGGCATCAAGCATGAGTTCTCGGCCCCCTAATTGCCTCAACAAAATGGGGTGGCCGAGAGGAAGAATAGAACTATAATTGAGATGTCAAGAACCATGGTTGATGAGTGCAAGACGCCAGACTGGTTTTGGGCGGAAGCGGTTAACACCGCTTGCCATGCCATAAACCGATTATATATTCACCGCATACTCAAGAAGACGTCTTATGAGCTCCTAACCGGTAACAAGCCCAACATTTCTTACTTTCTTGTTTTTGGGAGCAAATGCTACATTCTCAACAAGAAGACTAGGACTTCAAAGTTCTCTTCCAAGTCCAATGAGGGTTTCTTGCTTGGTTATGACTCAAACACCTACGCCTATCGTGTCTTTAACAAATCCTCTGGAATCGTCGAAGTAGCACGAGACGTAGTGTTTGTTGAGACTAATGTCTCCCAAGTGGAGCAAGTTGATCGTCATGTGCTAGATCAAGAAGAAGCTCCACAAGTGCTGATAGGAAGGATGGCACTTGGAGATATACAACCACAAGAACGACCTCAAGATCCAAGTGACCATCTCACACATCAAGCAAGCTCTTCCTCAAATGATCAAGATCAAGTCCCCGAAGATGCGCTCCAAGAAGATGAAAATGGAGGCATCAATCAAGGAGGAGACAATGAAAATGAGGAAGACGAAGATTCAAGACCTCAAGCACCTCACCCAAGAGTGCACCAAAGCGTTCAATGGGACCATCCTGTTGACAATATACTTGGAGACATCTCCAAGGGGGTAACTACTCGATTTCGTGTTGCAAACTTTTGTGAACATTACTCTTTTGTTTCTTCTTTGGAGCCTTAAAAGGTTGAAGAAGCGCTACAAGATCCGGATTGGGTAATGTCCATGCAAGAAGAGCTCAACAACTTTGAAAGAAATCAAGTATGGGAGCTCGTGAAGAGGCCTAATGCGAATGTTGTAGGCACCAAGTGGGTGTTCCGCAACAAACAAAATGAGCACGGGGTGGTTACAAGGAACAAAGCACCACTTGTGGCCAAGCGGTATTCACAAGTCGAAGATTTGGATTTCAAAGAAACCTTTGCTCCCGTAGCTAGGCTTGAATCAATTCATATATTACTTGCCTTTGCTACTCACCATGATTTTAAGCTATGACAAATGGACGCCAAGAGTGCATTCCTCAATGGTCCAATCAAGGAAGAGGTGTATGTGGAGCAAACCCCCAGTTTTGAAGATGTAGAATTCTCAAGCCATGTGTGCAAATTGCGTAAGATTCTCTATGCCCTCAAACAAGCTCCTATAGCTTGGTATGAGTGCCATAGAGACTTTCTAACTCAAAATGGTTTCAAAATTGGAAAGGCGGATTACACTTTATTCATTAAGCACTTTTATGATGATTTGTTTGTTTGCCAAATGTATGTCAATGACATTATATTTGGTTTTACTAACAAAGCTTTTTGTGATGAGTTTTCTAAGATAATGACGCAAAGATTTGAGATGTCCATAATGGGGGAGTTGAAGTTCTTCCTAGGTTTTCAAGTAAAGCAACTCAAGGAGGGCACGTTCATTAGTCAAACCAAGTACACACAAGATTACTCAAGAAGTTTGACATGGACAAGGCCAAACCCATCAAGACGCCTATGGCAACCAATGGGCATCTCGATCTTAATGAAGATGGTACAAGTGTGGATCAAAAGGTATATCGTTCCATGATAGGATCATTGCTTTACTTATGTGCATCTAGGCTCGATATCATGCTTAGTGTATGTATGTGTGCTAGATTTCAAGCTGCTCCTAAGGTGTGTAATTTGACCTCCGTTAAGAGAATTCTTAGATATTTGGTTCACACACCAAGCCTAGGACTTTGGTACCCCAAAGAATCTATGTTTAACCTCAATGGATATTCTAATGCGGACTATGCGGGGTGCAAATTTGATAGGAAGAGCACATCCGGAACTTGCCCATTCTTTGGTAGAAATCTAGTGTCTTGGTCCTCAATAAAACAAAATTTCATTGCTCTTTCCATAGCCGAAGTGGAGTATGTCGCCGCCAAAAGTTGTTGTGTACAACTTCTTTAGATGCGACAAACTCTTAAGGACTATGGCATAAACTTGCGCCATATTCCCCTCCTATGTGACAATGAGAGTTCCATAAAAATTGCCCACAATCTAGTTGAGCATTCAAGGACCAAAACCATCAATATCCGCCACCATTCCTTAAGAGATCACTCCATCAAAGGAGACATTGAAATTTCCCATGTGAGAATTGAAAAACAATTAGCTAATATTTTTACCAAACCCCTAGATGAGAACAGATTTTGTGAACTTAGGAGTGAGCTCAATATCTTAGATTCTCAAAATGTGGCTTGAGTCTTGCACATCTGATTGTTATATTCAAAATTCACACATGCTTGCTAAAAATTCATCCTCCTCAATTTTCTACAAATTATTTTGAAATTATTGAATCTTTGTGAATTATGGTCATAGTTTGATTGTTGATTGCTTATTGACCATGTTTACAAAGATCTTTTGTGAAAATATAGTCCAAAAGGATAAAATCTCCACTGAAAACACAATATATAGGAGTTTTCAGCCTTAGGACCGGACCAGTCCGCCCCTAGACCAGACTAGTCCGGTGGATCAATATAGTCCAGACCCAGTCCGCTGACCGGACAAGTCTGGGTCCCCAACCGTACTAGTCCGGCCCTTGGGGACCTAACCTCCCCTGGAAACCCAAGACCTCTTCACTCTTACCCACACAGTCTCTCTCTTCAAAACGCACGAAACCCGCACCCAAATCGGCGATTTTTGATACCATCCACCAAATAAGTATTCCAATGCGTGGATTGAAGCCCTATGGTGCGTGGGAACTCTTCCCCAAGCATCGGAGGCCGATTCCTCAGCAACATTTCGTCGAATCGAAGATTTAAAGATGTATTCTTGAGCTAACGCCAAAACCTTCAAAATTCAATTCTTTTCAGGTCTATTGATAGAAACTTCTTCACAAATGTTATTGTCCACATTACTGTGATCATGTACCTCAATTTTGGTTGTAGGATCCGTATATTTTGAAAAAAATTCTCTAGATTAGGGTTCTTGCTGTGTGAACCGGACTAGTCCAGCCACAGGGTGGAGAAGTCCGGCTTTGTACGGACTAGTCTGGCCCCTCGACGGAAAAGTTCGGGTTACATAGTGAAAACCCTAACCTTGATCGATTTTGTGAGTTCTAATGCCGTGTATCTACTTCCTTGGACTCACACACAATCCTTTGCATTTCTTATCAGCAACTATGTCGGATTCCAACCGCGTCCCACTTTCCCACTCTGAGGCCGAGGCGGGAAGGAAAGCACTATACTGTTGAATGTGTGAGGAGGACGATCATGTCATGGCATATCTTGACTCTCAGTCAGAAGCTAGAAGAGCAAAGAATACACAACAAGGGGCTCATAACTCAGCGGCAGCTGAGGCATCCCCAAGAGGAAGAGGCTTGTGACTGTGGGGGAGAAGGCAAAATCCCAGGATGCAAGGACCTCCAAGGACAAGGGCAAGGCACCAGTGGATGCTGCAACCAAGAAGAGGGTCCTCGTTTCTAAGAAGCATGCAAGCAAGGCTAAGAAGGGAGCTCCTTAGCCCATCGGTCCTTTGAGGATGTCTTCACCTGCACAGAACCCTAACCGTGCAGCTGCCTTCGATGCCAACATCTTCAAAGGCAAAGGGGCTGAGAAGGCTAGGAAGCTCAGGAAGGTCAATGTCTACCAAAGGGAGAGGAGCACAGTGGATCCCCGCTTTTGGTGTAACTTCCACAGGGCAGTCTACATGTCCAAGCAGACTCCAGTTACAGATGCTCAGTGGATTGATTGGGAATACATGGCCCAGAAGGATCACGTGGCCTTCAATGCTGTGATTGAGGCCATAGAGCACCATGACTTGATGAAGTTAATGGCATTTCAATATGATTGGAATGTGGAGGTCATTGCTCAATTCTACTCCACTGTCTACTTCCACACCGATGGGGACACGAGGATCACCTGGATTACACATGGAGAGCAATACTCCACCACCTACTGGGAGTTTGCTCAGCTACTCGACTTGGAGGATCAACTGGAGAATGAGATCATCATCTTCAATCTAAGTCCAGTTGACCGAGACACCTTGGAGTACATGTATCCAAGTCATGTACCATTTGAGGCTGGCCATATCAGGAACATCAAGCCCTTCTACAGTGTCCTTAACCAGGTTCTCCAGAAGACTATTGCCCCCAAGGATGGAGATGCGGGGATTATTCAAGAAATTTGAGGCACCTGATGGTGCTAATTGATGGAGATGTCCAGTTCAATGTGGTGGACTACATCTTTGACGACACCTTCAACATCTCGCATACTCCAAACCGATCATGTGGATACGCTCCTTACATCATGTAAATGATCGAGGAGGTGTTCGGGCTCACCTTCAATAAGGACATCGCTCACCGAAGGCTTCACCTCAAATCCCTCCTCCGGAGCCTACTACCCCTAGAAGGAAGAATGTGGATCTCCCGCTTCTTCTTCTCACTTCATGCCATCACCTCCTCCACCACCTCCTTCATCACAATGTGGTAGTGGTTTCCCCAAGTGCTTTAAAGCCATCTTCTCCTCTTGTCGGAAAGGGTAGGTTCGACAATGTTGCATGGAGCATCGTCAAGAGAAGTATCTCAAGGCGATGTGAGACAAGCTGGACATCCTCATGTCCCCTGCCACAGAGAGTGATGGGGAGGTGACTCCATTCCCGGAGTTCACCGCCAATGAGCTTGTTAAATTTGGTGAAGTTGGCACCTCCATGGCCGCTCCGCCCTAAGATGATGATAATGATGATCCAGAGGCCACAGAGAGCGACAGCGGGAACCAAGGTGGAGGAGACGACGACGACGATGACGCCGATGATGATGAGGAGTAGACATCAGGGCTCTTCTTTCTCTCTTTTCCTTTTTGGTGTCTTGATGCTGAAGGGGGAGAGATAAGAAGGGGGTGGAAAAGGGGGTACTTAGATAGTTTTATGGACAGATTGATCCACTATGGACTTATGTTTTAAAACTCTCATTACAAGTTGTTGTAAGACTTAATCTATGTTCTCATGTATTTTGTCTAAATTGTGATGTGTTGCCTTAATTACATGTTTATCTTGCATATTTGTTGCCTTATCACAATTTATGAGCACATCACTTAGGCAGCCCACCATAACATGTATATGTACGAGAACTCTCTCAATTTCTCTTACTCGTGATGCATACATTAAGGGGGAGTCACTCATACAAATACATGTTATGAAAACAAATTATTATCCTTTTTGTTGAAGTCTTAATGTGTTGTCATCAATCACCAAAAAGGGGGAGATTGAAAGTGCATCTAGGCATCACCGTGGGTTTTGGATGATTGATGACAACAATTAAATACTAATGAGCGGAGTTGATCTTAAGCACAGGTGTAATGGTTGAAATGAGACGAAAACCCTCAAAAAGAAAAGATCAAAACGGGCGTCAAAGACTCAAGCGTAGAAATTAGTGTTTCTATGGTATTGAGCTTAAGTGAGCTGTATCATGTGTGAGGGTGGATGTATCATGTGCATTGAGATCATTCTAGAGGGCTCAAAGTGGTGGTTGAGAGAAAAACCTAAGTGAGAAGCCAAAATGAGAAAAACCATAGAAGGTCGGACTAGTCTGAGCCGTAGTGCCGGACTAGTTCGACTAGGCAGGGAAGTCCATTTTAAGTCATACTAAAGGTCTCTGGAGGAGATCGGACTTGTCCGTATGGGTACAGACTAGTCCGTTCATCCCTTAGTAAAGTTGGAGCTAAGTCCCCGAAAACCGGACTTGTCTGTTTTAGAACAGACCAAAGCTCTCTGGAGAAATTCGGACTTGTCTGTGGTGGTACGGACTAGTCCGTTTGAGACTTAGTGCGAGAGAAACCAAGCAAACCCTAGAGGGCCAGACTAGTCCGGGCCTGCCCAGTTGAGTCCATTTTGGGACGGACCAAATATTTTTGTCCTACTTCAGACTAGTCCATTGTTGACCGGACTAGTCTGTGTTGTCAGTGGCCATTTGAAATTTGAACGTCATCTATTTTGTCGATCGATGATGTAAAATTGTCTGTGGCCCCAGATGGTCGGACTAGTCCGTGGCAGAGGGGCGGACTCGTGCGGGGTTGTCCTGGTGGCGGTTAGTTCCCAAGACCCCTATAAAAAGGTGACCCTCGGCCCCTATTTGATAACCTTTGAACCCTAGTGACGCCACAAGTGACCTAGAGCCTTCTAAAGCCTTACACTCGTCCTACTATCCCTCTAAGACCAAATCTTGAAGAGATTAGGGTTTGGAGAGGAAAGTGAAGGAAGATCATCGCGCTTTGTCTCCCGATTTGATCTCTTGCACATTGTGTTGTGTTTTGCGGCTTTTGTGAGTTGAGCTTCGTGTGCTCCTCATTGTATTGATTTGTGGGAGCCTCAACTTGTGAGCAGCCCCAATCAAACTTGGTGATTACCCATTGATATAGTGGAAACCAAGTCGGCCATTGTGGTGGCTTGTTGAGAGAAGGGTCAAGTGAGACCCAGTCCTTGTGTGGACTTCTCAACGTGGATGTAGGCTTCTTCATGGAGCTGAACCACAGGGTTTTCCCCCTGTGCTGAGCGGACTAGTCCGGCCCTATCTAGACAAGTCCCGCCTCAGTGATTTAATCTTGTTTGATTAAGTCATTTTCAGATCTTATTGCCTATTCACCCACCTCTAGGCAACTTTCAAAAACACTTTGAGGGATTTGAGAGGTTCCAAATAAGACATAAGGGCAATTGTTTCCTTGACTTTCTAAATATAGCAAATCGTCAGATCATTTCGGCAGGGAAAGATCCAAGTGAACTGCATTCCAACCATAACACTCTTCAAACACGCAAGATTGATGTGGTAGCCACACTCCACGAAGGGAATTCATGAATTTAGGTATGAGTTGAAATATCTAGTATACCCTTATAAGCAAATTTATGACAACACCTTAGTCCTTTTTCTTGCCTTCAAACGAGGACAAGCATAGGACTAAGTGTGGGGGAGTTCGTTGATGGTCCTTAAGTGCCATATTTAGACCGTCAATTCACCTCATAATGTGCACAAAAGAGAAACAAAACGTAGTGGTAGGGTTCAAAACTAACCAATTCCACAAGTGTTGGTGTTTATTTGTATGGAGGCGAATTTAGACCCAAAAATACCAAGACATGCAGAGAGTAATCCATAAAATTTGATTTCAACAAATCTGGCGATGCCACGTGTCATCACATGGATCAAATGGACCACAAGCAGAAGTATCCGAGGCCATCCAATGGTGTAGCACCCATATAAAGGGATAGGACCCACCTGGCAGAGACTAGAGGAAGCACAGCCCCAACGGGGCCAAGACTAGGTCGACCGACCCCCCTCCCCCAGTCGGCCAACTAGATAATGGTGCCAATTGCAGCCAAACGCCACGTGTTGGCTCCTCTCGGCTTGAAGAGGTCATTTGTGACTGATTCACGCGCATTTGGTGGCAGGAACCGACTCTTCTCCCCTTATAAATAGAACCCCACATATCACTTCACACACACAACAAAAGTTGAGAATATAATATCACTCCCAAGGTTTAGAGTAGTCCTAGAGGCTGCCAAGTAGAAGGAGAGTGTGGTGAAGAGTTTGGGAGAAGGGGGCTTGGGCTTGTCATGTCCCTCTTATACACTTGTACCCCTACAAAGGTGTTATTCAAATAAAGTAAGCCTTTGTGAAATCAATTCAAGTTTGATTCTCAATTCATAGTAGTTTGCACAAGTAGTTACTTGTCAGTTCATTGCTTTATTTTATTAGAGACTCTAGTTGTAGCTTTGTGTTCGAAACAAATTGAAAGTGCATCTAGGAATCCCTTGTGGGTTTTGGATGATTTATGACAAGCAAATGATATCCTAACCACTTTGTTGAGATGAGCACAGGTTTTAATGTGAAAATAAGCAAAGTGCCAAAAAGAAGGGAGAATGAGGAGCAATGTTGAGAAGAGCTCAAGGAACAAGTGTAGTAGATCATTGTGTGTGGAGTGTGTTAAGGAAACACACCACAAGAGCTCAAAGAAAAATAAAGACACACATTGCACAAATTTATACAGGACCTGACTAGTCCGACTGACACCGGACTAGTCCGATATCTCTCTGCACAAGATCGGACAATTTCGATATCACACCGGACTAGTCCGATATCTCTCTGACTAGAATCGGACTAGTCTTCCCCAGTGCGGACTAGTCCTCAAAACACTTCACAAAGCTGCACAAAATCGGACAAGTCCGATTACACAATGGACTAGTCTGAAATCATTTTGATCTAAACCGGACAAGTCCGATATTGGCACGGACTAGTCCGAAAACCCTCTGACCTAAATCGGACAAGTCCTCCAAGTGCGGACTTGTCACCCAATTCACTTAGTGTTTCACTGATCCGGACAAGTCCGATGATTATCGGACTAGTCCGAAGATTTCCAGAAGCGAAATCAGACAAGTTCGCTCCTAGCTGGACTAGTCCGATATTTCGGGACACTTAGGGTTTGCTACACACAGCACACTGGACTAGTCTAGTGTCCACCACGGACTAGTCCGATCTTCCTAAACCCTAACGGTCACTTTTTGAAAACCCCATATAAATAGAGGTGCACAACAAAACTTTGATCACTCTCGACCCCCTGCACCGTCACACCTCCCAAGAGCCTCAAAAACACATCTCTCCACGAAATCAAAAGCCAAAAAGATCAATCCCTTGAGGATACACTTTGGAACATTGGAGAGACACGATTCATCACTCTTGAGCTCTTGCTTTGATTCCCTAACACACTCCTGTGATTTTCATTGTAATCTTTTGAGTGTGTTCTTGGTGGAGTTTTCATTGTAATCAAGGGGAGCCCTCAACGTGTGAGAAGGCCCCTTGAATTTGGTTATTCACCCTTTGTGATAAGAGAAGAGGATTGACCTTCGTGGCGATCCGACGAGGGTAGGGTTGGAGAAGACCCGATCCTTTTGTGGACTCCTCAACATGGATGTAGGTTGCCTTTGTGGGAGCCGAACCACAGGATAAATTGCTTGTGTTCTTGTTTTGCGTTCATCGTTCTTATTTATCACATCAATCTAGGGTTTCAATCAATCTCGCATATTTTATGTTGAAACATCAAATACAAGATTGACTTGTGGTATACCCTAGTACATAATCTTGCAACACTTCAATTAACTGTATATTTCTGCTACATACATCGTAGAATCAAATTAATCGATCAAACTTAATTAACCTAGTCGGTACACACCGAACTAGTCCACACTTTACCAGACTAGTCCGATATCTCTAGTTTTGATCTGGTTGTTAAGTGTTGTAGGTTCCGACAAATTTCAAAAAGGCCTATTCACCCCCCCTCTAGGGAAAATTCAATTTGTATCAGAGCGGTTTCTTCAAGAAAGAGACTAATCGCTCGAAGAGATCATGTCGGACATGAAGGACGTACACAAGAGAAACAACCAAGGGAAGGTTGAGGATGACAAGAATCTGAAAGTGGAAAAGCTCCTTGAAGCCATTCAAGACTTCGAGGATGACGATGAGGAGATGCTTGAGCTAAAGGAGCTCCTAATAAAGAAGACTCTTTCCAAAGGGAAAGTGAAAGTCGAAGATGAAAAGAAGAAGAAGGGGAGTAGTCACACCGACTACTCCCGATATCCTTTTAACTACGATCATCTTAATTCCAACAACAATCATTGTTTGTCTATCCCTCTAAGAAAAGACCCACACTTCGATGGAAGTGATTACTCAATGTGGAGGCAAAATATGAAAATGCATCTAATTTCTCTCAATCCAAGTTTATGGCATATCGTGTGCACAAGTTGAATCTGAAATCAACTGTTTAAAAACCTTGATTCCTAGTGATGATTCATATCCCTCATGTGACTTAATCTATGAACAATTGTACACATTAAGAAGTGCACACTCCTCCACTCTAGATAGACTTGATGAAGAAATTGAGAAGAACAAAAAGCTGTCGGATTTTAATGTTAAACACATAAAAAATGCTTCTTGTTCTACAGATTATTTGCATTGTTCTGCATTTGATAATCTTGATAAGAAACTAAAAGATGGAATGAATGAAATTTCCATTTTGGACAATGCTTTACAAGCACATGAAGTTAAAAATTGTTCTAACTGCAAACTTAAGGGTAGAGCTTCATGTGAAAACTTTCTAGACCTTTCTAAAAAGCTTGATGACATGAATAGGACACTAGAGCAGTTTAGTAATAGGAATAAGAATCTAGACTTGATGCTGAATTCTTCTAAACCTTGCAATGATAAAACCGTTTTAGGTTTTGATTCCCATGCTTATTCTAAAACACATCCACCACACGTTGTAAAAACATTCAGAAGAGGTTTAATCAAAGCTGTCCAAAAACAAAAGGATGTGATTTTTAAATCTGCAGAAGTGCTTTCTAATTCTGTTTCTAATGTTGGATGCTCATCTAAACAAGATTACAAAATAAAATTTCATTGTACTTACTGTGATCAAGATGGTCATGTTGTAGATTTCTGTTATAGACTAGCTAAACAAATTAAAAAGGATAAAATATCTGCTAGATCTCATAACTTTCATGATAAATATGCCTTTCTTGCTAAAAAGAAAATTAGAAACATGCAAGCTGCTTTAATGAGTCAGAAATTCGCAAAGGTAGCATCCGGATCTTTTGGTAAGAAATCTGCAAAGGTAGCTCCGGTAGTTCCGATAGCTCCGAGAGCTCCAGGACCTTCTGTTGTTTCCTCTGAAACTTTAGTTTTTACATCCGGAGCTTTAGCTTTTTCTACTGGAACTTCTGCGTTTACCTCCGAAGCTACTGATTTTCGTGCTAAACGAGTAACAACTTTTGAATTAGTGGTTAAGAACAGAAAACCTAAATTCTTGACTCATAAACCTGCTATTTTGGCTCAGCTTTCGCGTATTGTTCCTACTGGACGTCACATGGCTCAGTACTAAATTCCCAAATACTTATTGACTAACCCCAGTATTGAGTCATTGACGTATTGTGCTTCTGTGTAGGTTTCACGCTTGTGGAAGTAGAACATATGGATTGTGGACCCAGGATGCTCACACTACATTACCGTTAACAAAGAATGGTTCTTCTCCCTCTCTTTTGTGTCACGTGTAGAGAATGTTACTTTTGTCGATAATTCTTCAACTCCTATTATTGCTAAAGGATCAGTTAGAATAAATAACCACTACACTTTAAAAGATGTGGCACTTGTCAATAACTTGAAATACAACTTTCTTTCTGTTTCTCAATTGCTTGATGAGAATTTAGAAATAATTTTCTCTTAAAATTGCTGCAAAGTTATAAATTCGAATAGTGAGCTTTTGTTTAACATGTCTCTTTTCGTAAGAGTTTTTAAAGCTGATTTTGATATGTCAACTTCTGAGCATAGGTGTCTAGTTGTCAATGGTTCAAAAGATTTATTCTTCTGGCATCGTAGACTTGGTCACGTAGGCTTTGATCACCTCACTCGTGTTAGTGCTCTTGATCGCATACGTGGCTTACCTAAACTCAAAGGGGACAAAGATATTGTATGCTATTTGTGTAGACATGCTAAGATGGTTGCAGGTTCACATGCCCCTCTCATGATGACTATGTCAACTGAACCTTGTCAACTTTTGCACCTTGACACTGTTGGTCCAACACGTATACAATCCTTTGGAGGTAAATGGTACGTGCTTGTAATTGTTGATGACTATTCCAGGTACTCTTGGGTCTATTTTATTGCATCTAAGAATGAAGCTTTTACTCATTTTAGGACTTTATTTCTTAGACTATTAGTTGATCACCCAGGATCATTAAAAGCAATCAGAAGTGATAATGGAACTGAATTTAAGAATCAATCATTTAATCTCTTTTGTTCCGAACATGGAATAGCACATCAATTTTATTCACCTTATGTTCCTCAACAAAACGGTGTTGTACAAAGGAAAAACATAACCTTAGTTGAGATGGATAGGACTATGCTTGATGAATATCAAACTCCTAGAAAATTTTGGGCAGATGCAATTGCAACAGCTTGTTATGTTTCAAACCGTATTTTCTTGCGCACTAAGCTTGGTAAAACACCTTATGAACTTCGGTTTGGACATAGGCCCCGTGTTTCACACCTTAGGGTTCTTTGTTGCAAATGCTTTGTTAAGAAACATGGCAATCTTGATAAATTTGAAGCCAGATCTGAAGATGGCATGTTTCTTGGTTACCCATCTCACACAAGAGGATACCATGTGTTTTTACTTGGAACTAACAAAATTGTGGAGACTTGTGAAGTTTCTTTTGATGAAGCTATCCCAGGTACTAGCTCCGTTATTGTAGGACCAGACCCATATCCTCAGGGGGAGGGTATTTTCGAAGAAGAAGATGAGTCGGTGATATTGTCTGATAGTTCCGAAGCTGACACGTGTCCAGCTCCGAACTTTGAACAAGTTCCGACTACCACCTCTGCTGGTCCTGATCGCAAGCCACAAGCTCATCAATCTGCGATGCATCTAATGAAGAAGAAGCCAGCGAGATATCTATTCCCATACAGATTTAAAAGAATCATCACCCGCAAAAGATAATTGCAAGCTTGCATGAACGAGTTACAAGATCCAGATTTTCCGACCCCAATTCTCATGCTCATTCTGGTTTTGTTGATTCTTTTGAACCCAAAGATATATCACACACACTCACTAATGAATCTTGGATTGTTTCCATGAAAGAAGAGTTAGAAAATTTTGAAAGAAATAATGTTTGGAAACTTGTACCTCCACCCCAAGATCACACTTTAATTGGAACCAAATGGGTGTTTAAAAATAAACAAAGTGAGGATGGGGTTGTGATTAGGAATAAGGCTAGATTGGTTGCTCAAGGTTTCACACAAATTGAACGTCTAGATTTTGATGAAACTTTGCTCCTATTGCTAGATTAGAAGCCATAAGAATTTTGTTAGCGTTTGCTGCATCTAAAAGTTTCAAGTTATATCAAATGGATGTAAAAAGTGCTTTTCTTAATGGCTACATAGATGAGCAGGTTTATGTTAAGCAACCACCTGGTTTTGAAAATCTAGATTTTCCTAATCATGTTTTCAAACTAACTAAAGCCCTGTATGGTCTAAAACAAGCTCCTAGAGCATGGTATGATAGGTTAAGAACATTCTTACTTGAGAAGGGGTTTACCATGGGCAAGGATTATAAAACTCTTTTTGTGCTTAAGCATGGCAATGACTCATTATTCGTTCAAGTGTATGTGGATGATATTATCTTTGGTTGTGCTTCTCATGATCTTGTGTAAAAGTTTTCATCTATGATGAGTTCAGAATTTGAAATGAGTTTGATGGGAGAACTCATATACTTTTTGGGGTTGCAAATCAAGCAAACCGAGGAAGGTACCTTTGTGCATCAAACGAAGTATACAAGGGACCTTCTCAAGCGCTTCAACATGGACAAAAGCAAGCCTCTTCGAACTCCAATTGAAACAACATCAACACTTGAGCTTGATGAAGATGGTGAACCGGTTGATCAAAAAGAATATCAAAGCATGATCGAATCACTTTTGCATCTCACGACATCAAGACCGGACATACAATTTAGTGTATGTCTTTGTGCAAGATTTCAAGCCTCCCAAATAGCTTCACATAGTAAAGCCATCAAACGTATTCTCAGGTACTTACATGGAACTCAAGAATTTGGCTTTTTTCTTTCGTCGTCCTCAACAGTTTCCTTGAGTGCGTTTTCCAATGCTGAATTCGGAGGTTGTAGGATTGATAGCAAAAGTACTTCTGGTACTTGTCATTTTCTTGGTAACTCTCTTGTTGCTTGGTCCTCTAGAAAACAACACTCAGTTGCACAATCCACTGCTGAATCTGAATATGTAGCTGCTGCTAGTGCTTGCTCTCAAAGACTCTGGATTGTTCAAACACTTAAGGACTTTGGTGTAAATCTAGATAGTGTTCCTCTTTTATGTGATAACAGTAGTGCTATTTGCATTGCTAAAAACCCCTTGCAACACTCGACAACTAAGCATATTGATATTAGGTATCACTTTCTCCGTGATAATGTTGAAAAAGGTAACATTGTGCTTCACCATGTAGATAACAAACATCAATTGGCTGACATTTTTACAAAACCTTTGGATTTCACACGTTTTTGCCTTATTCGTAGTGAAATTGGGGTAATGCATCCACAAGGGTTAATTTGAGGGGGGGTTGATTTTAAAATTTGGAATATGTGAACCAGAACATGAAAATATGAGCATAATGTTTCATACATATATGACTTTGTGATTCTTTTTTGTGCTGAAAGTTCTTACTACATTACTCATGTTATACATTTTGTAGTTTGTGTCATGACTAGTAATTGGAATAATTACTTATACTAAATCTGTTCATGGTTGAACTTTCTTGCTGTTTTGAACTTGTTGCATGCTCACAAGTTCTTTTAATCATAAAGAATTAATCAAGTAATCAACTCACATGTTGAGTTTTTATGAACAAATATAAATTGAGAAAAGATCAAGAGAATATGCATGCATCGCACTTCTTCTTTTGAGATGGCTTATCATTGCACTTAGATATGAACTTGGAAGAAGTTGTGTATGACGAAAACTATGTCCTTAAGCTTCTGATTCTCAAATGACATAAGCTTGGCTTGGTTGGTTAGAATAAGGCAGATGCGCATATAATCTCTTACAAATATCATATGATCTAAATTTGTGCTTTGAAAAATAATAAAATGCAGCAACAAGTGTCATGCTTTTAGATATTGAAATAGTTAAGTTTGTGAGATCATGACTTGCTTAAATTGAAAATTACATTTGGTGTCTAGCATGGCTTACACTATTTTATGTATCTCATTGTTTTGATAGTGTAAGTTACTTGATAGTATGACTTGGATGAGCTCTGTTTTATATGTATATGTTATAATATGCTCATAACAATTAAAATTTCTCTTTTGTACCTTGCTGAATACATTGTCAAAGGGGGAGAGATAATAGATAATATGTGAATTTTTTAAAGATGAGTATGCAAGGGGGAGAAATTGGTCACACGGTGCACATATTCACAATTGTTTTGGCACGATTCTCCTCAGGGGGAGAATTTGTTTTTCTTCTCATTTTATTTCTATTTTACAAATGGGGAGATATTGTTTTTAAAACTTTTAATGTGATTAAGCCAATGTTCGGATCTTAAGTGGTGTTGCCAATGCATTCATCAAGGGGGATATTTTGAGACCTATGTGTGCTGAATACATTGGCTATGGCGATAAAAAGTTTTGAATACTACCGAAACACCTTTAACATTGAGGTCCGACTCTAGGTCCGAGCTCCAGCAAGGTCCGACGATAGGTCCGACTTGTTTTGGGTAGCTCCCGCAAGGTCCGACGTAAGGTCCAACTTCTTTGTCTAGGTGCGACTAGCTTTGGTTAGCTCTAGCTCTAGGTCTGACTAGCTTTGGCTAGCTCCAGCGCTAGGTCCGACTAGCTTTGGTAAGCTCCGGCGCTAGGTCCTGCTAGCTTTGGTAAGCTCCGGCTCAAGCTCTGGTTAGCTTTGGAAAAATTCAAAGCTTGATCGCAATGTTCCTGCTTTTACTATGAAATGTTTCAAACTTGCTTTACATTGTTGGAAAGATTGCTTAGTAATCTTTTATTATTTTTTGGTGTGTTTTGGTGGTTATGGTTGATATCATTTTGCTATGGTTTGCAACATGCTTATGTGAGGTGCTCACGAAAGATGTAGTTTCAGAACTAACGAGAGTCAAGTCGAGGTCTTGTGCTCGGAAGTATTGGTTGTTTATTCATGTGCAGGTGTTGCTTGATTTCAAGACATGGCTGGTGACGGGATCCACTGAACTAGTCTTAGGGAGAAGATGAGGTTCAACAACCAAGTTCGGGAGGAATTGTGGTTGAGTTGATCGGGAGGTTGCGCAGCATGTTTGAATCAAGAACAATGCATATGAAGGTATCGTGGACATCATTGGAAGATGTTTGCAAGTATGCAAGGAGTGCATGGACGTGGCTACATGGTCCCTAGGCGTGATGAAGAGATGTGGACATAAAGAATTGGTCGGAAAGGTCCAACCAACTTGGTTATGGACTCAGGCTGCGACTGAGTCGTGTTTGACTCAAATATGGAATGTTTTGAGTTGGTTATGATAGGATTTTGTGTGGGTCACGAATTTGAGTTGTTTTAGGAATGTGGGATACGTTCCTAAGGTGTTTTGAAGTCTTAAGATTGCTTCTATCTGCGTATAGAAGTGTCTTGAGCAGTTCTGAAAAGTTTTGATTCGTGAATTGAGTGGGATTAGAGTCCTATTTAGTTTTGGGTTGGCCTAACAGCTGGTTATATAAGCAAGGGAGGCCAGAGCTCGTTGGATGTGACTTTTGGGCTGTTCCTCTTGTGTTCTATTGAATAAAGATTGTAGTTCAAAGGAACGTTTCTGCCTTGTTCGTCCGACTTGTTCCAGATAAGTTTTTATCGTCGAGTTTTTTTGCACAACACTACTTTTTTTCGGCGGTTTTATCATAACTTGAGTTTTACAGATCTAATTGACATGATTCTTTTTGTCTTGTCTTTACAACTTGATTATCTATCACCTGTCAAAATTTTACGATCATTGGATTTGTGGTTTTTGATCTACACGAGTTTCTTTGCAGTATTGCAAACCTGTTTTTTGCCCGGTAAAACAGATTGACCTTTGTTCGATCTTTCGATCGTAACTTGGGTTTATCTTGACGGATTTGAGTGATTCTTGTTTTGTCGTCTTCGTGACTTCATTCTCTCTGATATATATATATATATATATATATATATATATATATATATATATATATATATATCACTTTTGTCATGGTGAAACACGTCTAGATTAGTCTCACAGACGATTTCTTTAACGGATAGTTTTTCTGCCGAGGGGTTTTCATTGCTTCTGCTAAAAAAGTTTTAATCTACCATTCACCCTCTCACTGGCTTCCCCTTCCCCTTACCCTTCCCCTTCGACGACATCCTGTTGCAAGGAATAAATGATTAATATGCAAAGATAATATACAAAATTAATGCTAAGTTAGCGAATAAAACGTTACTTTATAAATTTCAAAATTCATCAACACCACGGTCATGCACCCTACTCCTTAAACCAGCCCATCAATCTTCTTCTTCCGCATATCATTTTCATTTGCGCAAATCAGCAGGTTCGACTAAGTCATCGATATCTTAAGTTTCCGATTCTGATTCTATTTCAGCTTTCGTGCCAATCTCAATATCTTGAGTGTCTCCAACTAAGTCATCGAGTCCTACACCGGGCTCGACTGAGAAGGAGTCTGACAACTCTTCCTCTTGGTAGACCACATCAGCCTAAGCTTCCTCATGGTAATCATCATCTCCTGGAGCGTATAACCGCTCATGAGGATTCACCTTATGTACCACCCACCAAGCTTTGAATTTATTGCATGGATAAGGTAGATAGTACACTTTCTCTACTTGGTGTGCAAGAACTAATGAATCAAATCCTCTCAACCATTCCTTATGTTTTACTTCGACCATGCAAAATTCGTTTACTCGAATTCCATGAATGGAATAAAACCATTCGCAGTCAAAGAATACTACTCGAATTGACTTGTTTCCGACAAAAGTGAATTCAAGGATTTTTTTTAATAACCCCGTAGTACTGAGTTTCATGTTCTTGCGAATCGATTGCCCTCATCACAACTTCAATATTACATGTTGCATTGAGAGGATGAAGAGATTCAAATTGAGTTGTACGGAATCGAAAGTCGTTGACGTCATATTGACCATAGCTTCTAACATTAACCACTCTACAGGATAGTTGCCACAAATCTTCAGGGACGTTCGCATCTTTTTTGCACTGTCCAAGATATGAAGTTATTAGAAAACGTAAGCATTCTCAAGTTATAAGAAAACATTGTTAATATTGATAAGTCAACGAGAAAACGTTACATGATCTCAAAACATGGAAAGAAAATTAGATCCCCCGTTTATTCCTTACTGTCCAATCTGTTCTATTTGCTTGCTCATGGGTTGATGTCTATGTCTCCAATTTTGCTTGTCGAACATACTACACGAAAAGAGAACCTTTTAGAATACATGTGTTGCAAAAGATGGTGAAAAGTATAAGTGTAGGAGAAACACTTACTTGAATTATTCATCCATTTCTATGACACCAGGTTCCGAAAATGAACCAAGTGAACGCATATATGTGCCCAGGAAGTTCAACACACGTATACGAGTGCAATCACAAAAACATATACAAAAAATTACCACAAAACAAGATTAATTAACCACTTCTATTACACAATTCATAATATCCTCGAATACATGTTCTAATGAATATTAGTGACAAGTTTCAACTAATGCAGCGAAAATAAACTAATTAAGCAAACTAAGCAAAAGGGATAGCACAGCTCCAACACTCCACAGGCAAGCTGACGGCAGACACGGCCTATAACTCCGCATTATCATCGTCAAACTTTGATGACCTACTCTTTCTTCTGGCACTCCAGCTCCTCGTCATTGTCAACCTTGGGTTTGACCTTCTGCTTGCCCTCCTGTTGGCGGAAGGGGGCGCCGTCCGAGCGCTGCTGCATCCGTTCTTGATAGCGTTCGGCACACCTTTTTATCTCCCGGCACTCGCTCGCGGTGTGTTCACAAATCTTGTGCACCGGGCAGGGCTCGATGTCTTCGTCAGCGGCTCATGGCTGACGAGGACGTTTCTCCGGGCGTGGCGACTTGCCTCCTTCGATTGCCACTGCTGCCGTGATGGGAGATCCATGCAGCGGCTTGTTATGGCCGCCACCCCGATTTTTGTTCTTCTTTTTGCCTCTACAAGGATTAGTGGCACCTTCTCCGGTCTGGCCAGCCCCGCCCACTCAAAGTCGGGTTGAGCGTGCCAGTCGCGGCCTTCTGCCGCTCTGGCACACCGATCGGCGAAGGAGAAGAGCTTGGAGACGTCTTGCATGTTGTGTGTGGCTAGTTTCTCGAGCATCTTGCGGTCTCGCACTCCCTGGCAAAATGCCACTATGACAGAGGAATTTGGGATGTTGGGAATGGAGTTGCGTACCTGGGAGAAACGCTGGATGAATGACCGCATCGTCTCCTTGGGTTGCTGTCGCCAGCTTGGAGGTCAAGCTCAGTGTCGGGGCGTGTGTAGGATTTGTCAAAGTTCGCCGTGAACTATCGGCACAGCTCATCCCAAGGGGTTATAGACCCCTCGAGAAGGTTCATCAGCCATGAGCGGGCTGACCCAGTCAGGGCGACTGGGAAGTAGTTCGCCAGGATGGTCTCGTCCGCTCCCTCAGCAAGGGGTGTCATGGTGTAGATCTGCAAGAACTCCGCCGGATTGATGCTTCTGTCGAACCTCTCCGGGATATGTGGCCGGAACATGCGCGGCCACATCGTGAAGTGGAGGTGCGGAGCCAACGCCGCGCAGCCTTCGACGGGCTTTGTCAGAGAGGCATATGGGACAGCATATCCCCAGGGGGTTTGCTACCCGACGTGCGGCACTTGTTGGTCCTTCTGTTGTGGTATTTGTTGTGACATGCGCTGCTGCAACGGTACTGGTTGTGCCAAGTACTGTTGCTGCACACCCTGCTGCACTGAGTACTGCAGGAGAGCTGTCGAGCCAACATGCTCCTAATCAGGTGGCGGAGGGTTTACCTGTGGCACACCTTGGACAGATGATGCCTCGTGAACAGGGCATTGAGTGCCATATTCGCCGTCAAGGTTGCGCTGCCTCTCTCGCTGTCGCCCGATGATGATAGGGCCGTCCATGTGAGCTTCATGATGGTCAAGCTCGACCCTGAGGTCCTCCGTGGGGAGGCGGCCAATGCACTTAGGCTTGGAGGAGCGGGAGTAGGCGGTGTGATGGTCGATGGACTGCGTGCGTGATAGTAACACGAGGCGCCTTCCCCTATTGGGGGTGTTGATGGCTGCGACGACGAAGTGGTCGATGTCTTGGACCCACTGCTGAGCTGCCCCCTAAGAGGCGTTTAGCGACGGTCAGTTGTGTAGGAGAGCTCTGGCCGCCACCAAAGCATTCTTCGGGCTCGCTGTTGGGGAGCCAACTGAGCCGTCGCGTGTCCCAGCGTGCTATCTTGGCCAGCCGTACCTGCACGGGGGTGAGACGGACAAGAGTCAGCCGCTCGATAAACAGATCTGGTCACCAGGCGATGGCCTCGGAAACTGCCTTCCACAGGCCTGATAAAAACCATGGTGGTGAAAGCACTACCACTTTTTTGAGGGAAAAGCCCCCTCCTGGTGCATCAAATGTCAAACGGTCAATGCGACACTTCCCCAGATCTGCTAAGGAGCAGCCCGCGGAGGTTCTTGTTCGGCGGGGCTTAGGCCTCAAAATAGTGTTCTAGCAGAAGAGTATGAGACAGTTGTTTTTCCGTGGTTCGGGGCGTAAGGAGCGTAACACCTACTCAACGGTGGATTGTATTGCTTGGTGAGTGATTATGTGTGTGTGTTGGGGATTCTGTGTCAAGATTGGTAGCGATGGCAGTCCGGGATACCGCAGCTCCAACACTCCACAGGCAAGCTGATGGCAGACACAGCCTATAACTCTGCATTATCATCGTTAAACTCCCAATCCTGACCTGAAACCGTTGGTGGGGGGATTGCAAGGGTGAGTACATGTTGTACTCAGCAAGTGTGGAAAGTATGACAGGTGGCTGATTCAAATGACGAATGTAATAATGGCTAAGTGCTGAATAGTACAGTAAAACATTTGAAAAGCAATATATCATATGTATGTGAGGTAAACCCATCATATCCCACAATGAATATATAAGTCCGTAATCCATATCCACCATCATTAAACTAGGTTTCTCCATTACCATTAACCACATCCAATGCCATAATTAATCCATAACCAGCCATAACCAATACCAAACCAAAACCATCCCAAAAACCATCCCAACACCAAAACTCTTCTAATCATGTAGGTTATCCAGGAGCTCTTAACCGGGTGCACGGCTATCATGATAGTTTTAATAGACTCTGCAGAGTTTGTACCACTTTACCCACGTGTTTGTGATTTCATCGCCCGTCGGCGACTAGAGAACATCCCCCACGCCAATTACACTTCCTTTGGTGTATGGCCAAGAGATCACAAAATAGCCTTTACAAAGGGATTACTAGCCTATTTAGACCCCACTGAGGTTTCACCGGTGGCGATGCCTCCAACTGAGCACATCTTCAACCAAGGGCACCCTCTTGAGCCATTCGGATCCTAGGGTAGTCCCTCCAATTATCAACAAACCCAATCTAACTAGCCCTTCCCCGAGCATCCTTAATGGTCCAATTAGCACTGGCAAAGCCCTAATTATTCAGCTACACCGCACCCATACTTGGCCTCGTGGTGGCGCTGTAGTCCTGGCTTATTCCCGCATGAATCGGTCCTTAGATCTAAAGCAAGCAAACCACCATGGCATCCAACCCATCCACATACCAGGCTTGCTTAGATCACCAATTACCATATCATATTGACCAGTTCACATTAACCAGAATAACATTAATGCAAAATTAAATGTGTAGTGTTTTTTCCTATCCCAATTAATTAAGCGAAGCAAAAAGGTGAAAAGCCCTTCCCGACTCTCTACCATAAATTCCAGGCGACAAGGGTGGTCAAACAACGCTAGTAAACTTCCTACCATAGGATTCCCATCAAAATGACACAAGCATGCAGTTTGCAAACAAAACATTTATTTTAAAAAACAGGATCAATATGCTTCAAGGACACTTGCCTTGCTCCGACAGATAGGGTTGCTCAAGCACTTCGAAGTTTTGGTTCTGGAAATCCTCGTACACGACCTCTTGAGAACTTCCCTCTACTCATGATCACATATACAAAAAAATACATACAAATTGACACGATGCACACATATTAACCAACATGCGATGACATGCACGCATGCAAGCTTCGATAATTAATTAACTACAATTGTTTATTAGTTAGATGCAACTAGTTCATACGTGTTCATATGAAATACGGGGGTTTTAGCGAGGATTAATGCTGCTGAAAATAAAAAGACGATGCAACTAAAATCAATTTACGTCTATTAGATCTAATACATCGCTAAAATTCGCATCGGTAAAACGAATCCTACCGCAGATGCGACGGCTCGACGATCGCGGAATGAAGGTGAAGCGTAGACGAAGTGGATGTCGCAACGGTCCTCCGGCGGCACGACGACGGTGGCGCGACGATCTCCGGCGGACGACGGCACCATCCTCTTTTTCTTCCTCTTCCTCCCTTTTTTTCTTCCTTTTTTTTTCTCTTTGGTGGCGCAGCTCTGTTCTTCTCTATTTTTCTCGGCGCTAGGGTTTTGTTTGGCCTATGTCGATGGAATCACGGAGCCTCGGTAGCCTTTTATGGGCGCGAGGGTGCGGCGCTAGGGCCGGCGCGGTCGGGGCAGGCGTGCAGGGCACGTGCTGCGGGGGCGCGGGGGAGCGGCTCGGGCGGGGTGGGACCAGGCGCGGTAGGTGCGCGCGCTGGCGCTAGGCAGCGGTCGAGCGATAGGGTAGGCGCGCTGGCGCCGGGCACACGGGCTAGGCCGGCTCGGCCTGGCCAGCGGTTGCCCCTTTTCTTTTTTTATTCTTTTTTTATATTATTATTTATTTATATTTTCTTTTTTATTCGTTTTTCATTATTGTTATTATATATTATTATTTCTTATTTTAAATATATATTATTATTATATATATTATTTATTTATATATTATATATATTATTAGTTTTATACTTATTCCCTATTAATAGTTTTATGCTATTATATTCTTTTTCTTCTTTAACTACACATATTTGTATATGTATATTTTATGTTTTATTATTTTTCTTTTATTCTACTAATGTTTAATGCATGAACATGTATGCAATGCATGATGCAAAAATATAGGGTGTTACAAACCAACCCCCCTTAAAGTGAATCTCGCCCTCGAGATTCGACAGCGTGGAGAAAAGATGAGGGAATTCTGCCTTCAGGTCTTCCTCATGTTCCCACGTAGCTTCGGCTTCTGTATGGTGGTTCCATTGCACTTTGCACCAACGGACTCTCTTATTCCTCGTGACCCTTTGTAAGGATCGAAACGCCCAAGAGGGGGGGGGGTGAATTGGGCTTTCTTTCAAATTTTAAGGCAATTAAAAACTAACAACCTAAAGCCCAATTCCCTATGCGATTAAACTATGCAATCAATGTAAATTAAGGTTGCGGAATGAAGATTGCATAAGTGTAAAAAGGGAGAGGGATGCAAATGCTCAAGGGACACGGAGTTTATCCCGTGGTTCGGTAAGATCACAAGGATCTTCCTACATCCACGTTGTGGCACCCACCAAAGGGTTTTGCCACTCCCAAGTCACCGAGACAAGGGGGTCTTCACTATTCTTCTCCGTTTGCCAACCTTGGCAAGGTGGAGCTCAAGCCTTGTACACTTTGGAATCCTTCGGGCTTCCACAATCCTTTTGGCAAGCTCCGGAAGTCACACACACCAAGGGACACTCCCTTATGGCTCTCACTACACTAGAGACTCCAATCACCAAGAGTGGAGGAACCCAAGCACTATCTCTAGCTAGTTCTAGCCTATTTCTTGGTGTACAAATGATGAGCAAATGATGTGAAAGTTGTAGCTCTATTGCTTGAATGCTCTAGGATGTGTAGAGTATGTCTGGGCTTCAAGTCTTATCGATTTGACAGGTTGAAGGGGTATAAATAGCCAGCCTCCACGAGATAGCCGTTGGAAAAGTAGGATGACATCACTTCTCTGCGAACACCGGATGATCCGATGTCTCCCCTTCAGTTAACATCGGTCAAAGCCAAATTAGCTGATGTCACTGTGTCAGATATGACCGTTGTTAGACCGATGTTGACCTGTCTTCTCATCGGATGATCCGGTGGCTCTTCCTCCAGAATTTTGCTTGATCTTGAAGCTTACTGGAGTGATCGACCGATGTGTGAAGTTTTGCACATCGGATGATCCGGTGCTTCACTTGGTCCAATTGTGTTGCAAACTGTGATGATGAGCCGATGTCACTGAGCCACCCACATCGGATGATCTGGTGAGTTCTTTGCTCTGAGGTCTTCTTCTTCTGTTGACACAACTCGACCGATGTAGTCAACTCAGAGAACATCGGATGATCCGGTGTGTTCAACTTGTTGACTTCGAGTTGTTTTGAGTTGTTCTTTTGGAATTTTGAACTTGTAACCTCTTTGACACTTGTTTGAAATGTTGTTTTGATTGTCTTCAAGCATTGAGTGATATCAAGTTAGAGCTTTCACTTCTTGTCTTCATATGATTTGATTTGATCTCATTCGTTGATTTTATATGGGTCTCCAATGAAATTTTGATTTCATTTGATTGAGTGTTATTGAGACCTTGCATTCACAAATTCATTAGTAGTATCGAATGGTTGTCATTAATCACCGAAACCGTACCTCTTGGGGCCTAGATGCTTTCAATCTCCCCCTTTTTGGTGATTGATGACAACACAATAATTTAAAGCGCAATAATGAATTTGATGATAATGCTCAAGTATATATGCAATGAATACAGCATAGGACACATTAAGCTTGTAAAACGCAGAAGAAATTTGTGGTGCGAAAATCTCAATTGATTAAAATCATAAGCAAATGAGACAAGCGAAAGAGTGCTTAATTAAAATTACAAAAGAGTACTCAAGCACGAATACAAAGGAACGAATACAAAGGATAAACACACACTCCCCCTGCACTCCCCCTGAGACTACTACTATCACTCCCCCCTAACTCTTCTACATCTTCTCCCCCTTTGGCATCAAGACGCCAAAAAGGGATCAGAAAGCCTACAGACCCTGAGAGCTGGGCGCGAGGACGAACTGGGCACCATCGCAGTCGTCAGAGCTAGAGTCGCCGGTCGTAGGAGCTGCCGGAGCGGCGGGGGCTGGAGGGTCCGCTGCCGGTGCTGGAGGAGAGGAAGCAGGTACTGGAGGTGCCGGTGGAGCTGGAGGAAGTGGAGCGCTCACCACGGACGCCGGCGTCTGCTGGAACAAGATCGTCGCCGGCAGTGGTGAGTGAATCGGTGCGCTGGATGCCAGAAGTGGTGACATACTGATTGAAGGGATAGGAGTAGTAGGCACCTGAGCAACACCTGGAGCCAGTCCCAGTCCAGGCTGCTGTGGAGGAAGGGCGATCCCGGTCTGAGTGTAAAGGTTGGTGATCAACCCTAGGATCCCCATCATAGCCTGTTGGGTCTGCTGCTGCTGGTCGAGGGTACGGCGCTGCATCTGATCTACCAGGTTGGTGAACCGGTCCGTATCCTCTCGCCTCTGACGGGCGATCTCCAGCTGGAGCTCCTACTGCTGCCGCTGTAGCTGTGCCAGGTGAGCAGCCTGCTCTGCCCTGGCCTACTCAGTAGCGAGCCTGTCCTGGCGCTGCTGCTCGATCATCTGCTGGAGAAGTGTCGACAGCTCTGACGGCTGTGACACCTGTGCCTCGGACACAGGAGGTGGTGTCGGTGGCTGAGCAGCTGATCCTCCTGCCTCGGCGTCGTGCTGCCTCGGTGAAGGTGGAGGAGGAGGGAAGTACTCCTCGACACTCTCGTCTGTGTCGCTCTCGGACCAGACGTGCTGCAAGTCTCCACCTTGAGCTTCTGCCTCAGCCAGACGCTCATCTTCCCTCTCGAGGTCAGACCAATCCTCCTCAGTCAAGCGAGCCCTGACCTGGCGCTCAACTGGATGGCCAAGGCGGCGGTCTCCAGGGGCAGGGGCACGGCAATGTCCGAACCGTGTCACACTCTCGTCAGAGAGACGATCGTGCACGGCAGACTCCTCTGGAACCATCATCGTGAGCAAGTAGCTGATCCAGTGCCCATATGCTAGCTGCCTCATCATGCCCACTCCATCTGTGATGACATCCTCCATCTCGCAGATAATGACATCCACTATATCAAAGTCCATCCCGTTCATGATGTAAAACAGGATCGTCTGCTAGAGGCTAGTGAAACCCTCAAGATAGCCGGACCTCGGCAGGAGGGAGCGACGCAGGGCAAGGTGCACCGTGCGCGCTGCAGGAGTCAACAGGGCCGGAACTCTCGGCTGGTCTGGAGAGAAAGTAGGTCCAAAGAGTGATCTGATCTCCTCCAGAGCGGGAGCCACTCCTCCAGTGAGCGGCCTCCTCGACGGGTCTGCCTGACCGTAGACTCTCTCATGTATGCAGATGTCGTGCAGGTCTACTCCAAGCAGCTGTCCTAGTGTCTGCCTCGTCAGATGGTAGTGCTGACCCATGAACATGAAGTCAATGGATCGTCTGCCCTCAGAGACGTAGAGGGTGGCGTAGAACACGCGGACCCAATCCTCAACGTAGGCACTCCGCTCATAGGATAGCAGCTACACCAGACCCCTGTACCTCTCAAAGAACGGCCTGATCTCTGTCCCTGCGGCCACTTCAAGCTGAACCCAATCCATGTAGTTGTGTTGGAACAGCTTGTGGCCACGGCGTCTGTAGGTCTCGTAGAGAGACGCCTGCGTGACCGTCCAGAACCGACTGTCCACCAAGGCTTCCCGGGGCTGCGGGTACCACTCCTCAAGCAATACACTCCATCTGAGCTTTCGGAGTTGCTTGGCCTTCATCTTCCGGTAGTAGGTAAGACGGACTCCCTCACCGACCCAGACGGCCGTGTCCATCTCATAGATGGCCCTCTCGGCCTCCCTGTCCTCACGACGGTCGGCAGCCGTCGGTCTCGGACGAGGAGCCGCCTCGGTGTGACCCCCACGCGTCCGGGCAGAGCGCCGGCGAACGAGAGGCTCAACAGGCTCCTCTTCGGCGTCGGAGTCGTCGATCACAGGAGGCTGCCTGGAATGAGCCTCGCGGATCCTCAGGGACCCTCCTCGGCCACGCTCACGCTCCTCGGCGGCACGAGCGGCCATCAAGGCCTTCTTCTCATCCTTCGAAAGTTTGCGCTTCTTCGCGGCGGGCTCCGCGATCGCCTTTCCCTTTCCTTTGCGGTCGCGACCCATCTAGACGACGGAGAGCTAGGGTTAGCGACGAAGAAAGAAAGGACGATGAAAATAACGATGGACGTTGCACGGCACGAAACAAAACTAGGCGACGGAGAGCAAATGGGCCGGGTGCGAAGTTGAAGCGGCGACGAGGAGAGGCGGCGGCGAGGTTGGTGGAGACGTCGGAGGTGAAGGCGGTGCATGGATGGCGGAGGCCGGAGGGCGACGGCGGCGTCCGGCGGCGGTGGCACGTGAGGTGGTGGTGGAGCGGCGATGGGGGGCGGTGAGTGGTGAGGAGAGGCGGCGGCGGCGCTAGGCGGCGGCGGCGCTGCGAGCAGGGGGACGACGGCGGCGGCCGACGGCGGCGGCGGCGTCCGGCGGCGGCACTACAGTGGGCGGCGCTTGGGTGCGGCGGCGGAGGTGGCGGCGATTAGGGCGAGAGGCGGCGGCGATGGCACGGGAGAGCGAGGCGTCGGGGAGAGAGAGAAAGGGCGGCGGCGTGTGGGTTAAATAGTGGACCCCAAACCCTAGCCGATATTTTAACACCGGATGGACCGATGTTAAGAGAAGTGAGCATCGGTTGAATGCCACAGAAAAGATATTCAAGAATTGCTATTGACACCGGATGGACCAACGTCTAGGGTTTTGATCATCGGTCGAATATCACAGTAAGGGTGTTCAAAAGAGTGATGTAAACACCGGATGGTCCGACGTTGAAGGGAGTAAACATCGGTTGAATTGACCACAGCTCCAGAAGAGTGAACATCGGATGGACCGATGTTTTCCATAATGAACGCGTCGGAGCATTTGAGGTTCTGACTAAATTGGGCCTTGAAAATTGAACACCTATTGATGCGATGAGGGGTGGGCTAGGACATCGGATAATCCGATGATAAAAGAACAAAAACATCCCATATATGTCCTTTGACCAAACAAACAATTTAACTAGAAACACATGTCTTAGGACTTTTTGGGCAACCCCTTACCCCTCAAGAAGCTAATATGCCAATAGCTTGGCTAGACCTTAATGCAAATGGAACACCAAGAAAAATGGAGGAAAATATCCAAATAAAATGTAAGGCCCATGCTTTGTGAGGTAGAGTATGTAGACTTCTATCTCTTTGAAGCATGATCCTCTAGGCATTAACGTACCTAACATTTTGTTCTTTCCACCTTATATGAGTTGAGATATTGCATTTCAAACAAGTCTCCTTCTCATGAGGTGGGTTCCCCTTTGTGACAATCTACCGTATGCAATGCCAAACAAATTATAGTGCAAGAGATTAAATGAGTGCAAGTTTATATGGCAGGGATCATGCAAGGCATAAAATAAATCTATCTTGCCAAGTTTGAACCTTCCAAAGGCTTCCTCAGGGAAAACTACTTCTAGCTTGCCCCTATCCTTTGGGAGTTAGACCAGACCTATATGATATGCATCCTTACATGAACATGGCAACTTACATGACGTTAGATGCATCTAGCACATTTAATTCACTTCTAAGTCTAGAAAAGGTTTTCTCATCAAGTGGTTTTGTGAAGATATCCGCCAATTGTTCTTCGGATCTAACACCTTGCAAAGAGATGTCTCCTTTAGCCTCATGATCCCGCAAGAAGTGATGGCGAATATCAATGTGCTTAGTGCGGGAGTGTTGAACGGGGTTTCTAGCTATCTTAACCGCACTTTCATTGTCACAAAGGAGAGGCACACAACCAATTTTAATTCCAAAGTCCAAGAGGGTTTGCTTCATATATAGAATTTGGGCACAACATGCACCGGCCGCTATATACTCCGCCTCCGCGGTGGACAAAGCCACGGAATTTTGCTTTTTGCTCGACCAAGATACTAGGGAACGCCAAAGTAAGTGGCACCCACCGGAGGTACTCTTGCGATCCACACGGCATCCGGCAAAGTCCGAATCCGAGTATCCCAAGAGATGGAAACTAGCGTTCTTGGGGTACCACAAACCTACACTTGAGGTATGCTTGAGATACCGAAGTATCCTAAAGACCGCCTTCTTATGCGATTCTTTAGGTGCCGCTTGAAAGCGAGCACACAAGCACACACTAAACATAATATCGGGCCTAGATGCGGTAAGGTACAACAATGAACCAATCATGGAGCGGTAGTGAGATTGATCAATAGGTTTACCGTCCAAGTCCGCGTCGAGATGACAATTTATCGCCATTGGAGTACTTCTTGTGCTACAATCTCCCATTTCAAATTTCTTCAAGAGGTCCTTGGTGTACTTCTCTTGGTAGATGAAGGTGCCCTCTTGAAGTTGTTTGATTTAAAATCCAAGGAAGAAGTTGAGCTCTCCAATCATTGACATCTCGAATTCCCTAGACATCATGGTGCCAAACTCATGGCTGAGAGATTTGTTAGTTGAGACAAAAATGATATCATCGACATAAATTTGACAAATGAATAAATCCCCGTCGATGTCCTTGGTGAAGAGTGTAGTGTCCACCCTCCCGATCTTGAATCCTTGCATGACCAAGAAATCCCTTAGACGTTCATACCACGCCCTAGGTGCTTGCTTGAGCCCGTAGAGCGCCTTGTGTAACCTATACACATGGTTAGGATTCATCGGATCTTCAAACCCGGGAGGTTGCTCAACATAAACAAGCTCGTTAATATAGCCATTGAGAAAGGCACTTTTAACATCCATTTGATAAAGCATTATATTGTGATGTGAAGCAAAAGCAAGGAGTATGCGAATAGCTTCTAACCGAGCGACCGGAGCGAATGTTTCCCCAAAGTCTAGTCCTTCAACTTGTGAAAAACCCTTGGCCACAAGTCTTGCCTTGTTGCGGACCACGACGCCATTCTCGTCTTGCTTGTTGCGGTATACCCACTTCGTACCGATGACGTTCTTGTCCTTGGGTCGCTCCTCCAACACCCAAACTTCATTGCGGGTGAAGTTGTTAAGTTCTTCTTGCATGGCCATCACCCAATTTGGATCTTGGAGTGCTTCCTCTATATGAGTGGGTTCTACTCACGAAACAAAAGAGTAGTGCTCACAAAATGAAGCGACATGGCAAGAACGAGTACTTACTCCCCGTGATGGACTTCCGATGATTTGATCAATCGGATGCGCCTTGGAGATGCGTCCATGCCTCATAAGTGATTGTGGTACACTTGGCGGTGGTGAAGCATCTTGCGCGTCTTGTGGTTGGACTTGATCTTGGACTTCTTCTTGTTGTTGGTGTTGTGTGGCTTGTGAATCTTGCATTGGCAATGGATCATCTTTCTCTTCTTCTTCTTCATCAACTTGAGGCGCCATGGAGGTGTTGATTGTGGAACTTGATGCTCCCCCTTGATCATGGCTCTCCTCAACTTCGGGCTTGATGTCTCCAATGGTCATGTTTTTCATGGCTTCTCGTAGAGGCTCATCATCTATATCATCATGACCAAAACTCTCCTCTTGGGAGCCATTAGTCTCATCAAACTCAACATCACAACTTTCTTCAACTAGCCCGGAGGTTTGGTTGAATACTCGATATGCTTTTGAGTTTGATGCATAACCAAGAAAAATACCAACATCACATCTTCTTTCAAACTTACCGAGCCTTTTCTTGCGGTAGATGTAGCATTTGCACCCAAAGACTCTAAAGTAGGAGATGTTGGGCTTTCTCCCAATGAGGAGCTCATATGGGGTCTTTTGGAGTAGTCGGTGAAGATAGACCCTATTTGCGGCATGGCACGCCGTGTTGATTGCTTCGGCCCAAAACTTCTCCGACGTGCCATAGTCATCAAGCATTGCTCTAGCAAGGGTGATGAGAGTCTTGTTCTTCCTTTCAACAACACCGTTTTGTTGAGGAGTGTATGTGGCCGAAAACTCATTCTTCACGCCTTCACGATCACACCACTCCCCAATATTGTAGTTCTTGAACTCGGTGCCGTTGTCACTCCGGACCTTGATGATGGGAAGTTGAAATTCCCTTTGAGCACGTTTGGCAAAGGTCTTGAAAACTTCCGGAGTTTCACCCTTGTCACCTAAAAACAAAGTCCAAGCATATCGAGAATAATCGTCAACGATAACAAGACAATAGAAGTTACCACCAGGACTTTGATATGTGGATGGTCCGAAGAGGTCCATGTGGAGTAGTTCAAGCGGCTTGGAGGTTGACACCATTGTCTTCATTGGGTGGTGTGAAGCAACTTGCTTCCCGGCTTGACAAGCGCTACATAGCTTGTTCTTCTCAAATGTGACATCCTTTACACCGGTCACCATCCCAAGCTTGAACGACTTCTTGAGTTTGCTCATGCCGATGTGAGCAATGCGTCGATGCCATAGCCAACCCAAACTTGTCTTGGTGAAAAGACAAGTGGTCAAGCTAGCATCCTTGTTGGTGAAGTCCACCAAGTAAAGATGTCCATGCCGGAAGCCTTTGAAGATTAGTTCTTTGCTTGATTCACTGGTTACTACAACACCATTCTTGTCAAAGGTGCACGTTAGTCCAGGATCACATAGTTGTGCAATTGAAAGTAGATTGAAACTAAGTGACTTAACATATAGTACATTAGAAATAGACAAATCATGCGAAATAGCAATTTTACCTAAACCAATTACCTTCCCCTTTGAGTTGTCACCAAAGGTGACTTGTTCATGGTTGTCGGGGTTCTCTATGGTAGTGAATATACCATCATTGCCGGTCATATGTTGAGTGCACCCGCTATCGAGTACCCAATGCTTTCCTCCGGCTTTGTAGTTCACCTACACACATGAAGTTAGTTTTTGCGTTTAGGCACCCAAGCCAACTTAGGTCCTTGTATGTGTGATACAAGTGATTTTGGGACCCAAAGTTGCTTGGGGAGCTTCCCCTTCATGCCCTTAATGTCTTTGCCGATGAACCTTGCCTTCACCTTGCCACCTACTTTGCTTAAGAGATAGTGATAATCATGGAAAGTAGATTTGTAGTTAGGAGGTAATTTGGGAGAAGGATGGTTGGGAAGAGGACACTCCCTCGTGTGATGTCCGGTGACCTCACAATGTTGGCAATAGGATCCAACTTCTTTGATGAAGCTCGTCCTAAGCTCCGGTGAGGGCACCTTCCCTTTGTCGAGCACCGGGAAGGATCCAAGTCCTCTCTTGTTGAAGCCTTTGGCTTGTTGGTAGAGGATTTCCTTGTGCTTGTCCTCCCCCTTGGAAAGTCTCACTACACTAGTGCGGAGACTTTCAATTTCGTCCATCAATTCCTTCTCCCTAAGGCTTGCTTTCAAAGGCAAAGACTTATCCAAAGTATTAGTGGCATGTGAAATAGTTGATACTTTGCCATCAAGGGTTTCCTTTTTCATGTTTTTCAATTTTAGTTCAATTGCTTCATAAGCAAGGTTAAGCACTTTATGTTCTTGAACCAAGTCATTGTGCTTTCCCAAGAGTGCTTGGTTTGCTAAGTCAAGCTCATGATGATCATGCTTGATGTGAGCATTCCCCTTCTCGATTTGCTTGACATGTGATTTGAGCGTGTCATGCTCTTTAAGTATGGTTACATACTTGTCATGCAAATCGAGCTTTGCACTCTCAGGCGTGGCACAAGCTTGTTCAAGTGCCTTAACCTTGCTTTTCTCCCTTTTTATGATGACATGGTATTCATTAATCATAGATGCTAGTTCATCGGGGGAGAGCTCATCATCATCATCGCTAGAATCGTCACATACCTTAGTGTTACCTTTAGCCATGAGGCACATAGGAGGTGGACGAAGAGGTGAGTTGTCCTTGTCGACGATGGCAAGGCCCGCCAAGTTTTCTTCATCTTCACTCTCTTCGTCGCTTGACTCTTCATCCGTGATCCACTCATTTGCCTCGCACATGAGGACTTTTTGAGGCCCTCTTCTCTTCTTTGGAAAGAGCTTGGTCTTCTTGCCCTTGTCAAATTTCTTCATTCCAAAGGAGCGCTTGGGTTTGACCTCTTCTTCATCTTCATCACTTTCTTCTAGCTTTCTATGCTCTCCTTTGTGGTTGTCCTTCCTCTTGTCGGGTCTTGGACAATCGTATGATATGTGGCCTTGATCACCACAATTGTAGCATGTCTTGTTTTCATCTTTTCTTGGGAGGAAGGCTTTCTTCTTTGGATCAAAAGAGTATCCCTTCTTTGCGATTTTGGAGTTTAGATGTGAGAATTTTCTCATCATCAACGCAAGCTCATCATCGTCATCTTCGCTTGTTGCTTGCTCTTCTTCGCTTGAGCTAGGCTCAACCACTTTCTTTTTCTTGGGAGTTGTCTTCTTGGTTGAAGCCTTGAGAGCAATGGTTTTTGACGATGACTCCTCCATCATTCCATGTACGCTCATCTCATGAGCATGAATTTCTCCAATGAGTTCCGAGACTTCAATGTTGTCAAGTGATTCCTTTTGGAGCATTGAGTTGATAATGTTGTACTTGGGCTTGGGTAGAAGCATGAGGATCTTGCGGTTGATTAGTCCCTTACCAAGAGAAGCAATGTCAAGTGCGTTAATCTCCTCAATGAGCACATTTAAGCGAGAAAACATTTGGTTAACATTCTCATGAGGAAGCATTTTGAATTCATCATACTTGGATTTTAGCAAGTGATATTTGAGTTCTTTAACACGAGATGAGCCCTCATGAATTTCAATTAAACATGCCCAAATTTCACAAGCTTTCTCTTTACTAGCAATTCTAGCAAAAACGTCTTGACTTATGCATTCATAGATGGCATTTCTAGCCTTAGCATCCCATTTTAGTTGATCACCAACATAATTGAGATCTCCAAATCCCGCATGGGTCGCTTCCCAAACTTCGGGAGCAATAGCCTCTAGGTAGGCACGCATGCGTGCTTTCCAATAGGCAAAGTTCTTGCCCTCGAAGGTGGGAACCGTACCCCCATTCTTGGCCATTTAAGCTCTCTAGCGGTGAAGCTAGAATGATCCTATGAGCAACCACGCTCTGATACCAATTGTAAGGATCGAAACGCCCAAGAGGGGGGGGGGGTGAATTGGGCTTTCTTTCAAATTTTAAGGCAATTAAAAACTAACAACCTAAAGCCGAATTCCCTATGCGATTAAACTATGCAATCAATGTAAATTAAGGTTGCGGAATGAAGATTGCATAAGTGTAAAAAGGGAGAGGGATGCAAACGCTCAAGGGACACGGAGTTTATCCCGTGGTTCGGTAAGATCACAAGGATCTTCCTACATCCACGTTGTGGCACCCACCAAAGGGTTTTGCCACTCCCAAGTCACCGAGACAAGGGGGTCTTCACTATTCTTCTCCGTTTGCCAACCTTGGCAAGGTGGAGCTCAAGCCTTGTACACTTTGGAATCCTTCGGGCTTCCACAATCCTTTTGGCAAGCTCCGGAAGTCACACACACCAAGGGACACTCCCTTATGGCTCTCACTACACTAGAGACTCCAATCACCAAGAGTGGAGGCACCCAAGCACTATCTCTAGCTAGTTCTAGCCTATTTCTTGGTGTACAAATGATGAGCAAATTATGTGAAAGTGGTAGCTCTATTGCTTGAATGCTCTAGGATGTGTAGAGTATGTCTGGGCTTCAAGTCTTATCGATTTGACAGGTTGAAGGGGTATAAATAGCCAGCCTCCACGAGATAGCCATTGGAAAAGTAGGCTGACATCACTTCTCTACGAACACCGGATGATCTGATGTCTCCCCTTCAGTTAACATCGGTCAAAGCCAAATTAGCTGATGTCACTGTGTCAGATATGACCGTTGTTAGACCGATGTTGACCTGTCTTCTCATCGGATGATCCGGTGGCTCTTCCTCCAGAATTTTGCTTGATCTTGAAGCTTACTGGAGTGATCGACCGATGTGTGAAGTTCTGCACATCGGATGATCTGGTGCTTCACTTGGTCCAATTGTGTTGCAAACTGTGATGATGAGCCGATGTCACTGAGCCACTCACATCGGATGATCCGGTGAGTTCTTTGCTCTGAGGTCTTCTTCTTCTGTTGACACAACTCGACCGATGCAGTCAACTCAGAGAACATCGGATGATCCGGTGTGTTCAACTTGTTGACTTCGAGTTGTTTTGAGTTGTTCTTTTGGAATTTTGAACTTGCGACCTCTTTGACACTTGTTTGAAATGTTGTTTTGATTGTCTTCAAGCATTGAGTGATATCAAGTTAGAGCTTTCACTTCTTGTCTTCATATGATTTGATTTGATCTCATTCGTTGATTTTATATGGGTCTCCAATGTAATTTTGATTTCATTTGATTGAGTGTTATTGAGACCTTGCATTCACAAATTCATTAGTAATATCGAATGGTTGTCATTAATCACCGAAACCGTACCTCATGGGGCCTAGATGCTTTCACCCTTTCTTTCACGTCCAAGATCTTGATAGGTTGCTTGACATAGGACAAATCCTCCTAAAGTTCTAACTCATCCATCGGCACCTGTTCCTCCGGCACCCTTAGACACTTCTTGTGTTGAGATACGTGAAACACGTCGTGTACACCGGAGAGATACGCCGGCAGCTCAAGTCGATAAGCTACCTCTCCTCACTTGTCCGGAATCTTAAATGGCCCGATATAGCGAGGTGCTAGTTTTCCTTTGACATTAAACCGGCGTGGCCCTCAGATAGGTGACACTTTGAGGTATACGAAATCTCCAACTTCAAATACCAGATTCCTTCGCCTATTATCGCATAACATGTCTACCGCGACTAAGCAACCCTTAGGTTTTCACGTATTATTTGGACTTGTCTTTCAGCGTCTTGTAACACATCAGGACCAAATACTTGGTTCTCTCCTGTTTCATTCCAAAACAAAGGTGTCCTACACTTCCTTCCGTATAGTGCTTCATAAGGTGACATTTTCAAGCTGGCTTGGTAGCTATTGTTGTATGAAAATTCTGCATATGGCAAGCTCTTGTCCCAACTTTTCCCATGCTTTAAAGCACAAGCTCTTAACATGTCTTCCAAAATTTGATTGGTCATCTCAGTTTGTCCATCCATTCGAGGGTGATATGCTGAGCTGAAATTTAACCTTGTACCCATAGCTCCATGCAGTTTCTGCCAAAACCTAGAGGTGAACTGAGAACCTCGGCCTGAGACTTTTTTCTTCGTAACTCCATGTTGGGACACAATATGCTCCATATACAGTTCTTCTAGCTTCGCGGTGGTTATGTGGTATTGACGGGAATGAAGTGAGCTGATTTTGTCAATCGATCTACAATAACCCATATTGAATCATAGCCGGACTGGGTACGTGGTAAGCCAACTGTAAATTCCATACCAATCTCTTCCCACTTCCACTCCAGAATCTTTAATGGTTGCAATAATTCAGCTGGCCTTTGGTGTTCTGCATTAACTCATTGGCACACATCACCCAATGCAACATATTCGGCTATGTCCTTTTTCATGTTGGCCCACCAATAGCATGTCTTCAAGTCCTTGTACATCTTTGTACAAACAGAATGAATTGAGTACAGCGAGTCATGTGCCTCCCTTAATATTTTCTCTCGAATATGTTTTACATTAGGCACAACGATTCTCTTTCCAAGCCATAAGGTACCATGTTCGTCTTAATCAAATCGGAATTCTCTCCCTTCTTTGGTCCATTCCTTGATTTCCTTGATCTCCTCATCCGTGGTTTGTGCTTCTCGAATTTCCTGCTCCATGGTTGGATTTAACTCCATCATTCCCATCTCATTCACGAATCCAAGATTCATCCGTTCAAACTCCTTGCATAACTCGGATGGCAATTCTCGAACCAAGAGTTGATTACTTACTCCTTTCCGACTCAAGGCATCGGCCACTACATTAGCCTTTTCTGGATGATAGTTGATCCCCATATCATAATCCTTGATGATCTCCAACCATCTTCGTTGCCTCAATTTCAGATCTGTTTGTGTGAAAATATACTTAAGACTCTTATGATCCGTATAAATTTCACACCTATGTTCAAGAATATAGTGTCTCCAAATCTTCAATGCATGTACCATGGCTGCAAGTTCTAAATCATGCGTTGGGTAATTCTGCTCATGTTTCTTCAATTGTCTTGACGCATAGGCGACCACTTGACCTTCTTGTATGAGCACATATCCAAGTCCTTGTCTCGATGCGTTGCAATATATGTCAAAACTCTTGCTTACATCCGGCAGTACCAAAACTGGGGCTGTTGTCAACCTCTTCTTTAACTCCTCAAAACTGTTTTGACAAGCTTCAGTCCATTGGAATGCCTTTCCCTTCATTAACAATTCCGTCATTGGCTTGGCTGTCTTGGAAAAGTCCTTGATGAATCTACGGTAATATCTAGCCATCCCAAGAAAACTCCTTATTTCCTTTACATTCTACAGAGGTTCCCATTTCAACACGTCTCTCACTTTTCTGGGGTCAACCGATACTCCTCCTCCTGATATGATATGACCTAAAAATGGCACCTCTTTCAACCAAAACTGACACTTGTTGAACTTGGCATATAATTGATGCTCCCTCAATTTCTGCAACGTGAGACTCAAGTGTTACTCATGTTCTTTCTCATCCTTCGAGTAGATCATAATGTCATCAATAAACACCACGACAAACTTGTCCAAGTACTCCATGAAGACTTTATTCATGAGGTACATAAAGTAGGCAGGCACATTTGTCAATCCAAAAGACATCACGGTGTACTCATAAGATCCATACCGTGTCATAAAAGTTGTCTTGGGTATTTCCGACAGTCTAATCCTCATTTGAAAGTAACCTGACCTATAATCAATCTTCGAAAACACACAAGCACCTTTCATCTGGTCAAAAAAATCCTCTACACGGGGCAAGGTGTACTTGTTCTTGATGGTCACCTCGTTGAGAGCTCAGTAATCCACACACATCCTTTGTGTTCCATCCTTCTTGTCCACAAATAGAACGGGCGCTCCCCAAGGTGAAGAGCTTGGGCGAATAGAACCCTTCTCTAGTTGCTCTTGAATCTGCTTCTTGAGCTCTGCTAATTCCACAGGAGGCATCCTATACGACCTCTTAGCTATAGGTGCAGTTCTAGGTATTAAATCAATAACAAACTCAATGTCTCCATCGGGTGGCATACCTGGCAACTCGTCTGGGAACACGTCCAAAAATTCACACACCATCGGAATTTCCTCAATTGCAGTACCATCCATGTGATTCATCTCCAATTGCTTTGGTGCATGTTGACTTGCATCAAATTCTACGGTGATCCCCTCCTCGTTGGTCAACTTTACCGCCTTTGTGGCACATTCGATAACTCCATTGTGCTTCCTCAACCAGTCCATACCAAGTATAATGTCCAATCCTTTGGAACCCAAGACTATAACGTTGGCGAAGAAGTCTACCCCCCTTATTCTAAGGATTACTTTTGGACGTACTATATTTGTCCTCATCTCTCCTCCAGGAGACTTAACCAACAGAGTAAACTTCATATGAGAGATAGGCAAACTATACTTGGCAACATACTTTGATGCAATGAATGAATGCGATGCTCTAGAATCAAACAACATAGCCGCGGGGTTGGAGTTTGCAAGGAACATACCAATGACCACGTCATCCGCTTGTTGAGCATCCTCTATAGAGACATGGTTGACGTTGCCACGAGCAAAATTCTGCTGTCCACAGTTCCCTTGTGGCGCTCCTCCATTGGATCTTGGGTTCGGTCTTGGCGCATTGCTACCTTGTCCAAGGCCTGACTTAGGGCATTGATGTGCAAAGTGTCCAGCTTCTCCACAAGTATAATCACTTCTTAACTCCACTAGAATTTGGATGGACTTGATTTTGCGCTTTGCACCGGGATAATTAGCACGAGGCGCATAAGGCATTGGAGGCCTAGATGCTTGCATAATAGGGCGCTGCTGCACAAACTGAGTTGGGCACGGTGCAAATCCAGGGCGTTGTACAGGAACAGAAGAGCTGAAATAAGGCGTGTTGGGCGGCGCAAAGCGAGGGCGCACATTACTTCCTTATTGCTGTCCTTGATATGACGCCTTCCTCTTGTTGTCTTGTTCCATCTCACGAATCTTGTTCTCAACCACAATTGCTTTGTCCACTAACTTCTGAAAATTGACTAATCACAGTTGAGCAATTGCACTTGGATCTCATTGTTCAAGCCCCTCATGAATAAGTATTGTTTCCGGCTGTCCCGACTCACATCCTCAGGCGCATACCTTGAAAGTTGAGTGAATTTATTGAGGTATTCACCCACACTCGACCTTCCTTGCCTCATGTTCTCAAATTTTTGCCGCTTCAAGATCATAACTCCCTTGGGCACATAGTGAGAACAGAAGTTCTCCTTGAATTCGGCCCAAGTAATTCTCTCTTGGTTCTCATGAGCATTGCATAAGGAATCCCACCAATCCGCAGCTGCGGCAACTAGTTGATGAGAAGCGAATAGCACCTTCTCTCGGTCACTGCATTGGACAATTGCAAGTTTCTTCTCCAAGGACTTGAGCCAATCATCGGCATCCATAGGGTCGGCAGCTTGAGCAAAGGTTGGTGGCCTAGTCCTCATAAACTATCCCAATCGGTTATGAGGAGGCGGGGGCGGCAGTGGAGGCACGTGGGGCTGATTGTTGATATTACCAGCCTGCAGCTGTCCCATAGTTTGTATCATGGTCTGCATGAGCTAGTTCCGCATAGCTAGTAGCTGCTCAATATTGATAGATTCATGAGCGGGTCCTTGTCCATTGTTGTTCTGAGGTACTCCATGGTTCTCCTCATCATTAACATCCCTCTGGTTGCGAGTCCACATCATCTGAAGAGAAGCAATAGGTAAGAATTTAGAAACGTCCCCAACTATATGCATCAAGGGATATGAAACTAAACATCTAGCTATACTAGCCTAGGTGGACATGGCAATGCTAAAGCATCCCAAAATCGTCTATTAAGCACACAAGCAAACAATATATAGCAAGCAACACTCCAAGCCAAAACACATAGATTCCTGAGTGCTTCGATTTGCTCTAAAGTGTCCATTCTATCTAGGCTGCATCATACGGTCAACCTGTGGCTCTGATACCAATCTGTGACACCCGATTCTGAAAATGAACCAAGTGTAGTATATGTGTGCCCAAGATGTTTAACACACATATACAAGTGATTCACAAATGATAAACAGATAATTACCACAGCTCAAATTATTAAATAAGTACTCTTATTACATAATTCATTATATCCTCGAATACAAGCTCTAATGGATATTAATGACAAGTTTGAACTAATGCAGCGGAAATAAACTAATAAGCAACTAAGAAAAAGGGATAGCGCAGCTCCAATAACATCACGGGCAAGTCGACGGCAGCACACTGCCTAGAACTCCGCATTATCCTCAAGACACTCTCAACCATCACCTAAAACTGTTGGTGGGGGGATTGCAAGGGTGAGTACATGTTGTACTCAGTATGTGTGGAAAGTATAACATGTGGCTGATCCAAATGACGAATGTAATAACGTCTAAGTGCTGAAAAGTACAGTAAAACATTTGAAAAGCAATACATCATATGTATGTGAGGTAAACCCATCATATCCCACAATGAATATATAAGTCCATAATCCATATCCACCATCATTAAACCAGGTTTCACCATTACCATTCCACATCCAATGCCATTATTAATCCATAACCAGCCATAACCAATACCAAACCATAACCATCCCAAAAACCATCCATACACCAAAACCCTTCTAATCATTTAGGCCATCCAGGCGCTCTTAACCAGGAGCACGGCTATCATGATAGTTTTAATAGACTCTGCAGAGTTTGTACCACTTTACCCACGTGTTTGTGATTTCATCACCCGTCAGCGACTAGAGAACCTCCCTCACGCCAATTACACTTCCTTTGGTATATGGCCAAGAGATCACAAAATAGCCTTTACAAAAGGATTACTAGCCTATTTAGACCCCACTGAGGTTTCACCGGTGGCGATGCCTCCAGCTGAGCACATCTTCAACCAAGGGCCCCCTCTTGAGCCATTCGGATCCTAGGGTAGTCCCACCAATTATCAACAAACACAATCTGACTACCCCTTCCCCGAGCATCCTTAATGGTCCAAAAAGCACTGGCGAAGCCCTAATTATTCAGCTACGCCGCACCTATACTTGGCCTCGTGGTGGCACTGTAGTCCTGGCTTATTCTTGCATGAACCGGTCTTTAGATCTAAAGCAAGCAAACCACCATGACATCCAACCCATCCACATACCAGGCTTGCTTAGATCACCCATTACCATATCATATTGACCAGTTCACATTAACCAGAATAACATTAATGCATAATTAAATGTGTAGTGTTGTTTTCCCATCCCAATTAATTAAGCGAAGTAAAAAGGTAAAAGGCCCTTCCCGACTCTCTACCATAAATTCCATGCGACAAGGGTGGTCAAGCAACGCTAGTAAGCTTCCTACCATAGGTTTCCCATCAAATTGACACAAGCATGTAGTTTGCAAACAAAACATTTATTTTAATAACAGCATCAATATGCTTCAAGGACACTTGCCTTGCTCCGATGGATAGGGTTGCTCAAGCGCTTTGAAATCTTGGTTCTGGAAATCATTGTACACGACCTCTTGAGCACTTCCCTCTACTCGTGATCACACATACAAGAAAATACAAACAAATCAACACGATGCACACATATTAACCAACATGCGTGACATGCATGCATGCAAGGTTCAATAATTAATTAACTACTGTTGTTTATTAGTTAGATGCAACTAGTTCATACGTGTTCATATGAGTTACGGGGGTTTTAGCGAGGATTAATGCTGCTGAAAATAAAAAGACGATGCAACTAAAATCAATTTACGTCTATTAGATCTAATAAGTCACTAAAATTCGCATCGGAAAAAAGAATCCTACCGCAGATGCGACGGCTCGGCGATCGCGGAATGAAGGCGACGTGTAGACGAAGTCGATGTCACAACGGTACTCTGGCAGCACGACAACGGCGGCGCGACGATCTCTGGCGGACGACGGCACCCTCCTCTTTTTCTTCCTCTTCCTCCCTTTTTTCTTCCTTTTTTTCCTCTCTGGTGGCACATCTCTGTTCTTCTCTATTTTCTCGGTGCTAGGGTTTTGTTTGGCTTCTGTCGATGGAATCATGGAGCCTCGGTAGCCTTTTATAGGCGCGAGGGCGCGGCGCTAGGGCCAGTGCGGTCGGGTCTGGCGCGCGGGGCACGTGCTGCGGGGGCGCGGGCGAGCGGCTCGGGCGGGGTGGGACTAGGCGTGGCAGGCGCGCGCGCTGGGAGCGGGGTCGTGCTGGCGCGAGGCAGCGGTCGCGCGGTGGGGCAGGCGCGCTGTCGCTGGGCACGCGGGCTGGGCTGGCTCGGCCTGGCCGGTGGTTGCCCTTTTCTTTTTTTCTTTCTTTTTTATATTATTATTTATTTATATTTTCTTTTTTATTCGTTTTTTCATTATTTTTATTATATATTATTTTCTATATATATTATTATATATATCTTTTTTATTTATATATTATATATATATATATTATTATTATTTTTATACTTATTCCCTATTACCAGTTTTATGCTATTATTTTCGTTTTCTTCTTTTGCTACACATATTTGTATATGTATATTTTATATTTTATTATTTTTCTTTTATTCTACTGATGTTTAATGCATGAACATGTATGCAATGCATGATGCAAAAATTTAGGGTGTTACATGGATGCTCCGGCGTCGTCCACCATCTTCGTGTAGATGTCGATGGCAGGCCCCTAGTTTACAGGCCATCGCAAGGGAACCTTGTTAGCAATAAGAGCGGGGCAGGAGAGTTTACTCACTTATCCACGCTTGGCGTTGTCGTTGACGTTCTGGGACGTCGACGGTAGTCCCCTTGTGAGGTGCCGGAGCTGGATGCTCCAGCGTCGTTCCACCATCTTCGTGTAGACGTCAACGACAGGCCCCTTGGGAGGTGCCGGAGCTGGATGCTCTGGCGTCGTCCACCATCGTCGTAGAGACATCGACGGCAGGCCCCTTGGGAGGGTGACAGGGCTGGATGCTCTGTTTGTTTGTCCTGCATATAGGAAGAGGGGGGCTAGCCTTGTTCGTTGGTTATACATGTTCTTCTCCTTAGCTCTGCCATGTCTTACAGTCCTGGACTGACGTACGAGGCTTGGGTAATTCGATGCATCGAATCTTCGGGGTCCGGCTCCTTTTGTCCATAGGGTGTGAGCTCTCTGGTTCCAGTACTCAGCTGTAGCACTGGCAGGCAGGGTGTGTTTGCTTAGGGTGTAGGACCAAGCTAAGCAACTTGCACCCCCTGGACCTCCTGCTCGGCACAGACCTTTCCTGGGGAACATTTTGGCGCCACGGGTCCCTAATGATGAGAGCAGCCGGGAGGACCTTTCACACACTGCAGGTACTTCATGTTGGCCCGCCTGTAGCTGGATTGTATGACTTTATCTAGGACGAGTTACAGAGTATGCGACGGTGAATATGAAGGTAACACATGGTAAATGAGGTTATCATGGCAAGATCATAAAATTAGTGCGTAATTAAATGAATAAAGTTTTTAAGAAGACTTTAAGTAAAACAGTGAATTTCTGATAGGAGTTTGTAGGAGGAGACATGCTTTTACAAAAGAGGGCAACGGCTTGCCTCTGGATGATGAGGGAGGCAGGGTGCAAAGGCTTAGGGTTTGGAACCAAGCTAAGCTGACTGCGCACACTAGACCTGACCCTCCCGGCGCTCGGTTGTCCTTAGTGCTGCTCCTAAGCCCTACAAATCTTTTACACTGTTCAACTAAGCCTAGTGTTTATAATAGGGGCGTTCTAAGCCCCATGGGTAGCTGCGATGGTTTGTGGGCAACCTTGGTGTCAACAGCAACATAGAGGGGTGATGGGCAAGTTATCCCTATTTCTGCCATGACCGCCGCTGGTCTTGGCAGGTTTGACAGAGGTGTCGGTGCTGCCGGGGGGCTGCAACTGAGGCGCGGCGGGTGCTCTGCGTTGACGCGAGCTTGGCGGAAGTCAAATCGATCCAGCGCTGCCCGGGACAGGTGTTGGGTCTGCTGTGAGTGCATGGAGCTACTCCAAGGCTAACACTACAGTGGTGCGATCTCCGCGGATCCTGTGGACGCTGGAGGGGGTTGGCATCTTTAGGACGAGGTATCCATAGTGGACTACAACCATGAACTGGTAGAGAGCAGGCCTACCGATGATGGTGTTGAAGGGGAGGCTGACATTGGAGACGTCGAAGAGGATGCTCTCTGTCCTGTAGTTTTCATGTGTCCCGAAGGTCACCCGCAGGTGGATGTTGCCATAAGGGATGATGCTCCCAGGTCCCACCCCCGAGAATGGGCTCGAGGGGGCAAGCTTGGACACTGGGATCTGCAGCTACTCGAATGCTGCCTGACTGAGGAGGTTGATGCCGTCCCCGACATATATCAAGATGTAGTGGAGCTTGACGTTGGCTATGGTGGGGGCGACTAGGAGAGGTAGTACCCCTGCCCCGGACATGTTCTTGGGGCAATTAGAGGCGTCAAAGCTGATCGGCGTCTCCTTCCAACGGTGGTGGTATGCCGGAGTGGGTACGGGGGCTATCGAAGCCACCTCACAACGAAGGGTCTTGACCGCGTTCCGGGATGCGGGATCCCAAGACCCTCCAAAGATGACGTGGAGGGTCTTGCGTCGCTCGTTGTCGCTGCTCACGTCGGAGTCCTCATCTTGGTGGACCACTTTGACGGCCCACTCTTCCTTCTGTTACTCCAGCTCCTCATCATTATCAACCTTGGGTTCGACCTTCTGCTTGCCCTCCCGTTGGCGGAAGGGGATGCCATCCGGGTGCTGCTGTGTCCATTCTTGATAGCGTTCGGCACACCTTTTTATCTCCCGGCACTTGCTCGCGGTGTGTTCACGAGTCTTGTGCATCGGGTAGGGCTTGACGTCTTCGTCAGCGGCTAGTGGCTGACTAGAACGTTTCTCCGAGCGTGGCGGCTTGCCTCCTCCGGTTGCGGCTGCTGCTGCGACTGGGGATCCATGCAGCTGCATATTCTGGCCGCCACCCCGGTTCTTGTTCTTCTTTTTGCCACTACTAGGGGTAGCAACTCCTTCTCCGGTCTGGCCAGCCCTGCCCACTCCGGAGGCGGGCTGAGTGTGCCAGTTGCAGCCTTCTGCCGCTCTAGCACACCGATCGACGATGGAGAAGAGCTCGAAGACGTCTCGTATGTTTTGCGTGGCTAGTTTCTCGAGCATCTTGTGGTCTCACACTCCCTGGCGAAATGGCACTATGACAGAGGCATTTGGGACGTTGGGAATGGAGTTGTGTACCAGAGAGAAATGCCGGTTGAATGACCAAAGCATCTCCTTGGGTTGCTGTCGCACAGCGTGGAGGTCGAGCTCGACGCTGGGGCGTGTGTAGGAGCTGCCGAAGTTCGTCGGGAACTACCGGCACAGCTCATCCCAAGAGGTTATAGACCCCTCGGGAAGGTTCATCAGCCATGAGCGGGCTGACCCAGTCAGGGCGACTGGGAAGTAGTTTGCCAGGATAGTCTCGTCCGCTCCCTCAGCAAGGGGCGTCGTGGTGTAGATCTGCGAGAACTCCGACGTATTGATGCTTCCGTCAAACTTCTCAAGGATATGTGGCCGGAACTTGCGCAGCCACATCGCGGAGCAGAGGTTCGGAGCCAACGCCGCGCAGACTCTGACGGGCTTCGTCGGAGATGCATATGGGACAGCATACCCCATGGCGGTTTGCTTCCTGATGTGCGACACTTGTTGGACCTGCTGTTGTGGCACAGGTTGTTCCATGCGCTGCTGCAACGGTACTGGTTGTGCCAAGTACTGTTGTTGCACACCCTGCTGCACCGTGTATTGCAGGGGAGCTGTCGAGCCGACGTGCTCTTGATCAGGTGGCGGAGGGTTTACCTGCGGCGCACCTTGGACGAAGGATGCCTCGTGAACATGGCATTGAGCCATATTCAGCGTTGAGGTTGCGCCGCCTTTCTCGCTGCCGCTCGATTATGACACGACCGTCCATGTGAGCTTGATGATGGTCAACCTCGGCCCTGAGGTCCTCCGTGCGGAGCCGGCCAATGCTCGTAGGCTTGGAGGAGCGGGAGTTGGTGGTGTGACGATCGATGGACGGCGTGCATGACAGTGACACAAGGCGCCTTCCCCTGTTGGGAGAGTTGACGGCTGTGACGAAGAAGTGGTCGATGTCTTGGACCCACTGCTGAGCTGCCCCCTGAGAGGCGTTCAGCGATGGTGGGTGGTGGAGGAGAGCTCTGGCCGCCGACCAAGCATTCTTCAGCTCACTGTTGGTGGAGCCGACTGAGCCGGGGCGTGTCCCAGCGTGCTATCTTGGCCAACCGTACCTGCACGGGGGCGAGATGGACCAGAGAGTGGCGCTTGAGCGACGAATATGGTCACCAGGCAACGGCCTCGGAAACTGCCTTCCACAGGCCTGATGAACACCATGGTGGTGAAAGCACTACCACTTTTTTTTGAGGGAAAAAGCCCCTTCCTGGCGCGCCAAATGTCGAAGGGTCAATGTGATACTTCCCCCGGATCTGCTAAGGAGCAGCCCGCGGAGGTTCTTATTCGGTGGGGCTTAGGCCTCAAACTAGTGTTCTAGTGGAAGAGTATGAGACAGTTGTTTTTGCGTGATTCGGGCCGCAAGGAGTGTAACACCCTACTCCACGGTGGATTGTATTGCTTGGTGAGTGTGTATGCGTGTGTGTTGGGGATTCTGAGTCTGGTCTGGTAGCAATGGCGGTCCGGGATAGCGCAACTCAAACACTCCACAGGCAAGCTGACGGCAGACACGGCCTAGAACTCCGCATTATCATCGTTAAACTCCCAATCCTGACCTGCAACTGTTGGTGGGGGAATTTCAACGGTGAGTACATGTCGTACTCAGCAAGTGTGGCAAGTATGACATGTAGCTAATTCAAATGACGACACTAATAAAGGCTAAGTGCTAAAAAGTACATTAAAACATTTGAAAAGCAATATATTGTATTTATGTGAAATAAACCCATCATAAGCCATGTAATCATCGTAATACCAGTTCATATTCATTACCATAATCCATGTTGAAGGTTCAATGCGACACTTCCCCCGGATCTGCTATGGAGCAGCCCACGAAGGTTCTTGTTCAGCGGGGCTTAGGCCTCAAACTAGTGTTCTAGCGGAAGAGTATGAGACAGTTTTTTTACGTGGTTTGGGCCGCAAGGAGCGTAACACCCTACTCCATGGTGGATTGTATTGCTTGGTGAGTGTGTTTGCATATGTGTGTGTATCGAGGATTCTAAGTCTGGTCTTTGTATCGGTGGCGGTCTGGGCCTTTTATAGTCAAGGTCGGACGCCTTACAAGTGGGGCCCGGGGGCCTGACAGGTGGTCCCGGGGTGATCTTATCCTAAAGATCTAAGGCTTCTTCTGTAAGCCTTCTCTGACCACGGACATGAGGACTCGCCGTCTTGCCGCCCGGGTAGTCAGTAGCCCACACGCCGTTGCTGACATTGGCAAGGGAATGTCCCATCCAACTGTCTCTGGCGCCGTAAGCTACCCACTTGGCGAAGTTGGATAGGCCTGCGACGCCTTCACTGTTATGCGATTAGTCACAGCGGTACCTGACATTAGGCATGCACCGCGCCATGCGTCTGGGGAAGCCGCGTATCTTCAAGGCTTCATGGAGACAAGGTGCACCGCCCTATTAACTCTTCTACTATCTGCTCAGGGCATGTGGACTTACCATGCGGCCAGCGGGGAGCTCTCCGCCATGGTGGAGGTCGCGCTCGTCTTGTGGGCCACGTGGTAGCTTAGGTGCTCACCTCCGTGGGGGAGGCTAGGTCTCAACTTCGGGGGCCACATGGCAGCTTGGGATCTCACCTTCGTGGGGGGAGGCCAGGTCTCAACTTTGTGGGTCACGTGGCAGCTTGGGAGCTCACCGCTGTGGAGGAGGTCGGGTCCTGCCCTGCTGGAAACGTGGCTACCTTGGAGCTTGTTGTCAATGTGGAGCTGAGCTCTCCCCTTTTGGATGTCTCGTTGGCACCCCGGACTTCCCATTCGAGGCTGGCGGGTCTAGGTTTCTTTGAACACGTGGCGCCCTCGGCTCCTGTCCATGTTGGGAGGTGAGGCACCTTGGCAGCTCTAACTTGTGCGTGAGGGTACCCGGTCTGCTGGGTACCGACAATCTATATTCCAGATTTCTCATTACAAATAACCATAATAAATATCAGAATTTAATCCATAACCATCTATAACAAAATTACCAACCTGTAACCATAACCATTCCAAATCCCAATTTCCTCTAATCATGTGAGGGTCCAGGTTGCTCATAATCGGGAGCACGGCTATCATGATAGTTTTTAGACACACTCTGCAGATGTTGTACCACTTTACCCACGTGTTTGTGATTCATCACCATTCGATGACTATAGAATCTCAATTATGCCGTCTCACACTTGCTTAGGTGTGTGGCCAAGAGATCACAAAATAGCCTTTACAAAGGGATTACTAGCCTATTTAGACCCCACTGAGGATTCACCAGTGGCGATGTCTCCAACAAAGCACATCTTCAACCAAGGGCACCCTCTTGAGCCATTCGGATACCAGGGTAGTCCCACCAATCATCAACAAACCCAATACGACTACCCCTTCCCCGAGCATCCTTAATGGTCCAAATAGCACTGACAAAGCCCTAATTAATCAGCTACGCCACACTCATACTTGGCCTCGTGGTGGCACTGTAAATCCTGGATGGTCGCTCCACGAACCGGTCCTTAGACTAAAGCAAGCGAAACCACCATGACATCCAACCCATCCACATACCATGCTTGCTTAGATCACCCATTACCACATCATATTAACCAGTTCATGTTGATCATAATCTCATAACTACATAATTAAGTTAAGTGCTATAGTTGTGTCCCATCCCAAATAATTAAGCGAAGCAAAAAGGTAAAGATCCCATCCCGACTCTCTACCATATATTCCAGGTGACAAGGGTGGTTAAAAAAACTAGTAAACTTCCTACCATAAGATTCCCATCAAATTGACACAAGCATGCAGTTTGCAAACAAAATATTTATTTTAAAAATTGGATCAATATGCTTCAAGGACACTTGCCTTGCTCTTGGGATTTGTTCGGGTCAAAGCCTTCAAACTCTTGGTGCTGGAGATCCTCCGTGGCACTCTCTAGCCCAAATCCGTCTAATTTGCGCAATCAACATACAAACAAGAAACACAATCAAAGAGTGCACAAACATAACTCAATATGACATGATATGCATGATTAATGCAAATGCAAGGTGGAACATGTTAATGAGTTGTTCTTAATGATCACTAACTATTTCTAATAGATTTTAGCAAGTTTATGCAGGTTTGGTTTTGATTTGAAACAATTTAGATTTTAATTCAACAGAAGTTAACCAGGAAAATCGGACTAGTCCGCCAGGGACTAAAATAGTCCGCACTGCGCAAGAACAGCAGATTAGGATTTTCTAGATCGACGTGAATTTGGGAAACGGGGTTGAATTCACGTAAGGAAAATAGAATAGCAGGTATACCAGGTTTTTAGAACTCCAATGAATCAAGGATCTTGGAGGAAACACTTGGATCTTGAAGATCTAGGGTTGATGAAGAACTTGATGATAAATTATTGATGAAGAGCATGAACTTGGTGGAGATCTTGATCCTCTTTCGTTTCCTCCACTTCTTCATCTTGTTCTAGATCTCCTTTTCCCTCCTTGGTGGCAGCTAATCACGAGCTAGGGTTTGGGTGTGGTGGGAAAGTGGCAAATAGATGTCAAGGCAAGGGGTAAGGTTGTCTATATAGAGTTGGAGGCTAGGGTTAGATGGATTTTGAGTTTGAGATGAGTAGAGGTCAGTTTAGAGTCCCACATGGGCTCTAAAAGAGTTAGGCACAACGTCCCTAGCCCACTTAACATAAAAACCAAGGAAGAAGTCGTGAATTAAAAGATCATCTCAAAGTCCGATTTATCGGACAAGTCCGAAAAGGACCGGACTAGTCCGAAGTAGGACAAAGAGATATCGGACAAGTTCGGGCTGGATATCGGACAAGTACGAACTTATCCAGAGGGGCCAAACAGACAAGTCTGGCCAAAAAATGGACAAGTCCGACTTTAATCAGAGGAAAAACGGACAAGTCCGCCAGAACACCGGACTAGTCCGGACAAGTCCATTTGAAGTTAGAGAAAAATCGGACTAGTCCGCACCACAATCGGACTAGTCTGCACTTGCTAGAATTTTTAAGTGCGGATTTGCTCTAAATTCATTTTAAACTTGTTCCTTTTGATGTGGATTAATGTTAGACATGTATTAGAATGTATGCAACACATGATACATGAAAATGAGGGTGTTACTAACCTACCCCCCTTAAAATGAATCTTTCCCTCAAGATTCGACGCCGAAGAGAAAAGATAAGGACATTCCTTCTTGAGATCATCTTCTAGCTCCCATGTTGCCTTTTATTCTGTATGATGCATCCATTGAACTTTACACCATCTAATGACCTTGTTTCTCGTGACTCTTTCCTTTGTTTCCAAGATTTTGATTGGTTGCTCGGCATAAGTCAAATCTTCCTCTAGTTCCAATCCTTCCATTGGTAGTTGTTCTTCCGGTACTCTCAAGCACTTCTTGAGCTGGGAAACATGAAAGACATCATGGACATCTGAAAGATGAGTTGGCATCTCCAACTTATATGCTACTTCTCCCCTTTTGTCCAAAATCTTGAATGGCCCAATATAGCGAGGTGCTAGCTTGCCTCTTATGTTAGACCTTTTATGACCTCTCATTGGTGACACCTTGAGATATATGAAGTCCCCCACTTCAAAGGCTAGTTTCCTTCTCCTATTATTTGCATAGCCTTTTTGCCTTGATTGAGCGGCCCTCAAGTTCTCACGGATTACCTGAACTTGTTTTTCAGCTTCTTGCAGCACATGGAGTCCAAATACTAGATTCTCCCCATTCTCACTCCAAAACAAGGGTGTCCTACACTTCCTTCCATATAGTGCTTCATAAGGTGACATTTTCAAGCTTGCTTGGTAACTATTGTTGTATGAAAATTCTGCATATGGCAAGATCCTATCCCAACTTTTCCCATGCTTTAAAGCACAAGCTCAATATGATTGGTCCTCTCAGTTTGTCCATCCGTTTGAGGGTGATATGCTGAGTTGAAATTCATCCTTGCTGCCAAAGCTTCATGCAATTTTTGCCAAAACCGGGAGGTAAATTGAGAACCTCTATCCGATACTATCTTCTTTGGAACTCCATGCAAACATACTATTTTCCCCATATACAGTTCCACCAATTTCTCTCTGTTGAAGGTGGTCTTGACAGGGAATAAAGCGAGCTTACTTGGTTAACCAATCAACAATTACCCAAATCGAGTCATAACCGGACTGAGTACGTGGCAATCCAATTATAAAGTCCATACCAATCTCTTCCCACTTCCATTCCGGAATCCTCAATGGCTGCAATTATCCAACTAGCCTTTGATGTTCCGCCTTCACCCGTTGGCACACATCACACAAAGCTACATATTTGGCTATGTCTTTTTTCATGCTAGTCCACCAATAGCACGTCTTCAAGTCTTTGTAGATCTTTGTACAACCGGGGTGAATCGAGAATGGCGAGTCACGTGCCTCCTTTAGTATCAATTCTCGAATATGCTTTACATTGGGCACGACAATCCTTCTTCCAAGCCATAGAGTGCCATGCTCGTCCTCATCAAATCTGAATTCTCTCCCTTCTTGGGTCCTTGATTTCTTGGATTTCCTCATCCTTTGTTTGACCCTCTCGAATTTGTTGCTCCAAAGTCAGATTTCACTCCATCATCCCAATCTCATTGACAAATCCGAGATTCAACCGTTCAAACTCCTTACATAACTCGGATGGTAACTCTCGAACTGTGAGTTGATGACTTACTCCTTTCCTACTCAATGCATCAGCCACAACATTAGCCTTCCATGGATGATAATTGATTCCCAAATCATAATCCTTGATGAGATCCAACCATCTCCGTGGCCTCAAATTCAGATCCGTTTGTATGAAAATATTCTTAAGGCTCTCATGATCCGTATAAATTTCACACCTATGTCCAAGGATATAATGTCTCCAAATCTTCAATGCGTGCACCACGGCTGCAAGTTCCAAATCATGCATAGGGTAATTCTGCTCATGTTTCTTCAATTGTCTCGATGCATAGGCGACCACTTGCCTTCTTGCATGAGCACACATCCAAGTCCTTGTCTCGATGCATCACAATATATGTCAAAACTCTTGCTTACATCCGACAAAAGAAAAACTAGGCTGTAGTTAACCTCTTCTTTAGTTCCTCAAAACTGTTTTGACACGCTTCAGTCCACCAGAAAGCCTTTCCCTTCATTAGCAATTCCGTCATTGGCTTGGCTATGTTGGAAAAGTCCTTGATGAACCTACGGTAATATCCAGCCATCCCAAGAAAACTCCGGATCTCCTTTATGTTTTGCGATGGCTCCCATCTCAACACGCCCCTCACCTTTTCGGGGTCAACCGAAACTCCTCCTCCTCCTGAAATGATATGACCCAAAAATGATACTTCTCTCAACCAAAACTGACACTTGTTGAACTTGGCATACAATTGGTGCTCCCTCAATTTCCACAATGTAAGCCTCAAGTGTTCCTCATTTTCCTTCTCATCCTTCGAGTAGATCATAATGTCGTCAATGAATACCAGTACAAACTTGTCCAAGTACTCCATGAAGACCTTATTCATGAGGTACATAATGTAGGCAGGTGCATAGGTCAATCCAAAGGACATCACGGTGTACTCATATGATCCATACTGTGTGCTAAAAGCTGTCTTGGGTATGTCCGATGGTCGAATCTTCATTTGAAAGTATCCCGACCTCAAATCAATCTTGGAGAAGACACAAGCACCCTTCATCTGATCAAAGAAGTCTTCTATACGTGGCATGGCGTACTTGTTCTTGATGGTCACCTCGTTGAGAGCTCGGTAATCCACACACATCCCTTGGGACCAATCCTTCTTATCCACAAATAGAACGTGCGCTCCCCGAGGTGAAGAGCTTGGGCGAATAAAACCCTTCTTTAGATGCTCTTTGATTTGCTTCTTGAGCTCCACTAATTCCTTAAGAGGCATCCTATATGGACTCTTGGCTATGGGTGCAGTTCTAAGTATTAAATCAATAACAAACTCAATGTCTCAATCAGGTGGCATACTTGGAAACTCATCCGAGAACACATCCTAAAATTCACACACCACCGGAATCTCCTCAATTGCGACACCGTCCATGTGATTCAGCTCCAATTGCCTCGGTGCGTGTTGAGATGCTTCAAATTTTACGGTGATCCCTTCTTCGTTGTTCAACATCACCGTCTTCGTGGCACACTCAATAACTCCATTGTGCTTCCTCAACCAGTCCATACCAAGTATAATGTCCAATACTTGAGAATCCAAGACAATGATGTTGGCGGAGAAGTCTACCCCCCTTATTCTAAGGCTTACTTTTGGACATACTATATTTGTCCTCATCTGTCCTCAAGGAGACTTAACCAATAGAGTAAACTTCAAATGAGAGATAGGCAAACTATACTTGGCAACATATTTTGATGCAATGAATGAATGTGATGCTCCAGAATCAAATAACATAGTCGCCGGGTAGGATTTTGCGAGAAACATACCAATCACCACGTCATCCGCTTGTTGAGCATCATCCATAGAGACATGGTTCACATTGCCACGAGCGAAATTCTGTTGTCCATGATTTCCTTGTGGCTGTCCTCCATTGGGCCTTGGGTTTTGCCTCGGCGCATTGCTTCCCTGACCAAGGCCTGACTTAGGACATTGATGTGCAAAGTGTCCAACTTCTCCACAAGTATAGCACTTCTTTGCTGCACCAGAGTTGTAGGAACGAGCTTGGTTCTGAACATTTGCACCAGAAAAATTAGCACGAGGTGCAAAAGGCATTGGAGGCCTATGTGCTTGCACGACAGGGCGCTGCTGCACAAACTGAGCTGGGTGCGGTGCATATCCAGGGCGATGAGCAGGCGCAGAAGAGCTGTAATATGGCGCATTAGGAGGCGCAAAGTGAGGGCGCACATTACTTCCTTGTTACTGTCCTTGATATGGTGCCTTCCTCTTGTTGTCTTGCTCCATCTCACGGACCTTGTTCTCCACAACAATTGCTCTGTCCACAAGCTTCTGGAAGTTGGCATAATCACAATTGATCAATTGCACTTGGATTTCATTGTTAAGGCCCCTCATGAACAAATATTGCTTCCGGCTATCCCAACTAACATCTCCAGGGGCATACCTTGAAAGTTGAGTGAATTTATTGAGATATCCACCCACACTCGATCTTCCTTGCCTCAAGTTCTCAAATTCTTGCCTCTTCAAGATCATAACTCCTTCCAACACATAATGAGAATGTAAGCTCTCCTTGAATTCAGCTCAAGTAATCCTCTCCTGGTTCTCATGAGAATTACATAGCGAATCCCACCAATCGACTGCTTCTTCAACAAGTTGATGAGATGCAAATAGCATCTTCTCCTGATCACTACATTGGACAATGGATAGCTTCTTTTCCACGGACTTGAGCCAATCATCGCCGTACATAGGGCTAGCGGCTTGAGCAAAGGTCGGTGGCCTAGTCCTCATAAACTCTCCCATCCGGTTATGAGGAGGTGGGGGTGGCGGTGGAGGCATGTGGGGCTGATTGTTTATGTTACCAGCCTACAGCTGTCCCATAGTTTGTATCATGGTCTGCATGAGCTGGTTTTGCATAGCCAATAGCTGCTCAATATTGATAGTTCCCTGAGCAGGTCCTTGTACATGGTTATCTGAGGTGCTCCATTGTTCTCCTCCTCATCATTGCCATCCCTCTGGTTGCGAGTCCTCACCATCTGAAGAAAAGCAAGAGAGAAGAATTTAGAAATGTCCCCAACTATATGCATCAAGGGATATGAAACTAAACAACTACCTATACTAGCCTACATGGACATGTCAATGCTAAGGCATCCCAAAATCCTCTATTAAGCACACAAGCAAACTATATATAGCAAATAGCACACCAAGCAAAAACACATCGATTCATGAGTGCTCCTATGTGCTCTAAAGTGTACATTGTATCTAGGCTGCGTCCTACGGTCAACCTGTGGCTCTGATACCAATTTGTTACACCCAGATCCGAAAATGAAGCAAGTGAACACATATGTGTGCCGAGGACGTTTAACACACATACACGAGTGCAATCACAAAAGGATATACAGAAAATTACCACATAATAAGATTAATTAACCACTTCTATTACACAATTCATAATATCCTCGAATACAAGTTCTAATGAATATTAATGACAAGTTTCAACTAATGCAGCGGAAATAAACTAATTAAGCAAACTAAGCAAAAGGGATAGCGCAGCTCCAACACCCACAGGCAAGCTGACGGCGGCCACGTACTAGAACTCCGCGTTATCATCGTTAAACTCCCAATCCTGACCTGCAACTGTTGGTGGGGCAATTGCAAGGGTGAGTACATGTCGTACTCAGCAAGTGTGGAAAGTATGACATGTACCTGATTCAAATGACGACACTAATAAAGGCTAAGTGCTAAAAAGTACATTAAAACATTTGAAAAGCAATATATTGTATGTATGTGAAATAAACCCATCATAAGCCATGTAATCATCATAATACCAGTCCATATTCATTACCATCATCCATATTGCAGATTTCTCATTACCAATAACCATAATCAATATCAGAATTTAATACATAACCATCCATAACCAAATTACCAACTCATAGCCATAACCATAACCATAACCATTACAAATCCCAATTTCCTCTAATCATGTGAGGGTCTAGGTTGCTCATAATCTGCAGTACGACTATCATGATAGTTTTTAGACACACTCTGCATGGGTTGTACCAGTTTACCCATGTGTTTGTGATTTCATCACCTTTCAATGACTATAGAATATCAATTATGTCATCTCACACTTCCTTAGGTGTGTGGCCAAGAGATCACAAAATAGCCTTTACAAAGGGATTACTCGCATATTTAGATCCCACTGAGGTTTCACCGGTGGCGATGTCTCCTACAGAGCATATCATCAACCAAGGGCCCCCTCTTGAGCCATTCGGATCCCAGGGTAGTCCCACCAATCATCAACAAACCCAATCCGACTACCCCTTCCCCGAGCATCCTTAATGGTCCAAATAGCACTGGCAAAGCCCTAATTAATCAACTATGCCGCACTCATACTTGTCCTCATGGTGGCATTGTAAATCATGGATGGCCGCTCCACGAATCGGTCCTTAGATCTAAAGCAAGCGAAACCACCATAACATCCAACCCATCCACATACTATGCTTGCTTAGATCACCCATTACCACATCATATTAACCAGTTCATTGTAACACCCTCATTTTCATGCATCATGCCCTACATACATTCATATACATGTTTAACATTAACCCACATCAAGAGGAACGAGTTTAAAATTGATTTGGCTCAAAAGGGCACTTAAAATGCTGAAAAGTGCGAACTAGCTGATTTTAGTGAGGACTAGTCCGATTTCTCTCTGACTAAAATCAAACTTATCCGTTTTTGCTGTGGACTAGTCCGATTTTGCCTCTGGACATTTTCGGACTTGTCCGATTTTGTGCAGACTAGTCCGGTATTCCAAGAATCCTTAAAAATTTGCTATGTCCCTGGACTTGTCCAGACTAGTCCAGTGTCCCAGCGTACTTGTCTGATTTGCTCTCTGACTAAAGTCGGAATTGTCCGATTTTAGGCCAGACTTGTCCGATTTTTTCTCTGGACATTTTCGGACTAGTCCGGTCCTTTTCGGACTTGTTCGATATTTCGCGACTTTGAATTAATGTTTTGTTTTACGACTTGTTTCTTGGGTTTCACGTTAAGTGGGCCTAGGGACATCGTACCTAACTCTTTTAGAGCCCATGTGGGACTCTGAACCGGTCTCTACTTCTGTCAAAACTCGAAATCCATCTAACCCTAGCCTCCACCTCTATATAAACAACCCCACCCCTTAGCTTGACATCTATTTGACACTTCTCTACCCATCCAAATCATAGTTCGTGGAGAGCCACCATCAAGGAGGGAGGAGGAGATACCAAGCAAGAAGAAGAGAAGGAGAAAATGAAAGAGGATCAAGATCTCCATCAACTTTTAGTTCTTCAGCAACAATCCACCATCAAGTTCATCATCAACCCTAGATCATCAAGATCCAAGTGTTACCTCCAAGTTTCTTCATTCATAGGAGTCATAAACACCTGGTATACCTTCTATTCTCTTATTCTTACGTTAATCCAACCCCGTTTTCCCAAATTTACATCGATCTAGAAAACCCTAGTTCGCTAGTTCTGCGAAGTGCAGACTAGTCCGGCCTTCTGCAGACTATTCTGATTTTGCTGACTAAATTGTGTTGAATTGATTCTAAAATTAGATATAATCAACTCCAAACATGTATAAACTTGTTAAGAGCTATTAGAACTAATTAGTGATCATTAAAATCAATCTATTAACAAGTATCACCTTGCATTTGCATTAATCATGCATGTCATGTCATATTGAGTAATATTTGTGTAAGACCTATGTGTGCTGAATACATTGGCTTGTAGTGAATACACTTGGCTTTGATGATAAAAGTTTTAAATATCACCAAAACACCTCTTTGTCAAGGTCCGACTCTAGCTCTGAGCTACAGCAAGGTCCGACGGTAGGTCCGGCTTGTTTTGGGTAGCTCCGGCTACGTTAGATGCTAGGTTCGGCTTCTTGGTAAGGTCCGACTAGCTTTGGTTAGCTCCGGTGAGCTTTATCTTTAGCTCTGGCATGTCTTTGATAGCTCCGGCATATACTTGATAGCTCCGACATTCTTTTGCTAAGCTCCGACGTACTTTGTCTAGCTCTGGTTTTGGGTTGACTAGTTTTGACTAGTTTTTGGTAAGCTCCGGTGCTAGGATCTACTAGTTTTGGAAAGCTCCGACGCTAGGTTCTACTAGCTTTTGATAGCTCCGGCTCAAGCTCCGGGTTGCTCTGGCAAGGTCCGGAACTTGACCTAGGTGCTTCTGCTTTTCATTTGCAATGTTTCGTACTTGCTTTACATGATTGGAAAGATTGCTTAGTATTCATTTGCTAAGTTTTTGGTGCGTTTTGGATGATATGGTTGATATCGTTTCTACTGTGTTTTTGCAACATGCTTATGTGAGGTGCTCACATAAGGTGTTGTGTTCGGAACTAACTTGAGTCAAGTCAAGGACTTGGGCTCTTATGGATTGTTTGTTTGTTCATGTGCAGGTGTTGCTTGAGTTCAAGTCATGGCCGGTGACAGGATCCATTGGACTAGTCTCAGGAGGAGATGAGGTTCCAACAACCAAGTTCGGGAGGAACTGTGGTTGAGCTGATTAGGAGGTCGCGCAGGATGATTGAATCAAGGGCAGTGCATATGAAGGTCAAAGGAAGGTGTTCGCACGTATGCATGAGGTGCATGACGTGGCAATATGCTTCTAGAGACGGATTATGGAAGGAAGATCTGATCGGAAGGATCGGATCGTATCGGTTGAAGACTTTGGCTGCGGCGGAGTCGGTTATGGCTCAATATGGAAATATCGAGTTGGTTATGTTAGGATTTCGTGTGGGTCAAGAATTTGAGTTGTTTAGGAATGTGGGATACGTTCCTAAGGTGTTTGGAAGTCTTAAGATTGCTTCTATCTGCGTATAGAAGAGTCCTAAGCAGTTATAGAAAGTTCTGATTGTGATCGGATTAGGATTGGAGTCCTAGTTGAGATTGGGATGGCCTAAGGGCTGGTTATAAAAGCAAGGGAAGGCCAAAGCTCGAGGGAGACGACTTTGGGGGCTGTTCCTCTTGTGTTCTATTTAATAAAATTCATAGTTTGAAGGAACTTTTGTGCCTTGTTCGTCCGACTTGTTCCAGACGAGTTTTACTCGTCGAGTTTCTGGACAGCACTATCATCGGTGGTTTTATCATAACTCGAGTTTTATAGATCCAATTGACGTGATTCCTTTTGGGTTGTCTTCACAACTTGATTGTCTATCATCTGTCAAAATTTCACGGTCATTGGATTTGTAGTTTCTGAGCTACACGAGTTTATTTGCAGCATTCCAGAAACTGTTTTTCTCGGGTAGGTCAGATTGACCATAGTCTGATCTTTTGATTATAACTTGAGTTTTTCTCGACGGATTTGAGTAATTCTTTTTGTGTTGTCTTCGTGACTTGATTCTCTCTGATATCTATCACTTTTGTCATGGTGAAACACGTTTAGATTAGTCTCATACACGATTTCTTTAATAGATCATTTTTCTACTGAAGGGATTAGGGTTTTATTGTTTCCGCTGCGTAAGATTTCTAAATCTACCATTCACCCCCCCCTCTGGTAGCTTTTCACGTGCTCTTCGATCCTACAATTTGGTATCAGAGCCACGGTACTCTAATATTTGTGATTTGCACGTGTTTTTGACTAATCATCATGGAGAAGTACTCCGCCAAACCTTGTGTGTTTGCTGGTATTGATTTTCAGGTTTGGAAGGCATGCATGGAAGCCTTCATCCAGGCGCAAGGCTTCGCAATATGGGAAAAGGTGTACAAACCTTATGAAGTCCCACCTAACGATCAAGTTACGGCTACGAACCTCCGGGACGTCGACAATAACAACAAAGCACGAAACTTGATCATCCAAGGACTCACTCAAAGCGACTTTGATCGTGTCGCACACCTCCGATCAGTATACGATGTTTGGAGCGCTCTCTGTGATTACCATGAAGGCTCCAACACAATCAAAGAGGTAAAACAAGATATGTTCAAAAAGGAATATATGCGTTTTGAGATGCAAACCGGTGAGTCTATAGATGATCTCTTTGCTCGTTTCAATAAAATTCTCAGCAACTTACGTAGTATCAATTTAAATTTTTCTGATGCTGAGAATGCTAGACAACTCCTTAGTGCATTAGATATGTCAATTTGGGATATGAAAGTAACGTCTATACATGAATCAACTGTCATGAGTTCTCTTACATTAGATGTACTCTATTCTAAACTAAAAACTCATGAAATTGACATCCGAGCACGTAAGAACCCAAACAAGTCTATTGCATTTGTCTCACAACGTGATATGTCTAGCTCCGGCCAATCATCATCTTGCAATACTCTTGCTTTATTGTCCTCGCTAACCCTAGAACAGATCGAAGAATTTCCAGAAGAGGAGTTGGCACTCATCTCTACTAGATTCTCAAAAGCATTGCAAAATGTGAGAACTAGAAGGAGAGGAAGCTCCGACCTCAACGCTATTTTGAATGTGGTAAAATAGGACACTTTCGTACAGAATGCCCTAACCTTTCAGGTCCGACCACCCGGGAAGAAAAACAAAGCAAGGTCCAGACCTCCTCTGGAAACTCCAACAAGAAGAAGAAGGGTACCATAGGACGCAAGATGATTAACAGCTTCATCACCGCACTTCAAGAACTTAGTTCAAGTGATGTAGACTTTGAAAGTGATGGAGACGATGACGACCTGGCCAATTTATGCTTCATGGCGGGCAAAACAAGATCAAGATCAAGTCAGGAGGATGCAGAACACAACAGTGAAGACGATGAGGTATGTTCTACCTGCAATGAAATGTGTGATGCTATTTCTCGTGCAACTATTATTGTCAAGAAAAAGGACAAAAAGCTTAGGGATAATGCTGCTAAAATTGAATCACTAGAATCTGAAAATAACCGTTTAAAAACTTTGATTCCTAGTGATGATGCATGTCCCTCATGTGACTTAATCTATGAACAATTGTCCACATTAAGAAGTGCACACTCCTCCACTCTAGATAGACTTGATGAAGAAATTAAAAAGAACAAAGAGCTTGCTGCACTTAATGATAAAAACTTGAAAGATGCTAGCTGTTCTACAATTGATTTGCATTGTTCTACTTGTGATGATCTTGATAAGAAACTACAGGATGCTATGAATGAAATTTCTATATTGAACAATGCTTTACGTTCTCATGAAGTTAAATTTTGTTCCAATTGCAAACTAAAAAGAAAAACTTCATGTGAAAATTGCCTTGATCTGTCCAATAAACTTGACAACATGCATAGGACATTAGATTGGTATTGTAATGGGAATAAGAACCTAAACTTGCTGCTGAATTCTTCCAAATCTTGCAATGATAAAACTGGTTTAGGTTTTGATTCTCATGCTCATGCTAAGGCACATCCACCTAAAATTGTAAAGTCATTAGGAAGTGGTTTGATTCAAACAGTTCCTAAACAACAAGGAGTGGTTTTCAAATCTGCAGGAGTGTTGCCTCATTCGGTTTCAAATAAAAGTATTGCTTGCTCATATAGACATGAACACAAAGTTAAATTTCATTGTGCATTCTGTGGTAGAGATGGTCATGTCATTGATTTTTGTTATAGACTAGCTAAACAATAGAAAAAGGAAAGAAAAATTGCTAGATCTTATAACTTTCATGCAATTAGAAAAACACAACATGCTTTAGTGAGTCAGAAATTTGAAAAGGTAGTTTCCGAACCTTCTGGTAAGAAATCCGCAAAAGCAGCTCCGATAGTTCTGATAGCTCCGAGAGCTCCCAGATCTTCTGTTGTTCCCTCCGGAGCTTCAGTTTTTGCCTCCGGACCTTCTGCTTTTACCTCCGGAGCTACTGGTTTTCACTCTAAACAAGTAACAACTTCTAAATCAACTGTTAAGAACAGAAAACCTCAATCTTTGACTCATAAACCTGCTGTTTTATCTCAGCTTTCGCGTATTTTTCCTGCTGCACGTCGTGTGACTCAGTATTGGATACCTAAATGCCTTTTGACTAACCCCAGTATTGAGTCATCGACGTATTGTGCTTTTATGTAGGTTACACGTTTGAGGAAGGAGAACGTTTGGATTGTGGATTCAGGTTGCTCACGCCACATGACCGGTAACAAAGATTGGTTCTCCTCCCTCTCTTTTGTGTCACGTGTAGAGAATGTTACTTTTGCCCATAATTCTTCAACTCCTATAATTGCTAAGGGTTCGGTTAGAGTAAATGATCACTACACTTTGAAAAATGTGGCACTTGTTAAAAATTTGAAATACAACTTGCTTTCTGTTTCACAATTGCTAGATGAAAATCTAGAAATTATTTTCAATAAAAACTGCTGCAAAGTTGTAGGTTCAAATAGTGAGCTTATTTTTAACATGTCTCGGTTTGGAAGAGTTTTTAAAGCTGATTTTGACATGTCTTCCTCTAAGCATAGGTGCCTAATTGCTAATGATTCAAAGGACTTATATTTTTGGCATCGTAGACTTGGTCACGTAGGCTTTGATCACCTAACGCGTGTTAGTGCTCTTGATCGCATACGTGGGCTGCCTAAGCTTAAAGGGGACAAAGAAATTGTGTGCTCTTCCTGTAGACATGCTAAGATGGTTGCAGGTTCACATACTCCTCTCACAATGATCATGACAACTGAACCATGTCAACTTTTGCATCTTGACACCGTAAGACCTTCACGTGTCCAATCCTTCGGAGGTAAATGGTATGTTCTTGTGATTGTTGATGATTATTCTAGATACTGTTGGGTTTACTTTATGGCGTCTAAGAATGAAGTTTTTAGTCACTTTAGAACTTTATTTCTTAGATTATCAATTGATCACCCAGGATCTTTAAAGGCAATTAGAAGTGATAACGGAACTGAATTTAAAAATCAATCTTTTGATCACTTTTGTGCTGCGAAATGGAATAGATCATCAACTTTCTTCACCATATGTACCCCAACAAAACGGTGTTGTAGAAAGAAAGAACAGAACCTTAGTTGAGATGGCTAGGACTATGCTTGATGAATATCAAACTCCTAGGAAATTTTGGGCTGATGCATTAGCAACCGCTTGTTATGTCTCAAATCGTGCTTTCTTGCGTTCTAAGCTAGGTAAAAAACCATATGAGCTCCGGTTTGGACATAGGCCTAGTGTTACACACTTTCGGGTCTTTGGTTGCAAATGCTTTGTTAAGAAACATGGTAACCTTGATAAATTTGAACCTAGATCCAATGATGGCATGTTTCTTGGTTATCCATCTCATACTAGAGGCTACCGTGTGCTTTTACTTAACACTAACAGAATTGTGGAGACTTGTGAAGTGTCTTTTGATGAAGCTAGCCCAGGTACTAGCTCCGGTGTTGCAGGACCAGATCCGTATCCTCAGGGGGAGGGTATTTTCGAAGAAGAAGAAGAAGAGCCGGTGATACTGCCTGGTAGTTCCAAGGCTGACACGTATCCAGCTCCGGACATTGAACAAGCTCCGGCTATCACCTCTGCTGGTCCTGATCGTCCACAAGTCACAAGCTCATCAATCTACGATGAACCTAATGAAGAAGAAGCTTGTGAGACATCTATTCCCCTACGTTTTTACAAAGATCATCCCCCACATCAGATGATTGGAAGCTTGCACGAACGAGTCACACGGTCCAGGTTTTGCGATCCAAACTCTCATGCTCATTCTGCTTTTGTTGCTTCTTTTGAACCCAAAGATATATCACACGCACTCACTAATGAATCTTGGATTATTACCATACAAGAAGAGTTAGAAAATTTTGAAAGAAATAATGTTTGGAAACTTGTACCTCCACCTCAAGGTCACACTTTAATTGGAACTAAATGGGTATTTAAAAATAAACAAAGTGAGGATGGGGTTGTGGTTAGGAATAAGGCTAGGTTGGTTGCTCAAGGTTTCACTCAAGTTGAAGGTCTAGATTTTGATGAAACTTTTGCTCCTGTCGCTAGATTAGAAGCCATCAGAATTTTGTTAGCTTTTACAGCATCTAAAGGTTTTAAGCTATATCAAATGGATGTTAAAAGTGCTTTTCTTAATGGCTACATAGATGAGGAGGTTTATGTCAAACAACCACCAGGTTTTGAAAATCCAGATTTTCCTAATCATGTTTACAAACTGTCCAAAGCCTTATACGGTCTCAAACAAGCCCCTAGAGCATGGTATGATAGGTTAAAAACATTCTTACTTGAAAAGGGATTTACAATGGGCAAGGTTGATAAAACTCTTTTTGTTCTTAAACATGGCAATGACTCATTATTCGTTCAAGTGTATGTGGATGATATTATCTTTGGTTGTGCTTCTCATGATCTTTTGTCCAAGTTTTCAGCAATGATGAGTTCCGAATTTGAAATGAGTATGATGGGTGAACTCACTTACTTTTTGGGGCTGCAAATCAAGCAAACCAAGGAGGGTACCTTTGTGCATCAAACGAAGTATACCAAAGACCTCCTAAGGCGCTTGAACATGGACAAAAGCAAGCCTCTTCGGACACCAATGGGAACAGCAACAACACTTGAACTTGATGAAGATGGTGAATCCGTGGATCAAAAAGAATATAGAAGCATGATCGGATCACTTTTGTACCTCACGGCATCAAGACCGGACATACAATTCAGCGTATGTCTTTGTGCACGGTTTCAAGCCTCCCCACGTGTTTCACATCGTCAAGCCGTCAAAAGAATTCTCAGGTACTTACATGGAACTCAAGAATTTGGCATTTTTCTTCCTTCTTCCTCAACCGTTACCTTGAAAGCTTTTTCGGATGCTGATTTTGGGGGTTGTAGGATTGATAGGAAAAGTACTTCCGGTGCTTGTCATTTTCTTGGTAATTCTCTTGTTGCTTGGTCCTCTAGAAAACAAAATTCAGTTGCACAATCCACAACCGAATCTGAATATGTAGCTGCTGCTAGTGCTTGCTCACAAATTCTTTGGATTGTTCAAACACTTAAGGACTATGGGGTTGATCTAGATAGTGTTCCACTGTTTTGTGATAACACTAGTGCTATTTGCATTGCCAAAAACCCCGTGCAACATTCTAGAACTAAGCACATTGATATTAGGTATCACTTTCTCCGAGATAACGTTGAAAAAGGAAACATTGTGCTTCACCATGTAGATACCGAACATCAATTGGCTGACATTTTTACAAAACCTTTGGATTTCACTCGTTTTTGTTTCATTCGTAGTGAAATAGGGGTTATGCATCCTCATGGCTTAAATTGAGGGGGAGTTTTCGAAACTTGGGAAGTCTACGTGTGGATCTGAAATAAAAATAATAAGAGCATAGTATTTCGTACATATATGACTTTGTGATTCCTTTTACATGCTGAAAGTTCTTACTACATTACTCGTGTTATACATTTTGTAGTTTTTGCCATGTCTAGTAATTGGAATAATTACTTACACTAAATATGGTCATGGTCGAACTTTCTTGCTGTTTTGAACTTGCTGCATGCTCACAAGTGCTTTTAATCATTAAGAATTCATCAAGTAATCAGCTCACATGTTGAGTTTTTATGAACAAATATAAATTGAGAAAAGATCAAGAGAATATGCATGCATTGCACTTCTTCTTTTGAGATGGCTTGTCATTGCACTTAGATATGAACTTGGAAGAAGTTGTGTATGACTAAAACCATGTCCTTAAGCTTCTGATTGTCAAATGACATAGGCTTGGCTTGGTTGGTTAGAATAAGGCAGATGCGCATATAATCTCTTGCAAATATCATATGATCAAAATTTATGCTTTGAAAAATAACAAAATGCAACAACTAGTGTCATGCTATCAGGTTTTGAGATAGTTAAGTTTGTGATATCATGACTTCCTTAAATTGAAAATTACATATGATCTCTAGCATGGCTTACACTACTTTATGTATTTCATTGATGTGATAATGTAAGGTACTTGATAGTATGACTTGGATGAGCTTTGTTTATATGTATATGTTATAATATGCTCATAACAACTAAAGAGGAAGAGATAATTTGTTTGTATGCTCATGACTTGCTGAATACATTGTCAAAGGGGGAGAGATAATCATGAAAAGAAAGAGAATAAGGAGAGATGATAAAGGGGGGAGAGATAATGACAGATAATATTGGAGAGATAATGACAGATAATATGGGATAATTTTTCTTCTCATTTTACTTTTGATTTACAAAGGGGGAGAAATTGTATTTGTTTTCAAAACTTTTATGTGAATAAGCCAATGTTCGGATTTTAAATGGTGTTGCCAATGCATTCATCAAGGGGGAGATTGTAAGACCTAAGTGTGCTGAATACATTGGCTTGTAGTGAATACACTTGGCTTTGATGATAAAAGTTTTAAATATCACCAAAACACCTCTTTGTCAAGGTCCGACTCTAGCTCTGAGCTACAGCAAGGTCCGACGGTAGGTCCGGCTTGTTTTGGGTAGCTCCGGCTACGTTAGATGCTAGGTTCGGCTTCTTGGTAAGGTCCGACTAGCGTTGGTTAGCTCCGGTGAGCTTTATCTTTAGCCCCGACATGTCTTTGATAGCTCCGGCATATACTTGATAGCTCCGGCATTCTTTTGCTAAGCTCCGACGTACTTTGTCTAGCTCCGGTTTTGGGTTGACTAGTTTTGACTAGTTTTTGGTAAGCTCCGGTGCTAGGATCTACTAGTTTCGGAAAGCTCCGACGCTAGGTTCTACTAGCTTTTGATAGCTCCGGCTCAAGCTCTGGGTTGCTCTGGCAAGGTCCGGAACTTGACCTAGGTGCTTCTGCTTTTCATTTGCAATGTTTCGTACTTGCTTTACATGATTGGAAAGATTGCTTAGTATTCATTTGATAAGTTTTTGGTGCGTTTTGGATGATATGGTTGATATCGTTTCTACTGTGTTTTTGCAACATGCTTATGTGAGGTGCTCACATAAGGTGTTGTGTTCGGAACTAACTTGAGTCAAGTCAAGGACTTGGGCTCGTATGGATTGTTTGTTTCTTCATGTGCAGGTGTTGCTTGAGTTCAAGTCATGGCTGGTGACAGGATCCATTGGACTAGTCTCAGGAGGAGATGAGGTTCCAACAACCAAGTTCGGGAGGAACTGTGGTTGAGCTGATTAGGAGGTCGCGCAGGATGATTGAATCAAGGGCAGTGCATATGAAGGTCAAAGGAAGGTGTTCGCACGTATGCATGAGGTGCATGACGTGGCAATATGCTTCTAGAGACGGATTATGGAAGGAAGATCTGATCGGAAGGATCGGATCGTATCGGTTGAAGACTTTGGCTGCGGCGGAGTCGGTTATGGATCAATATGGAAATATCGAGTTGGTTATGTTAGGATTTCGTGTGGGTCACGAATTTGAGTTGTTTAGGAATGTGGGATACGTTCCTAAGGTGTTTGGAAGTCTTAAGATTGCTTCTATCTGCGTATAGAAGAGTCCTAAGCAGTTATGGAAAGTTCCGATTGTGATCGGATTAGGATTGGAGTCCTAGTTGAGATTGGGATGGCCTAAGGGCTGGTTATAAAAGCAAGGGAAGGCCAAAGCTCGAGGGAGACGACTTTGGGGGCTGTTCCTCTTGTGTTCTATTGAATAAAATTCATAGTTTGAAGGAACTTTTGTGCCTTGTTCGTCCGACTTGTTCCAGACAAGTTTTACTCGTCGAGTTTCTGGACAGCACTACCTTTCATCGGTGGTTTTATCATAACTCGAGTTTTATAGATACAATTGACGTGATTCTTTTTGGGTTGTCTTCACAACTTGATTGTCTATCATCTGTCAAAATTTCACGGTCATTGGATTTGTAGTTTCTGAGCTACACGAGTTTCTTTGCAGCATTCCAGAAACTGTTTTTCTCGGGTAGGTCAGATTGACCATAGTCTGATCTTTTGATTATAACTTGAGTTTTTCTCGACGGATTTGAGTAATTCTTTTTGTGTTGTCTTCATGAATTGATTCTCTCTGATATCTATCACTTTTGTCACGGTGAAACACGTTTAGATTAGTCTCATACACGATTTCTTTAACAGATCGTTTTTCTACTGAAGGGATTAGGGTTTTATTGTTTCCGCTGCGTAAGATTTTTAAATCTACCATTCACCCCCCTCTGGTAGCTTTTCACGTGCTCTTCGATCCTACAATTTGTGCACTCTTTGATTGTGTTTCTTGTCTTGTATGTTTATTGTGCGGATTAGACGGATTTGCGCTAGAGAGTGCCGCGGAGGATCTCCAGCACCAAGAGTTTGAAGAAGTTGACCCTAATCAACCACAAGAGCAAGGCAAGTGTCTTTGAAGCATATTGATCCTGTTTTAAGTAAATGTTTTGTTTGCAAAACTGCATGCTTGTGTCAACTTGATGGGAAATCCTATGATAGGAAGTTTACTAGCTTTGTTTAACCGCCCTTGTCACCTGGGATATATGGTAAAGAGTCGGGATAAGATTTTTACCTTTTTGCTTCGCTTAATTAATTGGGATGGAAGAACAACTACACTACTTAATTTAATTATACATTAATGAGATTGTGGTTGACATGAACTGGTTAATATGATATGGTAATGGGTGATCTAAGCAAGCCTGGTATGTGGATGGGTTGGATGTATGGTGGTTTGCTTGCTTTAGATCTAAGGACCGGTTTGTGGAGCGACCATCCAAGATTTACAGTGCCACCACGAGGCCAAGTATGGGTGTGGCGTAGCTGATTAATTAGGGTTTTGCCAGTGCTATTTGGACCATTAAGGATGCTCGGGAAGGGGTAGTCGGATTAGGTTTGTTGATGATTGGTGGGACTACCCTGGGATCCGAATGGCTCAAGAGGGGGCCCTTGGTTGAAGATGTGCTCTGTAGATGACATCACCACCGGTGAAACCTCAGTGGGGTCTAAATAGGCTAGTAATCCATTTGTAAAGGCTATTTTGTGATCTCTTGGCCACACACCTAAGAAAGTGTGAGACGGCATAATTGAGACTCCGTAGTCATCGAAAGGTGATGAAATCACAAACACGTGGGTAAAGCGGTACAACCTCTGCAGAGTGTGTCTAAAACTATCATGATAGTCGTGCTCCCGGTTATGAGCAACCTGGACCCTCACATGATTAGAGGAAACTTGGTATTGGAATGGTATTTGGGATGGTTATGGGTTGGTACTGGTTATGGCTAGATATGGATTAAACTGACTTTGAATATGGTTAATGGTATGATGGTGATGGATATGGAATATGGATTGGTGCTACGTTATTAATTATGGTTTTATGATGGTTTATTTCATATACATGTAATATAATGTTTTTCAAATGTTTTAATGTACTTTTCAGCACTCAACCATTATTATATTCATCATTTGAATCAGATACATGTCATACTTTCCACACTTGCTGAGTACGACATGTACTCACTCTTGCAATCCCCCGCCCAACAATTGCAGGTCAGTATTGTGAGTTTAATGGCGATAATGCGAAGTTCTAGGCCATGTCTACTGTCAGCTTTGCCTGTGGTGTTGATTGGAGCTGCGCTATACCCTATTGTTTATGCTGCCTAGCTGTTTAGTTGCTTATTAAGTTTATTTCTGCTGCATTAGTTGACTTGTCATTAATATTCATTAGTGCTTGTATTCGAGGATAATATGGGTTGTGCAATAAAATTTGGTTAATTAATCTTGTTCTGTGGTAATTTTCTGTATACTCTTTTGTGAATGCACTCGTATATGTGTGTTGAACATCCTGGGCACACATATGCATTTACTTGGTTCATTTTCGGAACCGGGTGTCACAGATTGGTATCAGAGCCACAGGTTGACTGTAGGACACAACAGATAGAATGGACACTTTAGAGCACATAGGAGCACTCAGGAATCGATGTGTTTTTGGTCGGTGTTATGTTTGCTATATATTATTGCTTGCATGCTTATTAGAGGATTTTGGTATGCTTTAGCATTGCCATATCCACGTAGGCTAGAGTAGCTAGTTGTTTAGTTCCATATCCCTTGATGCATTTAGTTGGGGATGTTTTCTAATTCTTACCTATTGCTTTTCTTCAGATGGTGAGGACTCGCAACCAGAGGGATGGCAATGATGAAAAGGAGAACCATGGAGCACCTCAGAACAACAATGGATAGCGACCTGCTCATGGAACTATCAACATTGAGCAGCTTTTGGCTATGCAAAACTAGCTCATGCGACCATGATACAACTTATGGGACAGCTGCAGGCAGGTAACATCAACAATCAGCCCCACATGCCTCCACCGCCACCCCCAACTCCTCATAAATGGTTGGGATAGTTCATGTGGACTAGGCCGCCAACCTTTGCTCAAGCTGCTGACCCTATGGATGCAGATGATTGGCTCAAGTCCCTAGAGAAGAAGCTTGCTATTGTCCAATGTAGTGACCGGGAGATAGTGTTATTTGCTTCTCATCAACTAGTTGGAGCAGCTGCATATTGGTGGGATTATTATTGCAATGCTCATGATAACCAAGAGAGGATTACTTGGGTTGAATTCAAAGAGAGCTTCCGCTCTCATTATGTGTCGGAAGGTTTTATGATTCTGAAGAGGCAGGAATTTGAGAACTTCAGGCAAGGGAGATCGAGTGTGGGTGAATATCTAAAAAAATTCACTCAACTATCAAGGTATGCGCCTGAGGATGTGAGTCGGGACAGCCGGAAACAATACTTGTTCATGAGGGGCTTGAACAATGGGATCCAGGTGCAATTGCTCTACTGTGATTATGCCAATTTTCAGAAGCTTGTGGACAAAGCAATTGTGGTTGAGAACAAGATTCGTGAGATGGAGCAAGACAACAAGAGGAAGGCGCCATATCAAGGACAGCAACAAGGAAGTAATGTGTGCCCTCGCTTTGCACCACCCAATGCGCCCTATTACAGCTCCTCTACTCCTATATAGTGCCCTAGTTATGCACCGCACCCAACTCAGTTCGTGCAGCAGCGCCCCGTTATGCAAGCACCTAGGCCTCCAATGCCTTTTGCACCTCATGCTAATTTTCCTGGTGCACATGTTCAGAACCAAGCTCGCCCCAATAATTCTGGTGGAGTTAAGAAGTGCTATTCATGTGGAGAAGCTTTGCGCATCAATGTCCTAAGTCAGGCCTTGGTCAAGGAAGCAATGCACCGAGGCAAAACCCAAGACCCAATGGAGAACAGCCACAAGGGAACCGGGGACAGCAGAATTTTGCTTGTGGCAATGTAAACCATGTCTCTACAGAGGATGCTCAACAAGCGGATGATGTAGTCATTGGTATGTTTCTCGCAAACTCCAACCCTGTGACTATGTTGTTTGATTCTGGAGCATCGCATTCATTCATTGCATCGAAGTATGTTGCCAAGTTTAGTTTGCCTATCTCTCATATGAAGTTTACTCTATTGGTTAAGTCTCCTAGAGGAGAGATGAGGACAAATATAGTATGTCCAGAAGTAAGCCTTAGAATAAGGGGGGTAGACTTCTCCGCCAACCTCATTGTTTTGGATTCTCAAGGATTGGACATTATACATTGTATGGACAGGTTGAGGAAGCACAATGGAGTTATTGAGTGTGCCACAAAGTCAGTGAAGTTGACCAATGAGGAAGGGATCACCATAGAATTTGAAGCATCTCAAACCGCACCAAAGCAATTGGAGCTGAATCATATGGATGGTGCCGCATTGAGGAGACTCCGGTGGTGTGTGAATTTTTGGATGTTTTTCTGGACGAGTTGCCAGGTATGCCACCTGATCGAGACATTGAGGTTGTTATTGATTTAATACCTGGAACTGCACCTATAGCTAAGAGGCCGTATAGGATGCCTCCTATGGAACTAGCGGAGCTCAAGAAGCAAATTCAAGATCAACTAGAGAAGGGTTTTATTCGCCCAATCTCTTCACCTTGGGGAGCGCTCGTGCTGTTTGTGGACGAGAAGGATGGAACCCAAAGGATGTGTGTATATTACCAAGCTCTCCACGAGGTGACAATCAAGAACAAGTACACCTTGCCACGCATAGAGGACTTGTTTGATCAGATCAAGGGTGCTTGTGTCTTCTCTAAGATTGATTTGAGGTCGAGATACTTTCAAATGAAGATTAGACCGTCGGACATACCTAAGACAGCTTTTAGAACACGGTATGGATCTTATGAGTACACCGTGATGTCTTTTGGATTGAAAAATGTGTCTGCCTACTTTATGTACCTCATGAATAAAGTCTTCATTGAGTACTTGTATAAGTTCGTCATGGTGTTTATCGATGATATTATGATCTACTCGAAGGATGAGAAGGAACATGAAGAACACTTGAGGCTTACGTTGCAGAAATTGAGGGAGCATCAATTGTATGCCAAGTTCAACAAGTTTTAGTTTTGGTTGAGAGAGGTGTCATTTTTGGGTCATATCGCTCAGGAGGAGGAGTATAGGTTGACCCCAGAAAAGTGAGAGACTTGTTGAAGTGGGAACCGCCGCAAAATGTAAAGGAAATAAGGAGTTTTCTTGGAATGGCTGGATATTACCGTCGATTCATCTAGGACTTCTCCAAGATAGCCAAGCCAATGACGAAATTGCTAATGAAGGGAAAGGCTTTCCAACAGACTCAAGCTTGTCAAAACAGTTTTGAGGAGTTGAAGAAGAGGTTGACAACAACCCCAGTTTTTGTACTGCCAGATGTGAGCAAGAGTTTTGATATTTATTGCGATGCATTGAGACAAGCACTTGGATGTGTATTGATGCAAGAAGGTCAAGTGGTCGCCTATGCATCAAGACAATTGAAGAAACATGAGCAGAATTACCCAACGCATGATTTGGAACTTGCACCCGTGGTAAATGAATTGAAGATTTGGAGACACTATATTCCTGGAAGTGTGAAATTTATATGGATCATAAGAGTTTGAAGTATATTTTCACACAAATGGATCTGAATTTGAGGCAATGAAGATGGTTGGAGCTCATCAAAGATTATGATTTGGGGATCAACTATCATCCGGGAAAAGCCAATGTAGTGGCCGATGCTTTGAGTAGAAAAGGAGTAAGTCATCAACTCACGGTTCGAGAGTTGCCATCTGAGTTATGGAAGGAGTTTGAACAGTTGAATCTCTGATTCATAAATGGGATGGGGATGATGGAATTAAATCTGACCTTGGAGCGAGAAATTCGAGAGGGTCAGACCAAGGATGAGGAAATTCGGGAAATCAAGGAAAGGACCCAAGAGGGGACAGAATTCAGATTCGATGAGGATGAACATGGTACCTTATGGCTGGGAAAAAGGATTGTCGTGCCTAATGTGAAGCATATTCCGGAGACAGTAATAAAAGAGGCACACGACTCACCATACTCAATTCATCCTGGTTGTACCAAAATGTACAAAGACTTGAAGACTTGCTATTGGTGGGATAGCATGAAAAAGGACATAGTTGAATATGTAACATTGTGTGATGTGTTTCAACGAGTCAAGGCGGAACATCACAGGCCAGCCAAATTATTGCAACCATTGAAGATCCCAAAATGGAAGTGGGAAGAGATCGGTATGGACTTCATGTTGGTTTACCACGTACTCAGTCCGGTTACGACTCAATTTGGGTAATTGTGGATTGGCTAACTAAGTCAGCCCACTTTATTCCCGTCAAGACCACCTATAACGGAGAGAAATTGGCAGAACTGTATATGAGAAGAATAGTATGTTTGCATGGAGTTCCAAAGAGGATAGTGTTGGATGGAGGTTCTCAATTTACTTCCAGGTTTTGGCAAAAGTTGCATGAAGCTTTGAGAACGAGGTTTAATTTTAGTTCAGCATATCACGCTCAAACGGATGGACAAACCGAGAGGACCAATCAGATTTTAGAGGACATGTTAAGAGCTTGTGCTTTAAAGCATGGGAAAAGTTGGGACAAGAGCTTGCCATATGCAGAATTTTCATACAACAATAGTTACCAAGCAAGCTTGAAAATTTCACCATATGAAGCACTATATGGAAGAAAGTGTAGGACGCCTTTATTCTGGAATGAGGCAGGAGAAACTCAAGTATTTGGTCCGAATGTATTGCAAGAAGCTGAAAAGCAAGTCCGAATAATTCGTGAAAACTTGAGGGCTGCCCAATCAAGACAAAAAGGCTATACGGACAATAGGAGAAGGAAATTAGCCTTTGAAGTGGGAGATTTTGTTTACCTCAAGGTGTCACCGATGAGGGGTCATAAGAGGTTTAACATAAGAGGCAAGCTAGCACCTCGCTATATCGGACCATTCAAGATTTTGGACAAGAGGGGAGAAGTAGCGTATATGTTGGAAATGACAACTCATGTTTCAGATGTCCATGATGTGTTTCATGTTTCCCAGCTCAAGAAGTGCTTAAGAGTTCTGGAAGAACAATTGCTGATGGAAGAATTGGAATTAGAGGCAGATTTGACTTATGTTGAACAACCGATCAAAATTTTGGAAGCCAAGGAGAGAGTCACAAGGAACAAGGTTATTAGATGGTGTAAAGTTCAATGGAAGCACCACACAGAAAAAAGAAACTACGTGGGAATTGGAGGATGAACTCAAGAAAAAATTTCCCTATCTCTTCTCTTCTGCGTCGAATGTAGAGGGCAAGATTCATTTTATGGGGGGTAGATTCGTAACACCCTCATTTTCATGCATTATGCCCTACATACATTCATATACATGTTTAACATTAACCCACATCAAGAGGAACGAGTTTAAAATTGATTTGGAACAAAACCGCACTTAAAATGCTGAAAAGTGCGGACTAGTCCGATTTTAGTGAGGACTAGTCCGATTTCTCTCTGACTAAAATCAGACTTGCCCGTTTTTGCTGCGGACTAGTCCAATTTTGCCTCTGGACATTTTTGGACTTGTCCGATTTTGTGCGGACTAGTCCGATATTCCAAGAATCCTTGAAAATTTGCTAAGTCCCTGGACTTGTCGGGACTAGTCCAGTGTCCCAGCGGACTTGTCTGATTTCCTCTCCGACTAAAGTCGTACTTGTCCGATTTCAGGCCAGACTTGTCCAATTTTCTCTGTGGACATTTTCGTACTAGTCCGGTCCTTTTCGGATTTGTCCGATATTTTGCGACTCCGAATTAATCTTTTGTTTTACGACTTGTTTCTTGGGTTTCACGTTATGTGGGCCTAGGTATGTCGTGCCTAACTCTTTTAGAGCCCATGTGGGACTCTAAACCGGCCTCTACTTCTCTCAAACTCGAAATCCATCTAACCGTAGCCTCCACCTCTATATAAACAACCCCACCCCTTGGCTTGACATCTATTTTCCACTTTTCCACCCCATCCAAACCCTAGATCGTGGAGAGCCAGCATCAAGGAGGGAGTAGTAGATCCCAAGCAAAAAGAAGGCGAGGAGAAAATGAAAGAGGATCAAGATCTCTATGAACTTTGAGTTCTTCATCAACAATCCACCATCAAGTTCATCATCAACCCTAGATCATCAAGTCCAAGTGTTACCTCCAAGTTTCTTGATTCATTGGAGTCCTAAACACCTAGTATAGCTTCTATTTTCTTTTTCTTACGTGAATCCAACCCCGTTTCCCCAAATTTATGTCGATCTAGAAAATCCTAGTTCGCTAGTTCTGTGAAGTGCGGACTAGTCCGGCCTTCTGCAGACTAGTCCGATTTTGCTGCCTAAATTGTGTTGAATTGATTCCAAAAGTAGATCTAATCATCTCCAAACATGTATAAACTTGTTAAAAACTATTAGAACTAATTAGTGATCATTAAAAGCAATCTATTAACAAGTTCCACCTTGCATTTGCATTAATCATGCATGTCATGTCATATTGAGTAATATTTGTGCACTCTTTGATTGTGTTTCTTGTCTTGCATGTTTATATTCCGGATTAGATGGATTTGCGCTAGAGAGTGCCGCGGAGGATCTCCAGCACCAAGAGTTTGAAGAAGTTGACCCCAATCAACAACAAGAGCAAGGCAAGTGTCCTTGAAGCATATTGATCCTGCTTTAAAATAAATTTTTTGTTTGCAAAATTGCATGCTCGTGTTTAACCGCCCTTGTGATAGGAAGTCCTATGATAGGAAGTTTACTAGCTTTGTTTAACCGCCCTTATCACCTGGGATATATTGTAAAGAGTCGGGATGAGATTTTTACTTTTTTGCTTCGCTTAATTAATTGGGATGGAAGAACAACTACACTACTTAATTTAATTATGCACTAATGAGATTGTGGTTGACATGAACTGGTTAGTATGATATGGTAATGGGTGATCTAAGCAAGCTTGGTATGTGGATGGGTTGGATGTATGGTGGTTTGCTTGATTTAGATCTAAGGACCGGTTCGTGGAACAACCATCAAGGATTTACAGTGCCACCACGAGGCCAAGTATGGGTGTGGCGTAGCTGATTAATTAGGGCTTTGCCAGTGCTATTTGGACCATTAAGGATGCTCGGGGAAGGGGTAGGAGGATTGGGTTTGTTGATGATTGGTGGGACTACCCTGGGATCCGAATGGCTCAAGAGGGGGACCTTGGTTGAAGATGTGCTCTGTAGGAGACATCGCCATCGGTGAAACCTTAGTGGGGTCTAAATAGGTTAGTAATCCCTTTGTAGAGAATATTTTGTGATATCTTGGCCGCACACCTAAGGAAGTGTGAGACGGCATAATTGAGACTCTCTAGTCATTGAAAGGTGATGAAATCACAAACACGTGGGTAAAGCGGTACAACCTCTGTAGAGTGTGTCTAAAACAATCATGATAGCCGTGCTCCCGGTTATGAGCAACCTGGACCCTCACATGATTAGAGGAAACTTGGTATTGGTACGGTATTTGGGATGGTTATGGGTTGGTACTGGTTATGGCTGGATATGGATTAAACTATGACATTGAATATGGCTAATGGTATGATGGTGATGGATATGGAATATGGATTGGTGCTACGTTATTAATTATGGTTTATGATTGGTTTATTTCATATACATGTAATATATTGCTTTTCAAATGTTTTAATGTACTTTTCAACACTCAACCATTATTATATTCGTCATTTGAATCAGCTACATGTCATACTTTCCACACTTGTTGAGTACGACATGTACTCACTCTTGCAATCCCCCCCAACAGTTGCAGGTCAGCATTGTGAGTTTAATGGCGATCATGCGGCATTCTAGGCCGTGTCTACCATCAGCTTTGCCTGTGGTGTTGATTGGAGCTGCGCTACACCCTATTGCTTATGCTGCCTAGCTGTTTAGTTGCTTATTTAGTTTATTTCCGCTGCATTAGTTGAACTTGTCATTAATATTCATTAGTGCTTGTATTCGAGGATAATATAGGTTGTGCAATAAAATTTGGTTAATTAATCTTGTTCTGTGGTAATTTTCTGTATACTCTTTTGTGAATGCACTCATGTATGTGTGTTGAACATCCTGGGCACACATATGCATTTACTTGGTTCATTTTCGAAACCGGGTGTCACATTCATGTTGATCATAATCTCATAAAAACATAATTAAGTAAAGTGGTATAGTTGTGTCCCATCCAAAATAATTAAGCGAAGCAAAAATGTAAAGATCCCATCCCGACTCTCTACCATATATTCCAGGTAACAAGGGTGGTTAAACAAAGCTAGTAAACTTCCTACCTTAGGATTCCCATCAAATTGACACAAGCATGCAGTTTGCAAACAAAACATTTATTTTAAAAACTGGATCAATATGCTTCAAGGACACTTGCCTTGCTCTTGGGATTGGTTCGGGTCAAAGCCTTTAAACTCTTGGTGCCAGAGATCCTTGCGGGCCGTGTCGGGCCTAATGTTTTCAGGCACATGCCCGGCACTACACTACACTAATTAAGCATAATCTACTCTAAGCAAATTAACCACTTAAGCATAATTAAATAAACATAATCTACACTAAGCAAATTAAGCATAATTAAGCAAATTAACTACTTAAGCATAATTAAATAAACTATTAATCAATTTAAGCATAATTTAAACAATTCAATTCAATTAAATTTCAAATTTGAACAATTCAATTCAATTCAAATAATTTAAACAATTCAATTCAATTTCAAATTTGATTTTGAGTAGGAGGGTTACAGTGGGGTGGGACGGTGGGGAGGGGATGGGGGTCTCGGGCTCGCGGAGGGGGAGGGTAGGGGGGCCTCTGCAGGGAGGGTAAGGGTGGGGGGGGGGGGGTTGGTTGTGGGGGGGTGGGGGGCTCGAGGAGGGGAGGGGGCCCGGGGATGGGAGGGGGAGGGTGGGGGCTCTACAGGGAGGGTTGGGGTGAGGGGAGGGGGGGCGCTCGGGTAGGGGGAGAGCGCGGGGGGGGGGGGGGGGGTCGGGGAGGGGGAGTTGGGGGGATGGGGAGTGGGGACTCCATACCTAGCGACGGCTGCATCGGACGACGGCCGCCGCGGTGGCAGCGTCAGGCGGCGTCAGGTGAGGCGGTGGCGTCGGGCGAGGCGGCGGGAAAAGAAGTGGCGGGGAAGGAAAAGAAGAGGCGTGTGGGTATAGGTTAAAATTCATAACTTATGTCGGCTAAATTAAACTAACTACGTCGGCCTGTGTTACATTGGCCAACTTATTTACGTCGGTTGCGGGTCCCAGTCGACGTAAGTGTTTGTTTATTGCTGTCGAACCTGTAACTTATGTTAGCTGCCGATGAAAGTAAGGTAACATACATCGGTTTCTTTTGATTGACGTAAGTTATACAACATTCGTCAGCTGGCCGACAAAAGTTAAGATGGCCGACGTAAGTGTTCCCATTTCCTGTAGTCCTTCTCGACCTCCATGTCGAGCACCACGAAATCCACGGGTATGAAGCAGTTCCGGATATTCACCGGAACATCTTCAGCGATACCCACGGGATAGCGGACTGAGGAATCAGCCAGTTGGAGCTGCATTGGAGTTGGAGTAAGTTCCGTGAAATTCAGTTGGTCAAAAACCACCTTGGGCATCACAGTCACACTTGCTTGAAGATCACAAAGGCCTTTTCAAAGTGGTGTGCCCCAATTGAGCATGAAATTGTAGGACATCTAGGGTCCTCCAACAAGTTGCCTCCTTGTAGAGAAATCATGTTGGCACTTTCCACAGAAGGTTCGGGCTGTCTTGGCATCTTGCCATTCTCCACTGGAGGAATAGCAGCTGCCAGTTGAGCCAACTGAGTTTCCAACATCTTGTTGAAACTCAATTGATCCTTGAAGGCTGAGGATTGTCCTTCAATCTTGGCATTAATGCTTTCTATGGTCTTGTCATTGGCCGACAGCCTCTTGATATAGCCTCATTGATCTTTAGCTAGCCAATGGCAAGTTCTCTCAAGTTGGGTTGATTTCTATTGTTGCCATTGTTGTTGTACCCTCCTTGAAAGAATGGGCGTGGTTGGCCCCACCCTTGACCTCCTGGACGATAGCCATTATTGTTTCCATTGTTGGCTACGTATAAGACATTCTCATAGGTTTTTGGGCAGCCATTGCCCAAATGGCCTGTGTTGCTACATACTTCACATGTGATGTGAGAGTCTAAGGCATATGCATTGCCACATACCTCACCATTGCCTTGTCCATCAATCTTCTTCATAAGGAGGTCCAATTTAGCAGCAATCATGTCCACCTCCTTCAAGGTGTGCATGCTTGCTGGCGGTTATGGAGACGCTCGTCCGTCCAACCCATGTTTGACACCATCTTCTCAATCAAATCTTTATCTTTGGACACCGTCAATGAGAGGAAGGCACCCCCACTAGTAGCATCAACATGGTCACGTGCGGAAGGGATCAGCCCGTTGTAGAAGTTTTGGATAATTAGCAAATCATCCATCCCATGGTGGGGACAGGCAAGGATGTACTTCTAAAGCCTTTCCCAAGCCTCGAGAATAGATTGCTTGGCATCGTGCTAGAAGCTGGAAATTCTTCCACGTAGGGCATTGCTCTTGCCCAACGGGAAAAACATGGCTAGGAATGATGTAGAACACTTCTCCCATGTATCTATAGCACTTCAGTTCGTGTAGAACCACTGTTTCACTCTCATAAGAACAGATAACGGAAACAACCTAAGACAGACAGCATCGGGAGACACGTCCTTTTCTTAAAAGTGTTGTAGATCTCAAGGAACTGTTGCAGGTGAGCACTTGCATCCTCGTTAGCCTTCCCACAAAATGGCTTGGCTTGCACCATAGTGATAAGGCCAGTCAGGATTTCAAAGTTTATGTCTCCCGTGTTAACAGTGGGCCCAACAGGCACGTCGTTAGCAAAGGGAGCTGAAAACTCACGAAGGGTCTTTTGAGCCATTGGTGTTTCGGTTGTTGGTGCAGTTGTGCTAGCTTTCTTTGCCGCTCGAAGCTTATGAGGAGTAACGACATGATGTCGATCTATCAGAAGGGATTCGGGATCTTCAACAGATTTTTCCAGCAAGTGGAAATAAGACATACACTACCCTGTTCTCACATAAAATGCAAAACAAAGAAGGGTCATCCTACTAAAACCTACCAGGGTCCTATCCTATTCACTCAATCATGAAATACTTCAGATGCCTTCCCCGGCAATAGTGCCAAAAATGTTTGTGGCGGTTCCGAAGCACTACTAACAATTCATCTCTTGCAGTGGTGCTAGAAATGCTTGTTAATAGATTTTAGATTATATATGTAAATCCGAAAGCGTGTAGAAACTATCGATGTAGCATTTCCCCTCTAAGAGTATTCCTAAAGGGTGTCATTTATATTCTCCAAGAGGAAGGATAGATGGAAGTAAAACAATCATCAATTGGAGAGGCTAGGTTGGCCTAGGTATGGTTCTAGCAAGGATGGATAGATGATAAATTGGAGTAGTGTTGCACACACAAGAGCATTCTATCCTAATGGGATAAATGGGGTATAGAGGGACTAGGCTGAGAGTTAGGTAGAGACTCCTACAATGCTTCTAATGTACATATACATAGCCTAAGTTAGTTACTAATAATCATGCCAATTATGAATTCTCATGCTAAGTGGATTAACAACTCGGGCACGGGTTTACCCCTAGCAGTACTAGGACGACTCCCACTAAGAGCCTGTGACATAGCCGAACATGGAGAATTACAATGGATAGATAGAATTGTCACTACCTACTGCCTACCTCCTCAATTTGTGGGTCTACGAGACATTCAACACTACTCTCTATCCTAGCACCATGCTAGCATATTAAGTAATTATCTTAAGAGCCTAGGCACAAGCCATCCTAAGGCAATGAACTAAATCATCATTGAACCAATGTTAATTCTTAGCATAAGTGATTCATGTTAACATAATCATATAATAGCTAATTAGACTATAGTGGAGGTTTATAGTGTTTATGATGATATACTAAGAATAATAGCATAATCATAAATACTACTCCTACCACATACATGGAATCCACAATCAAACAAGAAATGCTTCATCCAAGTATATGGACAATGGAAAACTAAAGATAACATCTTTGTTAAGAATGAAGTCACAAATACAAATAGGAATATGAGAACCATACCTTTCCCAATTGGAAATTGGGATGAAACTCCTTCTACTCCTCTCCTACCTGGACTATGGACTAGAAACTCTCCTCTCTACAGTCTATACTCTTCTAGACCTATGGACAGTGGTGGATACAATGGATGAATACTCAAGTGGTGTGTGTTGAACTGAGGGGTGAGGGGTCCTATTTATAGCTTGGAGAAGGGTCGGTTCCTGCCACCAAAAGCGCGCAAATCAGTCTTCATCATGACCAGGGCACCACAGAGAGTCGACAAGTGGAAGCTGACCAAGTTTGGTGCCAGGAAGGGTTCAGCCGAACCCCCTAGTCGGCCAAATACAAATGTTGACCATTTCTGGTGTGCTTCCTCGGGGGTGACTTCCAGGTGGGTCCCATTGACTGATATGGGTGCTACTCCATTGCATGGCCTCAGATACTTCTGTTTGTGGGCCATTTGATCCATGTGGTGCCACGTGGCATCGCCTGATTGGCTGGAATGATATTTTATAGGATTCATTTCCTTGTTTCACTTGAATTCTGCATAGAATGTTCATGCACTACTTTCTTCAAAGACAAGTGGAAATAGGTTAAATCGAAAGGTGATGTGTGCAAGAAATGATATTTCCTTCACATAATTGAGTTATATTGACGGGTGAAATTGGTATATAATAGCCGTCAACAATTACCAAGTACCCAATCTGGTTATGACTCTATATGGGTTATTGTGGATTGGTTGACAAAATCTGCTCACTTTATTCCTGTCAAGAAAAAATACACCGTGGCACATCTAGCCGGGTTGCATATGGAGAATATTGTATGTCAACATGGAGTTCTGAAAAGGATATTCAATGACCGAGATTCTCAATTCACCTTTAGGGTCTGGGAGAAATTACACGAAATTATGCGTACCGGGTTGAATTTCAGCTTCGCATATCACCCACTGACTGATGGGCAAACTGAGAGCACAAACCAAATATTAGAGGATATGTTGAGAGCTTGCACCTTGAAACATGGATGCCGCTAGGATAAGAGTTTTCCATATGATGAGTTCTCGTACAACAATAATTACCAAGCCATCCTGAAAATGTCACCCTTCGAGGTGCTACACGGTAGAAGGTGTAGAACGCCTCTTTTCTAGAATGAGGCAGGAGAGAACCAAGTATTTGGACCTGATGTGTTACAAGATGTTGAAAGGCAAGTTCAAATAATACATGAAAACCTAAGAGTTGCTCAGTCACGGCAAAAAGACTATGCGGATAATAGGCAAAGCGATCTGACGTTTGAAGTTGGAGATTTCGTGTATCTCAAAGTGTCACCTATTCGAGGTCATAGGCAATTCAACGTTAAAGGCAAACTGGCACATCGCTACATCGGGCCATTAAAGACTTTAGACAAACGTGGAGAAGTGGCATATCAATTGGAGATGCCAGCACATCTTCCAATGTTCATGATGTACACTACGTAAGAAACCAAAATAGGAGACAAAGATGAGCGATGCGCTAAAAGGCGAGCGTCTCTGTAAGGTTAAGTGAGATGTGCCCACTTCAGCGAGGATCTGACATGGCTCGATTGAACGTAAAAGGAGACGTCCTACAGTAAAACCCGTCTCAGTTAATTAGGTATCCGAGACACGTCCTTCTCTTCCTCCTACGGGAGATGCGCGTGCACAAAGCACGTCTCCTATTTTCGAAAGAAAAGAGACGGACTTTACACAAAGCCCGTCTCCTTTGTCTTAGGTTACAAACATGAACACGTCGCTGAACAATGATTCATTCATTCACAATTGAAGAAACAAGATAATTCATCATAGATGAACACAGATACATTCATTCATTAACAATATATTAGAAAACACAAGAAAAAATACAAGACACAAGAAAATAAAAAACAACATCAACTAAAATCAACAAAAGAAAACCTAAATCCTATTCCTCGTCTCCCTCCTCCTCCTCTGGGAGCTATCTCGGCACCGATGCAACCGGAGTCCGGGCCGGCTGCTTCGGCTGCTGCGCCGGTTGCTCCGGCTGGTCTGGATCCGGCTGTGGAACCTCACGACCGAGGTTCCTCGCCATCGCCGCTAGGATACTGCAGCTCTCAGTGTCGAGCACCTCGGCTATTGTCTCGAGCAGCCTCTGGAACCAGTCGAACAGCATCTCGAGCAACTATGTGTTGAGCTTCTCAAGGGAGCGACAACACTGTTTCTTGCAGGGTGGCTCCCTTGGCGGGCTTACCAGAATCCTGAACTCCAAGGATCTCATTGGGTGATTTCTTGTGATGCGACACCCAACAGTATACAACAATAGAACGAGAACAAATGTACAATACCAAGTCTTTATTGACATGCACAGCGGAAGTTTAAAAGTACTAGCGGAAGGAAAGAGAACTATACATCATAGCTACGCTCTAAGCACTAGCTATGCAAAAGCAAAGTCATCCATGCCCTGGATACTTTGCACTAGCAACACACAATTCACGGCGCCGTGCAGGGTTCCCACTCGGCTGTAAACCCTGGAGGGGGTGCAGCCTCATCATTAAACCCATCATCAGTCGTATAATCTGCAAAAACTCGTTAACTGCAAACTTGAGCATAAGGCTCAACAAGACTAACCCGTCTCACGAGACATATTCAAGGATAAATACAAGTATAGGTAAGGAATAGCATAAAGGACTCGCCTACAAGTGGATCATTATAGTCATGTTTTAATTAGCACATGACATTCCTCAGGCACAGCACATCATAGACTCCACAATCAGACAAGAAACGCTTTGCCGATGATATGACCTGCACAAAGCACATAATGCTATTACAGGTAAAGTATGGGGAAACTGTAAACTTTTAATTGTACTATCTCTAAGCCAAACAAGGTTGTCCAAGCAATTTATAAACAAATATATCATATTCTCCTGACTTCTTCAGTATTTACTACGTCACGGCGCAGTGAACAAGTGGTACTCTATTATCGCGAGGGACGGTGATTGCAATCCAGACATACCCGAAACAACACGACATATACGCACTTTCGGAAATGCCGGCGAGTACTTTCAGCAGTACCTACATAACAATTCAGTACTAGCCGTATATGGCCACCTTTCACTAAACACTCGAATGTCGAACCGGTCTATCCGTCACGAGCAGGAGGTCACTGCGTGGGGCGTACACTGACGTGCCCACCAGCTGATTTACACCTTGCTGCCCTCAACCCACACCTATAAAATGGAACGGTATGCCTCGACAAACTAGTATCAAGCTATGTCAGTTTACTAGAGCCCATTCCTCCAGTATGTCGCTGGTACAGTTCAAGCTTGTCCAGCAGGACCGCACACGAAACGGTCCTCAATCGACACAAGAAGGGCTACGCACGTGAGACCACATTTTGCTGCATCCTACCCCCTGCTCGGTCTCAATTTCATATTCATAAACCATTTTCTTATTCCAGAATCTCCCGTGTGATAAAATTCCTATCTCGCGACTAGATTCCAACTACTCGACTTCTACCGAATTCCTATGAAGATAAGCATAGCAGTGTCTACTTTACAGGTCGTAGACCTACCCAAGACTCCATAGGATTTATTTGTCATGCAAGTGGATGTCAAACACCTTAAATGTAATGCACAATCATCTGAAGACCTAAGGTGAATGAAAACTGTAAAAACACTGTAAGGAACTTAAATGCAAACCGGGGCTTGCCTGAATGCAAGTTTGAGTCAATGTTAGTTTCTTGCAGCTGGACCTCCAAAGCTTCCGGCTGCTCCTCGATTTCAGCTACTACACGATATGCATATACTAGTTATAGACGATTTTGTGAATAATTAATATGCTTAAGGTGGGGTGAGTAGATTAAGATAAAATAAGATAATCATCTTAATTGACTTTGGGATTTTTATTGTGGATGCTAGAGATTATAGAGAAGTCTCTTGCAAAGAACAGGAGATGATAAAGGATGTTTGTTATTCTTAACAATTATGGTACACAATAATCTTCTCGAAATTTTGGTTGAAATTTTTGGCAATGTATTATGGCTACCAAGGGTTGTATCATGTAGAGGGGGTCTCACTGGTTCTAGGAAAATTTGTTTCACAATTTTCTGATCTTTTTACAGGGAGGAATAGATTTCTCAAGTTTGGGTAATTTTCTGGAAACTGATTTTTCTATTTTTCTCAATTTATAACTACATAGAGGTTTGAAACATTGATCAACCTAGTATTTTAAGTCCAAAGAGCTTGAAACTTTTACGGGAGATCAAGGGTATTAACAATAGTGTTCTGACCAAAATTGGAATTTTTCAAATTAATAGAACTGTGGAAATAAATTCTTTAAGCATTTTGCTTATCTGAATTATGGAGTCATTTCTATGGATTTTCATACAAATCCAAGTGAACCACTGTACAGTATTCTTCATGCTGGTTCTAACAAAATTTATTTGGGAATTTTCAGATAATTCTACTAGAAGTTATGGATTTTTTAGTTTTGATTGAATCTGGATTTATTTTCCTATTGGAAATTTCAAATAAAAGGGGCCGGTCCCACTTTATTTGAATGGGCCAATCGCATTTGGGCCACACCGGGGCCATGGGGTTCAATCGCGCAGCCGCACCGGATCCAGTGCCGCAGCTGATCCCTGGGCATTCAAATAAGCGCTCACAAGTGGGGCCCATAGGCCTTCGTCTACCTCGCGACGCGATGGCGCTTCTCGCCCGGTGCTTCACCGGACTTAAGTGCGTCGACCTCCGTTCGGCCTCTTCATGACCGCTCAACCCTAAAATCGACCGCACAAGCCGATGGTGGTGTCCAATCACGCAGGCGATGGCCAGAGATGGCGGCGCGATGGCGACGGCGGAACTAGGGTTTTGGCCTTCGTCGGAAATGCTCGAGAATGGCTCAATAGGCTTGACAAAAGGTCGGGGAGGTTCCTGGGAGTACCAGGAACATGATTTGGGGGTCAGATTGGGGTGAAATCGCCGGCAAGGATGAGTTTGATGGCGAAGTGTGGTTTTTCAACCGGCGGCCTCGAAAACTTGAAATCTAAGATGCTCGGTTGAAATCTTTCTAGGTTTTTGGGCATGGAGCTTCCTTAGGACACATAGAAACTGTCTGCTAACCAGATTTAAGGATGATTGCAAGAATGAAATGAATTTAAGCGCGAAGCTTTGCTGTTCTTTTGAGAAACCATTCGGTTCTTGAACAAGAACTCAAGTTATAGTTCATGTCATAATCTTAGATTTTGTGAGCATGAACTAGAAAGCATTGCAAACCTTTTTGCTTAAAGGATGGAGGCTGGAGATGGTCTAGAACTGGTGTTTGACAGCGAGACAGTGAAGGTTCTCGGCGGCTTCCTCGGTGGCGACTGGGAAACTTCATAATATGCCAAGCAGAAGCTATGTCACGATCAATGACCAAATGGAATACGTAGAGAAGTTTGTGACAAGCCTTTTATCTACTTACAGCTCGGGATGAAACGGCTGCAATCATCAGCGAGGGCTCGATCGAACATGGGCGGCGAAAATGGCGTGAACTAGGATGGAGTCCAACGGCAACGGCCAAGGGGCTATTTATAGGGACGGAGGGGAGAGGGGAGCGCGCCACGGCGTCAAGAAGGCAAGCAGCTCGCTGGATTGCATGCACGTCGTGGTGTTGCGCGCTGCGGGCGTTGAACAGCGGGGCGAACTGTAGACAGGGCACCCCCCCCCCCGTGGGTTTCACTCGAGTGCTTTGGCTGACAGTGGGCCCCACCTTCTCTTATCTACTTCCCTTCTCTGTAACTTCAATTCTCCTACCAAATTTTGTCCAAAAATTCTAGATTTGTGTGGGGAGGCTCAAATAAATATCTTGAATTTGATTCTGCAACCGGATTTTGAATTGAAGCAAGTTTCAATTGAATTTCAAATTCAAATTTGGATTTGGATGAAATTCAATGGTGCCACTGATTTAGATAACAATTGAGTTCCAAAAATTGTGAAACTATGGGGATAAGTCAAGCAAGTTATGCTGACCATGAGTGTGTGTTCAAATCTTGATGTTCAAACTAGTTGAACAGAATTCAAAATTTGAATTCAAAACATGGTTTGAATTTGCTAAGCGTCTCAATTAAAATAGCAAATGGAGTTCAAAATTTATGAAACTTTGCAGGAGGTCCATTTGGAATATTAGAAAACCATAGAAAAATTTATGGCCTCTGAGTTGAATAATTTTGACATGGCCAAATATAAAGTAGTATATATTCAATTTATATTGATTTCAATATCTATTTGGTACTGCATATTAAATTGGCCTAGCAATCTTTCTTCAAATAATTCCAAATTTTGAAGAGAGGTCATATGAAACAACTGAACCTCATATGAAGGAAAATGTGGGATTTTACATTCCTCCCCCCTTAAAAGAATTTCGTCCCGAGATTGCAAAAGGAAGGATAAAAGAAAAGACCTAATGAACATATGATGTTAACAAGTCCGGATAGATGGCTTTAATATATTCCTCGCTTTCCCACGTTGCTTCATCAGCGGTGTGGTTTCCCCACAAGATCTTGTAGAAATGCAAGGTGCGGTTTCTTGTGGTACGAGTCTTCTCATCAATTATCTAGATTTGTTATTCGGAGTAAGTAAGATCTGGTTGGAGAGCTTCCAAATCCTCCATACGGACTTTCGCTGGGGCCTTGAGACATTTTCTCAATTGTGAAATATGAAACACATTGTGCACCCCTGACAGCGATGTTGGCAGCTCTAGCCGATAGGATACATGTCCGCATTGCTCACTTATTATGAACGGTCCGATGAAACGTGGAGCTCGCTTCCCTTTAACTCCGAAGCGATGAATCCCTTTCATTGGAGATACACGAAGATAAATGTGATCCCCGATATCAAAATGAAGCAGTCGACGTTGTTTGTCCGCATAGCTTTTCTGGTGAGACTAAGCAGCCTTGAGGTTGGCTTGAATAACTCGTACTCGATCTTCGGCTTCCTTTACCAAGTCTATACAATATGTTACTCGTTCACCGGATTCACACCAGTTCAATAGTGTGCGGCACTTCCGGCCATAAAGAGCTTCATATGGTGCCATTTGAATGCTAGCCTGATAACCATTATTGTAGGAAAACTCCGCCAATGGTAGATGATCTTCCCAATTCTTACCATGGTGGATGGCACAGGCGCGGAGCATATCTTCTAGTACTTGGTTGACTCATTCCGTTTGACCATCAGTTTGTGGGTGGTAAGCTAAGCTTCGAATTAACTTGGTACCCAAGGATGCATGGAGCTGAATCGAGCAACAAACAAGGTTCCACGATCTGATATGATAGTGCGGGGTACTCCGTGTAGGCATAGGATTCTCGCAATATACAACTCTGCATACTGTCGTGCCACATACTTGACATTGATTAGAATAAAGTGAGCCGACTTGGTGAGTCGGTCGACTATCACCCAAATCGAGTCATTTTTGCGAAAAGTGAGAGGTAATCCAACAATGAAATCCATGTTGATTTCCTCCCATTTCCAGGCATGTATGGTTAATGGTTGTAATTGTCTGGCTGCTTTCAGATGGTCGGCTTTCACTCGTCGACGTGTATCACATTCGGATACATACTTTGCTATTTCCCTCTTCATCCGAGTCCACCAAAATTTCTTCTTCAAGTCTTGGTACAATTTGTTACTCCCCGGATGAATGGATATTTGGACAAATGAGCCTCGTCCAAAATTTTCTTCTGAAGTTCCACATTGCGGGGTACCACGATGCGGTCTTTAAACCAGATGGTACCGTCATCGTCACCTCGTAAACACTTCATTTCTCCCTTCTTCATTCGTTGACGAATATGAGATATGCCCTTGTCCTCCTTTTGAGCCTCCATAATTTCCCCCCTTATGGTAGGAATGAGGGCTAGGTTGTAGAGCGCCCCATACAGAACCAAGTAGAGACTCGGTTCTTCTTCCTCTATCAAGGTGATAGAAAGGTTATTGATATGGGACTTGCGACTTAGTGCATCTGCGACTACATTTGCCTTTCTGGGATGGTAGTGGACCTCAATCTCATAGTCTTTGATTAACTCCAACCATCTTCGTTGTCGCATATTCAATTCTTTCTGGATGAAGATGTACTTCAAGCTTTTGTGATCGATGTAGAGATGTACTAGGTTGCCCCATAGATAGTGTCTCCACATCTTTAATGCTAGTACTACGGCAGCGAGCTCAAGATCATGAGTCGGATAATGCTGCTCATGGTTCTGAAGCTGCCGGAATCCATAAGCGATCACCCTTCTGTCTTGCATTAATACGCAACCCAGACCAATTCCAGATGCATCACAATAAACATCAAAGGATCTTGTTGTGTCTGGTTGGGCTAATACTGGTGCTATTGTGAGGTGTTTTACCAATGCTTGAAAAACCCTCCTCACATTCCTTTGTCCAGGTATATCTCTTTTCTTTCTTCAGAAGTTCCGTCTTTGGTTTAGCTATCTTGGAAAATCTTGGGATGAACCTCCGGTATTATCCAGCTAAACCCAAGAAACTTCGAACTTCATGCACAGACTTGGGACACTCCCATTTCAGTACTTGCTTAATCTTGCTTGGATCAACTGCAATCCCTTCGGCATAGATGATGTACCCTAGAAATGGCACTTGGTTGATCCAGAACTCACATTTGCTGAACTTAGCGTACAACTTGTGGTCCCACAGTCGCTGAAGCACGATGTGCAAATGTTGTGCATGTTCTTCTTTGGATTTTGAGTATACAAGGATGTCGTCGATGAAGACCACGACAAACTTGTCCAAATCCGGCATGAATACTGAATTCATGAGATACATGAAATGGGTCGGTGTGTTGGTAAATCCAAAGGACATCACAAGGTACTCATATAATCCATACCTCGTCGAGAATGCTGTCTGGTCGAATTCTGATCTGATGATAACCAGAGCAAAGATCCATGTTGGAAAATACCCGAGAACCTACCAACTGATCAAACAGAATATCGATGAAGGGTAGTGGATACTTGTTCTTGATCGTGACAGCATTGAGTGGACAATAGTCCACACATAGTCTCAATGTTTTATCCTTCTTTTCCACGAACAATGCAGAACAGCCCCAAGGTGACGAACTTGGATGAATGAAACCTTTGTCCAAAAGTTCCTTCAGCTGCTCTTTCAGTTCTGCAAGTTCTTTGGGTGCCATCCTATACGGCTTTCTCGAGATTGGCATTGTTCCTGGTACAAGTTCAATCTTAAACTCAACATCTCTTTCTAGTGGCATACCAGGAAGATCCTCAGAAAAAACGTCCGGATACTCACATACTACTGGAATATCTTCGAGTTTACAGGCTTTGGTGTTATCTGCAGTTGGAGGCACGTGGATATTACTCTCAAGAGTGAGAATTTGGGGAGAGTGGACCATAGAATTTAGATATATCATCCGAGGAATGATGTCAATAATAGCTTCATTGTATTGCAACCATGCCATTCCTAAGATGACATCTAATTTCTGATGCTCCAATAGAATGAGAGAGGTAGGGTATATGTTCCCACCCAGATTAAGAGGTACCCTATGGACCATCTTATCTGCTACTACTTTGCCTCCTGGAGAACAAATCATAGATGGGGCTTTTGTGGAATTGATAGGCAATTGATATTGATTGACATAATACTTGCTAATAAAGTTATGGGAAGCACCCGAGTCAAAAAGGATGACTACGGGATGACCAATGAGAGAGAACGTACCCGTGAGTACGGGTGCGCCTTCCGGAACGTCCTCGATGGCGAGGGTGTGAACGTTGCCGGTTCTGGTGGCTGGCTTCTTGGGCTGGCTGCAAGGCTGGTTCATTCCCTGGTACAATTACTATCCTCCGCTCTGCGGGCAGTCCTTGGCGAGGTGCCCCGTACGTCCACACGTATAGCACGTGTATGGGGTCTGACCGGTATGGAGTGGAGGACAGAATCCCCGTGCACGCGGTGGAGGTAGAGGTGCACGCGGAATCATCCTCTGTTGCTGTTGTGGGCGGAAGCCGGCGTTATTGAATGGGCGACCACGAAACATCGGTGGTCGCAATGGTGGCTGCCACCTCTGGCCGGATGGTGATCGATACACCATGTGGTATTTTTGAGGAGTACCTCCTCCGCTGCCCTGCAGAGCACTCCTTTTCTTCTTGTCGGAGAACGGCTCCCTAGTAGCGTCCTCCTGCACGATCGCGGCATTAACCATGTTGTTTAAGCTGCCGCTGTTGAACAAGGCAAGCTTGTCCTTCATCTTGGGGTTCAAACCCTGATAGAAGCATTCCCACTTCCAATCTTCAGTACTCACTTGGTCCTGAGCATATTGGGCCAAGTGGTTGAATACCTTGGAGTACTCGTAAGCACTCCTTCCCCCTTGCCTCAGCTCCACGAACTCTTGAAGCTTCCTTCTCATCACACTGGGAGGTATGTGATAGGCGCGAAACGCCTCCTGGAACTCCTCCCAGCTTGCGGCGTAGCCGGCTGGTTGTGCGGCAAGGTAATTCGCCCACCACGCACCAGCAGAACCTTGTAATTGTTGGGCCACGAATAGGGTCTTCTAATGTCCGGTCACTCGTAGTAAACCGAACTTCCCTTCAATGGAGCGGAGCCAATTGTCCGCCTCCAGTGGTTCATCGGCCTCCATGAAGACCGGCGGGTGTGTTGACATGAAATCCGAGTATGAACTCGGAGAATGTTGTCGTGGACCCGCGTCTGGTCGCCCTCCTTGATGTGACAAATGCTGGACCAGAGTTTGTAGTAACTCCGTTTGCTCGTCGCGCGAGCCAAGCACTACAGCGAGAACCTCCGCTAGACTCCTTGGAAGTTCAGGAGGTGGTGGTGGAGGAACTTGTTGTTGCAGCGTTGCAGCTGTCTCCTGGGTCGGAGATTCGTCCTCACGACCACGACTAGATCCTCCCATTTCAGGTGTCGAGCGAGTACGCACCATTCTGCATCCAAATGACTTAAAATCAGCACATGTTTTCTTTTCCTTTATTCATTTCATTTTTTAGTAGCATTACTATTGACAAGAGAATAAGTGCATAACATTCATATATATTGATAAAGTACAAACTTTATACAAGAAATATTATCTCATGACCAAGTTTACAGTAGTGAACTCCAAAATGATGGACTCCCACTATGGAAATACATCTCTACCATACTTGGTTCCCATGATATGTCATACACATCCTATCAGCTTAGACATAACCACTACTATTCTTAATATGACACAAACATGGCCACAAAATAAAAACACGAGCAACTATTAAACTATAGGTTGCCCCATCACGGCAGAAGTGTTGCCACATCCCACTCCAATATGTCCTACTCGACGTACTCGAGTTCCTCGGGATCTTCTTCTTCTTCTTCATTATTTAAAGGCGATGCCACATGTGCGGTTGCGGGAGAAAGAGTTGCTACCCCACCCACCATTGATGATGTCGCGGCAACTAAAGATTTCACATCAGCCTGCAGAAGAAACATCCTCAAGTCTTCCGGTTCCTTCTGTGCATCTTTGCAACTAGCCTTCCAATCCTGAGTTTCCCCTTTGGATTGATCCCTTTCTTGAGTCACCTCGCGCAGCTGTTCATCCAACAGTTGCACCTCAAGTTGACTTGCTTTCAATGCGCTTTCTGCGTGTTGTGTTTTCACGCGAGCCTCCGATCAAGCTTGAACAGCCTGGTGCCACTGCTTCTCCCTTAAGTTTAAATGGCGATTTAGAGGAGCAACCGTGGCCCTAAGTGAGTCGTTGGCACCTTCAAAGTGATCCCTCGAATCAAGGCCTGCTTCAGGACACTCATCATTTTTCCCAGGGTAACATGCTGATCAAGGCTCTCCTGACAAGCTGATGCCGCATATGATGCTAAAATCATCTTGGGTACCTCTTCAATATGCCCATATGCTGCAACCATCCGACTTGCCCACTCGTCACCGGCCCTACCGTCGACCGGAAAGAGCTCGAATGGAGTGCCGGCCATAGCATGGTAATGAAGTTTGCAAAACCTCATGATGGCCACACTTGCGGCATAACACCACGTGTCTTCCAATTGAATCCCTTGCACTTGGATGGAAAAAGAGGCCCATCCAATATTCAATGGAGCAGCTGGCACATCGACATAAATGGTGCACCTCGTTACCCCTCCATCATCGATCTCCTTGCCCCAATAGTCCGGTATTTCACGATACCCGAACCATTGAAGCATTGCGATCAACAAATCCGGAAAACCATTCAAAAGCGTACACTTCGTGAACATCCATCCATTTGGTAAGTATACTATGGAATCATCCATCTGTGAAAAAGATACTGGAACAATGAGAAAGTTTCCAACTCTCCACAGTTTAAGAAAATCTAAAACTGGAGTTGTAATCACAGTCTGTTCCAGCTGACCTTCCTTTATAAATTAATAATTTTATACAGAAACGTCCGAACCAGATGTTAGTTTGAATGCAAAAGTCGTAGTACACTTTCCAACCTTTCCAGATTGTACTCATACAGCTCTAGGTGAGCTAGGAAATAGAATCTATACAGGTTTTAAGTTGACCCATATTTTCTGGAAATTTTGACAGAACCCCTCCGGTATATGTGGTGATTTCCACAAGTTATACAGATATACCATTTCAATATATGGAGGTAATGACAAAATAAACATTGTATAACATCAAGATAAAAATCCAGAGGTAAAATATTTCGGCCATGAAACATTTGTTACTTAGGTATGGTGTGTTAATTTGAAACTATGTGCCAACTCTTCCAAGTTCTGATCCGCCAGAACTAAGTCCGCAACCATAGTAATTTAACACAGCTATACCAAGATCTAGGCCACGAGTACAACACGAAGTTGATAGAGGACTTTATAAGCTTTCCAGAAAGGTATATATATATGACCATGTCACTATTCTGGATCAAAAGCTAAAGCTATCTAAACTTAACAGATGAACTGACTGTTGTTCAACAGCAGCCCTGCAGTTCACTGTTTTGAGCTCGGAATTTGAATTGCCTTCAACTTGAATCAAGAGGAACTTTAAATAATAAAACTGTAGATATGCTTCTCCCCTTTTCGTAAATATATCACAATAAGGCATAAGATTTATCTACAGTGAGTTATAGCAAAATTACTGAGACTGGTACAACGGTAGGGTTATCTGGAGCAGTTTAAGCATACCCCAATTTCAACAGATTATCAAGCTTTTCTGCCTTGATGGTCAACAGAAAAGTTGTAGAGGACTTCGAGAGCTTTCCATCCATATAGTAAACCTCTATGTTTATTTCTAACTAACCAAGATTACAACCTGGCAAAGTTGAGCAAACTTTGGCTAGAAATCAAGAATCTTGGTGCTACCCCGACGTTGAATCGAATTTTTATCTTTGCGGAGTCCAAACCTACCAGCACCTGATAGTGGGACTTTCCAACATATAATGCATCCAATTTTTGTCGTTGTTGGGGGTGGTCAAGTATCAAAGTTGATACTGACGGTACTACATGCCTCGCCAAAGAAAATTCTAACCGGTTATTTCCGGATACGTTTATAAGTGGTCCTAGCATTGTTCACTCGCAAACGTGTGCTACACGGGTCGCTACCGTAGTTAATGCTGCAAAAGACAAACAATACCCTTTCACACCTTCACACCTCAAGGGCGGCACGGGGAAACACGACAGGCGGTCACAATAATACATATGAAAATAATTGCATACGACTCTGGTGTGAGTGGCCCTCGAGCGAGGTCATGTTTCAAGGTACATGGCTATAAATACGTCTGTATAGCAAAGACTCCCGTACGAACTAGCTTATACACGCTTACGTGTTTCGCATGCTCCCATAGAATATGAATGATTCTAGAGAGGCATACTATCGGGTTATACACCACCCGACTGGGGCTCCCACTAACTTTGAAGCACGTTGGGGTACCGCATGTCATAGGTTCTCAGAAACATTGAAAGCTTCAGAGACTCCTATTAACATTTCCGTGCCAAGCGCGGAAAACATCCATGCTACCTCTCGCATGGTGAACTTACCGCAATTGATCCGCTTACAGTGGCGTACCTTACCTCTTACCTGACGTCGGATCGTCCTTACAGAATTAATAACATATAAGTTAGTTTACCACCTTTATATCTTATACTAAACTACTTATAAGGGCATATAGCTAATTCCTCACTCATAAATCCTAAGTTTTGAAAATATGCTCTTTTCAATTACATTGTTCCCAGTGATGCTCTGATACCTATCTGTGGGGACCGGAATCCCGACCTCCAAGGATCTCATTGGGTGGTGTCGTGCGATGCGACACCCAACAGTATACAAGAATAGAACGAGAACAAATGTACAATACCAAGTATTTATTGACATGCATAGCAGAAGTTTAAAAGTACTAGCGAAAGGAAAGAGAACTATACATCATAGCTACGCTCTCAGCACTAGCTATGCAAAAGCAAAGTCATCCGTGCCCTGGATACTTTGCACTAGCAACACAAAATTCACGATGGAGTGCAGAGTTCCCACTCGGCTGTAAACCCTGGAGGGGGTGCAGCCTCGTCATTAAACCCATCATCAGTCGTATAATCTGCAAAAACTCGTTAACTGCAAACATGAGCATAAGGCTCAGCAAAACTAACCCGTCTCACTAGACATATGCAAGGATAAATACTAAGTATAGGTAAGGGATAGCATAAAGGACTTGCCTACAAGTGGATCCTTATAGTCATGTTTTAATATGCACATGACATTCCTCAGGTATGGCACATCATAGACTCCACAATCAAACAAGAAACGCCTTGCTGATGATATGACGTGCACAAAGCACATAATGCTATTACTTCTTCAGTATTTACTACGTCACGGCGCACAAGTATGGGGAAACTGTAAAATTTTAATTGTACTATCTCTAAGCCAAAGAAGGCTGTCCAAGCAATTTATAAACCAACATATCATATTCTCCTGACTTCTTCAGTATTTACTACGTCACGGCGCAGTGAACAAGTGGTACTCTATTACTGCGAGCAACGGTGATTGAAATCAGGACATACCCGGAACAACAGGACACATACACACTTTCAGAAATGCCAGCGAGTACTTTCAGCAGTACCTACATAACAATTCAGTACTAGTCGTATATGGCCACCTTTCACTAAACACTCGAATGTCGAACCGGTCGATCCGTCACGAGTAGGAGGTCACTGCGTGGGGCATACAATTGCATGCCCACCAGCTGATTTACACCTTGCTACCCTCAACCCACACCTATAAAACGGAACGGTATACCTCGACAAACTAGTATCAAGCTATGTCAGTTTACTGGAGCCCATTCCTCCAGTATGTCGTTGGTACAATTCAAGCTTGTCCAGCAGGACCGCACACGAAACGGTGCTCAATCGACACAAGCAGGGCTACGCACGTGAGACCACGTCTCGCTGCATCCTACCCCCTGCTCGGTCTCAATTTCATATTCATAAACAATTTTATTATTCCAGAATCTCCCGCGTGATAAAATTCCTATCTCGCGAGTAGATTCCAACTACTCGACTTCTACCGAATTCCTATGAAGATAAGCATAGCAATGTCTACTTTACGGGTTGTATACCTACCCAAGACTCCATAGGATTTATTTGTCATGCAAGTGGATGTCAAACACCTTAAACGTAATGCACAATCATCTGAAGACGTAAGGTGAATGAAAACTGTAAAAAAACTGTAAGGAACTTAAATGCAAATGGGGCTTGCCTGAATGTGAGTTTGAGTCAATGTTAGTTTTTGGCAGCTGGACCTCCAAAGCTTCCGGCTGCTCCTCAATTTCAGCTACTACACGATATGCATATACTAGGTATAAACGATTTTGTGAATAATTAATATGCTTAAGGTGGGGTTAGTAGATTAAGATAAAATAAGATAATCATATTAATTGACTTTGGGATTTTTATGGTGGATGCTAGAGATTATAGAGAAGTCTCTTGCAAAGAACAGGAGATGATAAAGGATGTTTGTTATTCTTAACAATTGTGGTAAGCAATAATATTCTCTAAATTTTGGTTGATATTTTTGGCAATGTATTGTGGCTACCAAGGGTTGTATCATGTAGAGGGGGTCTCACTGGTTCTAGCAAAATTTGTTTCACAATTTTCTGAGCTTTCTACAGGGAGAAATTGATTTCTCAAGTTTGGGTAATTTTCTGGAAATGATTATTCTATTTTTCTCAATTTATAGCTACATAGAGGTTTGAAACACTGATCAACCCAGTATTTTAAGTCCAAAGAGCTTGAAACTTTTACTGGATATCAAGGGTATTAACAATAGTGTTCTGACCAAAATTAGAATTTTTCCAATTGACAGAACTGTGGAAATAAATTCTTTAAGAATTTTGCTTATCTGAATTATGGAGAAATTTCGATGGCTTTTCATACAAATCCAAGTGAATCACTGGACAGTATTCTTCATGCTGGTTCTAACAAAATTTATTTGGGAATTTTAGGATAATTCTACTGGAAGTTATGGATTTTCTAAATTTGGATTGAATCTTGATTTATTGGTCCCACTTTATTTGAATGGGCCAATCGCATTTGGGCCACACCGGGGCCACGGGGTTCAATCGCACAGCCGCACCGGATCTAGTGCCGCAGCTGATCCCGGGGCGTTTGAATAGGCTCTGACAAGTGGGGAACATAGGCCTTCGTCTACCTCGCGACGCGACGGCGCTTCTTGCCGGAACCGCGGCGGTGCTTCGCCGGACTTAGGTGCGTCGACCTCTGTCCGGCCTTGTCGTGACCGCTCAACCCTAAAATCGACCGCGCAAGCCGGTGGTGGTGTCCAATCACGCTGGCGATGGCCTGAGACGGGGGTGCGACTGTGACGGCGGAGCTAGGGTTTCGGCCTTCGTCGAAAATGCTCGGGAATGGCTCAATAGGCTTGGGAAAAGGTCGGGGAGGTTCCTGGGAGTACCAGGAGCATGACTTGGGGGTCAGATTGGGAAGAAATCACCGGCAAGGCTGAGTTTGACGGTGAAGTGCAGTTTTTCAACCGGCATCCTCAAAAACTTGAAATCTAAGATGCTCGGTTGAAATCTTTCCGGGTTTTTGGGCATGAAGCTTCCTTAGGACACATAGAAACTATCTGCTAACCAGATTTAAGGATGCTTGCAAGAATGAAATGAATTTAAGCGTGAAGCTTTGCTGTTCTTTTGAGAAACCATTCGGTTCTCAAACAAGAACTCAAGTTACACTTCATGTCATAAGCTTAGATTCTGTGAGCACGAACTAGAGAGGATTGCAAACCTTTTTGGCTTAAAGGATCGAGGCTGGAGATGGTCTAGAACTGGTGTTAGACGGCGAGACAGTGAAGGTTCTCGGCGGCTTCCTCGGTGGCGACTGGGAAACTTCAAAATATGCCAAGCAGAAACTATGTCACGATCAAAGCCTTTTATCTACTTACAGCACGAGATGAGACGACTGCAATCGTCGGCGAGGGCTCCATTGAACAGGTGCGGCAAAAATGGTGTGAACTGGGATGGAGTCCAACGGCGATGGCCAAGGGGGTATTTATAGGGACGGGGGGGAGAGGGGAGCGCGCCAAGGCGTCAAGCAGGCAAGCAGCTCGCTGGATTGCATTCGCACCGCGGTGCCGCACGCTGCCAGCGTCGAACGGCGGGGCGAGCTGGAGACAGGGCACCCCCCGTGGGTTTCACTCGAGTGCTTTGGCTGACAGTGGGCCCCACCTTCTCTTATCTACTTCCCTTCTCTGTAACTTCAATTCTCCTACCACATTTTGTCCAAAAATTCTAGATTTTTGTGGGGAGGCTCAAATAAATATCTAGAATTTGATTCTGCAATTGTATTTTGAATTGAAGCAAGTTTCAATTGAATTTCGAATTCAAATTTGAATTTGGATGAATTTCAATGGTGCCACTGATTTAGATAGCAATTGAGTTCCAAAAATTGTGAAACTATGGGGATAAGTCAAGCAAGTTATGCTGACCATGAGTGTGTGTTCAAATTTGTATGTTAAAACTAGTTGAACAGAACTCAAAATTCGAATTCAAAACATGGTTTGAATTTGCTAAGCGTCTCAATTAAAATAGCAAATGGAGTTCAAAATTTATGAAACTTTGCAGGAAGTCCATTTGGAATATTAGAAAACCAAAGAAAAATTTATGGCCTCTGAGTTGAATAATTTTGACATGCCCAAATATACAGTAGTATATATTCAATTTATATTAATTTGAATATCTATTTGGTACTGCATATTAAATTGGCCTAGCAATCTTTCTTCATATAATTCCAAACTTTGAAGAGAGGTCAAAAAATTAATCTAACTTTATTGGTGAAGTTCATTCCTCATGTTAATAAATTTAAACATGAGTAGAACAAAAGATTTGATGAGATCAAGTTTATAAGCATGGCTATAAATGGTCTCCATTAGGGTTAACAACCAATTTACCACTGAACCTCATATGAAGGAAAATGTGGGATTTTACATTCTGTGGGGACCGGAATCCCGACCTACAAGGATCTCATTGGGTGGTGGCGTGCGATGCGACACCCAACAGTATACAAGAATAGAACGAGAACAAATGCACAATACCAAGTCTTTATTGACATGCACAGCGGAAGTTTAAAAGTACTAGCGGAAGGAAAGAGAACTATACATCATAGCTACGCTCTCAGCACTAGCTATGCAAAAGAAAAGTCATCCATGCCATGGATACTTTGCACTAGAAACACACAATTCACGGCGGCGTGCAGAGTTCCCACTCGGCTGTAAACACTGGAGGGGGTGCAACCTCGTCATTAAACCCGTCATCAGTCGTATAATCTGCAAAAACTCGTTAACTACAAACATGAGTATAAGGCTTAGCAAGACTAACCCGTCTCACTAGACATATGCAAGGATAAATACTAAGTATAGGTAAGGAATAGCATAAAGGACTCGCCTACAAGTGGATCCTTATAGTCATGTTTTAATTAGAACATGACATTCCTCAGGCACGGCAAATCATAGACTCCACAATCAAACAAGAAATGCTTTGCCGATGATATGATGTGCACAAAGCACATAATGCTATTATAGGTAAAGTATGGGGAAACTGTAAACTTGTAATTGTACTATCTCTAAGCCAAACAAGGTTGTCCAAGCAATTTATAAACCAATATATCATATTCTCCTGACTTCTTCAGTATTTACAACGTCATGACGCAGTGAACAAGTGGTACTCTATTACTGCGAGGGATGGTGATTGCAATCAGGACATACCCGAAACAACGCGATATATACGCACTTTTGGAAATGCCAGCGAGTACTTTCAACAGTACCTACATAACAATTCAGTACTAGTTGTATATGGCCACCTTTCACTAAACACTCGAATGTCGGACCGGTCGATCCGTCACGAGCAGGAGGTCAATGCGTGGGGCGTACACTGATGTGCCCACCGGCTGATTTACAACTTGCTGCCCTCAACCCACACCTATAAAATGGAACGGTATGCCTCGACAAACCAGTATCAAGCTACGTCAGTTTACTCGAGCCCATTCTTCCAGTATGTCGCCGGTAGAGTTCAAGCTTGTCCAGCAGGACCGCACAAGAAACGGTCCTCAATCGACACAAGCAAGGCTACGCACATGAGACCACATCTCGCTGCATCCTACCCCCTGCTCGGTCTCAATTTCATATTCATAAACCATTTTCTTATTCCAGAATCTCCCGCGTGATAAAATTCCTATCTCGCGAGTAGATTCCAACTACTCGACTTCTACTGAATTCCTATGAAGATAAGCATAGCAGTGTCTACTTTATGGGCCGTAGACCTACCCAAGACTCTATAGGATTTATTTGTCATGCAAGTGGATGTCAAACACCTTAAACGTAATGCACAATCATCTGAAGACGTAAGGTGAATGAAAACTGTAAAAACATTGTAAGGAACTTAAATGCAAACCGGGGCTTGCCTGAATGCGAGTTTGAGTCAATGTTAGTTTCTGGCAGCTGGACCTCCAAAGCTTCCGGCTGCTCCTCGATTTCAGCTACTACACGATATGCATATACTAGGTATAAACGATTTTGTGAATAATTAATATGCTTAAGGTGGGGTGAGTAAATTAATATAAAATAAGATAATCATCTTAGTTGACTTTGGGATTTTTATGGTGGATGCTAGAGATTATGGAGAAGTCTCTTGCAAAGAACACGAGATGATAAAGGTTGTTTGTTATTCTTAACAATTATGGTAAGCAATAATCTTCTATAAATTTTGGTTGAAATTTTTGGCGATGTATTATGGCTACCAAGGGTTGTATCATGTAGAGGGGGTCTCACTAGTTCTAGGAAAATTTGTTTAACAATTTTCTGAGCTTTGTGGATTTCTCAAGTTTGGGTAATTTTCTGGAAATTGATTTTTCTATTTTTCTCAATTTATAACTACATAGAGGTTTGAAACATTGATCAACCTAGTATTTTAAGTCAAAAGATCTTGAAACTTTTACTGGAGATCAAGGGTATTAAAAATAGTGTTCTGACCTAAACTGGAATTTTTCCAATTAACAGAATTGTGGAAATAAATTCTTTAAAAATTTTCATTATTTGAATTATGGAGAAATTTCTATGGCTTTTCATAATAATCCAAGTGAACCATTGGACAGTATTCTTCATGCTGGTTCCAACAAAATTTATTTGGGAATTTTTGGATAATTCTACTGGAAGTTATGGATTTTCTAAGTTTGGATTGAATCTGGATTTATTATCCTATTGGAAATTTCAAATAAACAGGGCCGGTCCCACTTTATTTGAATGGGCCAATCGCGTTTGGGCCACACCAGGGGCCACGGGGTTCAATCACGCAGCCGCACTAGATCCAGTGCTGTAGCTGATCCTGGGGCGTTCGAATAGGCGCTGACAAGTGGGGCCCATAGGCCTTCGTCTACCTCGCGACGCGACGGCGCTTCTCGCTGGAACCGAGGCGGTGCTTCGCCGGACTTAGGTGCGTCGACCTCCGTTCGGCCTCGTGGTCACCGCTCAACCCTAAAATCGACCGCGCAAGCCGATGGTGGTGTCCAATCACACCGGCGATGGCCGGAGACGGCGGCGCGACGGTGACGGCGGAGCTAGGGTTTCGGCCTTCTTTAGAAATACTCGGGAATGGCTCAATAGGCTTGGGAAAAGGTCGGGGAGGTTCCTGGGAGTACCAGGAGCATGATTTGGGGGTCAGGTTGGGGTGAAATCGCCGACAAGGCCGAGTTTGACGGTGAAGTGCGGTTTTTCAACCGGCGGCCTCGAAAACTTGAAATCTAAGATGATCGGTTGAAATATTTCCGGGTTTTTGGGCATGGAGCTTCCTTAGGACACATAGAAACTATCTGCTAACCAGATTTATGGATGATTGCAAGAATGAAATGAATTTAAGCACGAAGCTTTGCTGTTCTTTTGGGAATCCATTCGGTTCTCGAACAAGAACTCAAGTTACACTTCATGTCATAAGCTTAGATTCTGTGAGCATGAACTAGAGAGGATTGTGAACCTTTTTGCTTAAAGGATCGAGGCTGGAGATGGTCTAGAACTGGTGTTCGACGGCGAGACAGTGAAGGTTCTCGGCGGCTTCCTCGGTGGCTACTAGGAAAAGCTCGGGATAAAACGGCTGCAATCGTCGGCGAGGGCTCGATCGAACAAGGGCGCAAAAATGGCGTCAACTTGGATGGAGTCCAACGGCGATGGCCAAGGGGGTATTTATAGGGACGGAGGGGAGAGGCGAGCGCGCACGGCATCAAGCAGGCAAGCAACTCGCTGTATTGCATGCGCATAGCGGTGTCGCACGCTGCCAGTGTCGAATGGCGGGGCGAGCTGGAGACAGGGCACCCCCCGTGTGTTTCACTCGAGTGCATTGGCTGACAGTGGGCCCCACCTTCTCTTATCTACTTCCCTTCTCTGTAACTTCAATTCTCCTACCAAATTTTGACCAAAAATTCTAGATTTTTGTGGGGTGGCTCAAATAAATATCTAGAATTTTATTCTGCAATTGGATTTTGAATTGAAGCAAGTTTCAATCGAATTTCAAATTCAAATTTGAATTTGGATGAAATTCAATGGTGCCACTGATTTAGATAGCAATTGAGTTCCAGAAATTGTGAAACTATGGGGATAAGTCAAGCAAGTTATGCTGACCGTGAGTGTGTGTTCAAATCTTGATGTTCAAACTAGTTGAAAAGAATTCAAAATTGGAATTCAAAACATGGTTTGAATTTGCTAAGAGTCTCAATTAAAATAGCAAATGGAGTTCAAAATTTATGAAACTTTGCAGGAAGTCCATTTGGAATATTACAAAACCATAGAAAAATTTATGGCCTCTGAGTTGAATAATTTTGACATGGACAAATATACAGTAGTATATATTCAATTTATATTGATTTGAATATCTATTTGGTACTGCATATTAAATTGGCCTAGCAATCTTTCTTCAAATAATTCCAAACTTTGAAGAGAGGTCAATGGAATTAATCTAAGTTTATTGGTGAAGTTCATTCCTCATGTTAATAAATGTAAACATGAGTAGAAGAAAAGATTTGATGAGATCAAGTTTATAGCATGGCTATAAATGGTCTCCATTAGGGTTAACAAACAATTTACAACTGAATGTGGGATTTTACATTCCTCCTCCCTTAAAAGAATCTTGTCCCGAGATTACAAAAGGAAGGATAAAAGAAAAGACCTGATGAACATATGATGTTAACAAGTCCGGATCGTTGGCTTTCATATATTCCTTGATTTCCCACGTTGCTTCATCAGCGGTGTGGTTTCCCCACAAGATCATGTAGAAACGCAAGGTGCGGTTTCTTGTGGTACGAGTCTTCTCATCAGTTATCTGGATTGGTTGTTCGGAGAAAGTAAGATCTGGTTGGAGAGCTTCCAAATCCTCCATACGGACTTTCGCTGGGGCCTTGAGACATTTTCTCAATTGTGAAATGTGAAACACATTGTGCACCGTTGACAGCGATGCTGGCAGCTCTAGCCGATAGGCTACAGGTTTGCATTGCTCACTTATTATGAATGGTCCAATGAAATGTGGAGCTAGCTTCCCTTTTACTCCGAAGCGATGAATCCATTTCATTGGAGATACACCAAGATAAATGTGATCCCTGATATCAAAATGAAGCGGTCGACGTCGTTTGTCTGCATAGCTTTTCTGGCGAGACAGAGCAACCTTGAGGTTGGCTTGAATAACTCGTACTCGATCTTCGGCTTCCTTTACCAAGTCTATACCATATGTTACTCGTTCACCGGATTCACACCAGTTCAACGGTGTGTGGCACTTCCGGCCATAAAGAGCTTCATATGTTGCCATTTGAATGCTAGTCTGATAACCATTGTTGTAGGAAAACTCCGCCAATGATAGATGATCATCCCAATTCTTATCATGGTGGATGGCACAGGCGTGGAGCATATCCTCTAGTACTTGGTTTACTCATTTCGTTTGACCATCAGTTTGTGGGTGGTAAGCTGATCTTCGAATTAACTTGGTACCCAAGGATGCCTGGAGCTGCTCCCAAAATCGAGCAACAAACAAGGTTCCACGATCTGATATGATAGTGTGGGGTACTCCGTGTAGGCATAGGATTCTCGCAATATACAACTCTGCATACTGTCGTGCCACATACTTGACATTGACTGGAATAAAGTGAGCTGACTTGGTGAGTCGATCGACTATCACCCAAATCGTTTCATGTTTGCGAAAAGTGAGAGGTAATCCAACAATGAAATCCATGTTGATGTCCTCCCATTTACAGGCCGGTATGCGTAAAGGTTTTAGTTGTCCGGCTGACTTTAGATGAGCGGCTTTCACTCGTCGACATGTATCACATTTGGATACATAGTTCGCTATTTCCCTCTTCATCTGAGTCCACCAAAATTTCTTCTTCAAGTCTTGGTACAATTTGTTACTCCCCGGATGAATAGAATATTTGGACAAATGAGCCCCGTCCAAAATTTTCTTCTGAAGTTCCGTATTGCGGGGTACCACAATGCGGTCTTTAAACCAGATGGTACCGTCATCGTCACCTCGGAAACACTTGATTTCTCCCTTCTTCATTCATTGACGAATATGAGATATGCCCTTGTCCTCCTTTTGAGCCTCCATAATTTCCTCCCTTATGGTAGGAATGAGGGCTAGGTTGCAGAGCGCCCCATACGGAACCAAGTAGAGACTCGGTTCTTCTTCCTCTATCAAGGTGATAGAAAGGTTATTGATATGGGACTTGCGACTTAGTGCATCTGCGACTACCTTTGCCTTTTCGGGATGGTAGTGGATCTCAATCTCATAGTCTTTGATTAACTCCAACCATCTTTGTTGTCGCATATTCAATTCTTTCTGGGTGAAGATGTACATCAAGATTTTGTGATCAGTGTAGAGATGTACTAGGTTGCCCCGTAGATAGTGTCTCCACATCTTCAATGCTAGTACTAAGGCAGCAAGCTCAAGATCATGAGTCAGATAATGCTGCTCATGGTTCCGAAGCTGCCGGGATCCATAAGCGATCACCATTCTGTCTTGCATTAATACGCAACCCAGACCAATTCCAGATGCATCACAATAAACATCAAAGGATCTTGTTGTGTCTGGTTGGGCTAGTACTGGTGCTGTTGTGAGGTGTTTTACCAATGCTTGAAAACCCTCCTCACATTCCTTTGTCCGGGTATATCTCTTTTCTTTCTTTAGAAGTTCCGTCATTGGTTTAGCTATCTTGGAAAAGCTTGGGATGAACCTCCGGTAATATCCAGCTAAAACCAGGAAACTTCGAACTTCATGCACAGACTTGGGAGACTCCCATTTGAGTACTTGCTTAATCTTGCTTGGATCAACTGCAATCCCTTCGACAGAGATGATGTGCCCTAGAAATGGCACTTGGTTGATCCAGAACTCACATTTGCTGAACTTAGCGTACAACTTGTGGTCCCGCAATCGCTGAAGCACGATGTGCAAATGTTGTGCATGTTCTTCTTCGGATTTTGAGTATACAAGGATGTCGTCTATGAAGACCACGACAAACTTGTCCAAATCCATCATGAATACTGAATTCATGAGATACATGAAATGGGCTGGTGCGTTGGTTAATCCAAAGGACATGACAAGGTACTCATATAATCCATACCTCGTCGAGAATGCTGTCTTAGGTATATCCTCTGGTCAAATTCTGATCTGATGATAACCAGAGCGAAGATCCATCTTGGAAAATAACCGAGCACCTACCAATTGATCGAACAGAATATCGATGTGGGGTAGTGGATACTTGTTCTTGATCGTGACAACATTGAGTGGACAATAGTCCACACATAGTCTCATTGTTTTATCCTTATTTTCCACGAACAATGCAGAACAGCCCCAAGATGACAAACTTAGATGAATGAAACCTTTGTCCAAAAGTTCCTTCAGCTGCTCTTTCAGTTTTGCAAGTTCTTTACGTGCCATCTTATACGGCTTTCTCGAGATTGGCACAGTTCCTGATACAGGTTCAATCTTAAACTCGACATATCTTTCTGGAGGCATACCAGTAGATCCTCGGGGAAAAACGTCCGGATACTCACATACTACTGGAATATCTTCGATCTTACAGGCTTCGGTGTTATCAAGAGTTGGAGGCACGTGGATATTACTCTCAAGAGTGAGAATCTGGGGAGAGTGGACCGGAGAATTTAGATATATCATCCGAGGAATGATGTCAATAATAGCACCGTTGTATTGCAACCATGCCATTCCTAAGATGACATCTAATTTTTGATGCTCCAATAGAATGAGAGAGGTAGGGTATATGTTCCCACCCAGATTAAGAGGTACCCTATGGACCATCTTATCTGCTACTACTTTGCCTCCCGGAGAACAAATCATATATGGGGTTTTTGTATAATTGATAGGCAATTGATATTGATTGCCATAAGACTTTCTAATAAAGTTATGGGAAGCACCTGAGTCAAAAAGGATGACTACGGGATGACCAATGAGAGAGAACGTACCCGTGAGTACGGGTGCGCCTTACGGAACGTCCTCGATGGTGAGGTGGTGAACGTTGCCGGTTCTGGTGGCAGGCTTCTTGGGCTGGCTGCGAGGCTGGTTCGCCCCCTGGTACGATGACTGTCCTCCGCTCTGCGGGCAGTCCTTGGCAAAGTGCCTCGTACGTCCACACGTATAGCACGTGTACGGGGTCTAACCGGTACGGAGTGGAGGACGAAATCCCGGTGCACGCAGTGGAGGTAGAGGTGCACGCGGAATCATCCCCTGTTGCTGTTGTGGGCGGAAGCCGGTGTTATTGAATGGGCGACCATGAAACATAGGTGCTCGCGATGGCGGCTGCCACCTCTGGCCGGATGGTGATCGATACACCATGCGGTATTTCTGAGGAGTACCTCCTCCGCTGCCCTACGGATCACTCCTTTTCTTCTTGTTGGAGAACAGCTCCCTAGTAGCATCCTCCTGCACGATCGTGGCATTGACCGTGTTGTTGAAGCTGCAGCTGTTGAACAAGGCAAGCTTGTCCTTCATCTTGGGATTCAAACCCCGATATAAGCATTCCCGCTTCCGATCTTCAGTACTCACTTGGTCCTCAGCATATTGGGCCAAGTGGTTGAATATCTTGGAGTACTCAAAGCACTCCTTCACCCTTGTTTCAGCTCCAAGAACTCTTGAAGCTTCCTTCTCATCACACCGGGAGGTATGTGAAAGGCGCGAAAGGCCTCCCGGAACTCCTCCCAGCTTGCGGCGTGGCCGTCTGGTTGTGCGGCAAGGTAATTTGCCCACCACGCACCAGCAGACCCTTGTAATTGTTGGGCCACGAACAGGGTCTTCTGATGTTCGGTCACTCATAGTAAACCGAACTTCCCTTCAATGGAGCGGAGCCAGTTGTCTGCCTCCAATGGTTCATCGGCCTCCATGAAGACCGGTGGGTGTGCTAACATGAAATCCGAGTACGAACTCAGAGAAAGTTGTCGTGGACCCACATCTGGTCACCCTCCTTGACGGGACAAATTTTGGACCAGAGTGCGTAGTAACTCCGTTTGCTCATCGCGCGAGCCAAGCACTGTGGCGAGAACCTCTGCTAGACTCCTTGGAAGTTAAGGAGGTGGTGGTGGAGGAACTTGTTCCTGCGGCGTTGCAGCTGTCTCCTGGGTCGGAGATTCGTCCTCACGACCACGACTAGATCCTCCCATTTTAGGTGTCGAGCGAGTACGCACCATTCTGCATCCAAATGACATAAAATCAGCAAATGTTTTCTTTTCCTTTATCCATTTCATTTTTTAGTAGCACGACTATTGACAAGAGAATAAGTGCATAACATTCATATATATTGATAAAGTACAAACTTTATACAAGATATATTATCTCATGACCAAGTTCACAGTAGTGAGCTCCAAAATGATGGACTCCCACTATGGAAATACATCTCTACCATACTTGGTTCCCATGAGATGTCATACACATCCTATCAGCTTAGACAAAACCACTACCATTCTTAATATGACACAAACATGGCCACAAAAGAAAAACACGAGCAACTATTAAAATATAGGTTGCCCCATCACGGCAGAAGTGCTGCCACATCCCACTCCAATACGTCCTACTCTACGTACTCGAGTTTCTCGGGATGTTCTTATTCTTCATTATCCGAAGGCGATGTCACAGGTGCGGTTGCGGGAGCAAGAGTTGCTACCCCACCCACCATTGATGACGTCGCGGCAACTAAAGATTTCACATCAGCCTGCGGAAGAAACATCCTCAAGTCTTCCAGTTCCTTCTGTGCATCTTTGCAACTATCCTTCCAATCCTGAGTTTCCCCTTCGGATTGATCCCTTTCTTGAGTCACCTCGCGCAGCTGTTCATCCAACAGTTGCACCTCGAGTTGACTTGCTTCCAATGCGCTTTCTGCGTGTTGTGTTTTCACGCGAGCCTTCGATCGAGCTTGAACAGCCTGGTGCCACTGCTTCTCCCTTAAGTTTAAACGGTGATTTAGAGGAGCAACCGTGGCCCTATGTGATTCGTTGGCACCTTCAAAGTGATCCCCTCGAATCAAGGTCTGCTTCAGGTCACTCATCATTTTTCCCAGTCTAACATGCTGATCAAGGCTCTCCTGACAAGCTGATGCCGCATATGATGCTAAAATCATCTTGGTTACCTCTTCAGTATTCCCATATGCTGCAACCATCCGACTTGCCCACTCGTCACCGGCCCTAATGTCGACCGGAAAGAGCCCGAATGGAGTGCCATCCATAGCATGGTAATGAAGTTTGCAAAACCTCATGATGGCCACACTTGCGGCATAACACCACGTGTCTTCCAATTGAATCCCTTGCACTTGGATGGAAAAAGGGGCCCATCCAATATTCAATGGAGCAGCAGGCACATTGACATAAATGGTGCACCTCGTTACCTCTCCATCATCGATCTCCTTGCCCTAATAGTCCGGTATTTCACGATACCCGAACTGTTGAAGCATTGCGATCAACAAATCCATAAAACCCTTCAGAAGCGTACACTTCGTGAACACCCATCCATTTGGTAGGTATACTATAGATTCATCCATCTGTGAAAAATATACTGGAACAATGAGAAAGTTTCCAACTCTCCACAGTTTAAGAAAATCTAAAACTGGAGTTGTAATCACAGTCTGTTCCAGCTGACCTTCCTTTATAAATTCAAAATTTTCATACAGGAAACGTCTGAACCAGATGTTGGTTTGAATACAAAAGTCATAGTACACTTTTCAACCTTTCCATATTGTACTCATACAGATCTAGGTGAGCTAGGAAATAGAATCTATACAGGTTTTAAGTTGACCCATATTTTTTGGAAATTTTGACAGAACCCCTCCTGTATATGTGGTGATTTCCACAAGTTATACAGATATGCCATTTCAATATATGGAGGTAATGACAAAATAAACATTGTATAACATCAAGTTAAAAATCCAGAGGTAAAAGATTTCGGCCATGAAACATTTGTTACTTAGGTATAGTGTGTTAATTTGAAACTATGTGCCAACTCTTCCAAGTTCTGATCCGCCAGAACCAAGTCCGCAACCATAGTAATTTAACATGGCTATACCAAGATCTAGGCCACGAGTACAACACGAAGTTGACAGAGGACTTGCTAAGCTTTCCAGAAAGGTATATATATATATATATATATATATATATATATATATATATATATATATATATATATGACCATGTCACTATTCTGGATCAAAAGCTAAAGCTATCTAAACTTAACAGATGAACTGACTGTTGTTCAACAGCAGCCCTGCAGTTCACTGTTTTGAGCTCGGAATTTGAATTGCCTTCAACTTGAATCAAGAGGAACTTTAAATAATAAAACTGTAGATATGCTTCTCCCCTTTTCGTAAATATATCACAATAAGGCAGAAGATTTTTCTACAGTGAGTTATAGCAAAATTACTGAGACTGGTACAACGGTAGGGTTATCTGGAGCAGTTTAAGCATACCCCAATTTCAACAGATTATCAAGCTTTTCTGCCTTGATGGTCAACAGAAAAGTTGTAGAGGACTTCGAGAGATTTCCATCCATATAGCATACCCCTATGTTTATTTCTAACTAACCAAGATTACAACCTGGCGAAGTTGAGCAAACTTTGGCCAGAAATCAAGAATCTTGGTGCTACCCCAACATTGAATCTAATTTTTATCTTTGCGGAGTCCAAACCTACCAGAACCTGATAGTGGGACTTTCAAACATATAATGCATCCAATTTTTATCGTTGTTCGGGGTGTTCAAGTATCAAAGTTGATACCGACGGTACTACGTGCCTCACCAAAGAAAATTCTAACCGGTTATTTCCGGATACGTTTATAGGTGGTCCTAGCATCGTTCACTCGCAAACATGTGCTACACGGGTCGCTACCGTAGTTAATGCTGCAAAAGACAATCAATCCCCTTTCACACCTTCACACCTCAAGGGCGGCATGGGGAAACACGACAGGCAGTCACAATAATACATACGAAAATAATTGCATACGACTCTGGTGTGAGTCGCCCTCTAGCGAGGTCATGTCTCAACGTACATGGTTGTAAATACGTCTGTACAGCCAAGACTCCCGTACGAACCGGCTTATACACGCTCGGGCATACGTGTTGCGCATGCTCCCATGGAATATGAATGATTCTAGAGAGGCATACTATCGGGTTATACACCACCCGATGGGGGCTCCCACTAACTTTGAAGCACGTTGGGGTACCGCGTGTCATAGGTTCTCAGAAACATTGAAAGCTTCAGAGACTCCTATTAACATTTCCGTGCCAATCCGTGGAAAACTTCCATGCTACCTCTCGCATGGTGAGCTTACTGCAATTGATCCGCTTACAGTGGCGTACCTTACCTCTTACCTGACATCAGAGCGTCGTTACAAAATTAATAACATATAAGTTAGTTTACCACCTTTATATCTTATACTAATAATACTCCTTATAAGGGCATATAGCTAATTCCTCACTCATAAATCCTAAGTTTTGAAAATATGCTCTTTTCAAGTACACTGTTCCCAATGATGCTCTGATACCATGTCTGTGGGGACCGGAATCCCGACCTCCAAGGATCTCATTGGGTGGTGTCGTGCGATGTGACACCCAACAATATACAAGAATAGAATGAGAATAAATGTACAATACCAAGTCTTTATGGACATGCACAGCAGAAATTTAAAAGCACTAGCGGGAGGAAAGAGAACTATACATCATAGCTATGCTCTCAGCACTAGCTATGCAAAAGCAAAGTCATCCATGTCCTGGATACTTTGCACTAGCAACACACAATTCATGGTGGCGTGCAGGGTTCCCACTCGGTTGTAAACCCTAGAGGGGGTGCAGCCTTGTCATTAAACCCGTCATCATTCTAAATCATCTGCAAAAACTTGTTAACTGCAAACGTGAGCATAAGGCTCAGCAAGACTAACCAGTCTCACTAGACATATGCAAGGATAAATACTAAGTATAGGTAAGGAATAGCATAAAGGACTCGCCTACAAGTGGATCCTTATAGTCATGTTTTAATTAGCACATGACATTCCTCAGGCACGGCACATCATAGACTCCACAATCAAACAAGAAATGCTTTGACGATGATATGATGTGCACAAAGCACATAATGCTATTACAGGTAAAGTATGGGGAAAATGTAAACTTTTAATTGTACTATCTCTAAGCCAAACAAGGTTGTCCAAACAATTTATAAACCAATATATCATATTCTCCTGACTTCTTCAGTATTTACTACGTCACGATGCAGTGAACAAGTGGTACTCTATTACCGCGAGGGACAATGATTGCAATTAGGACATACCCGGAACAACACGACACATACACACTTTCGGAAATGCCAGCGAGTACTTTTAGAAGTACCTACATAACAATTCAGTACTAGTCATATATGGCCACCTTTCACTAAACACTCGAATGTCGAACCGGACGATCCGTCACGAGCAGGAGGTCACTGTGTGGGGCGTACACTGACGTGCCCACCAGCTGATTTACACCTTGCTGCCCTCAACCCACACCTATAAAATGCAATGGTATGCCTCGACAAACCAGTATCAAGCTACGTCAGTTTACTGGAGCTCATTCCTCCAGTATGTCGCCGCTACAATTCAAGCTTGTCCAGTAGGACCGCACACAAAACGGTCCTCAATCGACACAAGCAGGGCTACGCACGTGAGACCACATCTCGCTGCATCCTACCCCCTGCTCGGTCTAAATTTCATATTCATAAACCATTTTCTTATTCCAGAATCTCCCGCGTGATAAAATTCCTATCTCGCAAGTAGATTCCAACTACTCGACTTCTATCGAATTCCTATGAAGATAAGCATAGCAGTGTCTACTTTACCGGCCATAGACCTACCCAGTACTCCATAGGATTTATTTGTCATGCAAGTGGATGTCAAACACTTTAAACATAATGCACAATCATCTGAAGACGTAAGGTGAATGAAAACTGTAAAAACACTATAAGGAACTTAAATGCAAACTGGGACTTGCCTGAATGCGAGTTTGAGTCAATGTTTTGTTTCTGGCAGCTGGACCTCCAAAGCTTCCGGCTGCTCCTCGATTTCAGCTACTACACGATATGCATATACTAGGTATAAACGATTTTGTGAATAATTAATATGCTTAAGGTGGGGTGAGTAGATTAAGATTAAATAAGATAATCATCTTAATTGACTTTGGGATTTTTATGGTGGATGCTAGAGGTTATGGAGAAGTCTCTTGGAAATAACAAGAGATGATAAAGGATGTTTGTTATTCTTAACAATCATGGTAAGCTATAATCTTCTCTAAATTTTGGATGATATTTTTGGCGATGTATTATGGCTAACAAGGGTTGTATCTTGTAGAGGGGGTCTCACTGGTTCTAGGAAAATTTGTTTCACAATTTTCTGAGCTTTCTACAGGGAGAAATTGATTTCTCAAGTTTGGGTAATTTTCTGGAAATTGATTTTTCTATTTTTCTCAATTTATAACTACATAGAGGTTTGAAACATCAATCAATCCAGTATTTTATGTCCAAAGAGCTTGAATATTTTACTGGAGATCTAGGGTATTAACAATAGTGTTCTGACCAAAATTGGAATTTTTCCAGTTAATAGAACTGTGGAAATAAATTCTTTAAGCATTTTTCTTATCTGAATTATGGAGAAATTTATATGGCTTTTCATACAAATCCAAGTGAACCACTGGACTGTATTCTTCATGCTGGCTGTAACAAAATTTATTTTGAAATTTTTGGATAATTCTACTGGAAGTTATGGATTTTCTAAATTTGGAATGAATCTTGATTTATTTTCCTATTAGAAATTTCAAATAAAAGGGGCCGGTCCCACTTTATTTGAATGGACCAATCGCATTTGCACCACACCAGGGGCCACAGGGTTCAATTGCACAGCTGCATCGGATCCAATGCCGCAGTTGATCCCGTGGCGTTCGAATAGGCGCTAACAAGTGGGGCCCATAGGCCTTCGTCTACCTCGCGACGCGACGGCGCTTCTCGCTGGAACCGCGGCGGTGCTTCGCCGGACTTAGGTGCGTCGACCTCCATTCGGCCTCGTGGTCACCGCTCAACCCTAGAATCGACCGCGCAAGCCGATGGTGGTGTCCAATCACGCCGGCGATGGCCGGAGACAGCGGCGCGACGGTGACGGCGGAGCTAGGGTTTCGGCCTTTGTCGGAAATGCTCGGGAATGGCTCAATAGGCTCGGGAAAAGGTCGGGGAGGTTCCTGGGAGTACCAGGAGCATGATTTGGGGGTCAGATTGGGGTGAAATCGCCGACAAGGCTTAGTTTCATGGCGAAGTGCGGTTTTTCAACCGGCGGCCTCGAAACCTTGAAATCTAAGATGCTCGGCTGAAATCTTTTCGGGTTTTGGGCGTGGAGCTTCCTTAGGAAACATAGAAACTATCTGCTAACCAGATTTAAGGATGATTGCAAGAATGAAATGAATTTAAGCGCGAAGCTTTGCTGTTCTTTTGAGAAACCATTCGGTTCTCGAACAAGAAATCAAGGTACACTTCATGTCATAAGCTTAGATTCTGTGAGCATGAACTAGAGAGGATTGCGAACCTTTTTGCTTAAAGGATCGAGGCTGGAGATGGTCTAGAACTGGTGTTCAACGGCGATACAGTGAAGGTTCTCGGCGGCTTCCTCGGCGGCGACTAGGAAAAGCTCGAGATGAAACAGCTGCAATCGTCGGCGAGGGCTCGATCGAACAGAGGCGGTGAAAATTGTGTGAACTGGGATGGAGTCCAACGGCGACGGCCAAGGGGGCATTTATAGGGACGAAGGGGAGAGGGGAGCGCGCCACGGCGTCAAGCACGCAAGCAGCTCGCTGGATTGCATGCGTGTTGCGGTTTTGCGCGCTGCCGGCGTCGAACGGCGGGGCGAGCTGGAGACAGGGCACCCCCCATGGGTTTCACTCGAGTGCTTTGGCTGACAGTGGGCCCCACCTTCTCTTATCTACTTCCCTTCTCTGTAACTTCAATTCTCCTACCAAATTTTGTCCAAAAATTCTAGATTTTTGTGGAGAGGCTCAAATAAATATCTAGAATTTTATTCCGCAATTGGATTTTGAATTGAAGCAAGTTTCAATTGAATTTCGAATTCAAATTTGAATTTGGATGAAATTCAATGGTGCCACTGATTTAGATAGCAATTGAGTTCGAAAAATTGTGAAACTATGGGGATAAGTCAAGAAAGTTATGCTGACCATGAGTGTGTGTTCAAATCTTGATGTTCAAACTAGTTGAACAAAATTCAAAATTTGAATTCAAAATATGGTTTGAATTTGCTAAGCGTCTCAATTAAAATAGCAAATGGAGTTCAAAATTTATGAAACTTTGCAGGAAGTCCATTTGGAATATTAGAAAACCATAGAAAAATTTATGGCCTCTGAGTTGAATAATTTTGACATGGCCAAATATACAGTAGTATATATTCAATTTATATTGATTTCAATATCTATTTGGTACTGCATATTAAATTGGCCTAGCAATCTTTCTTCAAATAATTCCAAACTTTGAAGAGAGGTCAAAAGAATTAATCTATGTTTATTGGTGAAGTTCATTCCTCATGTTATTAAATTTAAACATGAGTTGAAGAAAAGATTTGATGAGATCAAGTTTATAAGCATGGATATAAATGGTCTCCATTAGGGTTAACAACCAATTTACAACTGAACCTCATATGAAGGAAAATGTGGGATTTTACAGCTTGGCGGCGGAACGTTGGCCATGGTGGGTTGTTTGAGAGGAACAAAATGAGGAAGAGAGACTGATGGCGCCTTATATAATGTATGTGGTGTAACGCAAAATGGAGACGCGCTTCGCAGTGAAGCGCGTCTCCTATGATCGACGTCTCCCTCTCCTCTGCTAAAAGAGAAACACACTCTAATGCAAAGCGCGTCTCCAATTCCACACGTCACCTTTAGCTTCGTGATTTTCTCCATTTTGCTTCAGTTCACTATTGATATCACACATTACTGAACTCAGAACACATTCTCAGTTGATAACTAAATCATTCACTTGTCCATAATATAATCAAATCCTTCCTTATGATACCTAAGGAATACGATGAACACACCACACATTCATTCATTCACACAGTTGAAGAACACACAAGAGAATATCCAGTCACATAGATAAACAAAGAATTTATTCATTAACAATATTCACAAAACAGAAGCAACTAAAAACAACAAAGAAAAACTAAATCCTACTCCTACTCCTCCTCCTCCTCCCCCTCCTCCTTCGAATCCTCCTCCTCCTCATCCTCCGGCGGCGACTCTGGTGCCGGTGCAACAGGAGCCTGGGTTGGCTGGATTGGCTGCACCCGCTGCACCAGCGGTGCAACCCCGAGAACGAGGTTGCTCTCCATCGCCTCCACCAGGTTTCTGTGGCCCTCGGGGCCAAGCACCTGGTCCATCGTCTCGAACAGAATGTCGAGATGATCGGCCACCCCCATGAGGGCAAAGAGGTAGTGGCCGATGGTACCCATTCCAATTAAGTGGGGAAGGGTACCAAGACCCAAGGAACTCATGGCATGAGACGTGTTTTTGTATGCCTCTTGCGACATAAGGAGGCGCTGCTCGTTGTTGAGCCTCTCGGGGGAGCTGCAACACAGCTTCTTGCACGGTGGCTCCCTCAGAGGGATTGGCGATGGAAGGTCAGCCATTGTGGTTGTGGGTCGTCAGGGCGGAGAAGACAAAGAAAAGAAGAGGATTCAAAGTGAGTGATGCGCTTGTGGAGAACTCACTGGTGATGGCGTGTTTTAAATAAGGTCCGAACAGAGTCGTCGATGGAGCGGTTGGTTTCCCGCGAATTGATGGAACGATGGGACACATCGATCCCGTCTCTGCATCATGCCGCCGAAATTAAGTTCTCCGCAGACCTCGTGTCACGCATCTCTTTTTCGACAATGAAAGACGCGCTTTAGCGTAACGCCCGTCTCTCTTTGTTATAGCACGTCTTGCATTTATTTCCCTCGTCTCTTCGTCTCTTCAACAATGGAAGACGCTCTTTAACTTATGGCGTTTCTCTCATTTATCTCCCTCGTCTCTTCTTCGCCTTCGGTGCTCCTTTATTACTAATCGACCACCGGTCCTTTACTAATCGACCAACTCCAGGGCGACCACGTCCTCTGTTCGCCATCGCCTTCGTCGTCATCATCGCCATCCTCATCATCGTCATCATCGCCGTCCTCCTCGTCATCATCACTATTCATGGTAGGTATTGTCTCGGCGTGTAGCCGACTGAAGGAGGAGTGCATGGCATGGTGCAAGAACCATCCCCATGTACGTACATATTGCACACTGGTCGCATGGTTGTATTGTAGATCTACAATGGACTGATGAACTTAACTATAGTTTTGTTTGTCTGTCTTTTTTGTTTTTGGTATTTTCAATTTCTCTGTGTAGTGTTTCTCTGCGAAGCCCGAATCGGGAGAATTATTAAAGTGGCAGTGCATCGTCCCCGGTAAAGAAGAGGTAAGTCATGAAGAACAAGCACAATATGAGTTTAAACATTGTCCTCCTATTAATGATTTTCCTTTGTAGACTGACGGGGAAGGTGGTTACCACCCCTGACAATCTCGTTCTCAGAGGACTATCGATTGGTGTCTCCAAGATGTGCCTTTCCAAGTGGTTTCTTCCACCCAAAAGTCCATCGCTCAAGAGCACTCTGCATTGGGATTCTTGATCAAGAGACTGTAAGATAGACCTATTTTGCTCATGTAATTAGTAATTTTGCCGAACTTATTTGAAATGGTTTCTTGTGTTGCCTAAATTGATATTTCGTAGGGGTGGTGGACTGGTTTTACAATCAAAACTATACTACTTGAAGCTCATCGTTTGCTACATCAGCCAAATGCGCCCGATGTTGAAAATGATTGCTATAATGTACTTATCAGGGTTAGACACTTTGTGTTAGTGACCAACGTAGGTTATTCATTCCTCCTTCGACATTTGTTAATTTAAAGAATGTTAATATTTTCAGGATCCAGGGGAATATAAGAGATGTGTTCAGGAGCAAGTTGGACGGTACAGCTTAGATTGATCGATGGGAGCTTTAGGAATAAGTTTAGATTCGAAACTAGTTTAGAGGGCACGCAATGTATGAACTATGAAATTTATTGATTTGTAAATTATCTATGAATTGCAATGTCATTGCGTTTGTTTATTCCTGAATTCTAATTAATATATGAATCGCAATGTCATTGTATTTGTTTATCCTTGCAACGGACGTTCATGATGTCGTGCAAGTGGCAATAGGGTGAAGGGTGCATGGGAGATGAACTTTAGAAAGGTGCGTCTCAGATACCCGAGATCAGGCAAAATTGAGACGTTCCTTACTCGGGCTCGTCTCCGATTTGTTCCGAAGATCTTTTGTCCCACATCGTAAACCTGAGCATGTTGCAACGATTGTATAAGGCAATGCGCACAGTTGCCAGTTGGAAACTCCAGAATGTCCTGGATGTTGTTCTAGCTTCAGCACAGTGTGGCGCATCTAGGGCGGTCCAGCGTTTCTGCGGCCACAAAATAATGTGAGACGAGCCATGCAGTTGCGCTTCTCCGATTTATGCCGAAGATCTTTTGTTCCACATCGGAAAGCTGAGCGCAATGCAACGATCATATAAGGCATTGCACACAGTTGGCAGTTGGACACGCCAGAATGTCCTGGATTTTGTTCCTAGCTTTAGCACACTGTGGTGCATCTAGGACACTTCGGTGTGTCCGGGACCACAAAATAATGAGAGACGCGCCTTACATTGGCACGTCTCCGATTTATGCTGAATATCTTTTGTGCTACCTCGGAAATCTGAGCGCAATGCAACGATCATATAAGGCATTGCGCACAGTTGCCAGTGGTACACCCCCGCATGCGAAAGATGTTCCTGTCTTCAGCACACCGTGGCTCATCTTTTGCATGCGGGAAAATGCCCTGATGCAAAAGATGATAATGTCAGACGTGTGTTATATATGTGTGTCTCCGAGTTTTATTTTAAACTCCTAGAGTGCTCTATGGCAAAGATTTGGCGCTCTCTGGACCAAAGAATGCTGAAATATGAGAGACGGGTGCTATTTTTATCCATCGTGCGCTCTCTCCCAACATTTGACAAAAAAATTTAGCTCTCGAGCGCTCTCTGGACCTAGAAACCACAGCTCCTAATGATGCCGCCGCCGTCGACCACAACCTTCGCTTCATTAGAGAGTTGAGCACGCTGGAGCACGCCGGCTCATCCCCTGTCACAAGGGCACGCCGTCGTCGTCCCTCTTCCTCAACTCCCTCTTCGTCATTGTCGCGCTGCAGCCGTCGACCCCTACCCCATCTTCAACCCCAACCTTCGTCATCAGAGAGTTTAGCACACTGTCCGCCTGTCCCCTGTCTCCGGAGCACGCCGCCGCCTCGATGCCGACCTCGATAATCGGTATGAGCACACTGCCACCTTCACATAAGTGGAAATGTTCTCCCTGTTCCCAGAGCACGCCAACCTGCTGTCATCGGAGAGTTGAGGAACCGCCACTCCAGCGCCTCCGCCAGCTCATCCCAGAGCATGCCGCCATGTCCCCTGTGATTTTATTAAATTTGAGGATGTCTAATGAAGGCTCATCATTAATGAAGTCATTGATCCAAAGGGAGAATTTTCATTACGGTATAGATTCATCATCCTTGTTTATGTCCAATGCAGAAGTAGTGTATTTGTTTTGACTATCAATGTATATAATTAATTTTGATTCGCAAACCCTTGAAACTGCAGGATTTTCGGTTGACATTAGCATTTGCCATCCCAGTGAGTTTGATTTCTACCTGGAATCAAGGTACCTATGCTGGAATCAGGCTAGAATTGCATTAGTGGAATGTAAATTGTTTTTTTTTCAGTGGACAAGCACACCAGCTCACTATCATGTCCTTTACCATCACAACAATTTCTCACTGATGCTTTCCAGATGCTCACCAACTGCTTGTGCTACAAGTAAGCTCGGTTCTCCATTGACTAATAGATATTTGCTATCATATGTGACTGGTTAAGCGAAGTGACTGCAATTTGAAAATGTTTTTTATGATTTCAGTGATTTTATTGAATTTACAGATGTCTCAGTCGGAGCATTAGAGGCTATGAAGGCTCATCATTAATGAAGTCATTGATCGGGAGAATTTTCATTACGGTATACAGGATTAGATGATGACAGTTATGATATGTATAATTAGTTACATTGTAATCAGGATGAACAATCTTTGTTATGTAATTAGTATACTTGATAACCACGATTGGCACATTGTTAATATTTGATTGGTCAATATAATTTAATGTGTGATCTTTTTGGCTATACATATGTTCACGAACAGTATGTTGCTAACACTGGTAATACGGCTGCCAAATCCTGGCTAGCTCCAGGATGCATCCGGCAATCAGGATAATCAGGGGTGGGAGGCACCTAATAAGAGACCCTGTGTGTAAACAATCCGCGATGAGCTGTAGCAGAGAGCATCTCGAATAACCTAGATAAAGGAGACAAGCTTCCATAAAGCCTGTCTTAGATAAGTTAATAAATCTGCAACGTGCTACAATATAGATCTTCTCGGATCAGCCAATATATCTGTGACTCGCTTCGTAAGGGCCTGTCACGCATGTATGCTAATGGACGACGAGCGCCACAGGCATCTCCAATGACCTCGTAAAGTTCGTTTGTTATGACACAAAGAAAGGATATGCGCTTCTTTTAAGCATGTCTTGCACCTAGTCTGATCGGCGACGCACCTTGCCGCCCGTCTTTGATGACAACGTAATGCAAGACACGACAACGGAGACGCACAGTTTGTTCGTCTCCCTTCTTCTTTCGGGCGCGTCTCGTATGAGCCTTTCTTACGTAGTGGTAATTCATGTTTCCCAGCTGAAGAAGTGTTTAAGTGTACCAGAAGAACAAGTACCAATAAAAGAATTGGAGCTTGAAGAAGATTTGACTTATGCCAAGCAACCTATCAAAATCTTGGAGATAAAGGAGAGAGTCACAAGAAGTAAGGTGATTCGATGTTGTGAGGACTAGGGTCCAAACAAACTAGGAGTCAAATTGGGTGGTGTTGTGCGAAGTGACACCCAATAGCACAACACATAAAAGAACAAAGAACTCATAACATAAGTGAGAAACTTACATTAATCTCATAGTTTGACACAAAATAGCTTACAAGGGCGGAAGTATTCATACTACTCTCTCTCGAGCCTACACTACAGTAGTAGCGGTCATATCCAGCACGCGGATACTCCACTCTAGCATCACAGAAACAAGCAGCGACGTCCAAGGCTTCCATTGGCTATATACACGTTAATGTTGTACACGACAAACTGTCACAGGACACCCAAGCATTGAACCGGTTCTACCGTCCTGGAAATGTAAGCCCCAACTACTCAGGGTTGTCGGTAGTGGGGTTACCCCTTAATTTCCTGTCGGCTAACCGCCTAAGACGGTGGAGTATGCCTCAATACCCAGGTTAACATGTTACATCGGTTTCCTGGGTCCCATATATCCTATGTTCATCCGGTACAAATTCAAACTTGTCCAGCAGGGCTGCACACGGTACAGTCCTTAATCGACACATGCAAGAACTATGCTCACAAGACCACGTCCTTGAGCACCCTAATCTTCGTGCCCAGTCTCAGATTAACTAATCCATCTCATTCCTTTCCTCATCTTTCTTCAATCCATATTCTTCAAATTTAATATAACAACTGATATCATGTAAAGTCCTATTCTAACCAAACTCCAAGGATTCAGAGGTCATGCATGTGGAGTATCATACATCCCTAGACTTAATGCACAATTATCATCATATAGATTATAAAAGCAAAACATATGAACAGCTTAAATGAAACTGGGGCTTGCCTTAGGTTGCGACTAGTGTAAATGTCAATAGTCAGAGTTTGATATTCTGGGTGAAGCTTCGCGTTGTTCTTCTCCTTTCTTCGTCTTTACTGTTGCTTGGGCAAATCTTGTGCTTGGGCGCTGCTCGAGTAAATCTTGTTCTTTTTGTTGTTTGGGCAACTCTTGTTCCTGTTGTGGGGTACACACCTGTCCTTCTCCTCTGGGTTGTGCTCCTCATCCTTCTTCATCGTCATGTGATCTATCGATATGAAAATGCATCACACTATTGAACTTATCAACTTAGCAATAGAATTCTTTCTTATGAATTTAAAATATAATTGAACTACTACTTAGGAAACCTAAGTTGCACTAATAGGAACTAAAAGAAGTTGCTGCTGCTTCTCAAGGAGGATTAATAATCTTCATTTCACTTAACTCGATGATTAAGGAAAATCATCCATATGCTTATTAAAACATAAGGAGAAGGCTGCAATCCATTAATCAAATTGCAAAGAGGAAGGAAGAGATTTATGTACATCACTGGGACATAATTAGATTGAGAAGTCTTATTGTTGCAAAGAAGAGGATTAAGATCAACTAGAGATTATTATGGAATTTACTATGTTGAATCAATACAAAGAACACTTGATTAACTATGTTTACAATGTTCTAATGATCTAATGCCCATGAGGGATTTACTGGAGATTAGGAAAAGGTTGAAGAAATTGTTCACCAATTTATAGGATTTATAGAATTACATTTAATTATCTGTGAATTAATTAGCAAATAACTTTAATAAGTTATTGTTCAAGTTCCTCAAGTCAAACTGACCTGGAAATTTTACTGCGGACTCTAGAGATGAGAAGAAGATCACCAGAAAAGTTTCAGAAGTTTCTATGGTTTGTAGTTTACGGAAGAATGTCCCCAACGTCTATGCTGCTTAAGTTTTTACAGACTTTTAGGTGGTGTTTCATATCAATTCAATTGGTCTACTGGGAAGTTTAGCTCATAAGGAGTCTGTAGAAATTCATTTGACATTTTTCGGATTTGTCTACTATTTATTATGGTTTTTATATGTTTGAATGCTTTTATGTAATTTTCTTCCCAAAGGAATTGCTTTATAGGCTGACCTGTGGGCCCCCTGGCACGGCACAGCACAGCCAGACATGCACGAGGCCGCAAAGTGGACCACATGGGGTTACAAAGTGAAAGCACGTGGCCACACTAGATCTGGGAGCCATAGATAATCTTCCTTCTTCAACCTTTAGAGAGAGAGAGGGTTGCAACAGGGGAGGCGGCGCTGCTTGCCGGCGCCTCGCCGGACGAGGGAAGGTGCAGCGGGGAGAGCTTAAAACAATCCCGGAGACATGGACAACCTGATGGGGGCCTCGGTTGGCGGTGGAGTTGGCCGGAACAGTGACGGCGACGAGGCCATGGCGGCAGCAAGGACTAGAGGACTCAATCTCACCCAAAGCTGCATAAAATCCCTCGGGACAAGGCTCTAGGAGCTCGTGGACACATAGTGAACATCACAATCTAGATTACTTAAGGTGTAGATGGCTGTACATGGAGGGCGCATTGCAGGCAACAGAGTGAACACGACCGCGGCTCCAAGATCTGAAAATCTCTAGCCAATCCTTGATTATTTTTCGATTGGTTTGGTCTGATATAATCTTTAGGATGTCTAATTTCTCTGGTGTAAAGGCATTGGTGAATAATAATTGGTGCAGATAGAACTTCTAAGAAGCTTGGTCATGGTCGACATGAACGTGAATGGCGAAAAAAAGGTATTCTGTTGATGTGAGGTTGTAGCATGATCACCTGGAAGTAGGGAGACAAAGACAAGGTTAATTCGAACCTTTGTGCGCTGTTGGTCCAATTGGGGAAGTCTAAGAGGCGCCGGACAATGGTGGCACACGGCGGATCAGCCATCTTGAACCGGGAGGCAGCTCTGGACTAGGGGTGACATCAGGAAGGCAGGGACGGGGCAGCGCCACATCAAAGAGAAGGTAGAAGTCTGGGCGCAACTGTCTGGCGGCTCGGCGTTGGAACACGTTGGGCGACGTGATGGCACGGCGTAGCAGCTTACCACCATGACGGAAACAGCACGACAGCCTGAAGAAGGAGGGAGAATGTCTGAGTTGAGTGGAGGGGTGGAGCACACGCCGATGTAGCTGCAGCCAGTTAGCTGGGCGGGCAACAGCAGCTCGACGGTGAGCAGGGCGAAAGAGATGCGGCCGCACCACGGGAGTGCAAGCAGGGCACGGAGGGTGAGCGAGAAGTGAAGAACAGAGACGGTGTTTTGCCGTTGCGATAGGAATGAGCAGCGTAGGATGGATAGGAATGAGCAGCTGTGCTGCTGACGCCATTGCGGTGGCACTGCATGCCGTGCTCATGGCACTCGGGTAATAGAAAGAAGAAAACAGAGTTTGCTTCTTTGACTGCCATGTGGGCCCCACTGGCGGACGGGTCCACCCACACTCTTATCCTCACCTGTTGTTTTAAAAATTAATTTATAAATGGTAAATGGACCCCAAAAATGGTGAGATTTTATAGGGTAGCTAAGTAAATCAAGAGGAATCCAAGTCTTCAATGAGATTTGAGTTTTGGGCAAATTGATTTTTAAACTTAAATTTCAATTATGAATATTCCCTTTAATTAGTTGTTTCGTATTTTTTTATACCTAGCAAAATATTTGACAGGTGATTAAGGCAACTGTAATAATAATAAATGTGATAATAAATCTTGCATTTGCCCGTTTGAGTTTGCCATTTTAATTTGAATTGAAATTTGGGTTTTAAGTATAAATTTAGAATATTCAAACTAAAAGAATTTGAGGGAATTCATAGAGTATTACATTGCTACACCTAATTGATTATCACCAACGCTTTGGCTATTTCAAATCTTAGCTTTGAATATATTTGATTTCGAATTAAGACTTTTGCCTTAGCATGGCATTTGACTTTTGAATCAATCGTTAATTTAAAACTTGACCTTGATTTTTGGAGTTAATTTGTACTCCTTCATTCTAGATCCAGTATCCTTGAAATTGACACTAACACTCAAAAGAGTGTTTAATGTTTTATTAGGTTAATCTTCTTAACATCCTTTATTAACGAATATAATTCATGTGAACTTGAGTTCCCTTCTTAACCTAAATTATTTCAATGCGTAGTTTTTGCTTCTTGTTTTTCTCTTATTTGTGCTTTTACAACCCTTCCCCCTTAAAGAAATCTCGTCCCGAGATTCTAGTCAACTGATAAAGGTAGGGAGAGCTATCGGGGACAACAATAACTATCCTAAGCAACTGGATGGAAGAATCTTTTCATATTCCCATTCAGGTTCCTTTGTGGTTTGGTCTATCAGTAACAGCCTCTTGCACCACATCAACTGATTTCATGTGATATGAATTTTCTTCTGAGTGATCTGGATGCATATACTTGATGTAGGCACGATTGAACTTTAGAGTCTCTGACGGCATTTGAGAAGCCTTTTTATTTACCCTTAATTGATATATCCTTTTTCCATAGGGAGGAGACCTTTAGATCTACAATCTTTAACTTCAGTCATTTGCATTTTCTCTCAAGGACATTGTTGTCCTAATCTTGATTCCCAATATCCAATCTTTGCTCTCTACTTGTCTTGATCTCGAGGATGACTTGCCTTAGAAGGTGTAGCTATTCTCACTACTTACATTCTTATGGCTGAGTCCATAAGGGTTTGATTGAGTATTTTTCTCAAATAGAAAGCAAGGTGTACTGTGAGACTCCAACAAAGAATGATTAACTCACAAAGAATTGTTATCTCAACAAGTGGTCAAAGAATGAGATTCTTTGCACTGACATAAGAGAGTTCAATGACTGATTCTATCATGCCGTCAAAATACAAAGTTGCACAATACATGGTGATTACAAGGTTGTTGGAGAAAACAATGTCACCATGCATTACAAGTCAAGGAGTTCCATCAGCGGGGCAATCAAACAATAATCTTACGAGTAGAGAGAATGCAAGGTTCTCACGAGGTTGAGAAGTTATAAGGAAACTCTTTGCAAACTAGAAACAGTCAATTTCCAAAAATCAAAATCTTTGAGTCTCAACAAGTCAAGGAATAGAGACTCAACTGATGTTTGATCACAAGGGTGTCAAGTAAAGGTTTCCCTTGTAGTAATCAAGATGATGAATTAATCAACTGGCGTTGTGAATGATAAAGTTGTTCACAACTCAAGAATATTACACACTACTTAAGTATTTGAACGGGGTTACATATTTTTGCTCACGGTTCAGTATTAATCGCGTTTCATGATGCATCACAAGTTGGATGATGATGTACATATGCAATGCAATCCCAACCGGGCAGAGATGCAGAAGGTATGATGCATTCATTCTTATGATTTGAGCAAAAACAGGTAACACAATCCAAACACGCTAAAAAGTATCCCAGATACACAAGGATCGGGTAAACTTGGGCAAGAAATGTGCTAGACAAGAAATGCTACTTTCATGTCTCGACAAGTTTGATGGTGTCCATATAAGGGTGTTAGCAAAAAGTTCCCTGAGACCTTCTAACCACCACCCGGAACAAGGGAATTACGGTGTATTAGAAAAGGTTTGGGTTTCTTATCTCGAAGTTTTCTTAACCTACTATGTCTACCTTTAAATAGGTGAGGTGATTTACCCTCAGAAGTGTCAAAAAAAATAAACTTCAAAGAACAAGTATTTAACATCTACTTCGGTAGGTTTGAATAGGTGGTTGATAAGAGACTGTGTTTGAGCAACAGTCAGGGTTAACAACCTTAGTCATCCTAAAGAATCTCAAAGTCATACTCTCTACTCCTGGTTCCTTGTCCTAGAAGAGGAAGCATTCGAGCTTCTCAGCGTGAACAATCAACTAACTCAATTGTTGAGTACCACTAAGCATTGGGGTTCCAAGCTATCAGTTCTTACTTTCTCCTTCTCTTTGATCCGATAAGTCGATGTCAAACTGATTCTTGCTTACATGAGATCAATTCCCAACTTGCTGGTTCCGTGTTAACGTAAACTAGGTGTAAGAAAATGGTGTCCAACACTTAGCTACTAGGCTGCACTCCTTCCCCTTTAAGTGTCAGCCTAGTACTTTCCTCTGTTGGCATCAAGTTTAATCCAATCAATCGCAATATTGCAACAGATTATGATGATTATCGAGTGATACGGTGCACAACAGCATAGATGCAACCCTCTCTTAACTAACTCCCAGCAGCTGTTTGCATTCTGCTCCAGACTGACCACTCTGCACTTCAGCCCGAATTTGAATATGAAGATGACACTTTCATGATGAGATCCAATTAATGAAGTTGTAGCTGACTCTCCCACCTTTCCAAAGGTTACTCATGTGACTCCATTGGGTTTCTGGTTTGCGAGTTATGAAATTGCAAAATTGATAGATTTCTGGGTAAAAATTGGCAGAACCTCCCCTAAACGTTGGTTTTTGGCCACAAATCAAACAGGTATAATATTTAGAAATTTTAAGTAACTTTAAATTACAACATTGTAACACCACATATTAACTTCCTAGAAATTCTCACTTTCTCATCTTTACAACATTCATACAGGTTACATCTCGCAAATGACACATGGTGCTCAAAAGTGTCCAGATTCTGGACTCACAGGACCCATTCGATGATACTTCGAATTACACCTTGTTACAGCGAGTTTTAGATTTTGTGTTGAATAGAAATATGATAGGGGACATTTTAATATTTTCAATAAAGTATATATATTCCTATGTTACTTTTCTAACATAGGAGATATGGCTGTTCAAAATTCAACTATTGTCTGGCTGATTCTGATTGCTCCAATGCATATGCATCAGTTTGAACTCGAAATTCCAAATTTTTTTGAGATTAACTTGAAAGCACTTTGAATTTAAAAGTTGTATCACATCTTATACCCTATCCAAAAATGTATCACACTCCTCTAGAGGAAGTTTATACTAAGAGATATGGCAAAATTACAGAGACTGGTCCATTAAGCTTCAGAGTTGTAGCAGTTTTAGTTATGGTGCATTTTCATATTCTTACAATGGTTTTCTGGTCTGGAGTTCAATTGAATATTTGTAGAGGACTGCTTCCTGTTTCCATACATGTATTCTACATCTAAAATGGGCAAACCTGCTAAGAGATATGAACTTCGAAAGCTCAGCATCTTGCTGCTAGAGCCAGACAGCAAAATGCAAATTTGCTAGATGGTGTATTTAATTTATTTCATGCTTCAATTATTACACTATATCATTGGATTTAACCAAGAACTAGTAGATTAGAGTTAAATCCTCGACGCAGATTTGAAGTGTCAATGTGTCCGACGTAACTCAAATGACATGTCGGTACTACGTTCCTCACAATATAGAAATTCCTAACCGGATTACCTCCGGCATATGCGTCTTATAGGTGGCACTAGAATCGAACACTCGCAAACGTGTTCTACTCATAATACATTTAACGCGGTTAGTGAACCTGTAGAAGACACATAATTTCCATTTCAAAAAATGTGCCACAAGGGCGAGCCACATGGGCAGCACGACAGACAGTCACAATATAATATATTGGTTTCCAATCTAACACCCTGTATCATTCCATACAGGCCGTCCTCGAGGAGAACATGTCTCAAGAAATGTGATCGTGTTTCCACACCACACGATTGAGGACCCGAGTAAAGCGCGAACAGGTTGTCAAGGTTGGGAATTTTATCAACTCAACAGATACAACCTACTGCCCCTACCTCACAAGGACACGCCAATGACGATTGCTGCGTATGGCTCATTGAAAATGAATTGTCCAAAAGTTGCATACTATCGCATTTTTGACCACACGATGGCGAATCTAGGCTTTTGCCTGAAGCGCGCCGGGGAGCAGCATTGTTATATGGTCCTAGAACCATGAAAGGGTTCAAAGACTCTTATTAACTCCCGTGCCAAGCCACGGGGACAATCATCGTACTACCTCTAGTACGAGGGAGCTTACCGGAATTGATCCCCTTACGGTGGCGTACCTTACCTCTTACCTGATGTCGGAGCATGTTCCAGAATTAATAACACATATGTTAGCTTGCCACATTAAGTAACTATGCTAATATTGGTCCTTATGTGGGCCTAATAATGAATCCTCACTCATAAGTCTATAGTTTTCAAAATAGATCCTTTTCAGGTGCGCTATCCCCAACGTAGCTCTAATACCATGCTATATGGACCAGGGTCTAGACAAACCAGGAATCACATTGGGTGGTGTTATGCAGTGCGAAAACCAATAGCACAATACAGAAAAGAACAAAGAACTCATAACATAAGTGAGCAACTTACATTAATATCAGAGTTTTATATAAAATAGCTTACAACAGCGGAAGTCTTCATACTACTCTCTCTCTCTCTCGAGCCTACACTACAGCAGTAGCAGTCGTATCCGGCCCACGGATACTCCACTCTAGCATCACAGAAGCAAGTAGCGGCGTCCAAGGCTTCCATTGGCTATATTCTCCGACAAGGGCAAGCCTAGGAACCCTTTATAGCTATATAACTATAAAACTCGTATAAATGCAAACTTGAGCACAAGGCTTAGCAAGACTCAACCGCCTCACCCAAGAACATGAAAACTACATGATGGGAGTAAGACTTGAATATAAACTGCAGAAAGTAAATGTTCACTATCAGTAGATCAGGTATATAATAACAGGTGTAGTTGCTTAGGATCATAACTTTATTTATCCTATCAACTACTTCAACCAAGTTGATTAATCATCCAACATGTTACTCACAGTTCTAGTTGTTACTACATCAGAACTCAGCGAACAAGCATGCTCCCTTCCGCAAGTGACGGTGATTCGAATCAAGATACACCCGACTTGCACGTCATGAACACCCGGTCTAGAAATGGTGTACAGCCTCTCCTGTTAACGTTGTACACAACAACCTTTCATAAGACACCCAAGTGTTGAATCGGTCCTACCGTCCCGGAAATGTAAGCCCCAACTACTCCGGGTTGCTGGTAGTGGGGTTACCCCTTACTTTCCTGTTAGCTAACCGCCTAAGACGGTAGGGTATGCCTCAATACCAAGGTTAACATGTTACATCAGTTTTCTGGGTCCCATATATCCAGTATGCATCCGATACAAATTCAAACTTGTCCAGCAGGGCCGCACACGGTACATTCCTTAATCGATACAGGAAAGAACTATGCTCACAAGACCACGTCCTTAAGTGACCTAATCTTCCTGTCCGGTCTCACATTAACTAATCCATCTCATTCCTTTCCTCATCTTTCTTCCATTCATATTCTTAAAATTTAAGAGAACAGCTGATATCATGTAAAGTCCTATTCTAACCGGACTCCAGGGATTCAGGGGGTCATGCATGTGGAGTACAATATTTCCCTAGATTTAATGCACAATTATGATGATATAGATTATAAAATAACAACATATTAACAGCTTAAATGCAAATCGAGGCTTGCCTTAGGTTGCTACTAGTGTAAATGTCAATAGTCAGAGTTTGATATTCTGGGCGAAGCTTCTCGTCATTCTTCTCCTTTCCTCGTCTTTACCGTTGCTTGGACAAATCTTGTGCTTGGATGCTGCTGAAGTAAATCTTGTTCATGTTGCTGTTTGGGCAACTCTTGTTCTTGCTGCAGGGTCCATGCCGGTCCTTCTCCACCGGGTTGTGCTCCTCATACATCTTTACCATCACGTGATCTATAGATATGAAAATACATCACACTATTGAACTTATCAACTTAGCAATAAAATTCTTTCTTATGAATTCAAAAATAGAATTTAACTACTACTTAGGAAACCTAAGTTGCACTAATAGGAACAAAAAGAAGATGCTGCTGCTTCTCAAGGGGGATTGATAAAATTCATTTCACTTAACTCGATGATCAAGGAAAATCATCCATATGCTTATTAAAACATAAGGAGGAGGCTGCAATCCATTAATCAAATGGCAAAGATGAAGGAAGAGACTTATGTACATCACTGGGACAAATCAGATTGAGAAGTCTTAGTGTTGCAAAGAGAAGGATTAAGATCAACTAGAGATTATTATGGAATTTACTATGTTGAATCAATATACAAAGAACACTTGATTAACTAATTTTACAATGTTATGATGATCTAATTCTCACGAGGGCTTTACTGGAGATTAGGAACAGGTTGAAGAAAATGTTCACCCATTTATAGGATTCATAGAATTACCTTTAATTATCTGTGAATTAATTAGCAAAGAACTTTACTGAATTATTGTTCAAGTTCTTCAAGTCAAACTGACCTGGAAATTTTACTGTGGGCTCTAGAGATGAGAAGGGGGATCACCAGAAAAGTTTCAGAATTTTCTAGGGTCTGTAGTTTACAGAAGAATGTCCCCATGCTTTAAGCTAGGTTATCACAGAATTTTAGGAGGTGTTTCATATAATTTCAATTGCTCTACTGGAAGTGTACCTCATAAGGAGTCTGTAGAAATTTATTTGTCATCTTTCGGATTTTTTACCATTTATGATGACTTTTATAAATTTGAATGCTTTTCTCTAATTTTCTCCCAAAGGAATTGCTTTATAGGCTGACCTGCGGCCCCCTGGCACAGCAAAGCCAGGCACGCACGAGGCCACACAGTGGACCACATGGGGTTACAAAGTGAAAGCATGTGGCCACACTAGATCTGGAAACCACATATAATCTTCCTTCTTCACCTTTAGACAGAGAGAGGTTTGCAACAGGGGAGGCGGCGCTGCTCGCCGGCGCCTCGCCGGAGGAAGGAAGGGGTGGCGGGGAGAGCCTAAAGCAATCCCGGAGACGTGGACAACTAGATGGGGGCCTCGGTTGTGGGTAGAGTTTGCCAGAACAGTGACGGCGACAAGGCCATGGTGGCAGCAAGGACTGGATGACTCAATCTCGCCAAAGCTGCATAAAATCCATCGGGACAAGGCTCTAGGAGCTCGTGGACACATGGTGAACATCACAATCTCGTTTAATTGAGGTGTAGATGGCTGGACATGGAGGGCGCATTGCAGGCAACAGAGTGAACACGAAGGCTGCTACAAGTTCTGAAAATCCCGAGCCAATCCTTGATTATTTTTCGATTGGTTTGGTCTGATATAATTTTTAGGATGTCTAATTTCTCTGGTGTAAAGGACTTTGTGAATAATCAATGGTGTGGTGAGAATTTCTAAGAAGCATGGTCATGGTTGACATGAACGTGAATGGGGAAAAAAGGTATTCCGTCGATGTGAGGTTGTAGCATGATCACCTGGAAGTACGGAGACAAAGACAAGGTTAATTCGAACCTTGGTGCGCTGTTGGTCCAATTCGGGAAGCCTCAGAGGCGCTGGGCGATGGTGGCGCACGGTGGCTCAGCCGTCTTGAACAGGGAGGCAGCGCTCGACTAGAGGCAACTTCAGGAAGGCAGGGACGTGGACAGCGCCACATCAAAGAGAAGGAGGAAGTCCGGGCACGACTGTCTGGCGGCTCGGCTTTGGAACACGTCGGGCGACATGATGGCACGGCGTAGTAGCTTCCCACCATGATGGAAACAGCACGACAGCTTGAAGAAGGAGGGAGGACGTCCGAGTTGAGTGGAGGGGTGGAGCACACGCCGATGTAGCTGCGGCCAGTTAGCTGGGCGTGCAACAGCAGCTCGAAGGTAAGTAGGGAGGCAGAGATTCGGCGGCACCACAGGAGCACGAGCAGGGCACGGAGCGTGAGCGAGAAGTGAAGAACATAGATGGTTTTTGCCGTTGCAATAGCTATTAGCAGCGTAGGATGGATTGGAACGAGCAGCTGTGCTGCTGAAGCCATTGCGGTGGCACTGCATGCCGTGCTCATGTCACTCGGGCAATCGAAGGAAGAAAACAGAGTTTGCTTCTTTGACTACCATGTGGGCCCCATTGTCAGACGGGTCCACACTCACTCTTATCCTCACCGGTTGTTTTAAAAATTCATTTATATGTAAGGTACAGGAAAAAAAACACCAGTCGGGCCCACTAGTCAGTCACACAGCGCCTTCTTTCTCCATTGGCTGGCTTGGGCGGCAGGCCCCACGTGGCCAGCAGCCACAAAAGGAGTGCGCCCTCTGGCTCCCTTCCTACGTACCTCTTCGAGCGGAACAAGGAGACTCTTCTCCTTTCTTGGTCTCTTCCCATTCTTCTTCACACACACTCTCTCCTCCATTGTCGGAGCTTCATCGATCTCCAATTTTGAGCGTTCCTGACTCAAACGGACCGCATCCCAGTGTTCTCCTCGACGATGTGAAGCTCTCCTCTTATTTTCACTTCGTTTTCTCACTTATCTTCCTTGTATTGTGTCACCGAAGTCCGGCGAGCTGCGGCCTCTACCGCAAGGTGGGAACCCTCAAAACGGGATGCTCTTGCCGTATGCTTCGTCCTCATCACCTTGGCTTGTCGTGCCGCGGCTCGGAGCGAACTCTGGCTAGCCGCCGGCCGCCATGGACGCCGTGGCTGGGAGGAGCTCCCGCTCCTCTTCCCTCTAGCCTGGCTGGGCCTAATGTGGGAAGCCCACGAGCGCCCAGATCTGGCCCAGATTTGGTTTTCTCTTTTTCCCACGTTTTTCCTTATTTCAGCATTTGCTGCTTCTTGTAAAATGTATAATAAAATGAATATAACTAAGAAAAAAGTGAAACAAAATTTTCTAGTTTACTCATAAATATATACACATGCTGGAATACAGAAATAAGTACATTCTCCACTATAAAATTATTATTGCAAATTTTATATGCTTTATGCTAGTAAAAATCATTACCCTATGTTCTTATCTCCTAAAATTTGTAATATTTTGCAAACATGCTTACAAATAGCACCCACATCTACAGACAAAATTTTACTTCATGAATATTCGTATTTATTTAGGAAATGATTTAACAGTGACTTTCCTTATTACAATCATGCCAAATAGATGGTGCATGGTAAGAAAAACATTTTACTCTATAGTTGTAGCTCCAAAAATCATGATAATTTGCATACATGTTTACCATTATAATATACACCTCCACGCCAAATTTCACTTCCTGGTTCTGTTTATACAAGTTGAAAATGATTTAATAGTGTTTTTCCTTATTTTAATCCTGATAAATTATATATTGCATGAAAAGTTCTGAAGTTTTGCCAACACGTTCCTGAACAATGTAGTAACCCCCATTAAAACTTCTAGGACCATTATCATAGCAGAATTGTCACAGTTTTACTTTTAAAATCCATTTCCATTAATAGTTGTCTTGTTAATCACTGGTCCGGTTTAATAAAATTATTTCGGAATATGTCATTGTATAAGCACCAAAATAAGACCTCTTATCCTGACAATCATCTTGTAATAAGTACACATTGCTCAACGTTCACATGAAGTCCTGTATGATGTTGATGTCATATCAATTATTATTGAAATAGAAGCCATTTATCTTTTGTGAAGAATGGGTATGTCTAAATAAAAATTTTAATTTGGTTGCTCTATCACCCTCTGAATTCTTTTGCAAATTAGCTACAAGATCATGATATTAAACTTCTCTTCATAACATTTTTATTTCCATCACATTGAATAATCATGTGTGCATTGCATTGCATTTTAACATAGGAAACGATGACGGCGACACGGTGATTGGAGGTGCTGCGGCGACTTTGGAGACTAACCCAACATTTCCTTTTGATTGTGCTCCTAATCCACAAGCTCAAGGCAAGCCCCTTTGCACTCCCAGGTATTGCAAAAAATTTCCTTTTATATCACATGAATGTGAGTCGTGTATTGTGCATTATACGTATACGATTTGCTTGAAACTCCAGCTGCATGTGACCCAAATAATGCCATTATGTGCTGTTTTAGATTAATATTAAGACCCCGTTAGGCTATGCTAACTTTTATAGCTGTCGGTAGAAGTCGAGCGGATTGGAACCCGTTCGCGAGTTGTAGGGTGCTTGAATTATTATCTCATTGTCACTTGGAGATTTATCCATGATATTGAAATAGAGACCGAGCAAAGAGGAGTTAGGGAGCAACAAGGCATGGGTCCTGTGTGTGGTAGCCTTGCTCATGTCGGTTGAGGACCGAATCAAATGTGGCTTAGTTGATCAAGTTTGAATTGTACCAATCACATACTAGTTATATGGGAACTAGCAAGCTGATGTAACTCAATTACAACGATTGTTCGACATTAAACCCCCCTCTTTTAATATTTTTGGGAGAGCATGGCTATGGCGCTCGGGGGGGGGGGGGGGGGGGGGGGGGAAGATTTGTATCAACTCTAGTTGTGTTGTTGTGAAAGGTTGTCGTGTACGACTCCACGGGAGGGCGTACGTAATGTGTGATTGAGTTTCTCCTGCAGGATGTAAATCGATTTAAACCGCCGTCTCTCGCGGTTAATGAGTACCACTTGTGATCTCATAACATCGTAGTAAGAAATGAGCAAATGAACTATTTATATGATGTTGAACTGTTTTTTATATCGCATGCAAACCATGTGTAATTTAGTATATGTTGGCACATCTTTATTTTTCTAATGAACCCTCTTAACTTGGCTAAAATCTGAGAATAAGGATCCACATTTAGTGCTGTTTTGGCAAATAAAAATCAGCACTTTGATCCTTGCATGGTATAAAAGTCGGTTATGGAGAACCGACAATTTGACGTGTAAGTCTTGCTGAGTATTAGTTGCTCAGGCTTTGTTGATTAAATCTTATTGTAGGTGACTACCATTGAAACTTTTGTGATTGTTGTGGCAATGTGGTTTGGGAGGGTGAACCCCGTCGGAGTGGTCAATTGATTGGGTTCCCAGCTCTCCATCATATGGCCGTGAAGGATGAAGCGTGTTTATGGGCCGACATGCTTCAGATTAGGATATTGCATTGAGTGCGAGAATGCCTCCGCATATTTTGTATAAAATCGCTTTATTTTGACGACATGACACTATGGACTTAAACCATCACAATACTTTAACCATGTTCATGTAATATAACTATACTGCCTATGTTGTACTATTTGGTCTATTGCTTGTCATTTGACACCCGATGGTCCTATATCGACGATTCTTCCTGTATATGGGGCGGTTCTGTCACAGCTGGTATCAGAGCCGGATTGGGGTTAGTACAATGCTAAGTAGGCCTATTTTCAAAAAGTTACTTTTCCGGTGAGGAAACGTATTAATGCGGGCTAATATAAGGATGTTAGTGTATAGTTCAGGTGGCAAAGCTAACTTTTACTTTATTGTATTTACTTAATGTATTTTTATAATTATGTAACGACGCACCGACACTCAGGTAAGAAGGTAAGTTTTATTTTACTATATTGTTCCGTTGTGATGAATATGTGCATGTGTGAGGACTTTTTTTGCAGGGATGCTAACCACATTACTTAGCATGTGTAGAAAATGACTAACTGTGTCATGAGAGAACGTGTTGCCACCGAATTAACGTAATGGTCAGTATATTTGACAAAATGTTTTTATTTGGTGAGGGCGTATAGGCCGAATCTTATAATGCATGCATTTTCATTGAAATCTGCCTAAGTCTGAAAACAGTGATCATAATAGCAACTTTGAAAAACAATATTTCCAAGTTCTTTGTACTTAGGGTATTGTCTAAGCCGTTCTGTGAACCTAGATGTCCTACTCTATTATATATCCCATGGTCACGTGTTCCAATTTAGCTGTTAAATAATTTTAAACTGCTCCCGAAAACTGAATACTGTCCTGTTACTGAATCAGATTTCGTCACTCTGACTGCCACCTTAGACTGCCATAAAAGCTGTTCTGTTAATCTGACAGAGACATATAAATATTTGTTGGAAAGCTATAAAGGTCCTCTACATGTTTGGTATTCAATAGTTTGTCCTGTTAATATGCAACAATAAGTTTGGAGTTTGATATGCTTTCACTCTTTTACACCCTTGATTACTCTTGTGGGCATCAAAATACCAGGCTGGCTGCATTTCCCTTAGGCCATTAATTTCGTGACCCCCTCTTTTGTAATCAAACATAGTTGTACAACAGTTCTCATCGTTGGCCGTATTTTGTGGAATGAAAACGTTGTTTTATTTCATGGTTCGGATCTGATTTTTTTATTTTTGCACCATGTTATGTCGTGGAACTTGTTAATACTTGTGATAAGTTTCAGCTAACAGTGCACAGTTTATTTTTTTTGTGTGTGTTGCAGAATGGTCTGTATGCGAAACAATAACGAGACTGAAAACTCAAATGAGGGAGAACCTCCACCACCCCCACGCACATTGGCTGAAGCTATCGCTTCTATCTTGGAGTCTCGTCATGATCAGACGGAGTTGATGAGGTTGCTTGTTCAGAATACTACATGCGCAGGAAATTGGTGTCAAGGCCAGTAAGCGCAACTAGCGACTTATGCAGATTTCCTGACCACACATCCACCCATCTTCCATGAGACGGTGGACCCTCTGGAAGCCGATCATTGAGTTTGCACCATTGAGTCTAAATTTAGGCTCATCAATTGTAGGGATCATAAGAAGCCTCTCTTTGCCGCGCAACAACTTAGTGGATCGGCCGGAGCTTGGTGGGAAAATTACCAAGCTACTCTCGCCGCGGGGCATCAAGTTTCATGGGAAGAATTCAAGAATGCTTTTCGTGCACAACACATTCCTGCAGGACTCATGACAAGGAAGCTTACGGAGTTCCTAAACTTGCATCAAGGGAGCAGCTCTGTACATGATTATTCCCGCAAGTTCAACCACTTGGCTCAGTATGCTACTTATCATGTAGACACCGATGAAAAAAGAAAAAAATGTTTCTTCGAAGGGTTTAGCACGAAGCTGCAAGAACGGTTGGCCCTCCACTGATCTATGAGTTTTACTGAACTTGTGAGCTCAGCTATTACAATGGAGGATGCCATCCACACCCACAAAGATGAAAAGAAGAAGAAGAGGGTGATCAATGAATCATCGAGTCAAGGCCCATTGAAATACCGTATGGCTGTTACCTCACCTATCGGTCAGAGGTACACCTCTGTGCCTCAATGGGGAAATCATCGTCCTCTACTGCAGCAGCCACAATCAGCACCTCAGCCATATCCACCTCAAGCTCCACAAGGTTTTCGTCCCCCATCATCAAGACCACAAAGTGCAAGACCGGGATTTCCTTCTTGCTACACTTGTGGTTCTCCGCGACAACTTGCGAGGGATTGTCATGCTCAAACGCAACAGCAATATCCTCGCAGTCCTTGCTCTCAAGCCTCTCATAAGAATGAGCCACCTAAAGGACATGGTCCAAAAACCGGCCGGGTGAACTACACCTCGATTGAGGAGATTCCAGAAGGAGAACAAGTGCTCGCGGGTATGTTTTCCCTCCACGGCCACCCTGCTATGATTCTCTTTGACTCAGGTGCTACTCATAATTTTATAAGTCTCTCATATGTTCACAAGTACCGGCTGCCTACATCAACTACAAAAACACCGTATGTTATTATCTCACCCGGTGGGAAAATAATTGAAACTCAAATGATTAGTTCTGCACCTTTGAACTTGGGAGGAAAGATTTACCTTCAAACCTCACTGTTCTAGATGGACAAGGGATTGATGTGATTTTAGGGATGCATTGGATGAATCACCATCATGCCATAATATATGTGTCTTCCCGAGGAATTCAGCTAGACTCTCCCTCTCATGGCCGCAAAATTCTTCAACTCTCCATTCCTCACATGTCCAAATCTGATATTAATCATGTGAGTGACCACAAATTAAAATATATCCCAGTGGTGTGCGAATACCCGGATGTTTTCCTAAGGAGTTACCTGGAATGCCTACCGATCATGAGGTGGAATTCCGTATTGAGCTTTTACCCGGCACCGCTCCTATCTCATGAAGGCCTTATAAAATGGCGCCAAATGTGTTGGCCGAGCTGAAAGTCCAACTCAAAGACATGATGGAAAAAGGCTTTATTCGGCCAAGTTCATCACCGTGGGGCCGTTCCGCTTTATTTGTGAAGAAGAAAGACTAGTCCCTACGGCTATGTGTTGATTATCGCCCTTTGAACGCAGTCACCATAAAAAACAAATATCCTTTACCTTGGATTGATATTCTTTTTGATCAATTGGTTGGTGCCAAGGTGTTTCTAAAAATTGACCTTCGCTCCGGGTATCATCAAATTAAAATTTGGCCGAAGGATATTCCAAAGACAGCATTTTCTACTCGGTACGATCTTTATGGGTACATAGTAATGTCATTTGGATTAACAAATGCTCCTGCCTATTTTATGTATTTGATGAATTATGTCTTCATGCTAGAATTGGACAAGTTCGTCGTGGTTTTCATCGATGACATTCTTATATACTCCAAGTCTAAAGAGGAGCATGCTGACCATCTCCACATTGTGCTCCAACGTCTACGTGACCATAAACTCTATGCTAAATTTAGCAAGTATGAGTTTTGGTTGCGAGAAGAGCCTTTTTTGGGTCATATCATTTCAGCTGAAGGCATCGCCATAGACCCGAGCAAGGTGCAAGATGTGTTGAATTGGGAGCCACCGCAACCGTGTCGGAGATTCGTAGCCTTCTTGGGCTTGCCGGGTATTATCAAAAGTTTATTCCAAACTTCTCAAAAATTGCCAAGCCTATGACAGACTTGCTCAAGGACACTAAATTTATGTCGAATGAAGCATGTGAACATGATTTCCAAACTCTCAAGAAGCAATTAACAAGAGCTCCTGTGTTGGCACAACCCGACATCACGAAGCCATTTGATGTGTCTTGTGATGCATCCGGTACGGGTTTGGGCTGCGTGTTGATGCAAGATGGCCGAGTTATTGCTTATGCTTAACGACAACTTTGTCATCATGAACAAAATTGTCCTACTCATGACTTGGAGTTAGCTTCCGTGGTCCTAGCCCCGAAAGTGTGGAGACATTACCTTCTCGGAAATCTTGTACACTTATATACGGATCATAAGAGCTTGAAATATATCTTGACTCAAAGTGATCTCAATATGAGGCAAAGAAGGTGGCTAGAATTAATCAAAGACTATGAATTGGAGATTCATTATCATCTGGGAAAAGCCAATGTAGTTGCCGACACCTTTAGTCGTAAGTCTTATTGTCATAATTGCCAAGTTGATGCTGAAATTTCTACTCTCGAAGAGGAACCAAGTGTGAGGATAATACCATCTGGAGCATTGTACAATCTTGCACTTATTCCAAGTATTCGAGAAGGAATTGTTGAGGCTCAAAGAAAAGATGTGGGAATGGCAAAAAATTAAAGAACGACTCAATCAAGGTGAAGCAATCTGTTTTCATGAGGATGATGAGGGCATGCTATGGTTCAAGAACCGTTTGGTGGTGCTCAAAAATCAAGAGTTGCGTCGGAAAATTTTAGATGAGGCTCATTTGTCTAAATATTCCATACACCCAGATAGCAACAAAATGTACCATGATTTAAGGCGCAAATTTTGGTGGACAAGAATGAAGAGGGAGATTCCAAAATATGTGTCGGAATGTGACACATGTTGAAAAGTGAAGGTTGATCATCTACGTTCAGCAGTGTTCAAAATTGGAGGTGAGAAGGTATTAGCATGGACTTCATTATCGGGCTACCTCTTACCTCTCGTCATCACGATTCCATATGGGTCATTGTAGATCGTTTGACAAAATCAGCTCACTTTATACCGGTTCATACTCAGTATACCGCCTGAAAGTATGCCGAGCTCTACATTGCCCGAGTCTTGTTCTTGCATGGAGTTCCTAACACAACGTAAGAAACCCAAATAGGAGACAAAGATGGGTGACGTGCTAAAAGGAGAACGTCTCTGATAAGCTTAAGCAAGACGAGTCCGCTTCAGTGAGGATTTGATATGGCTCGGTTGAACGTACATGGAGACGCGTTACAATAAAGCCCGTCTCAGTTAAGTAGGTATCTGAGACGTGCCCTCCTCTCTGACAAACGGGAGACGCGCTGTCATTAAGCGCGACTCATATCTTTTAGGTAACTAAGACGGACTTTGGTTTCAACTCGTCTCCTTTCATTATGGAATAAGGCGCATCTCCCATAACCTCCGGTCTGGCTCATCTCCTTTAGTTTTGGAAGCGGGCCCATCTCCCTTTCTCTCTATAGAGAGATGTGGTTTATATCGGTCCGTCTTGATTTTCTGTTGCCCTTCTACGACCTCCCTGGTGTAGCAGAACAAGTGGCTACCAGATCTGCCCTGTTCTTGCCCTCTTTCATTCTCAAAGTCTTGCAGTGATCATCAGTGGACCTTAAAATAAAAGGGTTATTCCTCTCCTCCTCTCCCGTTCCTTAATATTTTTTTTACCTATAGATATTCTTTGATTGAAGTTGGCTTGCGGTGATTATTAGTGGCTTCGAATTTCTTTGATTTAGCTCTTATTTTCTATACATAGATGTCGTCGGATCGAAGTTGGATGTATGGGCCGCGCCTTTGCAATGAATATATCCAAGGGGTAGATGCATTTATCGCTTTCGTGAAGAAAGACATGTTGGACAACATTAGAGGGACTATTTGTTGTCCTTGCAAACTTTCCAAGAATGAGAAGAGATATTGCACAGATGAAGTTTTGAGGCACGTTTGATCACGCATGGATTCATGGTGGATTATCGATGTTGGAACAAACATGGGGAGGAGGGGCTTAATGAAGCAGAGATGAGGGATTCATATCTGGAGAGGGAGGTCCCTACTAGTGTCCAAGAAGATCACGACGAGGATGTGAATGAGCCAGATATATCAGGATTCACCGATGACGACATTGAGTTTCAGGTGCATAACATAGAGGAGATGGTACGTAATGTCGAGAGACATGGCGATGATGATCGGTACAGTAATGGTGAACTTGCAAATTACAAGAAGATGATCGAAGGCTCGAAGAAGCCAATGTATCATGGTTGTGCGGCTAAGTACACTAGACTGTTTGCGATGGTAAAACTTTTCCAGTTGAAGACGAGCAATAGATGGAGTGATTGTAGTTTTAAGGAATTGTTGCCACTCTTTAAGGACATGTTACCCCCAAGGCAACACAATCCCTATGATGGTTTATGAGGAAAAACAAAGAATCTGTCCACTGGGTTTGGAGGTGGAGAAAATCCACGCGTGCAAGAATGATTGTATTTTATATCGTGGACCTGCGTACAAAAACCTCGAGAAATGCCCTATTTGTGGAGTGGACACATTCAACCGTAGGAAAGACGACGGTGATGACGAGAACTGCAATAGAAGAAAAAGAGGGCCTAAAAAGGTGTTTTGGTACTTTCCTATCATTCCTTGTTTGAAGCGTTGGTTTGTAGACAAGAAGGAGTCAGAATTGTTGCGATGGCACAAGGAGAAGCATAAGCAGGATGCTGGAATGATAAGACATCCTACTGATGCCAAACAGTGGCAAAACATTGATTTACAAAATCCTGAATTTGCCTTTGATCCGAGGAATATTAGGATCGCAATGAGAACCGATGGAATTAATCCTTTTTTGAACAGTAGCACACATAGCACATGGCCAATTGTGCTTACAATTTTGAAACTTTCTCCTTGATTCTGCAACACACGGAAGTATATTATGATGTCAGGACTAATACCGGAGCCACAACAACTTGAGAATGACATCAACACTTATTTCAGGCCTCTGGTTGAAGATTTGAAGCAGTTGTAGTACAATGACAGAGTGCAGGCTTGGGATGACTACAAGCGTGAGTACTTTCGCCTCAAAGCCATTTTATTTGTGACTGTTAGTAATTCTCCAGTGACACGTAACTTGTCCGGATAGAATAAGAAAGTAGGTTGCGGATGTCCACATTGTTTTAGAGAAACAGACTCACAGTACTTGAGCGAGTCACAAAATATAGTGTACATGGGACATCGATGCTACATTCCAATGAAGCACCCGTTTCGAAGTATGAAGGATAATTTCAATGGTGACACTGTGAAGAGGCATCCTCCACCTCACATAATGGGTCATGAAGTCTATGAAATGGTCAAGGATATCCATGTCGTCCTTGGTAAGTGGAAAAGGACTGACAAAAATACTGGTGAAGATGACATGTGGAAGAAACAATCGATTTTTTCGGAGCTACCGTATTGGAAAGACTTAGACGTTCGTCATTCGATTGATGTGATGCATGTTGAGAGGAATGTGTGCAAGAGCCTACTCGGAACATTGCTTAACACGGATGGGAAAACTCAGGACCATGGACATGCATGGGCAGATCTAAAGAAAACAGGAATTAGGCCTGAGTTTTGGATCGATGACTCGGTAAAAGGAACGAAACTACCCAGATCATGCACCACCCTTCAAAAAATAAAAAATAAAAGAGTTTTGTTGGTTCTTGAAAAATGTGAAAGTACCGTCCGGCTACTCGACGAACGTCTCAAGACTTATTTCATTTCTAGATCTAAAAGTAGCTCCTGGTGTGAAGTCTCATGATTACCATGTATTGCTTACGCAAATGATTGCTGCTGGAATTCGGAATATCCTACCGGTTAATGTTCGGGAGGCTATAATGAACTTTTGCTTTTTCTTCAATGCAATTGGTCAAAAAGTACTATGTGAAGAAGATCTCGAGTCATTGGAAAAAAGGCGCTATGAAACTTTATGCTTCCTTGAGATGTATTTTTCCGCATGCCTTATCCAACATCATCGTCCATTTCACAGCTCATCTTATTAAGGAGATAAAGCTACTTGGCCCTGTGTTCCTTCACCAGATGTATGCTTAAGAGAGATTTAATGATATACTGAAGTTCTTCGTTAGGAATCGAGCTTACCCTGAGGGCAGCATGGAACAAGGATACTCTACCGAGGAAGCTATGGAGTGGGCTCTAAACTACACTGACCTGAGGGACCCGATTGGTGTTCTCAGTCTCCTCATGTGGGGAGGCTCACAGGAAAAGGAACCATTCAGAAGAATGCTATAACTCCAGATTCACATTTATTCTTCTGCACTTATTTCCACGTGTTGCAACACATGTCCCTTGTGTTGGACTACCACAATGAGCACAAGGAGGTGGTGCTTATAGACAATCCTTGCCGCAATGAATCATGGTTAGCAAATGAACACAGGAGAAAATTTATTGGCTGGCTCCAGGATCGAATTTCTCACTCATTGGATACTCAAACAAGTGAGTACCTAAAAAAGTTGGCTTGTGGTCCTATATTCACAGTTATTACATATTAAGAGTACGACATAGATGGATACATGTTCCACACTGTAGAACAAGGTAAGAAAAGCATGTATCAGAATAGTGGTGTCCATGTTGATGCTTATAACATTGCGGGCCAAGACAAAGACATGTACTATGGTAAAATACAAGAGATATAGGAGCTTGACTTTCAAGAATTCAAGATTCCTCTTTTCCGTTGCAACTGGGTTGATGGAATCAAAGGTATTGTACAAGGCAAGTACGATTTCACTAGCGTTGATCTTAACTGTCAAGGATATAAGTGGGAGCCTTTCGTGTTAGCAGAACATGTTTCTCAAGTGTTCTATGTTCCAGACACAACAAATAAAAGACTGAAGGTGGTTATACATGGAAAACCATGAGACCTATGTGTGCTGAATACATTGGCTTTGACGATAACAGTTTTTAATACTACCAAAAAACCTTTTTAACAATGTTCGACGCTAGGTCCGATAAGCTTTGGTTAGCTCCGGCGCTAGGTCCGACTAGCTTTGGTTTGCTTCGGCGCTAGGTCCGACTAGCATTGTTTAGCTCCAGCGCTAGGTCCGACTAGCTTTGGTAAGTTCCGGCACTAGGTCCAACTAGCTTTAGTTAGCTCCAGCGCTAGGTCCTCCTAGCTTTGGTAAGCTCCAGTTCAAGGTCTGGTTAGCTTTGGCAAGGTCCAAAGCTAGATTGTAATGGTTCTGCTTTTAGCTTGAAATGTTTTGAACTTGCGTTTTAGATTATGGAAAGCTTTCTTATTATTCTTTTACTAAGTTTTTGGTGTTTTCTGGTCGAAATTGATGTTATCAATTTGCTATGGTTTGCAACATGCTTATGTGAGGTGCTCACATATGGTGTGGTTTTGGAACTAACGAGAGTCAAGTAGAGGACTTGTGCTCGGAAGTATTGGTTGTTTATTCATGTGCAGGTTTTGCTTGAGTTCAAGACATGGCTGGTGACAGGATCCATTGGGCTAGTCTCGCAGAAGAGATGAGGTTCCAAAAACCAAGTTCGGGAGGAATTGTGGTTGAATTGATCGGGAGGTCGTGCAGCATGTATGAATCAAGAACAATGCATATGAAGGTATCATGGACGTCGTTGGAAGATGTTAGCACATGTGCAAGGAGTGCATGGACGTGGCTACATGGTTTCAAGGCGTGATGAATAGATGTGGATGTAAAGAATTGGTCGGAAAGGTCCAACTGACTAGGTTATGGACTCAGGCTGCGGTCGAGTCGTGTTTGACTCAAATATGGAAAGTTTTGAGGTGGTTATGATAGGATTTCATGTGGATCACAAATTTGTGTTGTTTTAGGAATGTGGGATACGTTCATAAGGTGTTAGAGGTCTTAAGATTGGTTTTATCTGCGTATAGAAGAGTCTTGAGCAGTTATGGAAACTTTTGATTCGTGAATTGAGTAGGATTATAGTCCTAGTCACGTTTCAGTTGGCCTAAGGGCTAGTTATATAAGCAAGGGAGGCCAGAGCTCGTTGGGCACAACTTTGGTGCTGTTTCTCTTGTGGTTTGATCAATAAAATTCGTAGTTTGAAGGAATTTTTGTGCCCTGTTCGTCCAACTTGTTTTCGTCAAGTCTTTCTCGTCGAGTTTCTGCACAGCACAACCTTTTTTCGATGGTTTTATCATAACTCAAGTTTTACAGATACGATTGATTTTTTCTTTTTGGGTTGTCTTCACAACTTAATTTTCTATCATCTGTGAAAATTTCACGGTCATTGAATTTGTGGTTTCTGATCTACACAAGTTTCTTTGTAGTGTTCTAGAATTGTTTATCTCGGGTAGGACAGATTGACCTTTATTCAATCTTTCGATCATAACTTGAGTTTCTCTCGACGGATTTTCGTGATTCTTGTTGTGAAGTCTTTGTGACTTGATTATCTACAATCCATACTAGTTTTGTTATAGTTGAACACGTTTAGATTAGTTGCACACACTGTTTCTTTAACAGATCGGTTTTCTGTCGAGGGATGTTTAGTTGCTTCCGAAGTTTTAATCTACCATTCACCCCCCTCTGGTAGTTTTACAAGTGCTCTTCGATCCTACAAAAATGATGAATTGTAGGTGTCGGGAATGCCGTCGATGAGGAAGAGTTTGACCAATCCACTACAAGAAATGTGAAATAAGGTGTCGGGGAATATACGATCGTCGGGGCCGTCGCTTTTAAATAAATTAAAGGTGTCGGTTTTACAAAACCGACACCTATAAATTATAAGTGTCGACCCTAGTTTGAAGACCGACACACATAATAAATAAGTCGGTCTCCCTAACAACCCGACGCATATAAAGTAGTATGGGTGTCGGTCAGACCTACACCGACACACATATTAAATTTGGCCCGCGCGCTTCGAAATATTTCGCGTCCAACCACGCTCTGGATTCGAATTTTTTAATTGAACAGTCCCTCTTCTCTTTAAATGCGCCTCTTCTATTTCTCTTCTCTTTCTCCACACTTTCTCCCGGCGCCCTGCATCTCGTCGACTGAGCCCGCCGCCGCCCCAGCCGCCTCCTCCACTGCCGGCGCCCCGACCCCCGCGCCCGCCGTCGCCCCAACCGCCTCCTCCGCGGCCGGTGCCCCAGAACCCGCGCCCGCCGTCGCCCCAACCGCCTCCTTCGCGGCCAGCGCCCCGGCCCTCGTGCCTGCCGCCTCCGCCTGGCGCCCCGGCCCCCGTGCTCGCCGTCTGCGCCTCGACGCGTCAGCCCAGTGCCTGCCGCCTCTCCGCGGCCGATGCCGCCTCCGCTTGGCGCTCCGGCCCCCGCGCCCACTGTCTCTGCCTCGGCGCTCCAGCCCCCGTACCCGCCGCCTCCGCCTCGGCGCACCGTCCCCCGCCGTCCCGCGATTGCTGCCTCCTCCGCGCCCGCCGCCTCCGCCTCAGCTCCCCTGCCCCCGCGCCCCTGCGCTCGTCGCCTCGAGGGCGCCCGCTCGGAGACCGCCGCCGGCCGTCGGCCCGACAACCGTAAAAGGAACGAGCATTTGAAGATTTCTGATGTAAAACGGAGTTTGTAACACCGGTGTAAAAAATTAAAAGAAAAGAAAAAAAAAGACTCGGTACAAGACAAGCCCGGTGTAAAAAAAAAGATAAGGGTGTCGGTGGTTTCCGTGGCTGACGCACATATGCCTTTTAAATGTGTCGATTCACATGGCCGGCCCATATAAATTTAAGGGTGTCGGTTTTTTTGAACCGACGCTCATAAAAGTTAAGGGCGTTGGTCTCGACGCATTTATAAGTTAAATGCATCCAAAATATTTCGTCGGGTAAGAGTGTCGGTACACCGACGCTTTTAATGTATGAATGTCGGTTTTTGTATACAACCGACATTCATATGGCCAACACCCTTTTATTCGTTTTTTGTAGTGATCTGACGAGATTCCTACTTTTGTCACCTTCATGATCAAACTAAGAATACCATCGGCCAACAAACTTCCTTACTTGCAGAACGGTCACTATGAAAAAGTCAAGAATTTCAAAAAACCAAGACCGCAACATAAATTACCAAATTGACTGTGTGTAAAAATGTTCAAATATGTGAAAATATGGCCAACTGACTGAAAATTTGACTTCCATTTGGATATTTGTGTTATATATGCTCAAATGTGTGAAAATATTGCCATTTGAGTGAAAAATTTGACTTTCACTGGTCATATGTGCTCTGTTTCCTATGGAGAAGTACTAATGCCTTGTGTTCTGTTTCTTAAGTAAGCACTACTGAATATAGCACTTGCTCTGCCCTGAAAAATGAGATACGAAAGTGATTTGAGGCGCGCCTCACAAAGATGCATCTTTCAGGCAAGATAATGTGAGACGCATTTTCAAAACGTGTGTTTCAATTTAGGTACTTGCTCTGCCTGAAAAAGATACGAAAGTGATGCAAGACGAGCCAGGCAAGATAATGTGAGACGCATTTCCAAAAAGCACGTCTCCAACTTAGACACTTCGATCTCCTAGTACTTTTAGCTCTTTGTCCCACCTCGGAACTCTAAGCGCGTTGCAACGAGCATATAAGGCGTGGTGTTGCAACGTTGGAAACAAGCTCCGCGCGGACTTTCGTGATTTCAAATTAATCATGTAGGTTCACACGGAATTTGGCTTTTGTTATTTAGTTTTGGCACGGTCCCACAAGTCATAGACAATGAGGTCAGAGCGCTTCGAATTCTATGCCCGAATGACATTATGGCAACAGACACATATTAATTCGAAACAAAAGAGACGCTCTTTCTATAAGTAAGACGCTCTTAGTCGTGGCTCTTCCGAGGCGTGTCTGCAATAGTTGCCCTAAGGTACTTTTAGCTCTCTCGTATGCTCTCTTCGCAACACTTAGCACAACTTTTCTCTTTTCGCGTGCGGTGATCACTTCTTGGCCTAGAATCCGCCATCGCGTCGTCCCCTTCCCCGGAGCACGCCACCACGTCAGTCTGCTTCCCCGGAGCTCGTCGCCACCTTGACACTAACCAAAGGTAGTTTTAGCTCTTTCACACGCTCTCTTTGCAAAACTTAGCACAACTTTTCACTTTTCACGCGCGCTGATTACTTCTCACCCTAGAAACCACCACTGTGTCATCCCCTTCCCCGGAGTACGCCACCACATCGATCTGCTTCCCAGAAGATTGTCGCTGCCTTGACATTGCCTTCTTGATCATTATCGCGCTGCCGCCGTCGGCCCTCGACTCCCCATCGACCAGCTCGGCACTGCCCTAATAAGGTTTGTTCGCGCTTTAGTTTTAGTCTAAATGGTCCGCGCTTTGGTAGTTCACCGATAAATGATTAGTATATTTTTGGAGTACTACGCTTAGAGTATTACGCTTGGCACATAGATCTTTTTCTGATTAAGGTACAAATAACATGAGAGAATTTGCTCCCTTATGTGACCGTTTGTGTGAATGTGACTGAAATTTGATAATATTTTACAGGATTTCAACGTTTTTTTTTTGTAAATTTGAAGATGTCTCAGTCGGAGCATCAGCAGCATATTGAAGAGGAGGGTCAGCAGCAGACGCAACAGCATACACGTGAAGAGGATGCATCTGCCTCTGGTAACACAAGAAAGAAAAGGTCTTGGAGGACGTGGCCGACAAACGTTGTGACTGTTGATGAGTCCAATGATGAAGGTGTACCTCTGGACCATAATGTGAATACAAGACAATCCAGAATTTGTGGTCTAGCTGCTCGGGAAAGGGTGCTGCTAAACCTGGAGAGATTCGATCACTTGACTGAAAATGGAAAGGATGAACTCTTCGAAAGCTCTATCCAACCATATGTTTAATATCTAGAACATAAGAAACAGAAGGGGAAGAAGCTAGCTATGAAGATGATCTCTCATGCATGGAGGACCTACAAAACTAAGCTTCGCGAGTTTGCGAAGAATGGTGAAACCCCCTTCCATAAGTATCCACATGTGTCAGAAGAGGACTGGAAGAGATTTGTTGAAAAGTATGAATCACAGGAATTTGCCAAGAGCAGTGAACATATGAAGTGGCTCCGATCACAGAACGAGCTTAACCACCACCTTGGCAACACCGGTGATGCCGGTAAAAAAAAATTTGGGAGGAACAGGATTCAGCATTTGTCGAGCTAGGTGTTCAGAATCCATATGACAATTTCACTGGACGGCTAAAACCATTTATGTGTGCTTGTTCACAGTTGTCTGAGTCAGGTCGTATCAACTTCTATAGCCCGAGCACTGCAAACATCGCTCAAAGAGACTGGAACCTGAGCAGGAAAGAGTCAAATGGTGAGAGGGAAACTGATGCCCTCACCAAGGCCCTGCAAAGACAGGAGCAATGAGGTCATGTTGTTGGTGTTTCCAGTAAGTTGACCTGAAGGGAGGGTTTTCCAAAACACAAAACTACTTATCAAAAGGGGAAAACGGCCTCGACATCACAGGTTGACGTCGAGGAGCTGAAAACACAGCTGAGAAGGGAGCTCCTATGAGATGTGAAGCAAATGCTGGAGGGAGAAGGTATACCAATCCCAAAAGCATTTTTGAATGATGACGAGCGTAGGAGCAGCTTTGCTTCTACAGCAGCTGGGGGTGGACAACCACAGGAGGATCTTCAGGCACCTGCGTTTGGACCTTCAATTGACCCGAACACAATATATAACTAAGCTCAGCAACAACATGCAACCTTCTACTGATGGTCGAATGAATCGCTCAAATGAAAATCGGGAGAGGGCTAGTGTATCCCGATCTGACCATGCTTGACAGCATTCAGATGAACACAATATCCTAAGCTGTGGTGAAGGTGGACATGGTGCATGAAAATACAAAAACCCAGAGCTCAAAGTGCCACCGAATGATACAACGCAGAGTATGCAGGATGCAGTTACTAAAAGGGTTCATTGGAGATGGAGCCATATTGTTGTTGACCCAGCAGCAGCAGCAACTTTCGCGTCGACCGCTTCAATGTCTCCTGAGGCACGTATGCTTCTGCATCCAAATCCAGAACTAATGGATTTGTCTCCAGTTCGAGAGCTATTGTTGCTTCCAGTTATAGAGAAGAACATAAGTATCCAATTGGAGAGTAGTTGCCTCTAGTTACAAAGAAGCCACATCTATCTCCAACTGTAGAGCTGCCATAGAAATCTCCACTTGAAGAGCAGCCGCGCTGATCTCCACCTCGCACTCGAAGTGCCCTGCACCCTACACCTAATCAGCAGTCGGCAAAGCGTGCCAAGAAAAAGGTTATACTACAGCAACGTTTTTGGATGAAAGAAGGTTGGAAGAGACCAATGAAACAGTCAGAACCTAACCCGAGGGCGCAGAAAGCTATGACGCATGCAAACCTGAAGTATGAACAGGGAAAGCCGATGTTAACTGTGGCCGTACTCAAACAAGTTCATAAACCTTGTGTTCAGCTTCATCAATACTACATGGAAAATTGCAAAAAGTGTGATACCATACTAGTGTCATTGAAGGATAAACACCTTCTCTCAGGTGATGGCACTTTTGTCATCTCATGGTCCGATCTCTACGACCTTTTCAACCTCGACGTGTTGGATGTCTCCTCAATATGCTGCTTCGCATTGTAAGTCTGCTGAAAAACTAGGTTCTTCAAAACATACTCAATACAACTGTTATATATGTGACAAATTTGGCATTTTGCATGTAGGCACCAGCAACAACATGCTCGTCATAACACGTGAAACACGTCTGCTGCATATCTTGACCCGCAAGTACCAGCAAAACCTCTTTGCAAACAGTGAAGGGCAGAAAAGATGTTATTCAATATTTTGTGAGGGCAATGAAACAATATAGTGATAAGGACCTCCAAGTTGTACCGTTCAACCCAGGTAACCATAGCAATATCTACACGGTACGACCAGGTCTGGTCCTGTGACTCCTCAAGGGAGACAGATGAAAAAACTGGCGAGCAAAAGACCAGGTCATGGAATGATATCTCTTCCGTTATTGATGAGTAAGTTCCTTCTTCACTTTAGTTTCCTTGCACGATAATTTTACATTAACTATGAATGTTTTTGTTTAGGGCTTTTGGACAAGTAAAAGGAAAACGCCGACAGCTTACACATCATACTGCATTCGACGTCCCACAACAAGCCCTGGGCAACACGTGCGGCTTCCACGTATGCATACATGTGGCTTTATTTGGAGAGCAACCTAATTGCAATGTATGTGTAAGTGCATTTATTTTACTTTATTACTAATCTTTTGCTAAATCTCATTTTATCGTGTGGCAGGACTACGAACCTGTCTTAAGGACCGCCGAAGATAGTAGCCTTGAGCAAGTTAGAGACCTCTTATGCAGGTTTATCATTTATGAAATCATTAATTCAAATGGAGAATTTCATTACCCAATAGAGGATTTGGTGACACTTTGTGTAAGTTAGTTACATGTTAAGCTGGATGAACAGGGGAATTCTGTATAAATAGTTATTTGGTAACCATGATTTACACTTGTTAATATTTGATTGGTCATTGTGTGTAAACTTTGTTAATATTTGATTAGTTACATGTTAAGCTGGATGAACAGGAGACATTTGGCTACATATGTTTCTATATGTGTATGTTGCTGACACAGGCAATTTTGTTGCCAAATCCTAGCTAGCTCCAGGATGCATCCGGGAACCAGGATAATCAGGGGTGGAGGCACCTAATAGGAGACGTGCGTCTAGCAAGGAGTGTCTCCTGTTAGCACCACACTGAACTTGCCTGTAAAAAATCCGCGATGCGCCATAATAGAGGATGGCTTGGATTACCTCAATCAAGGAGACATGCTTTCTTATAGCGCATCTTGGATCAATCAACAAATGTGCAACGGGCTATCATAAAGAACGTATCAGGTCATTCAAAATATCTTCAATGCACTGTATTAGAACGTGTCTCTTATTTAGAATGATGGGCGATGCGCGCCATGCCCGTCTCCAATGACCTCGTAAAGCCCGTTTGTTATGACTCAGCAAAGGGAGACGCACTACCTTTGAGCGTGTCTCGCACCTAGTCTGATCGCCGATGAGCCTTGCTGCCCGTTTCATATGACAAAGTAATGTGAGACGCGACGGCTGAGATGCACAATTTGTTCGTCTCCCTTCATCGTTCAGGCACGTCTCGTATGAGCCTTTCTTACATAGTGTAAGACCATCATTTCTGATTGGGGAACACAATTTGTCTCTCAGTTTTGGGAACAATTGCATATGATCTTGGGCACGCGGTTGATTCAAAGTTCAACATATCATCCTCAAACCGATGGTCAAACCGAGCGTCTGAATCAAGCATTGGAAGACATGCTACGGGCCTATGTTGTGGATAACACTGAAAATTGGGATGAATATCTACCATTGCCTGAGTTCTCTTATAACAATAGCTATCAAAAGAGCATCATGATGTCTCCTTTTGAAGCTCTTTATGGTTGTGCATGTCAAACTCCGTTGAATTGGTCCGAATCAGGCGAAAGAATAATTTTTGGTCCTGATATAGTGGCTCAAGCAAAAGAGAAGGTTCGGGTCATCCAATCAAATTTGATGGCCTCTCAGTCACGCCAAAAGAGTTATGCGGACAAACGGTGTCGACCTTTATCTTTTGAAATTGGGGATCATGTATATCTTCGTGTCTATCCAACTAAGGTTGTACGAAGATTTGGAGTGAGAGGAAAGTTGGCTCCTTGCTACACAAGACCTTTTGCGATCATTGGAAAATGTGGCCCTATAGCATATCGATTGGAATTACCGCGTAACTTGTCCGGAGTTCACAATATCTTTCATGTCTCACAATTGAATAAGTGTATGAAACCTCCAATTGATAGTGTGACTTCCGGTGTGGAGCATCTACGTGATGACCTTACATATTCCGAGTATCCTGTTAAAATTGTTGACCGCAAGGAAAGGGTCACTCGGAATAGCGTAAGCAACTTCTATAAGATTCAATGGAGTAACCACACCGAGCGTGAAGCTACATATGATTCTAAAGAATTCAAGCGTACAAATTTTCCGGTTTCTCTCTCCCTTAGGTATGTATATTCGGTCCCTCCACTTTGAGTTCTAAATCTCCAGACGAGATTTCCTTAAGGGGGTCGATTGTAACGTGCAGCAAAAAAATTCACCAGCTGGGCCCACTAGTCAGTCCCACAGCGCCTTTTTCTTCCTCCATTGGCTGACTTGGGCGGCAGGCGCCACGTGGCTAGCAGCCACAAAAGGGGTGCGCCCCTGGCTCCCTTCCCACGTACCTCTTCCAGGGGAAGAAGGGGACTCTTCCCCTTTCCTTGGTCTCTTCCCTTTCTTCTCCACTCACACTCTCTATCCTCCATTGTTGGAGCTTCATCGATCTCCAATTTCCAGTGTTCCCTGCTCGAACCGAACGCATCGAGTGTTCTCCTCGACGAGGTGAAGCTCTCCTCTTGTTTTTACTTTGTTTCCTTGCTTATCTTGCTTGTATTGTATCGCCAAAGTCCGGCGAGTAGCACCTCGCCGCCGGCGAGCTGCGGCCTCTACCGCAAGGTGCGAACCCCCAAAACGGGATGCTCTTGCCGTATGCTTCGTCCTCATCACCTTGGCTAGTCGCGTCGCGGCTCGGAGCGAACTCAGACGAGCCGCTGGCGGCCATGGACGCCATGGCTGGGAGGAGCTCCTGCTCCTCTTCCCTCTGGCCTGGCTGGGCCTAGTGTGGGAAGCCCACCAGCGCCCAGATCTGGCCCAGATCTGGTTTGCTCTTTTTTCCCACGTTTACCTTATTTCAGCATTTGCTGCTTCTTGTAAAAATGCATAATTAATTTAATATAACTCAGAAAAATATGAAACAAATTTTTCTAGTTTCCTCATAGATATATACACACGCTGGAATACTTAAATAATTACATTCTCCATGTATAAAATTACTGCAAGTTTTATATGCTTTATGCTAGTAAAAATCATTACCCTATGTTTTTATCTCCTAAAATTTGTAATATTTTTCAAACATGCTTACCAATAGCACCCACAACTACAGACCAAATTTTACTCCGTGAATCTTCATAGTTATTTAGGAAATGATTCTACAGCTACTTTCCTTATTACAATCATGACAAATAGATGGTGCATGGTAAGAAAAAACTATTACTCTATATTTGTAGCTCCAAAAATCATGATAATTTTCATAAATGTTTAGCATTATAATATATACCTCCACATAAAATTTCACTTCCTGGTTCTTTTTATACAAGTTGAAAATTATTTAATAGTGTTTTTCCATATTTTAATCCTGATAACTTATATATTGCATGAAAAATTCTGAAATTTTGGCAACACCTTCCAGAACAATGTAGTAACGTCATTAAAACTTGTAGGACCATTATCATAGCAGAATTGTCACAGTTTTACTTATAAGATCCATTTCCATTAATAGTTGTCTTGTTAATCACTGGTCTGGTTTAATAAAATTATTTCGGAATATGTCATTGTATAAGCACCAAAATAAGACCCCTGATCCTGACATTGATCTTGTGATAAGTACACATTGGTCAAAGTTCACATGAAGTCCTGTATGATGTTGATGTCATATCATTATTATTGAAATAAAATCCGTTTATCTTTTGTCAAGAAAGGGTATGTCCAAATAAAAAATTTAATTTGGTTGCTCTATCACCCTCTGAATTCTGTTGCAAATTAGCAACAAGATCATGATATTAAACTTCTCTTCATAACATTTTGTTTCTATCACATTGCATAATCATATGTGCATTGCATTGCATTTCAACATAGGAAACGACGACGGCACACGGTGATTGGAGGTGCTGCGGCGACTTTGTAGACTAACCCAACATATCCTTTTGATTGTTCTCCTAATGCACAAGCTCAAGGCAAGTCCCAGTGCACTCCCAAGTATTGCAAAAAATTTCTATTTATATCACATGAATGTGAGTCGTGAATTGTACATTATACGTATAGAATTTGGTTGAAACTCCAGCTGCATGTGACCCAAATTATCCTATTATGTGCTGTTTTAGATTGATATTAAGACCCCGCTACGCTATGCTAACTTTTATAGCTTTCGGTAGATGTCGAGCGGATTGGAACCCGTTCACGAGTTGTAGGGTGCTTGAATTATTATCTCATTGTCACTTGGAGATTTATCCATGCTATTGAAATAGAGACCGAGCAAAGAGGAGTTAGGCAGCAACAAGGCATGGGTCTTGTGTGTGGTAGCTTTGCTCATGTCGGTTGAGGACCGAATCAAATGTGGCTTGGTTGATAAAGTTTGAATTGTACCAATCATATACTAGTTATATGGGAACTAGCAAACTGATGTAACTCAATTACAACGATTGTTGGACATTAAACCCCACCTCTTTTAATTTATTTGGGAGAGCATTGCTATGGTGCTCAGGAGGAGAGATTTGAATCAACTCTAGTTATGTTGTTGTGAAAGGTTGTCGTGTACGACTCCACGGGAGGCGTACGTGACACGTGATTGAGTTTCTCCTGCAGGATGTAAATCGATTTAAATCGCCGTGTCTCCCGGTTAATGAGTACCACTTGGTATGTCGTCACATCGTAGTAAGAAATGAGCAAATTAACTATTTATATGATGCTGAACTGTTTTTAATATTGCATGCAAAGCATGTGTGAATTAGTATATGTTGGCACATCTTTATTTTTCTAATGAACCCTCTTAACTTGGCTAAAATCTGAGAATAAGGATCCACATTTAGTGCTGTTTTGGCAAATGAAAATCAGCCCTTTGAGCCTTGCATGGTCTAGAAGTTGGTTATGGAGAACCGACAATTTGACGGGTAAGTCTTGCTGAGTATTATTTGCTCAGGCTTTGTGGATTAAATCTTATTGCAGGTGACTACCATGGAAATTTTTGTGAATTGCTGTGGCAAGGTGGCGTGGGAGGGTGAACCCCCGTCGGAGTGGTCAATTGTTTAGTTCCCGTCTCTCCATCATATGGCCGCGAAGGATGAAGCGTGTTTATGGGCCAACATGCTTCGGATTAGGATATTGCGTTGAGTGCGAGAATGCTTCCGCATATTTTGTATAAACTCACTTTATTTTGACAACATGACACTATGGACTTAAACCATTGCAATACTTTAACCATGTTCATGTAATATAACTATACTACCTATGTTGTACTATTTGGTCTATTGCTTGTCAATTGACACCCGATCATCCTATATCGACGAGTCGTCCTGTATATGGGACGGTTCTATCACATTATAAATGGTAAATGGACCCCATTGTGAAACCCCACAAGTGCGAAGCACAAGAATGAAAAATGTGAAATTAAATATTTTTTTAAGTAAACTAGATATTCAAAGTCACATGACATAAACTGCTACTTGAAGTATATTCAAAAGTAGGAAATTGTTAAAACTTTAAACATAGCTTAGAAGATTGCTTATATGTATGAGAACTGAAGCAAGTAATGGATGTGAAAACCCAAGAATCTTCGTGTTCATCTCAGCTATGAACACGGAAATGATAAAAAAGAAAATAAGATATAGAGAAAGCAAAGGAATAAATCAAACCCTAAGAGGAGATGTTCAAATTGAAAGTTAAAAATCCAAACATAAAATGATGAAATGACAAGTTTGAATGCACAGTTGGAGTCCTCATGATTGAATAGCAGCCATGTAAAATTTTATGATTTTTAAACATCATATGCTATTTTAATTAGAACCCCGAGAGTTAGAGCATTTGAATTTAAATTCAAATTTGGCCAAACATATATTAGTTGAAATCCAATTGTGACATAATTTTTGAATTCTCCATGATTGGATTAGCCCACCTATAATTTTTTATTTTTAGAAGCAGTGAAGATATTTTTGGATATTCTGGTGAGGATGAGGAGAGAGCAAGATGGGACCCACCTGTCATTTGATCAATGCTAAAAAGAACAGAGCATATCCTCAATGTTCTCTGTTGCTTGCCCTGGCGCCACGCATGGCCTTTGCATGCGCCAGCTCCCGATTCCTTCCCGCGCAAACCAGCAAGTGGTTTGTTTCTTCCTCTGTTTTGCTGATGGTTTCTTCCTTCTTAGCAACTCAAGGCAGAGTTGTGTGGTTTCTTCCTCTGTGTTCACCAGAGCAGCAATTTTTTCACCGTGGTGGTGGTGCCCCTGCGGCTTCAGCAACGACAGCCTCCTCTGATGTTTTCCCTACTCGCTGGAGCTGCAGATATGTGCACAGCCGTCCTTCACAGCAAGTTTTCTCCTTGATCACGGTTCTGCTCACCACTGCGCGGCCAACCAAGCTACCCTCGCTTGTCTATTTCCGGCGAAACCATCTGCATGGTGAGGAGTAATCCGTTTCGTGTACTCCTCGAGCTCACTATCGATCTTTCAAAGCATCCTAACCCCTTTTATGGTCAGCTTGTGCCGCAGTGAAGGAAGACTCGCCATTTCCTTAGCCACCGGATTGATCACCTCCTCTGTTCCGGACATTGCCGCGGTGTTTCTTTCAATCCAGCTCCTTGCTAGGTCACCCATAGCTCCTTCACAAGGTTCGTACGAACATGTTTAAATTTTCTCTCAACCTTGCTCAGCAGGAAAGCGCTTGTAGCTGCCAAATTGCTCCATTTTCCCTCATGTTTTTAGAAGCTGAAATTAGATTCTGAGACAATTCTTTCTACACATCTAATTATCGTTCAATTACATTAGATATTAGTTTTCTAAGATCCTTGCGAACCCCATCAAACAAACCAATCGAAAAATACTCAGGCCATCATGCCAAAATGCAAGTTTTCCCAATTTCCCACCACAAACCCTAAGTTACTCTCGATTCTTGCATTGCAGTCGTGTTCCGTCCAATTAGAGCTTGGAATCATTTTCCTAGTCGCCCAATGATTCTTTAGGACCCAATACCGAGCTGAATTTACCCCCTACGCGCTGTTTCCATCATGGCTGACGAGGCTTGCCGCCGCCTCGTCGTCGCAGGCCACCACCGCTCGACGAGGACGTTCCCAACCCACTGCTATAGATGAGCCATGTCACATTCCTCCTTTTCCCTGATTTTTGCCGTCCAAAAACCAACCATTTTCCCCAGCCCAAGAGCTCCATTGCCGGCCAAAGCAACCCTGAACCAAGGTTGAAGAAGATTGATCCTTTGTGGCCTATAGATCCGATGCGGCTGTGCAACCCTTTTTCTGTAGCTTGTGTGGTTGTTTTCCTATTGGTGGATTTAAAACACGGGCCCATCTGTTAGTTGAAACGTGAGTCAGCTCGTGGGTCCCCGTCATCAGCAAATCAATAGAATTTCTAAGAGAGAAATAATTCCAGAAGTGGTGTAAACTTTGAAAAATCATAGTGATGAGTAGAAACCTCCAAAAATCCTCAAATATTTTTTTTGATTCCTTGCAACACATACTTTGCAATGGTACACATGAATTGATATGAAAATCCCTAGAATATTCTGATTAATTCCTCTTCTCTAATTATTTGGGAATTAATTCCAGGAGCTTCCCTTTATGAAAAATTCCCCATTTTGGCCAGAAGGTCTTTAATAAATCCCTTGATCTTCAGTTAAAAGTTCATATTCATTGAACCTTATTTGGTCTGTCAAACTGTGTTGTTTTCCTATATATCCATGACAAATGTAAAAACCACCAGAAACTTTTTCGGAAAATGTTAAGAACTTGTAAAATCAATATCTCACTCTAGTAAGCTTAGAAAATTGTGAAACAAATTTTATTGGACTAATAGTGACCTACACTATCACGAAAACTGACTTTTATAAATGAAAAAACTACATAATTCCTCTGTTAACTCAGAGAAGGAGGAAGCTAGAGAGAATTATGGAGGCCACATTCTTCCATAACTTGAACTGAACTTTTGCTAGGTGTTCATGTATGACCTATAAGAGCCACTGTAAAGTTTCCAGATTTATAAGAAACCGTCTTTATACAGGTTTGGGCTGTATAACTCCATTTGCATAATTGATTAATTAGGGAGTTCTTAAAAGACCTTGTAAAAAACCCTTTTAAACCAAGCTTGATCTGTTCATCAGAATTTAAGAAGTCAACAGAAAACCTCCTATGTCCCTACTCAGGTTTTGAGCATGAGTATCTTTTATGGTTCTCATATCACTTGTCCACACCAATGCTTTGGAGTCATATACCTAGACCCACTTAAAATCATGCTTGACCTTCATTCAACTTATAGGCAGCCAGCAGAACCTTTTCCTCTAATTTCTGTATAGCACCTGAATTCCTCTTGTGCTTCACAAAATTACCTCTCTTTGCTGAGTTCTAATTTGAAATTGTGCATACTATACCCATATATCTTGGAGATGAAGATCGACGCGAAGCACCACTTGGAGGAGATGAAAAAAGTAGGAATATGCTGCCATCAAATTAATTGGAGCAGCAGCTAGGGAAAGGGAAGGAGGAAATTAACAAGAAGCTTCATTTCAAACAGCAACTCGCTGACTTATTGACTTTTATTTAGTCGCAACCTAAGGCAAGCCCCGGTTTGTATTTAAGTGCTATTTCAAAGTTTATATTTGTATCACTTATGTCTAGGATGAATATTGTGCGTTAGGGCTAAGGTGGTTGAAAATCCACTTGCATGACCCACAAATCCCATGGAGTATTGGGTAGGTCTACAGCCCGACGATTAGGAAATGCCATGCTTAATTTTTCAAGACACCGGTAGAAGTTGAGTAGTTGGAATCTACTCGCGAGATAGGATTTTTTTCACACAGGAAAGATTTGACCAAAGAATGGTTTATGAATATGAAATTGAGAACGAGCAGCGGGTAGGATGCAGCGAGACGTGGTCTCACGTGCGTAGCCCTGCTTGTGTCCATTGAGGACCGATCCGTGTGCGGCCCTGCTGGACAAGTTTGAATTGTACTGGATGCATACTGGGAATATGGAACCCAGGAAACTGATGTAACTCGATAACTTGGATGTCGAGGCATAGCCCACTGTCGATAGGGGTGGGTTGAGGGTAGCAAGGTGTAAATCGGCCGGCGGGCAAAGACACGCTCCGTGTGGGGACCTTGTGCCCACGATGGTGGGACCGGTTCGGCATTTGAGTTTCTAGTGAAAGGTTGTTGCGTATGACGTGGTGAGGATCACGACACGCTCCATAGGCACAGGTGTACGTGATGTGTTATTCGGTTGTGTCCTGATTGCAATCACTGTCCATCGCGGTTATTTTAGTACCACTTGTTCACTGCGCTATGATGTAGTAAATACTGAAGAAGCCAGGAGAATATTATACATTGAATTATAATTGTTTGAAACTTTGATTGCTGTCAAATATGCTCACTAAAGTTACATTATTAAACTTGTAAGCTTCTGTTAATAACTTGAAAATTAAGTATCAACATGTAGGCGAGTCATTTACTGCAATATCTATTCCTATGTTAAGTATCCTTGCATGTAGAGTTCCATGTTTAGGTGAGACGGTTAAGTCTTGTTGAGCTTTCGTGCTCACGGTCGCTATATTAAGTTGTTTGCAGGTAAGACGTATGAGGAAGGGCCTGAGGATAAGGCGATGCCCCCGTCGGGGTATACCGCCGAGTGGGAGCCCTGCACGCTACCGTAAATTTGTGTGTTGCTAGTGTGCAGCGTCCGCGGGTTGGACGACTGTACTTTTGCATAGCCAGGCTGAGAGTTTAGCTATGAATATTACTTCCGCTATATATTAAGTATTGTAAAAGACTTCCGCTGTTTATATAAATAAAACTTTGTATTTTGTCTTATTCTTTTCGTGTGTGCTATTGGGTGCCGCATCGCATGGCACCACCCTCCGCGATTCCTGGAATGTGTGGATCCCGGTCCTCACACCCTAAAATGGTGAGATTTTATATGGTAGATAAGTAAATTAAGAGGAATCCAAGTCTTCAATCAGATTTGAGTTTTGGGCAAATTGATATTTAAACATAAATTTCAATTATGAATATTCCCTTTAATTAGTTGTTTTGTATTTTTGTTATACCTAGCAAAATTTTTGATTGGTGATCAAGGCAACTGTAATAGTAATAAATGTGAGAATAAATCTTGCATTTGAGTATCAATTTAGAATATTCAAACTAAAAGCATTTGAGGGAATTCATAGATGATTACATTGCTACAGCTAATTGATTGTCACCAACGCTTTGGCTATTTCAAATCTTAGCTTTGACATATTCGATATCGAATTAATACTTTTTCCTTAGCATGGCATTTGACTTTTGAATCAATTACAACAACAACAACAACAACAACAACAACAACCAAGCCTTTGTCCCAAACAAGTTGGGGTCGGCTAGAAATGAAACCCAACAATTGTTAATTTAAAATTTGACCTTGATTTTTGGAGTTAATTTGTACTCCTACTTTCGAGATCAATTATCCTTGAAGTTGACACTAACACTCGAAAGCTTGTTTAAAGTTTTATTAAGTTCGTCTGCTTAACAACCTTTATTAACCAATATAATTCATGTGAACTTGATTGCCCTTCTTAACCTAATCTTTTCAGTTCGTAGTTTTTGCTTCTTGTTGTTCTCTTTTGGCTTTTACAATTCGGTAGTGCAAAGTGCAATGGAAACATCCTACTAAATATGAAGCAACTTTGGAGCGAGAAAATCTCAAGAGAGAATTTCCCTATCTTTTTCCTTCTACGTCGAATCTCGAGAGTGTGATTCATTTTAAGTGGGGTAGGTTTGTAACACCCTCATTTTCATCCGCCATGCATGGAATTCATTCTCATACATGTTTAACATAATGCAACAAAAAAGGAACAAGATTAAAATAAAGTAGAGGCAAAACAACAATTAAAAAACAGTTTTGGATATGGACTTGTCTGGACCTAACCCTGGACTAGTCCGGTTTTGCTATTGATGTCAATCGGACTTGTCCGATTATTTGTTGCGGACTAATCCAGTTTTGTTTCTATTCTCATCCGGACTTGTCTGTTAATATTACAGACTAGTCCGATTTGGAAACTGTAAAGCCTCGGACTTGTTCGGATTATTGAATTCTGGCCCGAAGACCCATTTTCATCGTGGTGCACCGGACTTGTCCGATTTATAACGGACTATTCCGATGTAACATCAGAACTGAAAATGGGCTTGTCTGGCCTTAGTATGGACTTGTCTGACGTTCCTTTCTGTACCCAAACGGACATGTCCGACCCCAAGCGAACAAGTCTGGTTTCTAAGGTTTTGACTTATATTCTTATTTTTCCCCATGATGATTTTTTGGGTAATTGACATATTTGGGCCCAAGAACATTATGCCCCACTCCTGAGGATCCCAAGTGGGACCCCACCAAGGCCCTACTTGTCCCAACCACTCCATATATAAACACCCCACCACTCACCTCTCACCCTGCCCACATTGATAGAAAACCCTCACCGTCTGTTCCACGTCGTGAGCCGCCATCCAAGAAGCAAGAAGCCCTCACTGCAAGGGAAGAGAAGAAGAAGAAGAAGAGGGAGGATCAAGCAACATCGTCGTCACTACTGCGATATTCTTCATCAACCCTTCGACATCAATGTTTTTCTTCTACTTCTTGTCACTGATTCGTCGTCGACGGATCTAGACTTCAAGTTTCACATGTTGCACCTAATCCTCGAAATTTGAACCTTTGCAGTCACTGTATTTGCCCTATATCCAACTTTCCACATCAATTTTGATCCCACCCTTGATTCAAACCATGCCTTCGTTGGGAAGTTTGCAAAACCCTGGACCATAGCGGACTTTTCCGGTCAAGAGCGGACTAGTCCGGTTTAGAGCGGACATGTTCGGCCAATTGTGCGGACTAGTCTAGCCTCTGAATTCCTGAAATCCTAGAACATTTCCAGTTTTCCAGAAATGACTCAAAACTTGTTCAAATATGTAAAACTCAACTATAAATGGTCAGTGTTGATGGTCGTTATATACCAATTTCGATCGTCAATATAACTCAATTATGTGAGGGAATGAATATTTCTTACACACATTATAGTTAGTGATAATCTAGTTCCACCTGTACAGAATTTAAGTGAAACAAGGGGATGGATCCCAAAGAATACCTTCTCAGTCAATCAGACACCAACATGTGGCAGCACATGGATGAAATGGCTCACTTACAGGATTACCCGAGGAGATCTAATGGTGTAGCGCCCAGAAATAGTCATGGGACACACCTGTCAGCCACTTGGAGAAAGCACAACCAGTTTGGATGGTTTACCAGGTCGGTCGAACAGGTGGTTCAGCTGATCTAGTAGCACCTCCGGACCCAATCAGCTTCCACATGTTGGCTCCTCTCGACTTCCTTAAGTCATTGATGGCTGATTCACACGCTTCTGGTTCCAAGAGCCGACCCTTCTCCATCTATAAATAGGACCCCTCACCCCTCACTGTAACACAAACCACTTGAGCATCATTCTATTAAATACACTGGTTCTCCTAGTTCCTTAGTGGAGGTTAGGCTGTAGAGAGGAGCCTCTATTCCCAATTCCAAATCGAGAAAGGTATGGCTCATGTATCTTTTCTTATATTTGTGACTTTATGCATAATAAAGATATTATCTTTAGTCTTCCTTTATACATATGCTTGGATGAAGCGTTTCTTGTTTGATTGTGGATTCCATGTATGTGGTAGGAATAGTCTTTATGATCATGCCTTAATGTCATTATACCATCATCATAAACACTATAAACCCCCACTATAGTCTAATTAGTTATGATATGATCATGTTAATATGAATAACTTATGCTAAGTCTCAAAATTAATTCAACAATGTTTAGGTTAGTCATTGCCTTAGAGAGGTACTGGTACTCGAGCCTCTAAGGTATTTACTTAGTATGTTAGCATTGTGTTAGGATAGTAACTAGCGTTGGATATCTCAGACCCACAGATTGAAGAGGTAGTCAATCGGTGGTGACAGTCCCATCTGTCCTTTGTAATCCTCCATGATCGGCTATGCCACTGGCTCTTGGCGGGAGTCGCCTTAGTATTGCTTGGGGTAAGCCCATGCCCGATGTGTTGAACAACCTAGCATAAGTATTCACCAATGACATGCTCATTAGTATCTAACCTAGGCTATGTATATGTATATTAGAAGCATTGTAGGAGCAACTCCCCAAATCTTAGTCTAATCTCCATTAGAACCCATCTGGCCTCTAGAATAGATTGATTAGGTGTGTGTCACACTACCAATATTATCCACTTACCACTGTTTTGGTAATTGATTAGTATCCTATAGCTTGATCATAAGAGTAGTGTTTACTTTACTCCATTGCCTTCTTTTGGGATATACGATACCCTTGGGAATACTCATGGGTGAAATGCTACAACATTATCTTCCGGGTGCTTGTGGATCTCATCTCTTACTAGAGATGATATGTGGTGTTAAAAACCGTCAACAAGCATTTATGGCGCCATTGTCGGGAAGGCAAAGGAAGTGAACGATAGCTATCACTTGTGATTAAGCTATAGGAACAAATAGTTATTAGACAGGACTAACCATGTTTGTTTTCTCCTTTTGTGTGAAAACGGGGTAGTGTTGGCTAACCCATTTTGTGGGATAGCCAACGAGGACGCAAGTGCTCAACTTCAAAATAATTCAAGGTCATCCTCAACAAATGTACGCTAGGCAACACCATTGCCTTTTGCGAAAGAATTTCAGCTTCCTGTATGAGCCAAAGTCATCCATCCCCAAGCTTGGGGGAGGCCACAAGAGTTCTTCTTGGTTTGCCTTCATCATGGGGTGGATAGTTGGCCCTTCATCCAACACTCATGTCATGGGTTGGCTTCACCAATCCATGACTACACTCATTCTAGAGCTGAAGAAGTCCTCTTCTTATTCATCACGGATGAGAAGATGGTCTCTACTCAAGGGGTGGATTGAAGAATGCTCTAGTTCCCTTAGCATGGCAAGCACACCATTTGACAAGGTGGACATGCTAGTTGTGGAAATACACCTCCCATTGAAGTATCATGAAGATCAAGCCAATGGAGAGTTGTTGGGATGATCCAAGCCATGGATATTGACATGATTTGTGAAAATTAAGGTCAACATGGGCCACTTGGAGAATCATTTCCCTAAGACCCATGAGGATTCTTCCCAAACACAACTCCAATGGCTATCACCAACAAGGAGGTCAAGGGTGGATCAACATCACCCTTGTAATCAAGGAGGCTATGGGGATTTCAATGGATTTAAGTTTGAATAGCCAACGTTGAAGTATCTTGTCCATGGCCAAGCAAGAAATCAAGACAACATTTACATGAAGCTCTTGGCCAAGGACAAGAAACTTAAAAGAGCATTTAAGAACCAAGATATGCCACAATCACTTGTTGGGATTCCTACCCTTCGACCAAGCCCGTGCAACCTAACGCAAATGACATTGCGGATGAAGCATTTCTTGTTTGATTGTGGAGTCCACATGTCATCATGCCCAAAGAAGTCTTTGATCTACGATCAAAGTATGGGTTAACTCAAAATAATATCAAGAAGGTCGAAGTGGCACCCGAAAAGAAGGACAAGCCTCACTATGCTCACGAAAGAATATCTTCAAAAGGGAGAAGGTGTCACTACATTAATAAGTCTCCATCACGACGACGGAGAGGCTAGTGACATCATGTCCACATGTCGAACTGACATGCTAAAGGCGATTTGGAATGTCAATCAAGAGAAGTTGTCAACATCTTCAACTCTGAGATTGGACAAACAATCATCGCACTAAACAGGAAAACCAATCATCGCACTAATCATCCCACTTATCGGACTTCAAATTTTGGTGAGTCCTTACCGAAAGGTTAATTGGTAGTTATCTCATATTTGCTTTCTCAATCGCATATTTGATGTTTCCATCAATTTTTGCATTTGCATTTAGCATGTTTGAATTTTCACACTTGCATGTTGGAGAGTAAAATTTTTAACCATCATAAAACTAAAATTTTGAATCAGAAAATACATTTATTTAGATAGTAACCTTGGGCGTAACCACTTGAATTCATTTTCCTAATTGAAGCCAAAATTATTTACCTAAATATTCATTGCATTTGCAAGTTGCTTCAATTTGGGCAAAACAATTTGACAAAGGGTACAACATGCTTTTGAGCTAATGTAACCCGTTTTCGAGTTGTTTTGTTTGTTCTTGATTTTAGTGCAGCTAGGACAAAATTTGCAAAGAGGTTGAAAGGCCTCATCAAGCGCATATCATTCCATCAATCTCATTTTGAGTTCATGGTGAAGGAATGCTCAAGATAATGGCCTAATGAAGGAACAAGATGAAGCTCATTCAACTCCAACCTCAACTTGGCAGAAGACATTGAACATGAAGGCTACACCAAAATCCATAGTCGTGAATTTCTCACACAACAACCTTCAACCAAGACTGCTCTTCAATTGAGGTACAAGTTTAAAATTTTCCATCATTGGAATTACATTAGGACTGAATAGTTTTTTCTTACATTGGTAAGGAAGGTTTACACCTTCTCATCATTCAATTCTTATGCATCCTCACGAGAGTAAGTGTTGGCATTGCTATTTTTGATTCTTCAAAAAGGAATGTCACCTTACCTGGAAGTGAATTTAAACAAGTACCTAGAATTTCATAAGCATTGCTAAAATTGACTTAGACATTTTCTGTCTAGGTAATGCTTATGGAATGACTTAATGGTTGAATTGGTATGTAGCAAGCTAGGAATAGTGATGTCCATAATTCTGATTTGAAATTCATTCATACATGAATCACTAAATTTAAAATTCCTAGGCAAGAAATTAAAAATATTCAGGAGGACAAAATTGAAAATCATTTTTGCCAATATCCAAATGATAACATTTGCTCTTGTAAAAATCTATGATGGTTAGAAATTTTAAAAGATGAAGGGATCCATATAGTGTATTTATATCACTTGCATTGCTATGAGTAGGAGCTCTAGAAAATGTTCAAATTGATTTGTCCATAAAACCTCACTCCTATCAATGAATCATACATTCTTCATGGATACACTTGAAATTGGACCCAATGCATCTTTGATTACGTTCTTCCCTAAGATTCAGTTACCTAACCCAAAATTTCATTTGTACAAGTATCGGGAGCTAACCATCCTTCTCTATCATAGAGGAAAAGTTTGCAGGAGTAATATTACTATGTAGGCATTCAAAGATCTGACTGTTGGAAACCATAAGAGGATTCCATTTCAACATCTCTTGGCCAAGGAGTAAATTAGAATAGTTACTACCTATCGAAAATTAAGCCTGAAGGTCAATCATAACTATACGAGGCCGGGGATTTGACATGGAAACCCTCTATGAGCAACCAAGGGACTGCTATGAATATGTGAGAGCATTATGCTCTCAACTATCCTAAGCACTCATTAAAGCTCAAGGGGATTGACACAATCGTTGGGTGTAAGTTATTTTTTTTGTGGCTAAAAGGTATGATGTACCTTAACCGAGGAATGACAAGATCACATCCAATGTAAATTGGGTGCAATCTGTTCCTATGTGGCTAGAGGGTATTTTATACCTTGGTCAAGGAACAACGGATCACACTCAACCCATGTTGAGTGAACGTCATCCCTTTGTGGTTATAGGTATTTTGTACCTTAGCCAAGGAACAACAGATCATACCCAACACATGTTGGGTACATGTCACTCCTTTGTGGCTAAAAGTTATCATTATCTTAAGTAAGGAATGACGGATCACACTCAATGCATGAGCGGTACAAGTTATTTCTTTATGGAAAGAAGGTATGATACACCTTAGCCAATGAATGACAGAACACATGCAACACATGTTGAGTGCATGTCATTCCTTTGTAGCTAAAGGTTACCATTACCTAGGCCAAGGAATAACAAGGTACATCGACCACACTCATGGAACCCATGGAAGGCAACCCAACATCAAAACTCAACCCTCCAATGCCAAAGTCATGCTGCAGCGAGGTTAGGCCAACCTCGTGGCCTACATCCGGCATTAGGGTTTCAGCCCCTATCATGAGCCTTGACGAAGAACGAGCTTGCGGGAGGACCCCCACTTGGGGTAATTTGTATCACACCCCATTTGCATTCCTTTATTTTATTGATTTCTATCCACCACATTCTCATCTAAAAAATATAATAATAATATATTATAGGTTAAGTTAATAAAATAAAGGATGTGCGATAAGAATATTTTTACTTTGCATAAGTTGAAACGATGAATAGTTGCTCTGTTTTATTTTTTCTAGTCCCTTGCATACAACTTAGTATTATCCAAGTATTGAGTTTATTGGTCTATAATATTCTTGCCTAAAACTTGGAATTTGTGGGTAGCAAAAGCTCAGTCCAATTCTAGGTTGTTGTGGGATATGATATAGTGATACGAGATGCTAATATCCTAGTTGAAAGTGAAACTTGATTTCACGGAGAAGATTTAAAATTGGAGCTCCTCATTTGATAGAAATTCCTACCAAAGCCATATGATGATTTGAATTCGATAAACCTTATGCATATGCTATTTGCCTTCACATTGAGCCTGGTAAAACTAGTATAGACCTATGTGAGAATCTTTTAATTATTTTAAAGATCAAGATTATACGGGCACATGCTAAACTTATACACTAGAAGTTAGCAAAATTTATCATATCATTCCACCACTAAAAAGATACTCCATGATTTTCATGCATAATACTCCCTCGAAATTACTTAAAAAAGGAAGAAGAAAAGAGGAGTAGAATACATAGCTACAAGAAAAATAAAAATGCACGCTCATGTACAAGAGCATGAGAAAAAGAGAATAAGTAGCCATGTTTCATACAAAAGATAGTGCATACAAAGGAGTCATCTTCATATTCCCACTCCACAAATATTCCATCACACTTGCACAAATCATAATCAAAAGTATGTTTTGTTTTCTCCAAAGGCTTACTCTTTTGACTTAGCAATATATGTGTTGCAAATATGCCTACTCATGATCCCTACCAAGCTCCACATACAAGCCTTATTTAGATGTAGGACAAGAAAGGTATTGCCTTGGTTAGGATACAAATACCACATCCCACATAGGAGTGATTGAGTGCATCATTTGAGGAACTTAGATTCAACACCATTTGAAATTCTCCAGAAATTTGAGTGGAACTCATACATTAGGTGATGCATGGTCATTTTGTTCTTCTGTCCTTCAACCACACAAAAAAAGGATGAGGCATAAGCCCCATAAAAACTAAGAAAAAGGGTGAGGTACCATAGCCAATTTATTCAATGCAGGATAGCATACTTTGTTGTGCACTTGGTACTTCAACAAAATAGGGCATTGTAGCAACTCCTGATCTACAGTCTAAGTCCTTATCTTTGCATCAGGACGAGCAAAGGGTAAACTTGGGTAAGTTTGTTAACGGTAGTTATATACCAATTTTGACCATCAGTATAACTCAATTATGTGAGGGAATTAATTTTTCTTACACACGTTATAGTTAGAAATAACCTAGTTCCACATGTACTTTGAGAAATTGGTGCAAGCAGGTACTTTATACAGAATTGAAGTGAACAAGGGGATGGATCCTAAAGAATACCTTCCCAACCAATCAGATGCCAACACATGCCAGCACATGGATCAAATGGCCCACCTACAGGAGTATCCAAGGAGACCCAACGGCGTAGCACCCATAAATAGTCATGGGACCCACCCATGAACCATCTAGAAAAAGCACAACCCATTTGGACAGTTTACAAGGTCAGCCGAATAGGTGGTTAGGCTGACCTGATAGCTATTCTAAACCCTGGTCAGCTTCCATGTGTTGGCTCCTCCTAGCTTCCTGAAGTCGTTGATTACTAATTCGCACGCTTTTGGTGGCGGGAACCGACCCTTCTCCAACTATAAATAGGACCCCTCACTTCAACACACACCACTTGAGCATCATTCTATTGTATACACTAGTTCTCCTAGTTCCTTAGTGGAGGTTAGGCTGTAGAGAGGAGCCTCCAGTCCCAAGTCCAAATTGGGAAAGGTATGGCTCATGTATCTTTTCTTATATTTGTGACTTTATGCATAATAAAGATATTATCTTTAGTCTTCCTTTATACATATGCTTGGATGAAGCGTTTCCTGTTTGATTGTGGATTCCATGTATGTGGTAGGAATAGTCTTTATGATCATGCCTTAATGTCATTATACCATCATCATAAACACTATAAACCCCCACTATAGTCTAATCAGTTATGATATGATCATGTTAATATGAATAACTTATGCTATGTCTCAAAATTAATTCAACAATGTTTAGGTTAGTCATTGCCTTAGAGAGGTACTTGTACTCGAGCCTCTAAGGTATTTACTTAGTATGTTAGCATTGTGTTAGGTTAGTCATTGCCTCAAGGTATTTACTTAGTAAGCAGCGTTGGATGTCTCGTAGACCGACGGGTTGAAGAGGTAGGCAGTAGGTGGTGATAGCCCTATCCGTCCTTTGTAATCCTCCACGTTCGGCTATGCCACACCGTCTTGACAGGACCCGCCCTAGTACTGCTAGGGGTAAGTCCGTGTCCGATGTGTTAAACAACTTAGGATAAGGATTCACAATTGACATGCTCATTAGTATCTAACCTAGGCTTATATATATATATATATATATATATATATATATATATATATATATATATATATATAATTGTAGGAGAAACTCCCCAACTTATAGTCAAATCTCCATTAGGACCCATCTTCCCTCTAGAATAGATTGCTTAGGTGTGTGTCACACTACCCATATTATCCACTTACCCCTGTCTTGCTAATTAATTAGTATCCCATAGCTTGATCGGAACAGTAGTGTTTACTTTATTCCATTGTCTTCGTTTGGGATATACGATACCCTTGGGAACACCCATGGGTGAAATGCTACAACGGTATCTTCCGTGCACTTGCGGACTTCATCTATTACTAGAGATGATCTGTGGTGTTAAGAACCGTCAACAGTTATTAAGCAACAGTAGTAACCTAATAACATGTATTAGATCATAATTGCATCATTCATGCATATGATGGCATATTGAGTACTATATGAGAATTTATTGATTGTAATGCTTGTTTCACATGTCTGTTGCGCGGAATAGAAGGTAACACTCTAGAAGGTGTTTATAAAGACCTTCAGCACAAGAACTTTGAAACTCTCGATCCAAACCAGCCATCGGGGCAAGGCAGGTGTCCTTGACCATTTCGATACTGTTTTTAAATGTTTTGTTTGCAAAATTTCATGCTTCTGTCAAATTGATGGGAAACTCATGAATAGGTGTTTACTAGATTTGTATATCCATCCTTGTTGCTTGGGATATAATGTAGAGAGTCGGGAAGGGTATTTTTTTCAGTTTTGCTCTGCTTTGCATAATTGGGATTGGGAATAACCAAACAACTTGATTATGAACCGTCAAGCATATGAAATATATGAAATATGTCATTTGATGATATTGACTATTTAGAAACATGGAACTTAGGTGATCTAAGCAAGCATGGTATTGTGGAATGGGTTTGATGGTATGGTGGTTTTGCTTGCCTTATCTAAGGACCAGTTCATGCAAAAATATGCCAGGACAATAGTGCCACCGCAAGGCCAAGTATGGGCGCGACGTAGCTGAATAATTAAGAATGCTACTAGGATTGTATGGACCATTGCATGACGTGGGGAATGGGGGTCGAGGAGGTCTACCCTGGGATCTGGATGGCACATGAGGGGGCCCGTTGGTGGGAGAACGGAGATTCACGCCTGCCAGTGAAACCTTAGTGGGTCCGTACATCTAGTAATCCGTTTTGAAAGGCCATTTTGTGATCGCTTGTCCGCACAAAAACGGAAGTGTGAGGCGGCATAATGGAGGTTTCTTAGCCACCGAAAGGTGATGAAATCACGAATATATGGATAAAGTGGTACAACCTCTGCAGAGTGTTAAAAAACTATCATGATGGCCGTTCTCCCAGTCAGAGCACCTAGACAACTTCCATGATTAGAATTTGACTTGGGTTTTGAGATGGTTCACTATGGCATTAGTTATGTCACATGAGTATGGTTGGTTATGAGAATATTTGAAATTGTACCTGGTAATGATATCAATTGTTGTCTGATTATGGATGAATCGTGATGGTAAATGAGGATGTTGGATATGTGATATAGTAATTACTTGGCTTATGATGGGATTTAAACTAACATAGACATTGTAGGTTGCTTTTACATGTTTATAAACTAAATGTACTTATGGAATGAGCCATTTATTATTGTCCTTGTTTTTAGCTACATTTCATACTTTCCCACACTTGTTGAGTATGACATGTACTCACCCTTGCGATCTCCCCACTAAAACAGCTACAGGAGATGCTTGGGAGTACCACGAGGGTCACGTCGAGTACTAGGTTGTGTGCTACCATCAATTTCCTGTGGAGTGGGGTCGTACTACTTAGTTTATTTTTGCTGCAATAATTGGAGACTTGAAATTCGAGAACAAATGGATTATTGTAATGAGGTACTTATTTATTATTTGAGACGTGGTTAGATTATAAATATCATTTTTGAAGTTGTCATGTCTGTGTGATGAACGTCCATGGCACACATATACATTCACTTGGTTCATTTTTGAAAATTGGGTTTCACAGTCAGCTCCGTGTCAATGGAATCGAAAGTGTTCTGGTGGAGCCAGAAGCCCCATGGTAGCTGGAGAATGGTAAGGGCATGGGCGCCATTGTTCGAGCTCCTGACCATCGTGGCTCAGGGACCTTTTGCCTCTAGGGCTCGAGCTCACACCTCGACCAGAGCACAGGGCTCCTCCAAATCAGGAACCTCGAGTTCGACCAACTGCATCTCGGGCATCGGTGCCTCCCCATCCCGCGCCAACACCAATAGTCTTGATGCTACGACCGTCAGCAGTTGAGACTTGTGCCAACCACTGCCTCATTTGATGATGATGCAATAAAGTTGCAGCTCCCCCCCCCCCACACACACAACAGATGATCAGCAAACTGTCAAGCGATGTCACTGCCACCGTCGCCACCGCCGATGTCACCACTAGGGTCATCATAGGGGTCGCGGGCGGCTCTTTGGCCACTACCGCCACTATCATCCCCTCCACCTCCAACCTTGACAATCCAAACTCCATAGCCGCAAGGAGGACCGCAACAGACTCCGTGAATGCCATGCCTGCCGGCGGCACCATCGGGGCCATCGAAATAGCTTTGAGCAGCAGGAAAGCCAACCGCGTCGGGATGAAGCTCGTCAGAATTAGCAGCGGTGGAGGCAGGTCTCCTGCTCTCGCTCCGTCGGTAGGAGCTGCACCCGCCTGCAACACCACCCCCTCCGACTGCAAGATGGTGGGACCATGGTTAGCCCCTATGACGAAGCGACCACACCAGCCTCATAGCTCTTGCTACAAGAAAAGTGTAAGAACGACATAGAGACAAGAATATCAGGGATCAAAGAAAGAAATTAACCTTGATGAACCAGGACATTCCAAGCACGACCCCCGCCTTGACGATTATTGTGGTGCCTGAAGTTCTGAGCCTTGAGCGGCCGAGGCATCAGCCGGATGCTCGAGCCCTAAACATCTGGGCTTGTCACCGTAAGAGACAATGACCCCTGACTGACATCTGTCGTTGCCTTCTTGACGGGGCAGCCAGAACTGAACGCCACCCTCCTCTTCCGCTCAGCATGGACCGCGGCCGACGAGCCAGAGCTGACCCCAACCCTAAGCAACTATGACTCAAAATTGTCATTCATGTAAGAAAACGACGACTCAAAGGGAGGATCCTGGCCACTTTCCTTTGCGTCCCTCATGTCCTTCCGCAATATCCTTCAGGGCTCATCCCGACGGATCGGCTAATCCTTCGCTTGGTCCTTTTTTGACTTCTCCTCTGTGGCACATGTCACCCTCTCGGGCTCTTCCCCTTGTCCTCTAGCAGCCTGGGGAGACAAGTGAACCCAGTGAGGCCCCGCGTGGACGGGCCACACATTGAACTTTATGTTGTTGTACTGCACCTTCAACACATTGAACCAAATTGTTGCATCAGGACAACATATATACACACCGTCATACAATCAAATCCACCAACGGCAGCCTAACAATTGAAAGGCACAGACAAGCTAGTACTAAGAATAGGAATTCACTTGGGATCATGGAGACGACCTCCCCCGTCTATAGCCAATCTGCGTGAGCACAACCAAAATACTTGGCGCGGCACCAAACATCAAGTCTTAGAGAGGACCCCCCCCCCCCCCCGCCCCCCCCCCCCCCCCCCCCCCCCGAGGATTCGGCATGGGAACGAGAAGAAGGCGACTCACGTAGTATGGTGGTTGTCGGTACCCCGTGTATGGGGTACCCTCGCACACAAGTACGGGATCCGGTGCTGCCACGTGTCCATGGTACGTTCGAAAGCACCATGTGTCCAGAGGATGTCGACCCCGACCTTCCTCAAGTAAGGGATACGGCACTGCCATGTGGACCACAAAGATGAGACTCGGCTCCCCCGAAGCGATGGGCTCTCAATGCCACGTGTTTGGGCGGGACCTCATCCTACCATAGGGTGAGGTCCGGCACAACCATGTGGCTCGAGCACCAGGCCAGAAGCATGTCGTAGAGAAGGGCTACGAATCTGCCACGTACCCCGAAGGGCTCCGGAGCTGCCACGTGTCACGAAGGAACCTGGAGATATCGCATGCCCCGAAGGGCTCCAGAGCTACCACGTGTTTAGAAGACCAAGCCTGGCCTCCCCCAGCGGAGGCCAGCACCGAGCTGCCATGTGTCCTGCAGCTCACCTTGGGCAGTGAAGTGCGGGAGTTAATGGATGGTGCGCCCTGCCTAGATCAGGCATTGAAGACAAGCGCCCACCTTCAGAAAGTAACACAGAGCATGCCAACGGTCAGAGACCACTGCATCCAATCACATCACAGTGAAGACACCGCAAGCCTACCATGTCCTGCCAAGTGGGTAGCTTGCGCCGACTAGCAGACGGACAAGACATCCCTTGACACCTTCTTCAACTACGCATGGCCCGCTGGCTATAGAGGCGGCAAGACGGCAAGGCTTCAAGCTGCGGCCAGAAAAAGCCTACGCAAGAAGCCTTAGATCTTCCGGATAAGATCGCTCCAGGGCCACCTGTCGAGCCCCGAACCCCACTTGTAATGTGTGTGGCCTTGTCTACAAAAGGACTAGACCGCCACCATTACAAAGGATCCAACATCGAACATCCAATCCCCAACACACACACACACACACACACACCAGCAATACAACCTCACGGTGGAGTAGGGTGTTACACACTTGCTGCCCGAACCACGTAAAAACCACCGTCTCATAGTCTCATACGCACGACCACTAGATTGAGAACTAAGCCCTGCCGATCGAAGAACCTTCGCGGGCTGCTCCTTAGCAGATCTGGTGGAAGTGTCGCTTTAACACTTTGACATTTGACGCGCCAGGTATGGGCTTTTTCCCTCAAAAAAGTGGTTGCGTTTTCACCACCATGGTGTTCTTCAAACTTGTAGACGGCGGTTTCTGAGGCCGTCATCCAGTGACCGGATCCGCCGCCCGAGCGGCGCACTCTGGTTCATCACACCCCTGCACAGATGTAGCTGGACATGGTGGCGCCTCCGGGCACGTCCCGGCCCAGTCGGCGCCCCCACAGCTGTTGACTGCGAGTCCGGAGGGCGCTCTGGCAATAGCCAGGGCCTTGCTTCACCACCCACCGTTGATGAACGCTTCTTAAGGAGCGGCTCAATAGTGGGTCCGTGGTGGCCCTCAACTCCCCCAACAGAGGGAGACGTCACGTGTCGCTATCGCGCACGCCATCCATCAACCGTCGCACCACCGACTCTAGATCTACTAGGTCTACTAGCGCTAGAAAGATCCCCACGGAGGACATGAGGGTTGAGCTTGACCGTTGTCAAGCTTAGATAGATGGCCACATCATCATCGAGCGGCAGCGGGAGAGACGGCGCAACCTTGACACCGAGTACGGGCCTCGAGGGCCTAAGCTGGAGAAGTTGTCTGTTCGAGGAGCATCACAGCAAAACCGTTCACCGCCGCCATCAAACCAGGACTATGTTGGGTTGACTGCATCCCAACACTGCTCTGTACACCAGGTGTCGTAGCAGTACTTGCCACAACAGCAGGCTCCACAACAGCCCCACGTGGTGCAGCAAACCCCCCTAGCTTATATCGTCCCGTATGCCTCTCCGGTGCAGCCCATTGGAAGGTGCATTGTAAGCCCGCATTTGAGTAGAGCAAGAAAACGGAAATGCGAACTTAAAAATTTTTAAGTTTAAATAAAATTTTCAACTCACATGAACTATGTTAGTAACTAATAGAGGTTAAAAGTAGGAACTTGTTAGAACTTTAAACCATCCTTACACTGGTAAGTGTAGTTCCAAGAAAAATAATTCATATCATTACATAATTAATTATTGCGTGAATTTGAACCAACACATAAAGATTTATTCAATCACCAATTAAATTAAAAATAAAACCTCAAAGCCAAAACTACACTTGTAGAATTGATAAAAGAAATATATTGGTGATGTTCAGCTAATTGGGTAAGTGCTGCTCTACATCAGTATTAAAATAATAATAATAATAATAATAATAATAATAACAATAATAATAATAATAATTCAATTCCAGCCATAAGAGAGAGATTCAAATTCCAATTCAAACTTGATTTAAAAATCAAATTGCTCTAAATCGAAATCTGATTTCAACATTGGAGTCTTAATATTTTATTTAGCTACTCTGAAAAATTCCAGCAATTGAAGGGTGTGTTTATCATTTAAATGAAAAAGGAAAAGGGGATAAAATAAAGTGGTGGCGCCCACATGTCATACCTACCCTCAATACTAGAAAATAAATTTTGCTTCTTCCCCCTCCCGGCTCTGCTCCACAGCGTCCCGACCCCCCTCCGCGCCCTGCTTCCGCTCCTGCTCGAGCACACCGCGCCGCTCGCCGTCTTCCGCTGCAGTGCGCCCCCGCCCGCAACGCCGCCGCACACCGCGCGCCCGACGCCTGCCTCTACTTCGCGCCGCCATAGTGAGCGGTTACCCGCTGCCAGACGCTTGCCAGTGCTGTCACCTGGCGGCCGCCGTATGGTTCCCCTGCGCCGAACCACCACGGTGCTTTCCCCGTCTCTGCGCGCGTAGCCCTTGCTGCGCGCGCCTCGTGCCCGCGCCTCCCTGGCGCCCAGCAGCGCCGCTTGCTTGGGCCACGGTGCTGCCCCACGCCGGCTGCCATCTCGGCTCCCAACAAGCGCCTCTCGCGTCCCTCGCCACTCCTCCCCGTGCTCCCAGCCGGCCAGCTGCCGCCCACGCGCAGTCGCCAGTCGTGCGTGCCCCTGCCGCAGGGCACCCTGCTCCTCGCCGATGACCCGAGTCCGCCCTCCAGTTTACGTCATGCCGCTGGAAGCCACTCGCCGGGCGCCGTCTGTACCTTGCCTCGCCATGGCTCCCTCCGTCCGCGTGCAGCTCGCCATCCTCTGTCCACACCTACCCCGCGCGCCATGGCCGCTTCTCCCACCGCTAGCCGCCCAGCTCGCAGGTGCCCTGCCGTGTGCATGCCGTCGAGCGCCGCGCCCTAGCGCTGCTGCTGCCGCAATCCACCATGGCCGCGGCCGCACCAGCCATGCCGACGGCCGCCGTTCACGCCCACTTCCTCCACGGCGCCGGCCGTTGTGCTATCTGCAGCGCGTCCCCACCTCACGGCACTGCTGCAGCGTGTTCCAAGTCCACCTCTGGGCAACCAGCAAGGCTATGCACGCGTTCCAAGTTATGCCACAGCTGCTCTGCATCGACGTCGTCGCCTACTTTCTGTCATCGCGATGTTCTACTCCGGAGCCGCGTTCTGGCAACAAGGCAAGTGATTTGTGGGATGGAGGATATGCAGGAACACGTCGATGACGCATCGGCAATGACAGTTAGGCCAAGGTTAGCTCTGATTTTTGAAGAATTAGTAGAGACAGTGCTGCAGCCAAGTGTTCGATAAAATGTTTACATCACTAAATCAAGTGTGTTGATGTTCAGTGCTGGTCTGTAATGCAGGAACATTGTGGTGTTACAACCGGCGTACAACTTAGGCCTTGGTGACCTCTGAATTGTACAAGACTAACCCAGTCAAGAGCGCATCCAAACTGTTCGGTGAAATGCCTACAAGGTGAGCATGCTTATAAGGATAGGAAGGTAGTGCGACTGATTTACCTAAAAGTGATTTGAACGTTGTCTTGGTACTCACGTCAGGTTAGCAGTGCTTGTGATGACGTCTTAAGTCCAAGCAATGTTGATCTCACTTCACTCCCAAGTGTCGCTAGGGTTTCACTTTGATTCATTCTTATCAGACCCCTGCGACCACACTTATCCCTTAACTAGGTTTACTCCTTTATGAGTTGAACCAACTTCTTTGGTTGAATTCTGAGTCATGAACTCTTGTTGCACAGTTCACTCATATCTTGATCTCTCAATGTCCCACATGATCCCTTGGACATCCTTACCTGAATCAGTCGAACACCCCTTCACCATTCAGTCTTATCAATCTTGAGTGGCATAGCTCCAAGTGTTAAGTGAATAATTGCATTGCATGCTTGCATTGCACCTTTTGATTCACGTCCCGACACAACTATGACCACTTGACTTATCCATTGTTTCTCCCCCATCCGAGACATATCTAATCTTCTTAGTCAAGCCTCTTCTTCTTAGGTTTATATAACTCGTCGAGTCCATTATTAGATTACCTTAATTACTTATATGCGTATCATGTCGATAGGAACGTGATGACAGGTGATCAACGAGAAGCTTCTCTTGGAGGATAAGGCCGAGGAGTTCCAACTTCAATATTCCATTGCGGATTCTCCGGAGGAAGACCAAGTCGTAACAACTGACATTGCTATAGAGTCGCAAACAAGGCAAGAGACGGTTTGCATTTAAGTTCCTTACAGTGTATTTGCAGTCTTCATTCACCTTACGTCTTCAGATGTTTGTGCATTACGTTTAAGGTGTTTGAGATCCACTTGCATGACCACATAACCCAAGGAGTGGTTAGAAAAGCTCATAGACTTGTGTAGCAAATGCCTTGATAATATTGTCAGGAAACCGATAGAAGTCGAGTAGTTGGAATCTACTCGCAAGATAGAAAGATGACACTCATCTACACTGAGTCTGGTAAATATAAACAATGGTTGTTAATATGAAATGAAGATCGATCAGAGATGAGTAGGAAACGACAAGATGTGGTCTTGGTTGCATAGCTCTGACTATGTCGATTAAGGCCCGCGCCATATGCGGCCCTGCTGGACAAGCTTGAATTGTACCGCTGACATACTGGAGAAATGGGCTCCAGCAAACTGACGTAGCTTGATACTGGTTTGTCGAGGCATACCATTCCATTTTATAGGCGTGGGTTGAGGACAGCAAGGTGTAAATCAGCTGGTGGGCACATCAGAGTACGCCCCGCACAGGGACCTCCTGCCCGTGACGGATCGACCGGTTCGACATTCGAGTGTTGGGTGAAAGGTTGCCATATACGACTAGTATTGATGTGTTTTATGTAGGTACTACTGTAAGTACTCGCTGGCGCTTCCGAAAGTGCGTTTGTGTCGTGTTGTCCGGTTGTGTCCTGCAATCACCGTCCCTCGCGGTAACAGAGTACCACTTGCTCACTGTGTAGTGACGTAGTAAATAAGAGTAGTTGGAACATGATGAAAATGCTCTATTCATAATTATATATTATTGTATTGCAACCATGTATGGCTTAGCTGTAGCACAAATAAAGTTTATAACTTCTGAACACTTAACTTGTCTACGGCTTATATGCTTTGGGCATGTCATATCATCGATGAAGCATTTCTTGTTTGATTGTGGAGTTTATGATGTGCTGTGCCCAAGGAATGTCATTTGCTATTTAAAACGTGACAAATAAGGATTTACTATTAGGCGAGTCCTTTATGCAATTCAACTTTGCTATATTACTATCCCCTTGCATGTAGTGTCTCATAGATAGCGAGGCAGGTCAGTCTTGCTGAGCCTTATGCTCACGTTTGTGCTTTAACGATTTTTGCATGTATTAGGTTCATTTCTGCAGTTCAAGTTGTACATGAGACCTCGAGGTGTCGAGATGAATCTCATGTGAACCACGCTGCAGCTGAATGTTCTTCATGTTGCTAGTGAGAAGCGTCCTAGGGCATGGACGTGTTCTCTCCTCATCAGTTAAGTGAGATTATGAGTATGTATTTTCCGTTGCGTGTGTACCTGTGTTGTACACTGTTTTGTAAAATCTTCTTATTGTGAAATAAAAACATTGTTTGTTTTGCATTCTTATCATGTGTGCTGTTAGGTGCCGCGTCGCACGGCATTACCCAATGAGATCCTTGGACGTCGGGACTCCGATCCTCACAGACATGGTATCAGAGCTTCATTGGGAATAGCACTCTCAAAAAGAGTCTATTTACGAAAACTCTGAAGTAGTCGAGTGAGGATTAGCTATATGCCCATTAAGGACTATTACTCGTATAAGTTATAAAGGTGGTGAACTAACTTACTTGTTATCATATTCTGTAACAAAGTTTCGTCTTCAAGGTAAGAGGTAAGGTACACCACTGAGAGCGGATCAATCTCGGTAAGCCCTGCATACAAGGTGTGGTATGTGATATTTTCGTGGCTTAGCACGGAAAGTCAATATGAGTCTCTGAAACTATTCATGTTTCTGGGAACATATGACACGCGGTACCCTAGCGTGACACAAAATTAGTGGGAGCCCCCGTCGGGTGGTGGATAACCCGATAGTATGCATCTCTAGAACTATTTATGTTCTATGGGAGCATGTAAAACACGTATGCCTGAGCGTGTATAAATCGGTTCGCGCGAGAGTCTTTGTTGTACAGACGTAGTACAACCATGTACTTTGAGACATGACTTCGCTCGAGGGCGACTCACACCAGGGTTGTATGCATTTACATTCATATATATTATTGTGACTGCCTATCGTGTTTCCTCGTGCCGCCCTTGAGGTGTGAAAGGGGATTGTTTGTCTTCTGCAGATACACTAACAACGGTAGCGACCCGTGTATCAAACGTTTGTGAGTGATCGATATTAGGACCACCTATAGACTTATCCGGATATACCGGGTTAGACTTTTCTTTTGGTAAGGAACGTAGTACCGTCAGTATCACTATTGATACTTTGACCATCCCCCACGAAGGAAATGGCTTCATATTAATATTTAGTCCAAGTATCAGTTGCTGGTATCTTATGGACAATGTAAAATGTTCCTCTTCAGGAGTAGGTGAAACAAAATTCTTTGTTTCTGGCGAGATTATAGCTCAACTTCGCCGGGTTAAGACTTTTGTTAAGCATCAGAACTATAGTGACATGTTATGGATGAGTAGGTCGTTAAGTCTTTTCACAAAGTTCCAATTCAGCTTCTAGGTAAGGATCAAGGTGTAAAGCATGTTCTAGTGATAAAGCTCTGGTTTTGGAACTCAGTTTCAAAGTTTGAGTTTGTTTCCAGTTCATGGGTTTCTAAGTCGGTGAGTTCTGTTTTCTAACAGAATTTGACCTAACATTGAAAATCCATATCTCTTAGTCTGTTGAACCAATATAAGTGTATGTTATATGGTCAAAAGTATTATAAGATCTTCTAAATAGTTTCTGTTCATCTGGACAGTCGACTCTGTCCATAACCTATTCTAATTTTTAGTTCTCGAACCTTGTCGAAGCTGGACTGAAACTAGCAGATCTGGACCTTCTACATTTTGATCATAACTCCTGGTAGGTTTCTTTTCTACAGGCCTACCTTATATGGTTGGAAAGTGTAGAAAGTCCTCTACAACTTTTCTATTGAACTCCAGGTCAGAATTCTCATGGAACTCGACGAAAAACTCGAAGTTCCAAACTTTATCGAATCTGAACACCTAGCGGACAGTTCTGTATACAGTCACAATTTCCACCATAACTCTTGGTAGAATGGTCGAATAGCTTCATGTAATACATTTCCAGAAACTTTACGACATGTACAACAAGTTTGTAATGTAACTTGCTGTCAAGTTGTGATGTTATCTGTTTGAAAATCAGGGATCAAACTAGCCACAAATAAAGTAAATTTTGTCAAATTCACTTCTGAAATCTTGTAGCAGTGTCCAACTTTAAAAAAAAATTCATATCTCTTCAACCTGAAAGGCTATGGAGGCAAATGAATACGTTTTGGAAAGCTATTGAAGTATTCTATAAGTTTTCTATTGACCTCCAAGTAAATAAACCGTTGTAAGGTGATGAAAATCTTCTCTAACTAAATCAACTGCTGTTCTGAAACTGTATGAACAAGCATCTGAATTTTTGCCTTAATTATTGTAGAAAACTCTTGTAGTCTATTGCTATACGTTTTTGGAAAGGGGAAGAGCTATTGTACAACTTTTATATTCATTGTTACCTTAAATTCGGTTTAGAACTAATTAGAAACTGGAGTTGAAGTTAGTACCTGTGTACAGAGCTATCTGAAACAGCCAGAAAATTTCTGAAATTGGACAGCCATAACTCTTAAATTAGAAAAGCAACCTATGCATATCTATACATGTCTCGAAAGCTTAAAGAGTCCCCTATCAATTTCCTATTCAACTCTAAGGCTAAACTCGCAATAACCAGGTCTAAATCGAAGTACCGTTTAAGGTGTCGTAACAGTCCAGAATCTGGACAGTTATGTATTCAGTTGTTGTTTGGATCGTAATTTCTAGTACGATTGTCAAAAGACTTCATAATTTACATTTATGGAATCCTGAGGATGTGTGTAACAAATTTGCTATTGTTTCTGCAAATATAAATTTTTGTCTATTTGAAAATTGTGGACAAAATTAGCAACATACAAAGGAAGCTCTGCCAAATTTCCGTAAAAAAATCTGAGAACTTGGTCAAAGTTTAAAATTCCATATCTTCTCAACAAGAAGTGATATGAGGGCAAGTAAATACTCTTTAGAAAGCATTGGATGTCCTATACAAGTTTTATGTTCAACTCAAGACCCGAATCCTTTTCTATGTGTGTCAAATTTGGAAAATCGCAGAAACTGTTCGGAATCAACCAAACTGGACAGCAATCTGTGTATTTCTGATTTTGAACCATAACTCGCAGACCTTACATCAAATAGGGTCACACGAGTAACCGTTGGAAAGGTCAGTGAGTCAGCTACAATTTTTGTAATTGGCTCGAGATCTGAATCGGTCATCTACCTATCCCAAATCGAGTTTGAATGCAAGGTGGTCAGTTTGAACTGAACCCCGATTTCTTCTGAATGCTGAATTTTTAGCAAACTTAAGAAATTCATATCTTTTGAACCAGGACTGATATGCATACAAATAAATACATAATGTAAATCTTATTACTTTGTTTAGAACTTTGTAAATAAAAATGTTTCCAGATTTCGAACCGAACGGTCTGAAAACTTCAGATCAAAACTGCTACTTTTTAAGCAGGTTCTGCTGAAAGTGCAGAAAAATTGGCTAACTTTAAAATAGCATAACATGCAAACCACAGATGATATAGAGGCAAACAAATACTTTTTGGAAAGGTATTGAAGTGTTCTTTAACTTTGTTATTCACCTCAAGATCTGATTTCGAAATTTTCTGAACCAAAACTGAAGTTGCGTACAGGCCGGTCTGTTTGCAACCGAAACTGAATCAGTGTGTACATTTTGTTTTTGTTAGGTAAATGGTTTTAAATTTCATTTCGAGAAACTTCGAAACCACCAGGTGTTGTGACTCAATCATTTACTGATGGAAATGGGGTGCTTGACTCGATCCAACCCCAATTCTTTTGATGGTCATGGTTGTGCCTTATTTGTGTGACTTGTCACATCACATCTTGTGATGTTGAACGCGGGTCGCAATTACTCGAGTTGCATCTCGTATTCCCATAAGGATTGTTTGAAGTACACATCGACATCCTGGTTCGAAACTTTAAGGGGGAAGGCGAGAACTCAAGTAATTGTGGTGTTCAACCATCAACCTTGGTTACAAAGAATCATGTCAACAAGAAGACGATCAATTGGGATTAGAACTTCAAGCGGATTCAACCTCCACCACCAGGTTGGGTTACTCTAAGCAAAGTGTGACTTCAGCTCCACTAAAGTGATCGAGAAGGATATCCGTTCCTACTGACTGATCGAAGCGAAGATTAAGTGAAGTATCACTAGAGATGTGTCTAGTGATCTCGACCAGGTGTCTAGGGATAACCTTCGAGATATAGTTAGTTGTTTTTCTTCTGATGAAGATAATCCTCAAATCAACAGGTACCTCCAAGACTTAGATAAAGATGCAGTTAAGTTGACTATAACATGAACAAGCTTTTGAAACATCAAGACCGTGGTATATTTTCCGCGTTCCTTGTCAATGCTCTTAAAAGTGAATTTATTGATCGTTGTCGAGCCATGGAAGAGACATCACCTGTTGAGTGTCTTTCACGACCACGGTATCCAATCCTTGCAAATCATCAGACAGTACTTGAGTTTTGTGTGTGTGGTTCATTTCGTCTTACTCAAACTATAAAAGCTATTGCGCCATATATGTGCACCATTTGCACCATACATATGCACCATTTGCACCATACCATGTGCATATTCATTGTGCCATACAACATATGACGTATCATGAAGCATCATTACCAATGAAGTACGAATGATAGAATGCATAATAATACTAAAATTTAGAGCAAGATTATGTACTTCCATTCAAACTATTCCAAGGTGTCTAATGACTACGATCATTTCACCATCTTCATTTGACTTCTTATATGGTTGATCTCCTTTTCATTGAGTGATACCTGGGCAATCGATCACTAAACCTCCCTTGCAACTTTACAGACACTTGAACTTTCGTCCTTGACTTGTTTAGGTTCAAGTGCCTAGATTGTTGCAATTATACCGTTTCGTCATCGTGTGAACACCGGTTAGATGATCAACCTTGCACAATCTCTGATTCTCATTACTCGCAAAGGTTCCATTTGATTATCAACCTCGCGAAACTCCTTGAAGTTCTTATAAGCTCTTGACCTTGTATATGGTAACCGTGATACCTTGATAACCTTATAGTTACCATATGATTGAGTTCTTTGATGTGTTGGGAGCATGTGACGATACTGAATTCGTAGATCTTCATATGCCACCGCGAAGAGTCTTCATCTTCTATTTCTATTGTTTGAAGATGTTGAGATACCCAAAATCCTTGTAGATGCCATATCTTTAGTATTCGTGCTGTTTTGATGACATAAGAGTGTTGAGTGCTTTGCTACTCTTATGCTACAACTAAGGGATCCTATAGTTGCCTAAACATAAAACGAGGTGAATGATTATTGTTTAACCTCGTAAACCGTCTTAACTCATGTCAAGGGAAATACCACATGAAGTTGTAAGGACCTATGCAAAAACCAAGCAAGCAACCAAGAACCAATACTAAGATAGTTTCAAACTATCGAGGTGACCTAGAGAAGCAAAGAACAAGTGCTGATTCTTCCAGTCAAGACTAGGACAAGACAATATGTCATGCCAGTGTAAGCGTACAACAATAAAAGTTCAGTAACGACGTGAGAGTTTTACGACGTGATATTGTCATATCGAACATCCTATCAGGATTATCAACCTGAAGACTGGAATCACCAAAAGCAAACTTTAGAATTTCCTAAGATACCTTAAGATAATCACTACTTCGTAGAACCCAAGTCTTTAAGGGCATTGTCATTTTCCTTAGTCAATGACCCTCTTTTACGGATTGTTCCCTACTCGTTTCTATTATTCTATTTGATAGAATCTCGGGACGAGATTCTTTTAAGGGTAGAGGATTGTAAAAGCCCGCATTTGAGTAGAGCAAGAAAACAGAAATGCAAACTTAAATTTTTTTAAGTTTAAATAGAATTTTCAACTCACATGAACTATGTTAGTAACTAATAGAGGTTAAAACTAGGAACTTGTTAGAACTTTAAACTATCCTTACACTAGCAAGTGTAGTTCCAAGGAAAATAATTCATATCATTACATAATAAATTATTGGGTGAATTTGAATCAACACATAAAGATTTATTCAATCACCAATTAAATTATAAATAAAAACTCAAAGCCAAAACTACACTTGTAGAATTGATAAAAGAAATATATTAGTGATGTTCAGCTAATTGGGTAAGTGCTGCTCTACATCAGTATTAAAACAAATAATTCAATTCCAGCCATAAGAGAGAGATTCAAATTCCAATTCAAACTTGATTTAAAAATCAAATTGCTCTAAATCAAAATCTGATTTCAACATTGGAGTCTTAATATTTTATTTAGCTACTCTGAAAAATTCCAGCAATTGAAGGGTGTTTTTATCATTTAAATGAAAAAGGAAAAGGGGATAATATCAAGTGGTGGGGCCCACATGTCATACCTATCCTCAATACTAGAAAATCCATTTTGCTTCTTCATGCTCCCGGCTCTGCTCCACAGTGCCCCGACCCCCTCCGTGCCCTGCTTCCGCTCCTGCTCGCGCGCACCGCGCCGCTCGCCGCATTCCGCCGCAGCGCGCCCCCGCCTGCAATCCCGCCGTGCACTGCGCGCCCGGCGCCTGCCTCCACTTCGCGCTGCTACTGCGCAGTTCCCCGCCGCCAGACGCTTGCCAGCGCCGTCACTTGGCCGCCGCCGTACGCTTCCCCTGCGCCGAACCACCATGGCGCTCTGCCCCGCCTCTGCCCGCGTAGCCCTTGCCGCGCGTGCCTCGCGCCCGCGCCTCCCTGGCACCCAGCAGCGCCGCTTTACTGGGCCACAGCGCCGCCCCACGCCGGCCGCCATCTTGGCTCCCAACGAGCGCCGCTCGCGTCTCTTGCTGCGCCTCCCCGTGCTCCCAGCCGGCCAGCTGCCGCCCGCGCGCAGTCGCCAGTCATGCGTGCCCCTGCCGCGGGGCGCCCTACTCCTTGCCGATGACCCGAGTCCGCGCTCCAGTTCGCGTCACGCTGCTGGAAGCCACTCGCCGGCCGCCGTCTGTACCTCACCGCGGCATGGCTCTCTCCGTCTGCGTGCAGCACTCCATCCTCTGTCCACACCTACCCTGCGCGCCATGGCCGCTTCTCCCGCCACTCGCCGCCCAGCTCGCCGGCGCCCTGCTGTGCGCATGCCATCGAGCGCCGCGCCCTAGCGCTGCTGTTGCTGCACATACACCATGGCCGCGGCCGCACCAGCCATGCCGACGGCCGCCGTTCACGCCCACTTCCTCAATGGTGCCGGCCGTTGTGCTATCTGCAGCGCATCCCTACCTCGCGGCACCGCTGCAGCGTGTTCCAAGTCCACCTCTTGGCAACCAGAAAGGCTATGCACGCGTTCGAAGTTATGCCACAGCTGCTCTGCATCGACGTCGTCGCCTACTTTCTGTCATCGCGATGTTCTACTCCGTAGCCGCATTCTGGCAACAAGGCAAGTGATGTGTGGGATGGAAGATATGTAGGAACACGTCGATGACGCATCGGCAATGACAATTAGGCCAAGGCATGCTCTGATTTTTGAAGAATTAGTCGAGACAATGCTGCAGCCAAGGTGTTCGATGAAATGTTTACATCACTAAATCAAGTGTGTTGATGTTCAGTGCTGGTCTGTAATGCAGTAACATTGTGAGGTTACAACCGGCATACAACTTAGGCCTTGGCGACCTCTAAATTGTACAAGACTAACCCAGTCAGGGGCGCATTCAAACTGTTCGGTGAAATGCCTACAAGGTGAGCATGCTTATAAGGATAGGAAGGTAGTGCAACAGATTTACCTAAAAGTGATTTGAACGATTTCTTGGTACTCACGTCAGGTTAGCAGTGCTTGTGATGACGTCTTAAGTCCAAGTATTGTTGATCTCACTTCACTCCCAAAGGTCGCTAGGGTTTCACTTTGATTCATCCTTATCAGAACCTTGCGAACACAGTTATCCCTTAACTGAGTTTACTCCTTTATGAGTTGAACCAACTTCTTTTGTCAACTTCTGAGTCACGACCTCTTGTTGCACAGTTCACTCATATCTTGATCTCTCAATGTCCCTCTTGATCCATTAGACATCCTTACCTGAATCAGTCGAACACCCCTTCACCATTCAGTCTTATCAATATTTAGTGGCATAACTCCAAGTGTTAAGTGAATAATTGCATTGCGTGCTTGCATTGCACCTTTCGGTTCACGTCCCGACACTACTATGACCACTTGACTTATCCATTGTTTCTCCCCCATCCGAGACATATCTAATCTTCCTAGTCAAGCCTCTTCTTCTTAAGGTTTATACAACTCGTCGAGTCCATTATTAGATCACCTTAATTACTTATATGCATATCATGTCGATAGGAACATGATGATAGGTGATCAACGAGAAGCTTCTCTTGGAGGAGAAGGCCGAGGAGTTCCAACTTCAAGATTCCATTGCGGATTCTCTAGAGGAAGACCATGCCATAACACTGACATTGCTATATAGTCACAAGGCAAGCCCTGGTTTGCATTTAAGTTCCTTACAATGTCTTTGCAGTTTTCATTCACCTTACGTCTTCAAATGTTTGTACATTACGTTTAAGGTGTTTGACATCCACTTGCATGACCAAATAACCCAGGGAGTGGTTAGAATAGCTCACAAACTTGTGTAGCAACTGCCATGCTAATATTGTTAGGAAACCGGTAGAAGTCGAGTAGTTGGAATCTACTCGCGAGATAGAAAGATGACACCCATCTACACTGGGTCTAGTAAATATAAAGAATGGCTGTTAATATGAAATGGAGACCGGCCAGAGATGAGTAGGAAGTGACAAGACGTGGTGTTGGTTGCATAGCTCTGACCGTGTCGATTAAGGCCCCCGCCGTATGCGGCCCCGCTGGACAAGCTTCGATTGTACCGGCGACATACTTGAGAAATGGGCTCCAGCAAACTGACGTAGCTTGATACTGGTTTGTCGAGGCATACCGTTCTGTTTTCCAGGTGTGGGTTGAGGGCAGCGAGGTGTAAATCAGCTGGTGGGAACATCAGAGTATGCCCCACGCAGGGACCTCCTGCCCGTGATAGATCGATCGGTTCGGCATTCGAGTGTTGGGTGAAAGGTGGCTATATACGACTAGTACTGAAGTGTTATGTAGGTACTGCTGTAAATACTCGCTGGCGCTTCTGAAAGTGCATATGTGTCGTGTTGTCCGGGTGTGTCCTGATTATAATCACTGTCCCTCACGATTATAGAGTACCACTTGTTCACCGTGTCGTGACGTAGTAAATAAGAGTAGTTGGAACATGATGAAAATGCTCTATTGATAATTATATATTTTGTATTGCAACCATGTATGGCTTATCTGTAGCACAAATAAAGTTTATAACTTCTGAACACTTAACCTGTCTACGGCTTATGTGCTTTGGGCATGTCATATCATCGATGAAGCGTGTCTTGTTTGACTGTGGAGTTTATGATGTGTCGTGCCCAAGGAATGTCATTTGCTATTTAAAACTTGATAAATAAGGATTTACTATTAGGCAAGTCCTTTATGCAATTCAACTTTCCTATATTACTATCCCCTTGCATGTAGTGTCTCATAGATAGTGAGACGGGTCAGTCTTGCTAAGCCTTATGCTCACATTTGCGCTTTAACGATTTTTGCAGGTATTAGGTTTATTTCTGTTGTTCAGGTTGTACATGAGACCTCGAGGTGTCGAGATGAATCTCATGTGAACCACGCCGCTGCTGAATGTTCTTCATGCTGCTAGTGACAAGCGTCCTAGGGCATGGACATCTTCTCTCCTGCTTAGTTAAGTGAGATTATGAGTATGTATTTTCTGTTGCGTGTGTACCTCTGTTGTACACAATTTTGTAAACTCTTCTTATTGCAAAATAAAAACTTTGTTTTTTTTTTGCATTCTTATCGTGTGTGCTGTTAGGTGCCGCGTCGCACGACACCACCCAATGAGATCCTTGGACATTGGGACTCCGGTCCTCACATGCATGGCCTTGGAGCCACACCTCCGACTGACGATGTGGCGCGCAAGTTCCGGCCAGACCTGCCGAAAAGGTTTGATGGGAGCGTCAACCCAGTCGAGTTTCTGCAGATCTACACCACGACGCTCCTTGCTGCTGGAGCGGATGAGCCCATCCTGGCAAACTACTTCCCCGTCGCCCTGATCAGCTCAGCCCGGTCATGGGTGATGAACCTGCCCGAGCGATCCATATCCTCTTGGGATGAGCCCTGCTGACAGTTCAGAACGAACTTCGGCAGCTCCTACATGCACCCTAGCACCGAGCTCGACCTCCACACTGTGCACTAGCAACCTAATGAAATGCTACTATCATTCATCCAGCTCTTCTCCCAGGTACACAACTCCATCCCCAACACCCCGAATGCTTTTGTCATAGTAGCATTCCGGCACAGAGTGAGTGACCAGAGGATCCTCGAGAAGCTAGACTCGCAGAACATGCAAGATGTCCCCGAGCTCTTCTCCATCGCCGACCAGTGTGCCCGGGCGGCGGAGGATCGTGACTGGCACAACCAGACTGCCCCCAGAGTTGGCGGAGTTGGCAAGACCAGCGAAGGTGCCGCTACCCCGAGTAGCAGCAAAAATAAGAACAAGAACCGGGGCAACGGCCTGAAAAAGCTGCTGCATGGGTCTCCCATCGCCGCAGTAGCAGCAACCGGATGGGGAAGACCCCCACGTTCCGACAAGTGCCCACGTCAGCCACCTGTGGTTGACGATGATTTCGAGCCCTGCCTGGTACACAAGATTCGCGACCACACTACGAGCGAGTGCCAGGAGATTAAGAGATGCGTCGAAAGATACAAAGAGCGGGCGCAACAAGAGCAGCATCCTGATGGTGCCCCCTTCTGCTAGCGATTGGGCAAGTAGAAGTTCAACCCCAAAGTCGACGATGACAAGGAGATGGAGTACCAGAAGAAGGAGTGGGCTGTCAAGGTGGTCCACCAAGGTGAGGACTCTGATGCCACTAGCGACCACAAGCGTCGCAAGACTCTCCACGTCATCTTCGGGTCATCATGGGATCCCTCATCCCGAAACGTGACCAAGACCTTGCACCGAGCAATGGTTTCGATAGCCCCAACTCCCACTCCGGTGCTGCATTACAAGTGGAAAGAGACATCGATAAGCTTCAATGCCTCTGACTGCCCTAAAAACACGGCGGGAGCCAGAATCCTGCCTCTCCTGGACACCCCCACCATTTCCAATGTCAAGCTCCATTTTGTCTTGATAGATGGCGGGGCCGACCCCAATCGCATCAGCCGTGCTACTTTCGACTATGTGCAGATCCCGGTGTCGAAGCCCACCCCCTCGAGGCCATTCTCGGGGGTGAAGCCTGGGAACATCATCCCGTACGGCAACATCAACCTCCGGGTGACCTTTGGGACACCCAAAAACTACAGGACAAACAACATCCTGTTCGATGTCATAAACGTAAGGCTCCCCTTCAACGCCATCATCGGCAGGCCAGCCCTGCACCAATTCATGGTCGTAGCCCACTACGGCTACCTTCTACTAAATATGCCGAACCCCTCCGGCATCCTTAGGATCTGCAGAGACCGCACTGCTGTGATTTAGCCTTGGATAAGCTCCAAGCTCTCAAAGCAGACCCAACACCAGCCGTGGGTGGTGCTGGACCGAGTCAACCTCCGCCGAGCTCGCGCCAGCGCGGCTTGCCTACAACACCCCGTGTGTAGACTTCCGACAGCACTGACTCACCCGTCAAAGCTGTCAAAATTAGTTCCGGCTCTCCTCAGACGCTTTGCAAGGCAGGGGCCAACGTAGAAAGTAGAACACCTGCTGAATGCCCCACCGATAGCCATCAACGACAAGTTGCCCGACAACCGTCACAGCTACCATCGGAGCTTTGAGCACCTATGTATATATTAGCTTAAATAGGACAGTGTGAAGGTGTTCATAGTGTCTAGGAGCAGCATTTAGGACAACTAAGCTCCAGGAGGGACAGGTGCAGAGTGCACAGTCAGCTTAGCTTGGTTCCAAACCCTAAGCCTGCGTACCCTGCCTCCCTCAGCATCCGGAAGCAGACAGTTGCCCTCTTTTGTAAAAGTCTGTCTCCTCCTATGAATATCGATATAAAAGAATCACTGTCTTACATCATGTTGCCCTAAACAATGTTCAATTGGATTATGCACTAATTTTATGATCAACCATGCTATACTTGTTTACTGTATATTCCCTTCATATACACGGTTGTACACTCTATATCTCTCACCCTTGCTAGAAGTTGTGCAATCCTACTAGAGGCGGGTTTGCCAGAGTTACCTGCGATGTGTGAAGGGATGTCACGGCTGCCCTCATCCTTGGAGTTCTGTGAAGCCGGATGGCCTCCCAGGAATGGCCTAGGCTAAGCCAGATGTCCAGGGCATGTGAACTACTTAGCCTGGATCTGTACCCTAAGCACAGAGATCCTGCCTCTTAGCGTCATGGTCGTGTACTGGGGGTCGGAAGGATTGCCCCTAAGGACGGTGGGAGCTGAGACCCAAAAAACTAAAGGATTGAAGTATTCAAGCCATGTGTGTCAACTTAAGACAGTAAGACATGACAAAGCTATGGAGAGAGACAGGTAAAACTGACGAGCAAACTAGTTCATCCTTTAGAGTGTGCAGGACAGCCAGCTCCAGCATCACCCAAGGGTCCTGCCGTCGACGTCCCAGCATGTTGACGACAGCAACAAACGCTGATAAGTGAGTACACTCTATTGCCCCACTCTTGTTGCTAACAGTTTCTCTTGGGATATCCTGTACACCAGGGGCCAACCGCCGACGAATCTGCAATGTTGGTGGGCGATGCTGGAGCATCCAACCATGGCACCTCCCAGGGGGCCTGCCGTCGACGAACCTATGACGATGGTCGGTGACACTGGAGCATCCTGCTCCGGCACCCACCAGGGGGCTTGCCGTCGACACATCTATGACGATGGTGGGCGACGCCGGGGCATCCAGCTCCAGCACTTTGCAGGGGGCTTGCAATCGATGAATCTACAACGATGGTGGGCGACGCTGGAGCATCCAGCTCCGGCACCACCCAAGGTGCCTGCTGTCAACGTCCCAACATTTTGATGACAACAACATGCTGATAAGTGAGTAAACTCCCCTGCCCCGCTCTTGTTGCTAACAGGTTCTCTTATGTTATCCTATATACCAGAGGCCTGCCGTCGACGTGCTACACATCGGTGGTGGATGATGCCGGAGAAACCAGCTCCGACACCTCCCAGGAGGTCTACCGTCGACGTCTCTACGACGATGGTGGGCGACACCGGAGCATCTAACTCTGACATTTTCCATGGGGCCTGCCATCGATGAATTTGAGATGATGGTTGGTGACGCCAGAGCATCTAGCTCTAGCACCACCCAAGGGGCCTGCCGTCGACGTCCCAGCATGTTGACGATAGCAACAAGCTCTGATAAGTGAGTACACTCTCCAGCCCCACACTTCTTTCTAACTGGTTCTCTTGTGATAGCCTGTACAACAGGGTCCTGACGTCGATGTGCTACACACCGGTGGTGGATGACACTGGAGCAGCTTTCTCTAGCACCTCGCAGGGGGTCTGTCGTCGATGTCTCTACGACGATGGCGGGAGACGCTGGAGCATCTAGCTTCGTCAACGTTCTTGCGATCATGGTGGGCGACGCCAGAGCATCCAGCTTCGGCACTTCCCAGGGGGCCTACCATCGACGAATCTGCGATGATGGTGGGCGACGCTGGAGCATCCAACTAAGACACCACCTAGGGGGCCTACCATCGACGTCTCTACGATAATGGCGGGTGACGCCAGAGCATCCAGCTTCAGCACCTCCCAGGAGGCCTATCATAGACGTCCCACCATGTTGACGACAACAACAAGTGCTGATAAGTGTGTACACTCTCTTGCCCTGCTCTTGTTGCTAATAGGTTCTCTTGTGATAGCATGTACACAAGGGACCTTCCGTCGACGTGCTACTCATCGATGGTGGGCGACACCGGGGCATCCAGCTCTGGCACCTCCCAAGGGACCTACCATCAACGAATCTATGACCATGGTGGGCTATGCTGGAGCATCCAGCTCCGGCACCTCCCAGGGGCCTGTCGTCGACGAATCTACGACGATGGTGTTCGACACTGGAGCATCTAGCTCGGGCACCTCCGAGGGGGCCTGCCGTCGACAAAACTATGGTGATGGTGGGCGACACCAAATCATCCAGCTCTGGCATCACCCAAGGGGCTTGCCGTCGACGTCCTAGGGTCTGCCACCAACGCATCTACGATGGTGGTGGGCGACACTGGAGCAGCAAGCTCCGGCACCTCCTAGGGGGCCTGCCGTCGACAGCTTTACGATGAGATGCCGGGGCAGCTAGCTTCAGCACCTCCCAGGGAGCCTTCTGTCAATGAATCTATGACGATGGTGTGTGACGCCATAGCATCCAGCTCCGGCATCACCCAAGGGGCCTACCATCAACGTCCCAGCATATTAATGACATCAACAAGCGCTGATAAGTGAGTACACTCTCCTGCCCCGCTCTTGTTGCTAACAAGGTTCTCTTGTGGTATCCTATACACCAAGGGCTTGCCATTGACACATATACGATGATGGTGGGCAACGCCGGAGCAGCCATCTCCGACACCTCTCAAGGGGCCTATCGTTGATGAATCTACGACGATGGTGGGCAACGAAGGAGCATCCATCTCCGACATCCCCAAGGGGCCTGCTTTCAACGTCAGCACTCACTCAAAGCTCAATGCTCCTGAAAGGGCCACACCAAGGTCAACCACTCATGCTCCCTAAAAGTCGCCTAGAGGGGGGGTGAATAGGCAATAAGACCAGAAATGGCTTAATCAAACGAGATTAATCTCCTGAGGCCGAACTTGTGTGGACAGGGCCGAACTAGTCTGCTCAGCACAGGGTGAAAACCTAAAAACATGGTTTTGACAAGTTAATTGTGGAATTTAAGTTCAACCAAGATGTAAACAATGTATATAAGCTTAGTACAACTAAGATTGGAAGATTTAAGCACTTAGATCACAAGATTTTAACAAGGATCAAAAGTAAAAAGCAATATGAACAATATGAACCCTAATAGAAATTCTAGTGATCACAAAAAGTAAAACACAAGTGAGACAAGATTTATCCCGTGGTTCAGCTCCACGAAGAAGCCTACATCCACGTTGAGAAGTCCACACAAGGACCGGGTCTCACTTGAACCTTTTCTCACCAAGCCACCACAATGGTCGACTTTGTTTCCACTATATCAATGGCTAATCACCAAGTTTGATGGGGCTTCTCACAAGTTGAGGCTCCCACAAATCAATACAATTAGAAGCACATGAAGCTCAACTCACACAAACCACAAAACACAACACTATGTGCAAAGAGATCAAACCGAGAGCCCTAGCGCGATGATCTTCCCTCATTCTCCTCCCCAAACCCTAATCTCTTCATGATTTGGTCATAGATGGCTAATAGGACGAGTATAAGGCTTTGGAAGGCTGTTGGTCACTTGTGACGGCGCTAGGGTTCAAGACATGTTCAAATGAGGTCGAGGGTCCCCTTTTTATAGGGGTCCCGAGCCCCTTCTGCTGACCTCAGCAGTAGGGCGGGCTAGTCCGGCCACTAGCACCGGACTAGTCCGAACCAATGGGACCACTGACCTCTGGTCAGGTCCCGACAACTGCCACACTCCGCGACGATCGTCACGCTACCCGCAAATTTTCAAATTCAAACGGTCACTAAACAATGGACTAGTCTGGTCCAAAATGGACTAGTCTGAATTAGGACAAAAGGGTTTAGTTTGTCCCAAAACAGACTCATCTGGGTAGGCTTGGACTAGTTCGTCCATACGGGGTGAACTAGTCCGGCCCCCTAGTGTTTCTCTCAGTTTATCTCACTATGTCTCAAATGGACTAGTCCGTACCCAAACGGACAAGTCTGAACCTTTCCAGAGAGCTTTGGTCAGTCCAAAAATGGACAAATCCGGTCTTCTAGGACTTAGCTCCAAAATCACTAAGAATCACTCGAGAGACGTTTGGTCCGTCTCAAAACGGATTGGTCTGCATGGCCGGACTAGTCGGCCTTGAGGCCCGGACTAGTCCGGCCTCCTAGGGTCTTTTCTCATTTTTGGCTCCTCACTTAGGTGTTTCTCTCAATCACCACTTTGAGCCCCTTAGAATGATCTCAATGCACATGATACATCTACTCTCTCACATGACACGGCTCATATAATCTCAACTCCATAGAAACTGTAGGATCGAAGAGCACGTGAACAGCTACCAGAGGGGCGGGGGGTGAATGGCAGATGTTAAAATCTTACGCAGCATAAACAATTAAACTCCAGCCCCTTCGGCAGAAAAATGATTTGTTAAAGTAATCGTGTGTGAGACTAATCTAAATGTGTTTCACCATGACAAAAGTGATGGATATCATAGATAATCAAGTCACGAAGACAACACAAAAGGAATCACTCAAATCCGTCGAGAAAAACTCAAGCTATGATCGAAAGATCAAACAAGGTCAATCTGCCCTACCCGAGAAAAAAATAGTTCTGTAATGCTGCAAAGAAACTCGTGTAGATCATAGACCACAAATCCAATGACCATGAAATTTTGACAGATGATAGATAATCAAGTTTTGAAGACAAAACAAAAAGAATCACGTCAATTGGATCTGTAAAACTCGAGTTATGATAAAACAACCGACGAAAGGTAGTGCTGTCCAGAAACTAGACGAGGAAAACTTGTCTGGAACAAGTCGGACGAATAAGGCACAAAAGTTCCTTGAAACTATCAATTTTATTCAATAGATAACAAGAGGAACAGCCCCAAAGTTGTCCACCACGAGCTCTGGTTCCCTTGCTTATATAACCAGCTCGAAAGCCAACTCAACTCAGATCAGGAACCTAATCCTACTCTGTTCACGAATCGTAACTTTTCATAACTGCTTAGGATTCTTCTATACGCAGATAGAAGCAATCTTAATACTTCCAAACACCTTTGGAACGTATCCCACATTCCTAAACAACTCAAATTCGTGACCCATATGAAATCCTATCATAACCAACTCAAATCTTTCCATATTTGAGTCAAACCCGACTCAGCCGCAGCCTGAGTCCATAACCTAGTCGGTTGGACCTTTCCGACCAACTCTTTACGTCCACATCTCCTCATCACGTCCCAGAACCATGTAGCCACGTCCATGCACTCCTTGCACACGTGCAAACATCTTCCAATGACATCCACGATACCTTCATATGCATTGTTCTTGATTCAATCATGCTGCGCAACCTCCTGATCAGCTCAACCACAATTCCTCCTGAATTTGGTTGTTGGAACCTCATCTCCTCCCTGAGACTAGTCCAATGGATCCTATAACCAGCCATGTCTTGAACTCAAGCAACACCTGCACATGAATAAACAACCAATCCATACGAGCCCAAGTCCTTGACTTGACTCAAGTTAGTTCCGAACACAACACCTTACGTGAGAACCTCACATAAGCATGTTGCAAAGCATAGCAAAACGATATCAGCCATATCATCCAAAACGCACCAAAAACTTAGTAAAAGAATACTAAGCAAACTTTCCAACAATGTAAAGCAAGTACAAAACATTGCAAAGGAAAAGCAGAAGCACTGCAGTCAAGTTCCGGACATTGCCAGAGCAAACCGGACCTTGAGCCGGAGCTTACCAGAGCTAGTAAAATCAAGCACCCGCCGGAGCTTACCAAAACTAGCGGGACCTAGCCCTGGAGCTTACCAAAACTAGCATGACCTAGCGCCGGAGCTTACCAAAACTAGCAGTACCTAGCATTGGAGCTTACCAAAACTAGTCCAAACTAGTCAACCCAAAAACCGGAGCTAGACAATGTAAGTCAGAGCTTAGTAAAAACATGCCGGAGCTATCAAAGACATGTCAGAGCTAAAGACAAAACTCATCGGAGCTATCCAAAGCTAGTCAGACCTTAATAAAAAGGTGTTTTGGTGATATTCAAAACTTTTATCGTCAAAGCAAGTATATTCACTACAAGCCAATGTATTCAGCACACATAGGTCTTACAATCTCCCCCTTGATGAATGCATTGGCAACACCATTTAAAATCCGAACATTGGCTTATTCACATAAAAGTTTTGAAGGCAATTTCTCCCCCTTTGTAAATCAAAAGTAAAATGAGAAGAAAAATTATCCCATATTATATCTCCCCCTTTATTATCTCTCCTTATGCACATATTCTCTTTCTCTTCATGCTTATCTCTCCCCCTTTGACAATGTATTCAGCAAGTCATGAACATATAAACAAATTATCTCTCCCCCTTTGGTTGTTATGAGCATATTATAACATATACATATAAACAAAGCTCATCCAAGTCATACTATCAAGTACCTTACATTATCACATCAATGAAATACATAGAGTAGTGTAAGCCATGCTAGAGATCAAATGTAATTTTCAATTTAATCAAGTCATGATCTCACAAGCTTAACTATTTCAAAACCTGAAGGCATGACACTAGTTGCTGCATTTTATTATTTTTCAAAGCATAAATTTAGATCATATGACATTTGCAAGAGATTATATGCACATATGCCTTATTCTAACCAACCAAGCCAAGCATATGTCATTTGACAATCAGAAGCTTAAGGACATGGTTTTAGTCATACACAACTTCTTCCAAGTTCATATCTAAGTGCAATGACAAGCCATCTCAAAAGAAGAAGTGCGATGCATGCATATTCTCTTGATCTTTTCTCAATTTATATTTGTTCATAAAAACTCAACATGTGAGTTGATTACTTGATGAATTCTTAATGATTAAAAGCACTTGTGAACATGTAACAAGTTCAAAACAGCAAGAAAGTTCGACCATGACCAGTTTTAGTATAAGTAATTATTCCAATTACTAGACATGGCAAAAACTACAACATGTATAACACGAGTAATGTAGTAAGAGCTTTCAGCATGTAAAAGGAATCACAAAGTCATATATGTATGAAATACTATGCTCATATTATTTTAATTTCAGATTCACACATAGACTTCCCAAGTTTCAAAACTCCCCCTCAATTTAAGCCATGAGGATGCATAACCCCTATTTCACTACGAATGTAACCAAAACGAGTGAAATCCAAAGGTTTTGTAAAAATGTCAGCCAATTGTTGTTCGGTATCTACATGGTGAAGCACAATGTTTCCTTTTTCAACGTTATCTCGGAGAAAGTGATACCTAATGTCAATGTGTTTAGTTCTAGAATGTTGCACGGGGTTTTTAGTAATGCAAATGGCACTAGTGTTATCACAGAATAGTGGAACACTATCTGGATCAACCCCATAGTCCTTAAGTGTTTGAACAATCCAAAGAATTTGAGAGCAAGCACTAGTAGCAGCTACATATTCAGATTCGACTGTGGATTGTGCAACTGAATTTTGTTTTCTAGAGGACCAATCAACAAGAGAATTACCAAGAAAATGACAAGCACCAGAAGTACTTTTCCTATTAATCCTACAACCCCCAAAATCAGCATCCGAAAAAACTTTCAAAGTAACGGTTGAGGACGATGGAAGAAAAATGCCAAATTCCCGAGTTCCATGTAAGTACCTGAGAATCCTTTTGACGGCTTGACGATGCGAAACACGTGGGGAGGCTTGAAACCGTGCACAAAGACATACGCTGAATTGTATGTCCGGTCTTGATGCCGTGAGGTACAAAAGTGATCCAATCATGCTTCTATATTCATTTTGATCCACGGGTTCACCATCTTCATCAAGTTCAAGTGTTGTTGCTGTTCCCATTGGTGTCCGAAGAGGCTTCCTTTTGTCCATGTTGAAGCGCCTTAGGAGGTCTTTGGTATACTTCGTTTGATGCACAAAGGTACCCTCCTTGGTTTGCTTGATTTGCAGCCCCAAAAAGTAAGTGAGTTCACCCATCATACTCATTTCAAATTCGGAACTCATCATTGCTGAAAACTTGGACACAAGATCATGAGAAGCACAACCAAAGATAATATCATCCACATACACTTGAACGAATAATGAGTCATTGCCATGTTTAAGCACAAAAAGAGTTTTATCAACCTTGCCCGTGGTAAACCCCTTTTCAAGTAAGAATGTTTTTAACCTATCATACCATGCTCTAGGGGCTTGTTTGAGACCGTATAAGGCTTTGGACAGTTTGTAAACATGATTAGGAAAATTTGGATTTTCAAAACTCGGTGCTTGTTTGACATAAACCTCCTCATCTATGTAGCCATTAAGAAAAGCACTTTTAATATCAATTTGAAATAGCTTAAAACCTTTAGATGCTACAAAAGCTAACAAAATTCTTATGGCTTCTAATCTAGCGATAGGAGCAAAAGTTTCATCAAAATCTAGACCTTCAACTTGAGTGAAACCTTGAGCAACCAACCTAGCCTTATTCCTAACCACAACCCCATCCTCACTTTGTTTATTTTTAAATACCCATTTAGTTCCAATTAAAGTGTGACCTTGAGGTGGAGGTACAAGTTTCCAAACATTATTTCTTTCAAAATTTTCTAACTCTTCTTTCATGGCAATAATCCAAGATTCATTAGTGAGTGCGTGTGATATATCTTTGGGTTCAAAAAAAGCAACAAAAGCAGAATGAGCATAAGAGTTTGGATCGCAAAACCTAGACCGTGTGACTCGTTCGTGCAAGCTTCCAATCATCTGTTGTGGGGGATGATCTTTGTAAAACCGTAGGGGAACAGATGTCTCACAAGCTTCTTCTTCTTCATGTTCATCACAAATCGATGAGCTTGTGGCTTGAGGATGATTTGAATCAGCATTGATGGTTGTCGGTGCTGATTGAGAATTAACATCCGGAGCTAAACCAAAGTCTTTAGCTGCTGAATTTTCTGGCAGCAACTCCAATTCTTCCTCATCTTCAATGAAAATGCTCTCCCCCTGCGGATATGGATCTGGATCTGCAATGTTTGAGCTAGTACCTGGGCTAGATTCATCAAAAGACACTTCACAAGTCTCCATAATTTTGTTAGTGTCAAGTAAAAGCACACGGTAGCCTCTAGTATGAGATGGATAACCAAGAAACATGCCATCAATGGATCTAGGTTCAAATTTATCAAGATTACCATGTTTCTTAACAAAGCATTTGCAACCAAAGACCCGAAAGTGTGTAACACTAGGCCTATCTCCAAACCGAAGCTCATATGGTGTTTTACCTAGCTTAGCACGCAAGAAAACACGATTTGAGACATAACAAGCGGTTGCTAACGCATCAGCCCGAAATTTCCTAGGAGTTTGATATTCATCAAGCATAGTCCTAGCCATCTCAACTAAGGTTCTGTTCTTTCTTTCTACAACACCATTTTTTTGAGGTACATATGGTGAAGAGAATTGATGATCTATTCTATTTTCAGCACAAAAGTGATCAAAAGATTGATTTTTAAATTCAGTTCCATTATCACTTCTAATTGCTTTTAAAAATCCTGGGTAATCAATTGGTAATCTAAGAAATAGAGTTCTAAAGTGACTAAAAACTTCATTCATAGACGCCATAAAGTAAACCCAAGAGTATCTAGAATAATCATCAACAATAACAAGAACATACCATTTACCTCCGAAGGATTGAACACGTGAAGGTCCTACGGTGTCAAGATGCAAAAGTTGACATGGTTCAGTTGTCATGATCATTGTGAGAGGAGTATGTGAACCTGCAACCATCTTAGCATGTCGACAAGAAGAGCACACAATTTCTTTGTCCCCTTTAAGCTTAGGCAGCCCACGTATGTGATCAAGAGCACTAACACGCGTTAGGTGATCAAAGCCTACGTGACCAAGTCTACGATGCCAAAAATATAAGTCCTTTGAATCATTAGCAACTAGACACCTATGCTTAGAGGAAGACATATCAAAATCAGCTTTAAAAACTCTTCCAAACCGAGACATGTTAAAAATAAGCTCACTATTTGAACCTACAACTTTGCAGCAGTTTTTATTGAAAATAATTTGTAGATTTTCATCTAGCAATTATGAAACAGAAAGCAAGTTGTATTTCAAATTTTTGACAAGTGCCACATCCTTCAAAGTGTAGTGATCATTTACTCTAACCGAACCCTTAGCAATTATAGTAGTTGAAGAATTATCGGCAAAAGTAACATTCTCTACACGTGACACAAAAGAGAGGGAGGATAACCAATCTTTGTTACCAGTCATGTGGCGTGAGCAACCTGAATCCACAATCTAAACGTTCTCCTTCCTCAAACGTGTAACCTACATAGAAGCACAATACGTCGATGACTCAATACTGGGGTTAGTCAAAACGCATTTAGGAATCTAGTACTGAGTCACGCGACGTGCAGCAGGAAAAACACGCGAAAGCTGAGACAAAGCAGCAGATTTATGAGTCAAAGTTTGAGATTTTTTATTCTTAACTACTGTCCTATAAGGTGTTACTTGTGTAGCACAAAAATCAGTAGCTCCGGAGGCAAAAACAGAAGGTCCGGAGGTAAACTTTGAATGTTTTTGACTCAAAAGAGCAGGTTGTACATTCGGTTCAATGTGAGCAGCAAATTTTGCATGAAAGTTATGAGATCTAGCAACCATTCTTTCCCTTTTCTGTTGTTTAGCTAGTCTATAGCAAAAATCTATGACATGACCATCTCTACCACAGAAGGTACAATGAAATTTAACTTTGTGTTCATGTCTAGATGAGCAAGCAATATTTTTATTTGAAACCGAATGAGACAACACTCCTGCATATTTAAAAACCACTCCTTTTTGTTTAGGAACTGTTTAAATCAAACCACTTTCTAATGACTTTACAATTTTAGGTGGATGTGCCTTAGCATGAGAATGAGAATCAAAACCTAAACCAGTTTTATCATTGCAAGACTTGGAAGAATTCAGCAGTAAGTTTAGGTTCTTATTCCCATTACAAAACCGATCTAATGTCCTATGCATGTCATCAAGTTTATTGGACAGAACAAGACAATTTTCACATGAAGTTTTTCCTTTTAGTTTGCAATTGGAACAAAATTTAACTTCATGAGAACGTAAAGCATTGTTCAATATAGAAATTTCCTTCATAGCATCCTGTAGTTTCTTATCAAGATCATCACAAGTAGAACAATGCAAATCAATTGTAGAACAGCTAGCATCTTTCAAGTTTTTATCATTAAGTGCAGCAAGCTCTTTGTTCTTTTCAATTTCTAACTCAAGTTTATCAAGTGTGGAGGTGTGCGCACTTCTTAATGAGGACAATTGTTCATATATTAAATCACATGAGGAACATGCATCATCACTAGGAATCAAAGTTTTTAAACGGTTGATTTCAGATTCTAGTGATTCAATTTTAGCAGCACTATCCCTAAGCTTTTTGTCCTTTTTCTTAACAATAATAGTGGCACGGGAAATGGCATCACACATTTTTTTGCAAGTAGGACATACCTCTTCATTGTCACTGTTGTGTTCTGCCTCCTCCATAATTGATCTTGACTTGCCCGCCATAAAGCACAAGTTTGCCAAATCATCTTCATCTTCATCACTTCCAATGTCCACGTCGCTTGAACTGAACTCTTGAAGCGCGGTGATGAAACTGTTGATCATCTTGCGTCCTATGGTACCTTTCTTCTTCTTGTTAGAATTTCCAGAGGAGGTCCGAACCTTGCTTTGTTTTTCTTCCTGGGTGGTCGGACCTGAAAGGTTAGGGCATTCTGTACAAAAGTGTCCTGTTTTACCACATTCAAAACAGCGTTGAGGTCCGGAGCTTCCTCTCCTTCTAGTTCTCACATTTTGCAATGCTTTTGAGAATCTAGTAGAGATGAGTGCCAACTCCTCTTCTGGAAATTCTTCGATCTGCTCCAGGGTTAGTGAGGACAACAAAGCAAGAGTATTGCAGGATGATGATTGGCCGGAGCTAGACAGAAACAAATGCAATAGACTTATTGGGGTTCTTACGTGAGATTATGTCAATTTCATGAGTTTTTAACTTGGAATATAGCACATCTAAAGTAAGTGAACTCATGACAGTAGATTCACGAATAGATGTGACTTTCATCTCCCAAATTGACATATCTAATGCACTTAGCAATTGCCTAGCACTTTCAGCATCTGGAAAATTAACATTGACACTACGCAAGTTGCTGAGAATTTTATTAAAGCGAGCAAAAAGGTCATCAATAGACTCACCGGGTTGCATCTCGAAGCGCATGTATTCTTTCTTGAACATGTCTTGCCTTACCTCTTTGATTGTGTTGGATCCTTCGTGGTAGTCACAAAGTGCTTTCCACACATTGTATGCAGATCGGAGGTGTGCAACACGGTCGAAGTCGTTTTGTGTTAATCCTTGTATGATCAAGTTCCGAGCCTTGTTGTTGTTGTCGACATCTCTCAGATTTGTAGCTGTAACTTGATCGTTTGATGGCACTTCGTAAGGCTTGTATACCTTCTCCCATATTGCAAAGCCTTGTGCCTGGATGAAAGCCTCCATGCGTGCCTTCCAAACCTGAAAATCAATACCAGAAAACACACAAGGTTTGGCGGAGTACTTCTCCATGATGATTAGTCAAAAACACGCATAAATCACAAAGATTACAGCACCGTGGCTCTGATACCAATTGTAGGATAGAAGAGCACGTGAACAGCTACCAGAGGAGGGGGTGAATGGTAGATGTTAAAATCTTACGCAGCGGAAACAATTAAACTCCAACCCCTTCGGCAGAAAAACGATCTATTAAAGAAATCGTGTGTGAGACTAATCTAAATGTGTTTCACCATGACAAAAGTCATGGATATCAGAGAGAATCAAGTCACGAAGACAACACAAAAGGAATCACTCAAATCCGTCGAGAAAAACTCAAGCTATGATCGAAAGATCAAACAAGGTCAATCTGCCCTACCCGAGAAAAAAACAGTTCTGGAATGCTGCAAAGAAACTCGTGTAGATCATAGACCACAAATCCAATGACCGTGAAAGTTTGATATATGCTAGATAATCAAGTTTTGAAGACAACCCAAAAAGAATCACATCAATTGGATCTGTAAAACTAATGTTATGATAAAACCACCGACGAAAGGTAGTGCTGTCCAGAAACTCGACGAGTAAAACTTGTCTGGAACAAGTCGGACGAACAAGGCACAAAAGTTCCTTGAAACTACGAATTTTATTCAATAGAACACAAGAGGAACAGCCCCAAAGTCGTCCACCACGAGCTCTGGGCTCTCTTGCTTATATAACCAGCTCGAAAGCCAACTCAACTCAGATCAGGAACCTAATCCTACTCTGTTCACGAATCGTAACTTTCCATAACTGCTTAGGATTCTTCTATACGCAGATAGAAGCAACCTTAAGACTTCCAAACACCTTTGGAACGTATCCCACATTCCTAAACAACTCAAATTCGTGACCCATACGAAATCCTATCATAACCAACTCAAATCTTTCCATATTTGAGTCAAACCCGACTCAGCCGCAGCCTGAGTCCATAACCTAGTCGGTTGGACCTTTCCGACCAACTCTTTACGTCCACATCTCGTCATCACGTCTCAGAACCATGTAGCCACGTCCATGCAATCCTTGCACACGTGCAAACATCTTCCAATGACATCAATGATACCTTCATATGCATTGTTCTTGATTCAATCATGCTGCGCAACCTCCTGATCAGCTCAACCACAATTCCTCCTGAATTTGGTTGTTGGAACCTCATCTCCTCCCTGAGACTAGTCCAATGGATCCCGTCACCAGCCATGTCTTGAACTCAAGCAACACCTGCACATGAATAAACAACCAATCCATACGAGCCCAAGTCCTTGACTTGACTCAAGTTAGTTCCGAACACAACACCTTACGTGAGAACCTCACATAAGCATGTTGCAAAGCATAGCAAAACGATATCAGCCATATCATCCAAAATGCACAAAAAACTTAGTAAAAGAATACTAAGCAAACTTTCCAACAATGTAAAGCAAGTACAAAACATTGCAAATGAAAAGCAGAAGCACTGCGGTCAAGTTCCGGACATTGCCAGAGCAAACCGGACCTTGAGCCGGAGCTTACCAGAGCTAGTAAAATCAAGAACCCACCGGAGCTTACCAAACCTAGCAGGACCTAGCGCTGGAGCTTACCAAAACTAGCAGGACCTAGCGCCGGAGCTTATCAAAACTAGCAGGACCTAGCGCCGGAGCTTACCAAAACTAGTCCAAACTAGTCAACCCTAAAACCGGAGCTAGACAATGTAAGTCGGAGCTTAGTAAAAACATGTCGGAGCTATCAAACACATGTAGAAGCTAAAGACAAAACTCATAGGAGCTAACCAAAGCTAGTCGAACCTTAATAAAAAGGTGTTTTGGTGATATTCAAAACTGTTATCGTCAAAGCAAGTATATTCACTACAAGCCAATGTATTCAGCACACATAGGTCATACAGAAACCCTAATTTCTACTCTTGAGCTTTTGATGCTCGTTTTATCCTTTTCTTTTTTGAGGGATTTTTATCCATCATTCCTATGCTTAAGATCAATTCAGCTCATTAGCCTCTTAATTTTCGTCATCAATCATCCAAAACCCGCGGGGATGCCTAGATGAACTTTCAATCTCCCCCTTTTTGGTGATTGATGACAACACATTAAGACTTCAACAAAAAGGATAATAATTTGTTTTCATAACATGTATTTGTATGAATGACTCCCCCTCAATGCATGCATCATGAGTAAGATTAATTGAGAGAGTTCTCATACATATACATGTTATGGTGGGGTGCCTAAGTGATGTGCTTATAAATTTTGATAAAGCAACAAATATGCAAGATAAACATGTAACTCAAGCATAACATCACAATTGATATGAATTAAGTCTTACAACAATTGAAGTTAGAGTTTTAAACATAAGTACATATTGGATCAATCTCTCCCCCATTCAACTAAGTAGAACCCCCTACTAAGTAGAACCCCTTTTTTCAAACTATCTCCCCCTCTCTAAGTATTGCATCTAACAATCTCTCCCCCTTTGGCATCAAGACACCAAAAAGGAAAAGAAGTAAGGAAGAGTCCTTAGGTCTGCTCTTCATCATCATCGGTGTCATCGTCGTCGTCGTCTCCGCCTTTGTGCCTGCTATCGCTCTACATGGCCTCCGGATCAATATGAGCATCATCATCGGACGGGGTCGCGGTGGAAGTACCATCTTCACCTAATTGAGCGAGCTCATCGGCGGTGAACTCTGGGAATGAAGTGAGCTCACCATCACTCTCCTCGGCGGCAGACATAGGGATGTCTAGCTTGTCGCACATCGTCTTGAGATACTTCTCATTGCGACGCTCCATGCGACGTTGCCAAATTTCCGTCTTCCGGCAAGAGGATAAAATATCTTTGAAGCACCTGAAGAATTGACTCCCGCATTGTGATGAAGGCGGAGGTGGAGTAGGAGATGGCACAAAGTGAGAAGAAGAAGCGGGAGGATCCGTTTTCTTCTTCCTAGTGGTTGCAGGCTCTGGAGGAGGGAGTTGAGGTCGAAGCCTCTGGTGAGGAATGTCTTTCTTGAAGTTGAGTCCAGAAGCCTTCTCGATCATGTACATGATGTACGGAGCATAGCAACATGATCGATTTTGAGTATGCAAGATGTTGAAGATGTCTTCAAAGATGTAGTCAACCACATTGAACCAAAATCTCCATCAATTAGCACCATCAGGTGCCTTAAAAGTCCTTGGATAATCCCCGCATCTCCATCCTTGGGGACAATGGTCTTCCAAAGCACCTTGTTGAGGACACCGTAGAAGGGATTGATGTTCCTTATGTGCTGGGCCTCAAAGGGTATATGGCTAGGATACATGTACTCCAGGGTATCGAGGTCAACTGGCCTTAAGTTGGAGATTATGATTTCATTCTCCAGTTGATCCTCGAAGTCAAGAAATTGAGAAAACTCCTAGTAGGTGGTGGAGTATTGCTCTCCATGGGTCATCTAGGTGATCCTCATATCCCCATCAGTGTGGAAACAGATAGTGGAATAGAATTGAGTAATTAATTCCACATTCCAGTCATACTGAAAAGCCATGAATTTCTTCAGACCATGTCGCTCGACGGCCTCAATCACGACATTGAAGGCCACATGATCCTTCTGAGCCATGTAGTCCCAGTCGATCCACTGAGCATCGGTCACTGGGGTTTGCTTGGACATGTAGACAGTCTGTTAATAATCACAGTGGAAGTCACACCAGAAGCAGGGATTCACTCTGCTCCTGTCCCTCTAATAGACATTGATCTTCCGGAGCTTTCTTGCCTTCTCGGCCCTTTTGCCCTTGAAGATGTTGGCATCGAAGGAAGTGGCACGGTTTGGGTTCCATGCAGGAGATGACATCCTCAAGGGGCCTATGGGTTGAGAGGCACCCTTCTTAGCCTTGCTAGCAGGCTTCTTGGCAACAATGACCCTTTTCTTGGGGGCAGCATCCGCTGGAGCCTTGCCCTTGTCTTTGGAGGTCCTTGCCTCCTGGGTTCTAGACTTCTCCCCCAAAGTGACAAGCCTCTTCTTCTTTGGGGCTGCCTCGGCTGTCGCAGAGTTTTGAGCTTCTCGCTGAGTCTTCTTGGCTCTTCTTGCTTTGCCCTGAGAGTTGATATATGCCATGACAAGATGGTCCTCCTCGCGCTTGAGGCGGTAATAAGCTTGCCTTCCTGCCTCGGTCTCGGAGTCGGAGAGGGGAACATACACGGATTTTGACATGATTGCTGATAAGAGATGAAAAGGAAAGTGTATGAGCGCAAGGAAGTTAAAGGGTAGTAATAGAATTCAAAAAATCAACTAAGGTTAGGGTTTTCACTGTGTAACCCGGACTTGTCAGCCCAAGGGCCGGACTAGTCCGTACCAAGTCAGACTTGTCCGCCCTATACCCGGACTAGTCCGGTTCACACAACAAGAACCCTAACCTAGAGAAATTTTGCAAAAACTACGGATCCTACCACAAAAATGTAGGTACATGATCACAATGATGTGGACAACAACATTTGTGAAGAGGTTTCTATCAATAGACCCAAGAGAATTGAATTTCAAAGGTTTTGGGTTAGGGCAAAAATACCTCTTCAAATCTTCAAATCGATGAAATGTGGATGAGGAATCGGCCTCCGATGCTCGGGAAATGGTTCCCTAGCACCTTAGGGCTTCAATCCACAGATTGGAGTTGAGATTTGGTGGTGGGAATCAAAAATCGCCGTTTGGCGGCGGTTTTCGTGAGTTTTGGAGAGAGACAGAGGGTTTGAGTGGAAGTGGAGAGGTAGAGGGCTCCCTGGGGAGGTTAAGTCCCTAAGGGTCGGACTAGTCCGTTCAGAGGGCGAACTAGTCCGGTATTAAGGCTGAAAACTCCTATATATTGAGTTTTTAGTGGAGATTTGATCTTTTTGGACTAGATTTCACAAAAGATCTTTGTAAACATGGTCAGTAAGCAGTCAACAATCAAACTATTACCATGGTTCACAAGGATTCAATAATTTCAAAATAATTTGCCGAAAATTGAGGAGGATGAGTTTTTCGCAGGCATGTGTGAATTTTGAATATGACAATCAGATGTGCAAGACTCAAGCCACATTTCGAGAATCTAAGATATTGAGCTCACTCCTAAGTTCACAAAATCTTTTCTCATCTAAGGGTTTGGTAAATATATCGGCCAACAGTTTTTTAGTTCTCACATGTGAAATTGCAATGTCTCCTTTGATGGAGTGATCTCTCAATAAATGGTGTTGAATATCGATGTGTTTGGTCCTTGAGTGTTCAACTAGATTGTGGGCTATTTTGATGGCACTCTCATTGTCACATAGGAGGGGAATATGGCGAAAGTTTATGTCATAGTCCCTAAGAGTTTGTCGCATCCAAAGAAGTTGTGCACAACAACTTCCGGCGGCGACATATTTTGCTTCGGCTGTGGAAAGAGCAATGGAGTTTTGTTCCTTTGAGGACCAAGACACTAGAGATCTACCAAGGAATTGGCAAGTTCCCAACGTACTCTTCCTATCAACTTTGCACCCCGCATAGTCCGCATCGGAATATCCAATGAAGTTAAACTTAGAGCCTTTGGGGTACCAAAGTCCTAGGCTTGGTGTGTGAACCAAATATCTAAGAATTCTCTTAATGGCAATCAAATGACACACCTTAGCAGCATCTTGAAATCTAGCACACATACACATACTAAGCATGATATCGGTCCTAGACGCACATGAGTAAAACAATGAGCCTATCATGGAACGATATACCTTTTGGTCCACACTTGGACCATCTTCATTAAGATCAAGATGCCCATTAGTTGCCATTGGAGTCTTGATGGGTTTGGCCTTGTCCATGTCAAATTTCTTGAGTATGTCTTGTGTGTACTTGGTTTGACTAATGAACGTGCCTTCCTTGAGTTGCTTCACTTGAAAACCTAGGAAGAACTTCAACTGCCCTTTCATAGACATCTCAAATCTTTCGGTCATTATCTTGGAAAACTCATCACAAAACGCTTTGTTAGTGGAACCAAATATAATGTCATCGACATATATTTGGCACACAAACAAATCATCATTAAAGTGCTTAGTGAATAAAGTGTAATACACCTTCCCAATTTTGAAACCATTTTGAGTTAGAAAATCTCTAAGGCACTCATACCAAGCTCTAGGAGCTTGTTTGAGTCCATAAAGAGCCTTACGCAATTTGTACACATGGTTTGGGAATTCTTCATCTTCAAATCCGAGGGGTTGCTCCACATACACCTCTTCCTTGATTGGACCATTGAGGAATGCGTTGTTGACGTCCATTTGATAAAGCTTAAAATCATGGTGAGTAGCAAAGGCAAGTAATATACGAATTGATTCTAGCCTAGCTACGAGAGCAAAGGTTTCGTCGAAATCCAAAACTTCGACTTGTGAGCACCCCTTGGCCACAAGTCGTGCCTTGTTCCTTGTAACCACCCCGTGCTCATCTTGTTTGTTGCGGAACACCCACTTAGTGCCTACAACATTCGCATTAGGTTTCTTCACGAGCTCCCACACTTGATTTCTTTTGAAATTGTTGAGCTCTTCTTGCACGGACATCATCCAATCCGGATCTCGTAGTGCTTCTTCAACCTTGTGAGGCTCCAAGGAAGAAACAAAAGAGTAATGTTCGCAAAAATTTGCAACACGAGATCGAGTAGTTACCCCGTTGGAGATATCTCCAAGTATATTATCCACAGGATGGTCCCGTTGGACGCTTTGATGCACTCTTGGGTGAGGCGCTTGAGGTCTTGAGTCTTCATCTTGGTTTTCCTCATCTTCATTTTCTCCCCCTTGATTGATGCCTCCACTTTCATCTTCTTGGAGCGCATCTTGGGGAACTTGATCTTTATTATTTGAGGAAGAGCTTGCTTGATGTGTAGGATGGTCACTTGAGTGTTGTGGTTGTTCTTGTGGCCGAATATCTTCAAGTGCCATTCTTCCTATAACCACTTGTGGAGCTTCTTCTTGATCTAGCACACGATGATCAACTTGCTCCACTTGGGAGCCATTAGTCTCATCAAACACTACATCACGTGCTACTTCAACAATTCCGGAGGATTTGTTAAAGACACGATAGGCGTAAGTGTTTGAGTCATAACCAAGGAAGAAACCCTCATTGGACTTAGAAGCAAACTTCAAAGTCCTAGGCTCATTGTTAAGAATGTAGCATGTGCTCCCAAAAACAAGAAAGTAAGAAATGTTGGTATTGTTACTGGTTAGGAGCTCATAAGACGTCTTCTTAAGTATGCGGTGAAGATACAACTGGTTTATGGCATGGCAAGCGGTGTTGACCGCTTTTGCCCAAAACTGGTCCGACGTCTTGTACTCATCAAGCATGGTTCTTGACATCTCAATTAAAGTCCTATTCTTCCTCTCGGCCACCTCATTTTATTGAGGAGAATAGGGGGCCGAGAACTCATGCTTTATGCCTTCTTCATCCAAAAAATCATCAACTTGAGTATTCTTGAATTTGGTGCCGTTGTCACTCCTTATGGTCTTGATACTTAAGGAGAACTCGTTTTGAGCTCTCTTCGGGTATCTCTTGAGGACACCTTGAGTCTCACTCTTATCATGCAAAAAGAATACCTAAGTGAAACGTGAAAAATCATCAACAATAACAAGACCATATTTGTTAATGCCAATACTTATGTAGGCAATTGGACCGAAGAGATCCATGTGTAGAAGCTCCAATGGTCTTGATGTTGTCATAGCGTTCTTGGATGGATGTGGTGCCCCAACTTGTTTTCTGGCTTGGCATGCGCTACATGGATAATCCTTTTCAAACACAACATTCTTTAAACCACAGATGTGTTCGCCCTTAAGGAGTTTTTGCAAATTCCTCATCCCAACATGGGCTAGCCTTCTATGCCACAGCCATGCCATGCTAGTTTTTGCAATTAAGCATGTATCAAGTTGGGCTTTATCCGCGAAAAAATCCACAAGATAAAGCTTTTCCTTGAGTACACCCTTAAAGGCAATTGAGTCATTGCTTCTCCTTGTGATGGTCACACCCTCATTAGTGAATAAACAATTATAACTTTTGTCACATAGTTGTGATATGGACAAGAGGTTATAATCAAGTGAATCAACATGTAAAACATTTGAAAGAGTGTGATTAGGGGATATAGAAATTTACCGGTGTCAAGGATATTTCCTTAGCTATTGTCTCCAAAATAGATTCCTTCACTTGGATATTCATTTAGCTCATACTCCACAAACATCTTCCTCTCTCCGGTCATATGATTAGTGCACCCACTATCAAGAACCCATTTGGTTCCTCCGGAGGAGTATGTCTACAATAAAGATTTAAGCCTTGGCTTTAGGTACCCAAGTGGTGTTGGGTCCTTTGATGTTAGTCAAGAGGATCTTGGGCACCCACAAACAAGGTTTAGGACTCCTGCGGTGTGGCCCAACATACCTAGCATAGGCCTTTCCAGCCTTGTACCTCAATAAAACATATGATGCATCGAAATCATGGAACAATGGATGAGGTTCTTTCTTAGGCATTTTGGGTGAAGTAGCAATGTTCTTCCCTTTATCGTTGTATGAGCTTCCTTTGACAAAAACAATCAAGTCTTTGCCATTCTTGGGAGTTTTGGCGTTTTGCCTCATCTCCCTAGAATAACCAAGACCATCCTTGACAAGGGGATGTCTTGTGTTGGTATATGCACTACGTGCATATGCCACCTTCTCCTTGTCAAAGATGCCACCCTTTGGTGCTTGATTAGTTTGTGCCAACTTAAGCTCATCTTTAAGCTTTATGATCAATTTTGAGCATTTACAAGGTTGAGATGTTTCAGATTTAACATTTGTGGAAGATGAGCTTGTAGAGGAAGAAGGTGCATTGACCTTGAGAGACTTCATTTGTGTCTCCAGGATCTTGTTAGCTTGTGTCAAACTAACAAGTTCATCCTTGAGCACAATTGTAGTGTTCTCAAGGTTTTAGCAAGTTTCCTAGCTCAAAGCGAGTTCACGCTCAAGTGCCTTGCTTCTTTCTCTTTCAAGCTCCAAGAGCTCCTCAACCTCTTGACATCTCTCCTTTTGTTGGATGAGCATGTGCTCTTGACAGTTGATGAGCTCTTCCTTCTCAAATATCTCCTCCGTTAACAATCTCAGCCTTTTCAAAGTACTTTTACTCATATCTTTAAGAATGTGTTCATTTTCACTGCTACTATCAAAATCATCATGAGACAAAATTGAAGAAGAGGATTTAGATTTAACCTTTTTCTTCCCTATTTGACCATGAGACAATTTGGCCTTGAAGTCTCTATGTTTGGGAACAACTTGTTCTCCGTAGTTGTCTTCTTCATAGCAATAGTTGCCATCTTCTCTTCTTCATCAGAGGAGGATTCCTCATTTGAATCCCACTCCTTTCCAAGGTGGTCATGTCCGGATTGCTTCTTCTTCTTGAAGTACTTCTTCTTCTTGGACTTGCCCTCCTTATTCTTCTTGTTTTCTTCATGTCGACAATCCACAATGAAGTGGCCATACTCCCCACAATTGTAGCAAGCCCTCTTTGATCTTGTTTTGGGCTTGTCTTTTCTTTTCCTTTCATTTTGGTAGCTCGCCCTCCTCCTCCTTGTAAACATCATCTTGAAGTTGTTGATGAAGAGTGCCTCTTCTTCATCTTTGTTGGGGCTCTCTTCATCACTCTCTTCCTTTTCTTGTGATCTTTTGGATGTTTCCCTGAACGTGACATCTCTTTTCTTGGAGGAGGAGAGCTTTTGTAGATCATTGTAGAACATAGCTTCTTGTTCCATCATTTCATGGTTGATAATTCTTCCAAGCACTTATTTGGGAGTCATCTTATGAAAACTCGAACTCTCACGAATTAGTGAGCAAAGAGTGACATTTTGAGGCATGAATGCTCGAATCATCCTCTTTACCACCTCATTGTCTGTCCATCGGGTGCTTCCATAAGACCTACTCTTGTTGATGAGAGTCTTGAGGCGGTCATACATGTCTTGTGGGGACTCACCATCCATGATGGTGAACCTCCCAAGCTCTGCTTCGATCATCTCAATCTTCACCTCCCTAATGACGCGGTTGCCTTCATGCGCCATCTAGAGGGTATCCCATATCTCCTTGGCAACCTCTAACCCTTCAATGCGGTTGAACTCCTCTCGAGTCAATGAGGAGTTAATCACTCCAACGGCTTGAGCATTGCAATGGAGAAGAATGGCTTGTTCCGGAGTGATGTCTTCCTCATTCTTCAGGAGATGAACACCTGTCATAACAATTTGCCACAAGCTAGGGTTTAAGAAAATGAGGTGCATCTTCATATTATGCTTCCACATAGTGTAATCATTTCCATCAAACTAAGGTGGTTTGCCAATGGTATAGACAAATAATGATTGCTCGCGGTAAGTTTCTCATAATTGTAAGGATACCAGGAGTAGTCTTGTGAACTACTCCCATTGTCGATGTTGATCGGAGCAATTGGCTTGATCTCCTTCTTGGGCACATTGAGCTTCTCACGAAGCCGTGCCTTGAGCATCTAAACTTCTTTGTCATTGTTTGGATCATCTTGAAGAACATTGATGTTCTTCGTCTTGGTGTCATCGACGGCCACCAGAACTTCATTGTCACCCCTTCTGGCCATTTCTTCTTCAAGTTGTTCGACTCTTTTGGAGAAGCCTGCTCTGATACCAATTGAAAGTTGCCTAGAGGGGGGTGAATAGGCAATAAGACCTAAAATGGCTTAATCAAATGAGATTAAACTCCTGAGGCCAGACTTGTCTGGACAGGGCCAGACTAGTCCGCTCAATTCAGGGTGAAAACCTAAAAACATGGTTTTGACAAGTTATTTGCACAATTTAAGTTCAACCAAGATGTAAACAATGTATAGCAGCTTAGTATAACTAAGATTGGAAGATTTAAGCACTTAGATTACAAGATTTTAACAAGGATATAAAGTGAAAAGCAATATGAACAATATGAACCCTAATAGCAATGCTAGTGATCACAAAAAGTAAAAGACAGGTGAGACAAGATTTATCCCGTGGTTCAGCTCCACGAAGAAGCCTACATCAACATTGAGAATTCCACACAAGGACCGGGTCTAACTTGACCCTTTTCTCACCAAGCCACCACAATGGCCGGCTTGGTTTCCACTATATCAATGGGTAATCACCAAGTTTGATGGGGCTGCTCACAAGTTGAGGCCCCCACAAATCAATACAATGAGGATCACATGAAGATCAACTCATACAAACCACAAAGCATAAAACAAAGTGCAAAGAGATCAAAACGAGAGGCCAAGCACGATGATCTTCCTTCACTCTCTTCCTCAAACCCTAATATCTTCAAGATTGGGTCTTAGAGGGCTAGTAGGACAAGTAGAAGGCTTTGGAAGGCTCTTGGTCACTTGTGGCGGCGCTAGGGTTGAAGACATGTTCAAATGAGGCTGGGGGTCCCCTTTTTATAGGGGTCCCGAGCCCCTTCTGCCGACCTCAGCAGAAGGGCGGACTAGTTTGGCCACTGGCCCCGGGCTAGTGTGGCCCAATGGGACCAATGACCTCTGGTCAGGTCCCGACAACTGCCACAATGCGCGACGATCATCACGCTACCCGCCAAATTTCCAAATTCAAACGGTCACTAAACAACAAACTAGTCTGGTCCAAAACGGACTAGTCTGAAGTAGGACAAAAGGGTTTAGTACGTCCCGAAATGGACTCATCTGGGTAGGTAGGACTAGTCCGGCGCCCTAGGGTTTCTTTCGGTTTATCTCACTAAGTCTCAAACAGACTAGTCTGCGCCGAAACGGACAAGTCCGAACCTTTCCATAGAGCTTTGGTCCGTCCAAAAAAAGACAAGTCCGGTCTTCTGGGACTTAGCTCCAAAATCACTGAGAATCACTCCAGAGACGTTTGGTCCGTCTCAAAACAGACTGGTCTGCCTAGCCTGACTAGTCCGGCCTTAAAGCCCGGACTAGTCCGACCTCCAAGGGTCTTTTCTCATTTTTGGCTTCTCACTTAGGTGTTTCTCTCAATCACCACTTTGAGCCCCTTAGAATGATCTCAATGCACATGATACATCCACCCTCTCACATGACACGTCTCATATAAGCTCAACTCCATAGAAACCCTAATTTCTACTCTTGAGCTTTTGGCGCCCGTTTTACCCTTTTCCTTTTTGAGGGATATCATCTCACTTTATCCATCATTCCTGTGCTTGAGATCAGTTCAGCTCATTAGCCTCTTAATTGTCGTCATCAATCATCCAAAACCCACGGGGATGCCTAGATGCACTTTCACTCCCCCACTACGCTGGGGGCCAATTGAAAACATCCTGCGCTCAAGTGGTAGGCGTACCTAACAACCTGGCCACACCTACCTAGGGGTCTCTAAGGGGGTTCCATGTGCAGTATGTCAACTAGCGACAAATCGGCCGTGTCAACTGTGCAAGTGTTGGTGCCTCAAAAGCTAACGACATCATCAAAAGCTCTTAAAGACCATAGGAGGAGAAGGACTTGGGGCAACAATTTAAGAAGCACAAGAGAAGCCAACAAGCAAAATAACATGGATTCAAATTCATTAACAGTTATTTGTACAAAGGGGTCGTCTCCGGTTACAAAATCACTCCACCTGGGTGCCTGTTGACGGATACTAACGTCACAGATCATCTCCGGAAAGAGATGAGGTCCGCAAGCGCACGGAAACTATCGTGTAGCATTTCACCCAAGAGTATTCCCAAGGGTATCAAATTTATCCCAAAGGAAGGTGGTGAAGTAAAGTAAGCACTCTTCTTATGATCAAGGTATAGAGTACTAAGTGTTTATTAGAATGGGGGTAAGTTAATAATAGGGGTAGTGTGACACACACCTAAGCAATCTACTCTAAGGGTAAGGTTGTCCTAGTGAGGGTTAAACTACCAGACGGAGCTACTCCTACTGTGCTCTAATTACTCATATAAATAGCCTAATAAAGTACACATGAATATGCTAATGGTGAATACTAGGGCTTAGTGGTTCAACATATTGGGCACGGGCTTAACCTAGTCTGCCAGGCGACTCCCGCCAAGAGCCTATATCCTAGCCGAACGTGGAGGATTACAATGGACGGATAGGGCTGTCACCACCTACCTCTACAACTCGTGGACTACGATACATCCAATGCTACTTAACTATCCAGGCACCACGCTTGCATGCTAAGTAAATACCTTAAGAGTTGCAACATAATATTCATCCTAAGGCAATGACTAACCTAAACATCATTGAACCAATGTTGGGACCAATCACTAAGATATTCACATTAACATTTTAATATTATTACCTAATTAGACTATAGTGGTGGTGTATGATTTTTATGATAACATGATAATGGCATTATGTCTTGATCATAACAATATCTACACCTAGCACATACACGGACTCCACAACCAAACATGGAATGCTTTTCCCAAGTATATAAGTAAATAGAGACTAATAATATTATTATTATAAAGCACAAAGTCACAAATACAAGAGAAGATACATGAGCCATACCTTTCCCAATTTGGACTTAGGACTAGAGGCTCCTCTCTATAGCCTAACCTCCACTAAAGACTTGGAGAACTAATGTATACAAGAGAGTGAATGCTCAAGTGGTGTGTGTTGAAGTGAGGGGTCCTATTTATAGCTTGGAGAAGGTCAGTTCCCGCCACCAAAAGCGCGCGAATCAGTCACCACTGACTTCTTCAAGCCAGGAGGAGCCAACACGTGGAGTTTGACCGGGTTTGGCGCCGGGAAAGGGTCGGCCGACCCCCCTAGTCGGCCAACCTGGTCCTAGCTCCAAACGGCCAGTTCTTCCTCCAGGTGACTTACAGGTGGGTCCCATTCCATGATATGGGTGCTACACTGTTGGATGGCCTCGAATACTTCTGTTTGTGGGCCATTTGATCCAAGTGGTGCCACGTGGCGATGCCTGATGGCTAGGATGGTATTTTATGGATCTATCCCCTTGTTTCAATTCAATTCTGCATAAAATGGCTGCATGCACCATTTTCTCCAAGTACAAGTGGAACTAGGTTATTCTAACTATGATATGTGTAAGAAATATTCATTCCTAAACATAATCGAGTTACATTGATGATTGAAATTGGTATATAACGACCGTCAACAAATTCCCCCAAGCTTACCCTTTGCTCGTCCCGAAGCAAAGATAAAGACTTAGGTTGTTGATTAGGAGTTGCTACTATGTCATATTTTCCAAAAGTACCAAGTGCACAACAAAATATTCTACCTTGCATTGAATAAATTGGATATGGTACCTCAACCTTTTTCTTAGTCATTATGCGGCTTATGCTTGATCCTTTTCATGGGTGGTTCAAGGACAGAATAGCAAAGTGAGTATGCATCACCTAATGTATGAGTTCCACTCAAATTTCCAAAGAATTTCAAATGGTGTTTGGGTTTAAATTCCTCAAATGATGCACTCTATCACTCCTATATTGGAAGTGGTATTTGTATCCTCACCAAGGCAATGCCTTTCTTGTCCTACATCTAAATGAGGCTTGTATGTGGAGCTTGGTAGGGATCAAGAATTGGCATATTTGCAACACATATATTGCTAAGTCAAAAGAGTAAGCCTTAGGAGAAAACAAATCATACTTTTGATCAAGATTTGTGCAACTGTGATGTAATATTTGTGGAGTGGATTTGATTTTGAGATGACTACTATTTGTGTAGACTCTCTTAATTGCAGTGATGAAACACGGCTACTAATTTTTTTTCTCATGCTTATGATGTAAGCATGCATTTTCTCTCTTTTTTTTCATCCTTACAATGTAAGCATGCTTTTTTTTCTTTTCTTTTGTATCCATGTCTTCTACTCTCTTTTTATGCAATAAATCTGAAGAGAGTACTAAGCATGAAAGGCATGGAGTTTATCTTTTTATTGTGGAATGATGATATGAAGGTGTTTTGCTAACTTCTAGTGTAGAAGTTTAGCATGTGCTTGTGTAATATTGATCTTAAAAGTATGAAAATATTCTCACATAGGTATATACTAGTCTGAACAAGCTCAATGTGAAGGCAAATAGCATATGCATAAGGTTTATCTAATTCAAATCATCATATGGCTTTGGTAGGAATTTCTATCAAATGAGGAACTCCCATTTTAGAATTATCTCCGTGAAATCAAGTTTCACTTTCAACTAGGATATTAGAAGCTCTTATCACTATATCATATCCCACAAGAACCTAGAATTGGACTTATCTTTTGCTACCCACAATTTCTAAGTTTCCGGCAAGAATATTCTAAGCCAATACATGGAGACTACTAAGTCGTATATAAGGGACTAGAGAAAATAAAATAGAGCAACTATTCATCATTTCAACATATGCAAAGTAAAAATATCCTTACCACACATCTTTTATTTTATTAACCTAACCTATACTATATTATTATTATTCTTTTTTTTAGATGCAAATGTGGTGGAAAGAAATAAATAAAAATGGAATGCAAATGGGATGTGATACAAGTTACCTCAAGTGGGGGTCCTCCCCAAAGCTTGTTCTTAGTCAAGGTCTGTGATAGGGGATGAGACCCTAACGACGGATGTAGGCCATGAGGTTGACCTAACCTTGTTGCAGCATGGCTATGGCATTTGAGGATTGATGTTGGGTTGCCTTCCATGGGTTTCATGAATGTGGTCTAGGAGAGTGTTGTCGATGTCGCTTATCCACACTTCAAGGTTTCCATAGGTTGGATGTACCTTGCTATTCCTTAGCCAAGGTAATGATAACTCTTCACACAAAGACATGATGTGCACTCAACATGCGTTGAGTGTGTACCATAATTCTTTGGCTAAGGTGTATCATACCTTCTTTCCATAAAGGAATAACTTGTACCTCTCATGCATTGGGTGTGATATGCCATTCTGTGCCTAAGGTAATGATACCCTTTAGCCACAAAGGAGTGACATGTACCCAACATGTGTTGAGTACGATCCGTTATTACTTGGCTAATGTGCAACATACGTATAACCACAAAGCAATGACGTGCACTCAAAATGGGTTGAGTGTGATCCGTTGTTCCTTGGCTAAGGTATAGAATACCTTCTGGCCACATAAGAAAAACTTGCACCCAATATATATTGGATGTGATCTTGTCATTCATTGGTTAAGGTACATCATGCCTTTTAGCCACAAAGGAATCACTTACACCCAATGATGGTGGCAATTCCCTAGAGTATGAATAAGTGATAGAATAGTCGAGAGCATAATACTCTCACATATTCGTAGCGGCTCATTGGTTGCTCATGGAGGGTTTCCATGTCAAATCTACGGCCTCGTATAGTTAGGACTGACCTTCAGTCTTAATTTCCGATAGGTGGCAACCATCCTAATTTACTCCTAGGCCAAGAGATGTTGAAATGGAATCCTCTTAAGTTTTCCAACAATCGGATCTTTGAATGCTTACATGGTAATATTACTCCTGCAAACTTCCCCTCTGTGATAGAGAGGGATGGTTAGCTTCCGATACTTGTACAAATGAATTTTTGTTTTAGGTAACCAAATTGTCATTTGTACGCACGGGGAAGAATAAAAGCAAAGATGCAGTGGGTCCAATTTCAAGTGTATTCATAAACAATGTATGATTCATTAATAAGAGTGGGGCTTTACAGATAAATCAATTTGCACATTTTCTAAAGCTCCTACTCGTAGCAATGCAAGTGATACACTATATGGATCCCTTCACCTTGTAAAATTTCTAACCACCAAAGTTTTTTACGAGAGCAGATATTTATCGTTTGGGTTATGTCAGACAAGATTCTCAACTTTATCCTCCTGAATGTTTTTAGTTTTTGTGCTTAGGAATTTGAAATTTAGTGATCCATGCATGAACGAGTTTCAAATTAAAATTATGGATATCACTATTCCTAGGTTGTTACATACCAATTCAACCATTAGGTAATTCCATAAGAATTACCTAGGCAGAAAATGTCTAAGTGAATTTTAGCAATGCGTATGAAATTCTAGGTACTTGTTTAAATTTATTCCTAAGTAAGGTGAAATTCCTTTTTGTAGAATCAAAAAGAGTAATGCCAACACTTACTCTCATAAGGATGCATAAGAATCGAATGATGAGAAGGTGTAAACCTTCCTTACAAATGTAAGGAAAAATCATTCAATCCTAATACACTTCAAACGACGAAAAATATGAACTTGTACCTCAATTCAAGAGAAGTTTGGTTGAAGGTTGTTGTGTGAGAAACAACCACGAATTTTGGTGTAGCCTTCATGTTCAATGCCTTCTGCCAAGTTGAGGTGGGAGTTTAATGGGCTTCATCTTGCTCTTCCATTGGGCCACCATTGAGCATTCCTCCACCATGAACTCAAAATAAGATCGCTGGAGGGGTATGCGCTTGATGGGGCCTTCCAACCTCTTTACAAATTTTATCCTAGCTGCTATAAAGTCAAGAAGAAACAAAACAACTTGAAAACAGGTTACGTTAGCTCAAAAACATGTTCTACTCTTTGCCAAATTGTTTTGCCCAACTTGAAACAACTTGCAAATTCATTGAATATTAGGGGAAATATCTTTTTGTTTTAATTAGGAAGATGAATTCAAGTGGTCACACCCAAGGTTCATATCCAAATAAATTTATTTCTTAATTCAAAATTTTAGTTTTATGATGGTTGGAAACTTTACTTTCCAACATGCAAGTGTGAAAATTCAAAGATGCTAAATGCAAATGAAAAGATTGGTGGGAAATTCAAATATGCAACTGAGAAAGCAAATATGAGATAACTACCAATTATCCTATTGGCAAGGACTCACCGAATTTTTAAAGTCCGATGAGCAGGACATACCTCTGTCCCGTTTAGTGTGACGATTTGTTGTCCAATCCTGAAGTTGAAGATGTGGACAACTTCTCTTAATTGACATGTCATAAGTCCTTTGGCATGTCGGTTGGACATGTGGACCACATGATGGCCCCAGCCTCTCCGTCATTTTGATGAAGACATTTTAATGTAGTGATCTCTTTTCCCTCTTGATGATACTTTCTTGTGAGCATGGTGAGGCTTGTCCTTCTTTAGGGGTATCACTACGACCTTCTTGATATTCCTTAAGGTCAACCCATACTTTGATCATGGATCAAAAGCTTCCTCGTTAATTAAGCAAAGCAAAAAGGATAAAAAGCCCACCCCGAATCTCTACCATGAATTCCAGGTGACAAGGGTGGTTAAACAAATCTAGTAAACCTCCTATCATAGGATTCCCATCAAATTGACACAAGCATGCAGTTTTGCAAACAAAATATTTATTTCAAAATATGATCAATATGCTTCAAGGACACTTGCCTTGCTCTTGGGATTGGTTTGGGTCAAAGCCTTCAAACTCTTGGTGCTAGAAATCCTCCGCGACACTCTCTAGCGCAAATCCGTCTAATCTGCACAGCTACATACAAAACAAGAATTACGATCAAAGAGTGCACAATCATTACTCAATATGACATAACATGCATGATTAAAGCAATTGTGAAGCAAAACTAGATAATAAGTTGTTAATAATGTTCATTAATCAATTACAATGGTTATTAAGAAGTCTACACAGGTTTCGAGTTGATTCGATCTAATTTTAGAATTAATTCAACACAAATTAACCAGGAAAATCGGACTAGTCCGCTAGGTACCGGACAAGTCCACACTTCGCAGAACTGGCGAACTAGGGTTTTCTAGATCGATGTGAATTTGGATATTTGGGTTTGAATTCACATAAGGAAAATAGAATAGAAGGTATACCAGGTGTTTAGAACTCCAATGAATCAAGGATCTTGGAGGCAACACTTGGATCTTGATGATCTATGGTTGATGAAGAACTTGATAGTGAATTGGCGATGGAGAATGAAAATTTGACGGAGATCCTGACCCTCTTTCATTTACTCCTCTTCTTCTCCTTGCTCTAGATCTCCTTCTCCCTCCTTGGTGGCGGCTACTCATGAGCTAGGATTTGGGTGTGGTTGGAAAGTGGCAAATAGATGTCAAGCCAAGGGGTGGGGTTGTTTACATAGAGGTGGAGGCTAGGGTTGGATGGATTTCGAGTTTGAGATGAGTAGGGGTCGGTTTAGAGTCCCTCATGGGCTCTAAAAGAGTTAGGCACGATGTCCCTAGGCTCACTTAACGTAAAACCCAAGAAACAAGTTGTTAAACAAGAGATCAACTCGGAGTCGTTATTTATGGGACAAGTCCGAAAAGTGCTGGACTAGTCCGAAGTTGGACAAAGATATATCGGACTAGTCCGAACTGGACATCGGACAAGTCCGAACTTATCCAGAGGGGAAAAATAGACAAGTCTGGCCAAAATCAGACAAGTCCGACTTTAGTCAAAGGGGAAAACGGACAAGTCCGCTGGAACACCGGACAAGTCCGGGGACTTAGCAAAATTTCCAAGGAATTGGAGCACCGGACTAGTCCGCACAAGACTGGACAAGTCCGAAAGTGTCCAGAGGGAAAAACAGACTAGTCCGCAGCAAAATGGACAAGTCCGATCGAAGTCAAAGAGAAATCAGACTAGTTCGCACCAGCACCGGACTAGTCCGCACTTCCCATAATTGTTAAGTGCGGTTTTGTTCTAAATTCATTTTAAACTTATTCCTTTTTATGTTGATCAATGTTAAACATATGTTAGAATGTATGCAATGCATGATGCATGAAAATGAGGGTGTTATATTCTCCAAGTACAAGTGGAACTAGGTTATTCTAACTATGATATGTGTAAGAAATATTCATTCCTTCACATAATCGAGTTATATTGACAGTTGAAATTGGTATATAACGATAGTCAATAGTGTCGCCGGTCTCAACTCCACTGGAACGAAGAGGCCACCTGCTTGGCAAGGTCCTGGACTTTGGCCCTCGCCTCCTCCTATCACTCATCAAGGGGCCTTCCTCCATCATCGCATACTAGCTTCGAAAGCATATGAAGACATGGGAGGACACCAACTCAGCTAGCTCCCTTCCTTCAATCTCAAGATGCCTTGCGAGGACAGTGTTAACTGACCCCAACGACGAGCAGAGGGAGTCCAAGGCGGGGAGCAGCTGGGCCACCCCCTGAGATGGCTCCTCGCGCGGCACGGGACCATGGCTGGGGGGTTCCAATACCGCCCCTGCACAGGCGAGGAAGTCCCAAATCGCTTGAGCCTCGGTCGCGTGGGATGCCTGGAGGCCTTCCACCTCTCTCCGTACAGCTTCCTCCCGATCGGCAAGCTCCAAAGAACGACACTCTAGATCCTCCTCTCAGCGCTTGATGGCGAGCTCTAAGTCCTGCATTGCCTGAAGCTTCTCCTCCAGCTCGACGAGGCTCCGGGAGACCTCCTCCTCCTTCACCGCCAAGTCCCATTCCGCATCAGCAACGGCGACCTTGCGACGGACCAACTCCAGCCGCTTATGCTCGCACAGCTGGAAGTGAGCTTTGGTGAGAGCATAGGCCGTCAGGACCTTCGCCTCTATATCCTTATTCTTGACATCGACCAACTTCACCAAGCGCCGCTCCTCAGCAAGCTTATCCCACTGTAAGGATCGAATGCCCAAGAGGGGGGGGGGGGTGAATTGGGCTTCTTTTAAAAAATTAAGGCAATAAAACCTAATTACTAAAAGCCCAATTCCCTACGCAAACAACCTATGCATTCAAGTAAATAGCAACTTTGCGGTATATAAAATGCATAAGTGTAGGGTGAGGGGAAGAGAATGCAAACTCCCGAGGAGACACGAAGATTTATCCCGTGGTTCGGCAAGATCGTCAAGATCTTCCTACATCCACGTTGTGGCACCCACCAAAGGGTATAGCCACACCCAAGTCACCGACACTAGGGATCTTCACTATTCTTCTCCGTTCGCCAACCTTGGCAAGGTGGAGCTCAAGCCTTGTACAACTTTGATCCTCCGGGCTGCCACAATCGTCTTGGCAAGCTTCGGAAGTCTCTCTCAATTACAAACACCAAGGGACACTCCCTTACAGCTCTCACTACACTAGAGACTCCACTCACAAACAATGGAAGGACACAAGCACTATCTCTAGCTAGTTCTAGCCTATATCTTGGTGTGTAAGTGGTGTAAATGATCTAGAAGTGGTAGCTCAATGTCTTGAATGCTTGAGAATGTGTAGAGTATGTCTGGTGATCAAGACTTGTCGAATAGACTGGTTGAAGGGGTATAAATAGCCAGCCTCCACGAAATAGCCGTTGGAAAAGTAGGCTGACATCACTTCTCTGCGACCGGATGATCCGATGTCTCCCCTTCAGTTATCATCGGTCAAAGCCAAATTAGCTGATGTCACTGTGTCAGATATGACTGTTGTTAGACCGATGTTGCACTTATCTTCTCATCGGATGATTCAGCGGCACTTCCTCCAGAATTGGTTCAAACTTGATGCTTACTGGAGTGATTGACCGATGTGTATATTGCTGTACATCGGATGATCCAGTGAGTACTTTGTTCTAAGGTCTTCTTCTTCTGCTGAGTCAACTCAACCAATATGTTGTTCTCTGGAAACATCGGTTGATCCGGAGAGTTGATTTTGTTTGCTTCGAGTTGTTCTAAGTGATTCTTTTGTATTTTGCTCGATTGACCTCTTAGACATTTGTTGGAAATACACTTCTGATGATTTTCAAGCATTGAGTGTTGTCAATTACAGTTAAGTGACTTTGACATATGAGCTTTTACTTCTAATATTCACAGCATTGATTGATCTCATAAAATGATTGTTTAGGGGTCTCCAATGATCAGTGGTTGATGTTCATATTCATATAGATTTCATTTGATTGAGTTATATGGGAGACCTTGCATCCACAAATTCATTAGTAAAATCCAATGGTTGTCATTAATCACCGAAACCATACCTCATGGGGGCCTAGATGCTTTCAATCTCCCCCTTTTTGGTGATTGATGACAACACAACGAGTGAAGCATAATAATGAATTTGATAGAATGATACTTAAGAGGATATGCAATGAGTACGAGATAAGATAAATTAAACTTAAAAACTTAAAAGAGATTAATAACGCGAAAGCTCAATCGATCAATAACTCAAGAGAAAAAGTGGCACATAAATACTCAATGAATAGCAAATGAGTAGCAAGAACACCAAATTACAAAAGATAGAGATAAAGACTCCCCCTGAGACTAAGCAACCCTCTAAGCAAACCTCCACCTGACTCTCTAACTCTTCTCCCCCTTTGGCATCAAGACACCAAAAAGGAAGCCGAGTGCCTAAGAACCCTGAGTGCTCGGAGCGATCATGAACTGGTCACCATCGTGGGTGCTGTCGTCGGAGCTGCTGCCTGCTGCTGCGGCTGAGGCTGGAGTAGATGTGGAGGGAGCTGAAGGAGCCGTGGGAGCCGCTGTCGGTGCCAGCTGAGTCGGAGCTGCTGGTAGTGGGGCACTGACAACGGATGCCGGCGTCTGCTAGAACAACGTCAGAGCCAGCAGCGAAGAGTGGATCGGTGCACCCAGAGCAAGCAGTGGAGACATGCTGATCGACGGGATCAGCGTGGTCGGCACAGGAGCTGCAGCTGTAGCAAGGACAGGCGGGGGAGGAGCAAAGCCTGGCAGCTGCGACGGTAGGGCAATACCGGTCTGGGTGTAGAGGTTGGTGATCAACCCCAGGATGCCCATCATCGCCTGCTGCGTCTACTGCTGCTGGCCGAGGGAGTGCTAGTGCATCTGGTCTATCAGCCCCATCAGCCAGTCAGTGTCCTCTCTCCTCTCATGGGCGATCTGGCGCTGCATCTCCTGCTGCTGCTGCTGGAGCTCCAATAGACGTGCTTCCTGCTCAGAGCGGGCCTGCTCAGCTGCAAGCCGGTCCAGGCGCTGCTGCTCAACCATCTGCTAGAGGAGGGAGGTGAGCTCGGACGGCTGAGAGACCTGTGCCTCTGAGACGGGAGGTGGAGTAGGAGGGGGCACAGTCGAAACTCCAGCCTCCGCGTCGTGCTGCCTGTGTGAGGGAGGAGGTGGGAAGTACTCCTCAACACTGTCATCTGTGTCGCTCTCGGACCATATAAGCTGAAGGTCCTCACCCTGAGCCTCTGCCTGTGCAAGCCTCTCGTCTTCCTTCTGCAGGTTAGACCAGTCCTCCTCGGAAAGCCGAGCTCGGACCTGATGCTTGACTAGACAGCCAAGGCAGCGGTCTCCAGGAGCTGGAGCTCGGTAGTGGCTGAACCGTGTGACACTCTCGTCAGTGAGACCGTCATGCACGGTGGAATCCTCAGGAACAACCATGGAGAGAAGGTAGCTGATCCAGTGTCCAAACATAAGCTGCCTCATCATGCCCACTCCATCAGTGATCACGTCCTCCATCTCACATATGAGGATGTCCACAATATCGAACTCAATCCCATTCATGATGTAGAACGGGAGGGTCTGCTGCAGGCTGGTGAACCCCTCTAGGTATCTGGACCTCGGCAAGAGTGTGCGGCGCAAGGCAAGGTGCACTGTGCGTGCAGCTGGAGTCAACAGTGCCGGTACCCTCGGCTGGTCTGGAGAGAAGGACGGTGCAAACAGGGAGTGTATCTCCTCCAGTGGTGGTGCCACTCCTCCAGTGAGCGGCCTCCTCGGCGGGTCTGCCTGCCCATACACTCTCTCGTGCGGGCAAGTGTCGCGGAGATCCACTCCTAGCAGCTGTGCCAAAGTCTGTCTCGTCAGGTGATGGTGCCGGCCCATGAACATGATGTCTATAGACCTGCGGCCCTCAGAGACGTAGAGGGTAGCGTAGAATACGCGGACCCAGTCCTCCACATAGGTACTCCTCTCGTAGGACATCAGCTCCACCAGCCCTCGATACCTCGCAAAGAAGGGGCGTATCTCTGTCTCTACTGATAGGGCAAGCTGATCCCAATCCAGAAAGTTGTGCTGGAAGAGCTTGTGGCCTCGGCATCTATACGTCTCGTACAACGACGCCTGAGTCAAGGTCCAGAACCGGCTCTCCACACGTGCCTCTCTGGGCTGCGGGAACCACTCCTCAAGCAAAACGCTCCATCTGAGTCTTCTGAGCAGCTTTGCCTTCATCTTCCTGTAATCAGTCAATTGGACACCTTCACCAACATGGACAGTGGTGTCCATCTCATAGACGGCTCTCTGGGCCGCCCTGTCCTCTTGAAGGTCGGCAGCCGATGGTCTTGAACGTGGTACTACCGGCAGATGACCCCCACGGGTCCTGGCTGAGCGCCGGCGAACAAGTGGCACTTCCGACTCTTCTTCTGCCTCGGACTCATCTAGCACGGGAGGCTTCCCCTGACGAGCCTCGCGGATCCTTAGTGATCCTCCTCGGCCATGCTCTCGCTCCTCGACGGCGCGAGCGGCCATCAAAGCCTTCTTTTCCTCCTTCGAAAGCTTTTGCTTCTTTGCGGCCGACTCTGCAATGGCCTTGCCCTTTCCCTTCTTGTCACGAGCCATTGAGACGATGCGCGAGAAAGAAGTTGAAGATGTCATGTGCACGGAACGGCGACGCTAAGATCGTAGTGGTCGGAAACCCTAGTGGCGTAGTGGCGACCGGAGAGGGAGGCACCAGGTCGGCGAGGGTGGCATGCTTGGGTGGAGCGGCTACGGCGGTGGAGGACAATGGCGGCGGCGGCGCTGGAGGAAGCGGCAGCGGCGGTGCTGGAAGTGACGGCGGCGGCGCTGCTGCGGTGGTGCGGCGGCAACCGGAGGGCGGCGGCGGCGGCCCGGAGGCGGCGGTGGCCGAAGGCGGCGGTGACTGGAGGCAGGGCGAGCGGAGTGGAGGCGACGGATTTGAGGCACGGGTGAGGTGAAGTCAGGGTCGGGGAGAGAGAAGGTGGAGCGGCGCGCTTAAAAGGTGGGGCCCGAACCCTAGCTTGAAATTTGACACCAGATGAACCGACGTCGAGTGAAAGGAGCATCGGTCGAATGGCACAGTAAGGGTATTCCAAAAGGTACTGTTGACACCGGATGGACCGACGTTGAACTGATTTGCATTGGAGGAATTTGGCACAGTTCCAAAAATGTGAACATCGGATGCACCGATGTTTCTCAGGATGAACTCGTCGGTTGATTTGTGTTACTGACTGAACTGGCTCTTGGTCTTTGAACATCAACTGATCCGATGATGGTCTGACATAAGCATCGGATAATCCGATGACTACAAAACAACAATCATCCCATATATGTCCTTTGACCAAACAAACAAACGATGAGAAACACATGTCTCAGGACTTTTTGGGCAACCCCTTACCCCTCAAAAATACTAATATGCCAATAACTTGGCTAAGCCTTAAAGCAAATAGAACACTGAGAAAATAGGGAGGAAAATATCCAAATAAAATGTAAGGCCCATGCTTTGTGAGCTAGAGGATGAAGACTTCTATCTCTTTAAAGCATGTTCCTTTAGGCATTAACGCACCAAACATTTTGTTCTTTCCACCTCATATGAGTTGAGATATTGCATTTCAAACAAGTCTCTTTCTCATGAGATGGGTTCCCCTTTGTGACAATCTACCGTATGCAATGCCAAACAATTTATAATGCAAGAAGTTTAAATATGAGTGCAAGTCTATATGGCAGGCATCATGCAGGACATAAAGTAAATCTATCTTGCCAAGTTTGAACCTTTCAAAGGCTTCTTCAGAGAGAGCCACTCTCCAAGCCGTGGGGAAACCCAAAAGAACCTACATCCCAAGCTGACCCTTGCTCACCCCTATCCTTTGAAAGTTAGACAAGACCTATATGAGATGCATTCTTACATGATCATGGCAACTTACATGACGTTTGATGCATCTAGCACATTTAATTCACTTCTTAGCCTAGAAAAAGTTTTCTCATCAAGTGGTTTAGTGAAGATATCCGCCAATTGTTCTTCGGACCTAACACCTCGCAATGAGATGTCTCCCTTAGCTTCATGGTCCCTCAAGAAATGATGGCGAATATCAATGTGCTTAGTGCGGGAGTGTTGAACGGGGTTTTTAGCTATCTTAACCGAACTTTCATTTTCACAAAGGAGAGGCACACAACCAAGTTTAATACCAAAGTCCAAAAGGGTTTGCTTCATGTAAAGAATTTGGGCACAACATGCACCAGCCGCAATATATTCCGCTTTCGCCGTGGACAAGGCGACGGAATTTTGCTTCTTGCTAGACCAGGATACTAGGGAACGCCCAAGCAAGTGGCACCCACTGGAGGTACTCTTGCGATCAACCCGGCATCCGGCAAAGTCCGAATCCGAGTATCCCAAGAGATGAAATTTTGCACCTTTAGGGTACCACAATCCCACACTAGGGGTATGCTTAAGATACCTAAGTATCCTAAAGACCGCCTTCCGATGCGATTCTTTAGGTGCCGCTTGAAAGCGAGCACATAAGCATACAGTAAACATGATATCGGGCCTAGATGCGGTAAGGTAAAGCAATTAACCAATCATAGAACGGTAGTTAGATTGATCAATAGGTTTACTGTCCTTATCCGCGTCGAGATGACAATTTGTTGCCATTGGAGTGCTTCTTGATCTACAATCTCCCATCTCAAATTTCTTCAAGAGGTCCTTGGTGTACTTTTCTTGATAGACGAAGGTCCCCTCTTGAAGTTGCTTGATTTGGAATCCAAGGAAGAAGTTGATCTCTCCAATCATCGACATCTCGAATTCCCTAGACATCATTTTGCCAAACTCATGGCTAAGAGCTTCATTAGTTGAAACAAAAATAATATCATCAACATAAATTTGACAAATGAATAATTCTTCGTTGATGTCTTTGGTGAAGAGTGTAGTGTCCACCCTCCCGATCTTGAATCCTTGCATGGTCAAGAAATCCCGTAGTCGTTCATACCATGCCCTAGGTGCTTGCTTGAGCCCGTAGAGCGCCTTGTGCAACCTATACACATGATTAGGATTCCTCGGATCTTCAAACCCGGGAGGTTGTTCAACATAAACAAGCTCGTTAATGTAACCATTAAGAAAGGCACTTTTCACATCCATTTGATAAAGTCTAATATTATGATGTGATGCAAAGGCAAGAAGTATATGGATGGCTTCTAGCCGGGCGACTGGAGCAAATGTCTCCCCAAAGTCTAGTCCTTCAACATGCGAGAACCCTTTGGCCACAAGTTTTGCCTTGTTGCGGACCACAACGCCATTCTCGTCTTGTTTGTTGCGGTACACCCACTTTGTTCCGATGACATTCTTGTCCTTGGGTCGCTCCTCCAACACCCAAAATTCACTGCGGATGAAGTTGTTGAGTTCTTCTTGCATGGCCATCACCCAATTTGGGTCTTGAAGTGCTTCCTCAATGTGAGTGGGTTCTACACATGAAACAAACGAGTAGTGCTCACAAAACGAAGCGAAATGGCGAGAGCGTGTACTTACACCCCTTGACAGACTTCCGATGATTTGGTCCATCGGATGCGCCTTGGAGATGCGTCCATGCCTCATAAGTGGTTGTGAAGCACTTGGCGATGGTGATGCGTGTTGCTCCTCTTGTGGTTGGACTTGATCATGGACTTCTTCTTCTTCTTGATGTTGTGTGGTTTGTGAGTCTTGAGTTGGCAATGGATCATCCTTCTTTTCTTCGTCAACTTGAGGCACCATTCATGTGTTGATGTTGGAACTTGAAGCTCCCCCTTGATCATGGCTCTCCTCAACTTTCGTCTTGATGTCTCCAATGGTCATGTTCTTCATGGCTTCTCATAGAGGTTCATCATCTATTTCATCATGACCAAAACTCTCCTCTTGGGAGCCATTAGTTTCATCAAACTCAACATCACAACTTTCCTCAACTAAACTGGAGGTTTGGTTGAATACTCGATATGCTTTTGAGTTTGATGCATAACAAAGAAATATACCAACATCACATCTTCTTTCAAACTTACCGAGCCTTTTCTTGCGGTAGATGTAGCACTTGCACCCAAAGACTCGAAAGTAGGAGATGTTGGGCTTTCTCCCAATGAGAAGTTCGTACAGGGTCTTTTGAAGTAGTCGATGTAGGTAGACCCTATTTGCGGTATGGCACGCCGTGTTGATTGCTTCGGCCCAAAACTTCTCCGACGTGCCATAATCATCAAGCATTGCTCGCGCAAGAGTGATGAGAGTCTTGTTCTTTCTTTCAACAACACCATTTTGTTGAGGAGTGTATGTGGCCAACAACTCATGCTTCACGCCTTCACAGTCTCACCACTCCCCAATATTGTAGTTCTTGAATTCGGTGCCATTGTCGCTCCGGACCTTGATGATGGGAAGTTGAAATTCCCTTTGAGCGCGGTTAGCGAAGGTCTTGAACACTTCCGGAGTTTCACTCTTGTCACCTAGAAACAAAGTCCAAGCATAGCGAGAGTAGTCATCAACTATAACAAGACAATATAGGTTACCTCCAAGACTTTGATATGTGGATGGTCCAAAGAGGTCCATGTAAAGTAGTTCAAGTGGCTTGGAGGTTGACACCATTGTCTCCATTGGGTGGTGTGAAGCAACTTGCTTCCCGGCTTGACAAGCGCTACAAAGCTTGTTCTTCTCAAATGTGACATCCTTTACGCCGGTCACCATCCCAAGCTTGAATGACTTCTTTAGCTTGCTCATCCCTATGTGCGCTATGCGTCGATGCCATAGCCAACCCAAACTTGTCTTAGTGAAAAGGCAAGTGGTCAAGCTAGAATTCTTGTTGAAGAAGTCTACAAGGTAGAGATGTCCATGCCAAAATCCTTTGAAGACTAGTTCTTGGGTTGTTTCACTACTCACAACAACATCATTTTTGCTAAAAGTGCATGTTAGTCCAAGATCACATAATTGTGCAATAGAAAGTAAATTAAAACTAAGTGACTTAACGTACAATACATTGGAAATAGATAAATCATTTGAAATAGCAATTTTACCTAACCCAATTACATTACCCTTAGAGTTATCACCAAAAGTGACTTGTTCATGATTGTCGGGGTTTTCTATGGTGGTGAACATACCATCATTGCCAGTCATATGTTGAGTGCACCCGCTATCGAGTACCCAATGCTTCCCTCCGGCTTTGTAGTTCACCTACACACATGAATTCAATTTTTAACTTTAGGCACCAAAGCCAACTTAGGTCCTTGTATGTGTGATACAAGTGTTTTTGGGACCCAAAGTTGCTTGGGGAGCTTCCCCTTCATGCCCTTCATGTCTTTGCCAATGAACCTTGCCTTCACCTTGCCATCTACTTTACTCAAGAGATAATAATGATCATTGAAAGTAGATTTGTAGTTAGTAGGCAATTTTGGAGAAGGCCGGTTAGGAAGAGGACACTCCCTTGTGTGGTGATCGATGACCTCACAAAGTTGGCAATAAGAACCAGCTTCCTTGATGAAGCTTGTTCTAAGTTCCGGTGAGGGCACCTTTCCTTTGTTAGGCACTGGGAAGGATCCAAGTCCTCTCTTGTTGAAGGCCTTTGCTTGTTGGAAGAGGATTTCCTTGTGCTTGACTTCTCCTTTTGATAGTATAGCCACACTAGTGTGGAGACTCTCAATTTCTTCCAACAAGTCCTTCTCCCTAGTGTTCTCTTTCAAAGGCAAAGACTTGTGCAAGACATTAGTGGCATGAGAAGTAATGAATACCTTATCATTAAGAGTTTGTTTCTTTATATTTTTCAATTCTTGATTAAGCGCTTCATGAGCAAGGTTAAGTATTTGATGCTCTTGAATCAACTCATTGTGCTTTCCCAAGAGTGCTTGGTGGGCTAAGTCAAGCTCATGATGATATAGCTTGATTTGAGCCTTATCCTCCTCAACTTGCTTGACATGGGATTTGAGCGTGTCATGCTCTTTAATTATGCTTTCATACTTGTCAAGCAAGTCAAGGTTAGCACTCTCAAGCTTAGCACGAGTTTCTTCAAGAGCCTTAACCTTACTCTTTTCCCTCTTAATGATAGTGTGATATTCATTTATTAATGAAGTTAAATCATCGGGGGAAAGTTCATCATCGCTAGAGTCATCACATACCTTGGTGTTACCTTTAGCCATGAGGCACATGGGTGGTGGATGAAGAGGTGAGTCATCATTGTTGGCAATAGCAAGGCCGACCAAACTTTCTTCTTCCGCTTCACTCTCTTCATCACTTGATTCTTCGTCGGTGACCCATTCATTTGCCTCACACATGAACACCTTTTGTGGGCCATTTCTTTTCTTTGGGAAGATCTTTGCCTTCTTGCCCTTGTCATGTTTCTTCTTCCCAGAGGATCTTGGTTTGGGTTTGACCTCTTCTTCATCATCTTCACTATTTTCTAGCTTGCGATGCTTGCTCTTGTGGTTCTCTCTTCTTTTGTCCGGTTTTGGACAATCATAGGAGATGTGGCCTTGATCACCACAATTGTAGCAAGTTTTGTGGTCGTCTCTCCTTGGTAGAAATGCTTTCTTCTTGGGATCAAAGGTGTATCCCTTCTTAGTAATCTTGGAGTTCAAGCGTGAGAACTTTCTCATCATCAATGCAAGCTCATCATCGTCATCTTCACTTGATGCTTGCTCTTCTTCACTTGAGATAGGCTCAACCACCTTCTTCTTCTTGAGACTTGTTTTCTTGGTGGAGGCCTTTAGAGCAATTGTTCTTGAAGATGATTGCTCCATCATCCCAAGTACACTCATCTCATGAGCGTGAATCTCTCCAATGAGTTCTGAAACTTCAATGTGGTCAAGAGATTCTTTTTGAAGCATGGAGTTGATGATGTTGTACTTTGGCTTGGGAAGGAGCATGAGAATCTTGCGGTTGATGAGTCCCTTGCCAAGAGAAGCAATGTCATGAGCATTGATTTCTTCAGTAAGCACATTCAAGCGAGAGAACATTTCATTGACGTTTTCATGAGGTAACATTTTAAATTCATCATACTTGGCTTTAAGCATGTGATATTTTAGTTCCTTGACTCGAGAAGAGCCCTCATGAATTTCTATTAAGCAAGCCCAAATTTCACAAGCCTTTTCTTTGCTAGCAATCCTAGCAAACACATCTTGACTAATACATTCATAAATTGCATTCTTAGATTTAGCATCCCATTTAATTTGATCACCAACATAATTGTGCTCACCAAACCCCGCGTGGGTCGCTTCCAATACTTCGGGAGCAATAGCCTCTAGATAAGCGCGCATGCGTGCTTTCCAATAGGCAAAGTTCTTGCCCTCGAAGATAGGAACTGAACCCCCAACCTTGGCCATTTTAGCTCTCTAGCGGTGAAGCTAGAATGATCCAATGAGCAACCTTTCTCTGATACCAATTGTAAGGATCGAATGCCCAAGAGGGGGGGGGGTGAATTGGGCTTCTTTTCAAAAATTAAGGCAATAAAACCTAGTTACTAAAAGCCCAATTCCCTACGCAAACAACCTATGCATTCAAGTAAATAGCAACTTTGCAGTATATAAAATGCATAAGTGTAGGGTGAGGGGAAGAGAATGCAAACTCCCGAGGAGACACGAAGATTTATCCCGTGGTTCGGCAAGATCGTCAAGATCTTCCTACATCCACGTTGCGGCACCCACCAAAGGGTATAGCCACACCCAAGTCACCGAGACTAGGGATCTTCACTATTCTTCTCCGTTCGCCAACCTCGGCAAGGTGGAGCTCAAGCCTTGTACAACTTTGATCCTTCAGGCTTCCACAATCATCTTGGCAAGCTCCAAAAGTCTCTCTCAATTACAAACACCAAGGGACACTCCCTTACAGCTCTCACTACACTAGAGACTCCACTCACAAAGAATGGAAGCACACAAGCACTATCTCTAGCTAGTTCTAGCCTATCTCTTGGTGTGTAAGTGGTGTAAATGATCTAGAAGTGGTAGCTCAATGTCTTGAATGCTTGAGAATGTGTAGAGTATGTCTAGTGATCAAGACTTGTCGAATAGACTGGTTGAAGGGGTATAAATAGCCAGCCTCCACGAAATAGCCATTGGAAAAGTAGGCTGACATCACTTCTCTGCGAACACCGGATGATCCGATGTCTCCCCTTCAGTTATCATCGGTCAAAGCCAAATTAGCTGATGTCACTGTGTCATATATGACCGTTGTTAGACCGATGTTGCACTTATCTTCTCATCGGATGATCCGGTGGCACTTCCTCCAGAATTGGTTCAAACTTGATGCTTACTGGAGTGATTGACCGATGTGTATATTGCTGTACATCGGATGATCCGGTGAGTACTTTGTTCTGAGGTCTTCTTCTTCTGCTGAGTCAACTCGACCAATGTGTTGTTCTCTGGAAACATCGGTTGATCCGGTGAGTTGATTTTGTTTGGTTCGAGTTGTTCTAAGTGATTCTTTTGTATTTTGCTCGATTGACCTCTTAGACATTTTTTGGAAATATACTTCTGATGATTTTCAAGCATTGAGTGTTGTCAATTACAGTTGAATGACTTTGACATATGAGCTTTTACTTCTAATCTTCAGAGCATTGATTGATCTCATAAAATGATTGTTTAGGGGTCTCCAATGATCAGTGGTTGATGTTCATATTCATATAGATTTCATTTGATTGAGTGATATGGGAGACCTTGCATCCACAAATTCATTAATAAAATCCAATGGTTGTCATTAATCACCAAAACCATACCTCATGGGGGCCTAGATGCTTTCACCCACTCTCGGGTGAAAGCAGCCTGCGTCTAGCACAGGCCGGACTAGGTTGCGGCAATAGTGTCGAACAGGTGGATCAGCATGGCTGTCGCCACACACGGCTGCCTCTCCGCCTCTTATGCCGACTCCGCGACAGACACCAGAGCCTGGGGACCAGAAGGCTCCCCGACTGGAGCTCCAGGCATCAGTGCGTCGCCCATCGTAGAAGTTATCTCCTCCGTCACGGAGGTATCACCAGCCGCAAGTGGCGAGTCACCATCTTGCGTGCCAATAACGTTGGGCACTGATGCAGTGTTAATGGTGGGCTGGTCCGCTCCACCAAGGTTAGCCGCGATGGCCAAAGTGGTGACCCCCTCAGCCTCATCTGCTCCGACAGACAGAGGAGCAGGGACATCAGCATCACCGAAATCTATGCACCTTCAAGCGTAGGGTGCAGTGCAGCAGATCCCGTTCCAGCTCTGGGAAGTGTGGGACTCACCAAGCCCATCCCGAGGAGCTCCAAGGGCACTATGTCGGTTGATGAAGCCCTAAAAAGCCAAAACCAACTTTGTTGGAGCGGAAGAACAATGAAAGAACAACGGACGGAGAAACTGCGCCTTATCGACGGGTCGGTCTTCTCCAAAGACCCTAGTCTCCAATCTCGCATGGCGAATCGAGACCCCCTGCACCCGATGCCGAGGCTTGCGCCACAGTCTCCGGCACTAGCTACAGGATGGCTTATGTCGACATGGCCATCGACACAGACTCTTCAGCGCCTCCTCCAGAACAAGTGCTGCCACGGGAATCAGAAACCAAGTTAACTATGGGAGCTTCGGCCGCTCCAGCTCCAAGATTGGGGTACTGTCCCCCCGCGGCAGCTTCCGCTTCTTTGGCACAGCGGTGGCGGAACCTGATGCCATAGTGCAGGAACGCTTTCCTGGCGCCGGAATTAGCACTGCCTGGCTGTCCTCCACCTTGACGGAGGATGTTGGGGGCCCTACTCCCGCCCTTTTTGAAGAACGGGAGGAAGGACCGACCTTGGTTGCGTCATTGCACAGCATTGCGCTAGGACCGCCGAAGCCCCAGACGTCTCCTCGGGGTGCATGTGGGCAACGCCGGATATGTTGACCACCGACATCGAGTTCAGCAGTTAGTCCCTCAAGCCGGGGTCATGAAGAGCAGCTGGCAGTCGTCCGGGATGGAGACGTGCTCGTCGTCGACCATGTGGCAGGTCACCACCTTCAACAACCCCTCCAATATTTCGGGGGTGGGGTTGTCCAGAGCTAGCCGGCACTGATCATAGGTACCCGTGTAATGCCAGGCCCGTTACTGGCGCTTCTAGAGAGGGGCAGTGTGGCGGCACAAGAATCTACCAGCACCATCAGGGAGGTCATGCCTTTACCTGCCAGGAACCGGATCCTATTCAATATCAGCGTGTACTCCTTCGTCAACCCAAGGAAAGATTCCGAGGTGGTGCGATCGGGATTCGGACCTTCAGAGTGAATCTTGAGCAAAGGATGGGCCTCGACCCGCACAATCGCCTAATCTTCCCTCCAGGTGCTCCACTTTCCCCCTTTGAGCAAAGAGATGTAGGCTCGAGAGGTCTTGTCCCGGTGCTAAAAGTAGTAAGCACCCACTTGGGTCGTTGCGCTCTTTCTAGTGGTCTTCATCACGAAGAAGAACCAGAACATCTCCACTGTTGGCAGGCAGCCCACGAACACCTCATAGAAGTGGACGAACACAGCAATCACGGCGATGGAGTTCCGCGATAGGTGGTGAAGCGGCAACCCGTACTCCCCCAGCACTGCGAGGAAGAACCTCGACGGCGGGAGCCCAAGCCCCGCAGACACGTAGGCGGCAACGAGGAAAGTCTCGTCTTCGCGCAGGACTTCAAGAGTGGGAGATCCGCAGCAGATCATCCACCCATACTCCACCACCACCAAGCCAAGAAGTCGCCTCATCGACAACAGATCATCAGCCGACTTGAAGCGAGAAGGAGGCAGTGGGGAGGCCATCGGAGCAAGTGAAAGTGTGAGCTTTGGCTGAGGGGTGAAGGCTCGGGCGCTCGAGGAAGAAGGCGAAAGCTCAGGCAGTTGTAAAATCCCAGTAAAAACTAGTATTCCATTCAGTTTTTAAAAAATAATGTACAGAGGGAAGAAAAATAAAATGCCGTCTAGTGAGGATTTAAATAATTCAAATGATGGGACCTAAAGATTCAAACTTGTTCAGACTTCAAGTTTGAATCAGGAAATTTTAGGATTTGAAATCAGCAATTAATTAATGGAATTGATTTAATCTCCTAGCTGCTGTTATAAATTATGAAGAAAGAATAAGAAAGAAACCCTAGAGATTGATTCAAATTCAAATATGGATTTCCAAATTCAACAGTAGAAAATAAACTGAATTTTAGTGCACCATTATTTTCCTTGCCATCAAATTAGAACATAATTCAATTCTTAATAAATGTGGAAATCATTAGCCCTAGATATTTGTAGAATTGCAAGGATAAGGGGGAGTGATAAGTGGACCCCACCTGGCAGTGGTACAGACCCTCAACCGACTCTTTTTCCCCATGTCGGCAGCAGCTCACAGCGTGACACCGAGTCAGCTTCATGCGCCACATCCCGATCATTTTCTCCTGCCTGGAGTGCACTGCAGAGCGCTCTTATCTTTGCTCCCGAGATGCTCATATTCAATACATCACTCTGCCTCGCTCGAGTTGTCTTCCCCGTTGAAGCCCTGCTCCGTTCGATTTTTTCCCATCTGCTTCCCCTGCTCAACATCGCCGACGTCCCTAGCAGAGTTGCTGCACCACTGGAGCCTTGTCAAGCTGCGACGAGCCGTCCTCTACTTCCCCGACATCAACAACCGATGCCTTCCGGAGCTGCTCGCGGGAACGGAATGGAATTGTCATCGTCGTTCCCTCTGCACCGCTTCTTTTGGTTCCACGACGCCCAGCCACCTCGCACCCTTCCTCAGCTTGTTCGGCGCACCAAAAGGTATCCCCTACCCTCTTATTTAATCCCTAGGATTTGCTCCATCATGCTTCCTTGGCATTGTGTTTCAAAGTTTCCCGTCCGCAGCCACCATGAACAACCGGGTTTCCCCGTAGAAATTCCGTTTCCACAATAGGTTATTCTCCAATTCCATTAGAGAAAGCATTCTATACATTCTTGTGATTAGCCTCGAACAAAAGGAAATGGAAATGATCGAGTCTTTTCAGTCTATTCCCCAGGAACCCAAATTTCACCATCGGCGGCCATGAAACCTAGCTTTTCCGGTGACAATAATTTCCAGTGATTTTCCCTCCTAGTGGCCTCCATTTTCATCTCCATAATGCCTCCTTGAAGCTTCACGATCTATTCCCGAGCCTCAAACACATTCTACTTGCTTGGTCGATCTCGTCGGAGTGTTGTTGCCGCCGCCGCCGTTGGGACAGCTTCTCTGGCGAAATTCGGTCCTCGCCGACCCCTCCTTCTTGTTCCTCGTGGCCTAATTCATGGGAGACGTCGTCCGCGGCAATTTTTGGGGCCGCGAAACTTAGCGCCGGTGACTGCGCCGCTGCTTTCCAGCGGGAGCGCCGCCCGCTCGGCCCTGAGCCGGAGGAGGAAGAAGCACAGGGTGCGGCCCCACTTGTCAGCTCCTGATTCCAACCTGCGGATCAGATTGTGGCGCGGGATCTACTGTGGCTGTGCAGAATTCTTGTGGCCCAGAGTGTCGCTCAATCCCTATTGGGCATTTCAAAAGTGGGGCCCACTGTTTACAGCTCAGCCAATTTCCAGTAGAAAAATAATTGCAGAAACTCCCCAAACATTAGAAATTCACAATGAATTGTAGAAATGTCCAAAAATTATTAAATATAATTTCTTGGGTTCCTCATGCCAATTACGTTTCAGTGTTGCAGATTATTGGATATGAAAGTCCCTGGTGTTTCCCTAATAATTCCCACAAATTAAATCATTGGGAATTTATTCCAGGTGATTTATTTAATGGAAAATTCTCAAACTTGGCAAAAATGTTCCATCAAATATTTGATATACAGTAAAAAAATAGGACATTTTGACTTCATTTACTGGGTGAAATTTGGATTCTTTCTTCTATGTCCAGAAAAAGGAAAAACATTAGAGACTTATTCAGAATACTGTAGGAACTTGTAAAATTCATATCTCCATGTAGAATGATTACAAAAATGTAAAACTAATTGTGTTGGACTCTATATGAATACCTCTATTCAGGAAACCTAGTTTGACCGATACAAAAGCCTCGGTTTGGCCATGAAAATTCAGAGAAGGCTAAATACTTAAGAAATTTTGTAGATGAACATATTCCAGTGCTATATCTGAAACTTACCTGGTTATTTCTCCATGACCATATGAACTCACTGTAATTTTCTCAGGCTCAGGGGATCTGTTCAACCTGTATAAGTTGAGATCACATCTCTCTGTCCAAATTAATATCTATACCACTTCATATTTCCATTGCCTCAGTTCACCTTATTTCCACTCTGTTGCTGTGCATTCCAGCAACAGAACTATCAGTCCTAGCTAGTATTAATCCTTCTTGAATTATAATTAACTTCAATTGTTACTTGGCTAAATTGCATTATTTTATTGGATGCATATGCATGACGATAGTGATCGTGACGAAGGTGGCCAACAAGAAGCACAACCCGGAGCAGCGGATTTCTATATTGGTTCTGCTGTGGCGTGAATTCTCGACAGAGTGTACTAACTGATTGTCACTGACATTTATTCAAACAAAAGGCAAGCCCCAGTTTGCATTTAAGAAATTTTGCAAAATTTTCATTTCTATACACTATATGGATGAGATGAATTGTGCATTAGATCTGGTGCAATTAAAACCGAATTGCATGACTAGAATAATCCAGAGAGTAGTTTGGGTAGATTAATACTCCACGTTTCGATATGCTATGCTTAATGTCTATTTGGAAGAAACGGTAGAAGTCGTGAGGTTGGAACCTTCTCGCGAGGCTAGATCGGAATTATGAGTTTAATTGTGAGGATTCCCTTTAATAAATTGGAGACCGGGCAGGAGCATAGCATGCAGCAGGACATGGTCCTGGCTGCGTAGTCCTACCTGTGTCGATTAAGGCCCGTCTCGTGTCTGGCCCTGTTGGACAAGTTTGAACTGTATCGGGTGCATACTGGCTATATGGGGCCCAGAAAACCGAAGTACCATGAGGATCCTATGTTGAAACCTTTTCAATCGGCTTAAGTTGTCAGCTGTTAGTACAGTGGGAGTCAACTCGCTCATGAACATCTCACAGCGGAGGTGCACCTCGAGGGAGCTCATTGTTTGGGTCGATTGAACTGTTTTGATGTAGTTGAATCTTGGGAAAGGTGGCTTCGTGCGACATCAGTGGAGTGGGCAGTTGCAACTCCGAGTATGTGCGTACATGTCGTGCCGTCCGGGTGTTTACTGGTTGCAATCACTACCGCTCGTGGTTATTTCAGCATACTTGGACACTGAGTCTTGACATAGTAAGAAATAAACATGGTTTATTGGAATTTGATACTTCTCTATATATAATTGTATTGCAAACATGTATGATGTAGTTGTAGTGCAAACTAAATTTACTTTCTATGAAGCCTTCACTTGATGCTAAAAATGAAAGTAAGGATTCACTTGTAGGTGTGTCCTTTATGCAAATTCAGTTTCCATTATTTAGAGTTTCCAGCATGTAGAGTTTCATGCTTAGCTGAGACAGTTAAGTCTTGCTCAACATCAAGCTCACAATTGCTCTATCATGGTTTTTGCAGGTATTATTATCTTATGCTTATGTTGTGGTTGTCCGTGAGACATCGAGCCTGTTGAGATGTATCTCTTACGGAAACCTCGCCGCTGCTCTCTTCTTCGTGTTGCTAGTGAGAAGTGTCCGCGGGCATGTACGGCTTCTCTTGTGCATAGTTAGTTGAGACTGTGAGTATAAAATATTCCACTGCGTTGTATATTATGTTGCAAAAGAGAATCACCTTGTCAAATAAAATATTTGTGTTGGTTATTTAGTATGGTTTTTCTTGTGTGTTGTTTGGTGTCGCATCGCAGGGCACCACCCAATGCGGTTCCTGGGCGTGTTGACCCCGGTCCTCAAAACTTGGTATCAGAGCTGTATTGAGAATAGCATGCTTGAAAAGCACCCATTTTTGAAAATTGTGAAGCAATCGAGTGAGGATTAGTTATTATTCCCACATAAGGTCTATTATAGTATTAGTTACTTAAGGTGGCAAACTAACCAATGTGTTATTATATTTTGTAACGACGCTCCGACGTCAGGTAAGAGGTAAGGTTCGCCACCGCAAACAGATTGATTGTGGTAAGCTCACCATGCAAGAGGTGGCATGTGATTGTTTTTGTGGCTTGGCACGGAAATGTCAATATGAGTCTCTGAAACTTTCTATATTTCTGAGAACATATGACACGCGGTACTCCAACGTGCTTCAAAGTTAGTGGGAGCCCCCGTCGGGTGGGACATAACCCGATGCGCCCTCTACTAGTGCAGCACTATGCAAATACGTGGGACCTTGTCGGGTGGTAAAAACCCCGGTCATGTACCTCGGGACGTGGCTTAGATCGGGGCGGCTCGTATGGAATGATACGGGACGAATGTTTTTACTATCATATATATTATTGTAAATTGATCGCCTGTGTGGGCTATGCCGTACGGCACCATATGATTGATCAGTAATTTGTGTGTAGTTGCAGCTACACTAACCGCATTATTCGTAGATCGAATAGAAAATTTTTGCGAGTGAACGTTATTAGCGCCACCATTGAGACGTATGCCGGGATACCGGCTTAGGATTTTTCTTTGGTAAGGACGTAGTAACGGTATTGCATTCGGTTTACATCGGCACTTCGACGGTTTAAATCCATGCCGAAGGTATAGCTCACAACAAAAGTTTCAAGTTAATATCCAAAGCAGATTCCTATCTTGAAATGATAACAATGAATTTTGAACCAAAACTGTAAACCTCTGTTCTTTCCTATGCTATTCTGATAGAAACTTAGCTCCAGTTTGAAAAGTCATATCTCCTGGTAGAATTATCCCATGAAGGTGTTACATACATGGTTGGAAATATATGAGAGTCTTCTAAATAATTTTTGTTCATTACCAGAGCAGAATCCCCTCGGATCATAGCTAAAATTTTAAAATTCCAGAACCTGTTAAAACTGGACAGAAACTGGAATAGTTTCTGTACTTCTCACCAATTTGATCATAATTCTCAGTAGAAACATCGAATGAAGGCATATGATATATTTCTGAAAACTAGATGACATATGTGACAAAGTTATAATTTACAGTTTTGGCTAATTTAATTATTTTGTATATGAAAAACTGTGGACAAAACAGCCATATACAAAGGAGGTGCTGTAAAAAATTTCTCAGAAAATCTGGGAACATTGTCAACTTTGGAAATTCATATCTCATTAACCAGAACTGATTTTATGGAAAATAAATACATTACGGAAAATCCATGAAGTGAACTACAACTTTGTTGTTCACCTCAAATCATGATTGTGCCTATAACAGGGTAAAATTCCAGAATTACTCCAGACCGGTCATTTCTGGCAGAACAGTTCATCAATGATGCATAAGTTTGAAAATTTGCGCGGACATGAATATTGTTATACTTTCACAAAGTTCTTGACATGTTCATGATTTCCTTATCTTCACCTATTGCTGAGATCGAACTTTGACTCATCCCAACTTCATTTGTGCAGTATGGTTCGTACTCACTCGTTGAATAAGGTCGGAAGTTCTCATCGAGACGGTGATGATTCGAATCCACTGCAGGTCCTCCATCAACGGTATTGGTGGATGTCATGTCAAAAATGTTCGAGTCTCACCAAGAGAACACTAAGTTCTTCAAACTTTGGTGCAGCAAGGCCTCATTCATCAAACACAGCAAGTTATTCCACCTCGAGACAGTTATTTGGATTTCTTGGCAACACAGCCGCCAATCTTCACGGAAGCAACTGAACCATTAGAATCAGATCATTGGCTTCGTGTATGTAAAAGCCCTAAATTCAATGTACAAAGTTCATATAGGAGAATTTAAATTTTGATGGGGAAAAGAAATCAAATGGCAATTGGGAAATTAAACGAATTCAAACTTCAATAAAAGGGATCCAAAAATTCAAAATTTGCTCCAGTTCAAACTTTGCTAAAATAAAAATCTGAGCTCAACATTAAATCCCAAATTCAAATAGCCTCTTTGCAAAGTTCAGAATTTTTGAAGCTCATTTGCTATTTAATTCAGTGACTCCATTGAATTTCATTCAAATTCAAATTCAAAATTGAATTTCATTTGAAACTTGTCCAAATTGGGAATCCAATTTCAGAATATGAATCTACACATTTGATTTGGCCTCTCCACAAAAATCTAGCATTTTTGGATATGTTTAGGTGGGATAATTGAAGTTCCAGGGAGGATTGACTTGGAATGTGACGTGGGACCCACTTTCTAGTGTCTCAATTACGTGCACCGCCTCCTCTCTGCACTCCCCGCGCTTCAACGTCGGGGGAGCTCGACACCGCGATTTCCAAGCACCCAGGCATGTAGCTCGGTGGCAAGAGGGATTTAAGGCGTCCTCATCCCCTCCCCAAACTCTTTCCCTCATGCCATTGACCAGAGCAAGCACCGCTCTTCGTTCTTTCTTCCCGGGAAAAACAGAGCACCGCCGCCTACCTTCCCTCGCTGGTGAGCACCTCGGTCCGGCCTCCTTTCTCTTTGATGCAAACAGAAAAGTTGGCGCCAAGGCTATGCTCTATCATATCCACCCCTTAGCTCATCCTTTTGCTCACTGTTTTGCCAGTATTTTGAAGTTCTGCGGAAGTCGTCGTTGTTCCGCCGTCGGACTTTCTCTGCATCACCGTGGAGCCAATGTTCTAGGCTGTTTCATGCTTCACCATCAACTACAAAAAGGTGCGCCTGCACCCATGTTAGACTACGGTGAAGACCTTTCGTCGTTTCGTCCTTTATCGATTTCCTATTTTCAGTTTCCCCGACAGCATGATCCTAACCTTGAAACTAGGTCTCCACTTCGATTCTGTTTCTAGGTAGAACAAGACCTTAATCCAGTGAGGTAGTATGCTCACCATCTCCTAGAGCACCCTTCTGCCAATAATCAGTGGAAACCATCGAGTAAAGACCGAGATATTCAAGTTTTCCCCGCCACCACGAAGAATTCCGTCGGTCCACCGTCGAAGTCGACTTTGCCGGCGATTTCATACCTTTTCCTTCCCCTAGTCATCTTCCTCATGTTTCCAGTAACGTTCCCGACCTTTCCCCGAGCTTCTTGCGCCATTCCCGAGCGATTCCGGCCATCGACAAAACCCTAGCTCCGCCACCGTCGTCGCACCGCCATCTCCGGCCGTCACCGCCACGATTAGACCCCACCATCGTCTTGCGCGGCCAATTTTAAGGATAGGCGGTCATGGCCGAGCCGAGAGGGGGTTGACGCAACCGTCCGGGCGAGCTCGCCGGCGCTTTGCCGCCGCGGCGGAGCGGCGCGTCGCGAGGAAGACAAAGGCCGGTGGGCCCCGCGTGTCAGCCGGTGTTACTCTCTCCCACGGATCAGCTGTGGCTCTCGATCCGGTGTGGCTGCGCGGGTTAACCCCATGGCCCTCGGTGCGGCTTCGCTCTGATTGGTTGTAAAATTCCACATTTTCCTTCATATAAGGTTCAGTTGTAAATTGGTTGTTAACCCTAATGGAGACCAATTATAGCCATGCTTATAAACTTGATCTCATCAAATCTTTTCTTCTACTCATGTTTAAATTTATTAACATGAGGAATGAACTTCACCAATAAACTTAGATTAATTCTTTTGACCTCTCTTCAAAGTTTGGAATTATTTGAAGAAAGATTGCTAGGCCAATTTAATATGCAATACCAAATAGATATTCAAATTAATATAAATTGAATATATACTACTGTATATTTGTCCCTGTCAAAATTATTCAATTCAGAGGCCATAAATTTTTCTATGGTTTTCTAATATTCCAAATAGATTTCCTGCAAAGTTTCATAAATTTTGAACTCCATTTGCTATTTTAATTGAGACGCTTAGCAAATTCAAACCCTGTTTTGAATTCAAATTTTGAATTCTGTACAACTAGTTTGAACATCAAGATTTGGACACACACTCATGGTCAGCATAACTTGCTCGACTTATCCTCAAAGTTTCACAATTTTTGGAACTCAAATGCTATTTAAATCAGTGACACAATTGAATTTCCTCCAAATTCAAATTTGAATTTGAAATTCAATTGAAACTTGCTCCAAATCAAAATCCAATTGCAGAATCAAATTATAGATATTTATTTGAGCCTCCCCACAAAAATCTAGAATTTTTGGACAAAATTTGGTAGGAGAATTGAAGTTACAGGGAAGGGAAGTAGATAAGAGGAGGTGGGGCCCGCTGTCAGCCAAAGCACTCGAGTGAAACCCACGGGGGGTGCCCTGTCTCCAGATCGCCCCGCCGTTCGACGCCGGCAGCGCGCGACACCGCGACGTGTATGCATCCATGGAGCTGCTTCCCTGCTTGACGATGTGGCGCGCTCCCCTTTCCCCTCAGCCCCTATAAATACCCCTTGGTCGTCGCCGTTGGACACCATCTCGGTTCACGCCATTTTCGCCGCCCTTGTTCGACCGAGCTCTCGCCGACGAATGCATTCGTGTCTTCCCGAGCTGTAAGTAGATAAAAGGCGTGTCACAAACTCCTCTAGTATTCCATTTGGTCATTGATCGTGATACAGCTTATGCTTGGCATATTTTGAAGTTTCCCAGTCGTCGCCGAGGAAGCCGCATAGAAACCTTCACTGTCTCACCGTTAAACACCAGTTCCATACCATCTCCAGCCTCGATCCTTAAGCAAAAAGGTTCGCAATCCTCTCTAGTTCATGATCACAGAATCTAAGCTTATGACATGAAGTATAACTTGAGTTCTTGTTCGAGAACCGATCGGTCTCTCAATGGAACAGCAAAGCTTCGCGCTTAAATTCATTTCATTCTTGCAATCATCCTTAAATCTGGTTAGCAGATAGTTTCTGTGTGTCCTAAGGAAGCTCCATACCCAAAAACCCTGAGAGTTATCAACCGAGTATCTTAGATTTCAAGTTTTCGAGGCCTCCGGTTGAAAAACCGCACTTCGCTGTCGAACTCAACCTTGCCAGCGATTTCACCCCAATCTGACCCCCAAATCATACTCCTGGTGCTTCCAGGAATCTTGCCAAACTTTTCCCGAGGCTATTGAGCCATTCCCAAGCATTTCTGATGAAGACCGAAACCCTAGCTCCGCCGTCACCATCGCGCCGTCGTCTCCGGCCATCGCCGGCGTGATTGGACTCCACCATCGTCTTGCGCGGTCGATTTTAGGGTTGAGCGGTCACAGCGAGGCAGAACGGAGGTCGACGCACTTAAGTCCGGCGAAGCACCGCCGCGATTCCGGCGAGGAGCGCCGTCGCGTCGCGAGGTAGAAGAAGGCCTCTGGGGCCCACTTGTCAGCGCCTATTCGAACACCCGAGATCAGCTGCGGCTCTGGATCCAGTGTGGCTGCGTGGTTGAACTCCGTGACCCCGGTGTGGCCCAGATGCGATTGGTCCATTTAAATGAAGTGGGACCAGCCCCTTTTGTTTGAAATTTCCAATAGGAAAATAAATCCAGATCCAATCCAAATTAGAAAATTCATAACTTCTAGTAGAATTAACCAAAAATTCCCAAATAAATTTTGTTCGAACTAGCATGAAGAATACTATCAAGTGGTGCACTTGGAGTTGTATGAAGAGCCATGGAAATTTTTCCATAATTCAGATAAGCAAAATCCTTAAAGAATTCATTCCTATAGTTCTGTTAATTGGAAAATTCCCAATTTTGGTCAGAACCTTATAATTAATACATTTGATCTCCAGTAAAAGTTTCAAGCTCTTTGGATCTAAAATACTGGGTTGATTCATGTTCCAAATCCCTATGTAGTTGTAAATTGAGAAAAATAGAAAAATCAATTTCTAGAAATTTGCCCAAACTTTAAAAATCAGTTTCTTCCTGTAGGAAGCTCAGAAAATTGTGAAACAGATTTTCCTAGAACCAATGAGACCCCCTCTACATGATACAACCCTTGGTAGCCATGATACATCTCCAAAAATGTCAATCAAAATTTAGAGAAGCTTATTGTTTACCATAATTGTTAAGAATAACAAACATCCTTTATCATCTCCTATTCTTTGCAAGAGCCTTCTCTATAATCTCTAGTATCCACCATAAAAATCCCAAAGTCAATTAAGATAATTATCTTATTTTATCTTAATATACTCACCCCACCTTCAGCATATTAATTATTCACAAAATCATTTATACCTAGTATATGCATATCGTGTAGTAGCTGAAGTCGAGGAGCAGTCGGAAGCCTTGGAGGTCCAGCTGCCATAAACTAACATAGACTCGGACTCGCATTCAGGCAAGCCCCGGTTTGCATTTAAGTTCCTTACAGTGTTTTGTAGTTTATTTCACCTTACGTCTTCAGATGATTGTGCATTACGTTTAAGGTGTTTGACATCCACTTGCATGGCCCACAAAATCCTATGTAGTCTTGGGTAGGTCTACGACCCGTTGTATAGACTCTGCTATGCTTATGATCACAGGAATTCGGTAGAAGTCGAGTAGTTGGATTCTACTCGCGAGATAGGAATTTTGTCACACAGGATATTCTGGAATAAGAAAATGGTTTATGAATATGAAATTGAGACCGAGCAGTGGATAGGATGCTGTGAGACGTGGTCTCACGTGCGTATCCCTTCTTGTGTCGATTAAGGACCATTTCGTGTGCGGTCCTGCTGGACAAGCTTGAATTGTACCGGCGACATACTAGAGGAACGGGCTCCAGTAAACTGACATAGCTTGATACTGGTTTGTCGAGGCATTCCGTTCCGTTTTATAGGCGTGGGTTGAGGGCAGCAAGGTGTAAATCAGCTGGTGGGCACGTCAGAGTACGCCCTACGCAGTGACCTCCTGCTCGTGACGGATTGACCGGTTTGACATTCGAGTGTTTTGTGAAAGGTGGCCATATACGACTAGTACTGAATTGTTATGTAGGTACTACTGAAAGTACTCGCTGGCATTTCTGAAAGTGCGTATGTGTCGTGTTGTTCCGGGTATGTCCTGATTACAATCACCATCCCTTGCGGTAATAGAGTACCACTTGTTCACTGCGCTGTGACGTAGTAAATACTAAAGAAGTCAGGAGAATATGATATATTGGTTTATAAATTGCTTGAACAACCTTGTTTGGCTTAGAGATAGTACAATTAAAAGTTTACAGTTTTCCCATACTTTACCTGTAACAGCATTATGTGCCTTGTGCACGTCATATCATCGACAAAGTGTTTCTTGTTTGATTGTGGAGTCTATGATGTTCCGTGCCTGAGGAATGTCAGGTGCTAAATAAAACATGACTATAAGGATCCACTTGTAGGCGAGTCCTTATGCTTTACTTACCTATGTTTCGTACTCATCCTTGCATATGTCTAGTGATACGGGTTAGTCTTGCTGAGCCTTATGCTCACGTTTGCAGTTAACGAGTTTTTGCATATTATACGACTGATGACGGGTTTAATGACGAGGCTGCACCCCCTCCAGGGTTTACAGTCGAGTGGGAACCCTGCACGCTGCCGTGAATTGTGTGTTGCTAGTGCAAAGTATCCAGGGCATGGATGACTTTGCTTTTGCATAGCTAGTGCTGAGAGCAAAGCTATGATGTATAGTTCTCTTTCCTTCCGTTAGTACTTTTAAACTTCCGTTGTGCTTGTCAATAAAGACTTGGTATTGTAAATTTGTTCTCGTTCTATTCTTGTATACTGTTGGGTGTCGCATCAATACGACACCACCCAATGAGATCCTTGGAGGTCGGGATTTCGGTCTCCACAGACATAGTATGAGAGCATCATTGGGAACAATGTACTTGAAAAGAACATATTTTCAAAAATTAGGATTTGAGTGAGGAATTAGCTATATGCCCTTATAAGGAGTATTATTAGAATAAGATATACAGGTGGTAAACTAACTTATATGTTATTAATTCTGTAACAACGCTCCGATGTCAGGTAAGAGGTAAGGTACGCCACCGTAAGCGGATCGATTGCGGTAAGCTCACCATGCGAGAGGTAGCATGGAATATTTCCGTGGCTTGGCACAAAAATGTTAATAGGAGTCTCTGAAACTTTCTATGTTTCTGAGAACGTATGACACGCGGTACCCCAGCGTGCTTCAAAGTTAGTGGGAGCCCCCGTCGGGTGGTGTATAACCCGATAGTATGCCTCTCTAGAATCATTCATATTCTAAGGGAGCATGCGAAACACGTATGCCCGAGCGTGTATATGCCGGTTCGTACGGGAGTCTTTGCTGTACAAACGTATTTACATCCATGTACCTTGAGACATGACCTCGCTCGAGGGCGACTCACACTAGAGTCGTATGCATTTATTTTCATATGTATTATTGTGACTGCCTGTCGTGTTTCCCTGTGCCGCCCTTGAGGTGTGAAGGTGTGAAAGGGGATTGTTTGTCTTTTGCAGCATTGACTACGGTAGCAACCCGTGTAGCACACGTTTGCGAGTGAACGATACTAGGACCACCTATAAACGTATCCGGAAATAACCGGTTAGAATTTTCTTTGGTGAGGCACGTAGTACCGTCGGTATCAACTTTGATACTTGACCGCCCCCAACAACGACAAAATTGGATGCATTATATTTTGGAAAGTCCGACTATCAGGTGCTGGTAGGTTTGGACTCCGCAAAGATAAAAGTTCGATTCAACATGGGGTAGCACCAAGATTCTTGATTGCTGGCCAAAGTTTGCTCAACTTCGCCAGGTTTTAATTTTTGATAGTTTAAAATAAACATAGGGTTAGGAAATATGGATGAAAAGTTCTCGAATCCCTCTACAACTTTTCTGTTTACCATCAAGGCAGAAAAGCTTGATAATCTATTGAAATTTGGAGTATGCTTAAACTACTCCAGATAACCCTACCGTTGTACCAGTCTCATTAATTTTGTTATAACTCACTGTATAAAAGTCTTCTTCCTTATTGTTATATATATATGAAAAGGGTAGAAGCAGATCTACAGTTTTGTTATTTAAAGTTCCTCTTGATTCAAGTTGGAGGCAATTCAAATTTCGAGCTCAAAACAGTGAACTGCAGGGCTGCTGTTGAACATCAGTCAGTTCATCTGTCAAGTTTAGGTAGCTTTAGCTTTTGATTCAGAATAGTGACATGGTCATATTTATACATTTATTGAAAGCTTAGCAAGTTCTCAATCAACTTCGTGTTGTACTCGTGGCCTAAATCTTGGTATATCTGTGTTAAATTCCTATGGTTGCAAACTTGGTTCTGGCGGGTCAGAACTTGAACAGTTGGCACCTAGTTTAGAATTAGCACACTATACCTATGTAACAAATGTTTCATGGACGAAATCTTTTACCAATGGATTGTTAACTTGATTTTATACAATGTTTATTTTGTCATTACCTCAAAATATTGTCATGATATACCTGTACAAATTGTGGAAATCACCACATATACAGGGGAGGTTCTGTCAAAATTTCAAGAAAATTTGGGTCTACTCTAAATCTGTATAGATTTTATTCCCTAGCTCACCTGGAGCTGTATGAGTACAATATGGAAAGGCTGTAAAGTGTAATACAACTTTTGTATTCAATCCCACACCTGGTTCTGACGTTTCCTGTATGAAAATTTTGAATTTATACAGGAAGGTCAGCTGGAACAGACTGTGATTACAACTCCAGTTTTAAATTTTCTTAAACTGTTGAGAGTTGGAAACCTTCTCATTGTTCCAGTATCTTTTTCACAGATGGCTGATTTTATAGTATACTTACCAAACGGATGGGTGTTCCCGAATTGTACGCTTCTAAAGGGTTTTCCAGATTTGTTGATTGCAATGCTTCAATGGTTCGGCTATTGTGAAATACCGGACTATTGGGGCAAGGAGATTGATGATGGAGGGGTAACGAGGTGCACTATTTATGTAGATGTGCCTGATGCTTCATTAAATATTGGATGGGCCCCTTTTTCCATCCAAGTGCAAGGAATTCAATTGGAAGATACGTGGTGTTATGCCGCAAGAGTGGCCATCATGAGGTTTTGCAAACTTCATTACCATGCTATGGCTGGGACTCCATTCGAGCTCTTTCCGGTCGACGGTAGAGCCGGTGACGAGTGGGCAAGTCGGATGGTTGCAGAATATGGGCATACTGGAGAAGTACCCAAGATGATTTTAGCATCATATGCGGCATCAGCGTGTCAGGAGAGCCTTGATCAGCATGTTAGCCTTGGAAAAATGATGAGTGACCTGAAGCAGGCCTTTATTCGAGGGGATCACTTTGAAGGTGCCAATGACTTACTTAGGGCCATGGTTGCTCCCCTAAACCGCCGTTTAAACTTAAGGGAGAAGCGATGGCACCAGGCTGTTCAAGCTCGATTGGAGGCTCGCATGAAAACACAACACGCAGAAAGCGCGTTGGAAGCGAGTCAACACGAGGTGCAACTGTTGGATGAGCAGCTGAGTGAGGTGACTCAAGAAAGGGATCAATCCAGAGGGGAATCTCAGGATTGGAAGTCCAGTTGCAAAAATTCACAGAAGGAACTGGAAGACTTGAGGATGTTTCTTCTGCAGGGTGATGTGAAATATTTAGTTGCCGCAATGTCATCTATGGTGGGTGGGGTAGCAACTCTTGCTCCCACAACCGCACCTATGGCACCAACTTCGAATGAAGAAGAAGAAGAAGATCCCGAGGAACTCGACTACGTCGAGTAGGACGTATTGGAGTGGGATGTGGCAGCACTTCTGCCATCACGAGGCAACATATAGTTTAATAGTTGCTCGTGTGTTTCTTTTGTGACTATGTTTGTGTCATATTAAGAATAGTAGTGGGTATGTCTAAGCTGATAAGATGTGTATGACATCTCATGGGAACCAAGTATGGTAGAGATGTATTTCCATAGTGGGAGTCCATCATTTTGAAGTACACTACTGTAAACTTGGTCATGAGATAATATATCTTGTATAAAGTTTGTACTTTATCAATATATGTGAATGTGATGCACTTATTTCCTTATCAAAAAGTCATGCTACTGAATGATAAATTGGATAAAGGAAAGAAAACATGTGCTGATTTTAAGTCATTTGGATGCAGAATGGTCCGTACTCGCTCGACACATGAAATGGGGGGGATCCAGTCGTGGTCGTGAGGATGAATCTCCAACCCAGGAGACAGCTGCAACGCTGCAGCAACAAGGTCCTCCACCACCACCTCCGGAACTTCCAAGGATTCTAGCGGAGGTTCTCGCCGCAGTTCTTGGCTCGCGCGACGAGCAAACGGAGTTACTACGGACTCTGGTCCAGCATTCGTCCCGTCAAGGAGGGCAACCAGATGCGGGTACACGACAACCTTCTCCGAGTTTGTACTCGGATTTCATGTCAACGCACCCGCCGGTTTTCATGGAGGCCAATGAACCATTGGAGGCGGACAACTGGCTTCGCTCCATTGAACAGAAGTTCGGTTTACTACGAGTGACCGAACATCAGAAGACCCTATTCGCGGCCCAACAACTACAAGGGTCCGCTGGTGCGTGGTGGGCGAATTATCTTGCCGCACAACCAGTCGGCTACGCCGTGAGCTGGGAGGAGTTTCGAGAGGCGTTTCGCGCCTATGACATACCTTACGGTGTGATGAGAAGGAAGCTTCAAGAGTTCTTGGAGCTGAAACAAGGAGGAAGGAGTGCTTACGAGTACTCCAAGATATTCAACCACTTGGCCCAATATGCTCAGGACCAAGTGAATACTGAAGATCGGAAGCGGGAATGCTTCTATCGGGGTTTGAACCCCAAGATGGAGGACAAGCTTGCCTTGTTCAACAGCGGCAACTTCAAAAACATGGTCAATACCGCCATCGTGCAGGAGGACGCTACTAGGGAGCTGTTCTTTGACAAGAAGAAAAGGAGTGCTCTGCAGGGCAGCGGAGGAGGTATTCCTCAGAAATACAGCATGGTGTATCGATCACCATCCGACCAGAGGTGGCAGCCACCATCGCGACCACCGATGTTTCGTGGTCGCCCATTCAACAATGCCGGTTTCTGCCCACAACAGCAACAGGGGATGATTCCGCATGCACCTCTACCTCCACCACGTGCACCGGGATTCCGTCCTCCATTTCGTACCAGTCAGAACCGTACACGTTCTATACGTGTGGATGTACGGGACACTTCTCTAAGGACTGCCCGCAGAGCGGAGGACAGTCATCATACCAGGGGGCAAACCAGCCTCACAACCAGCCCAAGAAGCCAGCCACCAGAACTGACAATGTCCACCACCTCGCCATCGAGGATGTTTCGGAAGGCGCACCCGTACTCACGAGTACGTTCTCTCTCATTGGTCATCTCATAGTCATCCTTTTTTACTCTGGTGCTTCCCATAATTTTATTAGCAAGTCTTATGTCAATCAATACCAATTGTCTATCATTTCCACAAAAACCCCATATATAATTTGTTCACCGGGAGGCAAAGTAGTAGAAGATAAGATGGTCCATAAGGTACCTCTTAATCTGGGTGGGAACATATACCCTATCTCTCTCATTATATTGGAGCATCAGAAATTACATGTCATTTTAGGAATGGCATGGTTGCAATACAACGGTGCTATTATTGACATCATTCCTCGGAGAATATATCTAAATTCACCGGTCCACTCTCCCCAAATTCTCACTCTTGAGAGTAATATCCACGTGCCTCCAACTGCTCATAACACTGAAGCCTGTAAAGTCGAAGATATTCCGGTAGTATGTGAGTATCCGGACGTTTTTCCCAAAGATCTTCCTGTATGCCACCAGAAATAGATGTCGAGTTTAAGATTGAACTGGTATCGGGAACAGTGCCAATCTCGAGAAGGCCGTATAAGATGGCACCTAAAGAACTGGCAGAACTGAAAGAGCAACTGAATGAACTGTTGGACAAGGGTTTCATTCGTCCAAGTTTTTCACCTTGGGGCTGTTCTGCACTGTTTGTGGAAAAGAAGGATAAAACATTGAGACTATGTGTGGACTATCGTCCACTCAATGCTGTCACAATCAAGAACAAGTATCCACTACCCCGTATCGATATTCTGTTCGATCAGTTGGTAGGTGCTCGGGTATTTTCAAAGATGGATCTTCGCTCTGGTTATCATCAGATCAGGATGCGGCCAGAGGATATAACTAAGACAGCATTCTCGACGAGGTATGGATTATATGAGTACCTTGTCATGTCCTTCAGATTAACCAATGCACCGGCCCATTTCATGTATCTCATGAATTCGGTATTCATGCCGGATTTGGACAAGTTTGTCGTGGTCTTCATCGATGACATCCTTGTATACTCAAAGTCCAAAGAAGAACATGCACAACTTTTGCACATCGTGCTCCAGCGATTGCAGGACCACAAGTTGTATGCTAAGTCCAGCAAATGTGAGTTCTGGATCAACCAAGTGCCATTTCTGGGGCACATCATCTCTGCCGAAGGGATTGCAGTTGATCCAAGCAAGATTAAGCAAGTACTCAAATGGGAGTCTCCCAAGTCTGTGCATGAAGTTCGAAGTTTCCTGGGTTTAGCTGGATATTACCGGAGGTTCATCCCAAGCTTTTCCAAGATAGCTAAACCAATGATGGAACTTCTGAAGCAAGAAAAGATGTATACTTGGACAAAGGAATGTGAGGAGGGTTTCCGAGCATTGGTAAAACACCTCACAAAAACACCAGTATTAGCCCAACCAGACACAACAAGATCCTTTGATGTTTATTGTGATGCATCTGGAATTGGTCTGGGTTGCGTATTAATGCAAGACAGAAGGGTGATCGCTTATGGATCCCGATAGCTTCGGAACCATGAGCAGCATTATCCGACTCATGATCTTGAACTCTCTGCCGTGGTACTAGCATTAAAGATGTGGAGACACTATCTATGGGGCAACCTAGTACATCTCTACACCGATCACAAAAGCTTGAAGTACATCTTTACCCAGAAATAATTAAATATGCGACAACAAAGATTGTTGGAGTTAATCAAAGACTACGAGATTGAGATCCACTACCATCCTGGTAAGGCAAATGTAGTCGCCGATGCGTTAAGTCGCAAGTCCCATATCAATAACCTTTCTATCACCTTGCTAGAGGAAGAAGAACCGAGTCTCTACTTGGTTCCGTATGGGGCACTCTACAACCTAGCCCTCTTTCCTACCATAAGGGAGGAAATTATGGAGGCCCAGAAGGAGGACAAGGGCATATCCCATATTCGTCAACGAATAAAAAAGGGGGAAATGAAGTGTTTCCGAGGTGACGATGACGGTACCATCTGGTTCAAAGACTGCATTGCGGTACCCCGCAATGTGGCACTTCGGAAGAAAATTTTGGACGAGGCTCATTTGTCCAAATATTATATTCATCTGGGGAGTAACAAATTGTACCAAGACTTGAAGAAGATATTTTGGTGGACTCGGATGAAAAGAGAAATAGCGAAGTATGTATCCGAATGTGATACATGTCGACGAGTGAAAGCCGACCATCTGAAAGCAGTTGGACAATTACAACCGTTAAGCATACCCGTCTGGAAATGGGAGGACATTAGCATGGATTTCATTGTTGGATTACCTCTCACTTTTCGCAAACATGACTAGATTTGGGTGATAGTCGACCGACTCACCAAGTCAGCTCACTTTATTCCAGTCAATGTCAAGTATGTGGCACGGCAATATGCAGAGCTGTATATTGCCAGGATCTTATGCTTACACGGAGTACCCCACACTATCATATCAGATCGTGGAACTTTGTTTGTTGCTCGATTTTGGGAGCAGCTCCACGCATCTCTAGGTACCCAATTGATTCGAAGCTCAGCTTACCACCCACAGACTGATGGTCAAACAGAACGAGTAAACCAAGTACTAAAGGATATGCTCCGCGCCTGTGTCATTCACCATGGTAAGAATTGGGATGATCATCTACCATTGGCGGAGTTTTCATACAACAATGGTTATCAGACTAGCATTCAAATGGCACCATATGAAGCTCTTTATGGCCGGAAGTGCCGCACACCGTTGTACTAGTGTGAATCCGGTGAACAAGTAACATATGCTACAGACATGGTAAAGATAGCCGAAGATTGAGTACGAGTTATTCAAGCCAACCTCAAGGCTGCTCAGTCTCGCCAGAAAAGCTATGCGGACAAACGACGTCAACCGCTTCATTTTGATATTGGGGATCACGTTTATCTTCGCGTATCTCCAATGAAAGGGATTCATCGCTTCGGAGTAAAAGGGAAACTAGCTCCGCATTTCATCGGACTATTCGCAATAAGTGAGCAATGCGGACCTGTAGCCTACCGGTTAGAGCTGCCAGCATCGCTTTCAGGGGTCCACAATGTGTTCCACATTTCACAACTGAGAAAATGTCTCAAGGCCCCAGCGGAAGTCCGTATGGAGTATTTGGAAGCTCTCCAACCAGATCTTACTTACTCCGAACATCCAACCCAGATAATTGATGAGAAGACTCGTACCACAAGAAACCGCACCTTGCGTTTCTACAAGGTCTTGTGGGGAAACCACACCGCTGATGAAGCAACGTGGGAAAGCGAGGAATATCTTAAAGCCAATTATCCGAACTTGTTAACATCATCTGTTCGTTAGGTTTTTTCTTTTTATCCTTCCTTTTGTAATCTCGGGACGAGATTCTTTTAAGGGGGGAGGAATGTAAAATCCCACATTTTCCTTCATATAAGGTTCAGTTGTAAATTGGTTGTTAACACTAATGGAGACCAATTATAGCCATGCTTATAAACTTGATCTCATCAAATCTTTTCTTCTACTCATGTTTAAATTTATTAACATGAGCAATGAACTTCACCAATAAACTTAGATTAATTCTTTTGACCTCTCTTCAAAGTTGGTAATTATTTGAAGAAAGGTTGCTAGGCCAATTTAATATGTAGTACCAAATAGATATTCAAATTAATATAAATTGATATACTATTGTATATTTGGCCCTGTCAAAATTATTCAATTCAGAGGCCATAAATTTTTCTATGGTTTTCTAATATTCCAAATAGACTTCCTGCAAAGTTTCATAAATTTTGAACTCCATTTGCTATTATAATTGAGACACTTAGCAAATTCGAACCCTTTTTTGAATTCAAATTTTGAATTCTGTTCAACTAGTTTGAACATCAAGATTTGTACACACACTCATGGTCAGCATAACTTGCTTGACTTATCCTCATAGTTTCACAATTTTTGGAACTCAATTGCTATTTAAATCAGTGACACAATTGAATTTCCTCCAAATTCAAATTTGAATTTTAAATTCAATTGAAACTTGCTTCAAATCAAAATCCAATTGCAGAATCAAATTCTAGATATTTATTTGAGCCTCCCCACAAAAATCTAGAATTTTTGGACAAAATTTGGTAGGAGAATTGAAGTTACAGAGAAGGGAAGTAGATAAGATGAGGTGGGGCCCACTGTCAGCCAAAGCACTTGAGTGAAACCCATGGGGGGTGACTTGTCTCCAGCTCGCACCGCCGTTCGACGCCGGCAGCGCGCGACACCGCGACGCGCATGCATCCACAGAGCTGCTTGCCTGCTTGATGCCGTGGCGCGCTCCCCTTTCCCCTCAGCCCCTATAAATACCCCTTGGCCGTCGCCGTTGGACACCATCCCGGTTCACGCCATTTTCACCGCCCCTGTTCGACCGAGCTCTCACCGATGACTGCAGCCGTGTCTTCACGAGCCGTAAGTAGATAAAAGGCATGTCACAAACTCCTCTACGTATTCCATTTGGTCATAGATCATGACACAACTTCTGCTTGGCATATTTTGAAGTCTCCCAGTCGCCGCCGAGGAAGCCGCCGAGAATCCTTCACTATCTCGCCATCGAACACTAGTTCCAGACCATCTCCAGCCTCGATCCTTTAAGCAAAAAGGTTTGCAATCCTCTCTAGTTCATGATCACAGAATCTAAGCTTATGACATGAAGTATAACTTGAGTTCTTGTTCGAGAACCGATCGGTCTCTCAATAGAACAGCAAAGCTTCATGCTTAAATTCATTTCATTCTTGCAATTATCCTTAAATCTGGTTAGAAGATAGTTTATGTGTGTCCTAAGGAAGCTCCATGCCCAAAAACCCTGAGAGTTATCAACCGAGTATCTTAGATTTCAAGTTTTCGAGGCCGTCGGTTGAAAAACCGCACTTCGCCGTCGAACTCAACCTTGCCTGCGATTTCACCCCAATTTGACCCCCAAATCATACTCGTGGTGCTTCCAGGAATCTTCCCGAACTTTTTTCAAGGCTATTGAGCCATTCCCAAGAATTTCCGACGAAGACCGAAACCCTAGCTCCGCCGTCACCGTCGCGCCGCCGTCTCCAGCCATCACCGGCTTGATTGGACTCCACCATCGGCTTGCACGGACGATTTTAGGGTTGAGCGGTCATAGTGAGGCCGAACAGAGGTCGACACACCTAAGTCCGGTGAAGAACCGCCGCGATTCCGGCGAGGAGCGCCGTCGCGTCGCGAGGTAGAAGAAGGCCTCTGGGCCCCACTTGTCAGCGCCTATTCGGACGCCCGGGATCAGCTGCGGCTCTGGATCCGGTGCGGCTGCGCGGTTGAACTCCGTGACCCCAGTGTGGCCCAGATGCGATTGGCCCATTCAAATGAAGTGGGACCAGCCCCTTTTATTTGAAATTTCCAATAGGAAAATAAATCCAGATTTAATCCAAACATAGAAAATCCATAACTTCCAGTACAATTAACCAACAATTTCCAAATAAATTTTTTTAGAACCAGCATGAAGAATACAGTCCAGTGGTGCACTTGGAGTTGTATGAAAAGGCATGGAAATTTCCCCATAATTCAGATAAGCAAAATGCTTAAAGAATTCATTCCTACAATTCTGTTAATTGGAAAATTCCCAATTTTGGTCAGAACCTTATAATTAATACATTTGATCTCCAGTAAAAGTTTCAAGCTCTTTGGACTTAAAATAATGGGTTGATTCATGTTCCAAATCTCTATGTAGCTATAAATTGAGAAAATAGAAAAATCAATTTCCAGAAATTTACCCAAACTTTTAAAATCAGTTTCTTCCTGTAGGAAGCTCAGAAAATTGTGAATCAAATTTTCCTATAACCAGTGAGACCCCCTATACATGATACAACCCTTGTTAGCCATGATACGTCTCTAAAAATTTCAACCAAAATTTAGAGAAGCTTATTTCTTACCATAATTGTTAAGAATAACAAACATCCTTGATCATATCCTATTCTTTGCAAGAGTCTTCTCTATAATCTCTAGTATCCACCATAAAAATCCCAAAGTCAATTAAGATAATTATCTTATTTTATCTTAATATACTCACCCCACCTTCAACATATTAATTATTCACAAAATCATTTATACCTAGTATATGCATATCGTGTAGTAGCTGAAGTCGAGGAGCAGTCGAAAGCCTTGGAAGTCCAGCTGCCATAAACTAACATAGACTCAGACTCGCATTCAGGCAAGCCCCGGTTTGCATTAAGTTCCTTATAGTGTTTTGTAGTTTATTTCACCTTACGTCTTCATATGATTGTGCATTACGTTTAAGGTGTTTGACATGCACTTGCATGGCCCACAAAATCCTATGGAGTCTTGGGTAGGTCTACGGCCCATTGTGTAGACACTGCTATGCTTATGATCATAAGAATTCGGTAGAAGTCGAGTAGTTGGAATCTACTCGCGAGATAGAAATTTTGTCACACGGGAGATTCTAGAATAAGAAAATGGTTTATGAATATGAAATTGAGACCGAGCAGTTGGATAGGATGCAGTGAGACGTGGTCTCACGTGCGTAGCTCTGCTTGTGTCGATTGAGGACCGTTTCGTGTGCGGTCCTGCTGGACAAGCTTGAATTGTACCGGCGACATACTGGAGGAATGGGCTCCAGTAAACTGACGTAGCTTGATACTGGTTTGTAGAGGCATTCCGTTCCGTTTTATAGGCGTGGGATGAAGGCAGCAAGGTGTAAATCAGCTGGTGGGCACGTCAGAGTACGCCCCACACAGTGACCTCCTGCTTGTGACGGATCGACCGGTTCGACATTCGAGTGTTTAGTGAAAGGTGGCCATATACGACTAGTACTGAATTGTTATGTAGGTACTGCTGAAAGTACTCGCTGGCATTTCCAAAAGTGAGTATGTGGCATGTTATTCCGGGTATGTCCTGATTGCAATCACTGTCCCTCGCGGTAATAGAGTACCACTTGTTCACTACGCCGTGACAAAGTAAATACTAAAGAAGTCAGGAGAATATGATATATTGGTTTATAAATTGCTTGAACAACCTTGTTTGGCTTAGAGATAGTACAATTAAAAGTTTATAGTTTCCCCATACTTTAACTGTAACAGCATTATGTGCCTTGTGCACGTCATATCATCGGCAAAGCGTTTCTTGTTTGATTGTGGAGTCTATGATGCGCCGTGCCTGAGGAATGTCAGGTGCTAAATAAAACATGACTATAAGGATCCACTTGCAGGCGAGTCCTTATGCTTTACTTACCTATGTTTAGTACTCATCCTTGCATATGTCTAGTGAGACGGGTTAGTCTTGATGAGCCTGATGCTCATGTTTGCAGTTAACGAGTTTTTACAGATTATATGACTGATGACGGGTTTAATGACGAGGCTGCACCCCCTCTAGGGTTTACAGCCGAGTGGGAACCCTGCACGCCGCCGTGAATTGTGTGTTGCTAGTGCAAAGTATCCAGGACATGGATGACTTTGCTTTTGCATAGCTAGTGCTGAGAGCGTAGCTATGATGTATAATTCTCTTTCCTTCCGTTAGTACTTTTAAACTTCCGTTGTGCTTGTCAATAAAGACTTGGTATTGTACATTTGTTCTCGTTCTATTCTTGTATACTATTGGGTGTTGCATCGCACGACACCACCCAATTAGATACTTGGAGGTCGGGATTCCAGTCCCCACATTGGTCCATTTAAATGGAGTGGGGCCAGCAGGTTTATTTAAACTTTCCAATACGAAAATAATTCTAAGTTTTGAACAAACTTCAAAAATCCATTACTCCTAGTAGAATTGCTCAAAAAATTCCAAATAAATTCTGGTAGACTCATCTTGATCCCTAATTTGCATTGGTGCAATTGTTTGGACATGAAAGTCACAGAATGTTCATAATTAATTCCTTTGGGCTAATTGCTTGGGAAATTCAGTACTCCTATTCTGTTAATTGGAAAATTCCAAATTTTAATCAGAATAATATTAAATATACATTTGATGTCCAGTAAAAATTTCAAGTTCATTGGACTTCATTTACTGGACCAAACAGTGTTCATTACCTATGTCAATTGAAAAATGGAAAATGTCCAGAACCATTTTCAGCTTTTTCCCCAAATTTGTAAAATCAGTTTCTCCCTGTAGGAAGATCATAAAAATATGAAACAAATTTTCCCAGAACTAGTGAGACCCCCTCTACCATGGACATCCACTTTTAGCCATGACAAAGCTCGAGAATTGCAACCAAAATTCAGAGAAGCCTTTTAGTGTTGGAATTTTAGAGACAACAAGCTTCGTTGAACATCTCCATTTTTTTGGTCCAGATCTTCCTCATAGAACATAGTGTCCACTTAAAAATCCCAAAGCCAATTAAAATCATTTACATACCTTATCAGTATTTATAAGATCTTCTCTATAGTTTCTATATCACTCATGTACTTTATATATTGCACATCATAGAGTGACCTACATCGAGGAGGACCCGGAGGCCTTGGACAGCATCCTCCCAGACGCTAACTTTCCCTCCGACTCGCAACCAGTCAAGCCCCAGTTTGCATTTAAGTGTTAATTCAATGTTTCTATTTGTATCACTTAAGTCAAGGATGATGTTTCTGCATTAGGGCTAAGGTGCTTGTTACTCCACCTGCATGACCTACAAATTTTATAGAGTATTGGGTAGGTCTACAGCCCAACGAGTAGAAAATGCTATGCTTAAGTTTCAGGAGTCCGGTAGAAGTCGAGTAGTTGGAATCTACTCACGAGATAGGATTTTATCACACGGGAAATAATTTGATCAAGGAATGATTTATGAATATGAAATTGAGACCGAGCAGCGGGTAGGATGTAGCGAGACGTGGTCTCACGTGCGTAGCCCTGCTTGTGTCGATTGAGGACCGATCCGTGTGCGGCCCTACTGGACAAGTTTGAATTGTACCAGATGCATACTTACTATATGGAAACTAGGAAACCGATGTAATTGGTTAACCTGAGTGTCGAGGCTTACCCTACCATTTTATAGGAGTGGGCTGTGGGTAGCAAGGTGTAAATCTGCCGGCGGGCATAGAAGATGCTCCGCGCGGGGACCTCCTGCCCGTTACGGAAGGACCAGTTCGACATTTGGGTTTCCTTTGAAAGGTTGTTGCATACAACATAGTATTGAAGTGTGATTTGATCCACTTCCAAAATGGGTGTATGTGACGTGTTATCCGGGTGTGTCCTGATTGCAATCACTATCCCTCGCAGTTATTTGAGTACCGCTTGTTCACTGTGCTGTGACATAGTAAATACTGAAGAAGTCAGGAGAATACGATGTATGGAATTATAATAGTTTTGATATTTTGGTTGCTGTCAATGATGCTCACTAAAGTTATTTTATTAAACCTATAAGCTGCTGTTAATAACTAAAAAATTAAGGATCAACATTTAGGCACTTTACTGCAATATTTATGCCTATGTTAAGTATCCCTGCATATAGAGTTCCTTGTTTAGGTGAGCCGGTTAAGTCTTGCTGAGTCTCTATGCTCACGGTGGCTATATTAAGTTGTTTGCAGGTGAGACTTATGAGGAAGGGCCCGGGATGAGGCGATGCCCCCGTCGGGGTATACCGCCGAATGGGAGCCCTGCATGCCGCAGTAAATAGTGTATGACTAGTGTGTAGCATCCGCGGGCTGGAAGGCTGCACTTTTGCACAGCTAGGCTGAGAGTTTAGCTATGACTATTATCTTCCACTATATATTAAGTATTGTAAAAGACTCCTGCAGTTTATATAAATAAAATTTTGTATTTTGTCGTATTCTTTTCGTGTGTGCTGTTGGGTGCCGCATCACACGTCACCACCCTCTGCAATTCCTGGAATGTGCGGACCTGGTCCTCACAGTGTAATGGAATCCAAATTTGTTATGTTTCCCTGTGACGATTACCAAAAGACATTGTTCACTGCTCAACAACTCCATGGAGCTGCCGAAGCTTGGTGGGCAGAATATAGTGCAACTCGCCCTGAAGGTCATCAGATAGCATGGAATGAGTTTCGTGAGGCTTTCCGTGCTTGTCATATTCCGACAGGGATTATAAAGACCAAGTATGACGAATTCATTGAACTCAAGCAAGGGGACATGAGTGTCCATGAGCATTTTAAGGAGTTCGACCATTTGGCACAATATGCGCCCGACTATGTTAATATAGAAAAGTTGAGATGTGATCACTTCTTCAGAGGGCTAAGAGTCAAACTTTGAGCTAGTTTTGCGTTGTTCAATCACAGGAAGTACAATGAGTTAGTCAATGCCGCTATCCTACAAGAAAAGGAAGATCTTTGTCTTCAAGCGGAGAAGAGAAAACGGAGTACTCTGCATGACAACACTAGTGTTGTTGCTCAGAAATATCGGTTGGTATATCGTTCGCTATCCGGTCAAGAATGGCAGCCATCGGTCCCACCATCATATCAAAGTCGCCCGCTACTTGCATCAAGTTTTGAATCACCCCCAAAGCAGCAGCACATAAATTCTTATCCATCTCCACCGCAGCCAGAGATACCCAATTTTCATCTACAAGTCAGCGCTGAACCGACTAAATATTTGTGCTTCACTTGTGGTCTTGTGGGTCACTTTACTAGATATTGTCCAGAGAGAAATCAAAGCTGCAGCCAGTCATCATTTCAACATTCAAGTCAGTTTCCCAATCAGCAGCAAAAGAAATCAAAGCTTGGCATTGTCCACTATACTACAATTGAGGGTGTACCAGAAGGAGAACTCGTGTTAACGGGAATGTTCACACTCAACAATATACCTATATTGATTCTCTTTGATTCCGGTGCTACACATAATTTCATAAGTCAATCCTTTGTGTTCAAGCACCAGCTTCCAACCACTACCACAAAACATCGATATCTTATATCTTCAACCGGAGGTAATATTACCCCAAGTGATAATATCTCTCGAGCACCATTATGTTTGGGTGGTAGAATATATCCCACTACTCTTATCATCCTTGAAGGTCAAAAGATTGATGTAATCTTGGGAATGTTGTGGTTAAGCAACCATGAAGCTGTTCTAAACATCAGTCCTCGCACCCTTGAGCTCAACTCTTCAACTCACGGCCACCACACCTTAATTCTCGAGAACATGGTTCATGAAAATGCAGCAGTGAATCATTCCGAAATAAGTAAGTTGGAAGGCATTCCAGTGGTCCGTGATTTCGCAGATGTATTCCCTGAGGATTTTCCAGGCATGTCGCCCGACCGAGATGTTGAATTCAAGATTGAATTAATACCAGGAACTACACCTATCTTTCGACGACCATATAGAAGGGCACCCAAGGAGTTAGTTGAATTAAAGGAGCAGCTGAATGACTTATTGAGTAAAGGTTTCATTCGTCCGAGCTCATCACCTTGGGGATGCTCAGCTCTCTTTGTCAAGAAGAAGGACAAGACATTGAGACTATGCGTGGATTACCGTCCTCTTATGGTCATGACTATCAAGAACAAATATCCACTACCACGCATTGACCTACTCTTTGATCAACTAGTGGGTGCTTAGGTATTTTCTAAAATGGATCTTCGGCCTGGTTATCATCAGATTAAGATACGACCATAAGATATACCGAAGACGACATTCTCCAAGAGATACGTACTTTATGAGTATTTTGTTTTTCATTCGGTCTCACAAATGCTCTAGTGCATTTCATGTACTTGATGAATTCAGTATTTATGCCAGAGTTATACAAGTTCGTCGTGGTGTTCATCATTGATATTTTGGTCTACTCCAAGTCAGAAGAGGAACATACAAAACATCTCAAGATCGTGCTTCAATGACTGCGTGATCACAAGTTATATGCCAAGTTTAGTAAATGTGAGTTCTGGATTAATCAAGTTCCATTCCTTGGTCATATTATTTCAGCAGAAGTAATAGCTGTGGATTCGAGTAAAGTGGTACAAGTTCTGAAATGGCAATCTCCCACATCCGTACATGAAGTCTGTAGTTTCTTGGGTTTAGCAGGCTATTATCGGAGATTTGTTCCAAGTTTCTCAAAGATTGCTAAACCTATGAAGGATTTATTAAAGAAGGGCAGCAAGTATATATGGAGTGAATCATGTTAGGAAGCCTTCAAAACTCTAGTGAAGCATCTCACAACAGCCCCGATCTTGGCTCAACCCGATACAACAAAATCTTTTGATGTTTATTGTGATGCATCTAGCATCGGATTGGGCTGTGTACTTATGCAAGATGGAAGAGTAATTGCATATGGATCAAGGAAATTCTGAAATCATGAACACAACTATCTGACAAAAGATTTAGAGTTGGCAGCAGTAGTTCTAGCACTGAAGATGTGGAGGCACTACTTAATGGGAAATCTAGTGCATCTCTACACAGATCATAAAAGTTTGAAGTACATATTCACTCAGAAGGAATTAAATATGAGACAATGGAGATGGTTATATTTAATCAAAGACTATGAACTTGAGATTCATTATCATCCCGGCAAGGCCAATGTGGTTGCTGACGCACTTAGTCGAAAGTCTCACGTTCATAATTTGACCATCGGTCCTATGGAAGAAGATGAACCAAGTCTTTTTGTGATTCCTTATGGAGCTTTCTATAACCTTGCTCTCATACCTACAATCAGAGAGGAGATTGTAGAGGCCCAGAAGAAAGACAAGGGAATGTCTCATATTTAGAGAAGACTTAAAAGCGGAGAAATGAAATGTTTCTGGGAAGATAAACAAGGAACTTTATGGTTCAAGAATCGAATAGTGATACCCCGGGACATGGACCTGCGGAAAAAGATTTTGGATGAGACTCACTTTTCCAAATATTCAATCCACCCTGGTAGCAATAAAATGTACCAAGATCTCAATACTAAATTTTGGTGGACACGTATGAAGAGAGAAATAGCAAAGTATGTGTCCGAGTGTGACACATGTCGGAGAGTGAAAGCTGACCACATGACGAAAAGCGGACTGCTGCAACCATTGAAAATACCGGCATGGAAATGGGAGGATCTGAGTATGGATTTCGTTGTCAGATTGCCTCTCACCTTTCACAAGCACGATTCCATTTGGGTGATCGTTGACCATTTAGCTAAGTTAGCACATTTTATTCCAGTGCATACAATGTACAATGCGAAGAAATTTGTGGATTTATATATATCCAGAATTATGTGCTTATATGGAGTTCCCCACGCTATTGTATCAGACAGAGGATCGTTGTTTGTTGCTCGTATCTGGGAGCGGCTACACGCATCATTGGGAACGAAGTTAATTCGTAGATCCGCATATCACCCTCAAATCAACGGACAAACTGAGAGGGTAAATCAGATACTTGAGGATATGTTAAGAGCATGTGCCATACACTATGGTAAAAATTGGGATGATCATTTATCGTTGGTGAAATTCTCATATAACAACGGATATCAATCTAGTATCAAAATGGCACCCTATGAAGCACTCTATGGCAGAAAGTGTCGTACGCCACTCAACTGGTGTGTATCTGGAGAACGAGTGATCTATGGGATTGGTCTGGTAAATGAAGCTAAAGAGCAAGTAAAGCTTATTCAAGCTAATCTCAAAGTCGCTCAGTCTCGGCAAAAGAGTTATGTGGATAAATGACATCGTCCTTTAAGGTTTAACATCGGCGACCACGTGTATCTCCGTATCTCTTCGATGAAAGGAATTCATCTATTCGGAGTAAAAGGAAAGTTGGCACTGAGATTCATCGGTCCATTTGCTATCACTGAAAGATGTGGTCCCGTTGCTTACAGATTGGAGTTACCAACAGCTCTAGCTGATGTTCACGACATTTTCCACATATCCCAATTACGGAAATGTCTCAAGCCCTCTACCGACATCCACATAGAAGGATTGGAAGAATTGAAACCGGATCTCACCTACGTCGAGCATTCAATCCGGATTATCGATAAAAAGTGTCGTGTCACAAGGAGTCGGACGATGTGGTTTTATAAAGTACATGATACCGTCATATCTTCGTTAATCCCTCTATCGTTTCTTCTCACTTTTGAACCCCGGGACGAGATTCATTTAAGGGGGGGATGTAAAATCCCATTAAAAACTAGTATTCCATTCAGTTTTTAAGAAAATAATGTTCAGAGGGAAGAAAAATAAAATGTAGTCTAGTGAGGATTTAAATAATTCAAATGCTGGGACCTAAAGATTCATACTTGTTCAGACTTCAAGTTTGAATCAGCAAATATTAGGAATTGAAATCAGAAATTAATAAATGGAATCGATTTAATCTCCTTGCTGGTGTTATAAATTACGAAGAAAGAATAAGAACAGAAACCCTAGAGATTGATTCAAATTCAAATATGAATTTCCAAATTTAACATTAGCAAATAAACTGAATTTTAGTGCACCATTATTTTCATTGCCATCAAAATAGAACATAGTTCAATTCTTAATAAATTTGGAAATCATTAGCCGCAGATATTTGTAGAATTGCAAGGATAAGGGGGAGTGATAAGTGGACCCCACCTGGCAGTGGTACAGACCGTCAACCGACTCTGTTTTCCCCATGTCAGCAGCAGCTCACAGCGTGACACCGAGTCAGCTTCATGCGCCACATCCCGATCGTTTTCTCCAGCCTGGAGTGCACTGCAGAGCACTCTTATCTTTGCTCCCGAGTTGCTCATCTTCAATACATCACTCTGCCTCGCTCGAGTTGCCTTTCCCGTTCAAGCCCTGCTCTGTTCGAGTTTTTCCCGTCTGCTGCCCCTGTCAACATCGCCGATGCCTCTAGCAGAGTTGCTGCACCAGTGAAGCCTTGTCAAGCTGCGAGGAGCCGTCCTCTACTTCCCCGACGTCAACAACCGGTGCCTTCTCGAGCTGCTCGCGGGAACGGAGTGGAATTGTTATCGTCCTTCCCTCTGCACCGCTTCCTTCGGTTCCACGACGCCCAGCCACCTCCGCCCTTTCTCACCTCGTTCGGCGCGCAAAAAGGTTTCCCCTACCCTCTTATTTAATCCCTAGGAGTTGCTCCGTCATGCTTCCTTGGCATCGTGTTTCAAAGTTTCCCGTCTGCAGCCACCATGAACAACCGGATTTCCCCGTAGAAATTCCGTTTCCACAATAGGTTATTCTCCAATTCCATTAGAGAAAGCATTCTATACTTTCCTGTGATTAGCCTCGAACAAAAGGAAATGGAAATGATGAGTCTATTCCCCAGGAACCCAAATTTCACCATCGGCGGCCATGAAACCTAGCTTTTCCGGTGACAATAATTTCCAGTGATTTTCCCTCCTATTTGCCTCCATTTTCATCTCCCTAATGCCTCCTTGAAGATTTACGATCTATTCCCGAGCCTCAAACACATTCTACTTGCTCGGTCGATCTCGTCGGAGTGTTGTTGCCGCCGCCGCCGTTGGGACAGCTTCTCTGGCGAAATTTGGCCGTTGCCGACCCCTCCTTCTTGTTCCTCGTGGCCTAATTCATTGGAGATGCCGTCCGCAGAGAGTTTTGGGGCCGCAGAACTCAGTGCCAGCGAATGCGCCGCCACTTTCCAGCGGGAGCGCCGCCCGCTCGGCCCTGAGCTGGAGGACGAAGAAGCGCAGGGTGCGGCCCCACTTGTCAGCCCCTGATTCCAACCCGCAGATCAGATTGTGGTGCAGGATCTCCTGTGGCTGTGCAGAATTTCTGTGGCCCAGAGTGTTTCTCAATCCCTGTTGGCCATTACAAAAGTGGGGCCCACTGTTTACGGCTCAGCCAATTTCCAGTAGAAAAATAATTGCAGAAACTCCCAAATTTTAGAAATTCACAATGAATTGTCGAAATGTCCAAAAATTATGAAATAGAATTTGTTGGGTTCCTCATGCCATTTAAATTTCAGTGTTGCAGATTATTGGCTATGAAAGTCTCTGGTGTTTCCCTAATAATTCCCACAAATTAAATCATTGGGAATTTATTCCAGGTGATTTATTTAATGCAAAATTCTCAAACTTGGCTAAAATGTTCCATCAAATATATTTGATATACAGTAAAAATAATAGGACATTTTTACTTCATTTACTGGGTCAAATTTGGATTCTTTCTTCTATGTCCAGAAAAAAGGAAAAACATTAGAGACTTATTCAGAATACTGTAGGAACTTGTAAAATTCATATCTCCCTATCTAATGATTACAAAAATGTAAAACTAATTGTGTTGGACTCTATATGAATACCTCTATCCAGGAAACCTAGTTTGACCGATACAAAAGCCTCGGTTCGGCCATGAAAATTTAGAGAAGGCTAAACACTTAAGAAGTTTTGTAGAGCAACATATTCCAGTGTTGTATCTGAAACTTTCCTGGTTATTCCTCCATGACCATTTGAACTCACTGTAATTTTCTTAGGCTCAGGGGATCTGTTCAACCTGTATAAATTGAGATCACATCTCTATGTCCAAATCAATATCTATATCACATCATATTTCTACTCCCTAAGTTCACCTTATTTCATCTCTGTTGCTGTGCATTCCAGCAACAAAACTATCAGTCCTAGCTAGTATTCATCCTTCTTGAATTATAATTAACTTTGATTGTTACTTGTCTAAATTACATTATTTATTGGATGCATATGCATGACGATAGTGATCATGACGAAGGTGCCCAACAAGAAGCACAACCCGGAGCAGCGGAATTTAATATTGGTTCTGTTGTGGCGTGAATTCTGGATGGAGTGTACTAACTGATCGTCATTGACATTTATTCAACCGAAAGGTAAGCCCCGGTTTGCATTTAAGAAATTTTGCAAAGTTTTCATTTCTATACACTATATGGATGAGATGTATTGTGCATTAGGTCTTGTGCAATGAAAACGAATTGCATGACCAGAATAATCTAGAGAGCGGTTTGGGTAGATTAATACTCCACGTTTCGATATGCTATGCTTAATGTATATTTGGAAGAAACGGTAGAAGTCAAGAGGTTGGAACCTTCTCGCGAGACTAGTACATGGTTTACACTAGATTGGAATTATGAGTTTGATTGTGAGGATTCACTTTAATCAATTGGAGACCGGGCAGGAGCATAGGATGCAGCAGGACATGGTCCTGGCTGCGTAGTCCTGCCTGTGTCGATTAAGGCCCGTCTCGTGCCTGGCCCTGTTGGACAAGTTTGAACTATATCGGGTGCATACTGGGTATATGGGACCCTGGAAACCAATGTACCTTGAGGATTCTATGTTGTAACCTTTTGAATCAGCTTAAGCTGTCGGCTGTTAGTACAGTGGGAGTCAACTCGCTCACGAACATCTCACAATGAAGGTGCACCTTTAGGGAGCTAACTGTTCAGGTCAATTGAACTGTTTTGATGTAGTTGAATCTTGGGAAAGGTGGCCGCGTGCAACATCAGTGGAGTGTGCAGTCGCAACTCCGAGTATGTGCGTACGTGTCGTGCAGTCCGGGTGTCTACTGGTTGCAATCATCGTTTCTCGCGGTTATTTGAGCATAGTTGGACACTGAGTCTTCACATAGTAAGAAATAAACATGGTTTATTGGAATTTGATATTTCTTGATATATAATTGTATTGCAAACTTGTATGCAGTAGTTGTACTGCAAACAAAGTTTACTTTCTATGAAGCCTTAACTTGATGCTGAAAATGAAAGTAAGGATTCACTTGTAGGCTTGTCCTTTATACAAATTCAGCTTCCGTTATTTAGAGTTTCCAGCATGTAGTGTTTCATGCCTTCGATGAGACGATTAAGTCTTGCTGAGCGTCAAGCTCACGGTTGCTCTATCATTGTTTTTGCAGGTATTATTAGCTTATGCTTATGTTGTGGTTGTCTCTGAGACCTCGAGCCTGTTGAGATGTATCTCTTACGGAAACCCCGCCGCTGCTCTCTTCTTCGTGTTGCTAGTGAGAAGCGTCCGCGGGCATGGACGGCTTCTCTTGTTCATAGTTAGTTGAGAGTGTGAGTATAAAATATTCCGCTGCGTTGTATATTTTGTTGCAAAAGAGAATCACCTTGTGAAATAAAATATTTGTATGTGTTATTTTGTATTGTTTTTCTTGTGTGATGTTGGGTGTCGCATCGCACGGCACCACCTAACGCGATTCCAGGAACGTGTGGACCCCGGTCCTCACAGCTGATGTAAAATCCTAGTAAACACTAGTATTCCATTCAGTTTAAAAAAAATAATGTACATTGGGAAGAAAAATAAAATGCACTCTAGTGAGGATTTAAATAATTCAAATGCTGGGACCTAAAGATTCAAACTTGTTCAGACTTCAAGTTTGAATTAGCAAATTTTAGGATTTGAAATCAGCAATTAATTAATGGGATCGATTTAATCTCCTTGTTGGTGTTATAAATTATGAAGAAAGAATAAGAACAGAAACCCTAGAGATTGATTCAAATTAAAATATGAATTTCCAAATTCACCATTAGCAAATAAACTGATTTTTAGTGCACCATTATTTTCCTTGCCATCAAATTAGAACATAATTCAATTCTTAATAAATTTGGAAATCATTAGCCGCAAATACTGGTAGAATTGCAAGGATAAGGGGGAGTGATACGTGGGCCCCACCTGGCAGTGGTACAGACCCTCAACCGACTCTGTTTTCCCCTGGTCGGCAGCAGCTCACAGCATGACACCGAGTCAGCTTCATGCGCCACATCCCGATCGTTTTCTCCAGCCTGAAGTGCACTGCAGAGCGCTCTTATCTTTGCTCCCAAGTTGCTCATCTTCAATACATCACTCTGCCTCGCTCGAGTTGTCTTCCCCGTTGAAGCCCTGCTCTGTTCGAGTTTTCCCGTCTGCTGCCCCTGCTCAACATCGCCGTCATCCATAGCAGAGTTGCTGCACCACAGAAGCCTTGTCAAGCTGCGACGAGCCATCCTCTACTTCCCCGACGTCAACAACCGGTGCCTTCCCGAGCTGCTCGCGGGAACAGAGTGGAATTGTCATCGTCGTTACCTCTGCACTGCTTCCTTCGGTTCCACGACGCCCAGCCACCTCGCGCCCTTTCTCAGCTTGTTCGGCGTGCCAAAAGGTTTCCCCTACCATCTTATTTATTCCCTAGGAGTTGCTCCGTCATGCTTCCTTGGCATCGTCTTTCAAAGTTTCCCGTCCGCAGCCACCATGAACAACCGGGTTTCCCCGTAGAAATTCTGTTTCCACAATAGGTTATTCTCCAATTCCATTAGAGAAAGCATTCTATACTTTCCTGCGATTCGCCTCGAACAAAAGGAAATGGAAATGATCGAGTCTATTCCCCAGTAACCCAAATTTCACCATCGGCTGCCATAAAACCTAGCTTTTCCGGTGACAATAATTTCCAGTGATTTTCCCTCCTATTGGCCTCCATTTTCATCTCCCTAATGCCTCCTTGAAGCTTCACGATCTATTCCCGAGCCTCAAACACATTCTAGTTGCTTGGTCGATCTCGTCGGAGTGTTGTTGCCGCCGCGGCCGCTGGGACAGCTTCTCTGGCAAAATCCGGCCCTCGCCGACCACTCCTTGTTCCTCGTGACCTAATTCAAAGAAGACGCTGTCCGCGGCGAGTTGTGGGGCCGCGAAACTCAGCGCCGGTGACTGCGCCGTCGCTTTCCAGCGGGAGCGCCACCCGCTCGGCCCTGAGCCGGAGGAGGAGGATGCACAGGGTGCGGGCCCACATGTCAGCCCCTGATTCCAACCCGCGGATCAGATTGTGGCGGGGGATCTCCTGTGGCTGTGCAGAATTATTGTGGCCTAGAGTGTTTCTCACTGCCTATTGGCCATTTCAAAAGTGGGGGCCACTGTTAAAGGCTCAGCCAATTTCCAGTAGAAAAATAATTGCAGAAACTCCCCAAATTTTAGAAATTCACAATGAATTGTAGAAATGTCCAAAAATTATGAAATAAAATTTGTCGGGTTCCTCATGAAAATTACTTTTCAGTGTTGCAGATTAGTGGCTATGAAAGTCCCTGGTGTTTCCCTAATAATTCCCACAATTTAAATCATTGGGAATTTATTCCAAGTGATTATTGAATGGAAAATTCTCAAACTTGGCCAAAACGTTCCTTCAAATTTATTTGATATACAGTAGAAATAATAGGACATTTTGACTTCATTTACTGGGTCAAATTTGGATTCTTTCATCTATGTCCAGAAAAATAGGAAAAACATCAGAGACTTATTCACAATATTGTAGGAAATTGTAAATTTCATATCTCCATGTAGAATGATTAGAAAAATGTAAAACTAATTGTGTTGGACTCTATATGAATCCCTCTATCCAGAAAACCTAGTTTGTCCTATACAAAGCCTCTGTTTGGCCATGAAAATTCAGAGAAGGCTAAACACTCAAGAAAATTTGTAGACCAATATATTCCAGTGCTGTATCTGAAACTTACCTGGTAATTCCTCCATGACCATACGAACTCACTATAATTTTCTCAGGCTCAAAGGATCTGTTCAACCTGTATAAATTGAGATCACAACTCTATGTCCAAATCAATATCTATATCACTTCATATTTGCATTGCCTAAGTTCACCTTATTTCCTCTCTGTTGCTGTGCATTCCAGCAACAGAACTATCAGTCCTCGCTAGTATTAATCCTTCTCTAATAACAATTACCTGGCTAAATTGCATTCCTTTATTGGATGCATATGCATGACGATAGTGATCGTGACGAAGGTGGCCAACAAGAAGCACAACCCGGAGCAGCGGATTTCTATGTTGGTTCTGCTGTGGCGTAAATTCTCGACAAGTGTACTAACTGATCGTCACTAACATTTATTCAACCAAAAGGCAAGCCCCGGTTTGCATTTAAATTTTTTTGCAAAGTTTTCATTTCTATACACTATATGGATGAGATGTATTTTGCATTAGGTCTTGTGCAATGAAACCCAACTGCATGACCAGAATAATCTAGAGAGTGGTTTGGGTAGATTAATATTCTACGTTTCGATATGATATGCTTAATGTCTATTTGGGAGAAACGGTAGAAGTCGAGAGGTTGGAACCTTCTCGCGAGACTAGTACTTGGTTTACACTGGATTGGAATTATGCGTTTAATTGTGAGGATTAACTTTATCAAATTGGAGACCGGGCAGGAGCATAGGATGCAGCAGGGCATGGTCCTGGCTACGAAGTCTTGCCTGTGTCGATTAAGGCCCGTCTCGTGCCTGGCCCTCTTGGACAAGTTTGAACAGTACTGGGTGCATACATGCTATATGGGTCCCAGGAAACCGATGTACCTTGTGGTTCCTATGTTGGAACCTTTTCAATCGGCTTAAGCTGTCGGCTGTTAGTACAGTGAGAGTCAACTCGCTCATGAACATCCTACAGCGGAGGTGCACCTTGAGGGAGCGCACTGTTCGGGTCGATTGAACTTTTTTGATATAGTTGAATCTTGGGATTGGTGGCTGCGTGTTACATCAGTGGAGTGTGCAGTCGCAACTCCATGTATGTCCGTACGTATCGTGCAGTCTGGATGTCTACTGGTTGCAATCGCCGTTGCTCACAGTTATTTGAGCATACTTGGACACTGAGTCTTGACGTAGTAAGAAGTAAACATGGTTTATTGGAATTTGATACTTCTTGATATATAATTGTATTGCAAACTTGTATGCATTAGTTGTAGTGCAAACTAAATTTACTTTCTATGAAGCCTTAACTTCATGGTAAAAATGAAGTAAGGATTCACTTGTAGGTATGTTCTTTATGCAAATTCAGCTTTCGTTATTTAGAGTTTCCAGCATGTAGAGTTTCATGCCTTAGGTGAGACAGTTAAATCTTGCTGAGTGTCAAGCTCACGATTGCTCTATTGTTGTTTTTGCAGGTATTATTAGCTTATGCTTGTGTTGTGGTTGTCCGTGAGACCTCGAGCCTGTCGAGATGTATCTCTCACGGAAACCTCACCACTGCTCTATTCTTCGTGTTGCTAGTGAGAAGCGTTCGCGGGCAGGGACGACTTCTCTTGTGCATAGTTAGTCGAGAGTGTGAGTGTCAAAGCGTACGAACGACACATCCCCTGATACTACTAAATTGTAGCTCGCGGAGGTTCTTGTATCAGTTTGGGCGCGCGGAGATTCAAGACAAGATGGTGGCACAGAGGATTTACGTGGTTCGGGCCGCCTGAGCGTAATACCGTACTCCAAGGGGTGTGTGTTGTTGTATTCAAGATCTACCAGTGCTTGTGTGCACATGAGCTTGGTTCTTGTGTATCGTGCGATGCAACCCTTTTATAGTCTAAGGACTGGCCGTTACATCACTTGCCTAACCCAACATGTGGCCCTAGCATAGTTAACTGTCTAATACACGATCGAGGAGTATTAAGTGTGGTTAATAAAGTGATAACGCGCCTTAATGGTGGTGTTACCCCTATTAACAGTTCACTAATCGTGTGTCATTAATATAGCATTAATGACACTTAATCAGGTATTGTAGCTATCGCTTTAACTGTCCCTTGAAGGTCCGAGCTGTTAGAGATATCTCTGTCTTCCATTGAAGTCCTAGCTCTGAAGGTTTGACACGTAGTGACTCTGGAGCTTTCCCTCGTGAGGAGACAGGTTCGGAGCCACTATACACGTGGTAACACTGGAGCTTCCCTCTACTGGGGGTTAGGTCCGGGGTAACTAGACACGTGGCAAGGCTGGAGCTTCCTTATGACGGGTCTTAGGTCCGGCCTTGTGATACACGTGTCAGTGTCGGAGCTACCCAAACAAGGGAGGTGGGTCCAATACTGTATAACACGTGTGGCCTTCAGGGGTCTTCAACTTGAATGGGGGGGGACTCCTTAGCTTTTCTTGCGGTATCATGGGGTACTCGGTACACAGGGTAATGACAGTAGCCCCCAGGCCCACCTCCAGGAGAAACCCTTTGGGCTAAGATAATATACCTGAGGTGGAGCCATCTTCTATTCCATTGTTGTGGCTTCAAAGGTGTTGTTGGGGTCACGGTTCGCTGTTGGACCATCGCCTTGTGGCTTTCTTTGAATGTGGCAGGTGAGATCTTTGTGTGCGTATCTCACGTAATTGAAGATCGCCGGTTCCGAATACGAAAACTGTATCGATTCCATGCGCCATGTTAGGCTGTCGCCCTCGGGCTTCCCCCCGCCCATCATGACAACGGTTTGCCTGGGGTAATAACCTCGACTTCCTCGTCGGGGTGGCCCCGATCCCCTTCATCATTGATGGGGTAGATTTTTGAAATGTGGCCTTGCTCTTATTGGTTTCCATCCAAGCATTGTGGAGGCTTACTTAAGAAGGAAAGTCCGCATGGTTTGAGGACCCTTTACGCTTTCGATTGATCTCACGCTCAGAGCCTTCAAACCTTTGCCTAGCTTTCTCTTTTTTGCTCCACTTTGTCCCGATCGAGTTAGGTCTTCCCAAAATCCGCATCAAGAGCAAGGATGATCTGATGAAGGTTTTGACCTTCGTGAGGTGGTCCAGCGACTCCTTCCACAACATGATTCGCGTCCGCAAGCTCCCCTTCAAGAAGGAGCGTTGTGACGATATGGTGTATTTCTTAGTGTACGCCATGGTGGGACTGATCCCACCTTTTTTCATGTTTCATCTTGATGCTGCTGGACTTATACGGCCTCCAGCTGTATCACCTCGAACCCCACTCCCTCCTGCTGGTGGCGAATTTCGTCCACTTCTGCGAGATGTGTGTGGGCGTGCCTCCCTGCATCGATTTGTTCTGGACCTTCTTCACGGTCCATACTACCGGTAAGGGAACTGAGCTGCTTGGCTTCTACTACTTTGTGAAGCGCAAGAACTGCCCCTTCAAGTACTTGAAGTCATTCCCCTCTGGCAAAAGGGATGACTTGAAGAAGGATTGGGTTATCATTGCAGTGGAGGAGCGTGACAGGATGGAGCTGCCCTAGGAACTCCCCAACGTCGACGCCGATGCCTAGAACGTAGTTCCGAATCTGTCGGATGCATTCAAGCCTGTCCTGGCCAGAATCCAAGAATGTGTGGAGGGTGGAGTGACCCCCAGATGGTATTTGGAACTTTCTTAGTGAACAGGTGGGCTCCGCTGAAGAGAAGGGAGAGGCTCGCATGGGCCTTCCATAGTGTGATGGACGACGATCGGATTGGAATTGGTTTGAACTCCACCATGGATGATGAATATTTGAGGCTCCATCTCAAGAAACTTTAGCACGGGTCCATCGCCGATGATGCCTTGACTCCGTCGGCTACTTTCGTGCCTCTGAACATGATTCCAGAGTTCAGCATGGAGCTCCAGAGGAAGATGCCGGCGCTAGATGACCTTGGTGAAGTGGAGAAGCGCAAGACCTCTAGGGTTGTAATTCTCGGAGCTTTCGAGGGTGTGGTCGCCCCTACCCTGAGCCAAAGTGTTGATGACGTCGGCAAGGGAAAGGGCAAGGAACTAGGCGAATCTTCCAGTCGGAAGAGGAAGCTGAGGCACATTGATGGGAGCTCTATCGGATCTACTCCAACTCCGACGGTCCCTTCTCCCCAGCGAAGGAGACCTTCGGTGACCACACCTGCTTTGGTGCTAGTGCCCTCAAGGGACTCAAGCTCCAGCAGGTCAACTGCGGTTCCAGTGCCGGCTGTGGGCTCCAGGTCCGGAGGTCCTTCCTAGTTGTGGGAGGTTCTGACTGAGAAGACTCCAGCTCCTGCAGATGGCCCCTGACCAAGGTCCGAAGTTATTGTCTCACCATATTTGGTGCGCTCTGTCTCTGGGCCTCAGAAGAAGAGATTTCGCGATGACTGGGGTGGTAGCATCCCTAGGTAAGCATCGTCAACTTACCTTGAAATGATAATCTTGTTTTTATTATGTTTTTTATCTTCTCGTCCTTTTGTTTCCAGGGTGTCGATAAATAAATCTTAGGCTTTGGCATCTGCTGTAGCGATTGGAGCTGTGCTTGCTGAATCTCAGGCTTCAACCATTGAGCCTCCCGAAGTGGCGGGAGAAGACACGACACCTTCAGCGCCAGCTGTTGTGGACTTGGATCCAGAAGAGATGCCAGAAGCTCTCGTGGTAGCGCCGGACCATGGAGGATAAGTTGTTGAAGATGCACCACCAGCAACAGTGTCAGAGACTGAGGCTCCGATGCAGGAGTCGAAGGTGTCAGAAGCTCCGACATCAGAGCCGGAGGTAACCGAGGCTCCGGTCCCTTTGCCGGAGGTTGTTGTAGAGCCGAAAGGTGAACTGATGGAGCCAAAAGCTCTGGCCTCTGAGCTGGAAGTCATTGATGCCCCTAGCAATTGAGTCGGTGGTGCTTGAAGTTCAGGCCCCTATGCCGGAAATAGTTGAAGCTTCGGCTGCTGAGCCAGAGGTGGCGGATGTACCGGCGCCAGAGCTGGCAGTGGAAGTAGCTTCGGACAAAGCTCCGATGACTGCTCGGGAGGTAATTGCTCCAGAGGTGTCCATACCGAGCCGGAACATTCTGAAGAAGCAGCGGGAGGCTCTCCACCCGCGGAGCTATCATTTGAAGACCCTGCGGCAGGACCTTCGGTGTCAGCCCCGAAGGTCGAAGTTCCCCTAGTGGGATCTTCCTCAGCAGCGGCCGAGGAGCTCCCAGAGGGCGGCCCTAGTTCTTTAGAAGCTCAGTGAAACACGCTTGTGGCGTGGGACCCTATTTTTGTTTTTGAAGACCCCTTGGCGCCAGCAGAGATGATTCCAGCAGGTCTGGAGCCTATTCTTTTGGTGCTGTCGATTAACAACGCCTGCTCCAGTCTCTGTCAAGTTTAGCTTGCCTTCGACCATGAAAGCAAAGTTCTCTAAGAAGAGCGCCACACCTTTGGCGCAACAGGCTTCACATTGAGATGAAGCTAATACAGTCAAGGTTGGCGGACCAACGGGACTGGATGGACCGGGAAAAGGCCCTGCTGGCAAGGTTTGATCAGTTGCCCACCGAGAAGGAGGGTTTGATCAAGGCTCTCGACGACTGATCCCAGTCTTTATTTAAGCAGGCCAAAGAGATCAACGAGGCGACGAATGACCGCCAGGATAACCTCAAGACTTTCCATGAGACACTTCTCAAGTGCCACGAGGGTCTTTATGAACGGGAAGACAAACTCTTGGAACAGGAGGAGGATATCCTGAAGAGAGAGGAGGAGCTTGCCCAGAAGCTAACTCTGGTAGAGCAAGACTTGGTAGATCGCACTAAGAAGCTTGATCTATGGAGAAAAGAAGAACAGGACAAGTACTGTAAATTGAGGTAGGGGCTCTCAAAAAGAGAAGCTGATGTTACCACCAGAGAAGGGAAAGTAAGAGGCAGGGAGAAGGACCTGGCCGAACGGCAGAACCGCATCCACCTCTGAGAGACGGAGCTAGGCGACCACAAAAGGCAAGTAGCTGAGAATATGCAACAACATGCCAAAGTGGTCGAGCGCCTCGCTCGGGATGGTTCGGAGCTCCCGGCGGCCAGAAGGTCACTAGAGGAGCTGCGGAGCTCGAGAGCAAATGAGTCCTAGCAGGTCTGTGATTTTCCGGGGCGTGCAGACAGTGCTTTGGTGCCGCTTGGCTTCAGCCCAGTAAGCCTAGAGAACCTAGCCCTGGAGCTAGACCAGACACTGGTGGCACTTGGCTCTGCTGGCATCAAACTCGACGCGATGGGTGATGTCATCGCCGACCAGCTAGAGACCGAGGGGAAATCTCTTGCCAAGAATGTTGTCGAATATGTCCTGGCGTGTTACAAGAGCCGAAACCCCAAACTTTCTCTAGATACGGTCTTTCAAGGACTCATTGCCGAAGAGGAGGATGCTACCAGGACTAGCATCCAAGAAGCTGCTGAGAAGGTTGCACTATTTTTCCGCAGGACTTATATCCTCCAGTAGCTAGGACCCTTTCCTTTTGCCTTTTACTATAATCCTCATTTTGTAATCTAGTACTTCAGATATATGAAATTCACTCTTTCTACAATGAATTCCATTTTGTACTTGTCTTCAATACGCAATCCTTTATCTTGTTTGCCCCCTGGTAGATGTACACAATTTGATTGCGAACATGTACCAAAAGGATTCGACAATGTGTTGATGACTTGAACGCTTTGAACTTGTAAATTTTAGGTCCAAATTTTATTTATGACATATCCAGGGAGCTTTGGTTGCGTCAATGGCAGGCCCCCTTGGGTTATTGGAGCTTGGTAGGTCCGACGACACCCACTGTCAACGCGTAAAACGTCGACGGCGGCCCCCTAGGGTTGTTGGAGCTTGGTAGGTCCAACGACACCCACTGTCAATGCCTAGAACGTCGATGGGGGGCCCCCTTTGAGGTTGTCAGAGATTGGTAGGTCCGACGACACCCACTGTCAACGTATAGAACGTCGACGGCAGGCCCCCTAAGGTTGTCGGAGCTTGGTAGGTCTGACGACACCCACTGTCAATGTGTAGAACATCGACAGCAGGCCCCTGGGGTTGTCAGAGCTTCTTGGCTTTGACGAGATCAACAATCAATCGTATAATATATTGACGGTGAACCCCTCTAGTGGTTACGCCATCTTCACTTGAATTAGCATTATACTTCACTTCGACAGCGGGCCCCCATGGGAGTTACCGGAGCTTGTTAGCTCTAGGGGCACCCACTTTCAACATCTGAAACGTCGACAGTAGGTCCCCTTGGAGGTTGTCGAAGCTTAATAGCTCTGGCATCATCCACCATCGCCATGAGTTTTCATTTTGCCTCTGCATCAAAGACAAGCAAAAACTGTAAAATTCATCCTTTCATCTATAACTTTTTTTTGACTTACTATTCTTGTTTGACTTTTAGATCCAAAGAAACTCGATATGTTAACGAGCACATTGATATAATATTTCCAAATCCGAATGCTTTTAGGACCCGCCCTACTGAGGCCTCCCGGAATGGAGGTAGAGTGGTGTAGTTAGGGTGCAGGACCAGGCTAAGTCGATAGCACACTCCGATCTGTGTTGGCTTGGCATTCAAGCGAGTAGACCATGCAACAATGCTAAGATCCGAGGAGATCACAAATATAACTTGTACAAGATATGAATAACTTGGACTAAAACTCAAAAAAATTGCAGAAGTCGTCATAGACAAGAAGGAGATGGATAAATTAAAGAGAATGAGCCTGCACAAAATTAATGCACGTGGAATCTGCTGTTACACAACAATGTCTTTCATTATAGGTCTGGATTACAGGGAAGACAAGGACACACTTAGGGTATGGAACCAAGCTAAGCGTGCTATACATCTTGTACTAACCCAGGGCAATTAGGTACACTTTTAGTGTTGCGACTGTGTCAAGTGTTGCTTGAACTTTTCGGACCCTCCGGAGGGGTCCGGATGTTCTCCCGGAGGACCTACCCGACTCTGTGTATGGACTCTATAATTTACATTGCATGTAATTACAGACTCACCTCCGTGATGCTAAGCGTAAAACTTACGGAGGTGCTCGATGTTCCAAGGATTAGGAAGCGGGGTCCCATCCTCAGTTGTCAAGTGAATGCATCCGGGATGGGATACTTTGATTACTTGGAAGAGACCTTCCCAGCTGGGGGAAAGTTTGTTCATCCCTTTACGAGTTAGTATTTTCTGCAACACTAGATTGCCTTCCTCGAGCTGTCGGTTGCGCACATGCATTTGATGATAGCGCTGGAGCGCTTGGCAATAGCGTGCATTTCGAACAATAGCTTAGCACCTTCCCTCGTCGACGAGGTCAAGGTCTTCACGCCGGAGCTGGTTCTGCACGGCTTCGACGAAGGTCCAGACCTGGAGTGACCCCATAGTGATCTCCGAAGGAAGGACTGCTTCAGCTCCACACACCAGGAAGAAATGTGTCTCTCAAGTTGACCGATTAGGTGTAGTCCTGCCTGCCCACAGTGTGGACAAAAGCTCCTTGATCCAGTTGGCTCCATGTTTCTTCAAGCGCTCATAAGTGCACGTCTTGAGTCCTTTCAGTATTTCTGCATTGGCTCGGCTTGGCCATTACTTGTTGGGTGAGCTACTGATGCGTTGCTGACTTGAATGTCGAGGTCTTCGCAATACTCTTGAAATGCTACACTTGTAAATTGGGTTTCGTTGTCAGTGATGACTCTGTTCGGAACTCCAAATCTGTTTAATATGGTCTTCAAGAACTTAATTGTTGACTGCTTATTGATAGTCACAATTGGAGTAGCTTCCAGCCACTTGGTGAACTTGTCGATGGCAACATACAAGAACTTGTAACCTCCAACGGCTTTTGGGAAAGTTCCCATGACGTCCATGCCCCACACAACGAATGTACATGTAGGAGGAATCATTTGGAGTGACTAAGTTGGTGTGTGTATTTGTTTTGCGTGGAACTGACATGCTTCACACTTTTTCACCAACTCCACTGCGTCCTGGAGTGCTGTAGGCTAGTAGAAGCCATGCCAGAAGGCTTTACCGACCAACGTGCGGGAAGACGTGTGGTTCCCACACTCGCCTCCATGGATTTCCGCGAGAAGCCCACGGCCTTCTTCCCTTGCAATGCACTGCATTAGGACGCCATTGGCATTGCGCCAGTAGAGATTCCCTTCTACCAGCGTGTATCTTTTAGCCAATCTGATGATCCAGTCAGTGGATACACCGTCTTCAGGAAGGTGGTTGTCTTTCAAGTAGCTCCGGATCTCCGATATTCATGCATCGGAGCTAGCTTGAGCTTCTGAGTCTTGTGTGTTGGGTTGCTCGGAGCTTCCTGTAGCACCTATGACCCTTGGTGGACACCGTGGTAACAGCGCCACTGGGACCGCCAGCTTCGAGGTGCTGGTCTCGCCCCCTTCGCTCAGTTCGGCAGACTGAGCTGTTGGTCTTGACAACCTCCGGATGAAGATCCCGTCGGGAGTCAGAGTTCCGGTTGAGGCCTTCATCGAGAGTTCATCGGTTTCAGCGTTGTGGATACGATGAACGTGGTGGAGATCCAAGACTTCAAAGTCCTCCTGAAGCCTTTGGACTTCAAGGAGATAGGTGGCTAGTTGGGGTTTGTTGCAGTAGCATTCACCTTTGACTTGTTTTATGATGAACTGCGAATCACCCTTCACCAACAGCTGCTTGACACCATAGGATAGTGCCACCTTGAGCCCGTAGATGAGAGCTCCATACTCCGCCTTGTTGTTGGTCGCCTTGAAGTCAAGGTGAACCATATATTTCACCTTCTTCCCGGTCGGAGTGAGGCAAAGTATTCTAGCTTTGGTCCTCTGCTTCTGCACGGAGCCGTTGAAGTAGAAGGTCCAATGAGGCTCAGTGAAGACCGGGACCTTGGGTTCCGGCTTCTGCTCACTGGGGCCTCCAAGATTTAATGGAGAAGGAGTCTACCCCGCCACAAAATCAGCCAAGGCTTGACTATTGATAGCTTGTCGCGGTAGGAATTCGAGATTGAATTCTGCCAGCTCCGCTACCCACTTGGTGATGTTTCCAGTAGAATTAGGATTATGCAAAAAAGTACGCAGTGGATAAGAAGTTACCACTGATATTTTATGGACATGGAAATAATGATGAAGCTTCCTTGAGGCAATAAGAACTGCGTAAAGTAGCTTATGCACCTCAATGTATCGGCTCTTGGCATCATGGAGTACTTCACTGATGAAGTACACTAGCTGCTGGATGGTCCGGACCCTCTCGGAGGGATCCAGAGCTTCTTTTCCATCGACCCGTACCCTCCCGGAGGGGTCCGGGCCTTCTTGTTCATCTTCTCAGACCTTCCCGGAGGGGTCCGGAACTTCTTCATGAGCCGTGTGAACTCCCTCAGATGAGAGAGGTTGATCTTCTAACATTTCATCTTCAAGATCCATGCCTAGGGGCTGGGACACAGACTCGCCTTCAGGTCGCTCCGGACCCTCCCGGAGGTTTTTGGGCTCCTGAACTGGATGTGGATTCGGTCTTTCCGCGACCAGGACCATGCTGACAACTTCTGTAGTTGTAGAAATGTAAAGCAGTAGAGGCTCACAAGGGTTTGGAGCTACTAGGATTGGTAGTGTGGTGAGGAGATGTTTCAGCTCTTGAAACACCTTTTCTGCTTCTTTGGACCAATGAAATGGCCTAGACTTCCGCTAGTCTTGAGATGAACCGGCTGAGCGCAGCTAGACATCGAGTTAGCTTCTGGACGTCCTTCATGCGGGCTGGGGGCCGCGTATCTTCAATAGATTTGATCTTCGCCGGGTTTGCCTCAATTCTTCGACGAGTCACCAAGAAACCAAGGAGCTTCCCGGAGCTAACCCCGAAGACGCACTTATCTGGGTTCAGCTTGGTGCGCATGATGCGCAACTTGTCGAACACGCCTTGAAAATTGTCAAGGAGTGACTCCTTGTTCTTGAACTTCATGACGATGTCGTCGACACACACCTCCACCAAGTCCCTAATGAGTTCTCCAAAAGTTTTGTGCATTGCTCGCACAAAGGTTGAAGCAGCATTTTTGAGACCAAAAGGCATGGCAGAATAACAGTACAACCCATCTACTGTAATGAAGGCAATGTTCTCTTCATCTTCTCTAGATATTTGGTTTTGATGATATCCGGAGTATGCATCTAGGAAACACAATAGCTCACAACTGGAGGTGGAGTCCACTATCTAATCTATTCTAGGTAGAGGAAATGGATCTTTTGGACATGCCTTATTTAGTGTGGCCTAGTAGATACACATCTAAAGCTTCCCACCAGCCTTTGGTACAACGACTGGGTTTGCCAGCCATTCTGGGTGATGAACCTCCCTGATGAAACCAGCTTCAAGGAGCTTCTTGATCTCTTGTCGGATGAAGTTCTGCCTTTCAACTGATTGCTTCTGGGGCTTCTAATGTACAGGCCATATGTCGGGATAAATCTTCAGATTGTGCTCAATCACCGCCCTAGGGATCCCAGACATTTGTGATGGTTGCCAGGCAAATACGTCAACATTCGCCCGGAGGAAAGTGATGAGAGTAAGTTCCTATTTGCTGTTCAGACCTCCCGATATATATGTGGCATGAGCAGCATCGGAACAAATTTGGACGACTTTGACGGGTATGTCGTTGTCGCCGCTTGGCTGCACACGTGTTGTAGAGGTTGAGCCTTGGTGACGAGTGCTCGGAGGTTGAGCAGTTTGCTCTTTGCCGGATGCCTCCTCCTGCGCTGTTGTAAGTGCATGGAGTTCTTCCAGTGCGGTGACTCCTGCAGTACGGTCCCTGCGGATATGGAGAACACCCGAAAGTGTCAACATCTTCAACACCAAATATCGTAGTGGAATGCAGCCATGAACCTATACGGGGCAGGCCTGCCTAGGATGGCGTTGAAGGGTAAGCTGATCTGCGCAATGTCAAAGACCAGCTTCTCGGTCCTGTATTTCTCCCGAGTTCCGAAGGTCACTGGGAGTGTGATGGATCTGAGAGGGCTAATGGCCCCCGGACCTACCCGAGAGAAAGGTCGTGAGGGATGAAGGTCCGAAGGTCGGAGCTGGAGCTTGACGAAGGCTTCATAGCTCAGGAGGTTCAGCTTCGCACCTCTGTCCACCAAACCATGGTAAAGCTGGACATTGTTGATGGTAGGAGACACCATCAGTGGAAATTGTCCAGCTCCGATCATGTTCTGAAGGAAGTCCATAGCATCGAAGGTGATGGGAGTGTCCATCCATTTTGGATGAGGTTCTGACCTGGCGGTAGGAGCTGCATCAGCCATGTTCCACTGCATTGTCTTGAGGACGCAGCGATAAGTGATGTCCCACGAACCACCATAGATGGTGATTAGGGCCTTCCTGCGCTCGTTGTCAGAGACGTCGGAATCGTCATCAAATGTGTTGTACACAACCTTTAGGACCTTCTTGGGTCCTGAAAGCCTAGCTCTGTGTCAACCGGAGCTTCGTCAACTTTTTGTTTTCCCTCCCGTTGGTGGAAAGGAGCTTCCTATCGGCGCTTGTTGTAGCGCTCGACAAGGTTCTGGACCTCCCGACAATCCTACAGACTGTGCTTGTCTGTTTTGTAGATCGGACACCACATTTTGGAGTTGCCGCCGTCTTCTGATTAAGGTCGAGGTTGTTTTTCGGGGCGTGGCCCCCCGCTACCCGGAGCTGCAGCAGCTGCAGCAAAAGGTGTGCCAGCAGATGGCTTTTTCTTGCTGTTGGTCTTCTTCTTTATTCTTTCCACTACTGGAGGTAGTGGCTTCAGCCATGGAGGACTTCTTGTTGGCCTCCAGAGCTGGTTCGGAGTGTATCTCCCGGCCCTTCACAGCTTTGGCACATTTGTCAGCCAGGCTGAAGAGCTCCGTGACGCTGGTGAATTCTTTTGTTGCCAGCTTCTCCAGCATCTTCTTGTCCCGGACGCCCTGTATGAATGCGACAATAACAAAAGCGTTCATGATAGAAGGGATGGTATTGTGTACTTGAAAGAATCGTTGGATAAAGGATCACAACGACTCTCCCGATTTTTGCTGAAATGCAAAAAGGTCCAGTTCAGTGCCAGGTCGGGTGTAGGAGCTCCCGAAATTGGTGATGAACTATTGGCATAGCTCCGCCCAACTGTTGATGGAGTCAGGTGGGAGGCTCATGAACCAGGACCTAGCTGTCCCGGTCTAAGCTACAGGAAAATAATTGGCCATCACAACCTCATTGCCCCCTGCCGCCAGGATAGTGGTGGAGTAAATTTGAAGGAATTTGGTGGGGTTGACAAACTCGTCGAATTTCTCCATAAAATGAGGTCAGAACTTCTATGGCCACCTGACCATGTGTACATGCGTAGCCAGAGGAGAATAGCCTCCTCCTACTCCAAAAGGAGCAGGGTTGTCCCGAGCTTCTTGCCTCTTGCGAGCACGCTCGATGTGGATGCAACCGTCCTGCTGTGGGTAACGGCAATGGAACTCCGACCGTAGGTCATGCGTCGAAAGCCTCAACGTAGTGTGAATGCGACTTGCCCCGTAGGGCAGCGAATTACTTGTTGGGACACAACACGTCTCCTGTGCTGTGAAGCTTGTGGACCAAGTCTTCCTGACAAGATCCGATGCCGTGAAAGTGCCTACCCTGAAGGAGTGGGACCTTGGTTGCTGATGCCATCAGCTGCAGCTGCAACCAAACGTTCAACATCAGCCCTCCACTGCTCCACCGCACCCTAGGGTGCGCCTGGAGATGGTGGCGTTGGAGTAGAGTAGGTGTGGCAACAAGCTCGTGCACATGATTGTTTTTTGTCGATGCCGTGATCGACGCTAGTACTCCATCCTGCTGTCCAGCATTGTCTGCCGGAACAGACGATGGTGGTGGTGTCATAACGCCCGCCTGGACAACGGCGGCTGCTGGTTGTTGGATGTTGGAGGGATTCCCTCCAGCAGGATGCTCAGTGTTGTTGCCGTTGGATGATCCTGCGACGGAGTTCACCATCTTGAGATCTCAGGCCCCCTACCTGGCGCGCCAAATGTCAAAGCGTACGAACGACACATCCCCCAGTACTACTAAATTGTAGCCCGCGGAGGTTCTTGTATCAGTTTGGCTACGCGGAGATTCAAGACAATATGGTGACATAGAGGATTTACGTGGTTCAGGCCGCCTGAGCGTAAAACCCTACTCCACGGGGTGTGTGTTGTTTTCGAGATTTATTAGTGCGTGCGTGCATATGAACTTTGTTCCTATGTATCGTGCGATGCAGCCTTTTTATAGTCTAAGGACTGGCTGTTATATCACTTGTCTGGCCCGACATGTGGCCTTGGCGTAGTTACCTGTCTAATACACGATCGATGAGTATTAAGTGTGGTTAATAGAGTGATAATGCGCCTTAATGATGGCGTTACCCCTATTAACAATCCACTGATTGTGTGTCATTAATATAACATTAATGACATTTAATCAGGTCTAGTAGCTTTTGCTTTAACTGTCCCTTGAAGTTTAGAGCTGTTGGAGATCTCTCTGTCTTCAGTTGAAGTCCTAGCTCTGGAGGTTTGACATGTAGTGACTCCGTAGCTTCCCCTCGTGGGGAGGCATGTCCAGAACCACTATACACGTGGTAGCACCGGAGCTTCCCTCTACTGGGGGTTAGGCTCGGATTCACTAGACACGTGGCAAGGCTGGAGCTTCCCTATGACGGGTGTTAGGTCTGGCCTTGTTATACACGTGTCAGTGTCAGAGATACCCAAACGAGGGAGGCGGGTCCAGTATTGTATAACACGTGTGGCCTTCAGGGATCTTCAACTTGAATGGGGGGAACTCCTTAGCTTTCTTGCAGTATCATAGGGTACCCGGTACACAGGGTACCGACAGTGAGTATAAAATGTTCCGCTGCATTGTATATTGCAAAAGAGAATCACCTTGTGAAATAAAATATTTGTGTTGGTTATTTTGTATGGTTTTTCTTGTGTGCTGTTGGGTGTCACATCGCACGACACAACCCAATGCGATTCTTGGAACCTGTGGACCCTGATCCTCACAGCTTGGTATCAGAGCCGTATTGGGAATAGCACGCTTGAAAAGCGCCTATTTTTGAAAACTGCAAAGTTGTTAAGTGAGGGTTAGTTATTATGCCCACATAAGGTCTGTTATAGTATTAGTTACTTAAGGTGGCAAGCTAACTTATGTGTTATTATATTCTGTAACGATGCTCTGATGTTAGGTAAGAGGTAAGGTACGTCACCGCAAGCGGATCAATTGTGGTAAGCTCACCATGCGAGAGGTAGCATGTGATTGTTTCCGTGGCTTGGTAAGGAAATGTCAATATGAGTCTCTGAAACTTTCCATGTTTCTGAGAACATATGACATGCGGTACCCCAGCATACTTCAAAGTTAGTGGGAGCCCCTGTGAGGTGGGACATAACCCGATGCGTCCCCTACTAGTGCAGCACTATGCAAAGATGTGGGACCCTGTCGGGTGGTAGAAAACCCGGTCATGTACCTCGAGACGTGGCTTAGCTCGGGGCGGCCCGTATGGAATGCTACGGGACGAATGTTTTTACTTTCATATATATTATTGTGAATTGAATGCCCGTGCGGGCTGTGCCGTATGGCACCATATGATTGATCAGTAATTTGTGTGTAATTGCAGGTACACTAACCACATTATTCGTAGCTCGAGTAGCAAACGTTTGCGAGTGAACATCATTAGCGCCACCGTTGAGATGTATGCCGGGATACCGGCTTAGAATTTTTCTTTGGTAAGGACGTAGTACCGGCATTGCATTCGGGTTACATCGGCACATCGACAGTTAAAATCCATGCCGAAGGTGTAGCTCGCAACACAAGTGTCAAGTTAATATCCAAAGCTGATTCCTATCTTGAAATGATAAAACTGAAATTTGAACCAAAACTGTAAACCTCTGTTCTTTCCTGTGCTGTTCTGATAGAAACTTAGCTCCAGTTTGAAAAGTAATATCTCCTGGTACAATTATCCCATAAAGCTGTTCTATACATGGTTGGAAATATATGAGAGTCTTCTAAATAATTTCTGTTCATAACTAGAGCAGAATCCCCCTGGATCATAGCTAAAATTTGAAAATTCCAAACCTGTTAAAACTGGACAGAAACTGGAACAGTTTCTGTACTTCTCAACAATTTGATCATATTCTCAGTAGAAACATCGAATGAGGGTATATGATATATTTATGTAGAATAGATAAGATATGTGACAATGTTATAATTTACAGTTTTGGCAAATTTGGATATTTTACATATGAAAAACTGTGGACAAAACAGCCATATACAAAGGAGGTGCTGTCAAAAATTTCTCAGAAAATCTGGGAACATTGTCAACTTTGGAAATTCATATCTCATTACCAGAAATGATCTTCAGGAAAATTAATACATTATGGAAAAGCCATGAAGTGATCTACAACTTTGTTGTTCACCTCAAATCATGATTGTGCCTCTAACTGGGTAAAATTGTCGAATTACTCCAGACTGGTCATTTCTGGCAGAACAGTTCATCAATGAAGCATAAGTTTGAAAATTTGCGCGAACATGAATATTGTTATACTTTCACAAAGTTCTTGACATGTTCATATTTTCCTTATATTCACTTATTTCTGAGATCGAACTTTGACTCATCCCAACTTCAGTTGTGTAGTATGGTTCGAACTCACTCGTTGAGTAAGGTCGGAAGTTCTCGTCGAGACGGTGATGATTCGAATCCATCGCAGGCGCCACCATCAACGGTATTGTTGGATGTCATGTTAAAAATATTTGAGTCTCGCCCAGAGAACACTAAGTTACTTCAAGCTTTGGTGCAGCAAGGCCTAATTCATCAAACGCAGCAAGTTATTCCACCTCGAAATAGTTATTTGGATTTCTTGGCAACGCAACCGCCAATCTTCACAGAAGCAACTGAACCATTAGAATCAGATAATTGGCTTCGTGTAATGGAATACAAATTTGGCGTGTTTCCCTGTGACGATTATCAGAAGACATTGTTCGCTGCTCAACAACTCCATGGAGCTGCCGGAGCTTGGTAGGCAGAATATATTGCAACTCGCCCTGAAGGTCATCGGATAGCATGGAATGAGTTCTGTGAGGCTTTCTGTGCTCGTCATATTCTGACAGGGATTATAAAGACCAAGTATGAGGAATTCATTGAACTTAACCAAGGGGACATGAGTGTCCATGAGTATTTTATGGAGTTCAACTGTTTGGCACAATATGCGCCCGACTATGTGAATAAAGAAAAGTTGAGATGTGATCACTTCTTCAGAGGGCTAAGTGTCAAACTTTGAGCTAGTTTGGCATTGTTCAATTGCCGCAAGTACAACGTGTTAGTCAATGCCTCTATCCTACAAGAAAATGAAGATCTTTGTTTTCAAGCGGAGAAGAGAAAGCGGATTACTCTGCATGACAACACTAGTGTTGTTGCTCAGAAATATCGGTTGGTATATCGTTCGCCATCCGGTCAAGAATGGCTGCCATCTGTCCGACCATCATATCAAAGTCGCCCGCTGCTTGCGTCAAGTTTTGAATCACCCCTGCAGCAGCAGCACATAAATTCTTATCCATCTCCACCGCAGCCAGAGATACCCAGTTTTCAGAGATACCCAGTTTTCACCCACAAGTCAGCGTTGAACCGACTAAATATCCATGCTTCACTTGTGGTCTTGTGGGTCACTTTATTAGATATTGTCCAGAGAGAAATCAATGCTGCAGCCAGTCATCATTTCAACATTCAAGCCAGTTTCCCAATCAGCAGCAAAGGGAAATCAAAGCTTGGCAGTGTCCACTATACTACCATTGAGGGTGTACCGGAAGGAGAACCCATGTTAGCGGCAATGTTCACTCTCAACCAAATACCTATATTGATTCTCTTTTATTATGATGCTACACATAATTTCATAAGTCAATCCTTTGTGTTCAAGCACCAGCTTCCAACCACTACCACAAAACATCGATATGTTATATATTTACCCGGAGGTAATATTACCACATGTGATGTTATCTCTCGAGCACCAATATGTCTAGGTGGTAGAATATATCCCACTACTCCTATCATCCTTGAAGGTCAAAAGATTGATGTAATCTTGGGAATGTCGTGGTTAAGCAACCACAAAGCTGTTCTAAACATCAGTCCTCGCACTGTTGAGCTCAACTCTTCAACTCACGGCCACCACACCTTAATTCTTGAGAACATGGTTCAAGAAAATGCAGCAGTGAATCATTCTGAAACAAGTAAGTTGGAAGATATTCAGTGGTCCATGGTACCCAGATGTATTCCCTGACAATCTGTCGGGTATGTTGCCCAACCGAGATATTGAATTCAAGATTGAATTAATATCGGGAACTACACCTATCTTTCGATGACCATATAGAATGGCACCCAATGAGCTAGTTGAATTAAAGGAGCAGCTAAATGACTTATTGAGTAAAGGTTTCATTGTCCGAGCTCATCACCTTGGGGATGCTCGGCTCTCTTCATCAAGAAGGAGGACAAGACATTGAGACTATGCGTGGATTACCATCCGCTTAATATCGTGACTATAAAGAACAAATATCCACTACCACGTATTGACCTGCTCTTTGATCAAATAGTGGGTGCTAAGGTATTTTCTAAAATGGATCTTCGGTCTGGTTATCATCAGATTAAGATACGACCATAAGATATACCGAAGACGGCATTCTCCACGAGATACGGACTTTATGAGTATTTGGTTTTGTCATTCGGCCTCACAAATGCCCCAGCGCATTTCATGTATTTGATGAATTCAGTATTTGTGCCAGAGTTAGACAAGTTCGTCGTGGCGTTCATCGATGATATTTTGGTCTATTCCAAGTCAGAAGAGGAACATACCGAACATCTCAAGATCGTGCTTCAATGACTGTGTGATCACAAGTTATATGCCAAGTTCAGTAAATGTGAGTTCAGGATTAATCTAGTTTCATTCCTTGGTCATATTATTTGAGTAGAAGGAATAGTTGTGGATCCGTGTAAAGTGGTACAAGTGTTGAAATGGCAACCTCCCACATCCGTACATGAAGTCTATAGTTTCTTGGGTTTAGCAGGCTATTATCGGAGATTTATTCCAAGTTTCTCAAGGATTGCTAAACCTATGACGGATTTATTAAAGAAGAGGAGCAAGTATATATGTAGTGAATCATGTTAGGAAGCCTTCAAAACTCTTGTGAAGCATCTCACAACAGCCCCGATTTATACATACCCAAAATTATGTGCTTACATGGAGTTCCCCGCACCATTGTATCCGACAGAGGATCGCTGTTTGTTGCTCGTTTCTGGGAGTAGCTACACGCATCATTGGGAACAAAGTTAATTCATATCTCCGCATATCACCATCAAACTTACGGACTAACCGAGAGGGTAAATCAGATACTTTAGGATATGTTAAGAGCATATGCCATACAACACGTAAAATTTGGGATGATCATTTACCGTTGGCGGAATTCTCATATAACAACGGATATCAATCTAGTATCAAAATGGCACCCAATAAAGCTCTCCATGGGAGGAAATGTGATATACCACTCAACTGGTGTTAATCTGTAGAACGAGTGGTCTATGGGATTGATCTGGTAAATGAAGCTGAAGAACAAGTAAAGCTTATTCAAGCTAATCTAAAAGCCGCCCAGTCTCGACAAAAGAGTTATGCGGATAAAAGACGTCGTCCTTTAAGCTTTAACATCGGAGGCCACGTGTATCTCCGTGTCTCTTCGATGAAAGGAATTCATCGATTTGGAGTAAAAGGAAAGTTTGCTCCGAGATTCATCGGTCCATTTGCTATCACAGAAAGATGTGGTCCCGTTACTTACAGATTGGTGTTACCAACAGCTCTAGCTGGTGTGCACGACATTTTCCACATATCCCAACTACGGAAATGTTTCAAGCCCTCTACCAACATCCACATAGAAGAATTGGAAGAATTGAAACCGGATCTCACCTACGTTGAGCATCCAATCCGGATTATCGATAAAAAGTGTCGTGTCAAAAGGAGCCGAACGATATGGTTTTATAATGTACTATGGAGTAATCACACCATCGAGGAAGCGACATGGGAGAGCGAAAAGTATCTCTGCTCAAAGTATCCAGGCACGTTATCGTTATCTCTGCTCAAAGTATCCAGGCACGTTATCGTCATACCTCCGGTAATCCCTCTATCATTTTTTCTCTCTCTTGTAATCTCGGGACGAGATTCTTTTAAGGGGGGTGGGATGTAAAATCCCAGTAAAAACTAGTATTCCATTCATTTAAAAAAATTAATGTACAGAGGGAAGAAAAATAAAATGCAGTCTAGTGAGGATTTAAATAATTCAAATGCTGGGACCTAAAGATTCAAATTTGTTCAGACTTCAAGTTTGAATCAGGAAATTTTAGGATTTGAAATCATAAATTAATTAATGGAATCGATTTAATCTCCTTGCTGGTGTTATAAATTATGAAGAAAATAAGAACAGAAACCCTAGAGATTGATTCAAATTCAAATATGAATTTCCAATTTCAACATTAGCAAATAAACTGAATTTTAGTGCACCATTATTTTCCTTGCCATCAAATTAGAACATAATTCAATTCTTAATAAATTTTGAAATCATTAGCCGCAGATATTTGTAGAATTGCAAGGATAAGGAGGAGTGATAATTGGACCCCACCTGGCAGTGGTACAGATCCTCAACTGACTCTGTTTTCCCCATGTCGGCAGCAGCTCACAGAGTCACACCGAGTCAGCTTCATGTGCCACATCCAGATCATTTTCTCCAGCCTGGAGTGCACTGCACAGCTCTCTTATCTTTGCTCCTGAGTTGCTCATCTTCAATACATCACTCTGCCTCGCTCGAGTTGTCTTCTCCGTTCAAGCCCTGCTCTGTTCGAGTTTTTCCCGTCTGCTGCCCCTGCTCAACACTGCCAACGTCCCTAGCAGGCTTGCTGCACCACTGAAGCCTTGTTAAGCTGCGACGAGCCGTCCTCTACTTCCCCGACGTCAACAACCGGTGCCTTCCCGAGATGCTCGCGGGAATGGAGTGGAATTGTCATCGTCGTTCCCTCTGCACCGCTTCCTTCGGTTCCACGAGGCCCAGCCACCTCGCACCCTTTCTCAGCTCATTCGCCGCGCCAAAAGGTTTCCCCTACCCTCTTATTTAATCCCTAGGAGTTGCTCCGTCATGCTTCCTTGGCATCGTGTTTCAAAGTATCCCGTCCGCAGCCACCATGAACAACCAGGTTTCCCCATAGAAATTCCATTTCCACAATAGGTTATTCTCCAATTCTATTATAGAAAGCATTCTATACTTTCCTGCTATTAGCCTTGAACAAAAGGAAATGGAAATGATCGAGTCTATTCCGCAGGAACCCAAATTTCACCATCGGCGGCCATGAAACATAGCTTTTCCGGTGACAATAATTTCCAGTGAATTTCCCTCCAATTTGCCTCCATTTTCATATCCCTAATGCCTACTTGAAGATTCACGATCTATTACTGTCGGTGGTTTGGAACCGGCAGATCTCCCTACACTACTAAAGTGATAGGGGAGTTCAATGTTCGGTGTGGGCGCACGGAGATTCAAGAAGGTGAATTGGAGTTTGACACAGGAGACACAGGAATTTATGTGGTTCGGGCCGCCTGAGCGTAATACCCTACTCCACGGGTGTGTTGGTGTTGTATTAGCAGTAAGAGCTTGTCACGAGTGTATGGGGTGCGTATGATCGCCCTTGAACGTCCTCGCGTGTATCGTCGGCCTGTCCTTTTATAGTACAAGGACAGGCCGTTACAAGCTAGCCTGGCCTGACATGTGGCCCCGGCAGTTACTAGTATTGACACACGCTTAATTGCCTTTAATGATCCTGTAACGGGCTTTGATAGCACCGTTACGGGTGTTATAATCGTCCGTTTAAGTGTAATTAATATGGCATTAATGACACTTAATCGGATCTTGAAGTCCTTGGCTCTCCTTTGAAGATCCGGAGCCGTTACAAGGTCTTCCGGAGGTTAGAGGCTGAAAGGTCCGACGATTTGACACGTGGCAGCTCCGGAGCTTGCTGTGGGAAGCAGGTAGCTCTGGGGCTATCAGACACGTGTCAGGTCCGGAGCTTCTCTCGGTCTGGGGTTAAGTCTGGAGGTGCCGTTTCGGTACGTGGCCCAGAGCTTCCCCCGTGTGGGAGGTAGCTCCGGGTTAGTTGTACACGTGGCGACCCAGGGATTAACCATGTTGGAGAAGCGGGTCCGGTCATGTCTGACAAGTGGGCCTCCGAGGGTCTTCAAACCAAGTAGATGGCTTTCCTTTGAGATCTTTGTAACCTCAAGGGGTGTACGGTTTCTAGGGTACCGACAGTGGCCCCCTGGACCTACCTCCGAGGAAGATCACTGGGGTGAAGTCGTTCCGTCGGAGGTGGGTCCATCCTTGCGACTCTTGAACTGAGTCTTCAAGGGTCTTCGAAGGTGCCGTTGGCAGGGATTTACAGTTAGATCCCACCGCGTGGTGCACCTCAGGCGGCAGATGAGATCTTTGACGTGCGGATCTCACGCAATTGAAGGTCGCCGGTTCCCGATAGAAAACCGTATCGGTTCCGCTCGCCCTGTCAGGTCGCCGCCTTTGGGTTTCCCGCCTCTTGATGACAACTATTCGCCTGGGTAAGAGCCTCGACTTGATCGTCGGGGTGGTCCCGGGCCCTCTTGTCATCGGTTGGGTTGAATTCTTGAGTGGTATCTTCGACTTCCCTGCGGTTTCCATCCAAGCGTTGCGAGGGCTTACTTAAGAAGGAAAGCGTGCACCGTCGGGAGTTCTTTACGCCTCTCATCTGATCTTGCGCTCAAACTCCCAAATCGTGCTTCACTCCTCTTCTCTTGCCTAGCTGTGCCGTGATGGAGTTGGGTCTGCGCGAGAGTCGCTTGAAGACCGACGGCGATTTGAAGAAGGTCCGGGCCCTCATGGGGTGGTCCTCGGACTTCTTCAACCGTTTGGTCCGTGCCGGCGGAGAGCTCCCCTTCGAGAAGGAGCGCGCCGGCGAAATGGTGTACTTTTCTTCGTACGCCATGGTGGGGTTGATCCCACCTTTTTCTTCCTTCTTCTTGATGCTGCTAGACTTCTATGGTCTGCAGCTATACCACCTTGGCCCTCACTCCATTCTCCTCGTGTCCATCTTTGTCCACTTCTGTGAGATGTGGGTGGGCATCCCCCCTGCATTGAACTCTTCCGGACCTTCTTCACCGTCCACACCACCGGCCGGAGCAATGAGTACCTTGGCTTCTACTACTCTGTGAAGCGCAAGAAGTGCCCATTCAAGTACCTCCGGTCGTTCCCTTTCGGGAAGTGGGATTACTGGAAGAAAGATTGGATAGTCGTCAGGGTGGAGGAGCATGAGCGGTTGGAGCTGCTCGACGGCCTGCCCGGCATCGACACGACGATCTGGAGTGAAGTTCCGGTGCTGGCGGAAGCTTTCAGCCCCGCCTTGACCAGGATCCGCCAATGTGTGGAGGGAGGATTGACCCCTCAGGCGGTATTTTGCAACTTCCTGGCCAACAGGTGGGCGCCGCTGAAGAGGAGGGAAAAGCTCGCTTGGGCCCTCAACAGCGTGATGGACGAGGACCGGGTTGAGACCGGGTTGAAGTCCAACATGGTGGGGAAATCCTTGGAGTTCCGCCTCAAGAATTTCCAGCATGGCATCGATGTCGACGGTGATGACTTGACTCCGCCGTCGGCTTTTCTCCCTCTGAACGTGGAAGTGGAGTTCAGCAGGGAGCTCCAGCGGACGATGCCCGCACTTGACGACCTTGGTGTCATCGAGAGAAGATCAACCACCCGGGTGGCGATCCCCGGAATGCCCGAAGATGGCTCCGTCCCTGCCACACAGCCGAGGGTCGAGGTCGTCGGCAAGGGCAAGGAGCTGGCGGATGAGCCGGAGAGCTAGAAGAGGATGCTGCGACACGCCGACGGAAGGTTCGTCAGGCCCGCTACTTCCGCCTTGGTTCCTTCTCCCTAGAGGGGAAGATCTTCTGCCACCGTGGCGACTGTCCCCGTAGTGGGGTCCTTCCGGAACGATACCGTTCCTGCAGTGGGATCCTCCCGGAGCGCGTCTGTCCCCGTGGTGGAACCCTCCTGGGGTGCTAGCTCCGGGCGCACGACTCCGACACCTGGGACGGTGGGAGCCTCCAGGTCCAGGGGTTCCTCCCGATAGAGGAGAGCCTCGACCCGGGAAACGCCCGTAGCTGCGACAAGTTCCGGGGGGCCTTCTGGAGCTTCTACGCCGACCGTGGCCAGCCGGGAACGTCCAGGAAAAAGGTTCCGCGCAAGCTGGTGCGGAAGCCTTCCAAGGTAATTTTTCATCTTTACCTTGGTTAACTTTTTAATTGTAGCGATTGTTTGTTAATTTTCTTCGTCCATCATCTGCAGCGTCCCCAAGAAGGGGAGTGAAGCTCCACCCTCAGCCACGATGTCTGAGGCCGTGGGAGCTTCTGCTCCTATCCCGGTGCCGCCCCAGGTGGTGGTTGAGGCTGCGACAGCTCCGGCGCCGGCTGTCGTGGTCATGGACCTCGACTCGTCCCCAGAAGTTCCCGTGGTAGCGCCGGACCATGGGAGTGAAGATGCGCCAGCGGCACCCGTCTCGGAGGTTGAAGCTCCGGGTCCTGGTGCTGCAGTGATGGAAGCTCCGGCTGTTGAGCCGGAGGAAGTAGTATTCCCAGCCTCGGAGCCGGAAATTGTCGAAGCCCCGGCGGTTGATCCGGAGGTTACTGAAGCCCCGGCATGCGAACCGGAAGTCGAGGTAGTTCCGGCAGTTGAGCCGGTTACTTCTGAAGCACCGGCCGCTGTAAAACCCCACTTTTATGGCATGTTAAGTTCATATGGGTTTGTGATCAACTATTTTGGATCTCCAATATAATGGTACACATGAACTATGCCATCCAAAACTTGTCTTGCACTCTTTGTTAGATTCTTTTATCATGGGTATTAGACTTCACCATGAATCCAAATTATATTCTATTCACCTTTTAAGAATAAGAATTTTTGGATAAGGATTAGTAAGCAATACACAATGAAGCCCTAATAAGCTCTAAACCAAATATTCAAATTAAGGGCTCTAAATTTTTCCATGAACCCCTAAATTCCTCAATAGCATGCTTACAAAGTTTCAAGATTTTAGAAACTCATCTACTATTTTTATTGAGGTGTTTAGCAAATTTGAATCAAATTCAAATCTGAATTTTTAATTCTTCTCCAACTTCTTTAAACATGAGAATTGAATTCACCATTGTGTTCAGAATAATTCATTTGCCATCTCCACAAAATTTCATGATTTTTGGAGTTGATCTTCTATTTTTAACTGAATTAGTAGCTGAGCTGTGGGGAGAATCACTGGACAGTGGGCCCCACATGTCAGCTCCCCTTTTAAACGGATCAGCTCAACCCCGACACCTCTGCACCGCCGCGCCCCCACTCGACACCGCGCGCGCATGCAGCTCCAGCGAGCTGCCTGCCTGCTCGCCGCGGCTCTATAAAAGGCCGGCCGAAGCCCCCTTTAATCCTCATCCCCGATCACAGCTCCACTGCCTCGCCATTTTTCTTCCGCCGCGCGCCATCGCCGCCGCTCGCCACTGCTCCGCGGGTGCCGCCGTTCCACGCCGTTTCAAGCCTAGCTCCAAAGAGCAAAAAGGTGCGCCTGATCAAACTCTAGCTCATGGTACAAACCGTTTCCCTTATCGTTGAAGCCTGAGCAAGTTATTGTTCATTTCCTCTACGGCCGAAGGTAGATAGCTAGCTATGATTTCATGTCGAATTCCTTTTCAGTAAGCAATCATCCTTTGCAATTACTTAGAGGTAGTTTCTATAGGCCCTAGCGATCCTGTCTGATCAAAAACCTTTAAGGATCATCAAGCAACGGCTCTGAATTTCGAGTTTTGCTCGCCGCCGGTGAGAAAACCTCGGTTCACCGTCGAACTCATGATTCCCGGCAACTCACTCCCCTTCTGCGCCCATATCCTTGAACTCCATCATCCCAGGAAGGTTTTGGAGCAATTCCCAAGTGATTTGAGCTACTCTATAGAGAGTTCTATGATGCCCGAGCGCTCATCGCCGCCACCGCCGTCGCACGACCTTTTCCGGCGAGCTTCAAGACCCACTGACCTCACCATCGTGCTCAGCGACCCCAAAAACCCCCAGGCGGCAAATTTCCGCGAATCTAGTGCGTCGGATTGGCCGGCGGCGAGGCTCGCCGGAGAGCACCGCCGCGGGAGCCCCGCGCGCCGCCCGCGTCGGGAGGTAGAAGACGACGCGGCGGGTCCCGCGTGTCAGCGGCGGTAAATCCCGTCGGATCAGGTATGGCCACGGGATTTGCTGTGGCTACGCGGTGGGAATCTGTGGCCCCCGTGTGGCTTAAATACTATTGGTTCTTTTTAAAACAGTGGGGCCCACGAGTTAAATCAAATTAGGAAATTATTCCAGAATAGGCTCCAACTTAGAAAATCCATAACTTTCTGTAGGATACTCCAAAATTCTTCAAGCAAATTTTGTTCGAAAGCCCTCGAGCTCTAGTTTCTGTCAATACCAATTAGGTTCTGTGAAACTCAGAGTTAAATCCTGTAGAAAATAATCTTTCCTAATACAAATGAAGTTTTTCCAGACAAGATATCCACAGGAAAAATCCCAAAAATTCACATTAAATTTATTGTCCTATTCTTGATTATCAGGCAAAATTTGGGAGCCATAGCACCTGTTTAACTCTCTGTATAATTCAATTTCTTTTTCAGTTATTGAATTTTCACAGCTATTAGGTTGCTTTATTAGGTCCCAAAATTTTACTGAGTCTTCCTTTAATCATACCCTAGCTCCTGTTAAAGTCTTGGATTTAATTAACCTACTATACTAGGCCTAAATCAGTTACAAACCAAATATTGATTTAATGTCTAGAAACTCAATTATAAAGTAAATCCAGAAATTCTTGCCGAATTAGAAATACAATAACTCCTTCCCCACAGCTTAGAAAATTATGAAACAAATTTTGCTAAGACCAGAACCACTCCCTCCATCTTGATTATCAACTGTTAGCTAGGTTGAAGCTACAGTTTCCTCTCGGAAAATTTTGGAAGTTGGTTTGCTTGCCATACTTTCGGAGACCACAATCTGCTATGATCATCTCCTGTTCTTTGCAAGAGCTTTGATCGTATTCCCTAGTATCTACCATCGAAATTCCAAAGCCAAATAAGGTCCCTGTCATATGATGATCACCATGAATTAATTTATGGTCTTAAAATAAATATATTTCAAAGTCATTTTTTTTATCCGTGTTATCTGCATATCGTATAGTGACCGAAGTCGAGGAGGAGCCAGAAGCCTTGGAAGAGAACCTTCCAATTTTTAACTCAGAACCTGACCTGCAACAAGGCAAGCCCCGGTTTGCATTTAAGCCGTTTATGAGCTTTTGCTTTATCACTATGTCGAATAGTATATGAATTGTGCATTACGTTTAGGGTGAATGATACTCCACTTGCATGACCAAAAATCCCAGGGGTTTATCTGGCACGAGTTATAGTTTGACCTGTAGTAACTGCTTTGCTAATGCATAGGAAATCCGGTAAAAGTCGAGTAGTTGGAATCTACTCGCGAGAGATGTATCTCACAGGATTGGTTAGATAGAAAATGGCTTAATATAATGAAATTAAGACCGGGCAGGGAATGGCTAGGAAGCGGCGAGAAGTGAGTCTCGGTCGCATAGCTCTGCCTGTGTCGATTAAGGCCCGCGTCGTGTGCGGCCCCTTCGGACAAGCTTGAATTGTACCGGCAACATAATGGACATATGGGATCCAATAAACTGACGTAGCTTGGTCACTTGGGTGTCGAGGCATACCGTTCCGTTTTATAGGTGTGGGTTGAGGGTAGCAAGGTGTAAATCCGCTGGTGGGCACGTCAGAGTACGCCCCACGCAGGGACCTCCTGCCCGTGACGGATCGACCGGTTCGGCATTTGAGTGTCTCGCGAAAGGTTGCCATATACGACTAGTACTGAAGTGCTACGTAGGTACTGCGCGAAGTGCTCGCTGGCATTTCCGAAAGTGCGTATGTGTCGTGTTGTCCGGGTGTGTCCTGATTGCAATCACTGTCCCTCGCAGTAATAGAGTACCACTTGTTCACTGAGCGGTGACGTAGTAAATACTAAAGAAGCCAGAAAATCATATTGTATTGAATTATAATTACTTTGCAACCTTGTATGATTTAGAGATAGTATAACTAAAGATTTTCAATTTCCCCATACTTTAGCTGTAATAGCACTATGTGCTTTGGGCATGTCATATCATCGGTAAAGCGTTTCTTGTTTGATTGTGGAGCCCATGATGTGCCGTGCTCAGAGAATGTCATTTGCTACTTAAAACTTGATTATAAGGATCCACTTGTAGGCGGGTCATTTATGCTACTCCTTACCTATGTTTAGTGTCCCCGTGCATCTGTCTAGTGAGACGGTTAAGTCTTGCTGAGCCTTAAGCTCATGTTTGCAGTTAACGAGTTTTTGCAGGTTACCCTATTGAGGATGGGTTCGACGATGAGGCGACACCCCCTCTAGGGTGTACAGCCGAGTGGGAACCCTGCACGCCGCCATAGTTTGAGTGTTGCTAGTGCAAAGTATCCCTGGCATGGGAAACTTTGCTTTTTGCATAGCTAGTGCTGAGAGCGTAGCTATGGTATGTATATATTTCTTCACGTCCGCTAGTATTGTGAAAACTTCCGCTGTGTATTAAATAAAAGACTTGGTCTTGTACTTTATTCTGGTTCTATTTCTTGTAAACTGTTGGGTGTCGCATCGCACGACACCACCCAATGAGATCCTCGGATGTGTGGACTCCGGTCCCCACAGACATGGTATCAGAGCTTCGTTGGGAACAGTATACCGGAAAAGAACATATTTTCAAAAATTAGGAACTTGAGTGAGGAATTAGTTATATGCCGTTATAAGGAGTATTATTAGTATAAGATATAAAGGTGGTAAACTAACTATGTGTTATTATATTCTGTAACGACGCTCCGACATCAGGTAAGAGGTAAGGTACGCCACCGAGAGCGGATCAATCTCGGTAAGCTCAGCATACGAGAGGTGTTATGTGAAATTTCCGTGGCTTGGCACGGAAAGTCAATATGAGTCTTTGAAACTTTCCATGTTTCTAAGAACATATGACACGCGGTACCCCAGCGTGACACAAAGTTAGAGGGAAACCCCGTCGGGTGGTATGTAACCCGATAGTGTGTTCTCATATCTATGAGAACATGCGAACACGTATGCCCGAGCGTGTATAAGCCGGATCGTACGGGAGTCTTTGCTGTACAGACGTATTTACAGCCATGTACCTCGAGACATGGCCTCGCTCGAGGACGACTCACGCCAGAGTCGTATGCATTTATTTTTAGTTATATATTATTGTGACTGCCTGCCGTGTTTCCCCGTGCCGCCCTTGAGGTGCGAAGGTGTGAAAGGGGATTGTTTGTCTTCTGCAGGTAACCTAACTCCGGTAGCAACCCGTGTAGAAGCCGTTTGCGAGGGAACGATATAGGAACCACCTATAGACGTAACCGGATGTACCGGATAGAATTTCCTTTCGTGAGGCACGTAGTACCGTCAGTATCAAACATGATACTAGACCCTCCCCACCGACAGAATGGTTGCATTGTGTTTTAAGAAAGTCCGACTATCAGATACTGATAATTTCGGGCTTGACTTGATGGATAGGACCAAGATTCTTGCTTTCTGGTAGAAGTAGCTCAACTTCGCCAGGTTGTAATCTTGGTTAGCAATTAGATAACATAAGCATATCCTTCATGAATGGAAAGCTCGTGAAGGTCTCTCCAACTTTTCCGTTGACCATAAAGGCAGAAAAGCTTGTTAATCCGTTGAAAACTGGGGTTTACTGTGATTACTCCATATGAACCCACCTTTGTACCGTTTCTGTATTCTTGCCATAACTCACTGTAGAAAAATCCACTACCTTATTGGGATATATGTTTGAGAAGGGTAGGTGGAGATTCACGAATTTGTTTTGGGGAGTCCTTCCTGATTTTAATTAGAGTTTAACCAAATCAGGAAGTCAGCACAGTAAACTGCATGACTGCTGATGCAAACAGTCAGCTTTACTGTTGGGTTTGGATAATTATAACCCCTAATCCAGAACAGTGATATGGTTACGCATATGCATTTCTGGAAATCTTAGGAAGCCATCTATCAACTTTATTTATCACTCCTGACCTGAATCTAGGTGTAGCTATGCCTAATTCCATTTGTCGCAAATTTGGTTCCTGCAGTCCAGAACTTGGAACAGTTTGCACATAATTGTGAATTGATGCATAATACCTTCATGACAAGGTTGTCGTGGTGGAACTTCTTTGGTTCTGGATTGTTAACACGATGTTACTCAATGTTTATTTTGACACTACCTCAATATCTTATCATGATGAACCTGTATAGAATGTGGAGATAAGCCCATATACAGGGGAGGTTCTGTCGAAATTTTCAGAACCCTTGAGTCAACTTAAAACTGGTATAGATTGTTCATACTAGTTCAACAGTGGCTGTATGAGTACAATCTGGAAAGGTTTTGAAGTGTACTACAATTTTTGTATTCAACAGAAGGTTTAGTTCTGACTTCTTCTGTATGAAACTTACGAGTTACTGCGGACAGGTCAGATAAACCAGAACTGTACTCATTTCCAGATTGCAGCTTTGACTGAACCAATTGATTATGGATATTTCTTTTTATCCCACATCACCAGTGATTGGGTCGCATACTTAAACGGTGTATTGATATTCGGGTATATTTGTCCACAGATGGCAGCACCAAGAATTCAGTTGCCTAATGGATGGGTGTTCTCAACATGCACCGGGCACGCCGGTTTTCCGGACGTGTTTGCACGGTTGCTCGGCCAGTTTGGCTATTTGGTGTTACCTAGCTATTGGGGCAAGAAGTTCCAGGAGGGCGGTATGTGGAGTTGCACCATTTACGTCGATGTGCCTGCCGGTCCACCGCACCTCGGATGGGCTCCATACTCCATCAAGATCAAAGGATTGATATTAGAAGAAACATGGAGCTACGCCGCAAGTGTTGCCATAGGGAGGTTTTGCAAACTCCATTACCGTCATCTGGTGGGTACTCCGTATGAGTTCTTTCCAGTCAACGGCAGGGCTTCTGAAGCCTGGGCAACCCGCTTGCTTGCGGAGGTGGGAGAGCATGGCGAAACATCCGCAACAGCCTTAGCGATGTATGCAGCAGCCTCACATCGCGAGAAGGGTAATCAAAGGACATGCATAAAAGAATTGACAAACAATCTGAAGCAAGCCATGAAGCGAGCAAACCACTTTGAGTGGGCAAATGACGGACTTAGGGATATGATGGCTCCTCTTAATCATCGTTTGAACCTTAGGGAGAATCAATGGCATGACGCTGTTATGGATTTGGCCGCGTCTCGCCAGGAGACTCTAGAGAGAGATATTGATCTGGAGGCAAGCCTACTTTATGGGCACCAACGGGACACACAGTTGAACGTGGTGACTGCAGATAGGGATCAGTCCAGAGTAGAGGCTCAGAGCTGGAAGACCAGCTGTGAACAGGCTCAACAAGAGAATGAGGCCTGGGGGATGTTTATGATACAGGCAGATTGGCAGGCTATGGCTGCCAAGAAGACGTTGATGTTGAACGATGTATCAACTTCTACTCCAACACCCGTATCAGAGGTGCCTAGCCCTGAAGATGAAGAAGAAGAAGAAGACCCAGAGGAACTTGAATACGTCGAGTAGAGCGTATTGAAGTTAGATGTGGTAGCACTTCCGCCAACACCGGGCGGCATATAGTTAAATGGTTGCTAGTGTTTCTCTTTTGTGACCATGTTTGTGTCATATTAAGAGTAATGGTTGTGGTGTCTAGCTAATTAGATGAGTATGACATGTCAGGGAGGCCAAGTATGGTAGAGATGTATTTCCATAAAGGGAGTCCATCATTTTGGTTTACTACTGTAAACTTGGTCTTGAGAGGATATATTTTGTATAAAGTTTGTGCTTTATCAATATATGTAAATGTCATGCATCGTCTATTATTGTCTACCGCATTTCTAAGGGAGGATAAACTTGAGGCAATGGGACTTACCGTGTTATTCATTGTATTGCAGTATGGTGCGTACTCGTACAGCCTCAGAGGTGGGAGGATCTAGTGGAGGACAGGGGGATGACACACCACCCCCGGGGCAGAATACGCCTCAGACGCAACCACCTCCACCACCTCCAACCACACTCCCCAGGAGTCTCGCGGAGGTTCTCGCTGCAGTGCTCGGCTCGCGCGACGAGCAAACCGAGTTACTGCGGACGTTGGTGCAGCACTCGTCCCGTCAAGGGGGACGACAGGATGATGGACCGCGTCAGCAATTTCAGAGTTCCTACTCTGATTTCTCATCGACACACCCACCGGTATTCAGAGAAGCCGATGAACCGTTGGACGCGGATAACTGGCTCCGCACCATTGAAGGAAAGTTCGGTTTACTCGCGGTAACCGAACAGCAGAAGACATTGTTTGCAGCGCAACAACTGCAGGGGTCTGCCGGTGCGTGGTGGGCCAATTACCTTGCCGCACGCCCCGCAGGCCATGTTGTAAGCTGGACCGAATTCCGGGAGGCATTTCACGCCTACCACATCCCTCCCGGGATTATGAGGAGGAAGCTTCAAGAGTTCTTGGAGCTAAGGCAAGGAGGAAGGAGTGCATACGAATACTCCAAATCATTCAACCACTTGGCCCAATATGCTCAGGACCAAGTGAATACCGAAGATCGGAAGCGGGAATGTTTCTACCGGGGTTTGAACCCCAAGTTGAAGGACAAGCTTGTCCTGTTCAACCGCGGCAACTTCAACGACATAGTCAATGCCGCTATCATGCAGGAGGACGCTACGCGCGAGCTGTCCTCCGATAAAAAGAAGATGGGTGCTCCACAGAGCAGCGGAGGTGGTACTCCTCAGAAGTACCGTATGGTGTATCGATCACCATCCGGCCAGAGGTGGCAGCCGCCATCGCGACCACCAATGTTCCGTGGTCGTCAGTTCAACAACGGCGGATTTCGGCCGCAGCAACAACAGGGGATGGTTCCACGTGCACTTCCACCTCCACCACGTGCACCGGGATTCCGTCCTCCCCTTCGTATTGGCCAAACCCCGTACACGTGTTTCACGTGTGGACGTACGGGGCACTTCGCCAAGGATTGTCCGCAGAATCGACAAGGTGGAGGGCAATCATCTTACCAGGGGGCCAACCAACCCCGCAACCTGCCCAAGAAGCTAGCCACCAGACCCGGCAACATCCACCACCTCGCCATCGAGGACGTTTCAGAAGGCGCACCCGTGCTCACGGGTACGTTCTCTATCTTCGATCAACCCGTAGTCATACTCTTTGACTCCGGAGCTTCACACAATGTCATTAGAAAATCTTTTGTCGTTAAAAGTCAATTACCTGCTATCTCCATAAAAACTCCATATATAATTTGCACTCCAGCAGGGAGGGTAGTAACATATGAGGTAGCCCATAAAGTGCCTCTTGACCTAGATGGGAACGTCTATCCTACCTCTTTCATTATCCTAGAAACTCAAAAGCTAGATATCATCTTAGGAATGGCATGGTTGCAATACCATGGTGCTATCCTTGATATCGTTCCTCGAAAAATTTATCTAAACTCTCCACTCCATCAGCCCCAGGTTCTCAATCTTGAGAACATCATTCCATTAGACCCATCCACTCACAACACCGAGGTTATGGAACTTAAGGATATTCCGGTAGTATGTGAATACCCCGACGTGTTTCCTGAAGATCTCCCCGGGATGCCACCAGAAAGGGATATAGAGTTCAAGATTGAACTTGCGCCCGGAACAGTGCCAGTTTCAAGACCACCCTACAAGATGGCACCCAAGGAACTCGCAGAACTGAAGGAGCAATTAACTGAACTTGAGAGCAAAGGTTTTATTCGTCCAAGTTCATCACCATGGGGCTGTTCTGCACTATTTGTAGAAAAGAAAGATAAGACCTTGAGGCTGTGTGTAGACTATCGTCCACTTAATGCTGTCACCATCAAGAACAAGTATCCACTACCGCGCATTGATATTCTTTTCGATCAATTAGTGGGTGCTAAAGTGTTTTCGAAGATGGATCTTCGTTCTGGTTATCATCAAATCAGAATCCGACCAGAAGATATATCCAAGACAGCATTCTCAACAAGGTATGGGCTGTATGAGTATCTGGTTATGTCCTTCGGATTAACCAACGCCCCGGCTCATTTCATGTATCTCATGAACTCAGTGTTCATGCCGGAATTGGACAAGTTCGTCGTGGTCTTCATTGACGACATACTTGTGTATTCAAAATCCGAAGAAGAACATGCTCAACACTTGCATATTGTGCTTCAGCGATTACGGGACCATCAGTTGTATGCTAAGTTCAGCAAGTGTGAATTCTGGATCAACCAGGTGCCATTTTTAGGGCACATCATTTCAGCAGAAGGTATTGCAGTTGATCCAAGCAAGATCAGGCAAGTCCTCAAATGGGAGTCTCCAAAGTCTGTACATGAAGTCCGAAGTTTCCTGGGTTTAGCAGGATATTACCAGAGGTTTATACCCAGTTTCTCCAAAATAGATAAACCAATGACAGAACTTCTGAAGAAAGGACAAAAGTATGTATGGACTGAGGCATGTGAAGTAGGTTTCAAAGCATTGGTGAAACACCTTACAACGGCACCAGTTTTAGCCCAACCAGATACTACCAAAGCATTTGATGTCTATTGTGATGCATCTGGGATTGGTTTAGGTTGTGTGTTAATGCAAGAGCGAAGAGTGATCGCGTATGGATCGCGACAGCTTCGGAACCACGAGCAGCACTACCCGACTCATGATCTTGAACTGGCTGCTGTGGTGCTAGCATTGAAGATGTGGAGACATTATCTACTAGGTAATTTAGTACACCTCTACACTGATCACAAAAGCTTGAAATACATCTTCACCCAGAAGGATTTGAATATGCGACAAAGGCGATGGTTAGAATTAATCAAGGATTACGAGATTGAGATCCACTACCATCCAGGCAAGGCGAACGTAGTCGCAGACGCTCTGAGCCGCAAGTCCCATATCAACAATCTTTCCATTACCTCGATGGAGGGAAAGGAAGAACTGAGTCTCTACTTGGTTCCATATGGGGCGCTCTACAATCTCGCTCTCATTCCTACCATCAGGGAGGATATTATGGCAGCTCAGAAGGCGGACAAGGGGATGTCACATATTCAACAAAGAATAAAGAAGGGGGAGATGAAATGCTTCCGAAGTGACGATGAAGGTACCCTCTGGTTTAACGACCGTATAGTGGTACCCCGAAACATGGAACTTAGAAAGAAGATACTGGACGAAGCTCATTTATCCAAGTATTCCATTCATCCGGGAAGCAACAAGATGTACCAAGATTTGAAGAAGAAATTCTGGTGGACTCGGATGAAGAGAGAAGTAGCTAAATACGTGTCCGAGTGTGATACGTGTCGGCGAGTAAAGGCCGACCATATGAAGGCAGCTGGACAGCTTCAACCTTTAAGCATACCGGCTTGGAAATGGGAGGATATCAGTATGGATTTCATTGTTGGGTTGCCTCCCACTTTCCGTAAAAACGACTCGATTTGGGTGATCGTTGACCGATTGACCAAATCGGCTCATTTCATACCGGTCCGCGTGGCATACGATGCGAGGCGATACGCAGAAATTTATATCTCCAGAATACTATGTCTACATGGTGTACCCTGTACCATCATCTCAGATCGTGGAGCTGTATTTGTTTCGCGATTCTGGGAGCATCTCCACGCTGCACTAGGAACCAAGTTAATTCGGAGCTCGGCCTATCATCCTCAGACCGATGGTCAGACCGAACGGGTGAATCAAGTACTAGAAGACATGCTTCGTGCCTGTGCCATCCACCAGGGCAAGAACTGGGATGATCATCTACCCTTGGCGGAATTTTCGTACAACAATAGTTACCAGGCTAGTCTCCAGATGGCGCCATATGAAGCTCTCTATGGCCGAAAATGTCGCACACCCTTGAGCTGGTGCGAATCAGGTGAACGGGCAGTGTACGGCATCGACTTAGTAAATGAAGCCGAGGATCGAGTTCGCACTATTCAGGCGAATCTCAAAGCTGCTCAGTCTCGTCAGAAGAGCTACGCGGACAAACGACGTCGACCTCTTCACTTCGAAGTTGGAGATCAAGTTTATCTTCGGGTATCCCCTATGAAAGGTATCCATCGATTCGGAATGAAAGGGAAGCTAGCCCCACGTTTTATTGGGCCATTCGCAATCCTAGCACAATGCGGACCTGTGGCATATCAATTAGAGTTACCACCGTCACTTTCAGGGGTTCACAATGTGTTCCACGTTTCTCAGTTACGAAAGTGTCTTAAAACTCCCGCTGATGTCCGTATAGATGATTTGGAAGCTCTCCAACCAGATCTCACCTATTCCGAACATCCAACTCAGATCATCGATGAAAAGACCCGCGCCACAAGAAGCCGCACCTTGCGTTTCTACAAGATCTTGTGGAGCCACCACAGTGCCGAAGAGGCCACGTGGGAAAGCGAGGAGTATCTTAGAACGAACTATCCGGACTTGTTAGCGGCATATGTTCGATAGATCCTTCTTTTAGAAACCCCACTTTTGCCTTCTTTTGTAATCTCGGGACGAGATTCTTTTAAGGGGGGAGGAATGTAAAACCCCACTTTTATGGTATGTTAAGTTCATATGGGTTTGTGATCAACTATTTTGGATCTCCAATATAATGGTACACATGAACTATGCCATCCAAAACTTGTCTTGCACTCTTTGTTAGATTCTTTTATCATGGGTATTAGACTTCACCATGAATCCAAATTATATTCTATTCACCTTTTAAGAATAAGAATTTTTGGATAAGGATTAGTAAGCAATACACAATGAAGCCCTAATAAGCTCTAAACCAAATATTCAAATTAAGGGCTCTAAATTTTTCCATGAACCCCTAAATTCCTCAATAGCATGCTTACAAAGTTTCAAGATTTTAGAAACTCATCTACTATTTTTATTGAGGTGTTTAGCAAATTTGAATCAAATTCAAATCTGAATTTTTAATTCTTCTCCAACTTCTTTAAACATGAGAATTGAATTCACCATTGTGTTCAGAATAATTCATTTGCCATCTCCACAAAATTTCATGATTTTTGGAGTTGATCTTCTATTTTTAACTGAATTAGTAGCTGAGCTGTGGGGAGAATCACTGGACAGTGGGCCCCACATGTCAGCTCCCCTTTTAAACGGATCAGCTCAACCCCGACACCTCTGCACCGCCGCGCCCCCACTCGACACCGCACGCGCATGCAGCTCCAGCGAGCTGCCTGCCTGCTCGCCGCGGCTCTATAAAAGGCCGGCCGAAGCCCCCTTTAATCCTCATCCCCGATCACAGCTCCACTGCCTCGCCATTTTTCTTCCGCCGCGCGCCATCGCCGCCGCTCGCCACTGCTCCGCGGGTGCCGCCGTTCCACGCCGTTTCAAGCCTAGCTCCAAAGAGCAAAAAGGTGCGCCTGATCAAACTCTAGCTCATGGTACAAACCGTTTCCCTTATCGTTGAAGCCTGAGCAAGTTATTGTTCATTTCCTCTACGGCCGAAGGTAGATAGCTAGCTATGATTTCATGTCGAATTCCTTTTCAGTAAGCAATCATCCTTTGCAATTACTTAGAGGTAGTTTCTATAGGCCCTAGCGATCCTGTCTGATCAAAAACCTTTAAGGATCATCAAGCAACGGCTCTGAATTTCGAGTTTTGCTCGCCGCCGGTGAGAAAACCTCGGTTCACCGTCGAACTCATGATTCCCGGCAACTCACTCCCCTTCTGCGCCCATATCCTTGAACTCCATAATCCCAGGAAGGTTTTGGAGCAATTCCCAAGTGATTTGAGCTACTCTATAGAGAGTTCTATGATGCCCGAGCGCTCATCGCCGCCACCGCCGTCGCACGACCTTTTCCGGCGAGCTTCAAGACCCACTGACCTCACCATCGTGCTCAGCGACCCCAAAAACCCCCAGGCGGCAAATTTCCGCGAATCTAGTGCGTCGGATTGGCCGGCGGCGAGGCTCGCCGGAGAGCACCGCCGCGGGAGCCCCGCGCGCCGCCCGCGTCGGGAGGTAGAAGACGACGCGGCGGGTCCCGCGTGTCAGCGGCGGTAAATCCCGTCGGATCAGGTATGGCCACGGGATTTGCTGTGGCTACGCGGTGGGAATCTGTGGCCCCCGTGTGGCTTAAATACTATTGGTTCTTTTTAAAACAGTGGGGCCCACGAGTTAAATCAAATTAGGAAATTATTCCAGAATAGGCTCCAACTTAGAAAATCCATAACTTTCTGTAGGATACTCCAAAATTCTTCAAACAAATTTTGTTCGAAAGCTCTCGAGCTCTAGTTTCTGTCAATACCAATTAGGTTCTGTGAAACTCAGAGTTAAATCCTGTAGAAAATAATCTTTCCTAATACCAATGAAGTTTTTCCAGACAAGATATCCACAGGAAAAATCCCAAAAATTCACATTAAATTTATTGTCCTATTCTTGATTATCAGGCAAAATTTGGGAGCCATAGCACCTGTTTAACTCTCTGTATAATTCAATTTCTTTTTCAGTTATTGAATTTTCACAGCTATTAGGTTGCTTTATTAGGTCCCAAAATTTTACTGAGTCTTCCTTTAATCATACCCTAGCTCCTGTTAAAGTCTTGGATTTAATTAACCTACTATACTAGGCCTAAATCAGTTACAAACCAAATATTGATTTAATGTCTAGAAACTCAATTATAAAGTAAATCCAGAAATTCTTGCCGAATTAGAAATACAATAACTCCTTCCCCACAGCTTAGAAAATTATGAAACAAATTTTGCTAAGACCAGAACCACTCCCTCCATCTTGATTATCAACTGTTAGCTAGGTTCAAGCTACAGTTTCCTCTCGGAAAATTTTGGAAGTTGGTTTGCTTGCCATACTTTCGGAGACCACAATCTGCTATGATCATCTCCTGTTCTTTGCAAGAGCTTTGATCGTATTCCCTAGTATCTACCATCGAAATTCCAAAGCCAAATAAGGTCCCTGTCATATGATGATCACCATGAATTAATTTATGGTCTTAAAATAAATATATTTCAAAGTCATTTTTTTTATCCGTGTTATCTGCATATCGTATAGTGACCGAAGTCGAGGAGGAGCCAGAAGCCTTGGAAGAGAACCTTCCAATTTTTAACTCAGAACCTGACCTGCAACAAGGCAAGCCCCGGTTTGCATTTAAGCCGTTTATGAGCTTTTGCTTTATCACTATGTCGAATAGTATATGAATTGTGCATTACGTTTAGGGTGAATGATACTCCACTTGCATGACCAAAAATCCCAGGGGTTTATCTGGCACGAGTTATAGTTTGACCTGTAGTAACTGCTTTGCTAATGCATAGGAAATCCGGTAAAAGTCGAGTAGTTGGAATCTACTCGCGAGAGATGTATCTCACAGGATTGGTTAGATAGAAAATGGCTTAATATAATGAAATTAAGACCGGGCAGGGAATGGCTAGGAAGCGGCGAGAAGTGAGTCTCGGTCGCATAGCTCTGCCTGTGTCGATTAAGGCTCGCGTCGTGTGCGGCCCCTTCGGACAAGCTTGAATTGTACCGGCAACATAATGGACATATGGGATCCAATAAACTGACGTAGCTTGGTCACTTGGGTGTCGAGGCATACCGTTCCGTTTTATAGGTGTGGGTTGAGGGTAGCAAGGTGTAAATCCGCTGGTGGGCACGTCAGAGTACGCCCCACGCAGGGACCTCCTGCCCGTGACGGATCGACCGGTTCGGCATTTGAGTGTCTCGCGAAAGGTTGCCATATACGACTAGTACTGAAGTGCTACGTAGGTACTACGCGAAGTGCTCGCTGGCATTTCCGAAAGTGCGTATGTGTCGTGTTGTCCGGGTGTGTCCTGATTGCAATCACTGTCCCTCGCAGTAATAGAGTACCACTTGTTCACTGAGCGGTGACGTAGTAAATACTAAAGAAGCCAGAAAATCATATTGTATTGAATTATAATTACTTTGCAACCTTGTATGATTTAGAGATAGTATAACTAAAGATTTTAAATTTCCCCATACTTTAGCTGTAATAGCACTATGTGCTTTGGGCATGTCATATCATCGGTAAAGCGTTTCTTGTTTGATTGTGGAGCCCATGATGTGCCGTGCTCAGAGAATGTCATTTGCTACTTAAAACTTGATTATAAGGATCCACTTGTAGGCGGGTCATTTATGCTACTCCTTACCTATGTTTAGTGTCCCCGTGCATCTGTCTAGTGAGACGGTTAAGTCTTGCTGAGCCTTAAGCTCATGTTTGCAGTTAACGAGTTTTTGCAGGTTACCCTATTGAGGATGGGTTCGACGATGAGGCGACACCCCCTCTAGGGTGTACAGCCGAGTGGGAACCCTGCACGCCGCCATAGTTTGAGTGTTGCTAGTGCAAAGTATCCCTGGCATGGGAAACTTTGCTTTTTGCATAGCTAGTGCTGAGAGCGTAGCTATGGTATGTATATATTTCTTCACGTCCGCTAGTATTGTGAAAACTTCCGCTGTGTATTAAATAAAAGACTTGGTCTTGTACTTTATTCTGGTTCTATTTCTTGTAAACTGTTGGGTGTCGCATCGCACGACACCACCCAATGAGATCCTCCGATGTGTGGACTCCGGTCCCCACAGCCGCTGAGCCGGTTGTTGTTGGAGCTCCAGCCTCAGGGCCGGTCGAAGTTGAAGATCCTCCAGCTCTTGAGCCGGTGGTCGAAGAGGCGATGGAGCTCGAGCCTCCTTCGGGAGAGGTGCCCAGACCGGAGCCAGTAGCAGCTCCTACTCCGGAAGCGACGACGTCGGAGGTGCCTACGGTAGAGCCGGAGTGCCCAAGCGAAGTCGCTGGCCCCCTGCCCGAGGGGGCGAATGAAGACTTGGCAGCGGGGCCTTCTTCGATGGCGACTGAGGCCATCTCGGAGGACGGCCCTAGTGCCTTGGAAGCTCGGGGGTCCACTCTCGTAGAGTGGGACCCAATTTTTGTATGTGAAGACCCGCTGGAACCAGCGGAGGAGACCCCAGCAGGTCCGGAGCCCATCCCGCTGTCGATGTCTATCGACAACGCCTGCTCCAGTCTGCGTCAAGTCCAACTGGCCTTCTTCCACGACAGCAAGGCTCTTGAAGAGGAGCGCAAAACCCTTAGGCGGTGGCGTAACCAGCTCTACTTCAAGACCAAGCTGGCGAAGTCGAGGATAGCGGATGACAAGGAGTGGATCAAGCGGGAGAAGATCCGCCTGGAGTACTGGGTCAAGCTGCTGGATGATAGGGAGAGCATGACTCATGCCCTCGACGCTCAATCCCGGGAGATCTACGATCAGGCTAAAGCTGCCAATAACGCGGCCGATGCTCGGCACGAACAGCTTGAGGCCATTAACACCGCACTCATCAAGCGCCGAGAGGCACTTGAAGAGACGGAGAGACGGCTCGAGGATGAAGAGCAGAAACTCCTTGAGCTGCAGGATGATGTCCTGAGGAGGGAAGAGGAGCTCGCCGAGAAAGTAGCTCTGGCTGACAAGGGCCTCAAGGAGCGCGCCAAGAAATTGGAAGAGCGCTGCCAAGAGGAAGAGGAGAAGACCTGGGTGCGGGGGCAGGAACTCTACGAATACGAGAGTGGCCTTGTTGCCCGGGAGAAAAAAGTGGAGGCTAGGGAGAAGGACCTGGTCGATCGCCGGAACAAGATCCACCTCCGGGAGGAGGAGCTCGGAAGACTCGAGAGGCGGGTTGCTGCAAAGATTCAGCAAAACGCCAAAGAAGTTGAGCGCCTCGCTCGTGAGAATTCCAAACTGACGATATTTGGAGGAACCCGGAGCTTCTTCAGAAATGACCTGGACCCTCCCGGAGGGGTCTAGGTCTCCTGAAGTGACTTCTTGTGGGTTCGAATCTGGGAGCTGGGACCCAGACTCGCTTTAAGGAACCTCCGAACCCTCCCGAAGGGGTTTGGATTCCTGAGTGTGGGGTAGTTCCGGTCTCTCCGCAACCAGAACCATACTGATGACTTCGTCAGTAGCTGAAATGTAAAGCAACAAAGGCTCACCAGGGGTCGGAGCTACCAGAATTGGTAGGGTGGTGAGGAACTGTTTCAGCTCCTGGAATGCCTTCTCTGCTTCTTCGGACCATTGGAATGGTCTGGACTTCCTCAATAACTTGAAGAAGGGAAGTGTCCGTTCTGCCAGTCTTGATATGAACCGGCTGAGGGCTGCTAGACATCCAGTTAACTTTTGGACGTCTTTGATGCGGGTTGGTGGCCGCATGTCTTCAATGGCTTTTATCTTCGCCGGATTAGCTTCTATGCCCCGGTGACTTACCAGGAAACCAAGAAGTTTTCCGGAGCTAACCCCAAACACGCACTTGTCCGGGTTTAGCTTTGTGCGGGTGGCCCGCAGCTTGTCGAAGACAGCCTGCAAGGTGTCTAGGAGTGACTCCTTGTTCTTGACCTTGACCACGATGTCATCGACGTACACTTCCACTATGTCTCTAATGAGTTCCTCAAAAGTTTTGTACATAGCTCGTACAAAAGTTGAAGCTGCATTCTTGAGACCAAAGGGCATGGCTGTGTAACAATACAATCCATCTACTGTGATGAATGAAGTATGCTCTTCATCCTCCCTAGACATCCTAATTTGATGATACCCAGAATATGCGTCTAGGAAACACAGTAATTCACACCGGGAGGTGGAATCCACTATCTGATCTATTCTAGGTAGTGGGAATGGATCTTTTGGACATGCCTTATTTAGTGTGGTGTAGTCGATGCACATCCGAAGCTTCCCGCCGGCCTTGGGCACAACGACTGGGTTCGCCAGCCATTTTGGATGGAAGACTTCTCGGATGAATCTGGCTTCGAGTAGCTTCTTCACTTCTTGTCGGATGAAGTTCTGCCGCTCTACAGATTGCTTCCGAGGCTTCTGATGCACAGGCCGAGCATCGGGGTAGATCTTCAGATTGTGCTCAATCACTTCCCTGGGGATCTCAGGCATTTGTGACGGTTGCCAAGCAAACACGTCAACTTTAGCCCGGAGGAAAGTGATGAGCGCGAGTTCCTATTTGTCGTTCAATCCTCCCGATATTCGGTTGGTCTGAGCGGCATTGGAACCAATTTGGACGACTTTGACGGGAATGTCGGTGTCGCCGCTTGGCTGCACACGGGGTGCAGAGGTCGAGCCTCGTTGACGAATGCTCGGAGGTTTCGGAGCTTGCTCCTGCCTGGAGTCCTCCTCTTGCGCCGTGGTGAGTGCGTGGAGTTCCTCCAGAGCAGTTACTCCGGCAGTGCGATCTCCGCGGATCCGGAGAACGCCTACTGGTGTTGGCATCTTCAACACCAGGTATCCATAATGAGCAGCTGCCATGAATTTGTACAGGGCAGGTCTACCCAAGATGGCGTTGAATGGTAAGTTGATCTGAGCGACGTCAAAGACCAACTTCTCGGTGCGATACTTCTCCCGGGTCTCGAAGGTAACGGGGAGAGTAATAGCTCCGAGTGGGGTAATGGCCCCCGGACCTACTCCGGAGAAAGGTCGAGAGGGCTGAAGATCTAAAGGTCGGAGCTGAAGCTTAGTGAAAGCTTCGAAGCTGATGAGGTTAAGCCCCGAACCTCCGTCTACCATGACATGGTGGAGCTGGATGTTGTTGATGGTAGGAGATACCATCAAAGGTAACTGTCCTGCTCCAACCATGCTCCGCGGGCAATCAGAAGCATCAAAAGTGATGGAGGTGTCCATCCACTTTCGATGAGGTTCCGGCCTGACTGTAGGAGCTACAGCGGCCATATCCCGCCGCATAGTCTTGATGACGCGACGAGAGGTGATATCCGATGACCCACCGAAAATGGTGTTCATGGTCTTCCGACGCTCGTTGTCAGAGACGTCAGAGTCATCATCGACGGAGGTGTAAACGGCCTTTAGGACCTTTTTGGGATCCTGAAACCCTAACTCCTCTTCAGTCGGAGCTTCGTCGACTTTTTGTTTTCCTTCCCTCTGTCGGAAAGGAGATCCTTCCTGGCACTTGTTGTAGAGCTCGGCAAGGTTTAGGACCTCCCGGCAGTCTTCCAAACTGTGGCTACCCGTTTTGTGAATGGGACACCACACTTTGGGTTTGCCACCGTCTTCAGAAGACGATCGAGGTCGCTTCTCGGGGCGTGGCCCCCGGCCACCCGGAGTTGCAGCAGCTGCAACATTGGATGTGCCGACCGACGACTTTTTCTTGCCGTTGGTCTTCTTTTTCTTCTTGCCACCCCCAGAGGTAGCGGCTTCTTCTTTGGAGGATTTCTTGTGATCCTCCGAGGCTGGTTTGGAGTGCATCTCACGGCCCTCTGCAGCTCTGGCACATTTATCTGCCAGGCTGAAGAGTTCCGTGACGCTGGTGATCTCCTTGATCGCCAGCTTCTCCAACATCTTCTTGTCCCGTACACCCTGTCTAAACGCCACAATGACAGAGGCGCTAGAGATAGAAGGGATAGTGTTTCGTACCTGAGAGAACCTCTGGATGAAGGACCGCAAAGATTCTCCCCCTTTTTGCACGACCGCAAAAAGGTCTAGTTCAGTGCCTGGTCGGGTGTATGAACTCCCGAAGTTGGCAGTGAACTGATGGCACAACTCCTCCCAACTGTTGATAGAGTTGGGTGGAAGGCTCATAAACCAGGACCTGGCGGTCCCAGTTAAGGCCACTGGAAAGTAATTGGCCATCACGGCCTCGTTTCCTCCCGCTACCAAAATAGCAGTGGAGTATATTTGAAGGAATTCGGCGGGGTTAACAGTCCCGTCGAATTTTTCCGGCAGGTGAGGCCAGAACTTCTGTGGCCATCTAACCATGCGTAGGTGCATGGATAGGGCTGAATAGCCTCCTCCTACTCCTTCAAGAGTAGAAAGGTCCTGAGCTTCCCGTCTTTCACGGGCACGCTCAATATGGACACGGCCATCCTGCTGGCGGTATCGGCGATCAAGCTCCGCCCAGAGGTCATGAGTCGAAAGCCTGGATACCGTGTGAGTGCGTCGAGCCCCGGAGGGCAACGACGTCACTTGTTGTGACGCAGCACGTCTCCTGCTATTGGAGACGTGCGGACCAAGTCTTCCAGATAAAGTCCGCCGCTGCGACGGGGCTCTTCCTGAAGGAGGAGGACCCTGGTTGCTGAGGCGTTCGGCTGCTGCTGCAACCAAATGCTCCACATCGGCCCTCCACTGCTCCAGTGCATCCCGAGGTGCATCCGGAGGTGGTGGACGTTGAAGAAGAGCACGCGCTGCATGAAGCGCGTGTCCGGGGTTGTCATGATTTGCCGACGCAGTGATTGACGCCGGCGCACCATCACGTTGCCCAGCACGATTTGCTGGAGAAGATGGTGGTGGTGGGAGTGTGGCTCCTGCTGGTGCTGAGGCTCCTGCTGGTGGCTGCCTGTTGGAGGGATTGCCCCCAACAGCCTGAGCAGCAGGTTGGTCGTTGGATGATCCAGCAGCGGAGTTCACCATTCTCGAAAATCTCAGGCGCCCCCTACCTGGCGCGCCAACTGTCGGTGGTTTGGAACCGGCAGATCTCCCTACACTACTAAAGTGATAGGGGAGTTCGATGTTCGGTGTGGGCGCGCGGAGATTCAAGAAGGTGAATTGGAGTTTGACACAGGAGACACAAGAATTTACGTGGTTCGGGCCGCCTGAGCGTAATACCCTACTCCACGAGTGTGTTGGTGTTGTATTAGCAGTAAGAGCTTGTCACGAGTGTATGGGGTGCGTATGATCGCCCGTGAACGTCCTCGCGTGTATCGTCGGCCTGTCCTTTTATAGTACAAGGACAGGCCATTACAAGCTAGCCTAGCCCAACATGTGGCCCCGGCGGTTACTAGTATTGACACACGCTTAATTGCCTTTAATGATCCTGTAATGGGCTTTGATAGCACCGTTACGGGTGTTATAATCGTCCGTTTAAGTGTCATTAATATGGCATTAATGACACTTAATCGGGTCTTGAAGTCCTCGGCTCTCCTTTGAAGATCCGGAGCCGTTACAAGGTCTTCCGGAGGTTAGAGGCTGAAAGGTCCGACGATTTGACACGTGGCAGCTCCGGAGCTTGTTGTGGGAAGCAGGTAGCTCCGGGGCTATCAGACACGTGTCAAGTCCGGAGCTTCTCTCGGTCTGGGGTTAAGTCCGGAGGTGCCGTTTCGGTACGTGGCCCAGAGCTTCCCCCTTGTGGGAGGTAGCTCCGGGTTAGTTGTACACGTGGCGACCCAGGGATTAACCATGTTGGAGAAGCGGGTCCGGTCATGTCTGACAAGTGGGCCTCCAAGGGTCTTCAAACCAAGTAGATGGCTTTCCTTTGAGATCTTTGTAAACTCAAGGGGTGTACGGTTTCTAGGGTACCAACAATTACCGAGCCTCAAACACATTCTACTTGCTTGGTCGATCTCGTCGGAGTGTTGTTGCCGCCGCCGCCGTTGGGACAGCTTCTCTGGCAAAATTCGGCCCTCGCCGACCCCTCCTTCTTGTTCCCCATGGCCTAGTTCACGGGAGATGCCGTCCGCGGCAAGTTTTAGGGCCACGAAACTCAGCGCCGGCGACTACGCTGCTCGGCCTTGAGCCGGAGGAGGAAGAAGCACAGGGTGCGGCCCCACTTGTCAGCCCCTGATTCGAACCCGCGGATCAGATTGTGGCGCGGGATCTCCTGTGGCTGTGTAGAATTCTTGTGGCCCAGAGTGTTGCTCAATCCCTATTGGCCATTTCAAAAGTGGGGCCCACTATTAACGGCTCAGCCAATTTCCAGTAGAAAAATAATTGCAGAAACTACCCAAACTTTAGAAATTCACAATGAAATGTAGAAATGTCCAAAAATTATGAAATAAATTTTGTTGGGTTATTCATGCCAGTTACCTTTCAGTGTTGCAGATTATTGGCTATGAAAGTCCCTGGTGTTTCCCTAATACTTCCCACAAGTTAAATCATTGGAAATTTATTCCAGGTGATTTATTTAATGGAAAATTCTGAAACTTGGCGAAAATGTTCATTCAAATATCTTTGATCTACAGTAAAAATAATAGGATGTTTTGACTTCGTTTACTGGGTCAAATTTGGATTCTTTCTTCTATGTCCAGAAAAATAGGAAAAACATCAGAGACTTATTCAGAATATTGTAGGAACTTGTAAATTTCATATCTCCCTGTAAAATGATCAGGAAAATGTAAAACTAATTGTGTTGGACTCTATATGAATCCCTCTATCCAGAAAACCTTTTCTGCTTCTTCGGACCAATGAAATGGCCTGGACTTTGTCAACAGCTTGAAGAAGGGAAGTGCCTGCTCCGCTCGTCTTGAGATGAACTGGCTGAGCACAGCTAGACATCGACTTAGCTTCTGGACGTCCTTGATGCGGGCTGGGGGCCGCGTATCTTCAATAGCTTTGACCTTAACCGGGTTTGCCTCAATTCTTCGATGAGTCACCAAGAAACCAAGGAGTTTCCCGGAGCTAACCCCGAAGACACACTTGTCTGGGTTTAGCTTGGTGCGCGTGATATGCAGCTTGTCGAAGACGGCTTGCGAATTGTTAAGGAGTGACTCCTTGTTCTTGAACTTCATGAAGATTTCGTCGACATACACCTCCACCAAGTCCCTAATGAGTTCTCCAAAAGTTTTGTGCATAGCTCGCACAAAGGTTGAAGCAGCATTTTTGAGACCAAAGGGCATGGCAGTATAACAGTACAACCCATCTACTGTAATGAAGGCAGTATGCTCTTCATCTTCCCTAGATATTTGGTTTTGATGATATCCAAAGTATGCATCTAGGAAACACAATAGCTCACAACCGGAGGTGGAGTCCACTATCTGATCTATTCTAGGTAGTGGAAATGGTTCTTTTGGACATGCCTTATTTAGTGTGGTCTAGTCAATACACATCTAAAGCTTCCCGGCGGCCTTTGGTACAACGACTGAGTTTGCCAGCCATTCTGGGTGATGAACCTCCCTAATGAAACCAACTTCAAGGAACTTCTTGATCTCTTGTCAGATGAAGTTCTGCCTTTCAACTGATTGCTTCTGGGGCTTCCAATGTACAAGCCGTGTGTCGGGATAAATCTTCAGATTGTTCTCAATCACCTCCCTAGGGATCTCAGGCATTTGTGATGGTTGTCAGGCAAATACATCAACATTCACCAGGAGGAAAGTGATGAGAGCAAGTTCCTATTTGTTGTTCAGACCTCCCGATATACGGGTGGCATGAGCAGCATCGGAACCAATTTGGACGACTTTGACGGGTATGTCATTGTCGCCGCTTGGCTGCATACGTGTTGCAGAGATTGAGCCTTGGTGAAGAGTGCTCGGAGGTTGAGCAGTTTGCTCTTTGTCGGATGCCTCCTCCTGCCCTGTTGTAAGTGCATGAAGTTCTTCCAGTGCGGTGACTCCTACAGTGCGGTCCCCGCGGATACGGAGAACACCCGAAAGTGTCGACATCTTCAACACCAAATAGTTGTAGTGGAATGCAGCCATGAGCCTATATGAGGCAGGCCTGCCTAGGACGGCGTTGAAGGGTAAGCTGATCTGCGCAATGTCAAAGACCAGCTTCTCGGTCATGTATTTCTCCCGAGTTCTGAAGGTCACCGGGAGTGTGATGGATCCGAGAGGGCTAATGGCCCCTGGACCTACCCCAGAGAAAGGTCGTGAGGGATGAAGGTTTGAGGGTCAGAGCTGGAGCTTGACGAAGGCTTCATAGCTCAGGAAGTTGAGCCCCGCACCTCTATCCACCAAACCATGGTAAAGCTGGACATTATTGATAGTAGGAGACACCATCAGTGGGAATTGGCCAGCTCCGATCATGTTCTAGGGGAAGTCCGTAGCATCGAAGGTGATGGGAGTGTCCATCCATTTCGGATGAGGTTCCGACCTGACAGTAGGAGCTGCAGGGGCCATGTTCTGCTGCATTGTCTTGAGGACGCGGCGATAAGTGATGTCCCACGAACCACCATAGATGGTGATCAGGGTCTTCCGACGCTCGTTGTCAGAGACGTTGGAATCGTCATCCACCGTGTTGTACACAGCCTTCAGGACCTTCTTTGGATCCTGAAAGCCTAGCTCCGTGTCAGCCGAAGCTTCGTCAACTTTTTGTTTTCCCTCCCGTTGGTGTAAAGGAGCTTCCTATCGACGCTTGTTGTAGCGCTCGACAAGGTTCTGGACCTCCCGCCAATCCTACAGACTGTGCTTGTCTGTCTTGTAGATCGGACACCACATTTTGGAGTTGCCGCCGTCTTCTGATGAAGGTCGAGGTTGTTTTTTGGTGTGTGGCCCCCGACTATCCAGAGCTGCAGCAGCTGCAGCAGAAGGTGTGCAAGCTAATGGCTTTTTCTTGCTATTGGTCTTCTTCTTGTTATTTCCACTACCGGAGGCAGTGGCTTCAGCCATGGAGGACATCTTGTTGGCCTCAGGAGCTGGTTCGGAGTGTATCTCACGACCCTTCATAACTCTAGCACATTTGTCAGCCAGGCTGAAGAGCTTCGTGATGCTGGTGACTTCTTTTGTCACCAGCTTCTCCAGCATCTTCTTATCCCGGACGTCCTGTCTGAATCTGACAATAAAAAAATTGTTCAAGATAGAAGGGATGGTATTGCATACCTGAGAGAATCATTGGATAAAGGATCGCAACAACTCTCCCGATTTTTGCTGAACAGCAAAAAGGTCCAGTTCAGTGCCAGGTTGGGTGTAGGAGCTCCCGAAATTGGCGATGAACTATTGGCATAGCTCCGCCCAACTGTTGATGGAGTCAGGCGGGAGGCTCATGAACCAGGACCTGGCTATCCCGGTCTAAGCCACAGGAAAATAATTGGCCATCACAGCCTCATTGCCCCCTGCCGCCAGGATAACAGTGGAGTAAATTTGAAGGAATTCGGTGGGGTTGACAGTCCCGTCGAATTTCTCCGTAAATTGAGGTCGAAAGTTCTGTGGCCACCTGACCATGCGTAGATTCATAGCCAGAGGAGAATAGCCTCCTCCTACTCCAAAAGTAGCAGGGTTCTCCAGAGCTTCTCGCCTCTCGTGAGCATGCTCGATGTGGATGCTACTGTCCTGCTGTGGGTAACGGCGATCGAGCTCCGACCGCAGGTCATGCGTCGAAAGCCTCGACGCAGTGTGGGTGCGACGTGCCCCGTAGGGCAACGAATCACCTGTTAGGACACAACACGTCTCCTGTGCCGTGAAGCTTGTGGACCAAGTCTTCCTGACAAGATCCGATGATGTGAAGGTGCCTGCCTTGAAGGATTGGGACCTTGGTTGCTGATGCCATCGGCTGCAGCTGCAACCAAATGTTCAACATCAGCCCTCCACTGCTCCACTGCACCCTAGGGTGCGCCTGGAGATGGTGGCGTTGGAGTAGAGTACGTGCGGCAACAAGTGTGTGCTCAGGATTGTTGTTTGTCGATGACGTGATCGATGCTAGTACTCCATCCTGCTGTCCAACATTGTTTGCCAGAAGAGACGGTGGTGGTGGTGTCATGACGCCCGCCTGGACAACGGTTGCTGCTGGATGTTGGATGTTGGAGGGATTCCCTCCAGCAGGCTGATCAACGTTGTTGCCGTTGGATGATCCTGCGGCGGTGTTCACCATCTTGAGATCTACGGCCGCCTACCTGGCACGCCAAATGTCAAAGCGTACGAATGTCACATCCCCCGGTACTACTAAATTGTAGCCCGCAGAGGTTCTTATATCAGTTTGGGCACGCGGAGATTCAAGACAAGATGGTGACACAGAGGATTTACGTGGTTTAGGCCGCCTGAGCATAATACCCTACTCCACGGGGTGTGTGTTGTTTTCGAGATTTACTGGTGCGCGTGTGCGTATGAGCTTGGTTCCTATGTATCGTGCGATGCAGCTTTTTATAGTCTAAGGATTTGCCGTTACATCACTTGTCTGGCCCGACATGTGGCCCTGGCGTAGTTAACTGTCTAGTACACGATCGACGAGTATTAAGTGTGGTTAATAGAGTGATAATGCGCCTCAATGATGGCGTTACCCCTATTAACAATCCCCTGATTGTGTGTCATTAATATAGCATTAATGACATTTAATCAGGTCTTGTAACTGTCGCTTTAACTATCCCTTGAAGGTTTGAGCTGTTGGAGATCTCTCTGTCTTCAGTTGAAGTCCTAGCTCCCGAGGTTTGACATGTAGTGACTCCGTAGATTCCCCTCATGGGGAGGCAGGTCCAGAACCACTATACACGTGGTAGCACTGGAGCTTCCCTCTACTGGGGGTTAGGCTCGGATTCACTTGACACGTGGCAAGGCTCGAGCTTCCCTATGACAGGTGTTAGGTCTGTTCTTGTTATACACGTGTCAGTGTTGGAGCTACCCAAACGAGGGAGGCGGGTCCAGTATTGTATAACTCGTGTGTCCTTCAGGGATCTTCAACTTGAATGGGGGGAAACTCCTTAGCTTTGTTGCTGTAGCATGAGGTACCCGGTACACAGGGTACCAACAGTGAGTATAAAATATTCCACTGCATTGTATATTATGTTGCAAAAGAGAATCACCTTGTGAAATAAAATATTTGTGTTGGTTATTTTGTATGGTTTTTCTTGTGTGCTGTTGGGTGTCACATCGCACGGCACAACCCAATGCGATTCTTGGAACCTGTGGACCCCGATCCTCACAGCTTGGTATCAGAGCCGTATTGGGAATAGCATGCTTGAAAAGCGCCTATTTTTTAAAACTGCAAAGTTGTTTAGTGAGGGTTAGTTATTATGCCCACATAAGGTCTGTTATAGTATTGGTTACTTAAGGTGGCAAGCTAACTTATGTGTTATTATATTCCGTAACGATGCTCTGATGTTAGGTAAGAGGTAAGGTACGTCACCGCAAGCGGATCAATTGTGGTAAGCTCACCATGCGAGAGGTAGCATGTGATTGTTTCTGTGGCTTGGCAAGGAAATGTCAATATGAGTCTCTGAAATTTTCCATGTTTCTGAGAACATATGACATGTGGTACCCCAGCATACTTCAAAGATAGTGGGAGCCCCTGTCAGGTGGGACATAACCCGATGCGTCCCCTACTAGTGCAGCACTATGCAAAGATGTGGGACCCTGTTGGGTGGTAGAAAACCCGGTCATGTACCTCGAGACGTGGCTTAGCTCGGGGCGGCCAGTATGGAATGCTACGGGACGAACGCTTTTACTTTCATATATATTATTGTGAATTGAATGCCCGTGCGGGCTTTGCCGTACGGCACCATATGATTGATCAGTAATTTGTGTGTAGTTGCAGGTACACTAACCACATTATTCGTAGCTCGAGTAGAAAACATTTGCCAGTGAACGTCATTAGCGCCACCGTTGAGACGTATGCCGGGATACCGGCTTAGAATTTTTCTTTGGTAAGGACGTAGTACCGGCATTGCATTCGGGTTACATCGGCACATCAATAGTTAAAATCCATGCCGAAGGTGTAGCTCGCAACACAAGTGTCAAGTTAATATCCAAAGCAGATTCCTATCTTGAAATGATAAAAATGAAATTTGAACCAAAACTGTAAACCTCTGTTCTTTCCTGTGCTATTCTGATAGAAACTTAGCTCCAGTTTGAAAAGTCATATCTCCTGGTAGAATTATCCAATGAAGGTGTTCCATACATGGTTGGAAATATATGAGAGTCTTCTAAATAATTTCTGTTCATAACCAGAGCAGAATCCCCCTGGATCATAGCTAAAATTTGAAAATTCCAAACCTGTTAAAACTAGACAGAAACCGGAAGAGTTTCTGTACTTCTCACCAATTTGGTCATATTCTCAGTAGAAACATCGAATGAGGGCATATGATATATTTCTGGAGACTATATAAGATATGTGACAATGTTATAATTTACAGTTTTGGCTAATTTAGATATTTTGTATATGAAAAACTGTGGACAGAACAGCCATATACAAAGGAGGTGTTGTCAAAAATTTCTCAGAAAATCTGGGAACATTGTCAACTTTGGAAATTCATTTCTCATTAACAAGAACTGATCTTAAGGAAAATAAATACATTATGGAAAACCCATGAAGTGATCTACAACTTTGTTGTTCACCTCAAATCATGATTGTGCTTCTAACTGTGTAAAATTCTCGAATTACTCCAGACTGGTCATTTCTGGCAGAACAGTTCATCAATGAAGCATAAGTTTGAAAATTTGTGCGAACATTAATATTGTTATACTTTCACAAAGTTCTTGATATGTTCATGTTTTCCTAATCTTCACTTATTTCTGAGATCAAACTTTGACTCATCCCAACTTCATTTGTGCAGTATGGTTCAAACTCACTCATTGACTAGGGTCGGAAGTTCTCGTTGAGACGGTGATGATTCGAATCCACCACAGGCGCCACCATTAACGGTATTAGTGGATGTCATGTCAAAAATATTCGAGTCTCGCCAAGAGAACACTAAGTTACTTCAATCTTTGGTGCAGAAAGTCCTAATTCATCAAACGCAGCAATTTATTCCACCTCGAAATAGTTATTTGGATTTCTTGGCAATGCAGCCGCCAATCTTCACGTAAGCAACTGAACCATTAGAATCAGATAATTGGCTTCGTGTAATGGAATCCAAATTTGGTGTGTGTCCCTGTGACGATTATCAGAAGACATTGTTCGCTGCTCAACAACTCCATGGAGCTGCCAGAGCTTGGTGGACAGAATATATTGCAACTCGCCCTGAAAGTCATCGGATAGCATGGAATGAGTTCTGTGAGGCTTTCAGTGCTCGTCATATTCCGGCAGGGATTATAAAGACCAAGTATGAGGAATTCATTAAACTCAACCAAGGGGACATGAGTGTCCATGAGTATTTTAAGGAGTTCAACTGTTAGACACAATATGCGCCCGACTATGTGAATAAAGAAAAGTTGAGATGTGATCACTTCTTCAGAGGGCTAAGTGTCAAACTTCGAGCTAGTTTGGCGTTGTTCAAGCGCGGCAAGTACAACGTGTTAGTCAATGCCGCGATCCTACAAGAAAAGGAAGATCTTTGTCTTCAGGCGGAGAAGAGAAAGCGGATTACTCTGCATGACAACACTAGTGTTGTTGCTCAGAAATATCGTTTGGTATATCGTTCGCCATCCGGTCAAGAATGGCAGCCATCTGTCTGACCATCATATCAAAGTCGCCCGCTGCTTGCATCAAGTTTTGAATCACCCCCGCAGCAGCAGCACATAAATTCTTATCCATCTCCACTGCAGCCAGAGATACCCAGTTTTCACCCACAAGTCAGCGCTAAACCGACTAAATATCCGTGCTTCACTTGTGGTCATGTGGGTCACTTTACTAGATATTGTCCAGAGAGAAATCAATGCTGCAACCAGTCATCATTTCAATATTCAAGTCAGTTTCCCAATCAGCAGCAAAGGGAAATCATATCTTGGCAGTGTCCACTATACTACCATGGAGGGTGTACCGGAAGGAGAACCCATGTTAGCGGGAATGTTCACTCTCAACCATATACCTATATTGATTCTCTTTTCTTCTGATGCTACACATAATTTCATAAGTCAATCCTTCGTGTTCAAGCACCAACTTCCATCCACTACCACAAAACATCGATATGTTATATCTTCACCCGGAGGTAATATTACTGCATGTGATGTTATCTCTCGAGCACCATTATGCCTGGGTGGTAGAATATATCGCACTACTCCTATCATCCTTGAAGGTCAAAAGATTGATGTAATCTTGGGAATGTCGTGGTTAAACAACCACGAAGCTGTCCTAAACATCAGTCCTCGCACTGTTGAGCTCAACTCTTCAACTCACGGCCACCACACCTTAATTCTTGAGAACACGGTTCAACAAAATGCAGCAGTGAATCATTCTGAAACAAGTAAGTTGGAAGATATTCAATGGTCCGTGATACCCAGATGTATTCCCTGACAATCTGTCGGGTATGTCGCCCGATCGAGATGTTGAATTCAAGATTTGAATTAATACCGGGAACTACACCTATCTTTCGATGACCATATAGAATGGCACCCAATGAGTTAGTTGAATTAAAGGAGTAGCTGGATGACTTATTGAGTAAATGTTTCATTGTCCGAGCTCATCAGCTTGGGGATGCTCGACTCTCTTTGTCAAGAAGGAGGACAAGACAATGAGACTATGCGTGGATTACCATCCGCTTAATGTCGTGACTATCAAGAACAAATACCCACTACCACGTATTGACCTGCTCTTTGATCATATAGTGTGTGCTAAGGTATTTTCTAAAATGGATCTTCGATCTGGTTATCATCAGATTAAGATACGACCATAAGATATACCATCGACGACATTCTCCACGAGATACGGACTTTATGAGTATTTGGATTTTTCATTCGGTCTCACAAATGCCCCAGCGAATTTCATGTACTTGATGAATTCAGTATTTATGCCAGAGTTAGACAAGTTCGTCGTGGCGTTCATCGATGATATTTCGGTCTACTCCAAGTCTGAAGAGAAACATACCGAACATCTCAAGATCGTGCTTCAATGACTGTGTGATCACAAGTTATATGCCAAGTTCAGTAAATGTGAGTTCAGGATTAATCAAGTTCCATTCTATGGTCATATTATTTCAGCAGAAGGAATAGTTGTGGATCCGTGTAAAGTGGTACAAGTGTTGAAATGGCAACCTCCCACATACATACATGAAGTCTGTAGTTTCTTGGGTTTAGCAGGCTATTATCGGAGATTTGTTCTAAGTTTCTCAAAGATTGCTAAACCTATGATGGATTTATTAAAGAAGGGCAGCAAGTATATATGTAGTGAATCATGTTAGGAAGCCTTCAAAACTCTAGTGAAGCATCTCACAACAGCCCCGATTTATACATATCCAAAATTATGTGCTTACATGGAGTTCCCCACACCATTGTATCCGACAAAGGATTGCTGTTTGTTGCTCGTTTCTGGGAGCAGCTACACGCATCATTGGGAACAAGTTAATCTGTATCTCCGCATATCACCATCAAACCGACGGACAAACCGAGAGGGTAAATCAGATACTTGACGATATGTTAAGAGCATGTGCCATACAACACGGTAAAAATTGGGATGACATTTACCGTTGGCGAAATTCCCATATAACAACGGATATCAATCTAGTATCAAAATGGCACCCAATGAAGCTCTCCATGGGAGGAAGTGTCATACACCACTCAACTGGTGTGAATCTGTAGAACGAGTGGTCCATGGGATTGATACGGTAAATGAAGCTGAAGAACAAGTAAAGCTTATTCAAGCTAAGATCAATGCCGCTCAGTCTCGACAAAAGAGTTATGCGGATAAAAGACGTTGTCCTTTAAGCTTTAACATCAGAGACCACGTGTATCTCTATGTCTCTCCGATGAAAGGAATTCATCGGTTCGGAGTAAAAGGAAAGTTGGCTCTGAGATTCATCGGTCCATTTGCTATCACAGAAAGATGTGGTCCCATTGCTAACAGATTGGAGTTACCAACAGCTCTAGCTGGTGTTCACGACATTTTCCACATGTCCCAATTACGGAAATGTCTCAAGCCCTCTACCGACATCCACATAGAAGAATTGGAAGAATTGAAACCGGATCTCACCTACGTTGAGCATTCAATCCGTATTATCGATAAAAAGTGTCGTGTCAAAAGGAGTCGGACGATATGGTTTTATAAAGTACTATGGAGTAATCACACCATCGAGGAAGCGATATGGGAGATCGAAGAGTATCTCTTCTCAAAGTATCCAGGCATGTTATCGTCATACCTCCGGTAATCCCTCTATCATTTCTTCTCTCATTTGTAATCTCGGGACGAGATTCTTTTAAGGGGGGATGTAAAATCCCACTATAAACTAGTATTCCATTCATTTTAAAAAGAATAATGTACAGAGGGAAGAAAAATGAAATGCAGTCTAGTGAGGATTTAAATAATTCAAATGCTGGGACCTAAAGATTCAAATTTGTTCAGATTTCAAGTTTGAATCAGAAAATTTTAGGATTTGAAATCAGCAATTAATTAATGGAATTGATTTAATCTCCTTGCTGGTGTTATAAATTATGAAGAAAATAAGAACAGAAACCCTAGAGATTGATTCAAATTCAAATATGAATTTCCAATTTCAACATTAGCAAATAAACTGAATTTTAGTGCACCATTATTTTCCTTGCCATCAAATTAGAACATAATTCAATTCTTAATAAATTTGGAAATCATTAGCCGCAGATATTTGTAGAATTGCAAGGATAAGGAGGAGTGATAATTGGACCCCACCTGGCAGTGGTACAGACCCTCAACTGACTCTGTTTTCCCCATGTCGGCAGCAGCTCACAGCGTGACACCGAGTCAGCTTCATGTGCCTCATCCCGATCATTTTCTCCAGCCTGGTGTGCACTGCACGGATCTCTTATCTTTGCTCCCGAGTTGCTCATCTTCAATACATCACTCTGCCTCGCTCGAGTTGTTTTCCCCGTTCAAGCCCTGCTCTGTTCGAGTTTTTCCTGTCTGCTGCCCCTGCTCAAAATTTCCGACATCCCTAGCAGACTTGCTGCACCACTGAAGCCTTGTTAAGCTGCGACGAGCCGTCCTCTACTTCCCCGACGTCAACAACCGGTGCCTTCCCGAGCTGCTCGCGGGAACAGAGTGGAATTGTCATCGTCGTTCCCTCTGCACCGCTTCCTTCGGTTCCACGATGCCCAGCACCTCGCGCCCTTTCTCAGCTCATTCGGAGCGCCGAAAGGTTTCCCCTACCCTCTTATTTAATCCCTAGGAGTTGCTCCGTCATGCTTCCTTGGCATCGTGTTTCAAAGTTTCCCGTCCGCAGCCACCATGAACAACCGGGTTTCCCCGTAGAAATTCTGTTTCACAATAGGTTATTCTCCAATTCCATTATAGAAAGCATTCTATACTTTCCTGGTATTAGCCTCGAACAAAAGGAAATGGAAATGATCGAGTCTGTTCCCCAGGAACCCAAATTTCACCATCGGTGGCCATGAAACATAGCTTTTCCAGTGACAATAATTTCCATTGATTTTCCCTCCAATTTGCCTCCATTTTCATATCCCTAATGCCTCCTTGAAGCTTCACGATCTATTACCGAGCCTCAAACACGTTCTACTTGCTTGGTCGATCTCGTTGGAGTGTTGTTGCCGCCGCCTCAGTTGGGACAGCTTCTGTGGTGAAATTCGGCCCTCGCCGACCCCTCCTACTTGTTCCTCATGGCCTAATTCATGGGAGACGCCGTCTGCGGCAAGCTTTGGGGCCGCGAAACTCAGTGCCGGCAACTGCACCGCGCGCTCGGCCTTGAGCCGGAGGAGGAAGAAGCAAAGGGTGAGGCCCCACTTGTCAGCCCCTGATTCGAACCCGCAGATCAGATTGCGGCGCGGGATCTCCTGTGGCTGTGCAGAATTCTGGTGGCCCAGAGTGTTGCTCAATCCCTATTGGCCATTTCAAAAGTGGGGCCCACTGTTAACGGTCCAGCAAATTTCCAGTAGAAAAATAATTGCAGAAACTCCCCAAACTTTAGAAATTCACAATGAAATGTAGAAATGTCAAAAAATTATGAAATAAATTTTGGTGGGTTCCTCATGCCAGTTACCTTTCAGTGTTGCAGATTATTGGCTATGAAAGTCCCTGGTGTTTCCCTAATACTTCCCACAATTTAAATCATTGGAAATTTATTCCAGGTGATTTATTTAATGGAAAATTCTTAAACTTGGCCAAAATGTTCCTTCAAATTTTTTTGATCTACAGTAAAAATAATAGGATATTTTGACTTCGTTTACTGGGTGAAATTTGGATTCTTTCTTCTATGTCCAGAAAAATAGGAAAAACATCAGACTTATTCAGAATATTGTAGGAACTTGTAAATTTCATATCTACCTGTAAATTGATCAGAAAAACGTAAAACTAATTGTGTTGGACTCTATATGAATCCCTCTATCCAGAAAACTTAGTTTGTCCTATACAAAAGCCTCCGTTTGGCCATGAAATTTCAGAGAAGGCTAAACACTTACAAAATTTTGTAGACCAACATATTCCAATGCTGTATCTGAAACTTACCTGGATATTCTTCCATGACCATATGAACTCACTATAATTTTCTGAGGCTCAGGCTATCGGTTCAACCTGTATAAATTGAGATCACATCTCTATGTCCAAATCAATATCTATATCACTTCATATTTCCATTGCCTATGTGCACCTTATTTCCTCTCTGTTGATGTGTACTCCAACAACAGAACTATCAGTCCTAGCTAGTATAAATCCTTCTTGAATTATAATTAACTTCGATTGTTACTTGGATAAATTGCATTCTTTTATTGGATGCATATTCTTGATGATAGTGATCGTGATGAAGGAGGCCAACAAGAAGAACAACCCGGGGCAGTGGATTTCTATATTGGTTCTGCTGTGGCGTGAATTCTCGACGGAGTGTACTAACTGATCGTCACTAACATTTATTCAACCGAAAGGCAAGCCTCGGTTTGCATTTAAGAATTTTTGCAAAGTTTTCATTTATATACACTATATGGCTTAGATATATTGTGCATTAGGTCTTGTGCAATGAAACCCAATTGAATGGCCAGAATAATTTAGAGAGTGGTTTGGGTAGAATAATACTCCACGTTTTGATATGCTATGCTTAATGTCTATTTAGAAGAAACAGTAGAAGTCGAGAGGTTGGAACCTTCTCGCGAGACTAGTACTTGGTTTACACTGGATTGGAATTATGAGTTTAGTTGTGAGGATTCAATTTAATAAATCGGAGGCCGGGTAGGAGCATAGGATGCAGTAGAACATGGTCCTGGCTGCGTAGTCCTGCCTGTGTCGATTAAGGCCCGTCTCGTGCCTTGCCCTGTTGGCCAAGTTTGAACTGTACCGGGTTGATACTGGCTATATGGGACCCATGAAACCGATGTACCTTGAGGATCCTATGTTGGAACCTTTTCAATCGGCTTAAGCTATCGGCTGTTAGTATAGTGGGAGTCAACTCGCTCATGAACATCTCACAGCGGAGGTGCACCTTGAGGGAGCTCACTGTTCGGGTCGATTGAACTGTTTTGATGTCGTTGAATCTTGGGAAAGGTGGATGTGTGCGACATCAGTGGAGTGTGTAGTCGCAACTCCGAGTATGTGCGTACGCGTCGTGCAGTCCGAATGTCTACTGGTTTCTATCACCGTCGCTCGTAGTTTTTTGAGCATACGTGGACACTGAGTCTTGACGTAGTAAGAAATAAACATGGTTTATTGGAATTTGATACTTCTTGATATATAATTGTATTGCAAACTTGTATGTAGTAGTTCTAGTGCAAACTAAATTTACTTTCTATGAAGCCTTAAATTGATTCTAAAAATGAAAATAAGGATTCACTTGTACGCGTGTCCTTTATGCAAATTCAGCTTCCGTTATTTCGAGTTTCCATCATGTAGAGTTTCATGGCTTAGGTGAGACGGTTAAGTGTTGCTGAGCGTCAAGCTCACAGTTGCTTTATCGTGGTTTATGCTTTTGTTGTGGTTGTCCGTGAGACCTCGAGCCTGTTGAGATGTATCTCTCACAAGAACCTCGCCGCTGCTCTCTTCTTCGTGTTGCTAGTGAGAAGCGTTCGCGGGCCTCGATGACTTCCCTTATGCATAGTTAGTTGAGAGTGTGAGTATAGAATATCCCGTTGCGTTGTATATTATGTTGCAAAAGAGAATCACCATTTCATAAAATATTTGTGTTGGTTATTTTGTATGGTTTTTCTTGTGTGCTGTTGGGTGTCGCGTCACACGGCACCACCAAATGCGATTCCTGGAACGTGTGTACGTATGCATGAGCATGAGCCCTCTAGGAGGGACACGGTATGGTACGTATGCCAGTACTGAACGGATGGACGTGGCCAAGAGGGGACGTTCCTGGCTTGGGAGTCGACCGACAAAGACGTCGGTCTTCTAAGGGGGTGGATTGTGACATCCTGGCTCAAAGAATTAATAGGATTGATAGAATACTCATACTACCAAGGTATATCTTCTTTTCTGGAAGCCCATTTTCTGGAAGCCCATCTACAAAGAACTTTGAGGTTAAGCGTGCTTGACTCGGAGCAATTTGTAGATGGGTGACCGACCGAGAAGTTTTCCCGGGTGCGCACGAGTGAGGACAAAATGCGCAGAAAAGACTAGTATTGGTCTGTGGGGATAGTTTGTAATCTTATAGAGCTGTTAGGAGGAACGACTACTAGGCCCGTAGTGGTTGGGGTGTTATAGTAGTGGGGTGCGAGAAAGAACTGTTCCCTCTAACAAAGGTTTCCTTTTTGATCGCACTCGCAACGCCTAAGAACTTCGTGTGTATTGCAAAGGTTTGGCCCGCACCACTCAACCCATAGCATCAATGATAGTGGGGGCTAAGCCCCTTGAGAGAAGTGTTGGACCCAGCGGTGAGCCACATAAGAAGACTGCTGGAGCGATTCCCATAAAGGCAGAGCAAACGTAAGTGTTATAGCTGCATTGGGAACTGTCGTGGTTAAAGGCACTGCAGAAGACAGAGATACTACAACAAGCAAAGATCTCGTCACCATAGTCCTTCAACATGGAGTAGAAGCGTGGTCACATTGGCAGAAGTGCCTACCGCTGCGACAGACCAAGACGAAATTCAAAGAGCAGTGTGGCAAAACATGGTATGGGCTCCACCCTCGGGCTCATCACCTCCCCCAAGGTGGACCCAGGGGCCACTGTCGGTACCCCGCGTACGGGGTACCCTCGCACACAAGCCGAAAGTACTAAGGTACGTTAGGAGGCACCACATGTCCAGAGGATGTCGACCCTGACCTTCTTAAAGTACGGGATCCGGCACTGCCTTATGGACCACAAAGATGAGACCCGGCTCCCCCGGTGGGATGGGCTCTCATGGTGCGACGTGTTCGGGCGGGACCTCATCATACCATAGGGTAAGGTCCAGCGCAACCTTGTGGCTCGAAGCACTAGACCAGACACCTACCACAGAGAAGGGCTCCGGAGCTGCCACGTACCCTGAAGGGCTCCAGGGCTGCTACGTGTCACGAAAGAACCCAGCTGAAGCATGCCGCAAAGGGCTCCAGAGCTGCCACATGTCACGAAGACCAAGCTTGGCCTCCCCCGCTGGAGGCCAGCCCCAAAGATGCCACGTGTCCCACACCTCACATTGGGCGGTGAAGTGTGGGAGTTAAGGGATGGTGCGACCCTCCTAGATTAAGCAATGAAGACAAGCACCCACCTTTGACATGTAATGCAGAGCACGCCAATGGTTAGAGATCGTTGTGTCTAATCACATTACAGTGAAGACACCGTAGGCCTACCCTGTCCTGCCAAGTGGGTAGCTTGTGGCAACTAGACAGACGGACGGGACATTCCCTGACACCATCTGTGACTACGCATGGGCCACTGGCGATGGAGGCGGCAAGACGGCAAGACTTCAAGCTGCGGTCAGAAGAAGCTTACATGAGAAGCCTTAGATCTTCAGGATAAGATTGCCTCAGAGCAACTTGTCAGGCCTCATACCCCACTTGTAAGGTGTCTCACCTTGTCTATAAAAGGACTAGACCTCCACCATTACAAAGGATCCAACATCGAACATCGAATCCTCAACACACACACACACACACACACACACACACAAAAACCAGCAATACAACCTCACCGTGGAGTAAGGTGTTATGCAGTTGTGGCTGGAACCACATAAAAACCACTGTCTCATACTCTCATACGTGTGACCACTAGATATAAAACTAAGCCATGCCGATCAAAGAACCCTTATGGGCTGCTCCTTAGCAGATCCGGGGGAAGTGTCACTTTAACACTTCGACAGTGGTCTTGCTGGCATTGTCGAGGCTGAGGATGCGGGCCTCACGGTTGCCGGATAGCAATGAGAAGAGCCGTGTGAATATGATCCCCATTGGCGGTGCGACAAGGCCCAACCCCCGCGGTGGCACTACAGTTCTGGGGCACCTAGGCTTGGATGCTAGGACGAAATCTAATGCACGGAGGGAGGAAGTCGCGTAGGTCTGGTGAGGAGGCAAGGATGAGATGGTGTGGAGGGAGGAAGTCAGCGCATCACCGGTTGTGGCTTTGCGATGGTTGCACGGGCAAGGGCATGGAGCTGAGTGATGGGCTAGGGAAACTTTTGGGATATTATAACCAAATATTTTCGTGGGCCAATTATGAGGCACATGAAAATAACACGTGTTGTTTGATCGACTTAGTGCCATGAAAATATAAAAATTTTCGTGAGTTAGCAGCATGGCTTTAGAAAATAATCTTTATTTTCGTGGGTATGATCCAAAGCTCACGATAATATCAATTATTTTTATGCAACTAATTTTTTCATGGGGCCCATGAAAAAAATTCGTTATCACCTAGTGTTGTGTGGCGTCCTCCCCTCCATGTTTATCATGGCCCTGGTCTACATGTCCTGCCTCTCCTTTCTGGCTTGGCAATCCTCATTTCCACTCACGTGCACATATGAGTTTCAACCCATAGGTTTGGTCTTTGCCCCTGATTGTCCCATACTTTGAGCCACAATTGGTTAGTTACGGTCGGTGGATCCATGGCTATTGATTGTTTCATATATTCGTTCCCCACCATGTGAGTGCCGGCTCACCAGTTTGTGCTGCAGAAGACTTCAATCCTCACTGTATAATGTCCCTCGCTGTCTTTGATGGCATCTACCAATAAAGTAATAAAAGTATCTTGTATTATTTTTTGAACACATGCCAAGTATGTTACAAAAACTGAGTATGTAACTTTAGGAGTTTGATATTCATTTCTACCCACTAATGCGGCAAGCTTTGTGTTTCCCTTCACCACTCTCGAAGTGTAGACTAAGACACTTATCCCAGTACTACTAAGAACTAGTCCGCAAAGGTTCGTATTCGAATGAATCAAGATCAACAACAAGGGTGAACTCGGCGCATCTTCTTCTAGTACGAAGGGATACCTGGTATGCAGGTTATCGACGGTGGCCCCCGAGCCATCTCTTGTGAGATTGTGAGGTTTTGATGCCGGAGGTCAGGCCATTATCTCTCCTGCGCTACTGATTTGACTTTCCTCTCGGGACACGTGGTCTTTCTTTATTTGGTAGGTGAGACGCATGACGTGCGGATCTCACGAAATTGAAGGACGCCAGTTCCCAATACGATATCCGTATCGGTTCCTAGCGTAATCCTTGTAGCCCTGTCAAGCTGCCGCCCTCGTGCTTCCAACTTCCCATCATGACAACGGTTCATCTTGTGTGACTTTTTAACAAAGTGGACCCAGGCCCCCTTGTCATTGATAAGGTAACTTCGTAGAGTGTGACTATAGTCCAAATGCAGTTGCCATCCAAGCGTTGCGGAGGCTTAATAAAGAGAGAGGCGCTGCAAGGAGAATGCACTCTTACACACTGATCTATTCTTGCCATAGCGTTCTCTGCTTGAACCCTTGCGCCGTGCTCCCACTTTTGCTCCACTTTGCAGCGATGGAACTCAGACTCCCCCCCCCCAGCAACATCACGAGCGATGAAGATCTCACCAGAGTCTGGAAGCTGATGGTCTGGCAAAGTGACTCCTTCAACAATGTCATTTGCTGCGGAAAGCTCCCGGTCAAGAAGGAGTCTATGGGCGACATTGTTTACTTGTCGGTGTACGCCATGGTCGGGTTGGTTCCGCTAGTATCCAACTTCGTGTTGATTCTGCTAGAGTCGTACGTACTCCAACTGTACCACCTTGGACCTCACTCCATCTTGCTGGTGGCGTCTTCGTCCACTTTTGAGAGATGTGGGTGAGTGTGCCGCCCTGCATCCCCTCTTCTGGACCATCTTCACTCTCGAACGACCGGCAAAGGTAACAACTTGCTTGCATTCTACTATTTCGTAAAGCGTAAAAATGCCCCATACAAGTACATAAAGACCTTTCCTTTTGAGAAGTGGGAGACTTGGAAGACCGATTGGGTGGTGATTCGGGTGGACCCTCATGACTGGGTGGAGCTGCCAGAAGGACTTCTGATGGCGGATTCTGACTCCTGGGTGGAGCTCCCAGAGCTGTGTGAGAACTACAAGCCCGTGATGACAAGGATTCTGGAATTGGTGGACGAAGGACTAACATCTCTGATGGTCCTCGACAACTTCCTGACAAACCGCTAGGCGCCTCCCAAGGAGCGAGAGTTCGCAGCTTGGTTTTCTCTAGAGAAATGGATTTCCTCTTAATTGAAGTTGGCCTAGGTACCAATCTTGACGAGCACGCTTTAGAGCTCCATGTGTAGAAGCTGAATAGTGGGTATTTTTCGAGGCATGACCTCGGACCTCCAGCTGAGTTCCTACCTCTGAACGTGGGAATGAAGCTCTGGTGCCTCTTGGATTTATCCCTGTCCGACCGGCTGACTCAGAGCTAGAGATGGACAAGGCCGGTCCGACCAGGCTAAATCCCAGAGGCACCAAAGCTTCATTCGCTCACCCGAGCAAGTCCTAGACCTGCTGGGACTCAATTGATTTTGCACTCCGGGGCACCTCAAGTGACTTCCTTGCGGATGAAAGCTCCACAAAACCCTCCTTCGAGAATCGCTCGACCTCTTTGGTGTGCTGATAGATTCGTTCAGCCAGCAACCTCTCTTGGTTAGCAATCTGCTTCTTTGATAGGTGAATATGACCTCGCCTTTCCGCAAGGTCCTTCTCTTTTGCCTTCACCTTGTCCTCTCTTGCAGAGAAAGCATTCTCTCTTTTGCTGACAACTTGCGAGCCATACTTGGTGCTTCTCTTGTTCGCACCAAAACTTGAATTTTTCCATGCGGTCAGCCAAGTCCTGCTCGCCGCGTGCCAGCTTCCGAGAGAGTTCATCCTCCCTATTTTGCATTTCATCCTCTCTTTCTTGGAGTTTATCCTCTTTATTATCAAGCTCATTCCAGTGCTTGAGGAGTTGATCCCTAAAATCTTTGAGACTCTCTGAGCGACTGTCATCCACTTTGTGGGCCTTTCTGGTGTGCTCGTAGATCTCCCGGCTCTTCTCGTCGAGGGCCTTTATGGCAGCCTCCTTTTTATTCAGCGCGTTGTTCAAACGTGTCTGCCGGGCCTTCTTCACTGCCAGCCACTCCCTCTGGTCTGCAAGCCAGGACTGCATCAGCTTCATCATGAAGTATAACCGTTGGTGCCAACGCCTCAGGGTGTCGCTCTCTTCTTCGAGAGACTTGCACTCATAGTCAAAGGCGAGCTAGACGTGGCGGAGGCTTGAGCAGACATTATCAATCGACAACGCCAGAGGGATTGGCTGCGGACCCGCTTGAGGTTCATCCTTTGGTTCCTCCGAGTCTTCTGGGATAGTCGTTGGAGGCAATGACACGAGCATGAACTCCAGCAGCTTGACGTCGGCAGGGTTGATCTCTGGAAGGTCATCTACCTCCGGCGCAGATGAGGAAGGTCTCGCACCCGGATCTTCAGCCAATTGCACCGTCACCTCTGGAGCTGGTGTTGGAGCTTCAACCACAACTTCCGATGTCTTTGGCACTGGCACAGGTACCTCCAGTGCTGGCTCCAGAGCAGTTGAAGCTTGCTCTGATGCAACTGCGGCTTCTCCTTCGGCAGCTGGTATCAAGGTCGTCCCGGTGCTAGTAGGCGCAGAAGCCGCGAGGTTGACTGCCTCAACCACTAGAGGATCCGTTTCAACAGCGGAGGCTCCGGATGTTGCGGTCTCTCGAGCCGAGGCACTGGTTGGTGCTGGAGCAGAAGCTCTCGATACTATAGAAAAAGAGACTTCAGGAAAAAAGCAAAAAGCAAAAACAAGACTCAAGTTCAGGCGCCGATTATTACCTGGGGACACAGCTGCTCCAATCAGCACGAAACTTCTTCCTTGGATGCTTGTAGTCAGGACCCACCATCGTCGGTGTTGCAGACGTTCCAGGCTTTGTCCCAGGAGTTGAGGCAGCCACCGGCGCTGCCTCAGCTGGAATCTCTGTCGTCGGAGGAATTACTCTAGACCCAGCAACTGCTGCTAGCCTTGGGACCAGAGTAGACTTGTCGGACCTAGTTCCCTCCATGGATACTGGATCCAAAGATGATTTAGCGGCTGGAGCAGGAGCTGTCAAAGCTGGAGGCACTACCAGTACCCACTTGAGGGTTGGGTGAGACACCAATACCGCTTCTATCATACCTGATCTAACGGAACTGCCGTCAGACTGCTACAGCTTCCTCTTCCGGTTAGAGGATTCGACAGGCTCCTTGCCTTTATCCCGGCTCAAGTTAGGTTTCTTCGGGCTTGAAGCTACAAGACCATTGCCCTATGAAGCTCAAGGAGTTAAATACTTGCTAGCGAAGTGCTCCTCTGATGCACCGCAAGACCTGTGTCTTCAAGCAGCGGCATCTTCTTATGCAGCTCTCTCCTGACCTCCGAAACTACGTTTAGAGGCACGAACTCAGCTAGAGGACTGAGGTCATCTCTCGAAAAAGCCCCACTATTTAGCTTCTGCAAATGGAGCTTTAAAGCGCGCTCGTCAAGAATGGTACCTAGGCCAACTTCAATCTTGAGGAAATCCATTTCTCCAGAGAAAGACCAAGTTGTCAACTCTCGCTCCTTGAGAGGCGCCTAGCGGTTGGTCAGGAAGTGGTCGAGGACCATCAGAGATGTTACTCCTTCGTCCACCAATTCACAGATTCTTGTCAGCACGAGCTTGTACTTCTCACACATCTCTGGGAGCTCCACCTAGGACTCGAAATCCGTCATCAGAAGTCCTTCTGGCTTCTTAAGACGGTCGTGAGGGTCCACCCAGATCACCACCCAATTGGTCTTCCACGTCTCTTACTTCCCGAAAGGAAAGGTCTTGATGTACTTGTATGGGGCATTACCATGCTTTACAAAATAGTAGAACCCCAGCAAGCTGTTACCTTCGTCGGTCGTCTGGAGGGTGAAATAGGTCCAGAAGAGAGGGATGAAGGGTGGCACACCCACACACATCTCACAGAAGTGGACGAAGATTGCCACCAGCAAGATGGAGTGAGGTCTGAGGTGGTACAGTTGGAGTTTGTACAACTCCAGCAGCATCAACAGGAAGTTTGAACTTGACAGAACTAGCCGGACCATGGCGTACACCGAAATGTAAACAATGTTTCCGGAGAAATCCTTATTGAACGGGAGCTTGCCGTAGTGAATGGTATTGTTGAAGGAGTCGCTATGCCAGCCCATCAGCCTCTGGACTCTAGTGAGATCCTCATCACTAGTGATCTTGCTGGGGGGAAGTCCGAGTTCCATTGCCGCAAAATGGAGCAAAAGTGGGAGCGCGACGCAAGGGTTCAAGCGGAGAACTCTATGGCAAGACTAGATCATTGCGTAAGAGTTCTCTCTCCTTTAGCTCCTCTCTCTTTATTAAGCCTCCACAAAGCTTGTATGACAACTGCATCTAGACTATAGTCACACTCTACGAAGTTACTTCGTCAATGACAAGGGAGCCCGGGTCTTCTTTGTTAAAAAGTCGGACCAAGTGAACTGTTGTCATGATTGGAAGTTTGAAGCCGAGGGCGGTGGTCTGGTAGGGCTACAAAGATTGCGCTAGGAACCGATATGGATATCGTATTAGGAATCGGTGTCCTTCAATTTTGTGAGATACGCACGTCATGTGTCTCACCTACCAAATTAAGAATGACCGTGTGTCCCGAGAAGAAAGTTGAAGCAGCAGCGCGGGAGAAAAATGGCCCGACCTCCGGGATCAAAACCCCACAATCTCACTAGAGGTGGGCCTGGGGGCCACTTTCGATACCCTGCATACGAGGTATCCTATCGTACAAGAAGAACATGCACTGAGTTCAACCTTCCAATATCGTGGACTTTCGCATGCAACATGTGTCCTACAGTGCTGAACCTGCCTCCCTCCTTAGGGTGGCTCCGGTACTGCCACCTGTCCCGCAGTGTCGGACCTGCCTCCCTCCTTAGGGTGACTCTGGAGCTGCAATGTGTCTTGTAGTACCGGACCTGCCTCCCTTTATAGGTCAGCTTCGGTGCTTCCATGTATTCCGGGGGGCCAGACCTTCCTCTTCGCCAGGGGAAGCTTCGGTGTTGCAATGTGTCCAGTAGCTCCAGATCTGCCTTCTCGCAGAGGGAAACTCCAGAGCTGCCATGTATCACACGCCCAAACCTAAGTCTGCTATGAGAAGACAGCGAGAACTTTAACGATGCAGATATTCAAGGGCTATCAATTGACCGTTACAAGACCAAGATAACGCTTATTAATGCTATGTTAATGACACACGTTCAGAGGACTATCAAGACTAGTAACGCTGTTGTTAAGGCACATTATCATACTATTAACCACCTAACACCATAGATCGTGTATAAGGCAATTTATTACAGTTGGAGCCACCTGTTGGGCCACGGCGCATACTGTAACAACCAGTCCTTGGCATATAAAAGGTTTGCACTGCACGGTAGAACTTAAGCTAAGCAAGCACAAGTCATTGCAGACTAAGCTCAGGCTTACTCAAGCTCATACAAGCAACACACACCCTGTAGAGTAGGGTATTACGATCATGCGACCCGAACCACGTAAAATCCTCTGTGTTCACCTTTGTTCTTGATCTTTATTAGCGCCACATCCGAATACGAACCTCCGCGTACTACTTCTTAGTAGTACTGGGGGAAGTGTCTTAGTGTACACTTTCACATTTGCCCGAAGGCCACTGTTGATATCCTGCATACCAGGTATCCCTTCGTACCATAAGAAGATGTGCCTAGTATCGTGGACTTCCAAAGGCAACACGTGTCATGTAGTGCCGGACCTGGCTCCCTCATTAGCGTGGCTTCGAAGCTACCACGTATCCTGCAGTACTGGACCTGCCTCTGTTCATAGGGTAACTCCGTTGCTGCCATGTATCCAGGGACGCCGTACCTGGCTCACCGTAGATGGAAGCTCTGATGTTGCCACGTGTCTAATAGCTGCAGATCTGCCTCCCCGCAGAGAGAAACTCCGGAGCTACCACGTGTCACACGCGCGTACCTAAGTCTGCAATGTGAAGACAGCAGAAACTTCAATTGCGCAAATATTCAAGAGCTATCAATTGGCCGTTACAAGACCTGGACAACGCGTCATTAATGCTATATTAATAACGCACAATTATAGGACTATCAAGACCAGTAACGCTGCTGATAAGGCACATTATCACACTATTAACCACACTTAACACTATAGATCGTGTATAGGGCGGTTTATTACAACCAGGGCCACCTGTCGGGTTATGGCGCATACTGTAACAGCCTATCCTTGACATATAAAAGGGTTGCGCGCTGCACGGTAGAACTCAAGCTAAGCAAGCTCAAGTCAAAGGTGTATTGCATCTGAATAGCATCAGGTACGCACTTAGTTTTGACATTTTCCACACTTGGAGTGAATGAAGGCACCTGCCAGCAAAGTAAAATGACTTATCAACTAATACATGATAGGGACTTCTCTGGTCCATTCTCATTCAACTCTACTAGTAAAACTCTCTTGACTCACTGATGACAAATGGGAGTTGAACGCTTCTAAAGCTTCCAAATAGTTAATTTACTTCTCGCATTCATCCTAACTCACGTGTAATTTCTAGGCCATCTACTGTAAAACACAATAGACCGGGATCAATAACTTGATCATACAAAACTGATCAAGTTGTATCATCCATATTCACCAGGTCATCATATAATCAGCATGATTTTTCAATATATTGTTTGATACAATATATATTCAGCCAATCTCATGGATCCATATAGCTTACTTTTTATAACGGAAACCAGTGAGATTAACAGAGAGCAATGCAAGATGATAGGATAATGATGTCGCATCATCACTCTTACCTAATCACTTGTGCTTATTATATCTGGAAGATGACGGATGCAGATATCACTTCATAAGAAGGGATTAAAACGATATCCACAAAAAAACTAGGTACGATATGCTTACCATATATGCATGAATATTAATACATGCCTTGCCAAAACAAGTAATGAAATACGCTAAAGAAGGAGCACGCCCGATCATTTTATTTTCTTACCAGATGCATAGCAGTTTCCAGTGCTGACGTTCGTTCCCCAATGTGAATCCTTGTTATGTTGTTCAGAAATTAATAATTGATTGCCAAAAGTTTCTGTTTTATTGTTTATGAGCGTAGGGGGAATATACTCTGAGGTGTTGCTTGTGCATAAATATATGGTTGAGAAATTGCACAAATGAACCAGATTCAGACTCTAAATATATAATACCAAAGCTAACTCACTTTAGGGCTAAAAGAATACCACAATCAAGTGTGCATTGCTTTGTCGGTACGGGCGTGGAACTTGTTTTATGAGGCAGGCAGATTTCAGCGGCATGCAGTGCGTAGTTTTGTTATCTGCCGTGGACATGTGGCCTTAGTTATTCCCTAGAAACGTCATTGTGATTGGTTTGGCCATGTATACACAAATCTCTTTTCCTTTGAATTTTTGCTGTTAACCACTCATTGCTCTACTTTTTTGCTTTACTTTTTTTTTTGGTTTCGAAGTCCTAATACATGCCTAATACAGCATGGAGTGTGCCACTGACACTATTCGGCGCCGGCAGGATTGGAAAGCCAGAATTGATTTACTGTAACTCAATGCGTATAATTAATTGGAGTCTATTTGGACGTGGGAAATCACAAGGATGTCCACTACTACAAAAAGCATTTTTACAAGCGTCTCGTTATTTTAACTCAGAAGATTCGTTAAAAAAAACATCTGTGATGTCGAATGAATTAATAGTAGTTTGTGATGTGTAAATATCAGATGGGGTTCACAAAACAAAACCGACTAGGTGAAGATACCCATTTTCACATGCGGCCCTTGATAAACGACTGCCAGTAATATGCGCAACTATAACAGGCGGATGGCAAGATAAACAGCCTATGTATTTCCATAAGTTTTCACAGTCGAATTTTATTGAGGGACCGCCTGTGAAGTGTTTGCGCGCAAGAATCAAAGAGTCCGATCACAGGCAGTTTACTAAATAACCGGTTGTGAAAATGTTTCCAGAGACAAAGATCGAATAATGTTTTCCAAAAAATTATGGTTAGGGACTCAAAGATTATCATAATCTCCGAGTCCCCAACCATAATACCCTGTAGAATTATGATTGGGGTCACCAACATAATATCTTCAAACATTATTAGAAATCAACACGGTATGCACGCCTTGCCTTATGAGCCGTGTACAACGCCTCAAATTGCCGAGGTGGGACAAAACTTTGCACTGACAATAATATCTCACAGGCGGTTATGAAGGAGGACCGTATGTGAAGATGATCAGTCATATTATTATATAAATATATGTGTATATAAATTTATAAAATATATATATGTATGTATATTATATACATAGATATATTTATTAAATAATATATAGATATATATTATTTATGCAGATATAAGTTATAAATTATATATATTATATACAAATATATATTATATACATATACGTGTATATATATATACATATATGTGTATATATATATAAATCCATAAAGAAAACAAAAATAAAAAGATACATATGTATATATTATATAATATATATCTATATATAATATATATCTATATATAATATATATCTATATATAATATATATTATATGTATTATATATACAGATATATACACATATATACGTAAATGTACATATAATATATGTATATATTACATATATATGGATATATAATATATAGATATATATTATATATACAAATATATATATATATTATATATTCATATATATATAAACAAATCTATAAAAAGAAAGAAAAATAAAAATTTGTCAAATTCAATATTACACTACTTCATTACAATATTACAAATATATAAAATACCTATCAAATTCTTTAATAAGAAATATTAAGTCTCTTATGCATGAAAACTAAATTATTTCATACATTTTATCCTGCATTGACATGTTCTTGCATCTAGGTTTTCCAATGATATTGTCAAATACATTCTTTGTAGCATGCATCGAATCAATACTATGGCAGATTTCCAGGTCCTTCCAATACGGAGGATACTCGAAAAAATTCGATGTTTATCAGCCGAAATGTAGTTTTCTTTCACTTTGTCCCTTTACATTTTTTGCCCATATGTTGACGGTTGTTATATACCAATTTCAACCGTCAATATAACTCAATTATCTTAAGGAATTGTCATTTCTTGCAAACATCACCTTTCTATTTAACCTATTTTCACTTGTCCTTGGAGAAAGTAGTGCATGCAGGGAATCTATGCAGAAATGAAGTGAAACAAGGGGATAGGTCCTATAAAATATCATTCCAGACAATCAAGCGACGACACGTGGCACCACATGGATCAAATGGCCCACAAACAGAAGTATCTGAGGCCATCCAATGGTGTAGCACCCATATCAGTCAATAGGACCCACCTGCAAGTCACCTGGAGAAAGCACACCGTAAAAGGGGCCAGGACCAGGTCAGGTGACCCCCCTAGTCGGTCGACTAGTTCCTGGCATTTTTATTGGTCAAACTCTGTGTGGTGGCTCCTCCAGACTTGAAGTGGTCATGGGTGACTGATTCACGCGCTTTTGATGGCGGGAACCGACCCTTCTCCAAGCTATAAATAGGAGCCCTCTAAAAAAGCATCTAGGATCCCCGTGGGTTTTGGATGATTGATGATGACAATTAAGTAACTAATGAGCTCAGTGATCCTAAGCACAAGTGTGGACTCAAGCATAAACACAAACCCTCAAAAAGGAAAAGGATGAAAATGGTGATGTCGACTCGAAAAGAAGAAACAAGGGTTTCTAGCGTGTCGAGTGTAGACTAGCCAAATAAGTGTGAGGATGTGTGTGTAATGTGCATAGAGATCAAGTTGGGAGCTCAAAGCGATTTAGAGATCAAACCTATTGAGAAAAGAGAGTTCGAAGTAGTCTGGCAGGAGTGGCCAGACTAGTCCGTGCAGGTGGCCTGACTAGTCCGCTCCTGGTCGGCCAAGTCCATTTTCAGCCGGACCAGAAGGGTCAGACTAAGTTCGGACTGGTCCGTAGTGACACGGACTAGTCCAGGTAGTCGTGGAGTGGGTTTTGGGGGCTAAGTCCCAAAACCATGGACTTGTCCGTTTTAGCCCGGACCAAGAGGTCCTGACTGAGATCAGACTAGTCCGGCCTGGGGGCCGGACTAGTCCGGATTTGTGAGAAGTTGGTGCTTTAGCGACTAAGTCTGGGTAGGCTGGACTAGTCTGCCCTAGGGGCCGGACTAGTCCGTGGTCTCCAGACTAGTCCGTTTTCACACGAAACAAAAGGTTCTGTGTGAGATCGGACTAGTCCGGTGTGGGCCGGACTAGTCTGTTTTTGAAGTGACAGTTTGAATTTGAAGTTTGGCAGGTAGTGTGACGACTGCCACGCAGTGCGACAGTTGTCATGGACGTTAGTGGTCCCAAAGGCCGGACTAGTCCGGGCCGTAGTGTGGGGACCGGAATCCCGACATCCGAGGATTTCATTGGGTGGTGTCGTGTGATGCGACACCCAACAGTATACAAGAACAGAACGAGAATAAAATACAAGACGAAGTCTTTTATTTATTTTACAGTGGAAGTTTTACAATACTAGAGGAAGGAAAGAAATATATAGATCATAGCTACGCTCTCAGCACTAGCTATGCAAAAGCAAAGTTATCCATGCCCTGGATACTTCGCATTAGCAACACGCAAATCACGGTGGCGTGCAGGGTTCCCATTCGGATGTATACCATGGAGGGGTTGCAGCCTCATCATCAAATCCTTCATCAATTGTATAACCTGCAAAAACTCGTTAACTGCAAATATGTGCATAAGGTTCAGCAAGACTAACCCGTCTCACTAGACATATGCAAGGGTGGACACTAAGCATAGGTAAGGTGAAGCATAAACGACTCGCCCACAAGTGGATCCTTATAATCAGGTTTTAAGTAGCAAATGAAATTCTCAGAGCACGGCACATCATGGACTCCACAATCAAACAAGAAATGCTTTGCCGATGATATGACATGCCTAGAGCACAAAATGCTATTACAACTAAAGTATGGGAAACTGTAAACTTTAATGTGACTATATCTAAATCATACAAGGTTGCAAAGCAATTATAATTCAATACAATATATTTTTCTTACTTCTTTAGTATTTACTACGTCACGGCGCAGTGAACAAGTGGTACTCTATTACCTAGAGGGATGGTGATTGCAATCAGGACACACCCCGGACAACACGACACATAGGTCGTTCGGAAGTGTCAACGAGTACACCTGTACCTACGTAACACTTCAGTACTAGGCGTATATGGCCACCTTTCACAAGAAAACCTAATGCCGAGTCAGTCTCACCTCCGCGAACAGAAGGTCTCTACACGGAACACCTCATGTGTCCGCCGACCGATTTACACCTTACTGTCCTCAACCCACCCCTATCGATGGTGAGTTAATGGGCCTCGACATCCCAGTTATCGAGTTACATCAGTCTACTGGATTCCATATGTCCATTATGTCGCCGGTACAATTCAAGCTTGTCTGAAGGGGCCGCATACAGACGGGCCTTAACTGACCAGTTAGAGCTATATGACCAAGACCATGTCTTGTTGCTTCCTATCCATCTCTGACCGTTCTCGAGTTTTAGATGTAACAGTTATTTTCTATAAATCTTATGCCAGTGTAGATGAGTGTAAATTTCTATCTCGCGAGTAGATTCCAACTACTCGACTTCTACCGGATTACCTACTACATTAGCATAGCAATTCTACACGTCGAGTGATTAACCTACCCAATTAACCAATGGGATTTTGGGTCATGCATCTGGACTTTTCAATCATCCTAAACGTAATGCACAATCATATGCTAATCATCATAGTGATAAAGTAAAATTTTATAAACGACTTAAATGCAATCTGGGGCTTGCCTGGTTGCAGGTCAGAGTCGGGGTTAATATCTGGAAGGTGCTCTTCCAAGGCTTATGGTTCCTCCTCGACTTCGGTCACTATACGATATGCATATAACATGTATATGAATGACTTTGAAAAATAATTATTACCAAGACCATAATTTAATCTATGGTGATCATTACATGATAAGAACCTTAATTGGATTTGGAACTTTGATGGTAGATACTAGGCAATATGATAGAAGCTCTTGCAAAGAACAGGAGATGATCAAAGTATTTTGTTGTCTCTAAAATTATGGCAAGTAATAAACTTCCAAGATTTTTTAGAGAAGAAACTGTAGCTTGAACATAGCTGCCAGTTGATAATCATGATAGAGGAAGTTGTCCTTGTTCTATCAAAATTTGTTTCATAAATTTCTAAGCTTTTGTGAAGGAGTAATTGAATTTCTAAGTTGGCAAGAATTTCTGGATTTATCTTATAATTGAATTTTTAGCTTTTCAATTAATATTCAGTTTGCAACTGAATTAGGACTAGGATAGTAGGTCAATTAAATTCAAGATTTTTACACGAACTAGGGTATGACTAAGGGAAGGCTCAGTCCATATTTGGGACATAACAAAGCAACTGAACATCTGTAAAAATTCAATAACTGAAAAAGGTAATTGAACTATACAGAGGGTTATACAGGTGCAATGGCTCCCAAACATTTTCTGGTAGTCAAAAATTGACAATGCATCTTATGCGAATTTTGGGGATTTTTCCAGTGGCAAGTTCATCTGGAAAAATTGTATTGGCATTTGGGATAATTGTTTTATACAGAATTTAACTCTGAGTTTCACAGAACCTAATTGGTACTGATAGAAATTATACCTCAAGGGCTTTCAAACAAAATTTGTTTGAATATTTTTGGAGCATTCTACAGAGAGATATTGATTTTTAAACTTTGGAAATGGTTCTGCACCAAAGGGGAAATTTCAACTTTTAAATTTGGCACCAGGGCCCACTGGATTTAAAATCATCCAATCAGGGGCTAGCAATACCGGGGGTTATAAAGATTCCCATGTGGCCACACTAAATCCCTAGCCACAGACTGATCCGGCACCTTTTTCACTCGCTGACAAGTAGGACCCGCGAACCCAGTCGTCTTCAACCTCGGTCCACGGATCGGGCCGCGGCGTTCTCACCGGCGCGGCGGCGCTTTTGCCGGCGATGACTTCCGGCCCACGGGAGGCCTCGGGACTTGCCGCCTCACCATATTTTCGCGTGAGGAACACGATGGACGAACTCCCGACAGCGAGGGGTGACCGGAAAACTGTTCCCGATGGCGGCGGTGGGTGTTATGGTTTCGGTGAAGTGGAGACCATCGATTCCCTAGCTAAACCTCTCGTTTGAAAGCTTGGGAAGCATCGTGGCAACATAGGAAAGGTTTTAGGAGGGTCTAGAGCTCGTGCCATAGCCTGCAATACCGAAGTCGATGGTGAACCGAGCTCTAAAAATGGTGGAAGGGGAAAGCTCGAAGAACATGCTAATTAGTCGGTGATTTTTTCTGATTTTTGGAGGGAAGGTGCGCTAGGCTACATAGATCATGTCATCTAACTGGACCAAAGAAATTTCGTGCATACAATCGGAATTAAACCGACGACCTAGCCTCAACGTTATAAAAGCGCTTCGGGAATTTAAAGAATACAGAAGCTAGGATGAACGATAGGGATTCAAGCTTAACCAGAAGCTGCACGAGGTCGTTGCACACCTTTTTGCTATAGATAGTAGAGGATGAGGATGCTTGTATCGACGACGAGACTGCGCGGTGTCTAGCGGCATGAGGGTGATCGCGGCGGCGATGAAACGGAGCGGCGCGGTGAAAAGTGAATCGGTGATGGACTTCGGCCGACGGGGGGAGGGGGTGGCTTTATAGCCTTCACCGCGGTAGATAAGGACGCAGGGGGGCAGTTGGCGGCATGCAGCATCGCGGTGTCGCCCGGGGAAAGAAAACAGAGGCGGAGAAGCGGTTTCACCGACTGACTTGTGGGCCCCACCTCTCTCCCTTATCCCTTCCTCTAAATTCTAGCTTAAACATTGTCCAAAAATTCCCAAAATTTACAGGTAGGCTAAGAAAAATATGGGGAATCCACTCCGGCAATCAGATTTCAATTTGGACATAGTTTGCATCAAAATCAAATTCAAATTTGAATTCAAATATGGGTATAAACCTTATTGAAATAAATAGTATCTGAGGTCCATAGATCTCCAAACATTGAAACAAAGTCCCCTGAACCATAAAAGGCCTTAGGAAAAATTGTGGGTTGATTTGTGCAAAGTTTAGTGTAAAGCTAAATTTGATGTCGACGTGAAATGAATCCTTTGTAAGTGTCCAAACAAATGGAAGATGTACTACAAAAATCTTGAAAATTTTCTAAGAAGCTATTTGGATATTTAAGAGTCCAAGGAAAAATTTGGAGCCTTGGATTTGAATCTTTTTGGCAGTGCCTAATATGCATAGCAACATAATCAAATTACATTTGTTTTGATTTTTATATTGCTGCCATATAATTTGCCCTAGCCATTGCAATCAATAACTTCCCAACTTTGTAGAAAGGTTTATTTAAAATGTTCTAGGGTTAGGGTGAAGTCCAGTCCTCATGTTGATAAGATTTAAACATGAGTAGAAAGAAAACTTTTTAGTGAGGTCAAGTTTATGTGCACAATTATATTGACCTCCATTATGTTTGATAAACCACTTGTAGTTTAACTTCACATAAAAGGAAAAAGTGGGATTTTACATTCCTCCCCCCTTAAAAGAATCTCATCCCGAGATTACAAAGGAAGGACAAAAGATAAAGATCTACTGAACATGTGCCGCTAACAAGTCCGGATAGTTCGTTTTAAGATATTCCTCGCTTTCCCTCGTGGCTTCTTTAACACTGTGGTTGCTCCACAAGACTTTGTAGAAACGCATAGTGCGCCTTCTTGTGGTGCGAGTTTTCACATCAACAATCTGGATTGGATCCTCGGAATACATAAGATCTGGTTGGAGAGTTTCCAAATCCTCAATACGAATATTCGCTGGGGCTTTGAGACATTTCCGCAACTGAGAAATGTGAAACACATTGTGGACCCCTGCCAGCGACGGTGGTAACTCCAATTGATATGCCACAGGTCTGCATCTTGTGATTATTGCGAACGGCCCAATAAAACGTGGAGCTAGCTTCCCTCTCACTCCGAATCGATGAATTCCTTTCATCGGGGATACCCGTAGATAAAGTTGATCCCCAACCTCGAAGTGAAGAGGTCGACGTCATTTGTTCGCATAGCTCTTCTGACGAGATTGAGCGGTTTTGAGATTGGCTTGAATAATACATACTTGCTCTTCGGCTTCATTTATCAAGTCGATGCCATATACCACTCGTTCACCAGATTCACACCAGTTCAAGGGTGTGCGACACTTACGGCCATAAAGAGCTTCATATGGCGCCATCTGGATGCTAGCCTGGTAACCGTTGTTGTACAAAAATTATGCCAATGGTAGAAGATCATCCCAATTGTTACCATGGTGGATGGCACATGCACGAAGCATATCCTCTAGCACATGATTCACCCGTTCGGTTTGTCCATCAGTTTGAGGATGATAAGCCGAGCTTCGAATCAGTTTGGTACCCAATGCATCGTGGAGATGCTCCCAAAAGCGAGCAACGAAAATAGCTCCACGATCTGAAATGATAGTACGGGGTACTCCATGTAAGCACAAAATTCTGGAGATATAAAGTTCTGCATACCACTTTACATCATACTTGACACTGACCGGTATGAAATGAGCTGATTTGGTCAACCGGTCAATGACCACCCAAATTGATTCGTGCTTATGGAAAGTGGGAGGCAACCGAACAATGAAATCCATGTTGATATCCTCCCATTTCCAAGCTGGTATGCTTAGAGGTTGAAGCTGCCCAGCTGCCTTCATATGGTTGGCCTTAACTCGCCTACACGTATCACATTCGGATACGTTTTTGCTACTTCTCTCTTCATCCGAGTCCACCAGAACTTCTTCCTCAAGTCTTGGTACATTTTGTTACTCCCCGGATGAATGGAATACTTGTATAAATGAGCTTCATCCAGTATCTTCTTCCGAAGTTCCATGTTTCGGGGTACCATTATGCGGTTTTAAACCAGAGGGTACCTTCATCATCACATCGGAAACATTTCATCTCCCCCTTCTCCATTCTATGCCGAATGTGAGACATCCCTTTGTCCTCCTTCTGAGCTGCCATAATATCCTCCCCGATAGTGGGAATGAGAGCTAGGTTGTAGAGTGCCCCATATGGAACCAAGTAGAGACTCAGTTCTTCTTCTTCCATTGAGGTAATGGAAAGATTGTTGACATGGGACTTGCGGCTCAGAGCATCTGCGACTACGTTCGCCTTTCCTGGATGGTAGTGGATCTCAATCTCATAATCCTTGATTAATTCCAACCATCTACGCTGTCGCATATTTAAGTCCTTTTGGGGAAGATGCACTTCAAACTCTTGTGATCGGTGTAAAGATGTACTAGATTACCTAGTAGATAATGTCTCCACATCTTCAATGCTAGTACTACATTAGCGAGCTCTAGATCATGAGTCGAATAGTGCTGCTCATGATTCCGAAGCTGCCGTGATCCATAAGCGATCACTCGTCTGTCCTGCGTCAACACACAAACAAAACCAATTCTTGATGCATCACAATACACGTCAAAAGATTTGGTTGTGTTCGGTTGAGCCAATACTGGTGCCGTTGTGAGGTGTTTTACCAATGTCTGAAAATCTCCCTTAGATGCCTCAGTTCATACATACTTCGTCCCCTTCTTCAGAAGTTCTGTCATTGGTTTAGCTACTTTGGAGAAACTAGGAATGAACCTCCGGTAATACCCAGCTAAACCTAGGAAACTTCGAACTTCATGTACGGATTTTGGAGACTCCCATTTGAGTACTTGCTTTATCTTGCTTGGATCAACTGCAATCCCTTCTGCTGATATGATGTGCCCTAAAAATGGCACTTGGCTGATCCAGAATTCACACTTGCTGAACTTAGCATATAGCTAGTGGTCCCGTAATCGTTGAAGCATGATACGCAAGTGTTGAGAATGTTCTTCTTCGGATTTTGAATACACGAGGATGTCGTCAATGAAGACCACGACAAACTTGTCCAATTCCGGCATGAACACCGAGTTCATGAGATACATGAAATGAGCCACTGCGTTGGTCAATTCGAAGGACATAACAAGGTATTCATACAGTCCATACCTCATTGAGAATGCTATCTTTGGTACATCTTCTGGTCAGATTCTAATCTGATGCTAGCCAGAACGAAGATCCATCTTCGAAAATACTTTAGCACCCACTAATTGATCGAAAAGAATATCAATGTGTGGTAGTGGATACTTGTTTTTGATAGTGACAACATTGAGTGGACGATAGTCCACACGCAGTCTCAAGGTCTTATCTTTTTTCTCTAGGAACAATGCAGAACAACCCCATGGTGAAGAACTTTGACGGATTAAACCCTTGTTCTCAAGTTCTGTTAACTGCTCCTTCAGTTCTGCAAGTTCCCAGGGTGCCATCTTGTAGGGTTGTCTTGAGATCGGCACTATTCCCGGTACAAGCTCGATCTTGAACTCTATATCTCTTTCTGGGGGCATACCAGGAAGATCTTCGGGAAACACGTCTGGGTATTCACATACTACAGGAATATCCTTAAGTTCCATAACCTCGGTATTGTGAGTAGATGGTTTCACTAGAATGGCTCTCTCAAGATTGAGGACTTGAGAAGGATGAAGTGGAGAATTTAGATATATTTTTCGAGGAACGAGATCTAGAATAGCACCATGGTATTGTAACCATGCCATTCCCAAGATGACATCTAAATTCTAATTCTCTAATATTAGAAGTGAAGTAAGATATATGGTTCCATCTAGGTTAAGTGGTATCCCAGGAACCAACTCATTTGTTACTATCTTTCCTGCCGGAGTGCAGATCATATACGTAGTTTTTGTGGATATAATAGGCAATTGATTTCTAATGACAAAATACTTGCTAATGACATTGTGTGAAGCTCCAGAGTCAAAGAGTATGACTATGGAATGATCAAAGATAGAGAATGTAGCCGTGAGTATGGGTACGCCTTCCATAACGTCCTCAATGGCGAGGTGGTGGACGTTGCCGAGTCTGGGAACTGGCTTCTTGGGCTGGTTGCGGGGTTGGTTGGTGCCCTGGTATGATGACTGTCCTCCGCCCTGCCTAATCTGCAGGCAGTCCTTGGCGAAGTGCCCCGTGTGTCCAAACGTGAAACACGTGTACGGGGTTTGGCCGGTACGAATGGGAGGATGGAATCCCAGTGCACGCGGTGGAGGTGGAAGTGCGAGTGGGATCATGCCTTGCTGTTGTTGCGTTCGGAAACCGGAGTTGCCGAACTGGCGACCACTGAACATTGATGGTCGTGATGGCGGTTGCCACCTCTAGCCGGATGGTGATCGACACACCATTCGGTACTTCTGAGGAGTACCACCTCCGCTGCCCTGTGGAGTACTCCTCTTCTTGTCTGAGGACAACTCTCAAGTACCGTCCTCTTGCATGATCGCAACGTTGACAAGGTCGTTGAAACTGCCGCGGTTGAACAAGACAAGCTTGTCCTTCATCTTGGTGTTCAGCCCCCAGTAGAAGCACTCTCGCTTCCTGTCTTCCGTGTTCACATCATCCTGTGCATACTGGGCCAAGTGGTTGAAGGTCTTGGAGTACTCGTAAGCACTCCTTCCTCCCTGCTTCAGCTCCAAGAACTCTTGAAGCTTCCTCCTCACAATCCCGACAGGGATATGGTAGGCACGGAACGCCTCTCGGAATTCTGCCCAGCTCACGACATAGCCTGCGGGGCGTGCAGCAAGGTAATTTGCCCACCACGCACCACCAGAACCCTGCATTTGCTGAGCTGCAAACAGTGTCTTCTGTTGTTCGGTTATTTCAAGTAAACTGAACTTTCCTTCAATGGTGCGGAGCCAGTTGTCCGCCTCCAAAGGTTTGTCGGCCACTCTGAAGACCGGCGGATGCGTCGATGCAAAATCCGAGTAGGAACTCGGATGTGACTGACGTGGCCCATCAGCATGTCGCCCCCCTTGACGGGACGAGTGCTGTACAAGGGTCCGCAACAACTCGGTTTGCTCATCGTGCGAGCTGAGTACTGCTGCGAGAACCTTCGCGATACTTCTAGGAAGTGTAGGTGGAGGTGGTTGCGTCGGAGGCGTGTTTTGCCCCGGGGGTGGTGTGTCATCCCCCTGCCCTCCACTTGAGCCTCCCACTTCCGTGGCTGTTCGTGTACGCACCATGCTGCAATACAACGATTTACACCATAAGTCTCATTGCCCCAAGTTCATCCTTCCATATAAATAGTAATGCCGTAGACCACGATAGATAATATACAACATCAACATATATTGATAAAGTACAAGCTTTATACAAGATATATTATCTCTGACCAAGTTTACAGTAGTAAACTCCAAAATGATGGACTCCCAATATGGAAACATCTCTACTATACTTGGTCCCCATGAGATGTCGTACACATCTTGTCATCTTAGACACAAACACTACTACTCTTAATATGACACAAACATGGTCACAAAAGAAAAACACGAGCAACTATTAAACTATATGTTGCTCTGTGTCGGCAGAAGTGCTGCCACATCCCACTTCAATACTTCCTACTCGACGTATTCAAGTTCCTCGGGATCCTCTTCTTTATCCTTAGGATTGGGAACCATGGGTATGGGTGCTGAAGTAGAAGCTACTGCCTCACCCATTATCGATGCTTTTGTGGCAGCCAATGCTTGTACATCAGCCTGCACCATAAACATCTTAAAACCGTCAAGTTCCTGCTGGGCCTGTTCACACCTGGCTTTCCAGTCCTGAGCCTCCGCCCTGAACCGATCTTGATCTTCAGTCATCGTGCCCAACTGAGTACCCAGCTGGTGCACATCAACTAAGCTTGCTTCTAACTCAATTTCCATCTCTTGAGTTGCTCCACGAGCTTCTGACAGGTCTTGAGCAATTAACTCATACTGCTCTTCTTTGAAACGGAGACGTTGGTTCAGAGGAGCGATCGAGGTTCTAAGCAATTTATTTTCACGCTCAAAATGATCCCCTCGAATCATGGTTTCCCTCAGATTATCCACCAACTAATTAATGCACGCCTTTTGGGTGCCATTTTCGCGACGTGATGCCGATGCATACATCTCTAAGGCTGTCATCGATGTTCCACCGCGGAGATCATAATCGGCAATCAATCGGTTAGCCCACCCTTCAGCAGCTCTACCGCTGACCGGAAAGAACTCATACGGAGTACCAACTAGCTGATGATGGTGAAGTTTGCAAAACCTCCCCATAGCAACACTTGCGGCGAAGCTCCAAGTTTCTTCCAACAGAACACCCCTTGTTTTGATGGAAAAGGGGGCCCATCCGTTGCTTGGTGGACCAGCAGGCACGTCGACATAGATGACACACCTCTTCACCCTGTTGTCATGGAATTCTTTCCCCGATAACTAGGCACCTCCTCATATCCGCACTGGCTTATCAGAATTACAAATAAATCTGGAAACCCGCCTTGACCAGTGCATGTTGCGTGCACCCAACCGTTAGGTAGTTGGATCATCTCTGCTGCCATCTTCCTGTAGAAACACCACAGTTTCATACAGGACTTTTCAGAATCAAAAGCAAAGTTGAATACCAAAGTTGTAGTATACTTTCAAATATTTCCAGATTGTACTCATACAGCTACAAGTGAGCTAGGAAATAGAATCTATACAGGTTTTAAGTTGACCCATATTTTCTGGAAATTTTGACAGAACCTCCCCTGTATATGTAGTGATGTCTACAATTTATACAGGGATATCATGACAATATTTTGAGGTAATGACAAAATAAACTTTGTATAACATCAAGTTAACAATCCAGAAGTAAAAGATTTACCCTCTTAAAAGTTGGTTATACAGGTATTGCACGCGAATTCACAATAGGTGCAAACTATTCCAACTTCTGGACTGCCAGAACCAAGTTTGCGACAAATGGATTTTGACACCGCTATACCAAGAATCAGATCATGAATGCAAAATAAAGTTGATAGAGGACTTCCTAATCTTTCCAGAAATGTATATTTGTGACTATGTCACTGTCGGTACCCCGCAGACCGGGTACCCCCGCGCACAGGGAGAAAACCACTAAGGACTCCGCCTCTGCTTAAGAGGCTGAATCCGAGGCTGCCACGTCGTGGAGGGAAGGACCAGATCCTACCTCTCCGTCGGGGGAGGCTCCCAAGCTGCCACATGGCCGGCAGAACTGGACCCTCGCCTCCCCGCTGTGGCGGGCTCCGGAGCCACCACGTGGCCAATCGGGACCTCAGGGCCAGGCCCGCGTCCTCGCAGGGAAAGGCACCAGAACTACCACGTGGCCTGCATGGCTGAGCCTCCACCCCTCCATAGGGGTGGGCTCCGGATGCGCCACGTGACCTGTTCCGTCAAGTGCTCGACTTCCCAAAGAGGCAGGCTCTAGCGCAACCATGTGGCGGGCGGCCAACTCAGTGTGGTAGGAAGCCGCAGTAAAGGAACGCGTGCGCTGCTCAGACAGGCATTAAGTACGCGCGCCATCCCCAAGGAAGCTGAGTCGCGCATGCGAAGGTCAAGACTCCAGTGTTCTGTCTTGTCCGAGTAGCCGGTACAGACCCACGCCGCAAGACGGACGAATGGGCCGCAAGGACAAGACGGACGGGACGTGCACGACCATCATCACCAACTATGTGTAGCCCTGGCGCACGACGCGGCGGGACGGCGCATTGACACCCCTAACAAAGGGAAGTAGATTGCAATTAATCCTAGATCTTGTATAGGATTTGGCTCTCCCCGGGACCACCTGTCGGGTCCTAGGGCTCACCTTGTGACTGCAGAGTCCTTGAACTATAAAAGGGCTCGACAGACGACCTTGGCACGGCATCGAGAAATTGAAGACTCATACACGCTCTAGCAAGGCAATAAACAAACACTCCCGTGGACGTAGGGTATTACGCTCTGGCAGCCCGAACCACGTAAATCCTCTGTGTTCATCATCCTGCTGTGTTCGATCTCCTGGGACTAGCCCTCGTGAATCCAAAGAACCTCCGCGGGCTGCTCTCTAAGCAGGTCCGGGGGAAGTGTCGTTTACGACCTTCGACATTTGGCGCACCAGGCAGGGGGCTTTTTCCCTGTCAAGATATCCACCAGTAGCAATGGTGAACGACCAATCCAACGCCGGTTCGTCCAGGGCGCAGTCTCGGCGACAGACAGTGGCGGAGGATCAGGCGTCATCTCACTCTAGTGCAGGGTACCGCTCTAGGGCAGGAAGGTCAGGACCTTCACGTCGCCCTGCTGTCACTTCGTCGGCTGCAGGCTGACGTGCCACTCCGCAGCGTACTCCAGCCGTGACAGCAATCACGACGCCACCGGATGCAAGCCCGGAGAGTGCACTCGCAGCAGCGCGCGCGCTGCTCCACAACCCTCCTGCTGGGGATGCTCCTCAGGGAGTAGCTCAGTAGTGGATCAACGACGTCGACCAGCTCGTCACCGCCGCGCTCAACGCGCCCCCACCGAGGGAGACACATGCTCAGCTGATGCATGTGTCATTGTCGCGGACGCCGACAATCGACCGGTGGACGGCAGACTCGCGCTCGACCAGGATCTCGACAACAGATCTGAGAATCAGGCTGCAGCGCCGCAGGGCCGGAGAGGACTGCCGAGTCACCATCGAGCGCCAGAGGGAGCGTCGGCGCAACCTCGAGGCAGATTACAGCATGCCGGGCCCTGTGCCCCAGGCTCATGCTGCACCTCCACCACACCAGACGTACGTCGCGCCTCCACCACACCAGGCGTACGTCGCGCCTCCCCCACAGGAGTATGCTACACCGCCCCAGCATCAGGTGTACGCAGGCCCGCCTGCTCACCCAGGGTATGCGATGCCGCCGCCGGCACCAGTCAGCCCCAGTCAAGGGTGTGCAGAGCTAGCGCCTCACCTCCATTTCGTGGTCTGGCCATGAAAGTTCCGGCCACACATGCCGGAGAAGTACGACGGGAGCGTTAACCCGAGCGAGTTCTTGCAGATCTACACCACTACGATACTAGCTGCAGGAGGCGACAAGGCCATCATGGCTAACTACTTCCCCGTCGTCCTGATCGGCCCAGCTCGGTCATGGCTCATGAACCTGCCCCAGGGGCCCATAACCTTCTGGGATGAGTTGTGCCGACAGTTCGTGGCTAACTTCGGCAGTTCCTACAAGCGCCCCGACATGGAGCTTGTCCTCCACGCCGTTAGACAGTGCGCTGGAGAGTCGCTGCGATCGTTCATTCAGCGGTTCTCCCAGGTACGGAACAACATCCCTCATGTTGCTAGCGCATCGGTTATTGTTGCGTTCAGACAAGGTGTGAGGGACAAGAAGATGCTCGAGAAGCTAGCCCCGCACGAGGTGGGTGATGTCTCCGAGCTGTTCTCCCTGGCAGACAGATGTGCTAGGGCAGCTGAGGGGTGCAACTGGCACTCCTAGCCATCCTCAGAAGCAAGGGAGGCCACCCCGGCTGAGGAAGGAGCCTATGCGAGGAGCAGTGGCAATAAGAAGAAGAAGGGCAGTGGCAAGAACAGGCCAAAGCCCGGAGCCCAGGCATTGGCGGCTGCGGCACCCTGCGGAGCCCGAGCGCCGCGCCGAGATAAGCGCCCTAGGCAGTCACATGAACTTGAGGAGCCTGACTTCAAGTGCCCAGTGCACCGTACAAATAGCCATAGTGCTAGCGAGTGCCGAGAAGTGAAGAGGTTCGCGGAACGTTTCCGCGAACAGACACAGAGGCAGCAGCGCTAGGAGGGCGAACCCCCTCGCCAGAGGGAGGGCAAGCAGAAGGCTGATCCTGAGAAGGAGGATGATAGCGAGATGGGGTTCCAGGAACCCCAGCAGGAGGTTAAGGCCGTCTTTGAGGGTGGCGAATCCGACTCCAGCAGTGATAAGGAGCACCGCAAGACCCTCCATGTCATCTACGGGGGAGCCACAGACCCCACGTCCCGAAACGCAGTGAAAACTCTGCGACAGGCAATGGCTGCGGTGGCCCCAGCCGCAAGTCCGGCTCCCCACCACAAGTGGATGAGCACGTCGATCAGCTTCGATGCTTCTGACTGCCCAAAAAACATGGCAGGGGTGGGAGTGCTCCCGTTGCTGGTGTCCCCGACCATCGCCAACGTGAAGGTCTTTCACGTGTTGATATATGGAGGAGCGGGCCTCAACCTCATCTCCACGGCGGCCTTCCGAAAGCTACAGCTGTCGATGTCCCGGCTCACACCCTCGAGCCCGTTCTCGGGTGTCGGACCCAGGCAAATTCTCCCGTACGGTAACATACACCTCCCGATGACCTTCGGGACCCCGGAGAACTACCGTACGGAGAGCGTTTTGTTCGACGTGGCAGACGTCGACCTTCCCTTCAACGCAATCATCGGGACGTCGGCCCTCTGCAGGTTCATGGCTGTAGCCCACTACGGCTACCTCGTCCTGAAGATGCCGACACCTTCCAGTGTCCTCAGGATCAGTGGGGACCGCTCAGCTGCAGTGTCAGCCTTGGAGCAGCTCCAAGCACTTGCAGCGGGGAGGGCTTCGACCCCAGGAGGCTCGAAGGAGAGTCGGCCAGAGGAATGCCCGGCACAGCGAGCCTCCACTACTGCACCCCGTGTGCAACCAGCCAACGACGACGACGTCCCCGTGAAAGTCGTCAGGATTGGCTCTGAGGCTGCCCAGGCAACCGTATCGCGGGGAATTTGGACAGCAAATTAGAAAGCGCGCTCATCACCTTCCTCCGGGACAACGTCGATGTGTTTGCATGGCAACTATCACAAACGCCTGGGATCCCCAGGGAGGTGATTGAGCACCATCTAAAGATCTATCCCAACGCCCGACCGGTACAGCAGAATCCCAGGAAACTGTCCATTGAGCGGCATAACTTCATCCGAGAAGAAATCAAGAAGCTGCTCGATGCAGTTTTCATCCGGGAGGTTCACCACCCACAGTGGTTGGCCAACGCTATTGTCGTTCCCAAGGTTGGCGGGAAGCTCCGGATGTGCATCGACTATACCAACCTCAATAAGGCATGCCCAAAGGATCCATTCCCTCTTCCTAGGATAGATCAAATAGTAGACTCAACATCAGGCTGTGATCTTCTGTGTTTCCTAGATGCATATTCTGGTTTTCACCAAATACCTATGTCTAGGGAAGATGAGGAGCACACTGCTTTCATAACAGTAGACGGCCTGTGTTGTTATGTCTCCATGCCTTATGGACTCAAGAATGCTCTCCCCACTTTTGTACGTGCAATGCATAAGACATTTGGGGACCTCATTAGAGATCTGGTAGAGGTGTATGTCGACGACATCGTGGTGAAAATTAGGGCCCGTACATCCCTATTAGACAACCTAGCCCAAGTCTTCAGCAAGCTGCGCACGACACGCACGATGCTGATCCCCGACAAGTGTGTCGTTGGGGTTTCTGCAGGGAAGCTCCTTGGTTTCTTTGTATCGCACCGAGGGATCGAAGCTAACCCAGAGAAGATCAAGGCGATAGAGCTGATGTGGCCGCCGACCCGCATCAAGGACGTGCAGAAGCTTGCAGGGTGTTTGGCAGCCCTCACCCGGTTCATCTCAAGGCTGGCTGAGCGAGCGATGCCCTTCTTCAAGATTCTGCTGAAGTCAGGTCCCTTTGAGTGGACCGAGGAAGCTGAAGCGGCTTTCTAGGAGCTCAAGAAACACCTAACGACGCTGCCCATTATGGTGGCGCCAGAACCCGGTGAACCGCTCCTGTTGTACATCACCGCAACAACGGAGGTGGTCAGCATGGTCTTGGTTGCAGAGCGGTCGGAGCTACTGCCGCAACAAGCACCAGGAGGAGCCCCAGATGGGGAGGCTAAGCCTCAAGGCCCGAACCCAGAAGAGACCCCCCCGCTGTGAGTTCCAGTGACCAAGTGCCTTACGGGTCCCAGCCCCAGAGGCCCAGCTAAACCCTAGGAGCAATATCCCCCAGGATGCAGACGCATTACAAGGAGCCCCGGACCCCCCAGGGAGGGTTCGGACCTCCCAACGGCCAGTCTACTACGTCAGTGAGGTCCTCCATGAAGCAAAAAAAAGATACTTGGAGGTACACAAACTACTGTATGCAGTGCTCATAGCGTCGAGGAAGCTCCGGCATTACTTCCAGGCTCACCAGGTTTTAGTGGTCACCTCCTTCCCACTGAAGACTGTACTCCACAGCCCCAACTCGACTGGCAACATTGCCAAGTGGGCAGCGGAGCTGGCCGAGTTTGAGCTGGAGTTCTTACCTCGACATGCAGTCAAAAGCCAAGCATTGGTGGACTTCTTGGCCGAATGGACCCCATCGCCAAGCAACCCGGGGGGCCCGAGCAACATTGAAACGGTGCCCAAGGCTCCAGTTTTCACTGAGACCCCCTGACGCTCTACTTCGACGGCTCCTCGTGGAAGTAGGGGGCCGAGGCCGGGGTCCTGCTCCTGACCCCGACTGGGGAGCAGTTCAAGTACATGGTGCGCCTCGACTTCAAGGCGACAAACAACATGGAAGAGTATGAAGCCCTAATCTTTGGGCTAAAGACTGCCCTGACTCTCAATGTCCGACAGCTTCTGGTTAAGGGTGATTCCCAATTGATCATCAAGCAAGCCAAAGGAGAGTGCAACTGCAACGACCCTCAGTTAGTAGCATACTTGCTGCACGTCCGGAAGCTGGAAAAGGACTTTGAAGTCTTGGACTTGTGCCATGTACCCCGAGCCAACAACTCAGTCGCAGACGACCTGTCAACGAAGGCCTCCACAAGGGCCCCGGTTCCTCAAGGAGTCTTTGCAAGGACGTTACTGCGACCAACTGCCCGAGCAGCCGAACTGGGCGAAGGGGGCGAGCCCAGCACCTCGAAGCTGGCAGTCCCGGCGACCCTGCTACCATGGAGTCCGCCAAGGATCGTATGCGCCACCAGGGGATCTGAGCTACCGGGCGCCCAAGATCCAGAGGCTCAAGCAAGTCCCGATGCTTGGATCTCGGAGGTCTGGGACTACTTGAAAGACAATATCCTTCCCGAAGAACATGCCCTGGCAGAAAGGATTGTTCGCATGGCTAAAAGGTACACGCTGGTGGAAGGGGATCTCTACCGGCGTGGCGCCAACGACATCCTACTACGATGCATTACCCGGGAGGAGGGCTGCGACTTGCTCGTAGAGACCCATGGAGGCGAGTATGGGAACCATGTGTCCTCCCGCACACTAGTTGGTAAAGCCTTTCGGCATGGCTTTTACTGGCCAATAGCACTCCAAGATGCCACCGAGATGGTAAAGAGATGCAAGGCGTGCCAGTTTCACACCAAGCAGATCCACACACCAGCTCAGGCGCTGCAGATGATCCCTCCCTCATGGGCATTCGCTGTATGGGGGTTGGACATCCGGGGACCCTTTCCTAGAGCCATCGGAGGATTCTGGCATCTCTACGTCGCCGTAGATAAGTTCACCAAGTGGCCGGAAGCTGCCCCAGTTGTCACCATCAACAAGCAGTCAGCAGTAAAGTTCATCAAGTCGATCGTCTGCCGGTTTAGGGTACCAAACAGAATCATCACTGGTAACGGGACCCAGTGCACAAGTGCAGCGTTTCAGGAATACTGCGAGGACCTAGGGATCCAAGTCTGCTATGCATCTGTTGCTCATCCAGAGAGCAATGGGCATGTCGAGAAGGCCAATGCAGAGATCCTCAAGGGCCTCAAGACTCGCACATTCTCACACCTTGAGAAGCATGGTGCAAATTGGGTGGATGAGCTTCTGTGTGTGCTGTGGGCTAGCCGGACATCAACCAGCCAGGCCACGGGGGAAACACCTTTCTTCTTGGTGTATGGGGCAGAGGTCGTCCTCCCCCCAGAAATTGCCATTGGCTCTCCCCGTGCCCGGAGGTACGATGAAGCCGCGCAGGACCAGCTCCGGCGTGAAGACCTGGACCTCATCGACGAGGGACGAGTGCGAGCGGCTCTCCGAAATGCACGGTACAGGCAGGTGCTCCGGCGCTACCACCAGAGGACCGTGCGAAGTAGGGAGCTAAAGGTAGACAACCTGGTGTTGCGCCGCATACTCTCCCGGGAAGTGTCTAACAAACTCTCCCCCAGCTGGGAGGGTCCCTTCCGAGTAACAGAGGTTTGCCGCCCAGGATGCGTCTACCTGGCTACGGAGGATGGACAGCGATTACCCAACCCGTGGAACATCGAGCACCTCCGTAAGTTCTACCCCTAGACTAGGGTTGGGACAATGTTATTTCGTTGTAAAAGTTACATATTGTCTGAGGACAACACTTAGGCTAGGGGGATAGGGCTCCGAGTGCACATTCCGCTTAGCCTGGTCCAGAACCCTAAGTAGGTGCACTCGAAACCTAGGCCTAGCTATTCCCCTTGTAAAGTCTGCTCCGTTTCATGAGAAACTACAATAAAAGAATGTTGTCCTGCCTGGTATAGTGTTTGTCAATTCAAAAATTATCTTTAATTTCTATGATGTTGATGTAAGCCCGCCATAGCTCGTGATCTATCATGAGCGCTGTCATTTTTCCCCTGCTTTAGCAATAGTGGGAGCCTTGGTGTCTGGATTGCAGGTGGGGTTGCTTGAGGTACCTGCAATGTGCCTGGGGCCTCGGATGTTCCAATACTTGGGGGCCTGTGTCTCCAGATGGTCTCCCCCGGAAAAGGCTTACGCCGAGCGGGAGGTCAAGGGGCACAACCTGCTTAGCCTGGTCCTGTACCCTAAGCTTGTGTGCTCTGCCTCCCCAGTGCTACAGCCGAGTACCGGGGGCCAGATGGACCACCCTAGGTAGTATGAACGACGAGTCCTAGGTGCAAATGCACTGAATTACCCAAGCCCCACGAGTCAGCCCAGGATTGTATGTCAAGCAACACTACAAAAAGAGTAGGGGTGAAGTGACCAGCAGACAGAATTACATCTCTTTTTTGATCTATGTACAGGTCTTTGAGGAAGTTATTCTGGCAACCACCGTCAGAGTACCCACAAAGATAGTGGGCACCGCCGGACTGGAGCTCCGGTGGCACCCCCAGGGGGCCCGCTGTCGACCTCTCACTGAAGATGGCGGGCACCGCCGGACTGGAGCTCCAGCGGCATCCCCAGGGGGCCCGCTGTCGACCTCTCGCTGAAGATGGTGGCCACCGCCGGACTGAAGCTCCGGCGGCACCCCTAGGGGGCCCGCTGTCGACCTCTCAATAAAGATGGTTTCCACCGCCGGACTGAAGCTCCGGCGGCACCCCCAGGGTGCCCGCTGTCGACGTACCTGCATACTCAGCTACGGAAATGCTACCTACGCATCTTAGGCTCCCCTGCACTGGTCGGCCCTAAGCCCTAAGAGTATGACAGGTGTGCCCATAACAACTGGCCACGCCTGTCAGGGGGCCATACTTTGGGGGACGGCAGGTCCTGGAAGCTAAGGAACAACAAACAGCTAGAAGACATTGCTGGAAATAAAAACAAGCTGAGTATAAAAGGCACCACATACAGATTTTTTATTACACAAATAAAAAGTTTGTCACCACAACAAACCACAAGACAAAAGCAGAAAGAGAAAAACTTAAACAAGCGCCCGTGGAGCCCTCAGCCGCTCTGCTGGAACCTTGAGGCGATGTGTGCCACCGCATCCGAAACTTCAGACTTGGCGGCCTCTTCCCTCTCGGCGATGGGCCCCTCGAGGACCGGCTGCAGGGAGACGTCGGGGTACCAGCTCTAGTAGTAGGACAGGATGTGCGTCGCCACCTCCCTCACCAACATCCTCCCCTCTGCCTCCAGCTGGTTGTCAAGGATGGCCCCCAGCGAACGCATCCTCGAGCTGGTGGAGTCAAGCGCCGGGAACACTTGACTCACCTCCTGCGCCTGCTCCCCCACGCGCGCCGGGCTGAAGCCGAGCGGCACCAAAGCCGAGTCAGCACCGCCAAGGAACTCCTAGACCTTCCAGGGCTCGGCGGAGCGCGCCGCCCAGAGCTCCTCCACCTCCTGTTGGGCCGCCGTCAACGCCCGAGGGCCGCCATCCAGGAACCGCTTCTCATTGGCCGCCAGGGCACTCTCGCGCTCGCCGACCCCCTTCTCCCAGCGGTCCAAGTCACCCTCCTTGAGGGCGACGTTGAACTCGCGGTCCAGGAGGGCCTTGCGCTCAACGGACTAGGCCTGCTGTGCCTCAGCCACGGCTGCTTCCCGGTGGTCTAGCTCGGTGGCGCGGACCCTCGCCCCTTCCTGCTGGAGGATGAGCCTGCGGCAGGTCGCCAGCACCTCGGCCTGCTTCGCCTCCAGCTCCTACTGCCGTTCGGCTAGAGCAGCCTCTCGGAGGGACAGCAGATGCTGAAGGTCCTCGCAGGCCTGGAGGCGAGAGCTGGCCTCAGCGTGGATGGCCTCGGCGTCTGCCTTTAGCATCTGGCTGACGACGTCCAGATGGGCGATGAGGTCGTGCTCCTGCTCGAGGATCTTCATCTCCTCCCGAACAACCGCCTCCCGCTGGGCCGCTCGGCTCTTTGCCAGCCGGGTCCGGGCCTCCAGGGTCCTCTCCCATTCCCGGAGCCGGTCGTCCTCGTCCTCAAGCCGCCCTTTCTCCCAGGCGAGGGCCGCCTGGGCCTGCCGGAAGCCGGAGTAGGCCACGGCCATAGCCTCAGACAGGGGGAGAGGCTCCACCATAGCAGCGGGCCCCTGCCTCCCCACTTCTTCAATGTCGTCCTCCATTTGGAGGACCACGGGGGAGACGGGGACCAGGGCCCCCTCCCCGATGGCAGCACCCGGGGCGGTGGCGCCAACCGACGTAGATGTGTTGGAGGGCGCGGCGGCATCAGCTGGCACGGAGTAGCCGGTGGATGTGGAGTCGTTGGCAGGCACGACGGAGGTCGTTGGCACGCGCGGCTGGGCTTCGGCAGCCGCTGCTGTGGTCTCGGGCACGGAGGCCCAGGGCACCCCGGCGGCAGCAGCCCGGTGCACTGGAGCAGGGCCTGAGGTTGCAGAAGATCCCCGCGAGTCGGCTGGAGCGGCAAACCCCCCAGCAGAAGTGCCCGCGGGTGGTGGAGTAGCTATGGTGGCGCTGAAATCAAGCAAACTCAGATCATAAGAAAATAACAGGGTAGGCGCACAGCAAAGAACACCCAAGGTAAAATCTGAGCAAGCTTACTGGGGGACGCTGAAGTTCCACCGCTTCCCGAAAGGGTTGGGGGGGTTCGGACCCCCCGAACCCACGGCGGGGGCCCCTGAGTGTGCTGGGGGCCCCTGTGGTGGTGGCATCGGCGGCACCCCCAAGGTCTCGCGCCCCTCTGAACGGAGACGGAACGCTTGGGTCTCGTCGGTGTTGAGGAGCCTCCCCCTCTTGCGCGTGGAGGACTCGGGCGGCAAAGTGGTGCCATCGGCGCCCCCTGGAGACGAACTCGGCGGGGCTCCGGAGTTCTGACGAGGGGCAGAAGGGGCCGGCGGCAGCGACCGAGCGCGCTTCTTGGGGGTCGGGTCCGGCACCGGAACCAGCACCTTGCCCTTCCCCTTGTCGGCAGAGGCGACGACGCCACCCCATGGATGGTGCTGGGGCCTGCTCGTGGAGTCATTGCTTGAAGAATCGTCGTCGCTTAAGGGAGCATCACCTCCCTCAGCATCGTCGGCGATGCTGACCCCCCGGAACGGGTCCCCGATCTGGCGCTGTGCCAGCCCAGACTCGTCGAGGTTCGGCATGATCTTCAGCAGCTGCCTCCTCAACTCGGAGTCCGAGCACAAGGGGAGGCAGGCCGACGGAAGAGCCAGTGCCTCAGGGCAGATGTCGTCGGGGCAGACCCGGGTCAGCATGTCGAGCAGCTGCTGCTCGCCCAGGTTGGAGTCGGGGCCGGTCTCGAGCCGGGTGCAGTCCGAAAGGTCGGTGAACATCGATGCCGGACGGGCGCGATGCTGGAGCAGAGCAATGCGACGGGACATGAAATCCCTCATTACCATGGCATACGACAGCCCGTGGTCCGACAGCATCTGGATCCTCTCCAGCACCGGGTTGAACGCCTCCTCCAGCTCTCAGCGCTCCACCCAGAATGACCGCTCGGAGTAGGGGATCCCGGTGGGGAGGCACATCCGGTTGTGGGCCTCAGCCTTGGCGATCATCCAATCTTCATGCCACAGCTCCCACCGTGCAGAGTTGAAGGAAGCAATGTACCTCGTGGGGACCTTTGTCCGGCGCTGGAAGTAGTAGGCGCCGAGGTGCTCCTTCGAGCTCCTGCCGGTGGCCCTCAGTACAAAAAAGTACCGGAAGAGCTTCACCGACGGCATCACCCCCACAAACATTTCGCAGAGGTGAGCAAAGACCGCCAGCATGGCGATCGAGTTCGGTGCGAGGTGGTGGAGTTGGAGGCCGAAGGTCTACAGGAGCATGACCAGGAAGGCAGATGCTGGCGGGACGAAGCCGGCCAGCACGTACGACGAGAAGAGGACCATCTCCCCAGCAGAGAGGCTCAGCGGGAGCCTCCCGGGACGGAGCTACTTCTCCCGCTCAGGAGTATGCCAGCCGAGAAGCCGACGCATGGGGGCCAGGTAAGCGGACCTGGACAGCCAGGACTTGGGCAAGATGCTCGCCATGAGGGTCAAAGGAGGAGGCTCTGGACATGGAGATCGGGAGTTAGATCGCAAGAACTGGGCTTGAGGCAAAAAGCATGAGCGTAGGGGTGCAGAGGCGGGAGAAAGGACCCTCAGGGGGGAAAGTTCTCTGTTTATGCACCTCTGCCGGCCAAAAGGCGCAAAAGTGTGAATCGCCACAGCCTCAATAGAAGAGCAATGGTCCCGCGTAGGCAGTGACATGAGGGCCCGAGTCGCTCGACAAAGAAGGCGAGCCGGGCGGCTAGCTATGCGGGAGGTAACTCGGCGGTTTCCGAAAGGGCAAAAGCAGCGGAAGTGCAGGAGCCACCGCAGTTAAAGCACGATTGAAGGCGGAAGTCACGTCGCGCGGCGCCTGTTTAGCACCTTCACTTACTAGAAGGGGAAACGTTGCCTCAACGGCAGGGGCGTGTCGCCTGGGGAACTTCCCCGAAGTGGAATCGGAAGAGTTGCGCGGGAAGAAAAGGAAGAAGACCCCACCTGCGGTATCGACAACTTTCAGGAGGTGGGCTCAGGGGCCACTTTCGGTACCCTGCAGACCGGGTACCTCCGTGCACAGAGAGAAAACTGCTAAGGACTCCGCCTCTGCTTAAGAGGCCGAATCCGAGGCTGCCACATCGTGGAGGGAAGGACCAGATCCTACCTCTCCGTCGAGGGAGGCTCCCAAGCTGCCACGTGGCCGACAGAACTGGACCCTCGCCTCCCCACTGAGGCGGGCTCTCGAGTCGCCACGTGGCCAATTGGGACCTCAGGGCCAGGCCCGTGTCCTCGCAGGGAAAGGCACCAGAACTACAACGTGGCCTGCAGGGCTGAGCCTCCACCCCTCCATAGGGGTGGGCTCCGGATGCGCCACGTGGCCTGTTCCATCAAGTGCTCGACTTCCCACAGAGGCAGGCTCCGGCGCAACCATGTGGCGAGCGGCCAACTCAGTGCGGTAGGAAGCCGCAGTAAAGGAACGAGTGCGCTGCTCAAACAGGCATTAAGTACGCGCGCCTTCCCCAGGCAAGCTGAGTCGTGCATGCGAAGGTCAAGACTCCAGTGTCCTGTCTTGTCCGCGTAGCCGGTACAGACCCACGCCGCAAGACGGACGAATGGGCCGGGAGGACAAGACGGACAGGACATGCACGACCATCATCACTGTCGGTACCCTGCAGACCGGGTACCCCCGCGAACAGGAGAAAACCTCTAAGGACTCCGCACCTACCTAAGGGATCAAATCCAAGGCCGCCACGTCGAGGAGGGAAGGACCAGGTCCAACCTCCCCATCGGGGGGGGGGGGGGGGCTCCCAAGCTGCCACATGGCTCGCAGGACCGGACTCATGCCTTCCCGCCGAGGCGGGCTCTGGAGCCGCCACGTGGCCGATCGGGGCCTCATGGCCAAGCCCTCGTCCACACAGGGGAAGGCAGCGGAGCTACCATGTGGCCGCAGGTCTGAGCCCCCACCCTTCCATAGGGGTGGGCTCCGAATGTGCCACGTGGCCTGATCCGTCAAGTGCTTTACTCCCCGTAGAGGCAGGCTCTGGCGCAACCACGTGGTGGATGGCCAACTCTAAGTAGGTGCACTCGACTTCATCTGACACCCAGGCCGGGTTATTCCCCTTGTAAAGACTGCTCCATCTTATGAGAAACTACAATGAAAGAATGTTGTCCTGCCTGGTATAGAGTTTGTCAATTCAAAAATTATCTTTAATTTTTATGATGTTGCTGTAAGCCCGCCATAGCTCGTGATCTATCATGAGCGCTGTTGTTTTTTCCCTGCTTTAGCAATAGTGGGAGCCTTGCTGTCTGGACTGCAAGTGGGGTTGCTTGAGGTACCTGCAATGCACCTGGGGCCTCGGATGTTTTAATACTCGGGGGCCTGTGTCTCCAGATGGTCTCCCCCGGAAAAGGCTTACGCCGAGCGGGAGGTCCAGGGCCTCAGCCTGCTTAGCCTGGTCCCGTACCCTAAGCCTGTGCGCTCTGCCTCCCCAGCGCTACAGCCTAGTACTGGGGGCCAGATGGACCACCCTTGTGTAGTATGGACGACGAGTCTTAGGTGCAGAAGCACTGAATTACCCAAGCCCCACGAGTCAGCCCAGGATCGTTAGTCAAGCAACACTACAAAAAGAGGAGGGGTAAAGTGACCAGCGGACATAATTACTTCTCTTTTTTTTATCTATGTACAGGTCTTTGAGGAAGTTATTCCAGCAACCACCGTCAGAGTACCCGCGAAGACAGTGGGCACCGCCGGCCTGAAGCTCCGGCAGCATCCCCAGGGGGTCCGCTGTCGACCTCTCGCTGAAGATGGCAGGCACCGCCGACCTGAAGCTCCGGAGGCACCCCCAGGGGGGCCCGCTGTCGACCTCTCGCTTAAGATGGCGGGCACCGCCGGCCTGAAGCTCCGGCGGCACCCCCAGGGGGCCCGCTGTCGACCTCTCGCTGAAGATGGTGGGCACCGTCGGCCTGAAGCTCCAGCGGCACCCCCAGGGGGCCCGCTATCGACCTCTCCATAAAGATTGTGGCCACCGCGGAACTGAAGCTCCGGCGGCACCCCCAGGGGGGCTGTCGACATACCTGCACACTCAGCTATGGCAATGCTACCTACGAATCCTAGGCTCCTCCTGCACCGGTCCGCCCTAAACCCTATGTGTATGACAGGTGTGCCCATAACAACTGGCCACGCCTGTCAGGGGGCCATACTTTGGGGGACGGCAGGTCCTGGAAGCTAAGGAACAACAAGCAGCTGGAAGACATTGCTGGAAATAAAAGCAAGCTGAGTATAAAAGGGCACCACATGTCCACAAACAGATTTTTTATCGCACAAATAAAGAGTTTGTCATCACAGCCAGCCACAAGACAAAAGACAGAAAGACAAAAACATAAACAGACACCCGGGGAGCCCTTAGCCGCTCCGTTGGAACCTTGATGGCTATCGGACTAGTCCAAAGATTTCCAGTAGTGAAATTGGACAAGTCCGTTTTCGACCGGACTAGTCCGATATTTTGGGACACTTAGGGTTTGCTACACACAACACACCTGACTAGTCCGGTGACCACCACGGACTAGTCCGATCTTTCTGAACCCTAATAGTCACTTTTAGAAACCCCATATAAATAAAGGTGTACGGCCCACTTTTACAATCTCTCGAACCCTAGCGCCGTCACACCTCCCAAGAGACTCAGAAACCACCTCTCTCCACGAAATTAAGTGAACAATCGATCAATCCTTTGAGGATCACTTCTAGATCATTGGAGAGACACTTGGCACACATCATTGAGCTCTTGGTTTGAATCTCTAACACACTCCTGCGTTTCAATTGTAATTTCTGAGTGTGTTTTTAGTGGCATTGTGATCTGTAATCTAAGGGAGCTCTCAACGTGTGAGAACGCCCCTTGAATTTGGTTATTCACCCCTTTGTGATTAGTGGAAGAGGGTTGGCCTTCGTGGCGATCCGACGAGGGTAGGGTTGGAGAAGACCCGGTCCTTTTGTGGGCTCCTCAACTTGGATGTAGGTTGCCTTCGTGGTAGCCGAACCACGGGATAAATCGTGTGTCTTGTCCTTTTTGTGTTCATCACTCAAATTGATCTACTTACTCTAGGGTTTGATACACATTGTTCAATTTACAATAAATTGTAGAGCACAAGACTTAATTGTGATACAATCCAATATACAACTGTTAAACTGTTGTTTGGTTCGATAATTCCGCTGCACACATTGAAGAATCAACCTAATTGATTAATCTTGATCAACTTAGTCCGTGAACACCGGACTAGTCCGCACTTTACCGGACTAGTCTGATTTCTATGGTATTGAACTTGTTGTTGAGTGTTGCAGGATCCGACAAAAATTCAAAAGGCCTATTCACCCCCCTCTAGGCCTACATTCACTAACCATGTTGGGGAAGCAGGTTCGGTTATGTCTGACATGTGGGCCTCCGAAGGTCTTCAAATCAAGTAGATGACATTTCCTTGAGATCTTTGCAATCTCAAGGGGTATACGGTACCCAGGGTACCGACAGTGGCCCCCTGAGCCCACCTCTGGGGAAGACCCCTTAGGTGAAGTCATTCCTCCGGAGGTGGGTCCATCCTTTGACTTTTGAGCCGAGTCTTCAAGAGTCTTCAGATGTGCCATTGGCGATAGTTCTAGAGTTTAATCCTCGCCGCGTGGCACGTCCCAGGTGCGGCAAATGAGATCTTTGGTGTGCGGATCTCACGCAATTGAAGGTCGCCGGTTCCCGATACGAAAATCGTATCGGTTCCGCGCACCTTGTCAGGCCGCCGCCTTTGGGCTTCCCGCCTTCCATGATGACAACCATTCACGTGGGTAAGAACCTCGACTTGATCGTCGGGGTGGTCCCGGGCCCTCTTGTCATCGGCAGGGTGAAATTTTTGAGTAGTATCTTCGACTTCCCTGCGGTTTCCATCCAATCGTTGTGAGGGCTTACTTAAGAAGGAAAGCATGCACCATCTGGGGTTCTTTATGCCTCTCATCTGATCTTGCGCTCAAACTCCCAACTTGTGCTTGCTTTTCCTCTCTTGCCTCGCTGTTCCGCGATGGAGTTGGGTCTCCGCGAGAGCCACTTGAAGACCGAAGGTGACCTGAAGAAGGTCTGGGCCCTCATGGGGTGGTCCCCGGACTTCTTCAACCGCCTGGTCCGCGCCGGGGGAGAGCTCCTGTTCGAGAAGGAGCACGCCGGCGAGATGGTGTACTTCTCTTTGTACGCCATGGTGGGGTTGGTCCCACCTTTTCCTCCTTTTTCTTGATGCTGCTAGACTTCTATGGTCTGCAACTGTACCACCTTGGCCCCCACTCCATTCTTCTAGTGTTTGTCTTCGTCCACTTATGCGAAATGTGGGTGGGCATCCCCCCCTGCATTGAGCTTTTCCGGACCTCCTTCACCGTCCATACCACCGGTAGGAGTAATGAGTACCTTGGCTTCTACTACTTCATGAAGCGCAAGAAGTGCCCATTCAAGTACCTCCGGTCGTTTCCCTCTGGAAAGTGGGACGATTGGAAGAAGGACTGGATAGTCATCCAGGTGGAGGAGCACGAGAAGCTGGAGCTGCCCGAAGGCCTCCCCAACATCAACACTGTAGTCTGGAGTGAAGCTCCGGTGCTGTCGGATGCCTTCAACCCTGCTCTGACCAGGATCCGCCAGTGTGTGGAGGGAGGATTAAGTCCTCAGGCAGTATTTTGCAATTTCCTGGTCAACAGGTGGGCACCGCTAAAGAGGAGAGAAAAACTCGCTTGGGCCCTCAACAGTGTGATTGACGACGACCGGGTCGTGACCGGACTGAAGTCCAACATGGAGGGGCGACCTTGGAGTTTAATATCAAGAAGTTCCAGCACGGCATCGACATTGCGGGTGATGACTTGACCCCACCACCAGCTTTTCTCCCTCTGAACGTGGAAGTAGAGTTCAGCAGGGAGCTCCGGCAGACGATGTCAGTGCTTGATGACCTTGGTGTCGTCGAGAGAAGATCGACCTCCAGGGTGGTGATCCATGGGGCTTCTGAAGGTGGCTCCGACCCTGCCCCGAAGCCAAGGATCGAAGTCGTCGGCAAGGGCAAGGAGCCGGCGGATGAACCCTCGAGCCGGAAGAGGAATCTGAAGCATGCCGACGGAAGGTCCGTCAGGCCTGCATCCTCTGCGTCCACTCCTTCTCCCCGGAGGGGGAGGTCTTCTACAACTGCGGCGACTGTACCTGCAGCAGCGTCTTCCCAGGGTGCTAGCTCCGGGCATGCGACTCCAGCACAAGGGCCAGTTGAGGCCTCTGGGTCTGGAGGTCCTTCCCAGTCGAGGGGGACCTCGACTAAGGAAATGCCCGCGGCTGCAACGAGTTCCGGGGGGCCTTCCGGAGCTACCACACCGGCGGCGGCTATGGCTAGCCCAGAACGCCCGGGAAAGAGATTCCGTGCAAGCTGGTGCGGAAGCCTTCCGAGGTAATTTTTAATCTTTACCTCAGACAGCTGTTTTGTTGTAGTAATTGTTTTTTAAGTTTCTTCATCCATCATCTGCAGCGTCTCCAAGAAGAGGAGTGAGGCTCCACCCTCAACCACAGCAGCTGAAGCTGTGAGGGCGGAGGCTTCTGCTCCTGTCCCGGTGCCGCCCCAAGTGGTGGCTGAAGCTGCGGCAGCTCCGGTGCCAGTTGTCGTGGTCATGGACCTCGACTCATCCCTCGAGACTCCCGTGGTAGCGCCGGACCACAGGAGAGAAGATGCGCCAGCGGCACCTGTCCCGGAGGTTGAAGCCCCGGGTTATGATGCTGAGATGATGGAAGCTTCGGCCGTTGAGCCGGAGGAAGTAGTGATTCCGGCCCCAGAGCCGGAAATTGTTGAAGCCCCGGTGGTTGAGCCGGAGGTTATTGAAGTTCCGGCGAGTGAGCCGGATGTTGAGGAAGTCCCGACAGTTGAGACAGCTACCTATGAAGCTCCGGCCTCAGAGCCGGTTGTAGTTGAAGACCTTCCGGCGCCTGAGCTGGTTGAGGTTGAAGCTCCGGCCTCAGGGCCAGTTGTTGCAGAGGCATCAGCGCCAGAACCTATGATGGTCGAGGTGCCAATGCCTGAGCCACCAGCGGGGGAGGAGCCCAGGGCGGAGCTGGAAGTAGCCCCTGCTTTGGAAGTGATGACGGCGGAGGTGCCTGCTGCTGAGCCGAGGTGCCCAGATGAAGTCGCTGGCCCCCTACCTGATGGGGCAAATGAAGAGCTGGCGGCAGGGCCTTCGGAACCACTTCCGGGGGTAGGAACTTCTTCTGCGGGACCCTCCTCGGCGGCAACCGAGGTTATCCCGAAGGACGGCCCTAGTGCCGTGGAGGCTCAGGGGACCACTCTTGTGGAGTGGGACCCAATTTTTGTAAGTGAGAACCCGCTGGAACCAGCGTAGGAGACCCCAGCAGGTCCGGACCCTATTCCCCTATCGTTGTCCATTGACAACGCTTGCTCCAGTCCGCGTCATGTCCAGCTGGCATTCTACCACAACAGCAAGGCTCTTGAAGAGGAGCGCCAAACCCTTAGGCGGTGGCGTAACCGGCTCTACTTCGAGACCAAGCTGGCGCAGTCGAGGCTGGCAGACGACAAGGAGTGGATCAAACAGGAGAAGGTCTACCTGGAATACTGGGGCAAATTGTTGGATGATAGGGAGAGCTTGACTCGTGCCCTCGACGCTCAATCCCGGTCAATTTATGAGCAGACCAAGGCAGCTAATAGTGCGGCTGATGATCGCCAAGAAAGGCTTGAAGCCATTAACACTACTCTCATCAAGCACTGGGAGGCACTTGAGGAGAGGGAGAAGAGGCTCAAAGACGAAGAGCAAAAACTACTAGAGCTGTGGGGTGACGTCTTGAAGAGGGAGGAGGAGCTCGCCGAAAAGGTGGCTCTGGCTGACAAGGGCCTCGAGGAACGCGCCAAGAAATTGGAGGAGCGTTGCGTTGAGGAGGAGGAGAAGGCCTGGGTGCGAGGGCAGGAACTCTACCAGCAAGAGTGTGCCATCGCTGCCCGGGAGAAGAAAGTTAGGGGCCGGGAGAAGGACCTGGTCGACCGCCGGAACAAGATCTACCTCCGGAAGGAGGAGCTCTGAAAACTCGAGAAGCAGGTTGCTGAAAAGATTCAGCAAACTGCCAAAGAGGTTGAGCGCCTTGCTCGCGAGAATTCGGAACTTGCGGCGGCCAAAAGATCCTTGGAGGAACTGAAGGGCTTGAGGGCTGTAGACTCCCTATAGGTTTGGGAGTTCCTGAGCAAAGACAACGACGCGCTGACACCAATGGGCTTCAGTCCCGTGCGTCCGGATGATCCGGAGGCGGAGCCGGACCTGGCGTTGCAAGCGTTGAGCTCGGCGGGTAGCAAACTCTCCAAGGTGGGTGACGTCATCGCGGACCAGTTGGAGGTTGAGGGGAAGTCCCTGGCGAAGAACGTCGCAGAGTATGTGCTGACATGCTACACCAGGCGGGATCCCCAGTTTCCTCTGGACCCGGTGCTTGAAGGTCCCATCGAAGGAGAAGGTGAAGCCACCCGAGCCGACGTGTCGGAGGTTGCTAAGAAGGTCGCCCAATTCTTCCATAGGGTGTAGGACCATCTCTGTAGCTCCCACTTGTATTCTCTCTTTTTCTTCCCCAATTTTGTAGTCCCTTGACTCCAGGTGAATGAAATCCAAATTTTTGTGAATTTCATTTTTTGTCTTCAACACTTTTGTCTTCACTTGGCCCCCTGGTAGATGTACACAATTTGATTGTGAACATGTACCAAGAGGATATTGTGTTCTGTTGAAGACTCATTTGCTTCGGACTTGTAGATTGTAGGTCCGAAGTCTTCGATAGTGAAGGCCCCCTGAGGTTATCGGAGCTTAGAAGCTCCGGCATTGACTACCGTTGGAGCTTAGTAGCTCTGGGAATAGTCCCTATCAACGCGTAGAGCATCGATAGTTAGCCCTCCGGGGTGTCGGAAATTTGAAGCTCCGGCAGTGACCTTTGCCAACGCGTAGTTTGTCGGTAGCAGACTCCGCTTGTGGTGTCTTCTCACCATCTTTTATTCTGCGTCGACGGTTGGCACCCCCAGCTTTACCGGTGCTTGGTTGCTCCGGTGATGCTCGTTTTCAATGTTTAACATCGATTACAATCCAAGAAAAATAGTAAAATTCATTCCTTGCCTATAACTTCGTCGCGGCTTACGATTCCCAAGAAAGTTTTAGGTCAAACGCGATTCTGAATACAACCGAATGTGTTGTCTTTTCTTCCAGATCCAATTTTACTTGGACCCGACTTACTTCGACCTGTCGGGGTATAGGTAGAGTGGCATACTTAGGGTGCTTGACCAGGCTATGTCGATAGCACACTCCGGCCCTAGATTGGTTTGGCGGCATTCAGGCGAGTGGGCCATGAACAATATTTGAATCCTAAAGAATTGCCAATACAGCTCGGATTGTACATGAACCGGTCGAACTAAAATTTCTTAAGAATTGCACAACTTTGTTGTAGACAAGAAAGAGAAAAATAAAAAATGTTGAGCCTGTACAAAATAAATGCATGTGGAGTCTGTTTCACATGAAGATGTCTTTCATTATAGGTCTGGGGTACAGGGGAAACAAGTATACTCTTAGGGTACAGAACCAGGCTAAGCGTGTTTAATTTCTCGTTTGACCCAGGGTAGCTAGCCACACTTTTAGTCCTGGGACTGTGACAAGTGTTGCATGAACTTTGCGGACCTTCCGGGAAAGGTTCGGCTATTCTCCCTGAGGAACTACCCGACTCTGTACAATGACTCTATAACATACACCTTAAGTTACTACAGACTCACCTCCGTGATATTAAGTGTAGAACTTACGGAGGTGCTCGATATTCCAAGGATTTGGGAGAGGTGTCCCATCCTCGGTAGCCAAGCGAACGCCTCCGGGAGGGGATACTTTAATCACTCGGAAGGGTCCCTCCCAGTCGGGGGAGAGTTTGTGTAACCCTTCTCTGGATTGTATTCTCCGTAGCACCAGATCACCTTCCTCGAGCTGTCAGTTGTGTACATGCCACTGATGATAGCGCTGAAGGGCTTTGTGGTATCGGGCATTCTGAACAGCTGCTTGGCACCTTCCCTCCTCAAGGAGGTCCAGGTCTTCACGCCGGAGCTAGTCCTGCATGGCTTCATCGAAGGTCTGGACCCGGAGTGACCCCAAGGTGATTTCCAGAGGAAGGATTGCTTCAGCTCCGTACACCAGGAAGAAGGGTGTCTCTCCAGTTGGCCGGTTTGGAGTTGTCCTGTTGGCCCATAAAGTGGGCTGAAGCTCTTCAATCCAGTTGGCTCCATGTTTTTTCAAGCGATCATAGGTGCGCGTTTTGAGTCCCTTCAGGATTTCAGCATTTGCTCTCTCGGCCTGGCCATTGCTTGTTGGGTGGGCTACGGAGGCGTAGCAAACTTGAATGTCGAGGTCTTCGCAATATTCCTGAAATGCAGAGCTTGTGAATTGGGTCCCGTTATCAGTAATGATTTTGTTTGGGACTCCAAATCTGCATACAATGGACTGTAAAAAGTTGATAGCTGATTGCTTGTTTATTGTCACAACTGGAGTTGCTTCCGACCACTTGGTGAACTTGTCAATGGCGACATACAGGAACTTGTAACCTCCGACGGCTCTTGGGAAAGGTCCCAAGATGTCCATCCCCCACACAGTGAAGGGCCATGTCGGAGGAATCATTTGTAGAGGCTAAGCCGGTGTGTGAATTTGCTTTGCATGAAATTGGCATGCTTCGCATTTCTTCACCAGCTCAGTTGCATCCTGGAGTGCTGTAGGCTAGCAGAAGCCATGCCTGAAGGCTTTACCGACTAGCGTGCGGAAAGACGCGTGGTTCCCACACTCGCCTCCATGGATTTCTGCGAGGATCTCGCAACCTTCATCCCTTGTGATGCACCGCATTAGGACGTCATTGGCACCGCGCCGGTAGAGACCCCTTCTACCAATGTGTATCTTTTAGCCAATCTGACTATCCGGTCAGCGGATACATCATCTTCAGGAAGGATGTTGTCTTTCAAGTAGCTCCGGATCTCTGAGATCCATGCATCAGAGCTAACTTGAGCATTTGAGTCTTGCGTGCTGGGTTGCTCGGAGCTTCCGGCAGCACCTACGACCCTTGATGGCTGCCATGGTAACAGGGCCATCGGGACCGTCAGCTTCGGGATGCCGATCTCGCCCCCTTCGCTCAGTTCGGCAGGCTGAGCTGTGGGTTTTGACAATTTTCGAACAAAAGTTCCGTTAGGAGCCGGAGCTCCGGTTGACGCTTTCGTCGAGAGTTCGTCGGCTTCAACGTTGTGGGCACACTGGACGTGGTGGAGGTCTAGGTCTTCGAAGTCCTTCTGAAGCCTCTGGACTTCAAGGAGGTAAGCAGCTAGCTGGAGGTTGTTGCAGGAGCATTCACCCTTCACTTGCTTAATGATGAGCTGTGAATCTCCCTTGACCAGCAGCTGCTTGACACCGTATGACAGTGCCACCTTTAGTCCGTAGATGACTGCTTCGTACTCCGCCATGTTGTTGGTCGCCTTGAAGTCAAGGTGTACCATGTATTTTACCTTCTCCCCGGTTGGTGCGAGGAGAAGGATTCCAGCTCCGACCCCCTGCTTTTGCATGGAGCCGTCGAAGTAGAGGGTCCAATGAGGCTCAGTGAAGATCGAAGCCTTGAGTTCTGGCTTCTGCTCACTGGGGCCCCCAGGGTTTAATGGAGAGGGAGTCCATTCCGCCACGAAATCCGCCAATGCTTGACTCTTAATTGCTTGTCTTGAAATGAATTCGAGATCGAATTCGGCCAATTCCGCTGCCCATTTTGCAATATTCCCAGTTGAATTGGGATTATGCAAGATTGCTCGAAGTGGGTAAGAAGTCACCACTGAAATCTTGTGAGCTTGGAAGTAATGGCGGAGCTTCCTGGAGGCGATGAGAACTGCATAGAGCAGCTTATGCACCTCTAGGTATCTAGTCTTGGCGTCATGAAGTACTTCACTAATGAAGTACACTGGGCGCTGGATCTTCCTCTTCATTGACTCGGATCTTCCCTGATTGATCCGGTCCTTCTTCGAGGACCACTGGGTCCTTGCTGGAGGGACCCGGAGCTTCTTCAGAAGCGACCTGGACCCTCCCAAAGGGGTCTGGGTCTTCTGAAGTAGCTTCTTGTGGACTCAAGTCTGGGAACTGGGACCCGGACTCGCTCCCAGGAACTTCCGGACCCTCCCGGAGGGGTCTGGATTCATGAATATGGGATAAATCTGGTCTCTCCGCGACCAGGACCATACTGACGACTTCGTTAGTTGCTGATATGTAAAGCAGCAAAGGCTCACCAGGGTTCGGAGCTACCAGAGTTGGTAGTGTTGTGAGGAACTGTTTTAGCTCCTGGAATGCCTTTTCTACTTCTTTAGACCATTGGAATGGTCCGCACTTCCTCAATAACTTGAAGAAGGGTAGTGCCCATTCCGCCAGTCTTGAAATGAACCGGCTGAGGGCTGCTAGATATCCAGTCAGCTTTTGGACATCCTTGATGCGGGCTGGTGGCCGCATGTCTTCAATGGCTTTGATCTTCGCCGGATTAGCTTCTATGCCCCAGTGACTTACCAGGAAACCAAGAAGTTTTCTTGAGCTAACCCCGAAGACACACTTGTCTGGGTTTAGCTTTGTGCGGGTGACCCGCAGCTTATCGAAGACAACCTGCAAGGTGTCAAGGAGTGACTCCTTTTTCTTGACCTTGACCACGATGTCATCGACATACACTTCCACTATGTCTCTAATGAGTTCTTCAAAGGTTTTGTACATAGCTCGTACAAAGGTTGAAGCTGCATTCTTGAGACCAAATGGCATGGCTGTATAACAGTACAATCCATCTACTGTCATGAAAGAGGTATGCTCTTCATCTTTCCTAGACATTCTTATTTGATGATACCCATAATATGCGTCTAGGAAACACAGTCATTCACACCCGGAGGTGGAATCCACTATCTGATCTATTCTAGGTAGTGGAATTGATCTTTTGGACATGCTTTATTTAGTGTTGTGTAGTCAATACACATCCGAAACTTCCCGCCGGCCTTGGGCACAACGACTGGGTTTGGCAGCCATTTCGGATGGAAGACTTCTCCGATGAATCCAGCTTCGAGCAACTTCTTCACTTTTTGTCGAATGAAGTTTTGTCGCTCCACGGATTGCTTTCGAGGCTTCTGATGCACGGGCCGGGCGTCAGGGTAGATCTTCAGATTGTGCTCAATCACTTCCTTGGGGATCCCTGGCATTTGTGACGGTTGCCAGGCAAACACGTCGACTTTAGCCCGGAGGAAAGCGATGAGCGCGAGTTCCTATTTGTCATTCAGTCCCCCCGATATACAGGTGGTCTGAGCGGCATCGGAACCAATTTCGACGACTTTGACGGGAATGTCGTTGTCGCCGCTTGGCTGCACACGAGTTGCAGAAGTCGAGCCTCGCTGACGAATGCTCAGAGGTTTTGGAGCTTGCTCCTGTCTGGAGTCCTCCTCTTGTGCCGTAGTAAGCGCATGGTGTTCTTCCAGAGCAGTTACTCCGGCAGTGCGATCTCCGCTGATCCGGAGAACGCCTACTGGTGTTGGCATCTTTAACACCAGGTAGCCATAATGAGCAGCTGCCATGAATTTGTACAAGGCAGGCCTACCTAAGATGGCATTGAAGGGTATGTTGATCTGAGCAACGTCAAAGACCAACTTCTCGATGCGATACTTCTACCGGTTCCCGAAGGTAACGGGGAGGGTAATAGCACCAAGTGGGGTAATGGCTCCCGGACCTACTCCGAAGAAAGGTCGGGAGGGATGAAGGTCCGAAGGTTGGAGCTGAAGCTTGGTAAATGCTTCGAAGCTTATGAGGTTCAGCCCTGAACCTCCGTCTACCATAACATGGTGGAGCTGAATGTTATTGATGGTAGGAGATACCATCAAAGGTAACTGGCCTGCTCCAACCATGCTTCGAGGGCAGTCCGAAGCATCAAAAGTGATGGCTATGTCCATCCACTTCCGATGAGGCTCTGCCCTGGCTGTAGGATCTACAGCGGCCATGTCCCAACACATCGTCTTGAGGACGCAACGGGAGGTGATGTCCCATGATCCACCAAAAATGGTGTTCATGGTCATCCGACGCTCGTTGTCAGAGACGTCAGAATCGTCGTCGACGGAGGTGTAGACGGCCTTCAGGACCTTTTTGGGATCCTGAAAACCTAACTCCTCTTCAGCAGGAGCTTCGTCAACTTTTTGTTTTCCTTCCCTCTGTCGGAAAGGAACTTCTTCCCGGCGCTTGCTGTATCGCTCGGCAAGGTTTTGGACCTCCCGGCAGTCTTCCAAACTGTGGTTGTCTGTCTTATGAATTGGACACCACACCTTGGGCTTGCCACCATCTTTAGAAGACGGTCGAGGTTGCTTCTCGGGGCGTGGCCCCCGGCCACCTGGAGCTGCAGCAGCTGCAGCATTAGATGCGCCGGCCGACGGTTTCTTCTTGCCATTGGTCTTTTTCTTCTTCTTGCCACTCCTGGAGGTAGTGGCTTCTCCTTTGGAGGATTTCTTGTGATCCTCCGGAGGTGGTTTGGAGTGCATTTCATGGCCCTCCGCAGATCTGGCACATTTGTCAGCCAAGCTGAAGTGTTTCGTGACACTGGTGATCTCCTTGATCGCCAGTTTCTCCAACATCTTCTTATCCCGTACGCCCTGTCTAAATGCAACAATGACAGAAGCGCTAGAGATAGAAGGGATAGTGTTTCGTACCTGAGAGAATCTCTGGATGAATGATCGTAGGGATTCTCCCCCTTTTTGTACGACTGCAAAAAGGTCCAGTCCGGTGCCTGGTCGGGTGTATGAACTCCCGAAGTTGGCGGTGAACTGCCGGCACAACTCCTCCCAACTATTGATGGAGTTTGGTGGAAGGCTCATAAACCAGGACCGGGCGGTCCCATATAAAGCCACTGGAAAATAATTGGCCATTACAACCTCATTCCCTCTAGCTGCCTGGATAGCAGCAGTGGATTAAATCTGAAGAAATTCGTCAGGATTAACGGTCCCATCAAACTTCTCCGGTAGGTGAGGCTGGAATTTCTGTGGCCAGCTGACCATACGCAGATGCATGGCCAGGGCTGAACAGCCTCCTCCTACTCCTTCAGTAGCAGAGATGTCCTGAGCTTCTCGTCTTTCACGATCACGCTCAATATGGACTCGGCCGTCTTGTTGACGATATCGGCGATCAAGCTCCGCCCGGAAGTCATGAGTTGAAAGCCTTGACACCATGTGAGTGCGTCGTGCCCCGGAGGGCAACGACGTCACTTGCTGTGACGCAGCACGTCTCCTGTTGTTGGAAACGTGCGGACCAAGTTTGCCAGACAAGGTCCGTCGCTGCGATGGGGCCCGTCCTAAAGGAGGAGGACCCTGGTTGCCGATGCAGTCGGCTGCTGCTGCAACCAAGTGTTCCACATCGGCCCTCCACTGCTCCATTGCATCCCGGGATGCATTCGGAGGTGGTGGGCGCTGAAGAAGAGCACGTGCTGCATGGAGCGCGTGTTCCAGGTTGTCATGATTTGCCGACGCAGTGATTGACGCCGGTACACTATCGTGCTGCCTAGCTTGATTTGCTGGTGGAGGCGGCGGTGGTGGCAGTGTGACTCCTGCTAGAACTGAGGTTCCTCTTGGTGGCTGCATATTGGAGGGATTGCCACCAACAACTTGAACAGCGGGATGACCGTTGGATGATCCAGCAGCTGAGTTCACCATTCTTGAAATCTCAGGCGCCCCTACCTGGCGCGCCAACTGTCGGTGGTTTTGATCCGGCAGATCTCCCGACACTACTAAGTTTGAAGTTCGGTGTGGGCGCGCAGAGATTCAAGAAGGTGAAGTGTAAAATGACACAGGAGACACGAAGATTTACGTGGTTTGGGCCGCCTGAGCGTAATACACTACTCCACTGGGTGTGTTGGTGTTGTATTGGATGTATGAGCTCAACGTGAGTTGAGAGAGTGGAATGAGTGTGTGTCCTATGTATCGTCGGCATGTCCTTTTATAGTACAAGGACAGGTCGTTACAAGTTGGCCTGGCCCGACATGTGGCCCCGACGGTTATTAATATTGATACACATTTGATGCGCTTAATTATCCTTAATGACCGAATTACGGGCTTTGACAGCACCGTCACTGGTAATTAAGGTCGTTCGATCGTGTGTCATTAACATCGTATTAATGACACTTAATCGGGTCTTGAAGTCCTTGATTCCCCTTTGAAGATCTGGAGCCATTGTGAAGATCCGACGGTTGGACACGTGGCAGCTCCGGAGCATGCTGTGAGGAACAGATAGGTCCAGTGCTACCAGACACGTGTCAGTTCTGGAGCTACCCTCGGTCTGGGGTTAGGTCCGGGGGTGCCGTTATGGTACTTAGCCCGGAGCTTCCCCCTTGTGGGCGGTAGCTCTGGTTTGATGGTACACGTGGAGACCCTGGGACTAACCATGTTGGGGAAGCGGGTTCGGTTATGTCTGACATGTGGGCCTCCGAAGGTCTTCAAATCAAGTAGATGACATTTCCTTGAGATCTTTGCAATCTCAAGGGGTATACGGTACCCAGGGTATCGACACATGCCCTGGATACTTCGCACTAGCAACACGCAAATCACGACGGCGTGTAGGGTTCCCATTCGGTTGTATACCCTCGAGGGGGTGCAACCTCATCATCAAACCCTTCATCAATTGTATAACCTGCAAAAACTCGTTAACTGCAAACGTGAGCATAAGGCTCAGCAAGACTAACCCGTCTCACTAGACATATGCAAGGGTGGAAGCTAAGCATAGGTAAGGTGAAGCATAAATGACTCGCCTACAAGTGGATCCTTATAATCAGGTTTTAAGTAGCAAATGACATTCTCGAAGCATGGCACATCATGGACTCCACAATCAAACAAGAAACGCTTTGCCAATGATATGACATGCCCAAAGCACATAATGCTATTACAGCTAAAGTATGGGGAAACTGTAAACTTTAATGTGACTATCTCTAAATCATACAAGGTTGCAAAGCAATAATAATTAAATACAATATAGTTTTCTTACTTCTTTAGTATTTACTACGTTATGGCATAGTGAACAAGTGGTACTCTATTACCGCGAGGGACGGTGATTGCAATCAGCACACACCCGGACAAGACGACACATACGTTGTTCGGAAGTGTCAACGAGTACACCTGTACCTACGTAACACTTCAGTACTAGGCGTATATGGCCACCTTTCACAAGAAACCCAAACGTCGAGCCCGTCTCACCTCCGCGAACAGAAGGTCTCCGCACGGAACACTCATGTGTTCACCGACCGATTTACAACTTACTGTCCTCAACCCACCCCTATCGATGGTGAGTTAATGGGCCTCGACAACCCAGTTATCGAGTTACATCAGTTTACTGGATTCCATATGTCCATTATGTCACCGGTAAAATTCAAGCTTGTCCGAAGGGGCCGCATACAGACTGGCCTTAACTGACCAGTCAGAGCTATACGACCAAGACCACGTCTTGCCGCTTCCTATCCATCTCCGACCATTCTTGAGTTTTAGATGTAACAGTTATTTTCTATAAATCTTATCCCACTGTAGAAGATTGTAAATTTCTATCTCGCGAGTAGATTCCAACTACTCGACTTCTACTGGATTACCTACTACATTAGCATAGCAATTCTACACATCGAGTGATTAGCCTACAAAATTAACCAATGGGATTGTGGGTCATGCATCTGGACTTTTCAATCATCCTAAACGTAATGCACAATTCATATGCTAATCATCATAGTGATAAAGTAAAATTTTATAAACGACTTAAATGCAAACCGGGGCTTGCCTGGTTGCAGGTCAAAGTCGGGGTTAATATCTGGAAGGTGCTCTTCCAAGGCTTCTAGTTTCTCCTCGACTTCGGTCACTATACGATATGCATATAATATGTATATGAATGACTTTGAAAAATAATTATTACCAAGACCATAATTTAATCTATGGTGATCGTTATATGATAATGACCTTAATTCGCTTTAGAACTTTGATGGTAGATACTAGGGAATATGATAGAAGCTCTTGCAAATAATAGGAGATGATCAAAGTATTTTGTTGTCTCTAAAATTATGGCAAGTAATAAATTTCCAAGATTTTTATAGAAGAAACTTTAGCTTGAACATAGCTGCCAGTTGATAATCATGATAGAGGAAGTTGTCCTTGTTCTAGCAAAATTTGTTTCATAAATTTCTATGCTTTGGTGAAGGAGTTATTGAATTTCTAAGTTGGCAAGAATTTCTGGAATTATATTATAATTGAATTTCTAACTTTTCAATTAATATTCAGTTTGCAACTGAATTAGGACTAGGATAGTAGGTCAATTAAATCCAAGATTTTACAGGAACTAGTCTATGACTAAAGGAAGGTTCAGTCGAAATTTGGGACATAACAAATCAACTGAACATCTGTAAAAATTCAATAACTGAAAAAGGTAATTGAACTATACATAGGGTTATACAGGTGCAATGGCTCCCAAACATTTTTTGGTAGTCAAGAATAGGACAGTGCATCTTATGGGAATTTAGGGGATTTTTCCAGTGGCAAGTTCATCTGGAAAAATTGTATTTTCATTTGGGAAGATGGTTTTATACAAAATTTAACTGTGAGTTTCACAGAACCTAATTGGTGGACAGAAACTAGAGCTCAAGGGCTTTCAAACAAAATTTGTTTGAATATTTTTGGAGCATTCTACAGAGAGATATTGATTTTTAAACTTTGGAAATGGTTCTGCACGAGAGGGGAAATTTCAACTTTTAAATTTGGCGCCAGGGCCCACTGGATTTAAAATCATCCAATCAGGGGCTAGCACGCCGGGGGTTATAAAGATTCCCACGTGGCCGCACTAAATCCCTAGCAACAGACTGATCCATCGCTTTTTTCACTCGCTGACAAGTGGGACCCGCGAACCCGGTCGTCTTAAACCTCGGTCCACGGCTCGGGCGGCGGTGTTCTCACCGGCGCGCGGCGGCGCTTTCGCCGGCGATGACTTCCGGCCCACGGGAGGCCTCGGGACTTCCCGCCTCACCATATTTTCACGCGGGGAACAAGATGGACCAACTCCCGACGGCGAGGGGTGACCGGAAAACCATTCCCGACGGTGGCGGCGGGTGTTATGGTTTCGGTTAAATGGAGACCATCGGTTCCCTAGCTAAACCTCTCGTTTGAAAGCCGGGGGTGCACCGTGGCAACATAGGAAAGGTTTTAGGAGGTTCTGGAGCTCGTGCCATAGACGGCAATACCGAAGTCGACGGTGAACCGAGCTCTAAAAATGGCGGAAGGGGAAAACTCAAGGAACTTGCTAATTAGTTGATGGTTCTTTCTGATATTTGGAGGGATGGTGCGCTAGGCTACATAGATCATGTCATCTAACTGGATCAAAGAAATTTTGTGCATACAATAGGAATTAAACCGACGACCTAGCCTCAACATTATAAAAGCGCTTCGGGAATTTAAAGAATAAAGAAGCTAGGATGCATGATAGGAATTCAAGCTTAACCAGAAGCTGCACGAGGTCGTTGCGCAACTTTTTTCTATAGACAGTAGAGGGTGAGGATGCTTGTATCGACGGCGACGCTGCGCGACATCGAGCGGCACGGGGGTGATCGCGGCGGCGATGAAACGTAGCGGCGCAATGAAAAGTGAATCGGTGATAGACTTCGGCCGACGGGGGGGGGGGGGGGGGGGGGTGGCTTTATAGCCTTCACCGCGGTAGATAAGGACGCAGGGGGGTAGCTGGAGGCAACCGATGGCCGACAGCGTGCTGGCAGCATGCAGCATTGCCGTGTCGCCCGGGCAAAGAAAACAGAGGCGGTGAAACGGTTTCACCGACTGACTTGTGGGCCCCACCACTCTCCCTTATCCCTTCCTCTAAATTCTAGCTTAAACATTGTCCAAAAATTGCCAAAATTTACAGGTAGGCTAAGAAAAATACAGGGAATCCACTTTTGCAATCAGACTTCAATTTGGACATAGTTTGCATCAAATTGAAATTCAAATTTGAATTCAAATATGGGTATAAACCTTATTGAAATAAATAGTATTTGAGATCCATAAATCTCCAAACTTTGAAACAAAGTCCCTTGAACTATAAAAGGCCTTAGGAAAAATTGTGGGTTGATTTGGGCAAAGTTTAGTGTAAAGCTAAATTTGATGTCGACGCGAAATGAATCCTTTGTACGTGTCCAAACAAATGGAAGATGTACTACAAAAATCTTGAAAATTTTCTGAGAAGCTATTTGGATATTTAAGAGTCCAAGGAAAATTTGGAGCCTTGGATTTGAATCTTTTTGGCTGGGCCTAATATGCATAGCAACATAATCAAATTACATTTGTTTTGATTTTTATATTGCTGCCATATAATTTGCCCTAGCCATTGCAATCAATAACTTCCCAACTTTGTAGAAAGGTTTATTTAAAATGTTCTAGGGTTAGGGTGAAGTCCAATACTCATGTTGATAAGATTTAAACATGAGTAGAAAGAAAACTTTTTAGTGAGGTCAAGTTTATGTGCACAATTATATTGACTCCATTATGTTTGATAAAACACTTGTAGTTGAACTTCACATAAAAGGAAAAGTGGGATTTTACACGTAGGGCGGACTAGTCCGCCCATCTGCTGAAGTCAGCAGTATGTGCTGGGAACCTCTATAAATAGAGGACCCCTGGGTCCATTTGAAAAATTCCATGAGTACTTTGAAACCCTAGCGCCGCCACAGCAAACTTTGAGCCTCCAAAAGCCTCCATCTTGGCTACCTTCCCTATAAAACTAATTCTTGTGTGGATTAGGGTTTGGTGAGGTGAAGAAGAGGAAGAACACCGCTCTAGGCTCTCCGTTTGATCTCTTGCACTTGTGAATCTTTGTGATCTGTGGCTTGAGTTGATCTTTATGATTTGTGATTGTATTTGTGGTCGGAGCCTCAGATTGTGAGAAGCCCCAATGAATCTTGTATTCACCCCTTTGTGATCGTGGAGAACCAAGTTAGGCCCTTCTGGTAAACTTGGTGAGGGAAGGGTTGTTGAACCCGGTCCTTCATGGACTCCTCAACGGGGACGTAGATTCCTTCGTGGGATCGAACCTCGGGATAAAATCCTTGTGTCCCTTGTGTACTTTGCTTTCAGTTATCGCACATTGCTTCTAGGGTTAGCTTTACCAGTTTTGTTCATCACTCTTGTTTCATTGCGATCCTTAGCCTCACACTTGCTTCATAACATGTTAAGGTTCACTAAGTCATTCTAACATACTTTGTATCATAAGAATCGAACTAAAACTTGTTAGAAACTCTTTTTAGGCTTTCCCTGCAGGTGGACCGGACTAGTCCGACCCTGGACCATACTAGTCCGCCCCCTAAGTATGAATCTCGTTTTATTAAGTCATTTCAGGTCGATTAGCCTGTTCACCCCCCTATAGGCAACTTTCAATTGGTATTAGAGCAGGACTCTCCCAAAGAGTCTAACAACTCGGAGAGAAGATGGCTGGAGTGGGGTATGACGAGGTCTCGATAAATGAGATCCAGGCAACCCAAGAGGAGGTGCTTGTCTACCAAGACAAGTCAACGGATGACGAAGAGACTCGCCAGCTCAAGGTGAAACTTCGAGAGAAATTGAAGATTCCAAAAGTTGACTCTTCAACCTCTACATCGGGTGGCACGACCAACTACAACCAACAAGGCAACAACTATGAGCGCCTTGTCTCCAACAACCACTATCTGTCCATCCCATTTGGAAAGTCTCCCCAATTCGATGGAACTGACTACAGGATGTGGAAGCACAATATGAAGATCCATCTCGTGTCACTCAACCCTTCTTTGTGGCAAATTGTGTTGACCGGGGTGCACATCCCGAAGAATGAAGAAGACATCACTCCAGAGCAAGCTGTGCTCCTTCAACGCAATGCCCAAGCGGCTGGAGTGATCATCTCATCTCTCTCAAGAGATGAGTTCAACCGAGTGGATGGACTTGAGGTAGCCAAAGATATTTGGGACACCCTCAAGACAGCTCATGAAGGCAACCGAGTCGTGGAAGAAGCAAAGATTGAGCTCATTGAAGGAGAGCTCGGGAGGTTTGCCATAATGGATGGTGAATCTCCCCAAGAGATGTACAACTGCCTAAAGCTACTCATCAACAAGAGTAGATCTTATGGCTGCACGAAGTGGACGGACCACGAGGTGGTGAAGAGGATGATTCAGACATTCATGTCTAGAAACGTCTCTCTTTGCTCCATGATACGGGAAAGCCAAGGGTTCGCCAAAATGACCCCAGAGGAGGTTCTAGGAAGGATCATCAACCACGAGATCATGGAGAAGGAGGCACTCTTCTACATCAAACTCCAAAGGTTCACCGCTTCGAAGATGAAGGATGTTGCACTCAAAGCGACATCCTCCTCAAAAGATCAAAATGAAGATGATGAGGAGAGCCTTGACACCGATGAGGAAGAGGCCCTCTTCATCAACAACTTCAAGAGAATGAGGAGAAGAAGAAAAGGAGGATACAAGCATGAGAGCAAGGGCAAAGAAAAGGCAAGTCCCAAAACCAAGAGGGCTTGCTACAATTGTGGCTAGTACGGGAACTTCATTGTAGATTGCCCACATGAAGAGGGCAAGAAGAAGAAGGAGACAAGCCGCAAGAGTAGAAGTTCTGTAAGAAGAAGATGTCCTCCGGTCACGCTCACTTAGGCAAGGAATGGGACTCTAATGATGAGTCCTCCTCGTCCGAAGACGAGGAGAAGATGGCAACCATAGCCATCGGGAGGAGCTCCAAGGGAAGCAAGCTTTTCCCTAACCTCTACGACCACAAGCCAACTTGCCTCATGGCAAAACAAGGAAGGAGAAAGGTTACTTCTAACTCATCCTCTTCCATATCTTCTCATGATGATTTTGATAGTGCTAGTGAAAATGAACACATGCTTAAGGACATAAGTAAGAGCACTTTGCGTAGAATGAAATTACTCTCGGATGAAATCTTTGAGAAGGAGGACCTCATAGATAGGAAATAGGACATGCTTATCCATGAAAAAGAGAGATGTAAAGATCTCATTGAGCTCCTTGAGCTTGAGAGAGAGAAGAGCAAGGCATTAGAGCATGAACTTGCTGTAAGCAAGAAAACATGCTCAAGTCTTGAGGAGACAACCATTGAGGTCAAGGACGAACTTGGCAACTTGGCAAAAGTTAACAAGATCCTTGAGACTCAACTTGAGTCTCTCAAGACAAATGTATCCTCTTCCTCCAAAAGCTCATCCTCCTCAAAGGTTGCATCCGAAGCAATCTCTACCAGCAAATGTTCTAACTTGATCCTTAAATTAAAGGATGAGCTTAAGCTGACTCAAGGCAAACAAGCACCTAAGGGTGGCATCCATGACAAAGAGAAGGTGGCGTATGCACGAAGTGCATACACCAACACAAGACCTACAAATGTCAAGGATGGTCTTGGTTATACTAGAGGTGGAAAGCAAAATCCTAAAACCTCCAAGTATGGCATAGACTTGATTGTCTTTGTCAAAGGAAGCTCATCCCCAACTAAAATTGGAAAGAATACTTCAACTAGCACTCACATGCCTAAATCTGAACCACATCCTCTCTTTCATGATTTTGATGCATCTTATGTTTTAATGAGGAACAAATATTGCAAAGTTTATGCTATATATGTTGGGCCACTCCGCAAGATCCCCAAGCCTTGTGTGTGGGTGCCAAAGTGTCTCAATACTAACGTCAAAGGACCCAACTCCGCTTGGGTACCTAAAAGGAAGACATAATCTTGTTTTGTAGGCATACTCCTCCGGTGGATCCAAATGGGTGCTTCATAGTGGATGCACCAACCACATGACCGGAGAGAGAAGAATGTTCGTGGAGTATGTGCAACATAATGATCCAAATGAAGGGATCCTCTTTGGGGACAAAAGCCGAGGGAAAATCCATGGCTCCGTTAAAATTGTCATTTCTCCCCAACACACTCTTTCTCATGTTTTGCATATTTATTCTTTAGACTATAACCTTTTGTCCATACACAACTATGTGACAAGGGTTATAATTGTGTTTTTACTAATGAGGGTGTGAGCGTCCTTAGAAGAAGCGACAACTCAATCGATTTTAAGGGTGTGCTCAAGGGAAAACTTTATCTTGTGGATTTCACCTCGGATAAAGCTCAACTTGACACATGCTTAATGGAGAAAACCAACATGGGATGTCTTTGGCATAGAAGGCTAGCCCATGTTGGGATGAGGAACTTACAAAAGCTTCCTAAGGGCGAGCACATCTATGGTTTGAAGAATGTTGTCTTTGAAAAGGATAGGCCATGTAGTGCTTGCCAAGCAGGGAAGCAAGTAGGAGCTCAACACCCCTCCAAGAACATCATGACGACAACAAGACCTTTGGAATTACTACACATGGACCTTTTCGGGCCAATAACCTACATTAGCATTGGCGGTAACAAATATGGTCTTGTTATTGTTGATGATTTTTCTCGTTTCACTTGGGTATTTTTCTTGCATGATAAGGGTGAAACTCACGGTGTCCTCATGAGGTTCTTGAGGAGAGCTCAAAATGAGTTCGCCTCAAGAATTAAGGCTATAAGAAGCGACAACGGCAACGAGTTCAAGAATACTCAAGTGGAAGAATTCTTGGATGAGGAGGGCATCAAGCATGAATTCTCAGCCCCATACTCCCCTCAACAAAATGGGGTGGCAGAATGGAAGAATAGGACACTCATTGAGAAGTCAAGGACGATGCTTGATGAGTACAAGACATTAGACAGGTTTTGGGTGGAGGCAGTTAACACCGCTTGTCACGCCGTTAACCGATTGTACCTCCATCGCCTCCTCAAGAAAAACCCCTACGAGCTTCTAGTTGGTAAGAAACCCAATTTCTCTTACTTTCGTGTCATCGGGAGCAAGTGCTATATTCTCAAAAAGAAGCCTAGGACTTAGAAGTTTGCTTCAAAGTCCGATGAAGGTTTCTTGCTTGGTTATGATTTGAACACCTACGCCTACCGTGTCTTCAACAAATCTTCTGGGATTGTTGAAATAGCACGCGACTTGTTGTTTGATGAAACTAATGGCTCCCAAGTGGAGCAAGTTGATCAAAGTGTGCTAGATCAAGAAGACTCTCCACAAGAAGCGCTTAGGAGGATGGCACTTGGAGATGTTCGACCGCAAGAACAACCTCAAATCTCAAGTGACTGACAACAAGATGATGCAAGCATCCCCCACGCGATCAAGTTGAAGATGGACAAGTGGCACCTCAACATGATCAAGAAGACAAAAGTCAAGAGGGAAGCATACATCAAGGGGGAGACCAAGAAGAAGAAGAGGATGATGATGACTCAAGAGTTCAACCTCCACATCCTCGTGTGCATCAAAGTGTTCAACGGGATCACCCCGTTGACAACATTCTAGGAGACATTACAAAAGGGGTAATCACTCGTTCTCGTGTTGCTAACTTTTGTGAACATTACTCCTTTGTATCATCTTTGGAGCCCCATAAGGTTGAAGACGCATTGAGCAACCCGGATTGGGTGGTGGCCATGCAATAAGAGCTCAACAACTTTGAGAGGAACAAAGTTTGGGAGCTTGTCAAGCGTCCACAAGCAAATGTTGTGGGCACCAAGTGGGTGTCCCGCAACAAGCAAGATGAGCATGGCATGGTGACAAGGAATAAGGCACGACTTGTGGCCAAGGGCTACTCACGAGTCGAAGGATTGGATTTTGATGAAACCTTTGCTCCCGTAGCTAGGCTAGAGTCAATTCATATATTACTTGCCTTTTCTACTCACCATGATTTTAAGATTTACCAAATGGACGTCAAGAGTGCGTTCCTAAATGGCCCAATCAAGCAGGAAGTCTATGTGGAGCAACCACCGGGCTTTGAAGACCAAGACTTCCCAAACCATGTCTTCAAATTGCGTAAGGCTCTCTATGGCCTCAAACAAGCTCCTAGAGCTTGGTATGAGTGCCTTAGAGACTTTTTGATTCAAAATGGTTTTAAGATAGGAAAAGCTTATTACACTCTCTTTACAAAGCACATAAATGATGATCTCTTTGTGTGCCAAATATATGTCGATGACATAATATTTGGTTCTACTAACAAAGTGTTTTGTGATAAGTTTTCTAAGATAATGACAGAGACATTTGAGATGTCCATGATGGGGGAGTTGAAGTTCTTTTTAGGTTTTCAAGTTAAGCAACTCAAAGAGGGCACATTCATAAGTCAAACAAAGTACACTCAAGACATATTAAAGAAGTTTGACATGGACAAGGCCAAACCCATCAAGACTACAATGGCAACAAATGGACACTTAGACCTCAACGAAGATGGTCCAAGTGTGGACCAAAAGGTATATCGTTCCATGATTGGTTATTTGTTATATCTTTGTGCATCTAAACCGGATATTATGCTAAGCGTGTGTATGTGTGCACGTTTTCAAGCTGCACCTAAGGTGTGTCATATGACCGCCGTGAAGAGAATTCTTAGATATTTAGTTCACACACCTAGCCTAGGACTTTGGTACCCCAAAGGATCCAAGTTTAACCTTATTGGCTATTCCGATGCGGATTATGCGGGGTGTAAAGTTGATAGAAAGAGCACATCCGGTACACGCCAATTCTTGGGTAGATCCTTAGTGTCTTGGTCCTCTAAGAAACAAAACTCCATTGCTCTTTCCACAGCCGAAACGGAGTATGTAGCAGCCGGAAGTTGTTGTTCACAACCTCTTTGGATACGACAAACTCTAAGGTATTATGGTATAAACTTGCGATATATTCCTCTCCTATGTGACAATGAGAGCGCCATCAAAATAGCCCAGAGTCCAGTTGAGCATTCGAGGACAAAGCACATAGATATTAGACACCACTTCTTGAGAGATCATTCCTTGAAAGGGGATATAGTGATTTCCCATGTGAGAACCGAGAACCAACTAGCCGATATATTCACCAAGCCTATAGATGAGAAGCGCTTTTGTAAGCTTAGGAGTGAGCTCAATATCTTAGATTCTCGAAATGTGGCTTGAAACATGCACATCTAAATGTTTACTTTAAAGCTTATTCAAAAGAACGCATATGTTTGAAAAATTCATATCTATCTAAATTTTCTCCAAAATATTTGAAAAGCTATCAACTTTGTGAGTTATGGTCATAGCTTGATTGTTGATTGCTTACTGACCATATTCATAAGGTTTTGTTGTGGCAATATGTACAAAAGGATCGACTAGTGGCTAAAACTCAAATATATATGTTTTCAGCCTCTTAGGACCGGACTAGTCCGCCCTATGGCCGAACAAGTCCGGATCCAGACTGATCCAGCTCTGGTCCGCAGACCGGACTAGTCTGGCCCCGTCACCGGACTAGTCCGGCCCCTGGGGACTTAATCCTCCAGGAGGCGGCCCGACCCCTCCTCTCACGCTCATTTGCTTTTCTCTCTCCCACGCGCGCACAACCTCCCCACTCAAGCGATTTTCTATTCCATCCACCAAAAACCATTTCCAATCCACGCATTGGAAGCCCCGGAGGTGTGGGAGACATTTCCCTACCTTTCTCGACGCGATCCATCCCCGATCTCGTCGATTTCTCAAGATTTGAAGAGGTACTCCTTACTTTTCAAAAACATGCCGCATTCTTAACATATAAAGTTTTTGATAAGTCCCTCTTCATTAAAGTTGTTCCTAGCATCCTTGTGATCATAGGCTAGGGGTATTGAGACTTGATTCAATAATTTTTCGAAAAACCATTAGAGTTAGGGTTCAACCTGTGTAAACTGGACTAGTATGCCCCTGGGACGGACAAGTCTGGTGTACACAAGACCAAACCCTAATATTGGTTGATTCTCGTGATTTCTTTCGCATTATTCCACTTCCCTGACCCTCTATCTCATGTTTTCCTCCTGTTTCAGCAGAAATGGCAGCTCCTCGCCGATCCGCTTCTCCCCCCACTGATCCCTAGTGGGAGGCGGAGCAGCTTCGCCTTAGCGAGGAACGGGCAAAGGCTGAGGTTGAGGCTTCCAAGAAGCTTCTCGAGCATAAAGAACGAGCAAAGATAGCCAAGAAACAACAAGCTAGGGCCGCAGCTACGGCCTACAACGAAGATGAAGCGTTGGCCCGTGCCATTGAGGAGTCCCGCAAGGAACTCCGCAAGAAGAAGCGAGAGGAGCGCGAAGCTCACAATTCTCAGGCTGCAGCAGCACAAGTCTCCAAGAGGAAGAGACTTGTGACCATGGGAGAGAAAGCAAGGGGCAAGGAGCAAGCCCGAGAAGAAGTTGCAGAACGCTGGATCGAGAGAGATCCGAAGAAGGGCAAGGCTCCAGCTCCAGTAGAGCCCAAGAAAAGGAAGCCCACTGTGAAGATACCGGCGAAGAGGGCCGTAGGCCCTGTGATCAAGGAGAAGGGACAAGCCAAACCCATTGGCCCCATGAGGTACACACTCCTGAGAGAAATCCCAACAGGCAACGTGAAATAACAGCCAATGTCTTCCATGGGAAAGGAGCCGAAAAGGCGAGGAGACTACGGATGGACAAGGTCTATAATTATGAAAGGAGCACCGCTGACCCTAGGTTTTGGTGCGACTTTCACTGTGACTATTACTGTCTAGTCTACCAGAACATGAAGAAGCCAGTGATCGAAGCACAATGGGTAGACTGGAAGTACATGGCCCAAAAGCAACATTCTGCTTTTGATGCGGTCATTGAAGCCGCTGAGCGCCATGAGATCAAAGGCATCATGGGCTTCAAATACGACTGGAATGTTGAATTCATCCGGCAATTCTACTCCACCATCTACTTCACCACTTCACGTGATAGACGGATCATTTGGATGACGCATGGCGAGCAACTCTCAGTTACTTTTGAGGAGTTTGCCAAGATTCTCGGACTTGAGGCCCATTTGGACCATGAGATCATTATCTCTAACCTCAAGGCCGTAGACAGAGATGAGTTGGCCTACATGTATCCCAGTCGTGTTCAGTATGATGCCGGGCATGCTCGCAATATCAAGCCATCCTATAGCATTCTGAACAGGATCCTGAGGAGGACGATAGCACCAAAGGATGGTGATGCAGGGGTGATCCAAGGCAATCTGAGGCAGTTGCTACTCCTTATTGATGGGGAGGAGAAGTTCAACCTCGTCGATTACATGTTTGACGACATTTTCAACATCTTGCATACCCCCAACCGTGCTCGTGGGTATGCCCCCTACATCATGTATCTCATCGAGAAGGTGTCGGGCTTGACCTTCGTCAAGGATGTGACCCACCGCCCGCTCCATCCTCAGACACCACCTGCAGTGCCGCCTCCTCCGCGCTGGAAGAATGCGGAGCCTCCCTCTCACTCGGCGATGCCAGCACCTCACCCAGTGGCACCTCCCTCTCCGCCTCCACCTCAGTCGATGAGCGCCTTCTTCAAATGCTTCAAAGCTATCTTCACCTCCTGCTGGAAGCAAGAGATCCAGAATTAGCGGGCACACAAGCGCCAAGAGAAGTACCTCAAGGCGGTGTGTGACAAGCTGGAGGTCTCCATATCCTCTCCAGATGTGAGCGACGGGGAGATCACTCCATTCCCCGAATTCACCGCCGACGAGCTCGCCCAGCTCCAAGAGGACGGGAGCTCTTCCCGGGCGGCTCCCTCGGCACGGGTCTCGGACGATGACGAGGACCACGAGGACTCGGAGCCCACGGAGAGCGACTCGTTGTTCCCTTCTTCTTCTCCTTTTTGGTGTCTTGATGCCAAAGGGGGAGAGTTAGATGGGGGGAGAGTTAGAATGGGGGAGAGTAGTTAGATGTAACGAGAGTAGTCCTTATTTTGGATCCTTGGACATGTTGCACTTCTCTTGTAATATTTATGTCATGTCGAATGTTTAAATTTGTGCAAGACTATGTTTTGAATGTTTAATATCAATATGATGCTTTGAATGTCTATCTTTTAATCATATTCATATTTATTATGCCTTGTCACAAATTGTTGAGCACAACACGTAGGCACCCCACAATAACGTGTGTGTGTGTGTATGAAGGACTTCCTCAATCTCTCTTTTATGATGCATTCATAGAGGGGGAGTCACTCATACACCTGCACATTATGAAAACCAAAATTTATACTCTTTTTTGTGAAGACTTAATGTGTTGTCATCAATCACCAAAAAGGGTGAGATTGAAAGTGCATCTAGGATCCCGGTGGGTTTCGTATGATTGATGACGACAATTAAGTAACTAATTAGCTCAGTGATCCTAAGCACAGGTGTGGACTCAAGCGGAAACACAAACCCTCAATAAGGAAAAGGATGAAAATGGCGATGTTGACTCGAAAAGAAGAAACTAGGGTTTCTGGCGTGTCGAGTGTAGACTAGCCAAATAAGTGTGAGGATGTGTGTGTAAAGTGCATAGAGATCAAGTTGGGAGCTCAAAGCGGTTTAGAGATCAAACCTATTGAGAAAAGAGAGTTGAAAGTAGTCTTGCAGGAGTGTCCGGATTAGTCCGTGCAGGTGGCCAGACTAGTTCGCAACTGGGTGGCCAAGTCCGTTTTCAGCCGGACCAGAAGGGTCTGACTGAGTTCGGACTAGTCCGTAGTGAGACCGACTAGTCCGGGTAGTTGTGGAGTGGGTTTTGGGGGCTATGTCCCAAAACCACAGACTTGTCCGTTTTAGTCCGGACCAAGAGGTCCTGACTGAGATCGTACTAGTCCGCCCTAGGGGCCGGACTAGTCCGGATTAGTGAGAAGTTGGTGCTTCAGCAACTAAGTCTGGGTAGGCCGGACTAGTACGTCCTGGGGGGCCGGACTAGTCCATTGTCTCCAGACTAGTCCATTTTCACACGGAACAAAAGGTTCTGTGTGAGATCAGACTAGTTCGGTGTGGCCCGGACTAGTCTGTTTTTGAAGTGACCGTTTGAATTTGAAGTTTGGCGGGTAGTGTGACGATTGTCGCGCAGTGCAACAGTTGTCAGGGACGTCAGTGGTCCCAAAGGCCGCACTAGTTTGGGCCGTAGGGCGGACTAGTCCGCCCATCTGCTGAAGTCAGCAGTATGGGCTGCGAACCTCTCTAAATAGAGGACCCCTGGGTCCATTTGAAAAATTCCTTGAGCACATTGAAACCCTAGCACCGCCACAGCAAACTTTGAGCCTCCAAAAGCCTCCATCTTGCCTACCTTCCCTCTAAAACTAATTCTTGTGTGGATTAGGGTTTGGTGAGGTGAAGAAGAGGAAGAACATCGCTCTAGGCTCTTGGTTTGATCTCTTGCACTTGTGAATCTTTGTGATCTGTGGCTTGAGTTGATCTTTGTGATTTGTTATTGTATTTGTGGTGGGAGCCTCAGATTGTGAGAAGCCCCAACGAATCTTGTATCCACCCCTTTGTGATAGTGGAGAACCAAGTTAGGCCCTTGTGGTAAACTTGATGAGGGAAGTGTTGTTGAAACCGGTCCTTCGTGGACTCCTCAACGGGGACATAGATTCCTTCGTGGGATCGAACCTTGGGATAAAATCCTTGTGTCCCTTGTGTACTTTGATTTCACTTACCGCACATTGCTTCTAGGGTTAGCTTTACCGTTTTGTTCATCATTCTTGTTTTATTGTGATCCTTAGCCTCACACTTGCTTCATAACTTGCTAAGGTTCACTAAGTCATTCTAACATACTTTGTATCACAAGAATCGGACTAAAACTTGTTAGAAACTCTTTTTAGGCTTTCCCTGCAGGTGGACCAGACTAGTCCGCCCCCTGAGTACTGATCTTGTTTTATTAAGTCATTTCAGGTCGATTAGCCTATTCACCCCCCCTCTAGGCAAATTTCACCCTCACCCCTCACTTCAACACACACCTCTTGAGTATTCATCCATTGTATCCACTACTCTCCATAGGTTTAGAGGAGTATAGGTTGTAGGAAGGAGAGTCTCTAGTCCATCGTACAAGTAGGAGAGGAGTAGAAGGAGTCTCTTCCCAATTGGGAAAGGTATGTCTCCAATATTCTTATTTGTATTTGTGACATTATTTAATAAATATGATATCTTTAGTCTACTATTGTTCATATACATGGATGAAGCATTTCTTGTTTGATTGTGTAATCCATGTATGTGGTAGGAATAGTATATTTATGATTGTGCTATACCATGTTCATTATATTATCATAAATACTATAAACCTCCACTATATTATAATTAGCTATGATATGACTATGCTAATATGAATCACTTATGCTATGAATTAACATCGGTTCGATGATGATTTAGTTCATTGCCTTAGGATGCCTTGTGCCTAGGCTCTTAAGGTAATTACTTAATATGCTAGCATGGTGTTAGGATAGAGAGTAGAGTTGAATGTCTCATAGACCCACAGATTGAAGAGGTAGGCAGTAGGTGGTGAGAGCCCTATCTGTCCTTTGTAATCCTCCACGTTCGGCTATGCCACAAGCTCTTGGCGGGAGTCGCCTAGTGTTGCTAGGGGTAAACCCGTGCCCGATGTGTTAATCCACTTTGCATAAGAATTCATAATTAACATGATCATTGGTAACTAACTTAGGCTATGTATATGTACATTAGAAGCATAGGAGGAGTATCTATCTAACTCTTAGCCTAGTTCCTCTATTACCTCATTTATCCCCTTAGGATAGGATGCTCTTGTGTGTGTCACACTACCTCAATTACCCTTTATCCTTTCCTGCTAGAACCCTACCTAGGCCAACATAGCCTTTTCACTTGATGATTTTCTTACTTCCATCTAGCCTTCCTTTGGGAAAATATTAATGACACCCTCTGGGAATACTCTTTAAAGGGGAAATGCTACATTGATAGTTTCCGTACGATTGCAGACGTTCATTTGAGAATCAAAACCTACAAACAAGCATCTCTGGCACCACTACTAGGAATGAATTGTTAGTAGTGCGTAGGAAATATCAACAAGCATTTCTGGTGCCGTTGCCGGGGAAGGCAGCCAACGTAGTGCATGATTGAGTGAATAGGATAGAACCCTGGTAGGTTTTAGCAGGATGACCCCTCTTTGTTTTCGCATTTTTTGTGAAAATAGGGTAGTGTATTCTAGTTTCCGCTTGCCGAAAAAATTTGTTGAAGATCCCGAATCCCTTCTGAGAGATCGACCTTGTGTCATAACCCCTCAGAAGCTTCGTGCGGCAAAGCAAGCCAGCACAACCGCACCAACAACCGAAACACCAATGGCCCAGAAGACCCTTCATGAGTCTTCAGCTCACTCAGCTAACATTGTGCCTGTTGGGCCCACTATTAACACGGGAGACATGAACTTTGAAATCAAGACTGGCTTAATCACTATGGTGCAAGCCAAACCATTTTGGGTGGGAAGACTAACGAGGATGCAAGTGGTCACCTGCAACAGTTTCTTGAGATCTTCAGTACTTTTGAGATGAAGGACATATCCCCTGATGCTGTCTGTCTTAGGTTGTTCCCGTTCTCTTTTCTTGGGAGAGCGAAATAGTGGTTCTACGCGAACCGAAGTGTTGTAGGCACTTGGGAGAAATGTTCAACGGCATTCCTCGCCAAGTTTTTTCCATTGGGCAAGACCAATGTCCTACGCGGAAGAATTTCCAACTTCTAGCAAGATGCCAAAGAATCTATTTTCGAGGCTTGGGAAAGGCTACTGGAGTATATCCTAGCATGTCCCCACCATGGGATGGATGACTAGCTCATACCAAAACTTCTACAACAGGCTGATCCCTTCCGCCCGTGACTATATTGATGCTGCTGCTGGAGGTGCCTTCTTCTCATTGACGGTGCCCAAAGACAAAGATTTGATTGAGAAGATGTTGTCAAACCTGGGTTGGAGCAACGAGCATCTCCATACCCGCCAGCGAGGCATGCACACATTTAAGGAGGTGATATGATCGCTGCTAAATTGGACCTCCTTATGTAGAAAATTGATGGACAAGACAATGGTGAAGTATGCCGCAATGCCTATGCCTTAGACTCTCACATCACATGTGAAGTCTGTGGCAACACGGGCCATTTGGGAAATGACTGCCCAGAAACCCGTGATGATGCCTTGTATGTAGCCAACAATGAAAACAACAATGGCTATCATCCAGGAGGTCAAGGGTGGGGCCAACTACGCCCATTCTTTCAAGGAGGGTACAACAACAATGGCAACAATAGAAGTCAACCCAACTTGAGAGATCTTGCCATTAGCCAGTTGGAGATCAATGATGCTCTATCCAAGAAGTTGTCGGATAATGACAAGACCCTATAAAACATTTATGCCAAGATTGAAGGACTATCCCCAGCCTTCAAGAATCAATTGAGTTTCAACAATATGTTGGAAACTCAGTTGGCTCAGCTGGCAGCTGTTGTTCCTCCAATGGAGAATGGCAAGATGTCAGGACAGCCGAACTTCCTGTAGAAAGTGCCAACATGATTTCTCTACAAGGAGGCAACTGGCCGAAAGACCCCAAATGTACTACAATCTCATGATCAATTGGGGCACACTACTTTGATAAGACCCTTTGTGTCCTTGGAGCAAGTGTGAGTGTGATGCCCATGGTGGTTTTCGACCAGCTAAACTTCATGGATGTTACTCCAACACCAATGCAGCTCCAACTGGCTGATTCCTCAGTCCGTTATCCAGCAGGTATTGCTGAAGATGTCCTGGTGAAAATCTGAAACTGCTTCATACTCGTGGATTTTGTCGTGCTCGACATGGAGGTTGAGAAGGATACGCCGCTCATTCTTGGGGGCCTGTTCCTAAGCACCGCGAAGGCTCACATAGATGTGGGAGCTGGAGAAATCCACTTCCTTATCAATGGCAGGGAGGAGAAGTTTAACTTTTGCCCAAAGTTGGAGCAATGCTCCATGATCCGTATCAAGTACGGGCTGAATGTTGAACACATTCAAGAGGTCGAAATCACACCCCCAAGGTGGACCTGCTCATTGCATTCATGAGGAATTTGATCTATGCGGAAAACCAGTATTATCGTCCACGCCGACACCCCAAGAATATGGAGAAATTCGGGCCTCCTCAAAGGCCCAAGTCCACCAAGCAGCCAAAGAAGGAATGGCGAAAGAAGCAAGACAAGCCATTCAAGCCCATCCCTTTGGGCCCGGATGCCAAGAAATGAAGAAGGAGGAATGTCCATCTCATCGGACGGTGGTGAGACCTAGCCAATAGGTTAAATTCATAGTTATCATTTTCTTTGTTTTTCCTTTCTCTTTATTTGGATTTCCCATTTAGTTTGATTCTCCCACTGCATTTTTTATTTTCTTAGCATGTTGAGAATCTTAAAATTCTCAACTATCATTTTCATTTCTTTATTTTTCACAAAAAGAAAATTATTGGGTTTTGAAAATGGAATTTTTATTTAAAAAATAATTTTTCTGAGCTGCAAAAGTGGTATTTCACCAACATTCTGATTCCATAGCCGTTGGGGAGCCACATGCCAAAAGGAAGAATAGGGGGCCCACCTTTAAGGTCAGCCAACCCCCCTGCTCAGCGGACTAGGGGAAAGGGTCATTTTGGCTCTCTCTCCTCCAATGGCTATATTTGGTGCCCTAGTGACCATTGGGGATTGCACACTATAAATGGTGGCCGTGAGGAGCACTTCTCTTCACACTTCACCTCATTTCATACATCCCCAAAGTCACTCTTGCTCAAATTGTTTTTCTTGCTCTTCATTTAAGCACTCTTGCTCAAAATCTAGCCCCAAAATATTTGCTTTTGATTGCATTTGCAATTTGATCTCTAGATCTTCAAGGGAAAATTCGCCGGAGTTTTGTTTTCACTAACATCACCTTTTTCGAGTATTTGCCTTGTTGTGTTCTTGCTTGTTGTGGACATGAAAGGAATGAAAAGGTTGATTGGAAAGAGGAAGGAGGCTGCAAGCTCAGTCCATGGCGGAGACTCAAGTGCACGCCCCTCTTTCGTTGCTACACCAAGTTCATGGAGGAGGAGTGTAGGAGAGGAAACTCCCATGGGTGAGAGGAGCAACCCTCACCAACTTCTTCACAACGACGACCTCGACATCCAAAGTGAGGTTGAAGATCAAGCACGCAATCTCCTCCAAGATCGTGAGTTTTCTCATATGAAAGCTTATGATCCGGATTTAATCTCCAAAACAGGTATGGATTCCGAATTCTTTTCCATTTGGTGTGCACTAGGATGGGAAAATTTTGCTCACATAGAGGACAAAGGTTCACACCTTCTCTCCATACCATTCCTTTGCACACTCAAGATAGGATTTGATGGTATTACTTTTAGATTATTTCAAAAACAATACAACATCCTATGGAAAGAATTAAGTGAAATCCTAGGCTTCCATAAATGTTGTTTGCTAGAATTAGACAAATTGCCTAAGTTTAACAAACAAAGTTTTTGGCAACATTTAACTTGTGGGGTCAGATGTAGTGCACCTAGGAATAGCCACTCGCACAACCCCACTTTATGCTTCATGCATAGATGGGTGGCTATGACTATGTTCCCTAGAGGAGATGTAAAGATAGTACGTGACAATGAGCTGAAAATTTTATTTGCCATAATTAAAAAAATAAAAGTTGCGCCAATTATTGCCATGATGACACAATGGTTAGACTACAGTCCAAGGGTAGGGCCAATTGAATGCACTTCATTGATTACCCGTACTGCTACTGGGGTTGGAGCACTTGAATATTCTTCATTTGAATCTATTGAAAATAAAAGAGAATTAATTGATGAATAATATTTAGTGCAAGGACATACCCTTAAGCATGATCAAGATGGCTCTTTGATATTTTATTATCCCGGCTTTGTCAATGAAATTCGGTTACCTAACCCGGATTATCATGTGTACAAATGCCTGAGGCCAACCATTGTCTACTTGCCATTTAGGAAGCCGGAAGAAGTAATGTCTCTAGCAGGTTAACTAGAAGCCGCATATGGAGAGCGGCCATGCCCCCGACAACCTCCACGGTCCATGAGTACGAAGAGAAAGAGAACACAACGGGTTATGCACCCGGATGGACTCAACCTCCATCGTATGAGACCGAAGGTCCGTCTTGGCATGGATAGGCAGGTGCTACAAGGGAGACACCGCTATCCACTTCAAGATCTATAGCTTGCCTCCAACATCTATGAGAAGATGTCATTCTACTTTGCTAGATGAAAGTGCATCTAGGAATCCCTTGTGGGTTTTGGATGATTTGTGACAAGCAAATGAGATCCTAACCTCTTTGTTGAGATGAGCACAGGTTTTAATAGCAAAATAAGCAAAGTGCCAAAAAAGAAGGAAGAATGAGGAGCAAAGTGGAAATGAGCTCAAGGAAGAAGAATAGTAGATCATTGTGTATGGAGTGTGTTAAGGAAACACACCCCAAGAGCTCAATCACAATAAAACACACAAGTTGCACAAATTTATACTGGACCGCACTAGTCCGACTGACACCGGATTAGTCCGATATCCTCTCTGCACAAAATCGGACAAGTCCGATATCTATCGGACTAGTCCGATATCTCTCTGACTAGAATCGGACTAGTCCTCCCCAGTGCGGACTAGTCCTCAAAACACTTCACAAGTCACACGAAATCAGACAAGTCTGATCACAACCGGACTAGTTCGATATTCATTCTGGTCCAAATCGAACAAGTCCGATATTTGCACGGACTAGTCCGAAAAACCCTCTGACCTAAATCGGACAAGTCCTCCAATTCCGGACTTGTCACCCAATTCACTTAGGGTTTCACATGTCCAGACAAGTCTGATGACTATCGGACTAGTCCGAAGATTTCCAGAAGCGAAATCGGACAAGTCCGCTCCTAGTCGGACTAGTCCGATATTTCGGGACACTTAGGGTTTGCTACACACAGCACACCGGACTAGTCCGGTGACCATCACGGACTAGTCCGATCTTTCTAAACCCTAACGGTCACTTTTAGAAACCCATATAAATAGAGGTGCACGGCCATATTTCACATAACTCTCGAACCCTAGCGTCGTCACACCTCCCAAGAGCCTCAAAAACACATCTCTCCACGAAATTAAGTGCAACAAAGATCAATCCTTTGAGGATACACTCTAGATCATTGGAGAGACATGTTCAACACTCATTGAGCTCTTGGTTTGATTCTCTAACACACTCTTGTGATTTCATTGTAATCTTTTGAGTGTGTTCTTGATGGTATTTTGTGTTGTAATCTAGGGTAGGGTTGGAGAAGACCCGGTCCTTTTGTGGACACCACAACGTGGATTTAGGTTGCCTCTGTGGGAACCAAACCACAGGATAAATCTCTTGTGTTCTTGCTTTGTATTCATCGTTCTTTACATCATATCAATCTAGGGTTTGAATTAATCTTGCTCACTTTACATTGAAATATCAAATTTAAGATTGACTCGTGATATACCCTAGTACATAATCTTGCAACACATAAATTACAAGTATATTTCCGCTGCTACACCCTAGAATCAAACTTAAGAAATCCAACTTGATCAACCTAGTTCGTACATCGATATCTCAAGTTTTGATCTGGTGATTAAGTGTTGCAGGCTCCGACAAAATTCAAAAGGCCTATTCACCCCCCTCTAGGCCACATTCAATTGGTATCAGAGCAGGTTCTTCAAGAAAGAGACTAATCGCTCGAAGAAGATCATGTCGGACATGAAGGACATTCACAAGAGAAACAACCAAGAAAAGGTTGATGATGACAAGAACCAAAAGGTGGAGAAGCTCCTCGAAGCCATTCAAGACTTTGAGGATGACGATGAGGAGACGCTAGAACTAAAGGCGCTCCTAAGAAAGAAGACACTTTCCAAAGGAAAAGTGAAGATCAAAGAAAAGAAGAAGGGCAGTAGTCACACCAATTACTCCCGATATCCTTTCAACTATGATCGTCTTAATTCCAACAATAATCATTATTTGTCTATCCCACTTGGAAAAGCCCCACACTTCGATGGAAGTGATTACTCAATGTGGAGGCAAAATATGAAAATGCATCTAATTTCCCTCAATCCAAGTTTATGGCATATTGTGTACACAGGATAGATATCCCGGACGACGACGAAGAGCTCACACCAAGCCAAGAGCAAGCAATTCACTGAAATGCTCAAGCCGCGGCCCTAATTACCTCTTCGCTCAGTCGGGACGAGTTCACCAAGGTAGATGGACTCGAGATTGCTAAAGAGATATGGGACACACTGCAAACTGCACATGAAGGTGATCGACATGTGCGTGAAGCAAATATCGAAACGATCGAAGGCGAATTAAGAAGATTCGCAACCGAAGAAGATGAGTCACCTCAAGATATGTACAACCGATTAAAGACACTTGTCAACAAGGTTCGATCTTATGGAAGCAAGAAGTGGAATGACCACGAGGTGGTGAAGCTCATCCTTAGAGCTTTCATGCCTCACAACGTCACCCTATGCTCAATGATTAGAGAAAGCCTAGGATACAAGAAAATGACTCCGGATGAATTACTTGGAAAAATCATCAATTTTGAGATGATGGAAAAAAAGCTAAGCACGTCAAGGAAATTGCCGAACACACTTCGGCAAAGAAGAAAGGGGTTGCCTTGAAGTCCACCCTCAAGCCCCTATCTAAAGAAGCTCGAGAAGCTCAGGTAGAAGAAGACAGTGGTGATGAGAGCAGTGAATTAGGTGAAGAAGACATTATATTGTTTATGAAGAAATTCAGGAGAATAATGAAGAAGAGACAAGGTGCTAATCCAAGCGAAGAAAAGTACAAGGAAAAACAAAGCCAAAGTTGAGGCAGGCATGCCATAATTGTTGTGAGTATAGCCACTTTATAGTTGATTGCCCATATGAAGAGAACAAGAAAAAGACCAAAGAAGCCAAGCCTCAACCCAAGGAATTCTTCAAGAAGAAGAAGCAAGCCGAATAAGCGCACATAGGGAAATAGTGGGACTCAAATGATGGGTCCTCATCATCCGAAGAAGAAGAGATGGCTAGCATAGCCATCGAGAAGACATCCTAGAGGTCTACTCTCTTCCCTAAACTCGGCGCATGGAAGGGAGATGGCACTTGCCTTATGGCAAAGGAAGGTAAACGCAAGGTAACCACTAAACCCCCTTCCGTGCATTCCTATTCTAGTGATGATGAAATCAATAGTGATAATGAGGATATGCTTGTTGGACTAGATAGGAAAACAGCCACAAAAATGAAATTTCTACTTGATCAACTTGCTGAGAAGGAGAGGTTGATAAATCGTCAAGAGGACATGATCATCTCCCAAAAGGAGGAATATGTCGAACTTGAAAAGCTTCTAGAACTTGAAAAGGAACAAAGCAATTCACTAGAGCTTGAGCTAGCTTCAAGCAAGGAAACTTGCTTGGAGTTAACCGACTCAACTGCTACAATCAAGAACCAACTTGCTGACCTGATCAAGGTTAATAAGATCCTTGAATTGCAAGTTGAGTCACTCAAGCAAGGTGAACCTTCATCCCCTTCAAGTTCACCTTCTCAATCCACTAAAATTGAGGTTTCCTATTCTTGTACATGTAATAAACATGACACCAGTTTGAAAGACAAGCCAACCTCTACAAAAGATAAGCATCCCGTCCAAAGTGGCATATTTGACAAGGAGAAGATCAAATATGCACGTAGTGCATACTTGGTCACAAGACCTCCAAATGTCAAATATGGCATTGGTTACTCTCATGGTGAAAAGCAACAAGCTAGAAGCCATAAGAATAACAGGGATAGCAATGTCTTTGTAAAGGGAGGAGCCTTCCAAGCTGGAAAATAAAAAATTAATAAGTACAAAATGCATGACCGCCGGACTAGTCCGGTGGGGGTCCGGACAAGTCCGGTACTCCCGACAAGTCCGGCCTCCCAGACTAGTCCCGCGTATAAACAACAAAAGTTACTTTTCAATATTTTTGATGCCTCGTATGTCTTAATGAGAAATAATTATGGAAAGGTTTATGCTCATTATGTTGGGCCATGCCATGGGAACACCAAGTCTCATGTGTGGGTGCCCAAATCACTTGTGACTAACCTTCGAGGACCCAAGCAAGCTTGGGTACCTAAAACCAATGCATAAATTGTTTTTGCAGGCCTATTCATCCGGTGGATCTAAATGGGTGCTAGACAGTGGCTGCACCAACCATATGACCGGAGAAAGAAGAATGTTCGTTGAATATGAAGAGAATGAGGATCCAAATGAGGGCATCTATTTTGGAGATAATAGTCAAGGAAAGGTGCTCGGTACTGATAAAATTGCCATATCATCTAAACACACACTTTCACATGTATTACATGTTGAATCCTTAGATTATAACTTGCTGTCCATATCTCAATTATGTGACAATGGTTATAATTGCTTGTTCACTAACAAGGGTGTGACCGTCTCTAGGAGGAGTGATGGTTCCATTGCAATCAAGGGTATGTTAAAGGGAAAGTTCTATCTTGTTGACTTCAACAAGGATAAAGCTAAACTTGACACATGCTTGATTGCAAAAACCAACATGGGTTGGCTGTGGCATAGACGGCTAGCGCATGTTGGTATGAGGAACCTTCGAAAACTCCTCAAAGGCGATCACATCCGAGGTTTAAAGATTGTTGTGTTTGAGAAAGACAGGCCTTGTAGCGCATGCCAAGTCGGGAAGCAAGTTGGAGCACCTCACCCCACCAAGCACGTCATGACTACAACAAGACCGCTCGAGCTACTACACATGGACTTGTTTGGTCCAGTTGCCTACATAAGCATCGGCGGTAACAAATATGGTTTAGTAGTTGTTGATGATTTTTCTCGCTTCACTTGGGTTTTCTTTTTGAATGATAAGTCAGAATCACAAGGAGTACTCAAGAAGTTCTTCAAGCGAGCTCAAAATGAATTCTCATTGACAATCAAGAACATTCGAAGCAACAACGACACGGAGTTCAAGAACACACAAGTGGAGGAGTACCTTGATGAAGAAGGCATAAAGCACGAGTTTTTAGCTCTGTACTCCCCATAACAAAACGGAGTTGCCAAAAGAAAGAACCGAACACTCATAGAGATTGCAAGAACAATGCTCGATGAGCACAAGACCTCAGATCAATTTTGGGCGGAAGCGATTAACACCGCTTGCCGCGCCGTAAATCGACTTTATCTTCATCGACTACTCAAGAAGACATCCTATGAGCTACTCACCGGTAACAAGCCAAATATTTCATATTTTCGAGTTTTCGGTTCTCCATGTTATATTTTAAACAAGAAGCCAGGACTTCAAAGTTCGCTTCGAAGTCCGATGAAGGTTTATTGCTTGGTTATGATTCGAACAATTATGCCTATCGTTTTTTCAACAAGACCTCTGGACTTGTTGAAGTAGCACGTGACATAGTGTTCGATGAAACTAATGGCTCCCAAAAGGAGCAAGTTGATCAATGTGTGCTAGATAAAGAAGAAGCTCCTTGTCAAGCATTGAAAAAATGGCCTTAGGTGAAGTTCGACCACAAGAGCCACCTCCACACGTGCATGAGGAAGATTAACCACAAGAGGAGGTCAACGATCAAGGGGGAGCTTCAGCACAAGATCAACCACAAGAATACGAAGATAATCAACAAGTCAACGAAGGCAACCATTTATGGGGAGAAGAAGATGATCATGAAGATACAACGCCTCAAGTGCCACACCCAAGAGTACAACAATGCTTCCAAAGGGATCACCCAATCGACAATATCATCGGTGACATCCAAAAGGGAGTAACCACTAGATCTCGCATAGCTATCTTTTGTGAGCACTATTCATTTGTATTCTTTTTGGAACCGCACAGGGTTGAGGATGCATTGAAGGATCCGGACTGGGTGGTGGCAATGCAAGAAGAATTGAACAACTTCAAGCGGAACGAGGTGTGGGAACTTGTGGCAAGACCCAATGCAAACATCGTCGGCACCAAGTGGGTCTTCCGCAACAAACAAGATGAACACGGGGTGGTGACAAGGAATAAGGCACGACTTGTGGCAAAAGGGTATTAGTCGAAGGTTTGAATTTTGATGAAACCTTTGCTCCCGTAGCTAGACTTGAATCTATTAGAATATTACTCGCATATGCTACTCACCATGATTTCAAGCTCTATCAAATGGATGTGAAAAGCCCCTTCCTCAAGGGACCAATCAAGGTGGAGGTGTATGTGGAGAAACCTCCCGGGTTTGAAGATGAAGAGTTCCCCAACCACGTGTTTAAATTGCGTAAGGCTCTCTACAGCCTCAAACAAGCTCCTAGAGCTTGGTATGAGTGTCTTAGAGATTTCTTTATTGAAAATGGCTTTAAGATTAGCAAAGTAGATTATACACAATTTAGAAAGAATTTTGACAATGATCTCTTTATTTGTCAAATTTACATTGATGATATAATCTTGGGATCAACTAATCAATATTTTTGTGAGGAATTTATTAAAATCATGACAGAGAGGTTTGAAATGTCAATGATGGGAGAACTAAAGTACTTCTTGGGATTCCAAGTGCGGCAACAAAAGTAAGGGACGTTCATAAGCCAAACCAAGTACACGCAAGACATACTCAAGAAGTTTTGTATGGACAAGGCGAAGCCCATAAAGACCCCAATGGCAACGAATGGCCACTTGTGTCTCAGTGAAGATGGACCTAGCGTCGACCAAAAGGTATATTGCTCCATGATTGGATCTCTACTATATTTATGTGCATCTAGGCCAGATATTATGTTGAGTGTATGTTTGTGTGCAAGATTTTAAGCAAATCCTAAGGAGTGTCACTTGACAGCCGTAAAAAGGATCTTGAGATATTTAGTTTATACACCCAACCTTGGTCTTTGGTACCCAAAAGGCTCAAAATTCAATCTCATTGGTTACTCTGATGCAGATTATGCCGGATGCAAAGTAGATAGAAGGATTACCTCCGGCACATGCCGATTCCTACGTAGATCCCTAATCTCTTGGTCCTCCAAGAAACAAAATTCCATTGCCTTATCCACAGCCGAAGCGGAGTATGTTGTAGCCGGGAGTTGTTGTGCACAACACCTTTGGATGCGACAAACTCTAAGGGATTACAGTTACAATATGAACCGTATTCCACTCCTTTGTGACAATGAGAGTGCCATTAAAATTGCCCATAATCCTGTTGAGCACTCTAGAACCAAACACATAGACATAAGGCATCACTTCTTGAGAGACCACTCCATGAAAGGAGATATAGCCATTTCCCATGTCAACCCCCAAAAGCAATTGGCCGACATATTCACCAAGCCACTTGATGAAAAGTACTTTTGTGAACTCCGAAATGAACTAAATATCCTTGATGCCCGGAGTGTGGCTTGAAATGTTGCATACCTATATGAATTCTTCAAAACATGTTGTTTGGATTGTGAAAATCATCTCTCTCAATTTTCTTCCGAAATCAATGTCAATTACTAGATCTTGGTGAATTATGACCATTGCTAGATTGTTGTATGCTTATTGATCATATTCATCAAGATTATTTGATTTGATTTGCCTCCCTATTTTCTAAATATGTACCTTCAAATATAAATGAATGGGCTAAGAGATTCTTGCCTGGTGACCACGGACTAGTCCGTAGTTACCCTGACTAGTCCGCCCATGCAAACTAGTCCACGGAGTGCCGGTTAGGCCGAACTAGTCCAACACACCACGGACTAGTCCGATATAGCCTCTGGAAAAGTTCAGACTAGTCCAGTCATCTCCGGACTTGTCCGGTTTTTTGTGTCCTTAACCCTAGCCGCTGCCAAACCCTAATCCCTTCATCCTCACTCTTGCCTCACGCGTTCTCTCTCAAACTTGAGCTCCCAAGGCAATTTTGCATCCCCTCCACCAAAAAGCTCCGAATTTGGGTGAAAATCAAGCTTCCTCCATCGAAGATTGAAGTTTGCGGACAAGTCCGGACTTCAACACCTACTTCTTCGAGAATCAATCAATTTCCTCGGTAATTTTCACCCCAACCCTAGAATCCTCGATTTTCTTCATTGTTGATCGAATAGCCCAACATCTTTCACTATATACATGCCCCCTTGATGTATTACGTATATGCTAAGCTAGTTATGCATTAGGAATCACCATTTGTCTAGTCACTTAGGTTTTTGAGGATGAATACCGGACTAGTCCGATCCATGCACGGACAAGTTCGATCACCCTGGACTAGTCTGTGCCTGTACACCGACAAGTCCGATTTTTCTGAACTCAAAACCTAACTTTTCAATTCCTCATTGCAATTCCTTGCTATCCATTTCAAACCTATGCCTTGTATCATTCATTCTCATTCATGCATTACTCAACTCATTCTCAGGGTATGTCGAGCTCAAACAACAAAGTTTCCAACTCTGAGGCTGAGATGGACCACGAGGTGGCACCTCGGACCTCGACGACTCTTGGCAAGAAACGCCAAGAGAGACCTTCTGAGCCAGCTCCGCCTCCTCCACAGGCTTGGAGGAAAGTGCTAGCAAAGAAGCCAGCCTCCAAGGTGCCAGCTTCTAGGGCTACCACCAGTGGTGGCCCTAGCTCTGCAAGTGCCCGCCCAGCCAAGGGCAAAGGAATCGCAACGGATCCAGTTGGCCTGTTGAAGCTGCATGCTCCGAGGGAAGGGGTCCGGGACCCCACTGAAGAGAATTTCAACAGGGAAGGCAGTGATTCGACAACAAAATATAGAAGCATTGATTGCTGTGGCCGACCAAAGCAAGCTGCTGATGGAAGATTTTGGTGCAACTTCCATGCAGATTTATACAAATCTGTGTATCTCCCAATGAAGACATCGGTTGTGTGCAGTCAATGGATTGATTGGGCCCACTTTGAGAAGAAGGGCTGCTCCCCGTTCACTGAAGTAGTGGAAGCTGTTGAGAGGCATGGCCCGGAGGACCTCTTTTCCTTCAGGAATAACTGGAATGATGAGGTCAAAGCACAATTCTTTGCAACATGCCATTTCTCAAGTGAAGATGAGGAAAGTGTTACTTGGATGACTCATGGATCCAAGTACAGTATCACTAAAGAAGATTTTGCGAGTCTGCTTCATCTTGACACCTCCGGACGTGACAGCTTAATCATCCATAACATAGGTGTCATTGACAAGGATAGGATGAAGTTCCTATATGATCCAAACTCCAAGTTGAACCCCCCATCCACAAAGAACATGAAGCCGTTCTTTGTGGTGCTCAATAGAGTCTTGAGGAAGACCATCGCTCCCAAGGATGGAGATGCCGGGAGTGTGCAGGGTTATCTCCAGACATTGATGAGAGTCATAAGCAAGGACCGCCAATTTGATGTGGCGGACTACATCTGGAATGACATGGTCAACATATCTTGGACACCCAACACATCTTGTGGGTATGCCCCATATCTGATGTTTGTGATCGAGAAGGTCACCGGGATTGAATTCGTCAAGGATGTGGAGTACCTACCCTTGAGGCCTCTAATGCCTTAGAAGCCAAGTGTCCAGGCTTCCCCCTCACCGGCCTCCAGTCCTGAGGCACTGGCAAGAAGAACTGATGATGCCAGAGCTTCCCCTGCCAGTAGGGCAGCCCCTCAAAGGGGATCTGCCAGTGTGATATGCAAATACTTGGCTGCCATCTTTGTTTCCTGCAAAAAGGCCGAAGTGAGGGCCCACAAGCTGAACAAGAAGAGAAAGGAAGACATGAAGTATGTCAAGGCAAATGTGAAACAGATTTGCCAGAAGCTGGAGATTGACCCCATTGGATCACCAATGATTTCTGAGGACTCCGACCCTGAAATCATCGAGCTCGGACCCTTGACCCCCTCCGAGCTTGCCTACTTTGTCATTAGAGGCTCGAGTGGCTCCGCACCTCCTCCTCCTCCTCATTAGGCTGAAGATGAAGATGACGAAGAAGACGATGAGAGGACTGACAGCAAAGAGTGAAGACCTTAGGACCCTCCTCTCCTTCTTTCTGGTGTCTTGATGCCAAATGGGGAGAGATTGAGGGGGGGTCTTAGCCTTAACTGTAGGATGCGAGGAGAGAGCTCTCTTTTATGCTTTTTGACTATTTTGTTGGTTGTAAATCTTTAAGTATGTTATTAAATTAATTATGGTTTTGTGATGCAATGTTATGATCTTTTGAGAAGTATTTGTTGAAATCTGTGATTTTGCTCCTAGAATGACATATATGCTTCCTTATGGTTGATTAATGTCAATTATGTCATTCTCATTGTTTCAATGTACTTAGTTATGCATCCCACCATAAAGAATGCACATATGGATTATGTTTTCATTGCTTGATGTATTTTAAACTCATATGTGCATACTTTATGAAAATCTCAACTTTTATCATATTTTGTGAAATCTCAATTGGTTGTCATCAATCACCAAAAAGGGGGATATTGAAAGTGCATCTAGGAATCCCTTGTGGGTTTTGGATGATTTATGACAAGCAAATGAGATCCTAACCTCTTTGTTGAGATGAGCACAGGTTTTAATATCAAAATAAGCAAATTGCCAAAAAAGAAGGAAGAATGAGGAGCAAAGTGGAAATGAGCTCAAGGAAGAAGAATAGTAGATCATTGTGTATGGAGTGTGTTAAGGAAACACACCCCAAGAGCTCAATCACAATTAAACACACACATTGCACAAAGTAATACAGGACCGGACTAGTCCGACTGACACCGGATTAGTCCGATATCCTCTCTGCACAAAATCGGACAAGTCCGATATCTATCGAACTAGTCCGATATCTCTCTGACTAAAATCGAACTAGTCCTCCCCAGTGCAGACTAGTCCTCAAAACACTTTACAAGTCACACAAAATCGGACAAGTCCGATCACAACCGAACTAGTCCAATATTCATTCTGGTCCAAATCGGACAAGTCCAATATTTGCACGGACTAGTCCAAAAAACCCTCTGACATAAATCGGACAAGTCCTCCAAGTGCAGACGTGTCACCCAATTCACTTAGGGTTTCACATGTCCGGACAAGTCCGATGACTATCGGACTAGTCCGAAGATTTCCAGCAGCGAAATCGGACAAGTCCGCTCCTAGGCGGACTAATCCTATATTTCGGGACACTTATGGTTTGCTACACACAGCACACCGGACTAGTCCGGTGACCACCACGGACTAGTCCGATCTTTCTAAACCCTAACGGTCACTTTTAGAAACCCATATAAATAGAGGTGCATGGCCATATTTCACATAACTCTCGAACCCTAGCGTCGTCACACCACCCAAGAGCCTCACAAAACAAAGAAATTAAGTGCAACAAAGATCAATCTTTTGAGGATACACTCTAGATCATTGGAGAGACACATTCAACACTCATTGAGCTCTTGGTTTGATTCTCTAACACACTCCTGTGATTTCTTTGTAATCTTTTGAGTGTGTTCTTGGTGATATTTCGTGTTGTAATCTAGGGGAGCCCGCAACGTGTGAGAAGGCCCCTTTGAATTTGGTTATTCACCCCTTTGTGATAAGTGGAAGAGGATTGGCCTTTGTGACGATCCGACGAGGGTAGGGTTGGAGAAGACATGGTCCTTTTGTGGACTCCTCAACGTGGATGTAGGTTGCCTCTGTGGGAACCAAACCACGGGATAAATCTCTTGTGTTCTTGCTTTGTGTTCATCGTTCTTTACATCATATCAATCTAGGGTTTGAATTAATCTTGCTCACTTTACATAGAAATATCAAATTTAAGATTGACTTGTGATATACCCTAGTACATAATCTTGCAACACATAAATTACAAGTATATTTCCGCTGCTACACCCTAGAATCAAACTTAATAAATCAAACTTGATCAACCTAGTTCGTACACACTGGACTAGTCCGCACTTTACCGGACTAGTCCAATATCTCATGTTTTGATCTGGTGATTAAGTGTTGTAGGTTCTGACAAAATTCAAAAGGCCTATTTACCCCCCTCTAGGCCACATTCACTAGATGTCATCATGAGTATAGCAAGGAATGATGGACCTCTCTAGATGTATGGATGAGCTTGAAGCAAGGACGGGTGACATCTACAACACTCTCCAAGGGCATGTCCTAGGTACCCAAGACTGGCAGCAACACATGGACGCTCAATTCATCAACCTCAACTCCACACTATATATATAGGATAGTTTTATTTTCAAATAAAATAAAAGATGTGCGGTAAGAATGACTAGGAATTCACATAGATGAAATGATGAATAGTTGCTCTATTTTAATTTTCCTAAGTCCCTAGTTTAAAACTTCCTACTCTCAAACATATTGCTCTCATTGGCTAGAATTGCTTTTGCCTTGATTTGGAAATTGTGGGTAGCAAAAGCTTAATCCATTCTAAGTTGTTGTGAGATATGATATAGTGATAGGGTTGCTATTCGTAGTTTGATAGTAAAACATAGATATCTTTAGAAATTTTAAAAAGATTTAAGTTATCCTCATTTGATTGGAAATACCCACCAAAGTCATATGATACATTACATTGATAGACCTTATGCATATGCTATTTGCTTTCACATTGAGATTTGTCAAACTAGTATAGACCTATGTGAGATTTCTTTCATTAATCTTTGAATTCAAGACTTCACATGCACATGTGATACTTCTACACTAGAAATAAGCAAATTTCCATCATACTACCATTCCACAATAAAAAGAGAAACTCCATATCTTTCATGCTTAGTACTCTCTCCAAAATTCATTGCATAAAAAGGGAGTATAAGACATGGCTACAAGAAAAAGAAAAAGAAAATGCACGCTTACATCATAAGCATGAGAAAAAAAACAGAAAAGTGGCCATGTTTCATCCCTGCAAAATAAGAGAGTCCATTCAAAAAGGAGTCATCTAAGAATATCCACATCCACTCCATTCCATCACACATGCACAAGTCTTGAATCAAATTGTTTTGAATTGATTTCTCCTAAGGCTTGCTATTTTAACTTAGCAATATTATGTGTTGCAAATATGCCTACTATATTCCCTACCAAAATCCACATACAAGCCTTATGTAGAGGTAGGACGAATTTAGGCACAATGCCTTGGTGAGGATATATTTCCACTACAGAAAAAGGAGAGACTTGAGAGAATCAAATTGAGATACTTAAAATCTAAATTGAACTCTCTGAAATTTGAGTGGAACTTGATTTCTAGGGTATGTGTGCTCCATTTGCTGCTCTATCATTCAACCACCCATGAATAGCAGATGGCATAAGCTCCATAATGACTTAAGATGGGTGAAGTACCATGCCAATTTTTGCAATAAGTACTTTTGAAGAGTAGAACATAGTAATAACTCCTGATCATCAACCTAAAATCTTGACTTTGCTCGGGACGAGCAAAGGATAAGCTTGGGGAGTTTGTTGACCGCTGTTATACACCAATTTCAACAGTCAATTAACTCAATTATGTGAAGGAATTGTCATTTCTTGCACACATCACCTTTCAATTTAACCTATTTCCACTTGTCCTTGGAGAAATTATTGCATGCATGGATTCTATGCAGAATTGAAGTGAAATAAGGGGATGGATCCCATAAAATATCATTCCAGCCAATAAAGCAACTACACGTGGAACCACATGGATCAAATGGCCCACAAACAGATGTATCTTAGGCCATCCAATGGTGTAGCACCCATATTAGTCAATGGGACCCACCAGTTAGTATCCTGGAGAAAGCACACCGCAAAAGAGGCCAGGACCAGGTCGGCCAACCCCCCTAGTCGGCCGACTAGTTCCTGACATTTATCTATCAAACTCCATGTGGTTGCTCCTCCAGGCTTAAAGTGGTCATGGGTGACTGATTCGCACACTTTTGGTAGCCGGAACTAACCCTTCTCCAAGCTACAAATAGGACCCCTCACCCCTAACTTCGACACACACCACTTGAATATTCATCCATTGTATCCACTACTCTCCATAGGTTTAGAGTAGTATTGGATGTAGAGAGGAGAGTCTCTAGTCCATAGTCCAAGTAGGAGAGGAGTTGAAGGATTCTCTTCTCAATTGGGAAAGGTATGTCTCCCATATGTCCTATTTGTATTTGTGACATTATTCAAAATAAAAATGATATCTTTAGTCTACTATTCTTCACATACTTGGATGAAGCATTTCTTGTTTGATTGTGGATTCCATGTATGTGGTACGAGTAGTATTAATGATTCTGCTATACCATGTTCATTATATTTATCATAAACACTATAAACCTCTTTTATAGTCTAATTAGCTATGATATGACTTTGCTAATATGAATCACTTATGCTATGAATTAACATTGGTTCAACGATGGTTTAGTTCATTGCCTTAGGATGGCTTGTGCCTAGGCTCTTAAGGTAATTACTTAATATGCTAGCATCGTCCTAGGATAGAGAGTAGTGTTGAATGTCTCGTAGACCCACAGATTGAAGAGGTAGGCAGTAGGTGGTGATAGCCCAATCTGTCTTTTGTAATCCTCCATGTTTGGCTATGCCACAGGCTCTTGGCGGAAGTCATCTAGTGTTGCTAGGGGTAAACCCGTGCCCGATGTGTTAATCCACTTAGAATAAGAATTCATAATTAACATGATCATTAGTAACTAACTTAGGCTATGTATATGTACATTAGAAGCATAGGTGGAGTCTCTATCTAGCTCTTAGCCTAGTTCCTCTATTACCTAATTTATCCTCTTAGGATAGGATGCTCTTGTGTGTGTCACACTACCTCAATTACCCTTTATCCTTCCTTGCTAGAACCCTACCTAGGCCAACCTAGCCATTCCACTTGATGATTGTCTTACTTCCATCTAGCCTTCCTTTGGGAAAATAAAAATGACACCCTTAGGGAATACTCTTTAAAGGGGAAATGCTACATCGATAGTTTCCGTGCGCTTGCGGACGTTCATTTGAGAACCAAAACCTACCAACAAGCATCTATGGAACCACTGCTAGGGATGAATTGTTAGTAGTGCTTAGGAAATATCAACACCTTGTCAAAAGCAATCTGAATGTTCTTGACCATTTTGAACACGAGTTTTCCATTGTATGGTTTTGGTGCAGTGTCTTTTTCAGTTTTGTTATCAAATTATTCTTTCATCTTCCAATACTTGTGTGTATCTGTTAAGAACTGTTGGTGTCTCATGTACAACTTTCTGGATGAAGTGACACAACCAAGTTGGTAAGTTGTACATCGTCAAGACCACGGGCCTGGTGCTGTGTATGCTCCTTTTTTCACGAAAAGAATTCATTCTGTCTGTACCCAATGCAAAATTTACATTTATTATTTCCACTACAAACTATGGATGCTAAATATCCAAATTATTTCATTGTGTTGCATCTAAAGGGTGTCGAATCTATTTCTCATTCTTCATGCGCTGCTCGGAATACCAACACAAAAGTTCAGCCTCCCTGGGGTCTGAGAACAAACGCTTCAAGCGATCAATTACTGGAAGGTACTACATCACCAGGGCGGTAATCTTTTTCTTATTCTTCCCATCAGCATCGTTAGAAGTATTGTCATCATCATCTTTAGGGCCAATTAAACTCTTCTTATTTTTCCTGGGTCTTATTCATGTTGGTAACATACATGTGATTGTAGTCCTTCTTGTATCTACTGACATCGTAGATGGGGCATCTAGTTGCGAGCCCATGCTGTTTAAAATACAAAATACAATGGTTTAGACAAGCGTGTGTTCATGTCAAACCTTGTGACATCGGGCAAAGAAGTTTCTTCGCTTTATAAGTGCTTCCTCATAGTTTATCGGAATTTGGAAGAATTTTTGCTAGAAGATTCAAAAGATCAGAGAAACTACAATTGGACCATCCGTGGGTGGCTTTCAACTTCAGTAGTTCTAGAACTGCACGCAACGTAGTAAACTCTTTATCACAATCCTTTGATTCATTATATAAAAGCTCCTTTGACACACTCTGTAATGTCTCCATTTTACTTAAACCTTTACTTGCTTCCATAGAAATCAACCCATATGGTTTGATGTGACGCAACATCTCCTAACAATCAAATTCATCATCATCGTCGTCGTCATCCCGATTGTCACTACCATAATCGATATGAGCATTATCGCCATTAGAACCTCTATCATCATCATTAGAACCTTTATGTGTATCAAACTCACCATGCTATGTCCATATTGTGTAGTTTTTCTAAAACCCCTTTTCACCAAATGAGATTGGATTACTATAGTATATGTCCAAGCAATCTTATTTTCGCAGTCAATACATGGACATAAAATGTCATCTATCTTTTGCATCTTCACATGTCTCTTGGACACTTCAATAATGTTTGCAACATTTTGACTGTACATAGGATCAGGTCTTGGCGTGTTGTACATCCACACTCGGCGCTTCATCTTCTATCTCAAATTGTAAAAATAAAAAAATATCATTTTATTCTCATTCATTTCGACATTTAAAAATAAAAATTAGAAAAATTAGAGAGAGAAGGGAGGAGGGAGGCGTACAGTGACAGAGACTGTGACAGGGGTCGAGGACGAAGGTGAGGACAGTGGGGGCAAAGACAGTGAGGATGATGACGCTCATCGACGAGGGCTCAAAGGTGACGAGGCATGCCCGCCAGGGCAAGGACGACGACATGGCTCGGTGGTGAGGGCGAGGACATCGACGAGGCTCAGCTGCTAGGGAAAGAATGGCCACGGCTAGGACATCGTTCAGCAGCGAGGGCTTGGGCAAATGGAAATTTTGGCAGCTTGATAGCGTCTTTGTGAAATCGCCTGGGTTAGATTTTATGCGGGGTGCTCGAGTGGCGCCTTATAAAGTCGTCCGTCTTCTCAAGCAGATCTATTGTGAAGCACCACCTTTGATAATTGATTTCATAGGCGGTTCACCGATTAAACACCATCTGCAATAATTGATCTTCACAAGCAGCCTTTATTGAACACCGCCTGTAAAAATTGGCGCCTATATATGGTCGCTCGGCTCCCCGCAAAAACCTAACCCGGGATATTTCACATATACACCATCAGACTGCCAAAATTTTCTTTTGAAGCCATGCCCACGCCACTAAGCGTCATCCTCTCCCTCACTGTCGAGCGTCGTTCTCGCCCTCGCCGCTGAGCATCATCCTTGCTATCCATGCCATCACCGTCCTCGCCCTCGTCGTCAATCCCCGTCGCCATCGTCATCCTTGTAGGCCTCCTTCCTCCCTTCTCTCTCCCCCCTCCAGCACTGTCGCAGTTGCACCTCATCCTCCCCGTGGCGCGTCCCTCCTCCCCGCGCTGCCGCAGTCCCTGTATGCCTCCCTCCTCCCTTCTCTCTCCCCCTCCGGCACAGTCACCGCCACACCCCCGCGCCCCTCCCTTCCTTCTTGCATGCTCCATCCCCATGTGCTGCTGCCTCCCTCCTCTCGGTGTTGCCACCGCCTCCCTCCCGCCACTCTGCGCGTCGCAGCCTCCATCATCTACTCGCGATGCCTATGTTTCTAATTAGTGCTAAGTATGAGTTGATTTTATTGAGTTTAGAGGTTTCGAGCTATGAGTATTTAAGTCTTCTGTATCCTTTTTCAAAGCTAAGTATTCTATTTTAAGTCTTGTCGCATGTAGGTTGCATTCATATGTGAAACTGACTTTGCATAATTTTATGATTTGGTTTTTTCCGAAAGTCCAGGAATAATATCAGGATGATATTGTAAGAACATAATGACACCGTTAGAGCATATATTCTTGTACCTTACATCAAAGTAGGACACATTTTTCGTCTTATCAGACTAATATGGAAAGCCCTCAGAAGACCGTCTCACATGGCGATGGCGCTAGTAGTAATAAGGAAGTCTACAATATTGAGTTTAGTGACTCCAGTAGTGATGGCTCGTATCACAATCCATCAGATCATTTCCCAAATATAACACTAAAATGACTTCAGAGGATGTTGACCTGTTATGTCATCACGCCGATGAGGTATGGTACTTGTCTGGTCTAATAAATTGCAAATCTTATTGTTTAAGATAATGTTGGTTGTCAAGTAAGTAAGGTCTTTTAATTGTTTTCTACCTAGCTTAACTACCATGATTGAGGTGACTTCTGCTCTCAAACACGCAGATGGTTCTCCAATAGTTGAATCCTCGGGTTCACACAAGCAAAAACGAGGGCAATGAGGTGCAAGTAAGGGTCCAGAAAGTATCATATACCTAGCAAGTGTGAGTGAGGATGGTCTTCCCCAAGATTTTCTTGAGGCTGTTACAAAGTACTTAAATGCATGTAGTTGTGTTGTTAGGGCGCACATGCCGATCACAACGGACAATTGGAGAAAATTCTTTGAGGCAGGCAAGAACGAGTTGTGGGAGAAGTTGAAGAAACAATTCAAGTTCTCAAAAGACACGAAAGAAGCTGTAAAGAGAGCAACATTGATCTCTTACAACAAGAAGTTTTGCGGATGTAAGAGTGAATTGAATGCTTATGTTAAGGAAAATAAGTTCCCTATCCCTAAGAATATGGGAAAAATCACGCAGGATCAATGGTGAGAATTTGTTCATCAAAAGACCACACCTGAGGCTAAAGCCCTAAGTCAAGCTAGGTATGAGCTTGCGAAGAAGAACACATACAACCATCGGTTGGCATCTACTTGATATGCCACCAAAACTGAGAAATGACATAATCTAACAGGTGACACCGTTAGCGCGGGCAATCCAAAACCGCTACAAGGCTACGATGAGCGAACTAGGCGATAGTTGTTAGCTCGGTCAGGTTTGACCAGCAAGGTCAAACTTGCAAAGCCCTACTTAGTGAACGATGTAGAGCAAAGAATAAAAGAAGTAATTGAAAAGCAGGAGACGGCTCTCTTCAAGCCGACGGGGGAGAATGACCGACTTACTGCTACCCAAGGCAACTCTGAACACGATGGACGGGTTCAAGCAATCTCTTCTCAGATGTCTTGGAACCAGGTTTTCCCGAACGATAAAACATCATATAGAAGATGTGATAAGTTGAAGAAGACACTTTAATAAATGATTGAAGAAAAGGTCAAGGCCCTTGTGCAACAAATATTGCGTGAACTTAGAGAATTAGAGCAATTGCCGTCTGATGATAAGGCATTGGTTCGCATGGCGAATTAGGCATTGTTATCTCCAACTTCCCATCCTAACAGCATAGGTTTTGTACCAGGCTTAGGTTCAGGCCTTAAGTTCCCTATTGATGATATTGTTGAGGACAAGTCTTGTCTTCTTCTCCCAATCGATAGAGCAGGAACCAAAACAAAATAGGTTATCACAACTATGGAAAAACCGAATTGTGTCTTTACGGCAATCCCCTTATGTTGTATTATGTAGTAGTGCAAGTTCTTCATATCATTGAAAATGATTCTCAAGATTATGAAATAGACTGCATTACTCCTGAGGGGATCATGTCTCTGGGGCATGCCTTCAACCAGTTATTCCTTTGGCACCGACGCGACATCATATTGGACAATGAGTCAATGTCGAGTCCTATTGCATCTAAAGGAAGACTACAACCCCATCTTCTTCGCCTAAAGTTCACGAACATCCACTCCTGCTATCTCTAAGCAAGGATGATAGTAAATATAAAAAGAGAAACTAGTTGAACAACAGGTTGAAGCGATATGACATCAAGCTAATAGTACACTACCGCAAAAGAGGAATAAGGTGTTGGTTTTATGTATCATAGCAAAAGTGTGTTCAGTGTTTTAAGAAGAACCATGGACCTATTCAGAATATTTGAGAGAGTCGTTGGATGTCGCCGTGGCATACGATGCCGGCGGAGGTCTACCGCATGGGAGGTATGTGTAAAGATAATGATGATTTCTAGGTTAATGAATGTCGATTCATCACACATGTATTTTTTGTAGACTTGGGTTGGGTGATGGGTATGCAGAGCGTGAGGCTTATGCTAGACAACGGCCGTCCAATGTTTAGTCGATTTCAATCTACTACATAGGTTGAATTACAAGAAGAATTGAGACGCACCAAGGAGGATACGCAGATGCAGCTGCAGCATCAACAGCAACAGACACAGATGCTGCAGCAACAGAAGCATTATTTGTATATTTCTCAAGTAATATGTAATTTTCTCATTTAAAATTTTATTAAATTTAAAAATGTTTCTACTAAAGATATCACAATTAATTTACTTGATGCAGTTCATGGGTCAAGGTAGCTCTAGTTCTCAGTTTGGTCAGTCGTAGCAATCTTACCTCGACATGATGCCTCGTCTGATGCAGCCAGCACTACAAATTGGCTCCTCCTCACAGGTAAAATTGCTTATCTTATTGACTCGGGTTATATAATGCAATATCATAACCATAAGTGTTGCAGAGTTCCGAGAGTGGTCAGCCTTGTGTTCCACAACCTTACGGATTCATATCACTGTTGACTTCTGCATTGCAACAAAATTATCCAGGTAAACTGAAATTTTTGCATATTACCAATTTATTCAGTTTCAAAATGATTCTAATTATAATCTAACAACTTGAAGCAGTTTTCCCACTGATGTCTTTCCCTTCGGTGCAGACTCACCCATCGCAAGTTGGAGACGCAGTGGTATGCATGACTTGTATACTTGTTACAATATTTTCATTATAACAACACATTAATTAGCACAATATTAATAAGAAAAGGGAAAGACTTAGCGGATAGATGAAGTGAAAGAGGGAACAAGTGAGAGAGCGAAAGAGGAAGAGATAGATAGAGAGGGAGAGGAAGACATATATAGAGTTGGAGATAGAGAGAGAAAAGAAGTGATAGATAGAGAGGGAGAGATAGAGAGAGAAAATAAGAGATAGATAGAGAGGGAGCTAGAGAGAAATAGATAGAGGGAGAGGGGAAGAGATAGAGAGAGTGGGAGAGCGAGTGAGGGTGAGGGAGATAGGGGGAGTGAGAGGAGATGAGAGAGCTTTAATAAGTTTTAGTCGAAACCAACATGCTTCTCTTTTATTAAGTTATGTTATTAAGTTAGTTGAAGATAACATGTTACATTATTAAGTTTCTATTTTATTTGTTTATCGCAGGGATCCCGTCATGGAACACCTGAAGGTTGCGATGCTTTCCTTAACATCAACGACGGAGGTGCGAGTGGAGGAGATGGGAGCGTAGGACATGCGAGTGGAGGCTCCCATAATGACATTTGAATTTTGTTTACTCATTTTTGTACTATTGTGCTTGTGTTTGAAACATTTGAAAACTTGTGTACATTGCTGTTTGAACTGTTTGTGAATGTGTTTGTGAATGTTATTGTGGTTGTATAACTTGTGTGTTGTGGCTGTATAATGGAGTCTCCCCAGCAGGGGAGGGAGAGAAAATAGGTTGTTGTAAAAAAACATATGGCATGTGTGTTGGTTTTGGCTAAACCGATGCCTATAGTCACCTTTTGCATGCTGCCCACATGGCGACATAAATGTGTTGGTCTCCCTACAACTGACACACTTATGTGGAGTAAGAGCGTCGGTTTTGGCGGTGTCCCTTTATGTGCGTTGGCCCCGACGGAACCGACGCTCTTAAGGGTAGTAAATGCATCGGTTCCTCTGGCTGACGCATTTAACTCTAAGGGCGTCGGCTCCTGGAAACCGACGCACATAATGGCTCAATGCGTCGGCCCCGACGCACTTAGAGGTTAAAGGTGTCCAAACTATTTCGTCGGCTAAGTGCGTCGGTTGACTGATGCTTTTAGATTAAGGGTGTCAGTTTCTATAAGAAACCGCCATTTATATGGCCAACGCCCTATTGATGAATTCCTGTAGTTGTAAAGATAAACAAGAGCAACCAACTGAACAACAGGGTGGACAACAGGCTAATGTCCAACTTCAACGACTACACCTCTGTCAGTTCCCGTGAAAGTTAACTCATACAAAAATAAGAAACCTTCTAAGTACATGTCAAATTATCTGGAAACAATGAAGAAAATAATTTCAACATCTCATGCATCTCACGCTTCATAGAGCAAGCGCTAAAAAATATTTAGGAGTGGTAGGAAGACGACAAAAAATATACTCGGGGACATCTTTAGTTAAAAAGAGAATTTTGGTATACCAGAAGGAGGACGTTCCTCCTAAATTTGTAAATGGGAAGCCATTCATGACATCAACACAACTTAGCACATGACATTTCCCGCTCAGGAGAAAGCATGAGTGGTACATCACCACCATCGCTAAATATGATGTTGATAATGTCACATGTCGTGTGCCAAAAGAAGCATTTTAGAGCTGGGAGAAAACGAACGAGTAATTTTCTTTGAAGATCTACGGAGCCTGTTCTATTGAATTATGACAATTAAGTATGAACATTTGGATAACCAAGTGCAACAATGAGACAACATGGTGCTTAGGCAATACATAAACTTACACAAAGCATAACTATTCTTAAACATAAAAGCATTACATGATTTGAAAATATTCCTCCATAACAAACCATAACTGAATATAACGACTACGACTACTCCCCTTAAATCTCTCCCCATTTTGGCATCAAGGCACCAAAAAGGGAGAAACTAAGAAAATCTACTCGTTCTCTTCATCTTCTTGGCTCTCGCTGCCCTCACTTTATGTCTTTTCACTATCTGTGACACCCGGTTCTGAAAATAAACCAAATGAAACTGTTGGTGGGAGAATTGCAAGGGTGAGCACATGTCATACTCAGCAAGTGTGGGAAAATAATGACATGTAGCTTAAACAAGGAATTGACAATAAATAGTGGCTATTTGTTAAAAAGTACATCTAAAACATGTAAAAAGCATCTTACAATGTCCATGTGAAATTTATCCCATCCTACCCAAATAAAAATAATATTTAATATCCATCATTCATTATCCATCCATAAACCATATTCTTACCATCATCATTAACAATATCCATTTATCACCATCCAATCCATAACCATAACCAAACCATCCCAATACCCAGATTTCCCTCTAATCATGTAGGTCATCCAGATGCTCGTAATCGGGAGCACGACTATCATGATTGTTTTTAACACAGGAGAGGTTGTTCCACTTTAACCACAACTTCGTGATTTCATTACCCGTCGATGACTAAAGAAACCTCTCTTACGACAATTACACTTCCTTAAGTGTATGGCCAAGAGATCACAAAATAGCCTTTACAAAGGGACTACCAGCATATTCAAACCCACTAAGGTTTCACCGGTGGTGATGCCTCCAACTGAGCACATCCAACCAAGAGCCCCCTCTTGTGCCATTCAGATCCCGGGGTAGTCCCACCACTATTGCGAACCCAATAAACCTCCATTCCTCGCTCCACCAAATGATCCGAACAATGCTGGCAATGCACCTAATTAATTTGCTAAGCCACACCGATACTTGGGCTTGTGGTGACACTTTTTATCCTAGCATATTCTCGCATGAACCGGTCCTTAGATCCAAGGCAAGCAAACCACCATATCATCCAACCCAATCCACAAACCATGTTTGCTTAGATCTCCCAAGTCCCATATTACCAATTTACCATGTTCATCAATTCACATCATCCATAAGTTCATTAATTCAGAGTTAAGCATTTGGTTATTTTCCCATCCCAATTAATTAGAGCAAAGAAAAAAGTTAAAATGCCCTTCCCGACGCTCTACAACATATTCCAAGCGACAAGGATGGTCAAACAAGACTAGTAAACCACTATCATGGGTTTTCCATCAATTTGACACGAGCATGAAATTTTGCAAACAAAACGTTGAAAATAGGATCAAAATGATCAGGGACACTTGTCTTGTTCTTGAGATTGGTTAGGATCAAAAGCTTTGAAGTTTGGGTGTTGGAGGTCCTTGACAGGACCTCTAGAGCAACACTGTCTATTCCGTGCAACAAATATACAAAAGAAGTATTAATATCAATAAATGCTCACATATTACTCATTATGCCATGACGTGCATGAATAATGCAATTACATGGTAATGCATGTTATTAGGTTGATATAATTGCTTACTAACTAGTTACAATTAAGTATTACATAGAACAAGTTCCAAGTCATTTAGAGATTGTTAAAGAAGTTCCAAAAATATTCAGAACAGGAAGACCGGACTAGTCCGCACAGGGACCGGACAAGTCCGTTCTGGTATAGAAAGATAATTGGACTAGTCTGCACTAGGGCCGGACAAGTCCGTTGGCTAGGGTATTTGGCGGATTTTCAATTAGAGCATAGTTTAAATTACTATGGAACCATAATTTTTTGTAGAAAAGATGGATCCAAGAAATTAACGTGAATCCTAGGGTTCAAAGGTCGAGGATTGGAGAATTGGACGTCGAGATCGAAGGAGACGAAGAATTTTACGAAGAGGGGTGTTGACGTTGAAGGATTGATGACGAAGATCGTAGCAGCGACGATGATCTTGGTTGATCCTCCTCCTTCCTCCCTTCTACTTCTTCTCCTTGCGGTAGAGGCTCCTTGACGGCGGCTCTTACAAACTAAGGTTAGGGGCGGCCATCAATTGTGACAAAGGGGTTAAAGGTGGGTGTTGGGGTCTTTATATAGGTTGGAGATGGTAGGGTTTAAGGTGGAATTCATGTTTAAGGTGGTGGAGGCCGCGTAGGTCCCCACATGGGCTCCACAGGGATTGGACATAATGTTCTTGGGCCCAATTACGGTAACTACCCAATAACATGTCGTTTAGGAAAAGATTGAGTCTGAGTCGGGCACATCGGACAAGTCGGCTGGGGGCCGGACAAGTTCGAACGGGAATAGAGAATTGAACGGACAAGTCTGGAGGTGGTTCGGACAAGTCCGGTCTTGTCCAGAGAGCAAAACAGACAAGTCCGGTTTGGGCAAGACAAGTCCGAAGCATTGTTCAATTTTCCAAAAAAAAACGAACCAAAAGAGGGATTACCGGACAACTCCAAACAGTTCCAGTAGCGAAGAACGCTCTAGTCTGTACTGGGTAACGGACAAGACCAGACAATGATGAGAAGCAATTTCGGACTAATCTGGGGCAAAAAGCGGATAAGTCCGGAGGACAACAAAGAGTCAAACGGACTAGTCCGGGGTCCAGACCGGATAAGTCCGCACTTACACAAGTCTTTAACTACAGTTTTGGTTCTAATTCATTTTAATCTTGTTTCTTTTTATCTTGCTTAATGCTAAACATGTATAAGAATGCATGCAATGCATGATGGATGAAAATTATGGTGTTACAAACCTACCCCCTTTAAAATGAATCTCGCCCTCGAGATTTGACGTAGAAGGAAAGAGATAGGGGAATTCTTTCTTGAGATCTTCTTCCGGCTCCCAAGTTGCTTTTGACTCTGCATGATGCTTCCATTGTACTTTGAACCATCGAATCACCTTCTTTCTTGTGACTCTCTCCTTTGTTTCCAAGATTTTGATTGGTTGCTCGACATAAGTCAAATCTGCCTCTAATTCCAATTCCTCCCTTGCGCTTGTTCTTCTGGTACCCTTAAGCACTTATTGAGCTGCGAAACTTGGAACACATCATGAAGATCGGAAAGATGTGCTGGCATCTCCAACTTATGTGCCACATCTCCATGTTTGCCCAAAATCTATAATGGTCCATATAGTGAGGTGCCAACTTGCCTCTAACATGAAACCCCTTATGACCTCGCATAGGTGAAACATTAAGATATACGATGTCTCCCACTTCAAACGCTAAGTTTCTCTGCCTGTTATCTGTATAGCCCTTTTCTCTTATTTGAGTGGCTTTCAAATTATCGCAATTATATGAACTTGCTTTTCACCTTCTTGCAATACATTAGGTCCAAATACTTTGTTCTCTCCCGTCTCATTCCAAAACAAGGGTGTCCTACACGTCCTCCCATATAGTGCTTCATTTGGCGACATTTTCAAGCTAGCTTGATAACTATTATTGTAAGAAAATTTAGCATACAACAAGCTTTTGTCCTAGCTGCATCCATGCTTCAAAGCACAAGCTCTCAACATATCTTCCTCTATTTGATTCGTTCTCTCGATTTGTCCATCGGTTTGCGGGTGATATCCAGAGCTAAAATTCAACCTTGTACCCATAGCTTCATGCAGTTTCCCCAAAACCTAGAGGTGAATTGAGAACCTAGGTCAGACACTATTTTCTTAGAAACCCCATGTCAACATACGATATTCTCCATATAAAATTCTGCTAGCTTCGCAGTGGTATAGCTTGTCCTAACGAGGCTGAAATGAGCTGATTTGGTCAACCAATCCACAATCACCCATATGGAGTCATACCCGGACTGGGTGCATGGTAATCCGACTATGAAGTCCATATAAATTTCTTCTCACTTCCATTCCATAATCTTCAATTGCTGCAATAATCCATAAAGTGACATATTCAACTATGTCCTTTTTCATGCCATCCCACCAATAACAAGTCTTCAAGTCCTTGTACATCTTCGTACAGCCAAGATGAATTGAGTAAGGCGAGTCATGTGCCACCTTCAATATTTTCTCTCGGAGATGCTTCACATTAGGCACAACAATCCTCTTTCGAAGCCATAAAGTATTGTTGAAGTGTTAATACGACACTTTCCTCAGATCTGCTATGGAGCATCCCGCGGAGGTTCTTTGATCGGTAGGGCTTACTTCTCAATCTAGTGATCGTGTGTACGAGAGTATGAGATGTTGGTTTTTACATGGTTGAGGCTGCAAGAGAGTAACACCCTACTTCACGGTGAGATTGTATTGCTGGGTGTGTGTGTGTGTGTGTGTGTGTATGCGTAGATTGGCTATCCTTTGTAACGCTGGCGGTCTGCTCCTTTTATAGACAATGCCAGACGCCTTACAATTGGGGTATGGTACCCGACAGGTGGCCCGGGGCAATCTTATCCTAAAGATCTATGGCTTCTCTCATAAGCTTCCTCTGGTCGCGGCTTGGAGACTCATCGTCTTGCCGCCTCGGTTGCCAGTGGCCCATGCATAGTCGCTGATGGTGTCAGGGGATCTCCCATCCGTCTTTCTGGTCACCGCAAGCTACCCACTTGGTGGGGTAGGGTAGGCCTACGGTGTCTTCACTGTGATGTGATCCGGCGCAGTGGTCTCTGACCGTTGTCATGCTCGGTGTTATCCGTCGGAGGTGGGTGCCTGTCTTCAATGCTTGATTTAGACGGAGCGCACCATCCCTTAACTCCGCACTTCACCGCCTAAGGTGAGTTCCGAGACACGTGGCGGCTTCGAGGCTGGCCTCTGCTAGGGGAGTATAGGCATGGTTCTTCGGGGCACTTGTCAGCTATGGAGCCCCTCGTGACACGTGGCAGCTCCGAAGCCCTTCGGGTTACATGGCAGCTCCTGAGCCCTTCTCTGCTGGAGGCATCCGCCCTGGTGCTTTGGGCCACGTGGTTGCGCTGGACCTCGCCCTATTGTAGGATCATGTGCCATGCAAACACATGGAATCTTGGGAGCCCGTCCCTGCAGGGAGCCGGATCCCATTTTTGTGGTCCATGTGGCAGCGCCGGATCCCGTACTTTAGAAAGGCTAGGGTCCAGCACCTTCTGGACACGTGGCGCCACTGAATATACCTTTGCACTTTCGGCTTGTGTGCGAGGGTACCCCATACGCGGGGTGTAGACAGTGGCCCCTGGGTCCACATTGGTCGGAGGTGATGAGCTCGATGGTGGAGCCCTTACCATGTTTTGCTACACTGCTTTTTGGATTCGTCTTGGTCAGTCAAAGCGGCTGGCGCATCTTCCAATGTGCCAACATATACACTCCTTGTTGAGGGACTATGGTGACGAGATCTTTGCTTGCTGTAGTATCTCTATCTTCTACGGCGCCTTTAACCCCGGCGGTTCCCAATGCAGCTATTGTACTTACGTTCGCTCCGCCTATATGGGGACCTCTTCAGCTTTCTTCTCGAGTGGCTGAACGCTTGGGCCAGCACTTCTGTCAGGGGGCCTAGCCCCCACTGTCATTTACGCTATGGGTTGAGTGGTGCGGGCCAAAACTTTGTGATATGCACGAAGTGCTCAGGCATTACAGGGCTGATCAAATAATAAACCTTTGTTAGAGGGGATGGTCCCTTCCTTACTCACTTTCCACTGCCCGAGCTTTTGAATTCTTCCTTGGGAGCCCGAGCCTTCACCACTTAGCCAAATCTTTCATTTTTGCATGTCTCTGATGGCCTCCCTACTGCCTCCTTCTCGTTTCCAAACGAATGAGCATCTGTTGCCAATGAGGCGACTGCTTCGCTGGGTGGCGGGGGAGCATGGGTGTATGATCTTCTGCGGATCTCCCACTCCTAAAGACCCGCGCGAAGACGTGACTGTCCTCTTTGCTGCCTATGTTTATGTGGGGCTTTGGCTCCCGCTATCAAGGTTCTTCCTCTCAGTGCTGGAGGAGTACGGGCTACAACTTCACCACTTGTTGCCGAACTCCATCGCCATGGTCGCTGGGTTCGTCCACTTCTGTGAGGCATTCGTGGTCTGCCCGCCAACAGTGGAGCTGTTCCGATTTTTCTTCGTGATGAAGACAACCAGAAACAGCGCGACGACCCAAGTGTGTGCCTACTACTTCCGACGCCGGGACAAGACCTCCTAGACCTACATCTCTTTGATCAAAGAGGGCAAGTGGAGCAGCTGGAGGGAATATTGGGCGATTGTCCGGGTCGAGGCCCAAGCTTTGCTGAAGATGTCCTCTAAAGGCCCAGCTTTGGATCCAACCACCTGGGAAGCTTTCCAGGGGATGACGAAGGAGTACACGCAGATATTGAAGAGGATCCTGTTCATGGTGGGCAAAGGCTTGACCTACCTGATGGTGTTGGCAAAATTTTTGCGCCGCTACACCGCCCCTCTCTAGAAGCACCTGTACGGAGCCTAGCTCTACACCAGTACCTATGATCGGTGCCAGCTAGCTCTGGACGACCCAACGCCCGAAATGTTGGAGGGGATGTTGAAGGTGGTGACCTGCGACACAGTCGACGACAAGCACATCTCCATCTCGGACGATTGCCAGCTGCTCTTCATGACCCTCGGCTTGTGGGACAAATTACGGAGCTTGATGCAAATAGTCAACGAGTTCGGTGTTGCCCGCCTGCACCTTGACGAGACATCTGGGTCTTTAGCAGTGCTAGCACAGTGTCGCACCATGACGCAACCAAGGTCGGGTCTACCTCCCATTCTTCTAAAAGGGCGGATGTAGGGCCCCCAACATCCTCCGTCAGGGTGGAGGACAACCAGCTAGCACTAGTTCTGGCACCGAGAAAGCGTTCCCGCACTCTGGCCATGGGTTTTGCCACCACTGAGCCGAAGAAGCAAAAGCTAACGCGGGGGGACAGTACCCTAATCTCTCATCGCGATGGAGCCAGAGCGGCCGAAGATCCCGTCGTCGACTTGGTTTCTAATTCCAGTAGCAGCACTGGTTCCGGAGGAGGCACAGAGGAGTCTGTGCTGATGACCATGTCGATGCAAGCCGTCCCTGAGCTGGTGCCGGAGACTATGGTGCCAGCCTTAGCATCGTGTCCAGGGGGCCTCGATTCGCAATGCGAGCTGGGAGGCTAGGGTCTCTAGAGCAGATCGGCCCCCCGATAAGGCGCAATTTCTTCCATGCTATTATTTCATTGTTTTTCCACTCTGACGAAGTTGGTTTTCGCTTTTTAGGACGCGATGATGCCTGGAGCTCCAGCTGGGGAGCCATCTGGTCCCCAGGCGCTGGTGCTTGTCGCGGAGTCGGCAGAAGAGGCGAAGAGGCAACCGTCTGTGGCGACGACCATGCCGATCCCCCTCTCTGATGCTGTTGTCATGACCCAGGTTGCCTTAGGCTAGATGCAAGCTGCTTTCACCTGAGAGTGGGATCAGCTTGCTGAGGAGCGACACTTGGTGAAGCTGGTCGACATCAAGAATAGAGAGTTCGAGGTGAAGGCCCTAAAGGCCCATGCCATCGCCAAAGCTTACCTCAAGCTGTGTGAGGATAAGCAGCTGGAGTTGGCCGTCGTGAGATTGCCATTGCCTATGCGGAATGGTACTTGGCAGTGAAGGAGGAAGAGGTCCCCCGAAGCCTTGACATGCTAGAGGAGAAGCACTGGGTTGTGCAACACTTGGAGCTCGCCGTCAAACGCCGGGAAGATGATCTGGAGCATCGTGCTCGGGAGCTTGTCGATCGGGAGGAAGCGGCGCAGAGAGAGGCAGAAGGCCTTCAGGCCTCCCGCTTAGCCAAGGCACAAGGGATCCAAGACTTACTATCTCGTGTCGAGGCGGCGTTGGAACCTCTCTTAATTGGTCCCGTTCCGCGCGGGGAGCCATCTCAGGGGGTGGCCAGCTGCTCCTCGCCTTGGACTCCCTCTGTTCGATGTTGGGGTCAGTAAACACTATCCTCGCAAGGCAGCTTGAGGTCGAAGGAAGGGAGCTAGTGGAGCAGGTGGTTTCCCATGTCTTGGTATGCTTCCAGAGCTTGTACCCGACGATCCCGCCTGAGTGGGTAGAGAAAGGACCCTTCGACCAGCGAGAGGAGGAGGTGAGGGCAGAAGTCCAGAACCTTGCCAAACAAATGGCCTCTTCATTCCGGCGCAATTGAGATTGGCTACACCTAGGAGGAGTACTTTTGTAACCGGGAATGACCCTTTGTACAAATAACTATTAATGACTTTAAATCCATGTTGTTTTTATTGTTGGCTTGTCTCATGCTTCTCAATCTGCCGCTCCAAGCCCTCAGCTGCGTAAGAGCTTGGGGAATTTTGTCGAGCTCGCTAGTTTTTTAGGAACAAATGATCGCACATTTGGACATGGCCAATCTCGTCATCAGTTGACGTACTGCCTATGGAACCCCCTTAGAGTCCCACTGGTGGGTGTGGTTGGGTGGTTGGGCACGTCTACGACTTAATTGCAGGATGTCTTCAATGAGCCCCCAGTGGAGCGGGGGAGTCTGAGCTGATGGCTTCAGTGGAGCCCTTGGCGCCAAACTTTCTCTGAGTCATTGATGGCAGGTCCCATGGGTGGTGTCAAAGTTGGCTGCTCTGGCATCGCCAACCATCATTGCAGAGTCATTGACGTCAGGGCCCCTATGAGGTGTCAAAGCTGGATGCTTTGGCATCGCCCACCATCATCACAGGAACGTCGACAACAAGCCTCTTCGGAGGTTCCGGAGCTACATGCTCCAGCATCGTCCACCACTGATGTGTAGTACGCTGACGGCAGGTCCTGATGTACAAGCACTACAAAAGAATCCTATTAGCAACAAGAACGAGATGAGAGAATATACTCATGAATTAGAGACTGTAGTTTTCTATGATGTGTTGGGACTTTGACGGTGGGCCCCTTGGGTTGTGTTGGAGCTAGCTGGTCCAGTGTTGCCCACCATCATCGCAGAGTCGTCGACGGCAGGCCCTTGGGTCGTGCCAGAGTTGGATGCCCTGGTGTCGCCCACCATCTCCTCGGGGACATCGCGCGGTAGGCCCCTTGGGTGGTGCCGGAGCTAGATGCTTTGGCATCGTCCACCATCGTCATAGAGTCATTGACTGCAGGCCCCCTTGGAGGTGCCGGAGCTGGGTGCTCCGACATCATCCACCACTGATATGTAGTACGTCGACGACAGGCCCCTGGTGTACAGGAACCACAACAGAACCTTGTTAGCAACAAGAGGGGGACCGGAGAATGTACTCATGAATTAGCGCTTGTTGCTGTCTTCGACGTGCTGGGACATCAACGACAGGCCCCTTGGGTGGTGTAGGAGCTGGATGCTTTGGCGTCGCCCACCATCGTCGTAGAGTCATCAACTGGGGACCCCTCGGGTGGTGCCAGAGCTAGCTGCTCCGGTGTCCCCCACCATCGTCGTAGAGACGTCGATAGTAGGCCCTTTGGGAGGTTCCAGAGCTGGATGCTCCAGCGTCGCACACCATTGTGAAGATCGGGTCATCAAAAATAACTTTAGTGAGCATATTCTATATCAATCATAGTTGCAAAGCAATTATAATTCAATACATCATATTCTCCTGGCTTCTTTAGTATTTACTACGTCACAGCGCAGTGAAAAAGCGGTACTCAAATAACCGCGAGGGACGGTGATTGTAATCAGTAGACACCCGGATAACACGTCATGTACACCCGTTCGTGAGAAACGTGCAATGCTCCTTATGACGTCATACGCAGCAACCTTTCACAATAATCTCAAACGCCAAACCAGTCCCACCATCGCAAGCATAAGGTCCCAGCATGGAGCGTGTGTGTGCCCGCCAACCGATTTACACCTTGCTGCCCTCAACCCACCCCTATTGACAGTGGGCTATGCCTCGACACCTAAGTTATCAAGTTACATCGGTTTCCTGGGTTCCATGTGCCCAGTATGCATCCGGTACAGTTCAAACTTGTCCAGTAGGGCTGCACACGGATCGGTCCTCAATCGATACAAGCAGGGCTATGCACGTGAGATCACGTCTCGCTGCCTCCTATCCCGCTGCTAGGTCTCCATTTTATATTCATAAACCATTCTCTGATAAACTCCATCCCGTGTGGTAAAATCCTATCTCGCTAGTAGATTCCAACTACTCGACTTCTACCGAATTCCTCAAAAAATTAGCATGGCATTTTCTACTCATCAAGCTGTAGACCTACCCAATACTGTGCGGGGACCAGAATCCTGACATTCCAGGTATCGCAATTGGGTGGTGCCGTGCGATGCGACACCCAACAGCACACAGAAAAAGGTACATCATATTACATAAAATAACATAGTATTATACAAACTTTGTCTTTTACAAATAATATACATTAAAATACACTACAGTGAAAGATAAGTTCATAGCTCTCGACACTCAAGCCTAAGCTATGCAAAAGTCATTCCGTTAAGCCCTAGAAAGGAACCACACTAGCAGCACTCAAAACACATCACGGCGGCGTGCAGGGTTCCCACTGGGCCGTGTACCCCGACGGGGGCACCACCTCACCGGTAAACCCTTCATCAAAAAGATCATCACCTGCAGCAAAAACTTAAAATAGCAACTGTGAACACGAAGGCTCAGCAAGACTTAACCATGTCCACTAAGCATGAAACTCTATATGCAGGATATACGTAAGATAGGATAGTAGTTTGCAATAAAAGACTCGCCTAAATGTTAGTCCTTACTTTCATATTTCTAGCAGTAAATTAAGGCTTCATGAATCTGAAATTTAGTGATCAACCTGATCTAAACATACAAGTATCAATTCACAATTATTACATAAAGCATGATTCTATAATATTCAGCTCCTAATAATTAACTACGTCACGACTCATTGAACAAGCTGTACTCAATAACCGCAAGGGATGGCGACTCAAATCGATATACACCTGCAGGGATACCCGAATAGCAAGACACATACACCCACACACGGAGCTTCGAAGGCACCCTCCACCGATGTTCTATGCGGCAACCTTTCACAAACTACATACACGCCGAACCAGTCCCACCGCTACGAGCAGGAGGCCCGCACACGGAGTACGACGTACCCGCTGGCAGTTTTACACCTTGCTGCTCTCAACCCACACCTGTTTACTGGGTCCCATATATCCAGTATGCCTTCGGTACACTCAAACTTGCTCAACAGGGCCTCACATGGACCGGTCCTTGACCGACACAGGCACAACTATAGCTCACAGGCCCCTATGTCATGCTACTCCTACTCCATGCCTGGTCTCATATTTAACCAAATGATGAATCTCTCACTCGACCAATTCCGTGTGAAGCCAATTCCTAAACTCGCGAGTAGATTCCAACTACTCGACTTCTACCGAAGCAACTATAACATTAAGCATAGCATGGACACATCAAGGACTTATCCATCTACTCTTCTCTCATGGGCTCTCTGGTCATGCATGTGGAAAACTCTAAGAAAAACCTACACTTAATGCACATACATACTAACCCATATAGTGTGATACAAATCAAAGTTTAAAACGTTGTTAAATGCAAACCGGGGCTTGCCTGGCTGTCAGATAGGGTTAAAGTTATTCTCCGGGTTGATGACTTCCAATAGCTCCGTGGTCTCCTCGAGCTTGGCAGCTATTCGATATGCAAAGAATAATGCAAGTGAATCAATATTGGTATTATTACATAACTGAATAGAAACACAGTTAGGTAAAAAAATGATGGCCATTGGTTCTGGAAATTTTACATAAGACCCTAGGTACTAGGGGTGAGGTTCTGGCCAAAATTGGTCTAAGTTTTTGGAAGTCTCTGTTGTATAAAATTCAATGTATATAAACCCTTCCCAGAATTTTCATGGGCAATATGGGACTTTAAGATGGACAAAAGTTGGTGTTCTGTTTATAGGACGTCAAGAGTAACTTAACAAAATTGGTTTCACAATTGTTTAAGCATTTTACTGTGACATATTGAATTTAGAAGTTTGGACAATTTGCTGAAATGTTTCTGGACATTTTGGAATTTTTAGGTTCTTAGAGATTGGAAACACAATTTGGCTATTTAAATTAACTGAAACGGACCTGAAACTTTTACTGGAACTCAACGGAATTATTTGTAATTATGTGCACAGATTTGAGAATTTTTTAATTAATAGAGCACCAATAATTAATACCAAAGGCATTTTGATTCATTGAAATATTGAGGATAATTTATGAACATTTATACGGATTCAAGTGCACCACATTAAAATACAGATCAACCTGGTTCTAACAATATTTATTTCAGAATTTCGGACAAGTATACTAGGAGATATGGATTTTCAATGTTGGAGCAAAATCTATAATTAAATCTAATAGAACAGTTTGAATTAGACAGTGGGCCCCACAGGTTTAAAACGGACCAGTCCCATTCAAGCCACACGGGGCCACCCGGTTCAGGATTGTAGCCGCATCCAATCCCGGAGCTGCACTAGATCCGAGCGATGCGCTTCCATGACTGACAGTCGGGCCTCACGTAGTCTTCGTCTTCCTCGCGCCACCACGCTGAGGCGCGGCGCGCTGAGGCGGCCGACGGCGGCTACTCACCACAGCCCTATTCTAGGGCACAGCAACACTCCACCCTCACCGCCCCACCTAAAATCCGATGAGGAACGCGGTGGTGCAGCCCTCGACGGCGATAGGTGGCCGGAAAGAAGCACCCGACAGCGGCGGCGGAACCTAGGGTTTCAGCCATGTCGGCCGGGCCCAATGGTGGGCTAAATCGGTCGGTAAGACTTCAGAAAGCTTCATGGAAGCATGAGGAACATGATTCTGGGCATAAGAAGGAGAGCAAAGGTTTGGAATAAGGTGGCAACGATGGACCGATGACGTGAAAATTGGCGGTTAGGGAAAAATGCTATTCTGGCTTGATTACTCGATGAAGCTCGATGATTCATTCTTCGAGGTGACACACCTGGTCATGTAGAACAACAAATCTCAAATGGACAAGGAATAATCAAAAGAAGAGAGGGAATTTCGCACGTGACCTAGCTCTGCTCTTAATGCAAGCTCATCAGAAGAAATGGAAATACGGGGGCGAGGAGGCATGGAACGGGCTGAAATTTTACGATCACGTTCTACAGATATTTGCACATATTTTTCCTTAAGGACCGAGGTGAGAAGAAGCTTGTATCACCGGGTCGACGATGGAGCAGAGGCGCGGTGAAGAACAGGGAAAAACGGCGGCCGGAAAATCGCTTTGTCCACCGTTGGGAGGCTCAAACTACATGAGGGATTGATCATACAGGTGCGCAAGACATTGGTGAGGAAGTAGAGATGAAGAAAAATGATCAAACCCGAGTACCTTAGCTGTAATTCGGCTGGACAGAGAAGATTTCTGGTGGAGAGTAAAAATGGCGCTGGAACTTCACAGATGAAGAAGTGGTCGACTCAGGGGCGTTGAGGCGAGTAAGGAGGAGTCATGGCCTTGCTGTAGGCACCTGGAAGCAAGAGGGCAGCTGTCTGAACTTTGCATGGCTTGTGGTGTCACTTGGAGAGAAGGAACAACACATTTCTTAGGATTACAAGTGAGTCCCACCTCTCTCCCTCATCCTCATCCTTGCTCAATCAATTCTACCACCTAATTTAGTCCAAAATTTGCTGATATTTGTGGGAATTCTGGATTAATTATGTAGATTTTGATTCTGAATTCATATTGTTGATTTGACAAAGTTTCAATTGAATTCAAACTTAAATTTGAATTTGAGATGAAATCAATGTAGCTATTGAATTAAATAGCAAACTTGCTTCAAAAATTATGAAAGTTTGCAGGGAGGCTATTTGAAATATTTGGAATCCAATGGTCAACTCAAATCTTCATGTTAACTTCATTTGAACAGTAGCTAAGTTTATTTTTTGAATTCCCACTTTTGAAGTTTGAATTAATTTGTTTTTCTCGTTTCCTTTTTATTTCTTCTTATCATTCAAAATTTTTAGTCCTAACCGAAGTTTGCATTTTGGAAATTAGGGCTTTTACATTCCTGCCCCCTTAAAAGAATCTCGTCCCGAGATTAAAATGAAGAGACGAAAGTAGGAGAGAAATTACCGGATATGAGACAATAAGAAATCCGGATAGTTGGAGCGGAGATATTCTTCGGATTCCCATGTCGCTTCTTCAGAGGTATGGTTGCTCCATAACATTTTATAGAACCACAGCATGCGGTTCCGTGTTGTTCGAGCCTCTCATCGAGAATTTGAATCGGATGTTCGAAGTATGTGAGATCTGGTTGCAACTTGCCGATTTCATCCGTGTGGACTGCAGCTGTGAACTTGAGATATTTCCGGAGCTGAGATACATGGAAAATGTCGTGGATACCAGCGAGAGATGCCGGCAGTTTTAATATATAAGCCAATGGTCTGCACTTCTCCATAATAGCAAACGGAGCAATAAACCGGGGAGCTAGCTTTTCTTTTACTCCGAACTGGTGAATTCCTTCCATCAGAGACACACATAGGTATACGTGATCCCCGACATTGAACTGCAGCGGGAGACGCCACTTGTCCGCATAATTCTTCTGTCGATATTGAGCCGCTCTCAAGTTTGCTTGAATGATTCGAACTTATTTCTCGGCTTTGTTGACTAGATCAATCCCGAATGTCACTCTTTCGCTGGACTTGCACCAATTCAGCGGTGTGCGGCATTTCCGGCCGTAGAGAGATTCATATGGTGCCATCTTGATACTCTCTTGAGAACCATTGTTGTACAAGAATTCCGCCAACGGTAAATGATCATCCCAGTTTTTACCGTGTTGGATGTCACACACTCGCAACATGTCCTCAAGTACTTGATTTACCCGCTCGTTTGTCCATCGGTCTGCAGGTGATACACGGAGGTTCTAATCAGTTTAGTACCCAACGAGGCGTGCAGCTGCTCCCAGAAATAAGCAACAAACAGCGAGCCTCGATCTGGAATAATCGTGCGAGGAATTCCGTGTAGGAACATGATTCTTGATTTGTACAACTCCGCATATTTCTTGACATTGAATCTGACATTTACCAGAATGAAGTGTGCTGACTTGGTTAGTCGATCGACTATCACCCAAATTTAATCATGCTTCCGGAATGTGAGTGGCAATCCGACGATGAAATCCATACTCACATCCTCCCATTTCCATGCCGGAATATTCAGCGGTTGCAGCTGTCCCTCTTTCTTCATATGATCGGCCTTCACTCGCCGACACGTATCACACTCGGATACGTACTTAGCAATCTCATGCTTCATCCGTGTCCACCGAAACTTAGTATTCAAGTCTTGATACATTTTATTGCTGCCCAGATGAATAAAATATTCAAACAAGTGATCCTCGTCCAAAATTTTATTTCAAAGTTCCATGTCACGGGGCACTACAATCCGATTCTTGAACCATAGAGCACCATGTTCACCTCTTCGAAAGCACTTCATCTCACCGCAGTCCAGTCTCTTGAGTATGTGAGACTTACCCTTGTCCTTGTTTTGAGCTTCAATAATCTCATCTCGAATTGTGGGAATGAGGGCAAGATTGTATAAAGCTCCATATGGAACTACATATAGACTCAGTTCTTCTTCTTCTTCCATAGGCATGAAGGTCAAATTATTGACATGAGATTTGCGGCTAAGCGAATCGGCATCCACATTAGCTTTGATGGAATTCTAATCAATCTCAATCTCATAATCCTTGATCAATTTTAACCATCTTCGTTGCCTAATGTTCAGCTCCTTCTGAGTGAAGATATACTTTAAACTTTTGTGGTCAGTGTAGAGGTGAACCAGAGATCCAAGCCAATAATGCCTCCACATTATTAGAGCAAGCACTACGGCAGCGAGCGCCAAGTCGTGAGTAGGATAGTTCTGTTCATGATTGCGGACCTGCCGTGATCCATAAGCGACCACACGTCCTTCATGCATAAGAACACAGCCAAGACCGATGCCGAATGCATCGCAATAAACATCAAATGGTTTTGTCGTATCCGGTTGAGCTAAAACTGGGGCTGTTGTGAGATGATTCACCAATGTTTGAAATGCCTTCTCACAAGCTTCACTCCAAATATATTTAGTGCCTTTCTTCAACCACTCCATCATAGGTTTAGCAATTTTTGAGAAGCTCAGAATGAACCTCCGATAATAACCAGCTAAACCCAGGAAGCTTCGGACTTCATGTACTGTCTTTGGAGATTGCCATTTCAGCACTTGAACAATTGTACTTGGGTCCACGGCGATGTCCTCAGCTGAAAAAATGTGTCCTAAGAATGCCACTTGACTGATCCAAAATTCACACTTGTTGAATTTTGCATAGAGCTTATGGTCTCGCAATCGTTGGAGCATGGTATGGAAGTGTTCGGCATGTTCTTTATCCGATTTGGAATAAACCAAGATGTAATCGATCAAGACCACTACGAACTTATCTAACACCAGCATGAACACTGAGTTCATAAGATACATGAAGTGGGCCGGAGCGTTGGTGAGACCAAAAGACATGACGAGATATTCATATTGTCCATATCGCGTTGAGAATGCAGTCTTCGTTATATCTTCTGTCCGAATTTTGATTTAATGATATCCGGACCGAAGATACATCTTGGAAAATACCTTAGAACCCACTAATTGATCAAAAAGAATGTCGATGTGAGGTAGTGGATACTTGTTCTTAATAGTCACAGCATTTAGCGGACGATAGTCCACACATAACTGCAATGTTTCATCCTTCTTCTTAACGAACAGCGTGGAGCAGCCTCAAGGTGAGGAGCTTGGGCAAATAAAACCTTTGACCATCAGGTCCTTGAGATGTTCCTTTAATTCAGCTAGCTCATTGGGCGCCATTCGATAAGGTCTTCGAGGGATCGGTGTGGTTCCCGGCGCAAGTTCAATTTTGAACTCCATGTCACGTTCGGGCGGCATGCCTGGTAGATCATCGGGAAACACATTGGGGTATTCACGGGCCACAGGAATGTCTTCCAACTTAACGTATTTAGAGTGGTACGCTGCTGCGATTTCTTGAATGGGTCGATCAAGAATGAGAGTATGTGAGCTGTGTAGTGGAGAATCCAAATGGATGGTTCGAGGAATGATGTCCAAAACAGCACCGTGGTGATGTAACCAGGACATTTCTAATATGACATCGGTCTTTTTGCCGTCTAAGATAATGAGAGTGGTTCGATATATTTTTCTACCCGTGCATAGTGGTGCTTTAGGAATCATACTATAAGTTGATATTCTCCCGCCCACTGAACAAATCATGTTTGGATATTTTGTAGGAAATATTTGTAGTTGGTGCTTGACAAAATATGAACTACTAATGAAATTGTGGGTGGCTCCAGAATCAAAAAGAATGATAATGGGGTAATTGATGAGAGTGAAAGTACCCGCGAGTACGTGTTCGCCTTGGCGATGTGGTGGATGTTGCCGGGTTTGGGATTTGGTGTCTTGGGGTGGTTGTGGGGTTGATTGGAACCCTGATACGAGGCTTGTCCGCTAGTTTGCTTGTCCGGACAGTTGTAGGAAATATGTCTGACACGTCCAGAGTTGTAGCACGTGTATTGTGCCAGACCACCATAGACCTGAGGATGGAAACCCGGTGCACGCTGCTGCGGTGGGGGTGCACGAGGTATCATCCTCTGTTGCTGCTATGGCAGGGGTGGTCGGAAGCTTGGTGCGTTGAACAGGCGGCCACGGAACATCGGCAGTCATGCCGGTGGCTGCCACCTTTGACCGGACGGTGATCGGTACACCATACGGTACTTTTGTGGAGCTCAGCACTACTGCCCTGCGGAGCACTCCTCTTCTTCTCAGTCACCAGCTCACGGGTTGCATCTTCTTTGTACAATCGCTGAATTGACAAAATCATTGAACGTGTCGCGATTGAACAAATCGAGCTTGTCCTTCATCTTTGCATTCAAGCCTCGATAGAAGCAGTCCCGTTTCTTTTCTTCAGTGTTCACATGATCCGGCGCATATTGCGCCAAGTGATTGAAAGCTTTGGAATACTCATGAGCACTACTACCGCCTTGCTTCAGTTCATGAAATTCTTGAAGCTTTCACTTCATAATCCCGAGAGGTATGTGATAGGCGCTGTCGGTGGTTTGGAACCGGCAAATCTCCGGACACTACTAAAGTGTTAGAGGAGTTTGATGTTCGGTGTGGGCGCGCGGAGATTCGAGAAGGTGAATAGTAAATGACGCAGGAGACACAGGAGTTTACATGGTTCGGGCCGCCTGAGCGTAATACCCTACTCCACGGGTGTGTTGGTGTTGTATTAGCTATATGAGCTTGTGTTGAGCGTCTATGGCGCGTGTGTTGCATCACTCAACGTCTGGAGTCCGTCGTCGGCCTGTCCTTTTATAGTACAAGGGCAGGCCGTTACAAGTTAGCCTGGCCCGACATGTGGCCCCAGCGGTTACTAGTATTGATATTCATTCAACAAGTTTAATTGCCCTTAATGACCGGGTAATGGGCTTTGACAGCACCGTTACTGGTAATTAAGGTCATCCGACCGTGTGTCATTAATATGGTATTAATGACACTTAATCGGGTATTGAAGTCCTTAATTCCCCTTTGAAGATCCGGAGCCATTATGAAGTCTTCCGGAAGTCAGAGGCTGAAGCTCCGACGGGTGGACACGTGGCACCTCCGGAGCATACTGTGGGAAACAGGAAGCTCCGGAGCTACCTGACACGCGTCAGGTCTGGAGCTTCTCTCAGTCTTGGGTTAAGTCGGGAGGTGCCATTTCGGTACATGGCCCGGAGCTTCCCCCTTGTGGGCGGTAGCTCCGGTTTGACAGTACACGTGGCGACCCTGGGATTAACTATGTTGGAGAAGCGGGTCCGGTTACATTTGACATGTGGGCCTCCGAAGGTCTTCAAATCAAGTGGGTGACTTTTCCTTGATATCTTTGTAACCTCAAGGGGTGTACGGTTTCCAGGGTACCGACAGTGGCCCCCTGGACCTACCTCCGGAGAAGACCACTGGGGTGAAGTCATTCCGCCGGAGGTGGGTCCATCCTCGCGACTTTTGAACTGAGTCTTCAAAGGTCTTCAGAGGTGCCGTTGGCGATGGTTTGGAGTTAAATCATCGCCACGTGGTGTGTCCCGCGTGCGGCAGATGAGATCTTTGGCGTGCAGATCTCACGCAATTGAAGGTCGTTGGTTCCCGATACGAAAACCGTATCGGTTTCGCGCGCCCTGTCAGGCCGCCGCCTTCGGGTTTCCCGCCTCTTGATGACAACCGTTCGCCTGGGTAAGAACCTCAACTTGATCGTCTGGGTGGTCCCGGGCTCCCTTGTCATCGGCAGGGTGGAGTTTTTGAATGGTATCTTCGACTTCCTTGCGGTTTCCATCCAAGCGTTGCGAGGGCTTACTTAAGAAGGAAAGCACGCACCGTCGGGAGTTCTTCATGCCTCCCATCTGATCTTGAGCTCAAACTCCCAACTTGTGCTTCGCTTTTCTTCTATTGCCTAGCCGTGCCGCGATGGAGTTGGGTCTCCGAGAGAGTCGCTTGAAGACCGACGGCGATCTGAAGAAGGTTCGGGCCCTCATGGGGTGGTCCTCGGACTTCTTCAACCGCTCGGTCCGCGCCGGTGGAGAGCTCCCGTTCGGGAAGTTGCACTCCGGCGAAATGGTGTACTTCTCCTCGTACGCCATGGTGGGGCTGATCCCACCTTTTTCTTCCTTTTTCTTGATGCTGCTGGACTTTTATGGTCTGCAGCTATACCACCTTGGCCCTCACTCCATTCTCCTCGTGTCTATCTTTGTCAACTTCTATGAGATGTGGGTGGGCATCCCCCCTGCATCAAACTCTTCCGGACCTTCTTCACCGTCCACACCACTGGTAGGAGCAATGAGTACCTTGGCTTCTACTACTTCGTGAAGCGCAAGAAGTGCCCATTCAAGTACCTCCGGTCGTTCCCTTCTGGGAAGTGGGATGACTGGAAGAAGGACTGGATAGTCATCCGGGTGGAGGAGCACGAGAGGCTGGAGCTGCCCGAAGGCCTCCCCAACATTTACACGATGATCTGGAGTGAAGCTCCGGTGCTGGCAGACGCCTTCGACCCTGTTCTGACCAGGATTCGCCGGTGCGTGGAGGGGGGATTAACCCCTCAAGCGGTGTTTTGTAACTTCCTGGTCAACAGGTGGGCACCGCTGAAGAAGAGGGAGAAACTCGCTTGGGCCCTCAACAGCGTGATGGATGACGACCGGGTCGAGACCTGGTTGAAGTCCAACATGGTGGGGAAAACCTTGGAGTTCCACCTCAAGAAGTTCCAGCACGGCATCGACGTTGAGGGTGACGACTTGACTCCTACATCGGCTTTTCTTCCTCTGAACGTGGAAGTTGAGTTCAGTAGGGAGCTCCGGCGGAAGATGCCCATGCTTGACGACCTTGTTGTCGTCGAGAGAAGATCAAGTACCAGGGTGGCGATACCTGGAGTGTCTGAAGGTGGCTCTGACCCAGCTCCGAAGCCGAGGGAAGAGGTCGTCGGCAAGGACAAGGAGCTGGCGGATGAACCCGTGAGCCGGAAGAGGAAGCTGCAGTATGCCGACGGAAGGTCCGTCAGGCCCGCTACTTCTGCATCGGCTCCTTCTCCCCGGAGGGGAAGGTCTTCCACAACCGCAGCGACTGTTCCCGTAGTGGGGTCCTCCCGGGGAGAGACTATTCCCGCAGTGGGGTCCTCCCGGGGTGTTAGCTCCGGGCACGCGACTCCAGCACCTGGGCCGGTGGAGGCCTCTAGGTCCGGGGGTTCTTCCCTATCGAGGTGTGCCTCGACCCGGGAAACACCTGTGGCCGCGACGAGTTCCGGGGGGCCTTCCGGAGCTTCCACGCCGGCTATGACCAGCCCGGAACGCCCGGGAAAAAGATTCTGCGCAAGCTGGTGCGGAAGCCTCCCAAGGTAATTTTTAATCTTTACCTTGGACAATTGTTTTTCTGTAGTGATTGCTTTTTTAAGTTTCTTCATCCATCATTTGCAGTGTTCCCAAGAAGAGGAGTGAGGCTCCACCCTCAGCCACAGCAACTGAAGCTGTGAGGGCGGAAGCTTCTGCTCCTGTCCCAGTGCCGCCCCCAGTGGTGGCTGAAGCTGCAACAGCTCCGGCGCCAGCTGTCGTGGTCATGGACCTCGACTCATCCCCAGAAGTTCACGTGGTAGCGCCGTACCACGGGAGAGAGGATGCGCTAGCGGCACCTGTCCCAGAGGTTGAAGCTCCGGGTCCTGGTGCTGAAATGATGGAAGTTCCGGCTGCTGAGCCGGAGGAAGCAGTAATTCCGGCCTCTGAGCCGGAAATTGTCAAAGCCCCGGCGGTTGAGCCGGAGGTGATTGAAGCCCCGGCGTGCGTGCCGGAAGCTGAGGAAGTTCCGGCAGTTGGGTCGGCTACCTCCGAAGCATCGGCCGCAGAGCCGGTCATTATTGAAGCTCCGGCCGCTGGGCCGGTCGATGTTGAAGATCTTCCGGCCCCCGAGCCAGTTGTTGAAGAGGTGACGGAGCTCGAGCCCCCATCGGAGGAGGTGCCAAGGCCGGAGCCAGCAGCGGCTCCTGCTCAAGAAGTGACGACGTAGGAGGTACCTGCGGGCGAACCGGAGTACCCAAATGAAGTCGCTGGCCCCCTGCCCGAGGAGGTGAATGAAGACCTGGTGGCAGGGCCTTCCTCGATAGCGACTAAGGCCATCCCGGAGGACGGCCCTAGTGCCATGGAGACTCAGGGGACCACTCTTGTGGAGTGGGACCCAATTTTTGTATCGGAAAACCCGCTGGAACCAGCGGAGGGGACCCCAGCAGGTCCGGAACCTATCCCGTTGTCATTGTCTATTGACAATGCATGTTCCAGTCTGCGTCAAGTCCAACTGACCTTCTTCCACGACAGCAAGGCTCTTGAAGAGGAGCGCCAAACCCTTAGGCGGTGCCGTAACCGGCTCTACTTCGAGACCAAGCTGGCGCAGTCGAGGCTAGCGGATGACAAAGAGTGGATCAAGCGGGAGAAGATCCGCCTGGAGTACTGGGGCAAGTTACTGGATGACAGGGAGAGTTTGACTCTCGCCCTCGATGCTCAATCCCGGGAGATCTACGATCAAGCCAAAGCAGCCAATAGTGCGGCCAATGAACGCCATGAAAGGCTTGAGGCCATTAACACTACACTCATCAAGCGCCGGGAGGAACTTGAGGAGAGGGAGAAACGGCTCCAGGATGAAGAGCAGAAACTCCTAGAGCTGCGGGATGACATCCTGAGGAGGAAGGAGGAGCTCGCCGAGAAGGTGGCTCTGGCTGACAAGGGCCTCGAGGAGCGCGCCAAAAAATTGGAAGAGCGCTGCCATGAGGAAGAGGAGAAGGCCTGGGTGCGAGGGCAGGAACTCTACGAACAAGAGTGTGCCCTTACTGCCAGGGAGAAGAAAGTGAGGGGTAGAGAGAAGGACCTGGTCGACATCCGGAACAAGATCCACCTCCGGGAGGAGGAGCTCAGAAAACTCGAAAAGCGGGTTGTTGAGAAGATTCAGCAAAACGCCAAAGAAGTTGAGCGCCTCGCCCGTGAGAATTCTGAACTGATGGCGGCCAGAAGATCCTTGGAAGAAATGAAGGGCTTGAGGACTGCAGACTCCCTACAGATTTGGGAGTTCCTGGGCAAGGACAACGACGCGCTGACACCGATGGGTTTCAGCCCCATGCGCCCGGATGATCCGGAGCCAGAGCCGGACCTAGCGCTACAGGCATTGAGCTCGGCAGGCAGCAAGCTCTCCAAGGTGAGCGATGGCATCGCGGACCAATTGGAGGTTGTGGGGCAATCCCTGGCGAAGAATGTCACAGAGTACGTGCTGACGTGCTACACCAGCCGGAACTCCCAATTTCCTCTGGACCCGGTGCTTGAAGGTCCCGTCGAAGGAGAAGGGGAAGCTACCCGAGCCAACGTATCAGAGGTTACCCAGAAGGTCGCCCAATTCTTCCATAGGGTCTAGGATCATCTCTGTAGTTCTCACTTGTACTTTCTCTTCTTCTTCCTCAATTTTGTAATCCCTTGTTTCCAGATGTAATCCCTTGTATCCAGATAAATGAAATCCCCAAATTTTTGTGAATTTCACTTTTTGTCACTTTTTTTCTTCAACACTTTTGTCTTCACTTGGCTCTCTGGTAGATGTACACAATTTGATTGTGAACATGTACCAAGAGGATATTACGTTTTGTTGAAGACTCATTTGCTCCGAACTTATAGAATTTAGGTCTGAAGTCTTCGATAGTGAAGGCCCCCTGAGGTTGTTGGAGCTTAGAAGCTCTGGCATTGTCTATTGCCGGAGCTTAGTAGCTCCGGCAATAGTCTCTATCAACGCATTAGAGCATCGATAGTTAGTCCTCCGGGGTGTCAGAGCTTAGTAGCTCCGGCAGTGACTTTTGCCAACACTTAGTTTGTTGGCAGCAGACTCCGTTTGCGGGGTCTTCTCACCATCTTTTATTCAGCGTCGACGGCTGGACCCCCTAGCTTTACCGGAGCTTGATTACTTCGGTGATGCTTGTTTTCAATGTGTAACACCGATTACAAACCACCTAGGGGAGTCGGAGCTTTGTTAGCTCCAGCTTTTCTCCATCAACGTGTATTTTATTTTTCCTGCACACTGAAGTCAAGAAAAATAGTAAAATTTGTTTCTCGTCTATAACTTCGTCGTGGCTTACGATTCTCAAGAAAGTTTAAGGTCAAACACGATTCTAGACACAATCAAATGCATTGCCTTTTCTTTCGGATTCAATTGTATTTGGACTCGCCTTACTTCGGCCTGTCGGGGTGTAGGTAGAGTGGCGTACTTAGGGTGCTTGACCAGGCTAAGTCGATAGCAAACTCCAGCCCTAGATTGGCTTGGCGCCTTTCAGGTGAGTTGGCCAGGAACAATATTTGAATCCAAAAGAATTGACAATACAACTCGTATTGTATATAAACCGGTCGAACTAAAATTTCTTAAGAACTGCACATCTTCGTTATAGAAAAGAAAGAGAAAAATAAAAAATGTTGAGCCTGTACAAAATAAATGCACGTGGAGTCTGTTTCACATGAAGATGTCTTTCATTATAGGTCCGGGGTACAGGGGAAACAAGTACACTCTTAGTGTACGGAACCAGGCTAAGCGTGTTTCATTTCTCGTTTGACCCAGAGTAGTTAGCCACACTTTTAGTCCGGAGACTGTGACAAGTGTTGCATGAACTTTGCAGACCTTTCAGGAAAGGTCCGGCTGCTCTCACGGAGGAACTACCCGACTCTGTACAATGATTCTATAACATACATCTCAAGTTACTCAAGACTCACCTCCGTGGTATTAAGTGTAGAACTTACGGAGGTGCTCGACGTTCCAAGGATTTAGGAGAGGTGTCCCATCCTCGGTAGCCAAGCGAACGCTTCCGGGACGGGATAATTTAATCACTCGGAAGGGTCCCTCCCAGCCAGGGGAGAGTTTGTTTAACCCTTCTCTGGATTGTATTCTCCGTAGCACCAGGTCGCCTTCCTCGAGATGTCGGTTGTGTACATGCCGCTGATGATAGCGCCGAAGGTCTTGGCGATATCAGGCATTCCGAACAGCTGCTTGGCACCTTTCCTCCTCAAGGAGGTCTAGGTCTTCGCGCCGGAGCTGGTCCTGCGCGGCTTCGTCGAAGGTCCGGACCCGGAGTGAACCCAAGGTGATTTCCGGAGGAAGGATTGCTTCAGCTCCGTACACCAGAGAGAAGGGCGTCTCTCCAGTTGACTGGTTTGGAGATGTCCTGTTGGCCCATAAAGTGGGCGGAAGCTCTTCGATCCAGTTTGCACCATGTTTTTTCAAGCGCTCATAGGTGCGCGTTTTGAGTCCTTTGAGGATTTCAGCATTTGCTCTCTCGGCTTGGCCATTGCTTGCTGGGTGAGCTACGTAAGCGTAGCAAACTTGTATGCTGAGGTCTTCGCAATAGCCTTGGAATGCAAAGCTTGTGAATTGGGTCCCATTATCAGTGATGACTTTGTTTGGGACTCCAAATCTGCATAAAATGGATTGCAAAAAGTTGATAGCAGATTGCTTGTTGATTGTCACAACTGGAGTTGCTTCCGGCCACTTGGTGAACTTATCAATGGCGATGTACAGGAACTTGTAACCTCCGACGGCTCTTGGGAAAGGTCCCAAGATGTCCATCCCCCACACAGCGAAAGGCCATGTAGGAGGTATCATTTGTATTGGCTGAGCCGGTGTGTGAATTTGCTTTGCATGAAATTGACATGCTTTGCATTTTTTCACCAGCTCAGTTGCATCCTGGAGTGCTGTAGGCCAGTAGAAGCCATGCCGAAAGGCTTTACCGACCAGCGTGCGGGAAGACGCGTGGTTCCCACACTCGCCTCCATGGATTTCTGCGAGGAGCTCGCAGCCTTCTTCCCTTGTGATGCACCGCATTAGGATGTCGTTGGCACCGCGCCGGTAGAGATCCCCTTCCACCAACGTGTATCTTTTAGCCAATCTGACTACCCGGTCAGTGGATACATCATTGTCAGGAAGGATGTTGTCTTTCAAGTAGTTCCGGATCTCCGAGATCCATGCATCGGAACTAACTTGAGCATTTGAGTCTTGCGTACTGGGTTGCTCGGAGCTTCCGGCAGCACCTACGACCCTTGATGGCTGCCATCGTAACAGGGCCATCGGGACCGTCAGCTTCGGGATGCTGATCTCGCCCCCTTCGCTCAGTTCGGCAGGCTGAGCTGTTGGCTTTGACAACCTCCGGACAAAAATTCCATCAGGAGCCGGAGCTCCAGTTGACGCTTTCGTCGAGAGTTCGTCAGCTTCAGCGTTATATGCACGTTGGACATGGTGGAGATCTAGGACTTCGAAGTCCTTCTGAAGCCTCTGGACTTCAAGGAGGTAAGCAGCTAACTGGAGATTATTGCAGGAACATTCACCCTTCACCTGCTTAATGATGAGCTGCGAATCTCCCTTGACCAGTAGTTGCTTGACACCATATGATAGTGCCACCTTTAGTCCGTAGATGAGCGCTTCGTACTCTGCCATGTTGTTGGTCGCCTTGAAGTCAAGGTGTACCATGTATTTCACCTTCTCCCTGGCCGGTGCAAGGAGAAGGATTCCAGCTCCAGCCACTTGCTTCTGCATGGAGCCGTCAAAGTAGAGGGTCCAGTGAGGCTCGGTGAAGGCTGGAGCTTGATGTTCCGTCTTCTGCTCACTGGGGCCCCTAGGGTTTGATGGAGAGGGAGTCCATTCTGCCACAAAATCTGCCAATGCTTGACTCTTGACTGCTTGCCTTGAAATAAATTCAAGATCAAATTAAGCCAATTCCGCTGCCCACTTTGCAATATTCCCAGTTGAATTGGAATTACGCAAAATTGCTCGAAGTGGGTAAGAGGTCACCACTGAGACTTTGTGAGCTTGGAAGTAATGGCGAAGCTTCCCGGAGGCAATAAGAACTGCATAAAGCAGCTTATGCACCTCTAGGTATCGAGTCTTGGCATCATGTAGTACTTCGCTAATGAAGTACACTGGGCACTGAATGGTCCGGACCCTCCTAGGGGGGTCCGGAGTTTCCTCTTCACTGACCCGGATCCTCTCGAAGGAATTCGGATTTTCTTCGGGGACCTCCGGGTCCAGGCTGGAGGAACCCGGGGCTTCTTCAGAAGCGACCTGGACCCTCCCGGAGGGGTCTGGGTCTCCTGAAGTAACTTCTTGTGGATTCGAGTCTGGGAGCTAGGACCCAGACTCGCTTTCAGGTACCTCCGGACCCTCCTTTTGGCCGTCTTTGATGCGGGTTGGTGGCCGCATGTCTTCAATGGCCTTAATCTTCGCCAGATTAGCTTCTATGCCCCGGTGACTTACCAGGAAACCAAGAAGTTTTCCGGAGCTAACCCCGAAGACACACTTGTCTGGGTTTAGCTTTGTACGGGTGGCCCGCAGCTTGTCGAAGACATCCTACAAGGTGTCAAGGAGTGACTCCTTGTCCCTGACTTTGACCACGATGTCATCGACGTACACTTCCACTATGTCTCTAATGAGTTCTTCAAAAGTTTTGTACATAGCTCGTACAAAAGTTGAAGCTGCATTCTTGAGACCAAAGGGCATGGCTGTATAATAGTACAATCCATCTACCGTGATGAATGAGATATGCTCTTCATCTTCCCTAGACATCCTGACTTGATGATACCCGGAATATGCGTCTAGGAAACACAGTAATTCACACCCGGAGGTGGAATCCACTATTTGATCTATTCTAGGTAGTGGGAACGGATCTTTTGGACATGCCTTATTTAGTGTGGTGTAGTCGATGCACATCCGAAGCTTCCCGTCAGCCTTGGGCACAACAACTGGATTTGCCAGCCATTTTGGATGGAAGACTTCTCGGATGAATCCAGCTTCAAGTAACTTCTTCACTTCTTGTCGAATGAAGTTCTGTCGCTCTACGGATTGCTTCTGAGGCTTCTGATGCACAGACCGGGCATCGGGGTAGATCTTCAGATTGTGCTCAATCACTTTCCTGGGGATCCCAGGCATTTGTGACGGTTGCCAAGCAAACACGTCGACGTTAGCCCAGAGGAAAGTGATGAGCGCGAGTTCCTATTTGTCGTTCAATCCCCCCAATATACGGGTGGTCTGAGCGGCATCGGAACCAATTTGGACGACTTTGACGGGGATGTCGTTGTCGCCGCTTGGCTGCACACGAGGTGCAGAAGTCGAGCCTCGTTGATGAATGCTCGGGGGTTTTGGAGCTTGCTCCTGTCTGGAGTCCTCCTCTTGCGCCGTGATGAGTGCATGGAGTTCTTCCAGAGCAGTTACTCCGGCAGTACGATCTCCACGGATCCGAAGAACGCCTACTGGCGTTGGCATCTTCAACACCAGATAACCATAATGGGCAGCTGCCATGAATTTGTACAGGGCAGGCCTACCCAAGATGGCATTGAAGGGTAAGTTGATCTGAGCGACGTCGAAGACCAACTTCTCGGTGCGGTACTTCTCCCGTGGCCCGAAGGTAACGGGGAGAGTAATAGCTCCGAGTGGGGTAATGGCCCCTGGACCTACTCCGGAGAAAGGTCGAGAGGGGTGGAGATCCGAAGGTCGGAGTTGAAAGCTTCGAAGCTTATGAGGTTAAGCACCGAACCTCCGTCTACCATGACGTGGTGGAGCTGGATGTTGTTGATGGTAGAAGATACCATCAAAGGTAACTGTCCTGCTCCAACCATGCTCCGAGGGCAGTCCGAAGCATCAAAAGTGATGGCTGTGTCCATCCACTTCCGATGAGGTTCCGGCCTGACTGTAGGAGCTATAGTGGCCATATCCCGATGCATAGTCTTGATGACGCGGCAGGAGGTGATGTCCCATGATCCACCAAAAATGGTGTTCATGGTCTTCCGACGCTCGTTATCAGAGACGTCAGAATCATCGTCGACAGAGGTTTAAACGGCCTTCAGGACCTTTTTGGGATCCTGAAATCCTAACTCCTCTTCAGCCGGAGCTGCGTACCGACTTTTTGCTTTCCTTCCCTCTGTCGGAAAGGAGATTCTTCTCGGCACTTGTTGTAGCGCTCGACAAGGTTTTGGACCTCCCGGCAGTCTTCCAAACTATGGCTGCCCGTTTTGTGAATGGGACACCACACTTTGGGTTTGCCACCGTCTTCAGAAGACGGTCGAGGTCGCTTCTCGGGGCGTGGCCCCCGGCCACCTGGAGTTGCAGCAGCTGCAACGTTGGATGTGCCGGCCGACGTCTTCTTCTTGCCGTTGGTCTTCTTTTTCTTCTTGCCACCCTCGGAGGTAGCGGCTTCTTCTTTGGAGGATTTCTTGTGACCCTCCGGGGTTAGTTTGGAGTGCATCTCATGGCACTCCGCAGCTCTGGCACATTTGTCAGCCAAGCTGAAGAGTTCCGTGACACTGGTGATCTCCTTGATCGCCAGTTTCTCCAACATCTTCTTGTCCCGTACACCCTGTCTGAATGCCACAATGACAGAGGCGCTAGAGATAGAAGGGATAGTATTTCGTACTTGAGAGAACCTCTGGATGAATGATCGTAGGGATTCTCCCCCTTTTTGCACGACTGCAAAAAGGTCCAGTTCAGTGCCTGGTCGGGTGTATGAACTCCCGAAGTTGGCGGTGAACTGCCGGCACAGCTCCTCCCAATTGTTGATAGAGTTGGGTGGAAGGCTCATAAACCAGGACCTGGCGGTCCCTGTTAAGGCCACTGGAAAATAATTGGCCATCACAGCCTCGTTTCCTCCAGCTGCCAAGATTGCAGTGGAGTAGATCTAAAGAAATTCGGTGGGATTGACATACCTGTCGAATTTTTCCGGCAGGTGAGGCCGGAACTTCTGTGACCACCTGACCATACGCAGATGCATGGCCAGGGCTGAACAGCCTCCTCCCACTCCTTCAGGAGCAGAAAGGTCCTAAGCTTCCCGTCTTTCACGAGCACGCTCAATATGGACTCGGCCGTCCGGCTGGCGGTATCGGCGATCAAGCTCCGCCCGGAGGTCACAAGTCGAAAGCCTGGATACCGTGTGAGTGCGTCATGCCCCGGAGGGCAATGATGTCACTTGTTGTGACGCAGCACATCTCCTACTATTGGAAACGTGCGGACCAAGTCTACCAGACAAAGTCCACCGCTGCGCGGGGCTCGTCCTGAAGCTGAGGACCCTGGTTGCTGAGGCGTTTGGCTGCTGCTGCAACCAAATGCTTCACATCGGCCCTCCACTGCTCCAGTGCATTCCGGGATGCATCCGGAGGTGGTGGGCGTTGGAGAAGAGCATGCGCTGCATGGAGCGCGTGTTCCGGGTTGTCATGATTTGCCGACGCAGTGATTGACGCTGGCGCACCATCGCGTTGCCCAGCTTGATTTGCTGGTGAAGGCGGTGGTGGTGGGAGTGTGACTCCTGCTGGTGCTGAGTCTCCTGCTGGTGGCTGCATATTGGAGGGATTGCCCCCAACAGCCTGGGCAGTAGGTTGACCGTTGGATGATCCAGCAGCTGCGTTCACCATTCTCAAAACCTCAGGCGTCCCCTACCTGGCACGCCAACTGTCGGTGGTTTGGAATTGGCAGATCTCCCGACACTACTAAAGTGTAAGAGGAGTTTGATGTTCGGTGTGGGCGCGCGGAGATTCGAGAAGGTGAATAGTAAATGACAAAGGAGACACAAGAGTTTACGTGGTTCGGGCCGCCTGAGTGTAATACCCTACTCCACGGGTGTGTTGGTGTTGTATTAGCTGTATGAGCTTGTGTTGAGCGTCTATGGCGTGTGTGTTGCGTCACTCAACGTCTGGAGTCCGTCGTCGGCCTGTCCTTTTATAGTACAAGGGCAGGCCGTTACAAGTTAGCCTGGCCCGACATGTGGCCCCGGCGGTTACTAGTATTGATATTCATTCAACAAGTTTAATTGCCCTTAATGACCGGGTAATGGGCTTTGACAGCACCGTTACTGGTAATTAAGGTCATCCGACCGTGTGTCATTAATATGGTATTAATGACACTTAATCGGGTCTTGAAGTCCTTGATTCCCCTTTGAAGATCCGGAGCCGTTATGAAGTCTTCCGGAAGTCAGAGGCTGAAGCTCCGACGGGTGGACACGTGGCAGCTCCGAAGCATACTGTGGGAAACAGGAAGCTCCGGAGCTAACTGACACGCGTCAGGTCCGGAGCTTCTCTCGATCTGGGGTTAAGTCCGGAGGTTCCATTTCGGTACATGGCCCGGAGCTTCCCCCTTGTGGGCGGTAGCTCCGGTTTTATAGTACACGTGGCGACCCTGGGATTAACTATGTTGGAGAAGCGGGTCCTGTTACATTTGACATGTGGGCCTCCGAAGGTCTTCAAATCATGTGGACGACTTTTCCTTGATATCTTTGTAACCTCAAGGGGTGTACGGTTTCCAGGGTACCGACAGGCGCGGAACGCCTCCCAGAACTCTGTCCATATCATGGTGTGATCAGCCGGTAGAGAGGCGATGTAATTCGCCCACCATGTGTCGGCGGAGCCGTGAAGCTGCTGCGCCGCGAAGAGCGCCTTCTGCTGTTCGGTGCATTGGAGCAACCCGAACTTTGCCTCAAGTGTGGAGCCAGTTGTCCACGTCAAGAGGTTCATCGGCCTCCGTGAAGACTGGTGGATGAGTCACCAAGAAATCTGAGTAGGTGGTGTGTTGAGGCTGATGATTGCCTCCGTTTGGACGCCCCTGCTGACGGGACATATTCTGCATGAGGGTTCGCAGCAGCTCGGTCTGCTCGTCACACGAACCCACCATAGCTGCAATCACATCCGCCAACATAAGCCGAGGAGGAGGTGGCGGTGGTGGTGTCAGTTGTCACTGATCTTGAGTGCTCTGCTGCTGGGAGTCATCACCTCCCTGGCTCGCTCCACCGATATCTAGCGTGTTACGGGTGCGCACCATTCTGCAGTCACAACCATGAATCCGATATGAGATGTGATATTGTCAGATCACTCAAGGTTAAAACAATAGTGTGCGTATTAATAAACAAACTTGCATAACGGTAATATATATTGATAAAGTATAGAATTTACACAAAATACATCATCACTGTACCAATGTTACAATAGCGAGTTCCAAAATAATGAACTCCATGGATCGAAGTTCATTTCGACTATCGTTGGTCGCGATGGGACGTTATGTGCGTTATCGTGCGAATACACTTTCTTATCTTCAATATGACACAAACATGGTCATAAAAGGAAAAGAGATTTGAGTGGGTCAAATCCTCAATTCTGCTGGTAAATTGTTGAGTATCGACAATTGGTACGTTATGACACTTCTTGAAGTGAAATCGAGAACCAGATTCATAACAAGACCAAATTTTGCCAAACCGATGAAGCTTCTGTTGAAGCCTGACCAGCTTGTACTCAAACGAAAATTTAACCCAGTAAATAGCAGAATCAGATCTTCAGGTGTATTGGTTTGTCTCCAGATCATTTCTGGCGGAGAAAATAGGGCATTGTAAACCTGACAGTTTTGCTGGAAATTTCGACAGCATCTACTTTGTTTATGCTGATTTTGGGCCACAATTTATAGATATAAAACTTCACAATTTACAACAGCCACATATTACAAAATTGTAATACAAATTACAAGGATTCCGAAATCGACTTGGACGGCCCAGTACGGATTTTCGAAAGGGAGATATGGTGAGAACAGTAAGGAGTCCAGAGAGGGTTCCAGTTTATGTCCAGTTTGGCAGATTGTGGAAATTTAAAATTTGGAACAGGTTAGAAGTGAATTCAGTTCTGGAGTTCAACATAACAGTTTTAAAGGACTTCCTAAAATTTCCATCCATGTAAGATACACCGTCATTGGAGTTTTATACTGGGATATATGGTTTCTCAAAGTAAGGTTTTTTTCTTGCAGGAAACAGAACACTCTGTTTTTGAATTGGTGACTTCAAAACCTACTCCAATCTTGAAAACTTAGTTCAAAATCAGAGCTCGATAGCTAATATAAGTATTTTTACATATTCTCAGTTCTAGTTTACATTGAAGTGGTTAATTCATCAATGGAATACATGTCGATACTACGTGCCTCACAAAAGTGAAAATTCTAAGACGGTATTCCGGCATACGTGTCAACGGTGGCCTTAATGACGTTCACTCGCAAACAATTTCTAAGCGCAATACGATCACGCGGTCAGTGCTGCATAAGACACACAATTCACAAAACACTCATTATGATGCCGTACGGCACAGCCCACACAGGCGATAATTTCAGGCAGTCACACTAATATATATGAACATAAAAACATTCATCCCATATCATTCCATACGGGCCGCCCCGAGCTAACCACGTCTCGAGGTACATGACTGGGTTTTCTACCACCCGACGGGGTCCCACGTCTTTGCATAATGTTGCACCAGTAGGAGGCGCATCGGGTTATGTCCCACCCGACAGGGCTCCCACTAATTTTGTAGCACGCTGGGATACCGCGTGTCATATGTTCTCAGAAACATGAAGAGTTTTAAAGACTCATACTGACTTTCCGTGCCAAGCCACAGAAACCATCACATGATACCTCTCGAGTGGTGAGCTTACCGCAATTGATCCGCTTTTGGTGGTGTACCTTACCTCTTACCTGATGTTGGAGGGTCGTTACAGAATATAATAACACATAGGTTAACTTTGCCACCTTAAGTAACTATGCTAGTAATAGTCCTTATGTCGGCTACTATCGATTCCTCATCGTAAACATAAATTTTCTCGTAATACGATCCTTTTTAAGTGTGCTATTCTCAATGTGGCTCTGATACCTGGATTTGGGGACCGGAGTCCCGACATTCTAGAAATCGTAATTGGGTGGTTCCATGCGATGCAACACCTAACAACACACAGAAATAGGTACAGCATATTATATAAAACAACATAGTATTATACAAGCTTTCTCTTTTACAAATAATATACATTTAAATACACTACAGTGGAAGATAAGCTCATAGCTCTCGACACTCAAGACTAAGCTATGCAAAAGTCATTCCGTTCAGCCCTAAAACGGAACCACACTAGCACCACACAAAACACATCACGGCGGCGTGCAGGGTTCCCACTCGGCCGTGTACTCCGACGGGGGCATCGCTTCAACGGTGAGCCCTTCATCAAAAAGATCATCAACTGCAACAAAAACATAAAATAGCAAATGTGAGCACGAAGGCTCAACAAGACTTAACTGTCTCCACTAAGCATGGAACTTATATGCAGGATATACGTAAGATAGGACAGCAGTTTGCAATAAAAGACTCGCCTAAATGTTAGTCCTTACTTTCAGATTTTAGCAGTAAGTTAAGGCTTCATGAATCGGAAATTTAGTGAGCAACCTGATCTAAACATACATGTATCAATACACATTTATTCCATAAAGCATGATTCAATAATATTCAGCTCCAAATAATTAACTACGTCACGACTCAGTGAAAAAGCGGTACTCAATAACTGTGAGGGACGGCGACTCGAATCGATATACACCTGCAGGGATACTCGAATAGCACGACACACACACCCACACTCAGAGCTGCGAAGACACCCTCCACTAATGTTGTATGCGGCAACCTTTCACCCACTACCTACACACGGAACCGGTCCCACCACTACGAGTAGGAGGCCCCCACACGGAGTACGACATACCCGCTGGAAGGTTTACACCTTGCTGCTCTCAATCCACACCTATAAGGCGGAGGGTTATGCCTTGACGCTAAGGTGGACAAATTACATTGGTTTACTGGGTCCCATATATCCAGTATGCCTTCGGTACATTCAAACTTGCTCAACAGGACCGCACACGGATCGGTCCTTGACTGACACAGGCACAACTATAGCTCACAGGCCCCTATGTCCTGCTGCTCCTACTCCATGCCCGGTCTCATATTTAACCAAATGATGAATCTCTCTCTCGACCAATTTCGTGTGAACCCAATTCCTGAACTCGCGAGTAAATTCCAACTACTCGACTTCTACCGAAGCAACTATAACATTAAGCATAGCATGTACACATCGAGGACTTAACCATGTACCCTTCTCTCATGGGTTCTCTGGTCATGCATGTGGAAAACTCTAAGAAAAACCTATACTTAATGCACATACATACTAACCCATATGGTGTGATACAAATCAAAGTTTAAAATGCTGTTAAATGCAAACCGGGGCTTGCCTGGCTGTGAGATGGGGTTAAAGTTAGTCTCCGGGTTGATGACTTTCAATGGCTCCGGGGTCTCCTCGATCTCGGCAACTATTCGATATGGAAAGAATAATGCAAGTGAATCAATATTGGTATTATTACATAACTGAATAGAAACACAGTTAGGTAAATAAAATGATGGCCATTGCTTCTGGAAATTTTACATAGGACACTAGGTACTAGGGGTGCAGTTTTGGCCAAAATTGGGCTAAGCTTATTGAAGTCTCTGTTGTATAAAATTCAATGTATATAAACATTTCCCATAATTTTCATGGGCAATATGGGACATTAACATGGACAAAAGTTGGTGTTCTGTTTATAGAAGGTCAATAGTAACTCAACATAATTGGTTTCACAATTTTCTAAGCAAACTACTGTGAGATATTGAATATAGAAGTTTGGACAATTTGCTGAAATGTTTCTGGACATTTTGGAATTTTTAGGTACATAGAGATTGGAAACACAATTTCGCAATCCAAATGAACTCAATTGGACCTGAAAGTTTTACTGGAACTCAAGCGGATTATTTGGAATGATGTGGACTAATTTGAGAAGTTTTGAATGAATAGAGCACCAGTAATTAATTCCAAAGTCATTTTGTTCATGGAATTATTGAGGATAATTTATGGACTTTCATACATATTCAAAAGCACCATTTGAAAAGTTCAGATCATCCTGGTTCTACCAAAATTTATTTGGGAATTTTTGGACAAGTATTCTAGGAGATATGGATTTTCAAAGTTGGAGTGAAATCTGGAATTAAATCTAATAGAAAGTTTGAATTAGATAGTGGGCCCCACGGGTTTAAAATGGATCAGCGGCATTCATGCCACACGGGGCCACAAGGTTCAGGGTTGTAGCCGCATCCGATCCCGTAGCCGTAGCCGCACCAGATCCGAGCGACGCGCTTCCATGACTGACGACCGGGCCCCACCTGGTCTTCGTCTACCTCGCGCGGCGGCGCCCTACGGCGGCTACTCGCCGAAGCCCATTCCAGGGCACGGAGGCAATCCACCGTCGCTGCCCCCGCATAAAATCCGATGAGGAACGCGGTGGTGCAGCCCTCGATGGCGATAGGTGGACGGAAAGAGGCACCCGACGGCGGCTGCGGAACGTAGGGTTTCGGCCATGTTGGCCGGGCCCTACGGTAGTCTAAATCAGTAGGGAAAACATCAGAAAGCTTCATGGAAGCCTGGGGAACATGATTTTGGGCATAAGAATGGGAGAAAAATTTTGGATTAAGGTGGCGATGATGGACCGATGAGGTGAAAATTGGCGGTGTGGGAAAAATGCTATCCCGGCTTGATTACTCGATGAAGCTTGATGATTCTTCTTTGTGGTGATGTGCCTGGTCTTGTAGAACAACAAAGCTCACGTGCACAAGGAATAATCAAACGCAGAAAGGGAATTTCGTGCGCGACCTGGCTCTCCTATTAACCGAAGCTCGTCGGATGAAATGGAAACATGGGGGCGAGGAGGCATGGCATGGGCTGAAATTTTACGAGCATGTTCTACAAATATTTGCACACCTTTTTCCTTGAAGGACTGAGGTGAGAAGAAGCTTGTATCACCAGGTTAACGGCGGAGCAGAGGCGCGGTGAAGAATAGGGAAACAGGCGGCTGGCAAATCGCTTTGTCCACCATTGGGGAGGCTCAAACTGCACGAGGTATTGATCATACAGGTGCGTAAGATGTTGGTGAGGAAGTAGAGACAAAGAAAAATGATCAAACCCGAGTACCTTGGCTGTAATTCGGTTGGACAGAGAAGATTTTGGGTGGAGAGTAAAAATGGCGCTCGAACTTCACAGATGAAGAAGTGGTCGACTCAGGAGCGTGGAGGGGGATAAAGAGAAGTCTTGGCCTTGCTGTAGGCAGCTAGAAGCAAGCAGGCAGCTGCCTGGACTTTCCATGGCTTGTGGTGTCACTTGGAGAAAAGGAACAGCACATTTCTTAGGATGACAAGTGGGTCCCACCTCTCTCCCTCATCCTCATCCTTGCTCAATCAATTCTACCACCTAATTCAGTCCAAAATTTTCTAGATATTTGTGTGAAGGCTGGATTAATAATGTATAGTTTGATTCTGAATTCAGATTGTTGATTAGACAAATTTTCATTTGAATTCAAACTTGAATTTGGAATTTGAGATGAATTCAATGTAGCTATTGAATTTAATAGCAAACTTGCTTCAAAAATTATGAAAGTTTGCAGGGAGGCTATTTGAAATATTTGGAATCCAATGGTCAACTCAAATCTTCATATTAACTTCATTTGAATGGTAGCTAAGTTTATATTTTGAACCCCTCTTTTGGAGTTTGAATTAATTTGTTTTTCTCATTTCCTTTTTATTTATTTTTATCATTCAAAATTTTTAGTCCTAACTGAAGTTTGCATTATGGAAATTAGGGCTTTTACATACTCCATAAGATTTGTGGGTCATGCAAGTGGAGTAACAAGCACCTTAGCCCTAATGCAAAAAACTCATCCTAGACATAAGTGATACAAAATAGAAACTTTAAAGTAGCAATTAATTGCAAACCGGGGCTTGCCTGGCTGCGAGTCAGTATCAAAGTTAGCTTCTGGTAGGATGCTGTTCAAGGCCTCTGGCTCCTCCTCGATCTCGGTCCTATATGATATGCAATATATAAAGTATATGAGTGATAGTGAAACTATAGAAAAGATCTTATCAACGCTGATCAGGTAAGAAAATGATTTTAATTGGCTTTGGAATTTTTACAGTGGATACTAGGTTCTGTGAGGAAGATCTGGACCAAGAATTGGGGAAGATCTGTACATTTCTCATTTTTCAATTGACATAGGTAATTTGAACACTGTTTGGTCCAGTAAATTAAGTCCAACGAACTTGATATTTTTACTGGATATCAAGTGTATTATAATGAAGGTTCTGACCAACATCGGAAATTTTCCATAAATAGAACAGGAGTAATTAATTTTCCAAGCAGTTAGTTCAAAGGAATTAACTATGAAAATTTTGGGACTTTCATGTCCAACAAATGGCACCACTACGAAATAGGTATCAAGATGAGTCTACAAGATTTTATTGGGAATTATTTGAGCAACTTTACTAGGAGTAATTGAATTTATAAGTTTGCTTAAAATCTGGAATTGTTTGGAAAAGGAAAATTTTGAATTAATCAACCTGGGTCCACTTCATTTAAATGGGCCAATCAGAAGAGAGCCACACCGAGGACCACGGGGTCACCCGTGCAGCCACACCCGATCCTGTGGCCACAGCAGATCCAAAGGGAGTAAAATAGAGGCTGACACGCCGGGCCCGCCCGGGTCATCTTCCACCTCCCGCTTCAAGCGGCGCTCGGCTGGCCGCGGTGGCGCAGTACCGGCGAGCTCGCCGGCTCGGCTTTCCTGGCCATCACCCCTCCCCAAGCTCGCCACCTGAGCATAACATAGCATGCTGTGCATGGTGGTAGGGTCAGTGCCCGCAGGCAGAGGTGGGAAGTGTGCGTGCAACGGCAGCGGTGCAAGGAACCCGACAGCGAGCTAGGTCTTCATCGTTTCTCCACTAGAAAGCTCGGGAAATAGTGGAGAAGCTTCCTGGGAACCACAGAAAAACAAAAAGGAATGCGAAAGGGGGTGGAAACGGCCGTAGCATGAAGTTCGTCGATGACCTAACCGAAAATCGCCGCCGGTAAGGAAAACTCATCAAGCAACGCCTATGGTCGATGGTTTACATTAATTCTAGATCAAGGTGATGTGCCCAGACATGTAGAAGATATCTCCTAACTGGATTAGAAAAAAGTTATGCATAGAAACAGATTTGAATCGATGACCTAGCTTAAAGAGTAAAATTGTGCCGAGACAAAGATGAGGAATATTCGCTTGATAGGCGATGAAAAGGGTTGCGCTTTTCACCGTGAGAAAGGTGGTCCCGACGCTCCTTTTGTCTGTTGAAGTAAAAGCTTGAAACTACCTAGGTTGCCGGCTTCACGGTGGACAGAGGATGACGTCCACGGTGGCTCAACGGCGACGTCCGCAGAACATCAAAATACCACCAAATCAGTGAGCAAGAAGACGCGCTAATTGGTGCAGATGATAGAGCATAGCCTTGGTGCCATTTTTGCTGTTTGCATCGAAGAGAAAGAGGGTGGAATTAAGGTGCTCACCAAGGAGAAAAGGAAGATTGTGGTGCTCTGTTTAATGGGAGGAAAGAAAAACGAGTGGCGCGCTGCTCTGGTCGATGGCATGAGGAATGAGGTTGTGAGGGGATGAGGACGCCTTAAATCACTCTTGCCACCGAGCTACTTGCCTGTGTGCTTGGAAATACCGGTGTCGAGCTCTCCCGACGTTGAAGCACCGGGAGCAGCAAAAACAGAGTCCTCACGTACATGTTCCTGTAGGATCGAAGAGCACATGAAAAGCTACTAGAGGGGGGTGAATGGTAGATTTAAAAATCATACGCAGCAAAAACAATTAAACCCCAACCCCTTCGGTAGAAAAACGATATGTTAAAGAAATTGTGTGTGAGACTAATCTAAACGTGTTTCACCATGACAAAAGTGATAGATATGAGAGATAATCAAGTCACGAAGACAACACAACAAGAATCACTCAAATCCGTCGAGAAAAACTCAAGTTATGATCAAAAGATCAAACAAAGGTCAATCTGCCCTACCCGAGAAAAAAACAGTTCTGGAACGCTGCAAAGAAACTCGTGTAGATCATAGACCACAAATCCAATGACCGTGAAATTTTTACAGATGATAGTAATCAAGTTTCTAAGACAACCCAAAAAGAATCACGTCAATTGGATCTGTAAAACTCGAGTTATGATAAAACCACCTACGAAAGGTAGTGCTTTCCAGAAACTCGACGAGTAAAACTTGTCTGGAACAAGTCGGACGAACAAGGCACAAAAGTTCCTTCAAACTATGAATTTTATTCAATAGAACACAAGAGGAACAGCCCCAAAGTCGTGCACCACGAGCTCTGGTCTCCCTTGCTTATATAACGAGCTCGAAAGCCAACTCAACTCAGATCAGGAACCTAATCCTACTCTGTTCACGAATCGTAACTTTCCATAACTGCTTAGGATTCTTCTATACGCAGATAGAAGCAATCTTAAGACTTCTAAAACCCTTAGGAACGTATCCCACATTCCTAAACAACTCAAATTCGTGACCCACATGAAATCCTATCATAACCAACTCAAATCTTTCCATATTTGAGTCAAACCCGACTCAGGCGTAGCCTAAGTCCATAACCTAGTCGGTTGGACCTTTCCGACCAACTCTTTACGTCCACATCTCTTCATCACGTCTCGGAACCATGTAGCCACGTCCATGCACTTCTTGCACACGTGCAAACATCTTCCAATGACGTTCACGATACCTTCACATGCATTGTTCTTGATTCAATCATGCTGCGCAACCTCCTAATCAGCTCAACCACAATTCCTCCTGATCTTGGTTGTTGAACCTCATCTTCTCCCTTAGACTAGTTCAATGGAACCCGTCACCAGCCATGTCTTGAAATCATGCAACACCTGCACATGAGTAAACAACCAATCCATACGAGCCCAGGTCCTCGACTTGACTCAAGTTAGTTCCGAACACAACACCTTACACGAGAAACTCACACAAGCATGTTGCAAAACCACAGTAACACGATATCATCCATGTCAACCAAAAACGCATCAAAGACTTAGAAAATGAATATTAAGCAATCTTTCCAGAGATGTAAAGCAAGTACAAAACATTGCAAATGAAAAACATAAGCATTGCGGTCAAGTTCTGGACCTTGCCAGAGCAACCCGGACCTTGAGCCGGAGCTAAGAAAAGCTAGTAGAACCTAGCGCCGGAGCTTACCAAAACTAGTACAAACAAACTCCCGCCGGAGCTTACAAAACTAGTCGGACATTGATAAAAAGGTGTTTTTGTGATATTCAAAACTTTTATCGTCAAAACAAGTGTATTCACTACAAGCCAATGTATTCAACACACATAGGTCTTACAATCTCCCCCTTGATGAATGCATTGGCAACACCATTTAAAATCCGAACATTGGCTTATTCATATAAAAGTTTTGAAAGCAATTTCTCCCCCTTTGTAAATCAAAAGTAAAAAGAGAAGAAAATCCAAAAATTATCCCATATTATCTCTCCCCCTTAATTATCTCTCCTTATGCACATATTCTTTTTCTCTTCATGCTTATCTCTCCCCCTTCATGCACATATTCTATTTATCTTCATGTTTATCTCTCCCCCTTTGACAATGTGTTCAGCAAGTGATGAGCATATAAACAAATTATCTCTCCAACTTTATTTGTTATGAGTATATTATAACATATACATATAAACAAAGCTCATCAAAGTCATACTATCAAGTACCTTACATTATCACATCAATGAAATACATAAAGTAGTGTAAGCCATGCTAGATATCAAATGTAATTTTCAGTTTAAGCAAGTCATGATCTCACAAACTTAACTATTTCAAAACCTGAAAGCATGACACTAGTTGCTGCATTTTATTATTTTTCAAAGCATAAATTTAGATCATATGATATTTGCTAGAGATTATATGCGCATCTGCCTTATTCTAACCAACCAAGCCAGGCCTATGTCATTTGACAATCAGAAGCTTAAGGACATGGTTTTAGTCATACACAACTTCTTCCAAGTTCATATCTAAGTGTAATGATAAGCCATCTCAAAAGAAGAAGTGCGATGCATGCATATTCTCTTGATCTTTTCTCAATTTATATTTGTTCATAAAAACTCAACATGTGAGTTGATTACTTGATTAATTCTTAATGATTAAAAGCACTTGTGAACATGTAACAAGTTCAAAACAGCAATAAATTTCGACCATGACCGGTTTTAGTGTAAGTAATTATTCCAATTACAAGACATGGCAAAAACTACAAAAATATAACACGAGTAATGTAGTAAGAACTTTCAGCATGTAAAAGGAATCACAAAGTCATATATGTATGAAATACTATGCTCATATTATTTTAATTTCAGATTCACACATAGACTTCCTAAATTTCAAAACTCCCCCACAATTTAAGCCATGAGGATGCATAACCCCTATTTCAGTATGAATGTAACAAAAACGAGTGAAATCCAAAGGTTTTGTAAAAATGTCAGCCAATTGTTGTTCGGTATCTACATGGTGAAGCACAATGTTTCCTTTTTCAACATTATCTCGAAGAAAGTGATACCTAATATCAATGTGCTTAGTCTAGAATGTTGCACGAGGTTTTTAGCAATGCAAATGGCACTAGTGTTATCATAGAACAGTGGAACACTATCAAAATCAACCCCATAGTCCTTGAGTGTTTGAACAATCCAAAGAATTTGTGAGCAAGCACTAGCAGCAGCTACATATTCAGATTCGGTTGTGGATTGTGCAACTGAATTTTGTTTTCTAGAGGACCAAGCAACAAGTGAATTACCAAGAAAATGACAAGCACCGGAAGTACTTTTCCTATCAATCCTACAACCTCCAAAATAAGCATCAGAAAAAGCTTTCAAAGTAACGGTTGAGGAAGAAGGAAGAAAAATTCCAAATTCTTGAGTTGCATGTAAGTACCTGAGAATCCTTTTGACGACATGACAATGTGAAGCACGTGCGGAGGCTTGAAACCGTGCACAAAGACATACGCTGAATTGTATGTCTGGTCTTGATGCCGCGATGTACAAAAGTGATCCGATCATGCTTCTATATTCTTTTTGATCCACGTGTTCACCATCTTCATCAAGTCCAAGTGTTGTTGCTGTTCCCATTGGTGTCCGAAGAGGCTTGCTTTTGTCCATGTTGAAGTGCCTTAGGAGGTCTTCTGTATACTTCGTTTGATGCACAAAGGTACCCTCCTTTGTTTGCTTGATTTGCAGCCCCAAAAAGTAAGTGAGTTCACCCATCATACTCATTTCAAATTTGGAACTCATCATTGTTGGACTGTGTGACTCGTTTGTGCAACCTTCCAATCATCTGTTGTGGGGGATGATCTTTGTAAAACCATAGGGGAACAGATGTATCACAAGCTTCTTCTTCATTAGGTTCATCGTAGATTGATGAGCTTGTGACTTGTGGACGATCCGGACCAGCATAGGTGATAGCCGGAGCTTGTTCAATGTTTGGAGCTGGACACGTGTCAACTTTGGAACTACCAGGCAGTATCACCGGCTCTTCTTCATCTTCGAAAATACCCTCCCCCTGAGAATATGGATCTGGTCCTGCAATGTTTGAGCTAGTACCTGGGCTAGCTTCATCAAAAGACACTTCACAAGTCTCCACAATTTTGTTAGTGTCAAGTAATAGCACATGGTAGCCTCTAGTATGAGATGGATAACCAAGAAACATGCCATCAATGGATCTAGGTTCAAATTTATCAAAATTACCATGTTTCTTAACAAAGCATTTGCAACCAAAGACCCGAAAGTGTGTAACACTAGGCCTATGTCCAAACCGGAGCTCATATGGTGTTTTACCTAGCTTAGCACGCAAGAAAACACGATTTGAGACATAACAAGCGGTTGCTTATGCATCAGCCCAAGATTTCCTAGGAGTTTGATATTCATCAAGCATAGTCCTAGCCATCTCAACTAAGGTTCTGTTCTTTCTTTCTACAACACCGTTTTGTTGAGGTACATATGGTGAAGAAAATTGATGATCTATTCTATTTTCAGCACAAAAGTGATCAAAAGATTGATTTTTAAATTCAGTTCCATTATCACTTCTAATTACTTTTAAAGATCCTGGGTGATCAATTGATAATCTAAGAAATAAAGTTCTAAAGTGACTAAAAACTTCATTCTTAGACGCCATAAAGTAAACCCAAGAGTATCTAGAATAATCATCAACAATCACAAGTACATACCATTTACCTCCGAAGGATTGAAAACATGAAGGTCCTACGGTGTCAAGATGCAAATGTTGACATGGTTCAGTTGTCATGATCATTGTGAGAGGATTATGTGAACCTGCAACCATCTTAGCATGTCCACAAGAAGAGCACACAATTTCTTTGTCCCCTGAAGCTTAGGCAGCCCACGTATGCGATCAAGAGCACTAACACTCGTTAGGTGATCAAAGCCTACGTGACCAAGTCTACGATGCCAAAAATATAGGTCCTTTGAATCATTAGCAACTAGACACCTATGCTTAGAGGAAGACATATCAAAATCAGCTTTAAAAACTCTTCCAAAGCGAGACATGTTAAAAATAAGCTCACTATTTGAACTTACAACTTTGCAGCAGTTTTTATTGAAAATAATTTCCAGATTTTCATCTAGCAATTGTGAAACAGAAAGCAAGTTGTATTTTAAATTTTTGAAAAGTGCCACATCCTTCAAAGTGTAGTGATCATTTACTCTAACCGAACCCTTAGCAATTATAGGAGTTGAAGAATTATCGGCAAAAGTAACATTCTCTACACATGACACAAAAGAGAGGGAGGAGAACCAATCTTTGTTACCGGTCATGTGGCGTGAACAACCTGAATCCACAATCCAAATGTTCTCCTTCCTCAAACGTGTAACCTACATAGAAGCACAATACGTCGAAGACTAAATACTGGGGTTAGTCAAAAGGCATTTAGGAATCCAGTATTGAGTCACACGACGTGTAGCAGGAAAAACACGTGAAAGCTGAGACAAAACAGCAGGTTTATTAGTCAAAGTTTGAGATTTTTTATTCTTAACTACTAACCTATAAGTTGTTACTTGCGTAGCACAAAAATCAGTAGCTCCGGAGGCAAAAACAGAAGGTCCGGAGGTAAACTTTGAATGTTTTTGACTCAAAACAGCAGGTTGTACATTCGGTTCAATATGTGCAGCAAATTTTGCATGAAAGTTATGAGATCTAGCAACCATTCTTTCCCTTTTCTATTGTTTAGCTAGTCTATAACAAAAATCTATGACATGACAACTTTGTTTAGCATGTCTAGATGAGCAAGCAATATTTTTATTTGAAACCGAATGAGACAACACTCTTGCAGATTTGAAAACCACTCCTTTTTGTTTAGGAACTGTTTGAATCAATCCACTTCCTAATGACTTTACAATTTTAGGTGGATGTGCCTTAGCATGAGCATGAGAATCAAAACCTAAACCAGTTTTATCATTGCAAGACTTGGAAGAATTCAGCAGCAAGTTTAGGTTCTTATTCCCATTACAAAACCGATCTAATGTCCTATGCATGTCATCAAGTTTATTGGACAGATCAAGACAATTTTCACATGAAGTTTTTCCTTTTAGTTTTCAATTGGAACAAAATTTAACTTCATGAGAACGTAAAGCATTGTTCAATATAGAAATTTCATTCATAGCATCTTGTAGTTTCTTATCAAGATCATCACAGGTAGAACAATGCAAATCAATTGTAGAACAGCTAGCATCTTTCAAGTTTTTATCATTAAGTGCAGCAAGCTCTTTGTTCTTTTCAATTTATAACTCAAGTTTATCAAGTGTGGAGGTGTGTGCACTTCTTAATGAGGATAATTGTTCATATATTAAATCACATGAGGGACATGCATCATCACTAGGAATCAAAGTTTTTAAATGGTTGATTTCAGATTCTAGTGATTCAATTTTAGCAACACTATCCCTAAGCTTTTTGTCCTTTTTTCTTAACGGTGATAGTGGAACGAGAAATAGCATCACACATTTCCTCGCAAGTAGGACATACCTCTTCATTGTCGCTGTTGTGTTCTACCTCCTCCATACTTGATCTTGACTTGCCCACCATGAAGCACAAGTTTGCCAAATCATCTTCATCTTCATCACTTCCAATGTCCACGTTGCTTGAGCCAAGTTCCTGGAGTGCTGAGATAAAACTGTTCACCAGCTGGTGACCTGTAAAGCCCTTCTTTTTCTTCTTATCATTTGTGGAGGAGTGCTTTATCCTTGATTGTTTTTCTTCCCGGGAGGTAGGACCTAAAAGGTTAGGACAATCTGTACGAAAGTGTCCTGTCTTACCACATTCGAAGCATCGTTGAGGTCCGGAGCTTCCTCTCCTTCTAGTTCTCACATTTTGCAATGCTTTTGAGAACCTCGTAGAGAGAAGTGCTAGCTCCTCCTCTGGAAACTCCTCAATCTGTTCATGGGTTAGAGAGGACAATAAAGCAAGTGTACCACAAGATGAATATTGTCCGGAGCTAGGCATATCACATTGAGAAACAAAAGAAATATACTTGTTGGGGTTCTTACGTGATATTATGTCAATTTCATGAGTTTTAAGCTTGGAATATAGCACATCTAAAGTAAGTGTACTCATGACAGTAGATTCACGAATAGATGTGACTTTCATCTCCCAAATTGACATATCTAATGCACTTAGCAATTGCCTAGCATTTTAAGCATCTGAAAAATTTACATTCACGCTAAACAAGTTACTGAGAATTTTATTAAAGCGAGCAAAGGGGTCATTAATGGACTCACCGGGTTGCATCTCGAAGCGCATGTATTCCTTTTTGAACATGTCTTGCCTTACCTCTTTGATCGTGTTGGATCCTTCCTGGTAGTCACAAAGTGCTTTCCACACATCGTATGCAGATTGGAGGTGTGCAACACGGTCGAAGTCGCTCTGAGTTAATCCCTGTATGATCAAGTTCCAAGCCTTGTTGTTGTTGTCGACATCTCTCAGATTTGTAGCTGTAACTTGATCGTTTGATGACACTTCGTAAGGCTTGTATACCTTCTCCCATATTGCAAAGCCTTGTGCCTGGATGAAAGCCTCCATGCGTGCCTTCCAAACATGAAAATCAATACCAGCAAACACACAAGGATTGGCAGAGTACTTCTCCATGATGATTAGTCAAAAACACACGTAAATCACAAAGATTAAAGCACCATGGCTCTGATACCAATTGTAGGATCAAAGAGCACGTGAAAATATACTATAGGGGGGGATGAATGGTATATTTAAAAATCTTACGCAGCGGAAACAATTAAACCCCAACCCCCTCGGCAGAAAAACGATCTATTAAAGAAATCGTGTGTGAGACTAATCTAAACGTGTTTCACCGTGACAAAAGTGATAGATATCAGAGAGAATCAAGTCACAAAGACAACACAACAAGAATCACTCAAATCCGTCGAGAAAAAACTCAAGTTATGATCGAAAGATCAAACAAAGGTCAATCTGCCCTACCCGAGAAAAAAACAGTTATGGAACGCTGCAAAGAAACTCATGTAGATCATAGACCACAAATCCAATGACCGTGAAATTTTGACAGATGATAGATAATAAAGTTGTGAAGACAACCCAAAGAGAATCACGTCAATTGGATCTTTAAAACTCGAGTTATGATAAAACCACTGACAAAGGGTAGTGCTGTCCAGAAACTCAACGAGTAAAACTTGTCTGGAACAAGTCAGACGAACAAGGCACAAAAGTTCTTTCAAACTATGAATTTTATTCAATATAACACAAGAGGAACAGCCCCAAAGTCATGCACCATGAGCTCTGGTATCCCTTGCTTATATAACCAGCTCAAAAGCCAACTCAACTCAGATCAGGATCCTAACCCTACTCTGTTCACGAATCGTAACTTTCCATAACTGCTTAGGATTCTTCTATACGCAGATAGAAGCAATCTTAAGACTTACAAACACCTTAGGAACGTATCCCACATTCCTAAACAACTCAAATTCGTGACCCACACGAAATCCTATCATAACCAACTCAAATCATTCCATATTTGAGTCAAACCCGACTCAGCCGTAGCCTAAGTCCATAACCTAGTCGGTTGGACCTTTTCGACCAACTCTTTACGTCCACATCTCTTCATCACATCTCGGAACCATGTAGCCACGTCCATGCACTTCTTGCACAAGTGCAAACATCTTCCAATGACGTCCAATATACTTTCACATGCATTGCTCGTGATTCAATCATGTTGCGCAACCTCCTGATCAGCTCAACCACAATTCCTCCTGAACTTGGTTGTTGAACCTCATCTTCTCCCTAAGACTAGTTCAATGGATACCGTCACTAGCCATGTATTGAACTCAAGCAACACCTGCACATGAATAATCAACCAATCCATACGAGCCCAAGTCCTCGACTTGACTCAAGTTAGTTCCGAACACAACACCTTACGTGAGAAACTCACACAAGCATGTTGCAAAACCACAGTAACACGATATCATCCATGTCAACCAAAAACGCATCGAAGACTTAGCAAATGAATACTAAGCAATCTTTCTAGAGATGTAAAGCAAGTATGGAACATTGCAAATGAAAATGAGAAGCATTGCGGTCAAGTTCCGGACCTTGCCAGAGCAACCGGGACCTTGAGCCGGAGCTAACAAAAGCTAGTAGAAACTAGCGCTGGAGCTTACCAAAACTAGTACAACCAAACTCCCGCCGGAGCTTACAAAACTAGTCGGACCTTGATAAAAAGTTGTTTTGGTGATATTCAAAACTTTTATCATCAAAGCAAGTGTATTCACTACAAGACAATGTATTCAGCACACATAGGTCTTACAGTGCCACTGGCCAATTGGTCCCCCAGTGATTCATCCTCATCCCATCTCTGTACAATGAATTTTCCCACCAACTTGTGTCTAAAATTCATGAAAATTTGTACATAGGCTCAACCAATTATCTAAGATTTTATTTTGAATTCAAAAACTTGATTTGGCCAAGTTTATCTGGAATTCAAATTCAAATTTTGAATTTGAATTGAATTCAATGTACATATTAAATTGAATAGAAAATATGCTCCAAATTTTATGAAATTTGACAGGGATGCTCTTTGGAATATTTGGAAGCTAATGGTGAACTCAAATTTTTATTTTGTCAATGTTTGGACAGGAGCTATTTTTATATTTTTGAATTCCTTCATATAGCATTTGAATTTATTTGTTTCCCCCTTTTATTAGTTGAATTATTTTTCTTTTTCTTGTTTTTATTCCTCCTAGCTGAAGTTCTTGATTTTTAAATTAGGACCTTTACATCCCTCCCCTCTTAAAAGAGTATCGTCCCAAGATTACAAATGAAAGAGATGGAGGTAAAAAGATTACTGGATATGAGATGATAACAAATACGGATAATTTGATCAGAGGTAGTCCTCGCTTTCCCATGTTGCTTCCTCAGCGGTATGGTTACTCCACAAGACTTTGTAGATGTAAAAAGTCTTTTCATCAATAATCCTGATTGGATGCTCAGAGTAAGTGAGATCCGGTTGGAGAGATTCCATGTCTTCGGTGCGGATTTCAGCAGGGGATTTAAGGCACTTTCGCAGCTGGGAAATGTGGAATACATTATGAACACCAGCAAGCAATGCAGGTAACTTCAAGTGATAGGCCACGGGTTCACATTTTTCAATGACGGAGAACAGACCAATGAATCGTGGAGTAAGCTTTCCCTTCACTCCAAAGCGGTGAATTCTTTTCATTGGAGAGACACGAAGGTACATGTGGTCTCTGATGTCGATGTAGAGAGGTCGACATCTTTTATCCGCATAACTTTTCTGCCGATATTGAGTAGACTTGAGATTGGCTTGGATCACTTGCACTCATTCCTCATCTTCATTCACGAGATCAATGACATATATCACTCTCTTGCCGGATTCACACCAGTTGAGTTGTGTGCATCATTTACAGCCATAGAGAGCTTCATACGGTGCCATCTTGATGCTAGCTTGATAGCCATTGTTATATGGGAACTCCGCCAATGGTAAATCACTACAGGAAACACGATCATTTGCGACGACTGCATTTATTTGCGACGGCCAGCAATCGCAAATAGCATAATTTGCGACGGCTTGTCGTCCGCCGTCGCAAATAAAGAAGCCGTCGAAAATAACCTATTAATTGCGACGGCCAACCCTAGGGCCGTCACAAATAACCACTTATTTGCGACGGCCAGCCCTAGCGCCGTCCCAAATAAGGAGACCGCCACGACCCTGAGCTGCCCCCGTCGCCGGCCCGCCGTAGCCGCCCCGCCGCCCCCGCTCCGGACGCCAGCCTGCCGCCTCCCCGCCCCCCCCCCCCCCCCCCGCACGCTGCTCCGACCCCGAGCCGCCTCACGCCGCCGACCCGCCTTCACCGCCCCGCCGCCGCCTGCCTTGCCCCTGCAGTGCCACCCCTCCGGCGGCCGGCCCGCCTTCACCGCCCCGTCGCAGCCTGCCCCGCCCCTGCAGCGCCGCCCCTCTGGCCGCCGACCCGCCTTCACCACCCCGCCGCCGCCTGCCCCGCCCTGCAGCGCCGCCCCTCCAGCCGCCGGCCCGCCGTGCCACCGGCTCCGCGCCCTAGCCTCGGACATGGTAAGTGTGTGTATCTTATGTTTATATATTAATAATATATTGTTCGTACTAACACGTATTAACAGGAGCGCGAGACGGGGGTGCCGCCCACCCCTGCTGAGGTCTGGAAGAGAGGTCACAGGGACCCTTCTCAGCTGACAGGTTGCAGTCAGGCTGCAGCCGAGCGGTTGGTAAGTTTAGAAATCATTCATATTAAATATAACTATATAGATTGTTGAACTTACACTATTTTCTTGTTTTGCAGGCTAAGTACGGGGAGGAGGCCACAAAGATACACGGCAAGGATTTTGATTGGGAACGTCAACCGATCGATCCTCGAGCCGCGTATGCAACCGGTGGTGGAAAAGCACACGGAAGGTGAGTTTACAAGTCATTTTATCGTTTTCCATTCAAAGTATTCAAGATATTTCAATTTCATATTACTGACTCTCTTTCTTATAGGCTCGCCATATTCGACGGAGTCGTCGACTCGAGGGCGGGAAGACCTGTGAGAGGCAGCTCCACGCAGGCTTCTTCGGTGGGCACGACTAGTCGTCGCGCCTCGCAGAGGGACATTGAGATGCAGTCCCTATTTAGGCGTCAGGAGGAGTCGGAACGCCAAAGGATCATGATGGAGGCCACGATCCAAAGCCAGGCAGCAGTGTTGGCGCAGATGCGGGAAGCAATGGAGGTAACAAAATAAAAACTAAAGTTCTCATTAATTCGGCGTAAATGACTTACTAATAGATAGCATTTAATGTTTGCAATGACAGGCCATGGCTCGGGCGCAAGGTCTGGGAATCCAGCTACCGGTACTACCACCGATCCTTCCGTGCGATCCTTCTTCAGCGGGTCAAGTAAGTTTCTATGTAATCCTTCTTCTCCAACGTAATTAGATTGAAATAGATGAAAGAGAGAGATAGTTAGATAGAAGAAAATGATTGAGATAGAAGAAAGAGAGAGATAGAAGAAAGAGAGATAGAAGAAAGAGCGAAAGATAGTTAGATAGAGTAAGAGGGGAATGAAGAGAGAGAGTAAGATGTAGATGGAGATAGAGAGAGGGGAAGATAGAGGGAGGGAGATGTAGATGGAGATAGAGGGAGGAAGATAGAGGGAAAAGGATAGCAATAGAGACATAAAGTGAGAGAGAAAGATAGAGTGAGAGACAAAGAGAGAAATGAAAAGAGAGAGGAACAGAGGGGGATCTATATGAAGATAGAGGGAGAGGAAGGGAGGGAGAGAGATGTTGATGCATTTATATTCTAATCTAAGTTTCATTAATTGCAGGGATCTGCGACGGCTGCACAAACGCCGCCGCCTTCGCTACCGCCGCCTGGAATGAGGCGCGACGACGACGACTTCGACTTCGGAGGTGGCTCCGGAGGTCAGATGGGCGAGTGAGCCCTTTTATTTGCTTTGTTGATGACGATGTGAGATGTATCAGAATTTTAGTTTGTGATTGTGATGATGTTTGTGTATACTGTGATTGTGTGTATATACTGTGTTTATTGTATCTGTTCTGTGATTCTGGCCATCGAGCCGGGTAGTATTTTCTGTTTTTTTTTTTTAAATAAAAAACCTTATTTGCTACGGCTTTTTATACAGTACCGTTGCAAATAAGGAGCGAGGCCGTCGCAATTAAGCAACTGTTATTTGCGACAGCCTGGCCGTCACAAATAAGCTTTAATTGCGACGGTCGGGCCGTCGCAAATAGCGTCGTGGGTCCCGGAGGAGGACACGTGGGCCCTGCCCACTAAACTTATTTGCGACGGCCTGGCCGTCACAAATAGATGCACTTAATTGCGACAGTCTGGCCGTTGCAAATAAGTTTTAATTGCGACGGCCTGGCCGTCGCAAATAATGTGGCGGGGCCCACCAGGCCCGGGGCAATAACTTGCGATGGCCTCTTCTAGCCATCGCAATTAAGCTTATTTGCGACGGTGGCCATCGCAAATAAGCTTAATTGCGAAGACGTATTTGCGACGGCCAAAAACTGTCGCAAATAAGGGAAGCCATTGCAAATAGCTTATTTGCGACCGCATTTGGATTATTTGCGACGGCCCTAGCCGTTGCAAATCGTCGGGATTCCTGTAGTGAATGATCATCCCAATTTTACCGTGGTGGATTGCATAAGCGCGTAGCATTTATTCAAGAACTTGATTCACTAGCTCAGTTTGACAGTCGGTCTGCGGGTGATATGCAGAGCTTCGGATCAGTTTCGTCCCTAATGACGCGTGCAACTGCTCGCAGAAACGAGTAACGAATAGCGCACCGCGATCTGAAATAATTGTCCAAGAAACTGCAAGCAAGCACATGCTCTTGCAAAATACAACCCTACATACTTTTTAGCAATGTACTTTGTACATAAAGGAATGAAATGAGCTGATTTGGTTAGTCGATCGACAATCACCCAAATCGAATCATGCTTGTGGAACGTGAGAGGTAATCCGACAATGAAATCCATACTAATGTCCTCCCATTTCCAGACAGGAATATTTAAGGGTTGCAGCTGTCCGGCTTTCCTCACGTGGTCAGCTTTTACCCGCAGACACGTATCACACTCGGATATGTATTTTGCAATTTCTCTTTTCATCCGTGTCCATGAAAATCTGGTTTTCAGATCTTTATACATCATGTTTCTGCCCGGATAAATAGAATACTTGGACAAGTGAGATTTATCCAAGATTTTCTTCCGAAGTGTCAACTCATGGGGTACCACTATACGGTCTTTGAACCATAGAGTATCATGCTCATCACTTCGAAAGCACTTCATTTCTTAATTCTTCATTCTCCGCCGAATGTGCGACATACCTACATCTTTCTTTTGAGCTTCCATAATCTCCTCTCGTACGGCAGGAATGAGAGCAAGATTATATAATGCTCCATATGGAACCAAGTATCAACTGGGCTCGTCCTCGTCCATTGGAGTGATGGAAAGATTATTGATGTGAGACTTGCAGCTTAGCGCATCGGCAACCACATTTGCCTTGTCGAGATGGTAATGAATTTCAATCTCATAATCTTTGATCAGCTCTAACCAACTTGGCTATGGCATATTCAACTCCTTCTGAGTGAAGATATATTTTAGGCTCTTGTGATCATTGTAGAGGTGCACTAGATTTCCTAGTAAATAATGCCTCCACATTTTCAAAGCGAGCACCACAGCAGCGAGCTCAAGGTCATGAGTAGAATAATGCTGCTCATGATTTCGGAGCTGCTGTGAGCCATATGCGATAACGTGGCCTTCTTGCATTAACACGCAGCTGAGACCAATGCCAGACGCATCACAATAAACGTGGAAAGATTTGGTCGTATCCGACTGAGCTAGCACTGGGGCTGTTGTGAGATGTTTCACCAATGCTTGAAATACATCATCACATGCCTTGCTCCAAATATATTTAGTCCCCCTTTTCAGAAGCTCCGTCATTAGTTTAGCAATTTTTGAGAAGCTCGAAATGAACCTCCGATAATATCCTGCTAACCAGAGGAAGCTGCAAACTTTGTGTACGGACTTTGGAAACATCCATTTCAGCACTTGCACAATTTTGCTTGGATCAACAGCGATACCCTCCGCTGAAATAATGTGGCCAAGAAAAGGTACTTGACTGATCCAAAACTCAAACTTGCTGAATTTTGCATAAATATCATTATCATACAAATGTTGGAGCACAATATGCAAGTGCTTGGCCTGTTCTTCTTCTTTAGAATAAAGCAAAACATCCTCGATGAATACAACAACAAACTTGTCCAACAACGGTATGAATACAAAATTCATGAGGTACATAATGAGCCGGCGCATTGGTAAGTCCAAATGACGTGACAAGATATTCGTGGAGCCCGTATCATGTTGATAATGTCGTCTTTGGTATATCCTCTGGTCGGATTTTTATTTGATGGTATCTGGAACGAAGATCCATCTTTGATAAAACCTTAGCACCCACTAATTGATCGAATAAAATATCGATGCGCTGTGGTGGATACTTATTCTTGATCATCATGGTGTTGAGCGGTCGATAGTCCACATATAGACGTACCGTATTGTCCTTCTTTTTCACAAATAATGTGGAGCAGCCCCAAGGTGATGAACTTGGGTGTATGAGAACCTTATCCAGCAGGTCCTTAGAATCCTCCTTTAATTCTGCCAACTCATTTGGCGCAATCTTGTATGTCCTTCGAGAAATAGGCGTGCGGCTCCCAGAATAAGTTCAATCTTGGACACGATGTCCCTATCCAGTGGCATACCCGGAAGGTTGTTGGGAAACACGTCCGAATATTCACGGACCACACGGATGTCCTCAAGCTTTGTATCTTCCATGTTGTATGTTGCTTGAATTCTTTGTATAAGGCGGTCTAGAATGAGAGTGTGTGGTTCATATAGTGGAGAGTTTAAATGGATCACATGTGGAACAATGTCGAGAACAGCACCATGACGGTGTAGACATTCCTATGATGACATCGAGCTTTTGACCCTCTAATATAATTAGAGAAGTCGGATAGATATTCCCGCCCATCTTAAGTTGTGCTTTATGGACTTTCATGTCCGCTGCTATTTTCCCACCGGGAGAGCAAATCAAATATGGACTTTCTGTGGGAGTGATTGATAATTGCTGCTTGACAACATATGATTGGATAATGAACTTATGGGTGGCACCGGAGTCAAATAATATGACTACGGGATTTTGGAGTAAATAAAATGTACCCGCGAGGTCGGGTTCACCTTCCGGCACGTCTTTGATGGCTATGTGGTGGACGTTGCCGGGTTTTGGTGCTGATTTCTTGGGCTGGTTGCGGGGCTGAGTTGCACCCCGATATAGTGCTTGTGTGCTGCCTTGTCGTTGTTCGGGGCAGTCCCTTGGAAAATGCCCAACACAACCACATGTGTAGCACGTGTATTTTGTCGGGTTCCCGCCAAGCTGCGGACAGAATCCCGGTGCACGTGGTAGAGGTGGATATGCACGCGGGACCATCCTTAGCTGCTGCTGCTGCTGCTTCAGTAGAAATGGTGGTCGGAATCTCAATGCATTGAAAGAACGACAGCGGAACTACTGAGGTCGTGCCGGTGGCTGCCATCGCTGACCGGATGGAGAGCGATACACCACGTGGTACTTCTGTGGACCACCACTGCTGCTGCTCGATGGTGCACCCTGTTTCCTCTTATCAGAAACGAGCTCGCGCTGAGCGTCTTCTTGCACTATTGTGGCATTGAAGATGTCGTTGAAGGTGCCGCGATTGCATTGTGCGAGTTGGACCTTCATCTTTGGATTAAGGCCCCGGAAGAATGTATATCGCTTCTTACCTTCCGTCCCCACATAATCTGGCGCGTACTGCGCCAAATGATTGAACGCGAGGGAGTGATCCTGAGCATTCCTCCCCCCTTGCTTCATCTGCAGAAATTCCTAAAGCTTCCTCTTCATGATACCGGAGGTATATGGGAGGCGCGGAACGCCTCCCAGAACTCGGTCCACATGACTACATGACCAGCTGGCAGAGATGCGATGTAGTTCGCCCACCAAGCACCAGCGGATCCCTGAAGTTGTTGCGCTGTGAAGAGCAGCTTTTGTTGTTCGGTGCATCATAGCAGACCAAACTTCGCCTCGAGTGTGCAAATAAAGTTGTCCGCCTCCAGAGGCTCCTCGACCTCCATGAAGACCGGTTGATCCGCATAACACCCTCATTTCATGCATCATGTGTTACATAAGTTCATATACAAGTTTAACATTGATCCACATAAAAAGGAATGAGTTAAAAATGAATTTAAAACAAAACAACAATTAAAAGTCTGTACAAGTATGGACTTGTCTGTTTGTACCCCAGGCTAGTCCGATTTCCCCTCTGATGCCCTCCAGACTTATACATTTTTGCTGCAGACTAGTTCGATTAAGCCTCTGTTCCATTCTGGACTTGTCCGTGATTGAGTAAGGACTGGTCCGATCTTTGGTTCAGATTTTGAATAAGTTGTCAAATCCTCGGAGTTTCCCAGTTCTCTGTCGGACTTGTCCGTTTTGCCCTCTGGACAAGATCGGACTTGTCTGTACCTTCCACTAGATTTGTCCGATACTGTTTCTGTTCCAAAGCGGACCAGTCCGGTCCATTGTACGGACTAGTCCAGCCTGTTGAGTTCCACTCAGTTTCTGTTATTTCCTCACGATTTGTTTTTGGGTAACTGCCTTATTTGGGCCCAAGGACATCGTGTTTAACCTCTTTCGAGCCCATGTGGGACCCTACACGGCCTCCACCGCCTTGAACACGAATTCCACACAACCCTAGCCCTCCACCTCTAATAAGCAAACCAACACCACACCCTTTCACCTATTTGCGACAATTGAAGGAACACCAAACCCTAGTTCGTGGATAGCCGTTGCCAAGGAGGAAGAAGATCCCGAGCAAGAGGAAGAAGAGGAGGAATTGAAAGTGGATCATGTAATCAAGATATTCATCAACTTTGTGTTCTTCATCGTCAATTCACCTTCAACTCTTCATCATAAACCCTAGGTCGTCAAGATTCAAGTTTCATCCTCAGTTCTCAATCTTTGGAGTTGTAAACACATGGTACACCTTCTAATTTCTCTTTCCCACATGAATTCAACCCCAATTCTCCACAATTCTTGTAGATCAAGAAAACCTTGATTGCAGTCTGTCCAGGGCTGACTAGTCCGACTCCTTAAAACGGACTTGTGTGACCTCTAAATCTGAATTGTGTTGAATTAATTCCAAATTCGCTCAAATTGATTCCAATCATGTTTGAACTTGTTAGAAACCTTTGTAAATAGTTAGTAAACATTAATAGAAAATTATTAACAAGGTTTACCACATAATTTCATTAACCATGCATGACATGGCATATTGAGTACTATATGAGCATTATTTGATAGAATTATATGTTTTGTATGTTTGTCGCTCAGAATAGAAGGAGCTACGCTAGAGACTGCTGCAAAGGACCTCCAGTACCATAATTTTGAAGGCTTTGACCCAAACCAAACCTAAGAGCATGGCAAGTGTCCTTGACCATATTGATTCTATTTTTAAATGTTTTGATTGCAAAATTGCATGCTTTTGTCAATTTGATGGGAAACCCAAAATAGGTGTTTACTAGTCTTGTTTGACCATCCTTGTCGCTTGCGATACATTGCGGAGAGTTGGGAAGGACTTTTTTAAATTTTTGCTTCGCTCTAATTAATTGGATGGGAAAACTACCAAATGACCTAATTATGAATTAATGGATGATGTAAATTGATGAATATGGCTAAATGGTAATGTGGGGCTTTGTAGATCTAAGCAAGCATGGTTTGTGGATTGGGTTGGATGATATGGTGGTTTGCTCGCCTTGGATCTAAGGACTAGTTCATGCGAGAATATGACAGGACAACAGTGCCACCACGAGGCCATGTATGGGTGCGGCGTAGCTGATTAATTAGGGTATTGCTAGTGTTGCCTGGATCATTTGGCGCACCGGGGAAGGAGAGTCGAATTGGGTTTGGATATGGTTGGTGGGACTCCCTGGGATCCGATGTCAAAAGAGGGGACCCTTGGTTGAAGATGTGCTCAGTTGGAGACATCTCCACCAGTGAAACCTCAGTGGGTGCGTACATGCTAGTAGTCCCTTTGTAAAGGCTATTTTGTGATCTCTTGGCCATACACCTATGGTAGTGTTTTGGCATAATGGAGGTTTTCTTTAGTCGCTGACGTATGCTAAAATCACAAACACGTGGGTAAAGTGGTACAAACTCTGCAGAGTATTAAAACTATCATGATAGACGTGCTCCCGGTTAAGAGCACCTGGATGACCTACATGATTAGAGGGAAATTGGGGTTTAGGATGGTTATGATTTGGTATTGGTTATGGGATGGTTGTATGGTTTATGGCAGTGGAAAAGGGTTAATGTTAATGAAGAAATCTGGTATAATGGTGATGAATTATGGACTGGTATTATGGTAACTACATGGATTATGATGGGTTTTCTGCACATATGTATAATATATTGCTTTTCAAATGTTATAATATACTTTTCAGCACTTAGCCTTTATTATTGTCATCATTTGATCAGCTACATGTCATACTTTCCACACTTGCTGAGTACGATATGTACTCACCCTTGCAATTCCCCCACCAATAGTTGCAGGTCAGGATTGGGAGTATAACGGTGATAATGCGGAGTTCTAGGTCGTGTCTACTGTTAGCTTTGCCTGTGGTGTTGATTGGAGGTGTGCTATCCCTTATGCTTAGTTTGCTTAGTTGCTTATTTAGTTCATTTTTGCTGCATTAGTTCAAACTTGTCATTAATGTTCATTAGAGCTTGTATACAAAAGATGTTATGAATTGTGTAATATTAGTGGTTAATTAATCATGTTTTGTGGTAATTTTCTGTATATCGTTTTGAGAATGCACTCGTGTATGTGTGTTCGACGTCCTGGACACACATATGCGTTCACTTGGTTCATTTTCGGAACCGGGTGTCACAGATTGGTTTCAAAGGCACAGTTTGACCGTAGGACGTAGCCTAGATAGAATGGAAACTTTAGAGCACATAGGAACACTCAGGAGTCGATGTGTTTTTGTTTGGTGTGCTGTTTGATATGTATTGCTGCTTTGTGTGCTTATTAGAGATTTGGGATGCTTTATCATTGTCATGTCTACGTAGGCTAGTATAGGTAGTTGTTTAGTTCCATATCCCTTGATGCATATAGTTGGGTATGTTTTCTATATTCTTCTCTCTTGCTTTTCTTTAGATGGTGATAACTCGGAACCAGAGGGATGGCAATGATGAGGAGAAGAACAATGGAGCACCACAGAACAACAATGGACAAGGACCTGCCCAGGGAGCCATCAATATTGAGCAGCTACTGGCTATGCAAAACCAGCTCATGCAGACCATGTTATAGACTATAGGATAGTTGTAGGCTGGTAACATAACCAATCAGCCTCACATGCCTCCACCACCACCCCCGCCGCCTCATATCCGATTGGGAGAGTTCATGAGGACCAGACCATCGACCTTTGCTCAAGCCGCCGATCCTATGGATGCTGATGATTGGCTCAAGTCCATAGAGAAGAAGCTAGCCATTGTTCAATGCAGTGACCGGGAGAAGGTGTTCTTTGCATCTCATCAACTTGTTGGAGCAGCTACCGATTCGTCGGACTCATTGTGCAACGCCCATGAGAAACATTAGATGATTACTTGGGCATAATTAAAGGGGAGCTTTTGTTCTCATTATGTGTCTAAAGGTGTTATGATCCTGAAGAGGCAAGAGTTTGAAAACTTGAGGCAAGGAAGATCGAGTGTGGGTGAATATCTCAAAATTCACTCAACTCTTAAGATATGCGCCTGAGGATGTGAGCTGGTACAGTCGGAAACAATACTTGTTCATAAGGGGCTTGAACAATTAGATCCAGGTACAATTGTTGAATTGTGATTATGCCAACTTCCAGAAGCTTATGGACAAAGCAATTGTTGTGGAGAAGAAAGTCCGTGAGATGGAGCAAGACACCAAGAGGAGGGCACCATATCAAGGACAACAACATGGAAATAATGTGCACCCTCGCTTTGCACCATCTAATGCGCCTTATTATAGCTCTTCTGCTCCTGTACAACGCCCTGGATATGCACCGCGTCCAGCTCCGTTTGTGCAGCAACGCCCTGTTATGTAAGCGCCTAGGCCTCCAATGCCTTCTGCACCTCGTGCCAACTTTCCTGGTGCAAATGTTCAGAATCAAGTTCGCCCCAATAATTGTGGTGCAGCAAGGAAGTGTTATACATGTGGAGAAGCAAGACACTTTGCGCATCAATGTCCTAAGTCTGGCCTTGATCAAGGAAGCAACGCGCCAAGACAAAACCCAATACCGAATGGAGTACAACCGCATGGAGACCGTGGACAGGAGAATTTTGCCCGTGGCAATGTGAACCATGTCTCTACAGAGGAAGCGCAACAAGCGGATGACGTGGTCATTGGTATGTTTCTCGCAAACTCCAACCCGGCGACTATGTTATTTGATTCTGGAGCATCGCATTCATTCATTGCATCGATGTATGTTCCCAAGTATAGTTTGCCTATCTTTTATATGAAGTATACTCTATTGTTTAAGTCTCCTGCAGGAGAGATGAGGAAAAAATATAGTATGTCAAAAAGTAAGCCTCAGAATAAAGGGGGGTAGACATATTTGGCAACCTCTTTGTCATGGATTCTCAAGGATTGGACATAATACTTGGTATGGACTGGTTGAGGAAGCACAATGGAGTCATTCAGTGTGCAACAAAGACGGTGAAGTTGACCAATGAGGAAGGGATCACCATAGAATTTGAAGCACCTCAGCATGCACCAAAGCAAGTGGAGCTAAATCATATGGATGGTGCTGCAACTGATGAGATCCCAATGGTGCGTGAATTTTCGAACGTGTTTCCGGATGAGTTGCCAGGTATGCCACCTGATCGTGACATTGAATTTATTATTGAGTTAATACCTGGAACTGCACCTATAGCTAAGAGGCCATATAGGATGCCTCCTAAGGAGTTTGTGGAGCTCAAGAAGCAGATTCAGAGCGGCTAGAGAAGGATTTTATTCGCCCAAGCTCTTCACCTTGGGGAGCGCCAGTTCTTTACATAGATAAGAAGGATGGATCACAAAGGATGTGTGTGGATTACGAGCTCTCAATGAGGTGACCACCAAGAACAAGTACACCTTGCCACGCGTAGAAGACTTGTTTGATCAGATGAAGGGTGCTTGTGTTTTCTCCAAGATTGATTTGAGGTTAGGTTACTTCCAAATGAAGATTAGACCGTCGGATATACCCAAAATAGCTTTCAGGACATGGTATGGATCCTATGAGTACTCCGTGATGTCCTTTGGATTGACCAATACACCTGCCTATTTTATGTACCTCATGAATAATTTCTTCATGGAGTACTTGGATAAGTTCGTTGTGGTATTCATAGATGATATTATGATCTACTCGAGGATGAGAAGGAGCATGAGGAACACATGAGGCTTACATTATAGAAATTGAGGGAGCATAAATTGTATGCCATGTTCAACAAGAGTCAGCTTTGTTTAAGGGAAGTGTCATTTTTGGATCATATCATCTTAGGAGGAGGAGTATCGGTTGACCCCGGAAATGTGAGAGATGTTCTAAATGGGAGCCACCGCAAAACGTAAAGGAGATAAGGAGTTTCCTTGGAATGCCGGATATTACCGTCGGTTCATCAAGGACTTCTCCAAGATATCCAAGCCAATGACAAAGTTTCTAATGAAGGGGAATGCATTTCAATGGACTCAAGCTTGGCAAGAATGTTTTAAGGAGTTGAAGAGGTGGTTGACTACAGCCCCAGTTTTGGTATTGCAGTATGTGAGCAAGAGTTTTGATATCTATTGCGATGCCTCAAGACAAGGACTTGGATGTGTGCTCACGTAGGAAGGTCAACTGGTAGCCTATGCATTGAGACAACTGAAGAAACATGAGCAGAATTATCCAACGTGGAACTTGCAGCCGTGGTACACACATTGAAGATTTGGAGACATTATATCCTCGGTAATAGGTGTGAAATTTATACAGAACACAAATGTTTAAAGTATATTTTCACACAAACGGACATGAACATGAGGCAACAAAGATGGTTGGAGCTCATCAAGGACTATGTTGCGGGGATCAACTATCATACAGAGAAGGCTAATGTAGTGGATGATGCTTTGAGTCAGAAAGGAGTAAGTCACCAAATCACGGTTCGAGAGTTGTCATCTGAGTTATGTAAGAAGTTTGAACAGTTGAATCTCAGATATGTGAATGAGATGGGGATAATGGAGTTAAATCCGACCTTGGAGCAGGAGATTCGATAGGGTCAAACAAAGGTGGAGATTCAAGAAATCAAAGAAAGGACCAAAGAAGGAAGAGAATTCAAGTTTGATGAGGATGACGATGGTACCTTATGGCTTGGAAAAGGATTGTCATGCCTAATGTGAAGCATATTCGGGAGACAATATTAAAAGAGGCACATGACTCGCCATAGCCAATTCACCCCGGTTGTACAAAGATGTACAGGGATTTGAACACATGTTATTGGTGGGCCAGCATTAAAAAGGATATAGCTAAATATGTAGCGTTGTGCGATGTGTGCCAACGAGTCAAGGCGGAATATCAAAGGCCAGTTGGATTATTGCAGCCATTGAAGATTCTAGAATGGAAGTGGGAAGAAATTAGTGAGGACTTTATAGTTGGTCTGCCACGTACCCAGTCCTGTTACGGTTCAATATGGGTAATCGTGGATCGTTTAACCAAGTCAGCTCATTTTATTCACTATAGGAAACCCGACAATTTGCGACAGCCACGACCGTCGCAAATAAGCAAAAAAGCCGTCGCAAATAAGCTATTTGCGACGGCTTTTCTTATTTGCGACGGTTTCTGGCCGTCGCAAATAATTCGTCGCAATTAAGCTTATTTGCGACGGCCACCATCGCAAATAACCTTATTTGCAACGGCTCGCAGTGGCCGTTGCAAGTTATGGCCAGGGGCTGGTGGGCCCCGCAACCATATTTTCGACGGCCAGGTCGATGCAAATAATTGCCGCCATTTGCGACGGCCTGGCCGTCGCAAATAAGTTCAGCTAGCAGGGCCCACGTGTCCTCCTCCGGGACCCACGAACTTATTTGCGACGGTCGGGCCATCGCAATTAATGCTTATTTGCGACAGCTGGGCCATCGCAAATAGCAGTGGCTTAATTGCGACCGACTGGAACCTTATTTGCAACGGTATTGTATAAAAAGTCGTCGCAAATAAGGTTTTTTATTTTTTCAAAAATAGAAAATACTACCCGGCTTGATGGCCAGAATCACAGAACAAAAACAATATATCACACACTATATAACACACAAACATCATCACAATCACAAACTAATAAGTGCCGATACATCTCACATCGTCATCAACAAAGCAAAAATGGGCTGATTCGCACGTCTGACCTCCGTAGCCACCTCCGGAGCCACCTCCGAAGTCAAAGTCGTCATCGCGCCTCATTCCAGGTGGCGGTAGCGACGACAATTGGGCAGCCGTCGCAGATCCCTGCAATTAATGAAGCTTTGATTTAGAATATAAATGCATCAACATCTCTCTCCCTCCCTTCCTCTCCCTCTATCTTCATCTAGATCCCCCTCTCTTCCTCTCTCTTCTCATTTCTCTCTTTCTCTCTCCCTCTATCTTTCTCTCACTCTATCTCTCTATTGATATCCTTTTCCCTCTATCTTCCTCCCTCTATCTCCATCTACATCTCCCTCCCTCTATCTCCATCTACATCTTGCTCTCTCTCTTCATTCCTCTCCTACTCTATCTAACTATCTTTAACTCTTTCTTCTGTCGCTCTCTTTCTTCTATCTCTCTCTTTCTTCTATCTCAATCATTTTCTTTTTATCTAACTATCTCCCTCTTTCTTCTATCTCAATCTTTTTACGCTGGAGAAGAAGGACTACATAGAAAATTACCTGACCCGCAGAAGAAGGATCGCCTGGAAGGACCGGTGGTAGTACCGGTAGCAGACCTTGCGACCGAGCCATGGCCTGTCATTGCAAACATTAAATGCTATCTATTAGTAAGTCATTTACGATGAATTAATGAGAACTTTAGTTTTGATTTCGTTACCTCCTTTGCTTCCCGCATCTACGCCAACGCTGCTGCCTGGGTTTGGATCGTGGCCTCCATCGCGATCCTTTGGCGTTTCGACTCCACTGTCGCCTGAAGAGGGACTGCATCTCAATGTCCATCTGCGAGGCGCGACGACTAGTCGTGCCCACTGAAGAAGCCTGCATGGAGCTGCCTCTTGCAGGTCTCCCCGCCCTCGACTTGACAACTCTGTCGAATATGGCGAGCCTATAAAAAAGAGAGTCACTAATATGAAATTGAAATATCTTGAATACTTTGAATTGAAAATGATAAAATGACTTGTAAACTCACCTTCCATGTGCTTTTCCACCTCTGCTGGCATACACGGCTTGAGGATCGATTGGTTGACGTTCCCAATCGAAATCCTCGTCGTGTATCTTCCTAGCCTCCTCGTTGTACTTAGCCTGCAAAACAAGAAAACTATGTAAGTTCAACAATCTATATAGTTATATTTAATATGAATGATTTCTAAACTTACCAATCGCTCGGCTGCAGCCTGACTGCACCCCGTCGGCTGAGAAGGGTCCCTGTGACCTCTCTTCTAGATCTCAGCAGGGGTCGGCGGCATCCTCGTATCGCGCTTCTGTCAATACGTGTTAGTACGAACAATATATTATGAATATATAAACATAAGTTACACACACTTACCATGCGTTTAGCTAAACGCAAGTGGTTATCTTGCCCGTGTCTGCTCTTTCCCTCGACCCCTCTGCACTCTCGAGCCTTCTTGGACTTAGCTTTAAACTCATCGCTAGCACAGTAGCGACAAAGGACCCGAAATGCATCGGTCCGACCCTGCAACCAGCTCACATGGCCCTGCACATAGTTGGAAGTCATTAAAATACCATGAGAGGAATTATCAAAAAAAATACTTACTACACTCCACATACCTGCGCGTACTCCTCCTCCGTCAGGTGCATCTCGCTCTCTTGCCGGAAGTGTAGCACGTGCTACTGGTTCGCCTTCAATTGCTCATTAATAATTTGAACATGGGCGTTCGACAAAGCTTGCCTAAGCTCCTTGGTAGCGTTGTAGTGAAACACTCACCTCGCATCCTCAAACAGGCGAGGGTCGTTTAGGTCCCCTAAACTATATCTTGCCTGCGATAAAGAATATATTGAAGAGGTGTTCACTAAATGAGTTTAAGAGTTGAAACATAGAAACTTTTTTTAACATACTTACCATAAAATCGACCCATACGGCCTCCTCATGGTTGTCGTGCTCCTAGTGATGGACGCGTGCGTAGTCCTCCCACGAAAGAGCAGGCACCCCGTCGATGACCCCGGGATAGTGCAAACGCAATAAGGACCCGAGGACACCGTTCACCGGTCTGTGGTGTCTCTCACTGTTGAAAGATGTGTCGTCCCAAACCCTGCAAGATATTTATTGATTCATTACTTAAGTAATCAAAAGAAACTAAAATTGAACACTATAATTTTTATTACCTATCTCCGACTGGACGAATCACGATCCTCTGTGAAGGGACCGCAGGAGGACCGACAAAGTGACGTCCACGCAATCGCGGGTCATCGACGTCCCTACAAACCCGTTCGCTTCCGTGTCGACTTGACGCATACGATACCACTACAATGGTCTACACGGCACGATCACACTTATTACATGTCGTGCCCTTCCAGGTTGGTCCAAGCCGATGCAAAACCCCTTTATTTATATATATTAAGTAGTCACTCAAAAACATTATATGAATGCACTAAAGTCCAAACATACACTAAACAAAATAGAAAAAAATTATTAATTCTAAACACTCACGCAATCAAAAGAACAAGAGAAATAAATTATTAATTCTAGTAACCTTAAACATATTTATAAAAACATGACAAAAAAATTTATCTAAACCCAAAAAAACATAATCATCTAGCAACATCTAGATCACACACATGACATAGGCTGAACTAGTAACATGGTGATGCAAATCTAAAGAAAATGTGTTACATCATTAAAAGTTTGATAAAAAACACTTCAAACATTATACATATCAGGGCAGCTACTATAAGAGCAACAGGTCGTCATATACAGCTAAAAGCATTGTACTCTGTCATATACAATATGAGAAGAATGATGGCGCCATTTCTGAGCAGTGAAGTGGATCTGAGTGTGCACGGTGGGGAGGGGACCCTAGCAATGTAAAAAAATGCATTATGTAAAGACCGATTTGATAAAAACAACTAGAACACTCAAAGAACTGAATATAATTGGGCCAGCTAGATCACCATATTATGATGCTTTTGGTTGATTTGGAAACAAGTCCCTCACTCACTAAAACACAATTAGGTTTCAGAAAGGCAGTATAAGGCGGCCGCCTCCGCGCACCTGGGCGCGAGGCGCAGCCCTTCCGCCTCGCCTAGGGGGCTAGGCAGCCATTCCGCGGGGGGTAGTGCCAATCTCGAACAAATCCGGAGGAGCGGCAGAGAGAGCAGGTCCCAGACAGGTGGATCCAGGAGAGCGGCAGCAGGAGGTGGTCCTAGGCAGCCCGATCCGGAGGTGCGGTGACAGGAGCAGATCCCAAGCACCCATATCCGAAAGTGCGACAATGGGAGCGGTCCTCGGCAGCCAGATCCAGAAGAGCGGCGGCGGGAGTAGGTCGACAGGGGCTGGATCTTGAGGATCGCTGGTAGGAGGTGTCGGGTGCAGCGTGCCGACACAGAGGGGCGGGGCATCGGGGAGTCGATCCTCGTATCGGGGTGTGGTGTGCTATGAGCTGGTTTGTCCAGAAGTGGGCTATGAGAGAAGCGGTGGTGGGCTGGGAGTGGGCCAACGTGACTGGAAGTGGATAAGACAGAGTAGGGTATACAATTATATCTAGTCAGGTAAAAATGACAGAAAAAATGCCATATATTTCTGTATTTTATAATCCTTGTAATCTATTATTGCTACAGTGCATAACGCCTAGGCGCCGCCTGGGAACGCCTAGGCACATAACGCCTAGGAATTATATTTCTGTACATAAAACCTAATTGATTGTATGCTGATTACATTAGTGCACCACTAAGAGCATCACCAAGGACAACTGTCCATTATCTCTAGCTAGCTAGTCTTGTTAATTTATATACCATCCAACCATATGTTTAATCCATGGTTAATAATACAGTGGTGATAAGCTCCATGCAACAAAGCAATGCAAGCAGAAGTAGTAGTGTGTCAAGAGAACGAATTGAAGTGTGTACCTAGTGATCGATGGGTGCCCGACGGACGGATGGCCGGGGGCGAGGGCGAAGGGGCCAGTGGCGGGCCGGCAGCGGCGGCGCAGGGGCGGTGGGGGCGTGCCGGTAGCGGCGACGCAGGGCGGCAGGGCCGGGTGGCGGCTGGAGCGCGGAGGCGCGACTGGAGCCGGGGGCGGGCCGACGACGGGGGCGCAGGGACGGCGGGGCCGGGGGCGGCCGGGGCGTGGCGGGCTGGCGGCGGAGCCGGGGGCGCGGCGGTGGGCCGGCGACGGGGGCGCGACAGGCGGCGGTGGCGCAACAGGCGGCAGCGGTGGAGTGAAGTGAATGAGGAGTCCGGGCCGGAGGGTCCCGATATTAGCCCTAATTGGTGACTGCAGACTTTATTCCGATGGCCTTAACTTGCGACCATCGCAATTAAAGCCTATTTGCGACGGTCGTCTGACTGGCCATCCCAAATAAGAGTTTATTTGCGACGGCTCTATTATTTGCGACGGCCCTAGGGTTGGCTGTCGCAAATAAACTCTTATTTGCGACGGCCAGTCCGACGGTCGTTGCAAATAAGGCCTTATTCGCGACGGCCATGTTATTTGCGATGGCCGCGGACAAGCCGTCGCAAATGATCGCGTTTCCAGTAGTGATTCCTGTCAAGACAACATACACTACCGTGAAGATGGCAGAGTTGTATATGGATCATATTGTGTGCTGACATGGAGTCCCAAAGAAGATAGTATCAGATAGAGGTTCTCAATTTACCTCTAGATTCTGGGAGAAACTGCATGAAGCATTTGGAACAACATTGAATTTCAGCTCAGCATATCACCCTCAAACGGATGGACAAACTAAGAGTACCAATCAGGTTTTAGAAGATATGTTAAGGTCTTGTGCTTTGAAGCATGGGAACAGATGGTTCAAGAGATTGCCGTATGAGAAAATTTCATATAAAAATAATTATCAAGCAAGCTTGAAGATGTCACCTTATGAAGGACTATATGGGAGGAAGTGTAGGACACCATTGTTCTGTAATGAGACAAGAGAAAATCATGTGTTTGGACCTGAGATGTAGCAAGAAGCTAAAAAACAAGTTCAGCTTATCTGTGAAAACTTGAAGGCTATTCAATTAAGGCAAAAAGGTTATGCGGACAATAGGAGAAGAAAACTAGCCTTTGAAGTAGGAGATTTTGTTTACCTCAAGGTGTCACCAATGAGAGGTCATAAGAGGTTTAACATAAGAGGCAAGCTAGCACCCCGATACATTGGGCCATTTAAGATTTTGGACAAAAGAGGGGAAGTAGCATATAAGTTGGAGATGCCAGCTCACTTATCAGATGTTCATGATGTTTTTCATGTTTCACAGCTCAAGAAGTGCTTGAGAGTGCCAGAAGAACAAGTGCCAAAGGAGGATTTGGAACTAGAGGCAGATTTGACGTATGCCGAGCAACAGGTCAATATCTTGGAAATCATGGAGAGAGTCACAAGGAGCAAGATTATTAGAGGGTGTAAAGTTCAATGGAAGCATCACACAGATCAGAGGCAACTTGAGAACGGGAAGATGACCTGGAGAAGGATTTTCCGTATCTCTTCTCTTTTGCGTCAAATCTCGAGGGCAAGATTCATTTTAAGGGGGGTACGTTTGTAACACCCTCATTTTCATGCATCATGCATTGCTTAAGTTTATATAAATGTTTAACATTGGTCCACATAAAAAGGAACGAGTTAAAAATGAATTCAAAACAAAACAACACTTAAAACTCTGTACAAGTACGGACTTGTCCGTTTGTACCGTAGACTAGTCCGGTTTCCCCTCTAATGCCCTCCGTACATATCCGTTTTTGTTGCGGACTAGTCCGATTAAGCCTCTGTTCTGTTCTGGACTTGTCTGTGATTGAGTGCGGACTGGTCCGATCATTGGACTGGATTACAAATAAGTTGACAAATCCCTGGACTTGCCCGGTTCTCTGTCGGTCTTGTCCATTTTTAACTCTCGACAAGACCGGACTTGTCCGGACCTTCCAGCGGATTTGTCCGATATTGTTTCTGTTCCAAAATGGACTAGTCTGGTCCGTTGTGCAGACTAGTCCGGCCTCCTGAGTTCCACTCGGTTTCTGTTATTTTCTCACGATTTGTTTTTGGGTAACCGCCTTATTTGGGCCCAAGGATGATGTGTTTAACCTCTTTTGAGCCCATGTGGGACCCTACACGGCCTCCACCGCCTTGAACACGAATTCCACCCAACCCTAGCCCTCCACCCCTATATATGCAACCCAACACCCCACCCTTTCACATCTTTGCCACAATTGAAAGAACACCAAACCATAGTTCGTGGATAGCTATCGCCAAGGAGGAAGAAGGAGATCCCGAGCAAGAAGAAGAAGAGGAGGAAACAAAAGAGGATCAATTAATCAAGATCTTCATCGATTATGCATTCTTCATCGTTAATTCATCTTCAACTCTTCATCATCAACCCTAGGTCGTCAAGATTCAAGTTTCATCCTCAATTCTCAATATTTGGACATGTAAACACGTGGTACACCTTCTACTTTCTCTTTCTGAGTGAATTCATTTCCAATTCTCATAGAACAAGAAAACCCTGATTGCAGTCTATCCAGGGCGGACTAGTCCGGCCTCTAAACTGAATTGTGCGGAATTATTTTCAAATTGACTTGAATCGATTCCAAACATGTTCAAACTTGTTAGAAACCTTTGTACTAGTTAGTAAACATTAATAGTAACTTATTAACAAGGTTTACCACATTATTGAATTAACCATGCATGTCATGGCATATTGAGTACTATATGAGCATTATTTGATTCAATTGTGTGTTTTTTATGTTTGTCGCTCGGAATAGAAGGTGATGCACTAGAGAGTGCTACGGAGGACCTCTAGTACCATAATTTTGATGACTTTGACCCAAACCAAGCCTAAGAGCAAGGCAAGTGTCCTTACCATATTGATCCTGCTTTTAAATGTTTTGATTGCAAAATTGCATGCTTGTGTCAATTTGATGGGAAACCCAAAATAGGTGTTTACTAGTCTTGTTTGACCATACTTGTCGCTTGGGATACATTGTAGAGAGTTGGGAAGGGATTTTTACCTTTTTGCTTCGCTCTAATTAATTGAGATGGAAAAACAACCAAATCACCTAATTATGAATTAATGGATGATGTAAATTGATGAATATGGCTAAATGGTAATGTGGGACTTGGGAGATCTAAGCAAGCATGGTTTGTGGATTGGGTTGGATGATATGGTGGTTTGCTAGCCTTAGATATAAAGACAACTTCATGCGAGAATATGCCAGGACAACAATGCCACCACGAGGCCAAGTATGGGTGCAGTGTAGGTGATTAATTAGGGTATTGCATGGATCATTTGGCGCACTGGGGAAGAGTAGTCGGATTGGGTTTGGATATGGTTGGCATGACATTGTGATACCCGAATAGCACAAGAGGGGGCCCTTGGTTGAAGATGTGCTCAGTTGGAGACATCGCCACCGGTGAAACCTCAAGTAGTCCGTACATGCTACTAGTCCCTTTGTAAAGGCTATTTTGTGATCTCTTGGCCATACACCTATGGTAGTGTTTTGGCATAATGGAGGTTTTCTTTAGTCGTCGACGGGTGATGAAATCACAAACATGTGGGTAAAGTGGTACAAACTCTGCAGAATATTAAAACTATCATGATTGCCCGTGCTCCCGGTTAGGAGCACCTGGATGACATACATGATTAGAGGGAAATTGGGATTTGGGATGGTTATGATTTGGTATTGGTTATGGGATGGTATTATCATTTATGGCATTGGATATGGTTAATGTTAATGATTAAATCTAGTATAATGGTGATGGATGATGGTGATGAATTATGGACTGTTATGATGGTAACTGCGTGTTTTATGATGGGTTTTCTTCACATATGTATAATATATTGCTTTTCAAATGTTTTAATGTACTTTTCGGCACTGAGCCTTTATTATTGTTGTCATTTGTATCAGCTACATGTCATACTTTCCACACTTGCTGAGTACGACATGTACTCACCCTTGATATTCTCCCACCGACAGTTGCAGGTCAGGATTGGGAGTATAATGGTGATAATACAGAGTTCTTGGTCATGTTTACTGTTAGCTTTGCATATGGTGTTGATTGGAGTTGTGCTATCCATTATGCTCTTGTTGCTTAGTTGCTTATTTAGTTTATTTCTGCTGCATTAGTTCAAACTTGTAATTAATGTTCATTAGAGCTTGTATTCAAGGATGTTATGAATTGTGTAATAAAAGTGGTTAATTAATCATGTTCTGTGGTAATTTTCTATATACCCTTTAGTGAATGCACTCGTGTATGTGTGTTGAATGTCTTGGCACACATATACGTTCACTTGGTTGATTTTCGGAACCGGGTGTCACAATCTGTCACCAAGAAGTCCGAGTACGAACTCTGTTGGGGATGGCGTTGCCCATTATCTTGTCGCACCCCCCCCCCTCTTGACGGGATGAATTTTGCACCAACATCCGCAGCTACTCGTTTTGCTCGTCGCACGAGCTGAGCACAGCGGCCAGAATGTTCGCAAGAGTCCGTGGAGGTTCAGGTGGTGGTGGTGGAGGATCCTGTTGCTGTGGTGCCGTGGTTTGCTGCCGGTTCGGAGATTCATCCTCACGACCCCGGCTAGAGTCTCCCATCTCGGGCATAGAATGTGTACGCACCATTCTGCATCCACCGGATTTAAAAATCAGCAACATGTTTGTTTTCTTCCTCCAGTCCATACCATAGTAGTACGAGCATTGACATTGTGGTAATTGCATAACATTAACATAAATTGACAAAGTATAAACTTTATACAAGATATATTCTCTCATGACCAAGCTTACCATAGTGAACTCCAAAATGACAGACTCCCACTACGGAAGTGCATCTCAACTATAGTTGATCTCCATGAGATGTCATACACCCATTGTCATCTCATACACGCAAACTACTATTTATAATGTGATACAAACATGACTACAAAATAACCATGAGCAACCGTTACTATATGTCGCCCCGTGATGGCATTAGTGCTGCCCCATCCTACTCCGATTCATCCTCGTTGGCGAACTCGAGTAACTCAGTATCTTCCTCCTCCCAAGGACACAGAAGCACCTGCTCGCCCATGTTCAGTGACATGTCCTCAGCTGGTGGATACACGAATGGTTGTGGCTAGTGTGCCTCGGCCTCCAACAAGTCATCCTGAAGTTGGCCTGTCTCGAATTCCCAACCCTGAGCTTCTTCGATGGCTTCATCTCATTCTTCAGTGAGCACCAAAAACTGCTCTTGCTGTTGCTGCACTACCAGTTGACTCGCCTACAATTCACCACGAGCTTGCTGCAGTTCCTTGCGAGCTTGCCGCATCTCAGCACGAGCTTTCAACAGTTTATTGTGAGTGTGATGCAGTTGATTCTCGTGCTGATTCAGCCGGTGTTTTGTCCGAGCCAGGAGCGAACGTAGGTTCTCATTGATGTAATCAAAAGTGTCACCCCGTTAAATCACTTGCCTCAAGGACCTGGCTTGCTGCTGAATGATTGCATTTTGCTTAATAACCATCATGTTGGATGCACCGGCATAAGTCCCAGGTGTCGTTGAAGTCGTGTCGCCATTCGGTTGATAGGCCTCAACAATTCGATGTTGCCACTCAAGAACAGCTGCACCACGGACAGAGAGAAGGAAAAACTGTCTCCTAGCCATGGCATCTTGATGAAGCTCACAAAGCGTCATAAGTGCTTCGCCCACTGCAATCGCTCACGTATCCTCCAAGCGAGCACCCAAGGTATTCACCGAAAAAGGAGCCCATCCATGAGGGAGTGGACTAGCAAGAACGTCAACACGGACATTGCACGACATTACGCCTATGTCGTCCATCTCCTGATCCCAATAGCCTGGCATTTCGATGAAACCAAACTGTTGGAGCACTTCCAGTAGCATGATAGGGAAGCACGGAAGGTTGGCACACGTGGAGAACACCCATCCGTTCAGCAATAATAGCATCACATCCTCCATCTATAAAAGAAGTATTTGAATGAGTCAAATACTAAAATTCAACAAACTTTGTTGAGAAACAAATCATGATGTGATAATGGAATTATGAAAGTTAATTCAAATTCAAATGCCCAATGAAACAAAACGCTGGAATTCTATCTCAGTTTCTGTTCATTCTGACCAGTCTGGAGAAATTAAACAATTTCATCCAGTTAGAGGCACATTCAGAACGTGAATAGGATATTCTCCTAAAGTTCTCGGACGTTTCGAGGGTCACTCGGAGGTGGATGTTGTCGTACGGGATAATCAACCCTGGCCCTATCCCTGAGAATGATCTCGACGGGGTGAGCCTAGACAAAAGGATTTTAAGCTTGTCGAAGAACGCACGATTGATGAAGTTGAGGTTGGTCTCGCCATCTATCAGGACATGGTAGAACTTGATGTTGGCGATGGTGGAGGCGACGAGGAAGGACAAAAGCTCGGCTCCTGACATGTTCTTAGGGCATCCGGAGGCATCGAAGCTAATTAGCGTCTCCATCCATCTGTGATGCGGCACCAGGGTGTCAGTAGGATCCAGCGATGCTACTGCTCGACGCAGGCTCTTGACCGCATTCCGAGACACGGGTTCCCAAGATCCCCCGCAGATGACGTGGAGTGCTTTGTGACGCTCGTGGTTGTCGTTGAGGGTGAGATTCTCAGCTTGGTGGACCGTTTCAACGGTTCGTTCAGGCATTTGGAACTCCATATCGAAGTCTATGCCGACCTGGTGGTTGACCTTTTGTGGCTTGATATTGCTGCTGCTCACAAGCTTGATGCTTACCATTTCGATGGAAGCGCAACCACGTTTTCGAGGGAAAAAGCCCCTACCTGGCGCGCCAAATGTTGAAGTGCTAATGCGACACTTTACCCGGATCTACTAAGGAGCAACCCATGGAGGTTTTTTGATCACCCGGACTTAGTCCTGAATCTAGTGATCGCGCATATGAGAGTATGAGACGGTGGTTTTTACATGGTTCGGGCTGCAAGAGCGTAACCAGCTATTCCACGGTAAGGTTGTATTGCTAATGTGTGTGTGTGTGTGTGTATAGATTGGTTGTCCTTTGTAACGGCGGTAGTCTTGTCCTTTTACAGACAAGGCCAGACACCTTACAAGTTAGGTCCTTGGCCCAGTAGGTGGCCTCGGAGCAATCTTATCCTAAAGATCCATGGCTTCTGACATAATCTTCCTCTAGTCGCGGCTTGAAGACTCGTGTCTAGCTGCCTCGGTCGCTAGTGGCCCATGCATAGTCACTAATGGTGTCAAGGGATGTCCTGTTCGTCTGTCTGGTTACCGCAAGCTACCCACTTGGCAGGGTAGGGTAGGCCTGCGGTGTCTTCACTGTTATGTGATTGGGAGCAGGAGTCTCTAACCGTTGGCATGCTCCGTGTTACCCGTCGGAGGTGGGTGTCTGTCTTCAATGCTTGATTTAGACAGGACGCACCATCCCTTAACTCCCGCACTTCACCGCCAAAGGTGAGTTGCAAGACACATGGCAGCTTCGGGGCTGGTCTTCGCTAGGGGAGACCAGGCTTCATTCTTCGGGGAACGTGTTAGCTCTGGAGCCCCTTATGACAAGTGGCAGCTCTTGAGCCCTTCAGGGTAAGTGTCAGCTCCGAAGGCCTTCCCTGCGACAGGCGTCCACCTAGGTGCTTCGAGCCACGTGGTTGTGTCGGACCTCGCGCTATTGTAGGATGAGGTCCCGGTTGAACACATGGCATCTTGGGAGCCCGTCCCTCCAGGGGAGTCAGGTCCCATCTTTGTGGTCCATGTGGCAGCGCCGGATCCCATAGTTGAGGAAGGTTTGGGTCCAGCACCTTCTAGACACGTGGCACCACTAAACGTACCTTTGCACTTTTGACTTGTGTGCGAGGGTACCCTGTACGCGGGGTACTGACAACTACCATGTTCATCTAAATCAAACCTCCATTCTCTCCCTTCTTGGATCCTTTCCTTGATTTTCTGGATTTCCTCATCATTTGCTTGACCTTCTCGGATTTCTTGTTCAAAGGCTGGATTTAGCTCCATGATCCCCATCTAATTCACAAATCCAAGATTCAACCGTTCAAACTTCTTGCATAGCTCGGATGGCAATTCTCGAACCGTCAGGTTCTTGCTTACTCCTTTTTATAAGTTTCAATATTTTCTGTAATTTTCTTTGCAAAGGAATTGCTCTATAGGCTGACATGCGGGCCCCCTGGCACAGCACAGCCAGGCACGCACGAGACCACACATTGGACCACATGGGGTTACAAAGTGAAAGCACGTGGCAACACTAGATTTGGGAGCCACAGATAATCTTCCTTCTTCAACCATTAGACAGAGAGATAGGGTTGCAATAGGGGAGGCGGCTTTGCTTGTCGGCGCCTCGCCGAAGGAGGGAAGGGGCAGCGGTAAGATCCTAAAATGATCCTGGAGACGTGGACAACCCGATGGGGGCCTCGGTTGGAGGTGGAGTTGGTCGGAATAGTGACAGCGATGAGGCCATTGTGGGAGCAAGGATTGGAGGACTCAATCTCGCCCAAAGCTGCATAAAATCCCTCGGGACAAGGCTCTAGGAGCTCATGGACACATGGTGAACATCACAATCTAGTTTAATTGAGGTATAGATTGTTGGACACGGAGGGTGCATTGCAGGCAACAGAGTGAACACGACAGCGGCTTCAAGATCTGATAATCCAAGCCAATCCTTGATTATTTTCCGATTGGTTTGGTCTGTATAATCTATTAGCATGTCTAATTTATCTGGTGTAAAGGAATTTGTGAATAATGAATGGTGCAGAGAGAATTTCTAAGAAGCTTGTTCATGGTTGACATGAACGTTAATGTGGAAAAAAGGTATTCCGTCGATGTGAGGTTGTGGCATGATCACCTGGAAGTAGGGAAATGAAGACAAGGTTAATTCGAACCTTTGTGCGCTGTTGGTCCAACTGGGGAAGCCTCAGAGGCACCGGGCGATGGTGGAAAAATGGGCACTGTGGAAGTACATGCCACTCAACCAAAGAAAGACAATGGAGAGTTGACCGAAATGAGCACTAAAGATTATTCGAGAGATCTCCAAATCACTAGTATGACTATAAAAATCGGCGCACGGCGGCTCAGCCGTCTTGAACAGGGAGGTAGCACTCGACTAGGGGCGACTTCAGGAAGGCAGGGACGGGGCAGCGCTGCATCGGAGAGGAGGAGGAAGTCTGGGCGCAACTGTCTGGCGGCTCGGTGTTGGAACACATCGGGTGACATGATGGCACGTTGCAGCAGCTTCCCACCATGACGGAAACAGCACGGCAGCCTGAAGAAGGAGGGAGGACGTCCGAGTTGAGTGGAGGGGTGGAGCACACGCTGATTTAACTGCGGCTAGTTAGCTGGGCGCGCAACAGCACCTCGATGGTGAGCAAGCCGGTAGAGATGCGGTGGAACCACGACATCACGAGCAGGGCATGGAGCGTGAGCGAGAAGAGAATAACAGAGATGGTGTTTTGCCGTTGCGATAGGAATGTGCAGCATAGGATGGATTCGAATGAGCAGATGTGCTGCTGAAGCCATTGTGGTGGCACTGCATGCCGTGCTCGTGGCACTCAGGCAATAGAAGGAAAAAACAGAGTTTGCTTCTTTGGCTGCCATGTGGGCCTCACAGGAAGACGGGTCCACCCTCACTCTTATCCTCACCTGTTGTTTTAAAAATTCATTTATAAATGGTAAATGGACCCCTAAAATGGTGAGATTTTACAGGGTAGCTAAGTAAATTAATAGGAATCCAAGTCTTCAATCAGATTTGAGTTTTGGGAAAATTGATATTTAAACTTAAATTTCAATTAAGAATATTCCCTTTAATTAGTTGTTTTGTATTTTTTATACCTAGCAAATCTTTGATCAAGGCAACTGTAATAATAATAAATGTGAGAATAAATATTGCATTTGGTCATTTGAGTTGGCATTTGAATTTGAATTGAAATTCGGGTTTTAAATATAAATTTAGGATATTCAAAATAAAAGCATTTGAGGGAATTCATAGATGATTACATTGCTACAACTAATTGATTATCACCAATGCTTTTGCTATTTCAAATCTTAGCTTTGAATATATTAGATTCCAAATTAAGACTTTTGCCTTAGAATGGCATTTTACTTTTGAATCAACCGTTAATTTAAAACTTGACCTTGATTTTTGGAGTTAATTTGTACTCCTTTTGAGATCCATTATCCTTGAAGTTGACACTAACACTCGAAAGAGGTTTAATGTTTTATTAAGTTCGTCTTCTTAACGTCCTTTATTAACCAATATAATCCATGTGAACTTGATTTCCCTTCTTAACCTAATTTTTTCAGTTCTTAGTTTTTGCTTCTTGTTGTTCTCAAATTTGGGCTTTTACAACTCGATTGTGCAAAGTGCAATGGAAACATCATACTAAATCTGAAGCAACTTGGGAGCGGGAAGAAGATCTCAAGAGAGAATTTCCTTATCTTTTTCCTTCTACGTCGAATCCTGAGAGTGAGATTCATTTTAAGGGGGTTGGTTTATAACACCCTCATTTTCATCCGCCATGCATTGCATTCATTCCCATACATGTTTAACATAATGCAACCCAAAAAGGAACAAGATTAAAATAAAGTAGAAGCAAAACAGCAATTAAAAATAGTTTTGGGTACGAACTTGTTCCAACCTAACCTTGGACTAGTCCGGTTTTGCCACTGGTGTCAACTGAACTTGTCCGATTAATTGTTGTGGACTAATCCAGTTTTGTTTCTGTTCCCATCCGGACTTGTCTGTTAATAATACAAACTAGTCCAATTTTGAAACTGTAAAGACAGCCTGAAGTCCCATTTTGACTGTGTTGCACCGGCCTTGTCCGGCCTTAGTATGGACTTGTCCGACATTCCTTCTTGTACCCGAACGGACTTGTCCGGCCCCAAGCGAACTAGCTGGTTTCCATGGTTTCCACTCAGATTCTTATTTTTCAGCACGAAGAGTTTTTGGGTAATTGACCTATTTGGTCCCAAGAACATCGTGCCCCACTCATAAGGAGGACAAGTGGGACCCCACCAAGGCCCTACATCTCCCTACCACTCCTCCTATATAAACACCCCACCACCCACCTGTGACCCTGCCCATGTTGATAAAAAACCCTCACCGTGTGTTTCCACGTCGTGAGCCGCCGTCCAAGAAGCATGAAGCCCTCACTGCAAGGAAAGAAGAAGAAGAAGAAGAAGAAGAAGAAGAAGAAGAAGAAGAAGAAGAAGAAGAAGAAGAAGAAGAAGAAGAAGAAGAAGAAGAAGAAGAAGAAGAAGAAGAAGAAGAAGAAGAAGAAGAAGAAGAAGAAGAAGAAGAAGAAGAAGAAGAAGAAGAAGAAGAAGAAGAAGAAGAAGAAGAAGAAGAAGAAGAAGAAGAAGAAGAAGAAGAAGAAGAAGAAGAAGAAGAAGAAGAAGAAGAAGAAGAAGAAGAAGAAGAAGAACTCAACATACATGCGCCATAGTGCCAATGATCTCCTTTACCAACTGTTCTGCCCGTTGCTAGTGTTAAGCTTCCACATTCAATGTTTTGATTGAGTGAATGATCCATCACTACTCTTATGATCAAGCTATGGGATACTAATAGTTATTAAGCAGGATTACCCATGTTTGTTTTATCCTTTTTTTTGTGAAAACTGGGTAGTGTTGGCTAACCCATTTTGTGGGATAGCCAACGAGGACGCAAGTGCTCACCTGCAAGATGATTGAAGGCGTTCCTCAATAAATGTTTGCTAGGCAACACCATTGCCTTTCGCAAAGAATTTCAGCTTCCAGTATGAGCCAAAGTCATCCACACCCGAGCTCCGGGGAGGTTACAAGAGTTCTTCTTGGTTCGACTTCATCATTGGGTGGTTAGTTGGCCCTTCATCCAACACTTATTTCATGGGTTGGCTTCACCAATCCATGACCACACTCGTGCTAGAGCTGAAGAAGTCCTATTCTCATTCATCAACTATGAGGAGATGGTCTCTACTCAAGGGGTGGATGCATGCACACCATTTGATGGGGTGGACATGCTAGTTGTGGAACTACACCTCGAAATTGAAGTATCATCATGATCAAGCCAATGGAGAGTTGTTTGGATGATCCAAGCCATGGACATTAACATGATTTGTGAAAATTCATATCAACACGGGCCACATGGAGAATCATTTCCCTAAGATCCATGAGGATTCTTCCTTTCAAACACAACTCCAATTGCTATCAACAACGAGGAGGTCAAGGATGGATAAACATCACCCTTGTAATCAAGGAGGCTATGGGGATTTCTATGGATTTAAGTTAAACTAGCCTACCTTGAAGTATCTTGTCCATGGCCAAGCAAGAAATAAAGACAACATTTACATGAAGATCTTGGCCGAGGATAAGAAACTTAATAAAGCATTTAAGAACCAAGATATCCCACAATCACTTGTTGGTATTCATACCCTTCGACCAAGCCCGTGCAACCTAAGGCAAATGACATTGTGGACGAAGCATTTCTTGTTTGATCGTGGAGTCCACATATCATCATACCGAAGGAATTCTTTGATCTATGATCAAAGTATGGGTTAACTCAAAGGAATATCAAGAAGGTCGAAGTGACATCCGAAAAGAAGCAGAAGCCTCACCATGCTTACCAAATAATATCTTCAAAAGGGAGAAGCTGTCACTGCATCACAAGTCTCCATCACGACGACGGAGAGGCTGAGACCACCATTTCCACATGTACAACTGACATGCTAAAGGAGATTTGGCATGTCAATAAATAGAATTTGTCCACATCTTCGACTCTGAGATTGGACAACCAATCATCGCACTAAACAGGACAACCAATCATTGCACTAATCATCCCACTCATCGGATTTCAAAATTAGGTTATTTGGTAGTTATCTCATATTTTCATTCTCAATTGCATATTTCAATTTCCCATCAATATTTGCATTTGCATTTAGAATGCTTGAATTTTCACACTTGCATGTTGGAGAGTAAAATTTTCAACCATCATAAAATGAAAAGTTTGAATTAGGGTATAAATTTATTTGGACATGAACTATGGGCGTAACCACTTGAATTCATCTTCCTAATTCAAACAAAAAATATTTCCCTTAATATTCATTGCATTTGCAAATTGTTTCAAGTTGGGCAAAACAAATTGACAAAGGATACAATAAGCTTTTGAGCTATGTAACCCGTTATCGAGTTGTTTTGTTTGTTCATGATTTTAGTGCAGCTAGGACAAAATTTGTAAAGAGGTTGGATGGCCTCATCAAGCGCATATCCTTGCATTGATCTCATTTTGAGTTCATGATGAAGGAATGCTCAAGATAATGGCCCAATGAAGGAACAAGATAAAGCTCATTTAACTCCAACCTCAACTTGGCAAAAGACATTGAACAAGAAGGCTACACAAAAACTCATGGTCGTATGTTTCTCACAAAAAAACCTTCAACCAGGATTGCTCTTCAATTAAGGTACAATTTTAAAATTTTCCGTCGTTTGAATTGAAATAGGATTGAATGATTTTTGCTTACATCGCTGGGGAAGGTTTACACCTTCTCATCATTCAATTCCAATGCATCCTCACGAGAGTAAGTGTTGGCATTGCTCTTTTTGATTCTTCAAAAACGAATTTCACCTTACTCAGGAATAAATTTAAACAAGTACCTAGAATTGCATAAGCATTGCTAAAGTTGACTTAGACATTTTTGGCCTAGGTAATGCTTATAGAATGACTTAATGGTTGAATTGGTATGTAGCAAAGTAGGAATAGTGATGTCCATAATTTTGATTTGAAATTCATTCATACATGAATCACTAAATTTTAAATTCTTAGGAAAGAAATTAAAAATGTTTAGGAGGACAAAATTGAGAATCTTGATTGCCAATATCCAAATGAGAACATTTGCTATTGTAAAAAGCTATGATGGTTAGAAATTTTATTAGATGAAGAGATCCATATAGTGTATTTATATCATTTGCATTGCTATTAGTAGGAGGTTTAGAAAATGTGCAAATTGATTTATCCATAAAACCCCACTCCTATCAATGATTCATACATTGTTCATGGATACACTTGAAATTGGATCCAATGCATCTTTGGTTTCATTCTTCCCCATATGTACAAATGTAGATTCGGTTACCTTACCTGAAAATTCATTTGTACATGTTGTAAGGATCGAATGCCCAAGAGGGGGGGTGAATTGGGCTTTTTTTTTCAAAAATCTAAGCAATAAAACTTAATTCCTAAAGGACCAATTCCCTACGCAAACGATCTATGCATTGAAGTAAATAGCAACTTCGTGGTATAGAAAATGCATAAATGTAAGGGAGAGGAAGAGGATGCAAACTCCCGAGGAGACAAGAGGATTTATCCCATGGTTCGGCAAGATCGTCAAGATCTTCCTACATCCACGTTGTGGCACCCACCAAAGGGTATAGCCACACCCAGGTCACCGAGACTAGGGATCTTCACTATTCTTCTCCGTTTGCCAACCTTGGCAAGGTGGAGCTCAAGCCTTATAAAACTTCGATCCTCCAGGCTTCCACAATCCTCTTGGTAAGTTCTGGAAGTCTCTCTCAGTTACAAACACCAAGGGACACTCCCTTAAGGCTCTCACTACCCTAGAGATTCCACTCACCAAGAATGGAGGCACACAAGCTCTCTCTCTAGCTATTTCTAGCCTATCTCTTTGTGTGTAAGTGATCTAAATGATGTAGAAGTGATGGATCTTTGTATTGAATGCTTGTGGATGTGTAGATTATGTCTGGTGATCAAGACTTGTCGATTTGACAGGTTTAAAGGGTATATATAGTCAGCCTCCACGAAATAGCCGTTGGAAAAGTAGGCTGACAGAACTTTTCTGCGAACACCGGATGATCCGATGTCTCCCCTTCAGTTATCATCGGTCAAGTTCACTTTAGCTGATGTTACTGTGTCAGATATGACCATTGTTAGATCGATGTTACACTTGTCTTCTCATCGAATGATCCGGTGGCTCTTCCTCCAGGATTGGCTCAAACTTGATGCTTACTGGAGTGATTGATCGATGTGTATATTGTTGTACATCGGATGATCTGGTGCTACACTTGGTCCAAGGATATTGCAAACTGTACTGATGGACCGATGTAGCTTAGCCCTTAACATCGGATGATCCGATGAGTGCTTTGTTCTGAGGTCTTCTTGTTCTGCTAAACCAACTCGACCGACGTGTTGTTCTCTGGAAACATCGGTTGATCCGGTGAGTTGATTTTGTTTGCTTCGAGTTGTTTCTAAGTGATTCTTTTGAACTTTGCTCGATTGACCTCTTAGACATTTGTTGGAAATGTGCTTCTGATGATTGTCAAGCATTAAGTGTAATCAATTGTGGTTGAATGACTTTGACATAAGAGCTTTTACTTCTTATCTTCATATCATTGATTTGATCTCATAAAGTGATTGTATATGGGTCTCCAATGATTCGTAGTTGATATTGATGTTCATATAAATTTCTTTTGATTGAGTGATATGGGAGACCTTGCATCCACAAATTCATTAGTAAAATCCAATGGTTGTCATTAATCACCGAATCCATACCTCATGGGGGCCTAGATGCGTTCAATCTCCCCCTTTTTGGTGATTGATGACAACACAACAATTAAAGCACAATAGTAATGAATTTGATAGTACGAAACTTAAGAGGATATGCAATGAATACAAGATTATCACACTTGATAATAATGAATTTGAAAGCTCAATCAAGAAATAACTCAAGTGAATAAGTGATCATAAGATATAGATAGACACCAAATAAGCTCAATTGATTAACAACTTAAGAGTACTCAATAAACACCAAAAGAGTAGCAAAAACATCGAATTACAAACGATAAGCACCAAATTACAAAAGATAGAGACTCCCCCTGAGACTAAGCAACCCTCTAAGAAACCCTCCCCCGGACTCTCTAACTATTCTCCCCCTTTGGCATCAAGACACCAAAAAGGGATCCGAGTGCCTAAGAACCCTGAGTACTAGGCGCGATGACGAACTGGTCACTGTCGGGGGTGCTGTTGTCGGAGCTGCTGCCTGGAGTAGAGGTGGAAGGAGCTGTCGGAGCCGTAGGATCCGCTGTCGGTGCCTGCTGAGTAGTAGCTGCTGGCAAGGGGGCACTGACGACGGATGCCGGCGTCTGCTGGAACAGCGTTGTAGCCGGCAGTGGAGAGAGGATCGGTGCACCTGGAGCCAGCAGTGGAGACATGCTGATCGACGGGATCGGCGTGGTCGGCACCGGAGCTGCAGCTGGAGCAAGGATAGGTGGTGGTGGAGCAACGCCTGGCAGCTGCGACGGCAGGGCAATCCCAGTCTAGGTGTAGTGGTATGCGATCAACCCCAGGATGCCAATCATCGCCTGCTGCGTCTGCTGCTGCTGGTCGAGGGAGCGCTGGTGCATCTGGTCTATCAGCCCCGTCAACCGGTCAGTGTCCTCTCACCCCTCACGGGCGATCTAACGCTGCATCTCCTGCTACTGCTGCTGGAGCTCCTGAAGACGTGCTGCCTGCTCCGCTCGGGCCTGCTCAGCTGCAAGCCGTTCCAAGCGCTGCTACTCAACCATCTGCTGTAGGAGTGAGGTGATCTCAGACGACTGAGAGACCTGTGCCTCTGTGATGGGAGGTGCAGTAGGGGGGGGCACTGTAGAGCCTCCAGCCTTCGCGTCGTGCTGCCTGGGTAAGGGAGGAGGTGGGAAGTACTCCTGAACACTGTCATTAGTGTCGCTCTCAGACCATATAAGTTGCAGATCCTCACCCTGAGCTTCTGCCTCTACCAGCCTCTCATCTTCCTTCTCCAAATCCGACCAGTCCTCCTCAAATAGACGGGCACGAACCTGACGCTCAATTGGACGTCCAAGGCGGCGGTCTCCAGGAGCTGGGGCACGGTAGTGGCTGAACTGTGTCACACTCTCGTCAGTGAGACGGTCACGCACGACCGACTCCTCAGGAACCATCATGGAGAGCAAGTAGCTGATCCAGTGTCCAAACACATGCTGCCTCATCATGCCCACTCCATCGGTGATTACATCCTCCATCTCGCATATGAGGATGTCCACAATATCGAACTCTATCCCGTTCATGATGTAGAACAGGAGGGTCTGCTGCAGACTGGTGAACCCCTCTAGGTACCCGGACCTCGGCAAGAGTGTGCGGTGCAAGGCAAGGTGCACTGTGCGCGCAGCTGGAGTCAGTAGTGCCGGTACCCTCGACTGGTCTGGACAGAAAGTCGGTCCAAACAGAGAGCAGATCTCCTCCAGTGGGGGTGCCACTCCTCCAGTGAGCGGCCTCCTCGGCGGGTCTGCCTGACCATATACCCTCTCATGCACGCAAGTGTCGTGCAGGTCCACTCCCAGCAGCTGTGCCAGCGTCTGCCTCGTCAGGTGATGGTGCTGACCCATGAACATGAAGTCTATCGATCTGCGGCCCTCAGAGACATATAGGGTAGCATAGAATACACGGACCCAATCCTCCACATATGCACTCCTGTTGTAGGACATCAACTGCACCAGCCCTCGATACATCTCAAAGTATGGGTGTATCTCTGTCTTTGCTGCCAGGGCGAGCTGATCCCAATCCAGAAAGTTGTGCTGGAATAGCTTGTGGCCTCGGCGTCTATAGGTCTCGTATAGAGACGCCTATGTCATGGTCCAGAAACGACTATCCACAAGAGCCTCTCTGGGCTGCGGGTACCACTCCTCAAGCAGAACACTCCATCTGAGTCTTTTGAGTTGCTTGGCCTTCATCTTCTGGTAGTCAGTCAACCGGACACCTTCACCAACGTGGACGGTGGTTTCCATCTCATAGACGGCTCTCTGGGCCGCCCCGTCCTCACAACGATCGGCAGTAGTCGGTCTCGGATGTGGTACAGCCGGCGGATGACCCCCACAGATCCTGGCTGAGTGCCAACGGACAAGTGGCACTTCCGGCTCTTCTTCTACCTCGGACTCATCTATCACAGGAGGCTGCCTCGGACGAGCCTCGCGGATCCACAATGATCCTGCTCGGCCACGCTCTCGCTCCTCAGCGGCGCGAGCGGCCATCAACGCCTTCTTCTCCTCCTTCGAGAGCTTCTGCTTCTTTGCGGCTGGCTCCGCAATGGCCTTGCCCTTGTTCTTCTTGTCACGAGCCATTGTGATGAGGCGCGATGACGTCAAGCGCACAACAAGACGATCGACGCGGCCGGAAACCCTAACGGCGATGAGATGGCGACCGTTGAGGGAGGCACCACGACGATGGTGGAGATGGTGGTGGTGTGGCTGCTGGGGGCGTCGGCGGTGGTTGACGAGCGGCGCTTGGGAGGAGCCGCGGCGGCGGTGGAGGAAGGGTGGCGGCAGCGGCGCTGGAGAAGGCGGCGGCGGCGCTGCTGTGGTGCGGCGGCGCAGCTGCTGTGTTGCGGCGGCAGCCGGAGTCGGCGGCGTAGGGCGAGAGGAGCGGCGGCGGCGGAAGGTGAGTCGCGGGTGAATCGGGATCGGGGAGAGAGAAGGGTCGGTAGGCAAAGGGCCGTTTAAAAAGTGGGTCCCAAACCCTAGCCGAAAATTTAACACCGGATGGACCGACGTTAAACGTTAGAAGCATCGGTCGAATGGCACAGTAAGGGTATTCAAAAAGGTGCCATTGACACCGGATGGACCGACGTGGAAAGGAATAGCATCGGTGGATTTCAGCACAGTTCCAGAAAAGTGAACATCGGATGGACCGATGTTTTTCAGAATGAACTCGTCGGTTGATTTGTCACACTTGACTGAACTGACTCTTGGCTTTTGAACACCAACTGATCTGACGATGGTCTGGCCTAAGCATCGGATAATCCGATGACTACAAAACAACAACAACCCATATATGTCCTTTGACCAAACAAACAAACAATGAGAAACACATGTCTTAGGACTTTTTGGCAACCCCTTACCCCTCAAAAAAATACTAATATGCCAATAACTTGGCTAAACCTAAAGCAAATAGAACACTGAAAAAAATGGGAGGAAAATATCCAAATAAAATGTAAGGCCCATGCTTTGTGAGCTAGAGTATGAAGACTTCTATCTCTTTAGGGCATGTTCCTCTAGGCATTAACGCACCTAACATTTTGTTCTTTCCACCTCATATGAGTTGAGATATTGCATTTCAAACAAGACTCTTTCTCATGAGGTGGGTTCCCCTTTGTGACAATCTACCGTATGCAATGCCAAACAATTTATAATGCAAGAAATTTAGATATGAGTGCAAGTCTATATGGAAGCATCATGCAAGGCATAAAATAAATCTATCTTGCCAAATTTGAACCTTTCAAAGGCTTCTTCAGGGAGAGCCACTCTCCAAGCCTTGGTAAAACCCAAAAGAACCTCCATCCCAAGCTAACCCTTGCTCACCCCTATCCTTTGAAAGTTAGACAAGACCTATATAAGATGCATTCTTACATGATCATGGCAACTTACATAACGTTTGATGCATCTAGCACATTTAATTCACTTCTTAGTCTAGAAAAAGTTTTCTCATCAAGTGGTTTAGTGAAGATATCCGCCAATTGTTCTTCGGACCTAACACCTCGCAATGAGATGTCTCCCTTAGCTTCATGGTCCCTTAGGAAATGATGGCGAATATCAATGTGCTTAGTGCGGGAGTGTTGAACGGGGTTTTTATCTATCTTAACCGCACTTTCATTGTCACAAAGGAGAGGCACACAACCATGTTTAACACCAAAGTCCAAAAGGGTTTGTTTCATATAAAGAATTTGGGCACAACATGCACCGTCCGCAATATATTCCGCTTCCGCCGTGGACAAGGCGACGGAATTTTGCTTCTTGCTAGACCAAGATACTAGGGAACGCCCAAGCAAGTGGCACCCACCGGAGGTACTCTTGCGATCCACGCGGCATCCTGCAAAGTCCGAATCCAAGTATCCCAAGAGATGGAATTTTGCACCTTTAAGGTACCACAAGCCCACACTAGGGGTATGCTTAAGATACCTAAGTATCCTAAAGACCACCTTCTGATGCGATTCTTTAGGTGCCGCTTGAAAGCGAGCACACAAGCATACACTAAACATGATATCGGGCCTAGATGCGGTAAGATAAAGCAATGAAGCAATCATAGAACAGTAGTTAGATTGATCAATAGGTTTACCATCCTAATCCGCGTCGAGATGACAATTTGTTGCCATTGGAGTGCTTCTTGAGCTACAATCTCCCATCTCAAATTTATTCAAGAGGTCCTTGGTATATTTCTCTTGATAGACGAAGGTCCCCTCTTGATGTTGCTTGATTTGGAATCCAAGGAAGAAGTTGAGCTCTCCAATCATTGACATCTCGAATTCCCTAGACATCATTTTGCCAAACTCATGGCTAAGAGCCTCGTTAGTTGAACCAAAAATAATTTCATCAACATAAATTTGACAAATAAACAAATCTCCGTTGATGTCTTTGGTGAAGAGTGTAGTGTCTACCCTCCCGATCTTGAATCCTTGCATGATAAGGAAATCCCGTAGTCATTCATACCACGCCCTAGGTGCTTGCTTGAACCCGTAGAGCGCCTTGTGCAACCTATACACATGATTAGGATTCCTCGGATCTTCAAACCCGGGAGGTTGTTCAACATAAACAAGCTCGTTAATGTAACCATTAATAAAGGCACTTTTCACATCCATTTGATAAAGTCTAATATTATGGAAAGGCAAGAAGTATACGGATGGCTTCTAGCCGGGCGACCGGAGCAAATGTCTCCCCAAAGTCTAGTCCTTCAACTTGCGAGAACCCTTTGGCCACAAGTCTTGCCTTGTTGCGGACCACAACGCCGTTCTTGTCTTGTTTATTGCGGTACACCCACTTTGTTCCGATGACGTTCTTATCCTTGGGTCGCTCCTCCAACACCCAAACTTCATTGCGGATGAAGTTCTTGAGTTTTTCTTGCATAGCCATCACCCAATTTGGGTCTTGGAGTGCCTCCTCAATGTGAGTGAGTCTACACATGAAACAAACGAGTAGTGCTCACAAAATGAAGCGAAATGGCGAGAACGTGTACTTACACCCCTTGACGGACTTCCAATGATATGGTCCATCGGATGCGCCTTGGAAATGCGTCCATACCTCGTAAGTGGTTGTGAAGCACTTGGCGATGGTGATGTGTGTTGCTCCTCTTGTGGTTGGACTTGATCATGGACTTCTTCTTCTTCTTGATGTTGTTGGGCTTGAGAGTCTTGAGTCGGCAATGGATCATCCTTCTCTTCTTTGTCAACTTGAGGCGCCATGGAGGTGTTGATGTTGGAACTTGAAGCTCCCCCTTGATCATGGCTCTCCTCAACTTTAGGCTTGACATCTCCAATGGTCATGTTCTTCATGGCTTCATGTAGAGGCACATCATCTATTTCATCATGACCAAAACTCTCCTCTTGGGAGCCATTAGATTTATCAAACTCAACATCACAACTTTCCTCAACTAAACCAGAGGTTTGGTTGAATACTCGATATGCTTTTGAGTTTGATGCATAACCAAGAAATATACCAACATCACATCTTCTTTCAAACATACCGAGCCTTTTCTTGCGGTAGATGTAGCACTTGCACCCAAAGACTCGAAAGTAGGAGATGTTGGGTTTTCTCCCAATGAGAAGCTCATACGGGGTCTTTTGAAGTAGTCGATGTAGGTAGACCCTATTTGCGGCATGGCAGGCCGTGTTGATTGCTTCGGCCCAAAACTTCTCCGACGTGCCGTTGTCATCAAGCATTGCTCGCGCAAGAGTGATGGTGTCTTGTTTTTCCTTTCAACAACACCATTTTGTTGAGGAGTATATGTGGCCGAAAACTCATGCTTCACACCTTCACGGTCACACCACTCCCTAATGTTGTAGTTCTTGAATTCGGTGCCGTTGTCACTTCAGACCTTGATGATGGGAAGTTGAAATTCCCTTTAAACGCGGTTGGCGAAGGTCTTGAATACTTCCGGAGTTTCACTCTTGTCACCTAGAAATAAAGTCCAAGCATAGCGAGAGTAGTCATCAACTATAACAAGACAATAGAGGTTACCACCAAGGCTTAGATATGTGGACGGTTCGAAGAGGTCCATGTGTAGTAGTTCAAGTGGCTTGGAGGTTGACACCATTGTCTTCATTGGGTGGTGTGAAGCAACTTGCATCCCGGCTTGACAAGCACTACAAATCTTGTTCTTGTCAAATGTGACATCCTTCACGCCGGTCACCATCCCAAGCTTGAATGACTTCTTGAGTTTGCTCATCCCTATGTGCGCTATGCGTCGGTGCCATAGCCAACCCAAGCTTGTCTTAGTGAAGAGACAAGTGGTCAAGCTAGCATTCTTGTTGGAGAAGTCTACTAGGTAGAGGTGTCCATGCCGAAATCCTTTGAAGACTAGTTCTTGGCTTTTTTCACTACTCAAAACAACATCATTTTTGCTAAAAGTGCGCGTTAGTCCAAGATCAAATAATTGTGCAATAGAAAGTAAATTAAAACTAAGTGACTTAACGTACAATACATTGAAGATGGATAAGTTATTTGAAATAGCAATCTTACCTAACCCAATTACCTTACCCTTAGAGTTATCACCAAAGGTGACTTGTTCATGATTGCCGAGGTTTTCTATAGTGGTGAACATACCATCATTGCCGGTCATATGTTGAGTGCACCCGCTATCGAGTACCCAATGCTTTCCTCCGGCTTTGTAGTTCACCTACACACATGAATTCAATTTTTGACTTTAGGCACCCAAGCCAACTTAGGTCCTTGTATGTGTGATACAAGTGTTTTTGGGGCCCAAAGTTGCTTGGGGAGCTTCCCCCTCATGCACTTCATGTCTTCGCCAGTGAACCTTGCCTTCACCTTGCAATCTACTTTACTCAAGAGATAATAATGATCATTGAAAGTAGATTTGTAGTTAGTAGGAAATTTTGGAGAAGGTCGGTTAGGAAGAGGACATTCCCTTGTGTGGTGACCGGTGACCTCACAATGTTGGAAATAAGAACCAACTTCCTTGATGAAGCTTGTTCTAAGCTCAGGTGAGGGCACCTTTCCTTTGTTAGGCACCGGGAAGGATCCAAGTCCTCTCTTTTTGAAGGCCTTTGCTTGTTGGGTGAGGATTTCCTTGTGTTTGACTTCCCCTTTTGAAAGTCTAGCCACACTAGTGCGGAGACTCTCAATTTCTTCCAACAAGTCCTTCTCCCCAGTGTTCTCTTTCAAAGGCAAAGACTTGTGCAAGACATTAGTGGCATGAGAAGTAATGGATATCTTATCATTAAGAGTTTGTGTCTTCATAATTTTTAACTCTTGATCAAGCACATCATAAGCAAGGTTAAGTGTTTGATGCTCTTGGATTAACTCATTGTGCTTTCCCAAGAGTGCTTGGTGGGCTAAGTCAAGCTTATGATGATCTAGCTTGATTTGAGCCTTATCCTCCTCAACTTGCTTGACATGGGATTTGAGCGTGTCATGCTCTTTGAGTATGCTTTCTTACTTGTCAAGCAAATCAAGGTTAGCACTCTCAAGCTTAGCACGAGTTCATTCAAGAGCCTTAACCTTACTCTTTTCCCTCTTAATGATAGTGTGATATTCATTTATTAAATAAGTTAAATCATTGGGGGAAAGCTCATCATCGCTAGAGTCGTCACATACCTTGGTGTTACCTTTCACCATGAGGCACATGGGCGGTGGATGAAGAGGTGAGTCATCATTGTTGGCAATGGCGAGGCCGACCAAACTTTCTTCTTCCACTTCATTTTCTTCATCACTTGTTTCTTCGTCGGTGACCCATTCATTTGCCTCACACATGAACACCTTTTGTGGGCCATTTCTCTTCTTTGTGAAGAGTCTTGTCTTCTTGCTCTTGTCATGTTTCCTCTTCCCAAAGGATCATGGTTTGGGTTTGGCCTCTTCTTCATCATCTTCACTATCTTCAAGCTTGCGATGCTTGCTCTTGTGGTTCTCTCTTCTTTTGTCCAGTTTTTGGACAATCATAGGAGATGTGGCCTTGATCACCACAATTGTATCAAGTCTTGTGATCATCTCTCCTTGGTAGAAACGCTTTCTTCTTGGGATCAAATGTGTATCCCTTCTTAGTAATCTTGGAGTTCAAGCGTGAGAACTTTCTCATCATCAATGCAAGCTCATCATCATCATCTTCACTTGATGCTTGCTCTTCTTCACTTGAGCTAGGCTCAACCACCTTCTTCTTCTTGAGGCTAGTTTTCTTGGTGGAGGCCTTTAGAGCAATCGTTTTTGAAGATGATTGCTCCATCATTCCAAGTACACTCATCTCATGAACGTGAATTTCCCCAATGAGCTCCGAAACTTCAATGTGGTCAAGAGACTCCTTTTGAAGCATGGAGTTGATGATGTTGTACTTTGGCTTGGGAAGGAGCATGAGGATCTTGCGGTTGATGAGTCCCTTGCCAAGAGAAGCAATGTCAAGAGCATTAATTTCTTCAATAAGTACATTCAAGCGAGAGAACATCTCATTGACATTTTCATGAGGTAGCATCTTAAATTCATCATATTTTGCTTTAAGCATGTGATATTTAAGTTCCTTGACTCGAGAAGAACCCTCATGAATCTCTATTAAGCAAGCCCAAATTTCACAAGCTTTTTCTTTGCTAGCAATCCTAGCAAACACATCTTGACTATTACATTCATAGATTGCATTCCTAGCTTTAGCATCCCATTTAATTTGATTACCAACATAGTTGTGTTCTCTAAACCCCGCGTGGGTCGCTTAACATACTTCGGGAGCAATAGCCTCTAGGTAAGTGCGCATGCGTTCTTTCCAATAGGCAAAGTTCTTGCCCTCGAAGATAGGAACCGAACCCCCAACCTTGGCCATTTTAGCTCTCTAGCGGTGAAGCTAGAATGATCCTATGAGCAACCTTGCTCTGATACCAATTGTAAGGATCGAATGCCCAAGAGGGGGGGTGAATTGGTCTTCTTTTCAAAAACCTAAGCAATAAAACTTAATTTCTAAAAGCCCAATTCTCTACGTAAATGATCTATGCATTGAAGTAAATAGCAACTTCGCGGTATATAAAATGCATAAATGTAAGGGAGAGGAAGAGGATGCAAACCCCCGAGGAGACACGAGGATTTATCTCGTGGTTCGGCAAGATCGTCAAGATCTTCCTACATCCACGTTGTGGCACCCACCAAAGGGTATAGCCACACCCAAGTCACCGAGACTAGGGATCTTCACTATTCTTCTCCGTTTGCCAACCTTGGCAAGGTGGAGCTCAAGCCTTGTACAACTTTGATCCTCCGGGCTTCCACAAACCTCTTGGCAAGCTCCGAAAGTCTCTCTCAGTTACAAACACCAAGGGACACTCCCTTAAGGCTCTCACTACCCTAGAGATTCCACTCACCAATAATGGAGGCACACAAGCTCTCTCTCTAGCTAGTTCTAGCCTATCTCTTGGTGTGTAAGTGATCTAAATGATGTAGAAGTGATGGCTATTTGTCTTGAATGCTTGTGGATGTGTAGATTATGTCTAGTGATCATGACTTGTCGATTTGATAGGTTTAAGGGGTATATATAGCCAGCCTCCACGAAATAGCCGTTGGAAAAGTAGGTTGACAAAACTTCTCTGCGAACACCGGATGATCCGATGTCCCCTCTTCACTTATCATCAGTCAAGTTCACTTTAGCTGACGTCATTGTGTCAGATATGACCGTTGTTAGACCGATGTTACACTTGTCTTCTCATCGGATGATCCGGTGGCTCTTCCTCCATTATTGGCTCAAACTTGATGCTTACTGGAGTGATTGACCGATGTGTATATTGCTGTACATCGGATGATCCGGTGCTACACTTGGTCCAAGGATATTGCAAACTGTACTGATGGACCGATGTAGCTTAGCCCTTAACATCGGATGGTCCGGTGAGTGCTTTGTTCTGAGGTCTTCTTCTTCTGCTAAACCAACTCGACCGACGTGTTGTTCTCTGGAAACATCGGTTGATCCGGTGAGTTGATTTTGTTTGCTTCGAGTTGTTCCTAAGTGATTCTTTTGAACTTTGATCGATTGACCTCTTAGACATTTGTTGGAAATGTGCTTCTGATGATTGTCAAGCATTAAGTGTCATCAATTGTGGTTGAATGACTTTGACATAAGAGCTTTTACTTCGTATCTTCATATCATTGATTTGATCTCATAAAGTGATTGTATATGGGTCTCCAATGATTAGTAGTTGATATTGATGTTCATATAAATTTCGTTTGATTGAGTGATATGGGAGACCTTGCATCCACAAATTCATTAGTAAAATCCAATGGTTGTCATTAATCACCAAAACCATACCTCATGGGGGCCTAGATGCTTTCACATGTGTCGGGAGCTAACCATCACTCTCTATCATAGAGAAAAAGTTTGCATAAGTAATATTACTATGTAGGCATTCAAAGATCTGACTATTGGAAACCCTAAGAGGATTCCATTTCAACATCTCTTGGCCAAGGAGTAAATTAGGATGGTTGCTACCTATCGGAAATTAAGCTCGAAGGTCAATCATAACTATACAAGGATGGAGATAACTATACAATTCACAAAGAAAAGGATGGTTGCTACCTATCGTAAATTAAGCTCGAAGGTCAATCATAACTATACAAGGCTGGAGATAACTATACAATCATAACTATACAACTCCATGATTTTCATGCATAATACCCTCTCGAAATTACTTAAAAACAAAGAAGAAGAAAAGAGGAGTAGAAGACAAGGCTACAAGAAAAAGAAAAATGCATGCTCATGTACAAGAGCATGAAAAAAAGAGAGAATAAATAGCCATGTTTCATCCTCACAAAAAGAGACTGCATACAAAGGAGTCATCTTCATATTACCACTCCACAAATATTTCATCACACTTGCACAAATTTTAATCATAAGTATGATTAGTTTACTCCAAAGGCTTACTCTTTTGACTTAGCAATATATGTTTTGCAATTATGCCTACTCTTGATCCCTACCAAGCTCCACATACAAGCCTTATTTAGATGTAGCACAAGAAAGGTATTGCCTTGGTGAGGATACAAATACCACTTCTCACATAGGAGTGATTGAGTGCATTGATTGAGGAACTTAATTTCAAACACCATTTGAAATTCTACAGAAATTTGAGTAGAACTCATATATTAGGTGATGCATGCTCATTTTGCTGTTCTGTCCTTCAACCACCCAAAGAAAGGATGAAGCATAAGCCCCATAAAAACTAAGAAAAAGGGTGAGGTACCATAGCCAATTCATTCAATACAGGATAAAATACTTTGTTGTGCACTTGGTACTTTTGCAAAATAGGGCATCGTATCAACTCCTGATCAACAATCTAAGTCCTTATCTTTACTTCGGGACGAGCAAAGGGTAAAATTGGGAGAGTTTGTTGGCGGTCGTTATATACCAATTTCGACCATCAATATAACTCAATTATGTGGGGTAATTAATTTTTATTACACACATTATAGTTAGAAATAACCTAGTTCCACTTGTACTTGGAGAATTTGGTGCAAGCAGGTATTTTATACATAATTGAAACAAGGGGATGGATGCTAAAGAATTATTTCCCAACCAATCAGATGTCGACACGTTCCAACACATTGATCAAATGGCCCACTTACAAGAGTATTTGAGGAGATTCAATGGCGTACCACCCATAAATAGTCATGGGACCCAACCGTCATCCACCTGGAGAAAGCACAACCCATTTGGAGAGTTTACCAGTTCAACCGAACAGGTTGTTAGGCTGACCTGATAGCTCCTCCAAACCCGGTCAGCTTCCACGTATTGGCTCCTCCTGGCTTCCTGAAGTCGTTGATGACTAATTCGCGCGCTTTTGGTGGCGGGAACTGACCCTTCTCCAACTATAAATAGGACCCCTAACCCTTCACTTCGACACACACCACTTGAGCATCCTTCTATTGTATACACTAGTTCTCCTAGTTCCTCAGTGGAGGTTAGGCTGTATAGAGGAGCCATTGGTCTCAAGTCCAAATTGGGAGGGGTATGGCCCATGTATATTTTCTTATATTTGTGACTTTATGCATAATAAAGATATTATCCTTAGTCTTCCTTTATACATATGCTTGGATGACACGTTTCTTGTTTGATTGTGGATTCCATGTATGTAGTAGGAATAGTCTTTTATAATCATGTCGTAATGTTATTATACTATCATCATAAACTCTATAAACCCCCTCTATAGTCTAACTAGTTATGATATGATCATGTTAATATGAATAACTTATGCTATGTCTCAACATTGGTTCAACAATGTTTAGATTAGTCATTGCCTTAGAGAGGTATTGTACTCGAGCCTCTAAGGTATTTACTTAGTATGCTAGCATGGTGTTACGTTAGTCATTGCCTCTAAGTTATTTACTTAGTAGGCAGCGTTGGATGTCTCGTAGACCCACAGGTTGAAGAGGTAGGCAACAGGTGATGATAGTCCTATCCGTCCTTTGTAATCCTCCACGTTCGGCTATGCAACAGCCTCTTGGCGGGACATGCCCTAGTATTGCTAGGGGTAAGTTCGTGACCGATGTGTTGAACAACTTAGCATAAGGATTCACCATTGAAATGCTCATTAGTATCTAACCTAGGCTATGTATATGTATATTATAAGCATTTTAGGAGTAACTCCCCAACTCTTAGTCTAATCTCCATTAGGACCTATCTGCCCTCTAAATACGTTGCTTATGTGTGTGTCACAGTACCCATATTATCCACTTATCCCTGTCTTGCTAATTGATTAGTATCTCATATCTTGATCATAAGAGTAGTATTTACTTTACTCCATTGTCTTCATTTGGGATATACGATACCCTTGGGAACACTCATGGGTGAAATGCTACAATGGTATCCTCCGTGCACTTGCGGGCCTCATCTCTTACTAGAGATGATATGTGGTGTTAAGAACCGTCAACAGTTATTAAGCAATAGTAGTAACCTAATAACATGTATTAAATCATAATTGCATCATTCATGCATATCATGACATATTGAGTACTATATGAGCATTTCTTTATTGTCATGCTTGTTTCACATGTTTGTTGCGCGGAATAGAAGGTAACGCTCTAGAAGGTGTTTACGAAGACCTTCAGCACAATAACATTGAAGCTCTCGATCCCAGCCAGCAGGGCAAGGCAAGTGTCCTAGACCATAATTATCCTGTTTTCGAATGTTGTGTTTGCAAAATTTTATGCTTGTGTCAAATTGATGGGAAACTCATGAATAGGTGTTTACTAGATTTGTATACCCATCCTTGTTGCTTGGGATATAATGTAGAGAGTCGGGAAGGGTATTTTTCTAGTTTTGCTCTGCTTTGCTTAATTGTGATTGGGAATAACCAAACGATTTAATTATCAACCGCCAAGCATATGAACTATATTTGTCGGTATCCTAGAAACCGTACACCCCTTGAGGTTATAAAGATCTCAAAGGAAAATCATCTACTTGGTTTGAAGACCCTCGAAGGCCCACATGTCAGACATAACCGGACCCGCTTCTCCAACATGGTTAAACCCTGGATCGCCACGTGTACTACCAAACCGGAGCTACCGCCCACAAGGGGGAAGCTCCGGACCATGTACCGAAATAGCACCCCCAGACTTAGCCCCTGACCGAGAGAAGCTCCGGACCTGACACGTGTCGGGTAGTCCCGAAGCTACCTGTTTCCCACAACAAGCTCCGGAGCTGCCACGTGTCCGATCGTCGGATCTTCAGCTTCTAACCTCCGGAAGACTCCGCAACGGCTCCGGATCTTCAAAGGAGAACCAAGGACTTCAAGACCTGATTAAGTGTCATTAATGCCATATTAATGACACTTGAACGACGATCTTAACACCAGTAACAGTGCTGTCAAAGCCCGTTACAGGATCATTAAGAGCAATTAAACGTGTATCAATACTAGTAACCGCTGGGGCCACATGTCGGGCCAGGCTAACCTGTAACGGCCTGCCCTTGTACTATAAAAGGACAAGCCGACGATACACATGGGGGAACACACACATACACGTGCCTCATACGCTCATCACAAGCTCATACTGCTAATACAACACCAACACACCCGTGGAGTAGGGTATTACGCTCAGGCGGCCCGAACCACGTAAATTCTTGTGTCTCCTGTGTCAATTCTTATTCACCTTCTTGAATCTCCGCGCGCCCACACCGAACATCAAACTCCCCTATCACTTTACTAGTGTAGGGAGATATGCCGGTTCCAAACCACCGACAGTTGGCGCACTAGGTAGGGGAGCGCCTGAGATTTTGAGAATGGTGAACTCTGCTGCTGGATCATCCAACGGCCAACCTGTTGCTCAGGCTATTGGGGGCAATCCCTCCAACAGGCAGCCACCAGCAGGAGCCTCAGCACCAGCAGGAGTCACACTCCCACCACCACCGTCTCCTCCAGCAAATCATGCTGGGCAGCGTGATGGTGCACCGGCGTCAATAACTGCGTCGGCAAATCATGACAATCCGGAACATGCGCTTCATACAGCGCGTGCTCTTCTCCAACGCCCACCACCTCCGGATGCATCTCGGGATGCACTGGAGCAGTGGAGGGCTGATGTGGAGCATTTGGTTGCAGCAGCAGCCGAACGCCTCAGCAACCAGGGTCCTCCTCCTTCAGGAAGAGCCCCGTCGCAGCAGCGGACTTTGTCTGGAGGACTTGGTCCACACGTCTCCAATAGCAGGAGACGTGCTGTGTCACAACAAGTGATGTCGTTACCCTCCGGGGCACGACGCACTCACACGATATCCAGGCTTTCGACTCACGACCTCCGGGCGGAGCTTGATCGCCGATACCGCTAGCAGGACGGCCGAGTCCATATTGAGCGTGCCCGTGAAAGACGGGAAGCTCAGGACATTTCTACTCCTGAAGGAGTAGGAGGAGGCTGTTCAGCCTTGGCCATGCATCTGCGCATGGTTAGATGGCCACAGAAGTTTCGGCCTCATCTGCCTGAAAAATTCGACGGGACTGTCAATCCCGCCGAATTTCTGCAGATATACTCCACTGCAATCTTGGCAGCTGGAGGAAACAAGGCCGTGATGGCAAATTACTTTCCAGTGGCCTTAACTGGGACTGCCAGGTCCTGGTTTATGAGCCTTCCACCCAACTCTATCAATAGTTGGGAGGAGCTGTGCCATCAGTTCACTGCCAACTTCGGGAGTTCGTACACCCGGCCAGGCACTGAACTGGATCTTTTTGCGGTCGTGCAAAAAGGGGGAGAATCCTTGCGGTCATTCATCCAGAGGTTCTCTCAGGTACGAAACACTATCCCTTCTATCTCTAGCGCCTCTATCATTGTGGCATTCAGATAGGGTGTACGGGACAAGAAGATGTTGGAGAAGCTGATGATCAAGGAGATCACCAGCGTCACGGAACTCTTCAGCTTGGCAGACAAATGTGCCAGAGCTGCGGAGGGCCGTGAAATGCACTCCAAACAAACCTCGGAGGGTCACAAGAAACCCTCCAAAGAAGAAGCCGCTACCTCCGGGAGTGGCAAGAAGAAAAAGAAGACCAACGACAAGAAGATGCCGTCGGCCGGCACATCCAACGTTGCAGCTGCTGCAGCTCCGGGTGGCCGGCGGCCACGCCCCGTGAAGCGACCTCGACCGTCTTCTGAAGACGGTCGAAAACCCAAAGTGTGGTGTCCCATTCACAAAATAGGCAGCCACAGTTTGGAAGACTACCGGGAGGTCCAAAACCTTGTCGAGCGCTACAACAAGCGCCGGGAAGAATCTCCTTTCCGATAGAGGGAAGGAAAGCAAAAAGTTGACGAAGCTTCGGCTGAAGAGGAGTTAGGGTTCCAGGATCCCAAAAAGGTCCTGAAGGCCATCTACACCTCCGTCAACGATGATTCTGACGTCTCTGACAACGAGCGTCGGAAGACCATGAACACCATTTTTGGTGGATCATGGGATATCACCTCCCTTCGCGTCATCAAGACTATGCGTCGGGATATGGCCGCTGTAGCTCCTATAGTCAGGTCGGAACCCCATCGAAAGTGGATGGACACAGCCATCACTTTTGATGCTTCGGATTGTCCTCAGAGCATGGTTAGAGCAGGACAGTTACCCTTGATGGTATCTCCTACCATCAACAACATCTAGCTCCACCACGTCATGGTAGACGGAGGTTCGGGGCTTAACCTCATCAGCTTCGAAGCTTTCACTAAGCTTCAGCTCCGACCTTTGGATCTCCACCCCTCTCGACCTTTCTCCGGAGTAGGTCCTGGAGCCATCACCCCACTCGGAGCTATTACTCTCCCTATTACCTTCGGGACACGGGAGAAGTACCGCACCGAGAAGTTGGTCTTTGACGTTGCGCATATCAACTTACCCTTCAATGCCATCTTGGGTAGACCTGCCCTGTACAAATTAATGGCGGCTGCTCATTATGGCTATCTGGTGTTGAAGATTCCAACGCCAGTAGGCGTTCTCCGGATCCGCGGAGATCGCACCGCCGGAGTAACTGCCCCGGAAGAGCTTCATGCGCTCACCACGGCGCAAGAGGAGGACTCCAGGCAGGAGAAAGCTCCAAAACCCCCGAGCATTCGTCAACGAGGCTCGACTTCTGCACCTCGAGTGCAGCCAAGCGGCGACACCGACATTCCTGTCAAAGTCGTCCAAATTGGTTCCGATGCCGCTCAAACCACCCGTATATCAGGAGGATTGAACGACAAATAGGAACTCGCGCTCATCACTTTCCTCCGGGCTAACGTCGACGTGTTTGCTTGGCAACCGTCACAAATGCCTGGGATCCCCAGGGAAGTGATTGAGCACAATCTGAAGATCTACCCCGATGCTCGGCCTGTGCATCAGAAGCCTCGGAAGCAATCCGTAGAGCGACAGAACTTCATCCGACAATAAGTAAAGAAGTTGCTCGAAGCTGGATTCATTCGAGAAGTCTTCCATCAAAAATGGCTGGCAAACCCAGTCGTTGTGCCCAAGGCCGGCGGGAAGCTTCGGATGTGCATCGACTACACCACACTAAATAAGGCATGTTCAAAGATCCATTCCCACTACCTAGAATAGATCAGATAGTGGATTCCACCTCCGGGTGTGAATTACTGTGTTTCCTAGATGCATATTCCGGATATCATCAAATCAGGATGTCTAGGGAAGATGAAGAGCATACTTCATTCATCACAGTAGATGGATTGTATTGTTACACAGCCATGCCCTTTGGTCTCAAGAATGCAGCTTCAACTTTTGTACGAGCTATGTACAAAACTTTTGAAGAACTTATTAGAGACATAGTGGAAGTATACGTCGATGACATCGTGGTCAAGGTCAGGAACAAGGAGTCACTCCTTGACACCTTGCAGGCTGTCTTCGACAAGCTGCGGGCCACCCGCACAAAGCTAAACCCAGACAAGTGTGTCTTCGGGGTTAGCTCCGGAAAACTTCTTGGTTTCCTGGTAAGTCACCGGGGCATAGAAGCTAATCCGGCGAAGATTAAGGCCATTGAAGACATGCGGCCACCAACCCGCATCAAGGACGTTGAAAAATTAACTGGATGTCTAGCAGCCCTCAGCCGGTTCATCTCAAGACTGGCAGAACGGGCACTTCCCTTCTTCATGTTATTGAGGAAGTCCGGACCATTCCAATAGTCTGAAGAAGCAGAAAAGGCATTCCAGGTGCTGAAACAGTTCCTCACCACCCTACCAATTCTGGTAGGTCCAAACCCTGGTGAGCCTTTATTGCTTTATATTTCATCTACTGACGAAGTCGTCAGCATGGTTCTGGTTGCGGAGAGACCAGAACTACCCCATACTCAGGAATCCAGACCCCTTCGGGAGGGTCCTGAGGTTCCTGAAAGCGAGTCTGGGTCCCAGCTCCCAGATTCGAACCCACAAGAAGTCGCTTCAGGAGACCTAGACCCCTCCGGGAGGGTCCAGGTCACTTCTGAAGAAGCTCCGGGTTCATCCAGCCAGAACCCGGAGGTCCCTGAAGAAAATCCGGACTCCTCCGAGAGGATCCGGTTCAGTGAAGAGGAAGCTCCGGACCCCTCTGGGAGGGTCCGGACCATTCAGCGCCCAGTGTACTTCATTAGTGAAGTACTACATGATGCCAAGACTCGATACCTAGAAGTGCATAAGCTGCTCTATGCAGTTCTTATTGCCTCCAGGAAGCTTCGCCATTACTTCCAAGCTCACAAAGTCTCACTGGTGACCTCTTACCAACTTCGAGCAATTTTGCATAATCCCAATTCAACTGGGAATATTGCAAAGTGAGCAGCGGAATTGGCTGAATTTGATCTTGAATTTATTTCAAGCCAAGCAGTCAAGAGTCAAGCATTGGCAGATTTTGTGGCAGAATGGACTCCCTCTCCATCAAACCCTGGGGGGCCCAGTGAGCAGAAGACGGAGCATCAAGCTCCAACCTTCACCGAGCCTCACTGGACCCTCTACTTCGACGGCTCCATGCAGAAGAAGGGGGCCGGAGCTGGAATCCTTCTCCTTGCACCGACTGGGGAGAAGGTGAAATACATGGTACACCTTGCTTTCAAGGAAACCAACAACATGGCAGAGTATGAAGCACTCATCTACGGACTAAAGGTGGCACTGTCATACGGTGTTAAGCAATTGCTGGTCAAGGGAGATTCACAGCTCATCATTAAGCAGGTGAAGGGTGAATGCTCCTGCGATAATCTCCAGCTAGCCGCTTACCTCCTTGAAGTCCAGAGGCTTCAGAAGGACTTTGAAGTCCTAAATCTCCACCATGTTCAGCGTGCCCACAACGCTGAAGCCGACGAACTCTCGACGAAAGCGTCAACCGGAGCTCCAGCTCCAGACGGAACTTTTGTCCGGAGATTGTTGAAACCCACAGCTCAGCCTACCGAACTGAGCGAAGGGGGCGAGATCAGCATCCCGAAGCTGACGGTCCCGATGGCCCTGTTACCATGGCAGCCATCAAGGGTCGTAGGTGCTGCCGGAAGCTCCGAGCAACCCAGCACGCATGACTCAAATGCTCAAGTTAGTTCCGATGCATGGATCTCGGAGATCTGGAACTACTTGAAAGACAACAACCTTCCTGACGACGATGTATCACCGGGTAGTCAGATTGGCTAAAAGATACACGTTGGTAGAAGGGGATCTCTACCGGCGCGGTGCCAACAACATCCTAATGCGGTGCATCACAAGGGAAGAAGGCTGCGAGCTCCTCGCAGAAATCCATGGAGGCGAGTGTGGGAACCACGCGTCTTCCCGCACGCTGGTTGGTAAAGCCTTTCGGCATGGCTTCTACTGGCCTACAGCACTCCAGGACGCAACTGAGCTGGTGAAAAAATGCAAAGCATGTCAATTTCATGCAAAGCAAATTCACACTCCGGCTCAGCCCTTACAAATGATACCTCCTACATGGCCCTTCGCTGTGTGGGGGATGGACATCTTGGGACCTTTCCCAAGAGCCGTCAGAGGTTACAAGTTCCTTTACGTCGCCATTGACAAGTTCACCAAGTGGCCGGAAGCAACTCCAGTTGTGACAATCAACAAGCAATCTGCTATCAACTTTCTACAGTCCATTGTATGCAGATTTGGAGTCCCAAACAAAATCATCACTGATAATGGGACCCAATTCACAAGCTCCGCATTCCAAGGATACTGCGAAGACCTCGGCATACAAGTTTGCTACGCCTCCGTAGCCCATCCAGCCAGCAATGGCCAAGCCAATAGAGCAAATGCTGAAATCCTTAAAGGACTTAAAACGCGCACTTATGAGCGCTTGAAAAAACATGGAGCCAACTGGATCGAAGAGCTTCTGACCACTCTATGGGCCAACAGGACATCTCCAAACCGGTCAACCAGAGAAACACCCTTCTTTCTGGTGTACGGAGCTGAAGCAATCCTTCCTCCGGAAATCACCTTGGGTTCACTCCGGGTCCGGACCTTCGACGAAGCCGCGCAGGACCGGCTCCGGCGTGAAGACCTAGACCTCCTTGAGGAGGGAAGGTTCCAAGCAGCTGTTTGGAATGCCCGATATCGCCAAGCTCTACGGCGTTATCACCAGCGGCACGTACACAACCGAAAGCTCGAGGAAGGTGATCTGGTGCTACGGAGAATACAATCCAGAGAAGGGTTAAATAAACTCTCCCCTGGCTGGGAGGGGCCCTTCCGAGTGATTAAAGTATCCCGTCCCAGAAGCGTTCGCTTGGCTACCGAGGATGGGACACCTCTCCCAAACCCTTGGAACATCGAGCACCTCCGTAAGTTCTACACTTAATACCACGGAGGTGAGTCTTGAGTAACTTGAGATGTATGTTATAGAGTCATTGTACAGAGTCGGGTAGTTCCTCCGGGAGAGCAGCCGGACCTTTCCCGAAAGGTCCACAAAGCTCATGCAACGCTTGTCACAGTCTCAGGACTAAAAGTGTGGCTTACTACCCTGGGTCAAACGAGAAATGAAACACCCTTAGCCTGGTTCCGTACCCTAAGAGTGTACTTGTTTCCCCTGTACCCCGGACCTATAATGAAAGACATTTTCATGTGAAATAGACTCCACGTGCATTTATTTTGTGCAGGCTCAACATTTTTATTTTTCTCATTCTTGTTTATAACAAAGACGTGCAATTTTTAAGAAATTTTAGTTCGACCGGTTTATATACGATTCGAGTTGTATTGTCAGTTCTTTTGGATTCAAATATCGTTCATGGCCAACTCGTCTGAAAGCCGCCAAGCCAATCTAGGGCTGGAGTGTGCTATCGACTTAGCCTGGTCAATCACCCTAAGTATGCAACTTTACCTACACCTCGGCAGGCCGAAGTAAGGCGGGTCCGTGCACAGTTGGATCTAGAAGAAAAGACAACACATACAGTTGTATTTACAATCGCGTTTGACTTAAAATCTTCTTGAGAGTCATAAGCCGCGACGAAGTTATAGACAAGAAACAAATTTTACTATTTTTCTTGGCTTAAGTGTGCAGGAAAAATAAAATCTACGTTGATGGAGAAAAGCCGGAGCTAACTAAGCTCCGACTCCCCTAAGGGGGCCAGCCGTCGACGCTAAATAAAAGATGGTGAGAAGACCCTGTAAATGGAGTCTGCTGCCAACAAACTAAGTGTTGGCAAAGGTCACTGCCGGAGCTACTCAGCTTCGACACCCCGGAGGACTAACTATCGGTGCTCTATGTGTTGATAGAGGCTATTGACGGAGCTACTAAGCTCCAGCGATAGACAATGCCGGAGCTTCTAAGCTCCGACAACCTAAGGGGGCCTCCACTATCGAAGACTTCGAGCCTAAATTCTACAAGTTCAGAGCAAAAGAGTCTTCAACAATGCACAATATCCTCTTGGTACATGTTCACAATCAAATTGTGTACATCTACCAGGGGGCCAAGTGAATATAAGAGTGTTGAAGACAAAAAGTGAAATTCGCAAAATTTGGGGATTTCATTCATCTGGAGACAAGAGATTACATCTGGAGACAAGAGATTACAAAATTGAGGAAGAAGAAGAGAAAGTACAAGTGAGAATTACAGAGATGGCCCTAGACCCTATGGAACAATTGGGTGACCTTCTGGGAAACCTCCGATACGCTGGCTCGGGTAGCTTTGCCTTCTCCTTCGACGGGGCCTTCAAGCACCGGGTCCAGAGGAAATTGAGAGTTTCGGCTGGTGTAGCACGTCAGCACATATTCTGCGACGTTCTTCGCCAGGGATTGCCCCTCAACCTCCAGTTGGTCCGCGATGACATTGCCCACCTTGGAGAGCTTGCTACCTGCTGTGCTCAACGCCTGCAGCGCTAGGTCCGGCTCCGGCTCCGGATCATCTGGGCGCACGGGGCTGAAACCCATCGGTGTCAGCGCGTCGTTGGCCTTACCTAGGAACTCCCAAATCTGTAGGGAGTCCGCAATCCTCAAGCCCTTCATCTCTTCCAGGGATCTCCTGGCCGCCGTCAGTTCGGAATTCTCACGGGCGAGGCGCTCAACTTCTTTGGCGTTTTGCTGAATCTTTTCAGCAACCCGCCTTTCGAGTTTTCCGAGCACCTCCTCCCGGAGGTGGATCTTGTTCCGGCGGTCAACCAGGTCCTTCTCCCTACCCCTCACTTTCTTCTCCCGGGCAACAAGGGCACACTCTTGTTCGTAGAGTTCTTACCCTTGCACCCAGGTCTTCTCCTCTTCCTCTTGGCGGCGCTCTTCCAATTTCTTAGCGCGCTCATCGAGGCCCATGTCAGCCAGAGCTACTTTCTCGGCGAGCTCCTCTTCCCTCCTCAGGACATCATCCCGCAGCTCAAGGAGTTTCTGCTCTTCATCCTCGAGCCGTTTCTCCCTCTCTTCAAGTGCCTCTCGGCGCTTGATGAGTGCGGTGTTAATGGCCTCAAGCTGTTCGTGGAGTGCATCGGCCGCGTTATTGGCAGCTTTGGCCTGATCGTGGATCTCCCGGGATTGAGCGTCGAGGGCACGAGTCATACTCTCCCTGTCATCCAGCAACTTGCCCCAGTACTCCAGGCGGGTCTTCTCCCGTTTGATCCACTCTTTGTCATCCGCTAGCCTCGACTGCGCCAGCTTGGTCTCGAAGTAGAGCCGATTACGCCACCGCCTAAGGGTTTGGCGCTCCTCTTCAAGAGCCTTGCTGTCGTGGAAGAAGGCCAGTTGGACTTGACGCAGACTGGAACATGCATTGTCAATGGACAGCGACAACGGGATTGGCTCCGGACCTGCTGGGGTCTCCTCCGCTGGTTCCAGCGGGTCTTCAGATACAAAAATCAGGTCCCACTCTACAAGAGCAGTCCCCTGAGTCTCCAAGGCACTAGGGCCGTCCTCTGGGATGGCCTCAGTCGCCATCGAAGAAGACCCTGCCGCCAAGTCTTCGTTCACCCCCTCGGGCAGGGGGCCAGCGACTTCGCTTGTGCACTCCAGCTCGGCCGCAGGTACCTCCAACGTCGTCGCTTCCGGAGCAGGAGCCGCTACTGGCTCCGGTCTGGGTACCTCTTCCGAGGGAGGCTCGAGCTCCGTCACCTCTTCAACAACCGGCTCAGGAGCCAAAAGGTCTTCAACTTCAACCGGCCATGTGACTGGAGCTTCAACAATGACCGGCTCAGCAGCCGGTGCTTCGGAGGTAGCCGGCCCAACTGCCGGAACTACCTCGATTTTTGGCTCGCATGCCGGGGCATCAGCCGTCTCCGGCTCAACCGCCGGGTCTTCGACACTTTCTGGCTCAGAGGCCGGGATTACTATTTCCTCCGGCTCAACAGCCGGAGCTTCCATCATTGCAGCACCAAGACCCGGAGCTTCAACCTCCGAGACAGGTGCCGCTGGCGCATCTTCACTCCCGTGGTCCGACGCTACCACGGGAACTTCTGGGGATGAGTCGAGGTCCATGACCACGATAGCCGGCGCCGGAGCTGTCGCAGCTTCAGCCACCACTTGGGGCGGCACCGGGACAGGAGCAGAAGCTCCCACCCTCACCGTCTCCGACACTGTGGCTGAGGGTGGAGCCTCACTCCCCTTCTTGGGGACGCTGCAGATGATGAACGAAGAAAATTAACAAAAAGTTGCTACAATTAAAATAATTGTCCAAGGTAGAGATTAGAAATTACCTTGGGAGGCTTCCGCACCAGCTTGCGCGGAACCTTTTCCCGGGCGTTCTGGGCTGGCCATAGTCGGCGTAGAAGCTCCGGAAGGTCCCCCGGAACTTGTCGCGGTCGCGGGCGTTTCCCGGGTCGAGGCTCTCCTCGATCGGGAAGAACCCCTGGACCTAGAGGCCTCCACCAGCCCAGATGATGGAGTCATGCGTCCGGAGCTAACACCCCAGGAGGACCCTACTGCGGGGACAACCGCGCTCCGAGAGGACCCTACTGCAGGAACGGTCTCGTTCCGGGAAGACCCCATTACGGGGACAACCGCTGTGGTTGTAGAAGACCTTCCCCTCCGGGGAGAAGGAGCCGAGGCGGAACTAGCGGGCCTGACGGACCTTCCGTCGGCATGCTGCAGCTTCCTCTTCCAGCTCTCAGGTTCTTCCGCCAGGTCCTTGCCTTTGCCGACGACCTCAACCCTCGGCTTTGGGGCAGGAACAGAGCCATCTTCGGGCATTTCGGGGATCGCCACCCGGGTGGTTGATCTTCTCTCGACGACACCAAGGTCGTCAAGTACGGGCATCTTTCGCCGGAGCTCCCTGCTGAACTCCACTTCCACGTTCAGAGGGAGGAAGGCCAACGGGGGAGTCAAGTCATCACCGTCGACGTCGATGCCATGCTGGAATTTCTTGAGGTGGAACTCCAAGGTTTTCCCCACCATGTTGGACTTCATCCCGGTCTCAACCCGGTCATCGTCCATCACACTGTTGAGGGCCCAAGCGAGCTTCTCCCTCCTCTTCAGCGGCGCCCACCTGTTGACCAGGAAATTGCAAAATACCGCCTGAGGAGTCAATCCTCCCTCCACGCAATGGCGAATCCTGGTCAGAACAGGATAGAAGGCATCCGCCAGCACCGGAGCTTCAATCTAGATCGTTGTGTCAATGTTGGGGAGGCCTTCGGGCAGCTCCAGCTTCTTGTGCTCCTCCACCCGGATGACTATCCGGTCCTTCTTCCAGTCGTCCCACTTCCCAGAAGGGAACGACCGGAGGTACTTGAATGGGCACTTCTTGCGCTTCACGAAGTAGTAGAAGCCAAGGTACTCATTGCTCCTACCGGTGGTATGGACGGTAAAGAAGGTCCAGAAGAGCTCGATGCAGGGGGGAATGCCCACCCACATCTCGCAGAAATGGACGAAAATGGATACAAGGATAATGGAGTGGGGGGCGAGATGATACAACTGCAGACCATAGAAGTCTAGTAACATCAAGAAAAAGGAAGAAAAAGGTGGGATCAACCCCACCATGGCATACGAGGAGAAGTACACCATTTCGCCGAAGTGCTCCTTCTCGAACGGGAGCTCTCCACCGGCGCGGACCGAGCGGTTGAAGAAGTCCGAGGACCACCCCATGAGGGCCCGGACCATCTTCAAATCGCCGTCGGTCTTCAAGCGACTCTCGCGGAGACCCAACTCCATCGCAGCACAGCTAGGCAAGAGAAGAAAAGCGAAGCACAAGTTGGGAGTTTGATCGCAAGAACAGATGAGAGGCGTAAAGAACACACGACGGTGCGCACTTTCCTTCTTAAGTAAGCCCTCGCGACGCTCGGATGGAAACCGCAAGGAAGTCGAAGGTACCACCCAAAAATTTCACCCAGCCGATGACAAGCGGGCCCGGGACCACCCCGACAATCAAGTCGAGGTTCTTACCCAGGTGAACGGTTGTCATCAAGAGGCGGGAAGCCCAAAGGCGGCGGCCTGACAAGGCGCGCGAAACCATTACGGTTTTCGTATCGGGAACCGGCGACCTTCAATTGCGTGAGATCCGCACGCCAAAGATCTCATCTGCCGCACGCGGGATACGCCACGTAGTGAGGATTTAATTCCAAGTCCTTGCCAACGGCACCCTCAAAGACCCTTGAAGACTCAGTTCAAAGGTCGCGAAGATGGACCCACCTCCGACGGAATGACTTCCCCGGAGGTAGGTCCAGGGGGCCACTGTCGGTATCCTAGAAACCGTACACCCCTTGAGGTTATAAAGATCTCATGTCTCCAAATATTCAATGCATGTACCATGGTTGCAAGTTCCAAATCATGCGTTGGGTAATTCTATTCATGTTTCTTCAATTGCCTCGATGGGTAGGCGACCACTTGACATTCCTGCATAAGCACGCATCCAAGTCCTTGTCTCAATGCATCACAATATATGACAAAACTTTTTCTTACATCCGGCAAAATCAAAACTGGGGCTGTGGTTAACCTTTTCTTCAACTCCTCAAAACATTCTTGACAAGCTTGAGTCCATTGGAATGCTTTCCCTTTCATTAGCAGCTCCGTCATTGGCTTGGATATCTTGGAAATGTCCTTGATGAACCTACACAAATACCCAACCATCCCAAGAAAACTCTGAATCTCGTTCACATTCCGCCGGGGTTCCCATTTCAACACATCTCTCACTTTTCCAAGGTCAACCAATACTCCTCCTCCTGAGATGATATGACTCAAAAACGACACCTCCCTTAACAAAAACTGACACCTGATGAACTTGGCATACAACTGGTGCGCTCTCAATTTCTGCAACGTGAGCCTCAGCTGTTCCTCATGTTCCATCTCATCCTCTGAGTAGATCATAATGTCATCAATGAAAACCACTACAAACTTGTCCATGTACTGCATGAAAACCTTATTCTTGAGGTACATAAAATGAACAGGGGCATTTGTCAATCCAAAGGACATCACGGTGTACTTATAAGATCAATATCATGTCCTGAAAGCTGTCTTGGGTATGTCCACTGGTCTAATCTTCATTTGAATGTAACCTGACCTCAAATCAATCTTGGAGAAAACACAAGCACCCTTCATCTGATCGAACAAGTCTTCTATGTGTGGCAAGGTGTACTTGTTCTTGATGGTCACCTCATTAAGAGCTTGATAATCCACACACATTCTTTGGGATCCATCCTTATTATCCACAAAAAGAATAGGCGCTCCCCAAGATGAAGAGCTTTGGCAAAAAAAACCCTTCTCTTGTAGTTCTTGAATCTGCTTCTTGAGCTCCGCTAATTCCTTAGGAGGCATCCTATACGGCCTCTTAGCTATAGGTGCAGTTCCAGGTATTATATCAATAATAAATTCAATGTCTCGATCAGGTGGCATACCTGACAACTCACCGGAAACACATCCAAAATTTCGCACACCTCTGGAATCTCCTCAATTGCGACACCGTCCATGTGATTCAGCTGCAATTGCTTCGGTGCGTGTTGAGATGCTTCAAACTCTGTGGTGATCCCTTCCTCATTGGTCAACTTCACCGTCTTCGTGGCACATTCGATGACTTCATTGTGCTTCCTCAACTAGTACATACCATGTATAATGTCCAATCCTTGAGAATCCAAAACAATGAGGTTGGCGAAGAAGTCTACCCCGCTTATTCTAAGGCTTACTTTTGGACATACTATATTTGTCCTCATCTCTCCTCTGGGAGACTTAACCAATTGAGCAAACTTCATATGAGAGATAGGAAAACTGTACTTGGCAACATATTTCAATGCAATGAACGAATGCAATGCTCCAAAATCAAATAACATAGTCATCGGGTTGGAGTTTGCGAGAAAAATACCAATCACCACGTCATCCGCTTGTTGAGCATCCTCCATAGAGACATAGTTCACATTGCCATGAGCAAAATTCTGCTGTACACGGTTCCCTTGCGGCTGTCCTCCATTGGGTCTTGGGTTTTGCCTTAGCGCATTGATTCCTTGACCAAGGCCAGACATAGGACATTGATGTGCAAAGTGTCCAGCTTCTCCACAAGTATAGTACTCCTTTGCTGCACCAGAATTTTGACGAACTTGATTCTGCGCATTAGCACCGGAAAAGTTGGCACGAGGTGCATAAGGCATTGGAGGCCTAAGTGCTTGCATAACAGGGCGCTGTTGCACAGACTGTGTTGGGCACAATGCACAACCAGGGTGCTTCACAGGAGTAGAGGATTTGTAATATGGCGCATTTGGTGTCGCAAAGCGAGGGCACACATTACTTCCTTGTTACTGTCCTTGATATGGTTCCTTCCTCTTGTTGTCTTGCTCCATCTCACGGACCTTGTTCTTCACAACAATTGCTTTGTCCACAAGATTTTGGAAGTTGGCATAGTCACAATTCAGCAATTGTACTTGGATCTCATTGTTCAAGCCTCTCATGAACAAGTATTGCATCCTGCTATCCCGGCTCACATCCTTAGGCGAATACCTTGAAAGTTGAGTGAATTTCCTAATATATTCACCCACACTCGATCTTCCTTGCCTCAAATTCTCAAATTATTGCCTCTTCAAAATCATAGCACCCTCCAACACATAATGAGAACGTAAGCTCTCTTTGAATTCAGCCCAAGTAATTGTCTCTTGGTTCTCATGAGCATTGCATAAGGAATCCCACCAATCGGCAGCTGCTCCAACCAGTTGATGAGACGCAAATAGCACCTTCTCCTGGTGACTGCATTGGACAATAGCTAGCTTCTTCTCCACAGACTTGAGCCAATCATCAGCATTCATAGGGTCAACGGCTTGAGCAAAGGTTGGCAGCCTAGTCCTCATAAGTTGTCCTAACCGGTTATGAGGAGGTGGGGGTGGTGGTGGAGGCATGTGGGGCTGATTATTGTTGTTACCAGCCTGCAACTGTCCCATAGTTTGTATCATGGTCTGCATGAGCAGGTTTTGCATAGCCAAAAGGTGCTCAATATTGATAGCTCCCTGAGTAGGTCCTTGTCCATTGTTGTTCTGAGGTGCTCCATTATTCTCCTCGTCATCATCAGCATCCCTCTGGTTGCGAGTCCTCACCATCTGAAGAAAAGCAAGAGATAAGAATTTAGAAGACGTCCCCAACTATATGCATCAAGGGCAATGAAACTAAACAACTACTTATACAAGCCTATGTGCACATGTAAAGCATCCCAAAATCCCCTACTAAGCACACAAGCAAACAATATATCGCAAACAAGACACCAAACAAAAACACCTCGATTCTTGAGTGCTCCTATGTGCTTAAAGTGTCCATTCTATCTAGGTTGCGTCCTATGGTCAACCTGTGGCTCTGATACCAATTTGTGGCACTCGGTTCCAAAAATGAACCAAGTGAACGCATATGTGTGCCCAGGACATTCAACACACATACACGAGTGCATTCACAAAAGGATATACTGTAAATTAGCACAAAACAAGATTAATTAACTACTTTTATTACAGAATTCATAATATCCTCTAATACAAGCTCTAATGAATATTAATGACAAGTTTAAACTAATGCAGCGGAAATAAACTAATTAAGCAAACTAAGCATCTAAGCAGCATAAGCAAATAGGGTATAGCGCAGCTCCAATTAACTCCACAGGCAAAGCTGACGCCTGATACGGCCTAGAACTTCGCATTATCATCATTAAACTCCCAATCCTGACCTGCAACTATTGGTGGGGGAATTGCAAGGAATAGTACATGTCGTACTCAATAAGTGTGGAAAGTATGACATGTAGCTGATTCAAATGACAAAAATAATAAGGCTAATGTTGTAAAGTACATTAAAACATTTGAAAAGCAATATGTTATATGTATGTAAAGCAAACCCATCATAAACCATATAATTGTTATTATACCAGTCCATATTTTATTACCATCATCCATACACCAGATTTCACCATTACCATTAATCATATTCAATACCAGGATTTAATCCATAACCAGGCATAACCAGTACCAGACCATAACCATCCAAAATCCCCATTTCCCTCTAATCATGGAAGTTGTCCAGGTGCTCATAACCGGGAGCACGGCTATCATGATAGTTTTAATAAACTATGCAGAGTTTGCAGCACTTTACCCACGTGTTCGTGATTTCATCACGTTTATGTGACTAGAACTTGTATTATGCCATCTCACACTTCCATCGGTGTGTGGCCAAGAGATCACAAAATAGCCTTTAAAAAGGGATTACTAGCCTATTTAGACCCTACTGAAGTTCCACCGATGGCGATGCCTTCAACTGAGCACATCTTCAACCAAGGGCCCCCTCTCGTGCCATTCGGATCCCAGGATAGTCCCACCAATCATCAACAAACCCAATCGGACTACCCCTTCCCCGACCATCTTTAATGGTCCAGATAGCACTGGTAAAGCCCTAATTAATCAGCTATACCGCACCCATACATGGCCTCGTGGTGGCATTGTAGTCTTGGATTATTCTCGCATGAACCAGTCCTTAGATCTAAAGCAAGAAAACCACCATAACATTCAACCCATCCACATACCAGGCTCGATTAGATCACCCATTACCACATCATATTAGAAGTTCATGTTAATCATAATATCATAAATACATAAATAAGTTAAGTGTTATAGTTGTTTTCCATCCTAAAAAAATAAGCGGAGCAAAAAGGGTAAAAATCCCATCTCAACTCTCTACCATGTATTCCAGGTGACAAGGGTGGTCAAACAAGGCTAGTAAACTTCCTATCATAGGATTCCCGTCAAATTGACACAGGCATGCCGTTTTGAAAGCAAAACATTCATTTTAAAAAAGGATCAATATGTTCAAGGACACTTGCCTTGCTCTTGGGATTGATTGGGATCAAAGACTTCATACTCTTGTTGCTAGAGATCCTCTGCAGCACTCTCTAGCGCCAATTCGTCTAATCCGTGCAATAAACATACTGGACAAGAAATACAATCAAAGAGTCCACAAATATTACTCAATATGACTTCACATGCATGATTAATGCAAATGTGAAGCAAAACTAGTTAATAAGTTGTTAACAATGTTTATTAATAAATTTCAGTGGTTATTAAGAAGTCTACACAGACATGGAATTGATTCGATCTAATTTTGGAACTAATTCAATGCAAATTAACCAGGAAAATCGGACTAGTCCGCCAGAGATCAGACTAGTCTGCACTTCGTGGAACTAGCAAACTAGGGTTTTCTAGATCGACGTGAATATGGAGATTTGGGGTTGGATTCACGTATGTAAGAGGAAGTAGAAGGTATACCAGGATTCCAAGACTCCAAAGAATCAAGGGTATTGGAGGCAACACTTGGATCTTGACGATCTAGGGTTGATGAAGAACTTGATGTTGAACCGTTAATGAAGATGAAAACTTGATGGATATCTTGACCCTCTTTCGTTTCCTTCTCTTTTTCTTCTTGCTCTAGATCTCCTTCTCCCTCCTTGGTGGCGGCTATTCATGAGCTAGAGTTTGGGTGTGGTTGAAAAGTGGCAAATAGATGTCAAGCCAAGGGGTGGGGTTGTTTATATAGAGGTGGAGGGCTAGTGTTGGGTGGATTTCGGGTTTGAGATGAGTAGGGGTCGGTTTGGAGTCTCTAAAAGTGTTAGGCACGACGTCCCTAGGCACACTTAATGTAAAACCCAAGAAACAAGTCGTGAAACAAAAGATCAACTCGGAGTCGTGATTTACTAAACAAGTCCAAATAGGGTCGGACTAGTCCAAAGTTAGACAGAGTGAAATCAGACAAGTCCGGACTGGACATCAAGCATGTCCAAACTTATACAAAGGGGAAAACAGACAAGTCTGGCCAAAATTGAACAAGTTCGACTTTAGTCAGAGGGAAAACGGACAGGTCCGCTGCAAAACCGGACAAGTCCGGACACGTCCAGGGACTTAGCAAAATTTCCAAGGAATTGGAACACATGACTATTCCGCACTGGACCGGACAAGTCCGAAAGTGTACAGAGAGAAAAACAGACTAGTCCGTAGTGGAACAGACAAGTCCGATTGAGGTCAGAGAGAAATCGGACTAGTCCGCACCAAAATCAGACTAGTCCGCACTTCCAAGAAATTTTAAGTGTGGTATTTGTTTCTAATTCATTTTAAACTTGTTCCTATTTATGTTGCTCAATGTTAAACATATTTAATGATTGATGCAGGGCATGATGCATGAAAATGAGGGTGTTACACTAAAGGAGCTTTTGTGCCTTGTTCGTCCAACTTGTTTTGTTCAAGTCTTTCTCGTCGAGTTCCTGCACATCACGACCTTTCTTTGGTGATTTTATCATAACTCGAGTTTTACAGATCCGATTGACGTGATTCTTCGTGGGTTGTCTTCACAACTTAATTTTATATCATCTGTGAGAATTTCACGGTCATTGGATTTATGTTTTCTGATCTACACAAGTTTCTTTACAGTGTTCCAAAACTGTTTTTCTCGGGTAGGACAGATTGGCCTTTGTTTGATCTTTCGATCGTAACTTGAGTTTCTCTCGACAGATTTTCGTGATTCCTGTTGTGATGTCTTTATTACTGGATTCCTCTACAATTTATACTAGTTTTGTCACAGTTGACCATGTTTAGATTAGTCGCACACATTATTTCTTTAACGGATCACTTTTCTACATAGGGGTGTTTTCGTTGCTCCCGTTGAAAAGTTTTAATCTACCATTCACCCCCCTCTGGTATATTCACACATGCTCTTCGATTCTATAGCTAACTCTTTAGGAGACATCCTATACGGCCTTTTAGCTATAGGTGCAGTTACAGGTTTTAACTCAATAACAAATTCTATGTCTCGATGAGGTGGCATACCTGGCAATTCGTTCGGAAACGCATCCAAAAATTCACACAACAATGGAATATCCTCAATCGTGACACAATCCATGTGGTTCAGCTCCAATTGCTTCGGTGCGTTTTGAGATGCTTCAAATTCTATGGTGATCCCTTCCTCATTGGTTAACTCCACTGTCTTCGTGGCACATTCAATGACTCCATTGTGCTTCCTCAACTAGTCCATGCCAAGTATAATGTCCAATCCTTGAGAATCCAAAACAATGAGGTTGGCAAAGAATTCTACCCCCTTATCCTAAGGCTTACTTTTGGACATACTATATTTGTCCTCATCTCTTCTCCACAAGACTTAACCAATAGAGTAAACTACATATGAGAGATAAGCAAACTATACTTGGCAACATATTTTGATGCAATGAATGAATGCGATGCTCCAGAATCAAATAACATATAGTCGCCGGGTTGGAGTTTGCGAGAAACATACCATTGACCACGTCATCCGCTTGTTGAGCTTCCTTCGTAGAGAAATGGTTCATGTTGCTACGAGCAAAATCCTGATGTCCACTGTTCCCTTGTGGCGCTCCTCCATTGGGTCTTGGGTTCTATCTTTGAGGATTGCTTCCTTGACCAAGGCCTTACATGGGGCATTGATGTGCAAAATATCCTGCTTCTCCACATGTATAACACTTCCTAACTGCACCAAAATTTGGACGGACTTGATTTTGAACATTTGCACCAGGAAAGTTGGCACGAGGTTCAAAAGGCATTGGAGGTGGTCAAGTACCAAAATATAATGCATCCAATTTTTGTTGTTGTTGGGGGTGGTCAAGTATCAAAGTTGATACCAACGGTACTACGTGTCTCACCAAAGAAAATCGAACCGTTTATTTCCAGATACGTTTATAGGTGGTCCTAGCATCATTCACTCGCAAACGTGTGCAACACGGGTCACTACCGTAGTTAATGCTGCAAAAGACAAACAATCCCCTTTCACACCTTCACACCTCAAGGGTGGGACGGGGAAACACGACAGGCGGTCACAATATTACATATGAAAATAATTGCATACGACTCTAGTGTGAGTCGCCCTCGAGCAAGGTCATGTTTCGAGGTGCATGGCTGTAAATACATCTGTACAGCAAAGACTCCCATACGAACCGGCTTATACACGCTGGAGCATACGTGTTTCACATGCTCCCATAGAATATGAATGATTCTAGAGAGGCATACTATCAGGTTATACACCACCCGACGGCGGCTCCCACTAGCTTTAAGCATGTTGGGGTACCGCGTGTCATAGGTTCTCAGAAACATTGAAAGCTTCAGAGACTCCTATAAACATTTTCGTGCCAAGCCACGGAAAACTTCCATGCTACCTCTCGCATGGTGAGCTTACCGCAATTGATTCCCTTACGGTGGCGTACCTTACCTCTTACCTGACATTGGAGTGTTGTTACAAAATTAATAACATATAAGTTAGTTTACCACCTTTATATCTTATACTAATAATACATCTTATAAGGGCATGTAGCTAATTCCTCACTCATAAATCCTAAGTTTTGAAAATATGCTCTTTTCAAGTACACTGTTCCCAATGATGCTCTAATACCATGTCTGTGGGGACCGGAATCCCGACCTCCAAGGATCTCATTGGGTGGTGTCCCGCGATGCGACACCCAACATTATACAAGAATAGAACGAGAACAAATGTACAATACCAAGTCTTTATTGACATGCACAGCGGATGTTTAAAAATACTAGCGGAAGGAAAGAGAACTATACATCATAACTACGCTCTCAGCACTAGCTATGCAAAAGCAAAGTCATCCATGCCCTGGATACTTTGCACTAGCAACACACAATTCACGGCGGAGTGCATGGTTCACACTCGGCTGTAAACCCTGGAGGGGGTGCAACCTCGTCATTAAACCGTCACCAGTTGTATAACCTGCAAAAACTCATTAACTACAAACGTGAGCGTAAGGCTCAACAAGACTAACCCATCTCACTAGACATATGCAAGGATAAATACTAAGTATAGGTAAGGAATAGCATAAGGACTCGCCTACAAGTGGATCCTTATAGTCATATTTTAATTATCACATGACATTCCTCGGGCACGGCACATCATAGACTCCACAATCAAACAAGAAACACTTTGTCGATGATATGACGTGCACAAAGCACATAATGCTATTACAGGTAAAGTATGGGGAAACTGTAAACTTTTAATTTTACTATCTCTAAGCCAAACAAGGTTGTCCATGCAATTTATAAACCAATATATCATATTCTCCTAACTTCTTCAGTATTTACTATGTCACGACGCAGTGAACAAGTGGTACTCTATTACCGCGAGGGACGGTGATTGCAATCAGGACATACCCGGAACAACATGACACATACACACTTTCGGAAATGCTAGCGAGTACTTTTAGCTGTACCTACATGACAATTCAGTACTAGTCGTATATGGCCACCTTTCACTAAACACTCGAATGTTGAACCGGTCGATCTGTCACGAGCAGGAGGTCACTGCGTGGGGTGTACACTGACGTGTCCACCAGCTACTTTACACCTTGCTGCCCTCAACCCACACCTATAAAACGGAATGGTATGCCTCGACAAACCAATATCAAGCTACATCAGTTTACTGTAGCCCATTCCTCCAGTATGTCGCCGGTACAATTCAAGCTTGTCCAGCAGGACCACACACGAAATGGTCCTCAATCGACACAAGAAGGACAACGCACATGAGACCATGTCTCGCTGCATCCTAACCCCTGCTCGGTCTCAATTTCATATTCATAAACCATTTTCTTATTCCAGAATCCCCCGCGTGATAAAATTCCTATCACGCAAGTAGATTCCAACTACTCGACTTCTACCGAATTCCTATGAAGATAAGCATAGCAGTGTCTACTTTGCAGGCCGTAGACCTACCCATGACTCCATAGGATTTATTTGTCATGCAAGTGGATGTCAAACACCTTAAACATAATGTGCAATCATATGAAGACGTAAGGTGAATGAAAACTGTAAAAACACTGTAAGGAACTTAAATGCAAACGGGGCTTGCCTGAATGCGAGTTTGAGTCAATGTTAGTTTCTGGCAGCTGGACTACCAAAGCATCCGGCTGCTCCTCGATTTCAGCTACTACACGATATGCATATACTAGGTATAAACGATTTTGTGAATAATTAATATGCTTAAGGTGGGGTGAGTAGATTAAGATAACATAAGATAATCATCTTGATTGACTTTGGGATTTTTATGGTGGATGCAAGACATTATAGAGAAGTCTCTTGCAAAGAACAGGAGATGATAAATGATGTTTGTTATTCTTAACAATTATGGTAAGCAATAATCTTCTCTAAATTTTTTGGTTGAAATTTTTGGCGATGTATTATGGCTACCAAGGGTTGTATCATGTAGAGTGGGTCTCACTGGTTCTAGTAAATTTTATATCACAATTTTCTGAGCTTTCTACAGGGAGAAATTGATTTCTCAAGTTTGGGTAATTTTCTGGAAATTGATTTTTCTATTTTTCTCAATTTATAACTACATAGAGGTTTGAAACATTGATCAACCCAGTATTTTAAGTACAAAGAGCTTGAAACTTTTAGTGGAGTTCAAGGGTATTAACAATAGTGTTCTGACCAAATTTGGAATTTTTCTAATTAACAGAACTGTGGAAATTAGCTCTTAAAGTATTTTATTTATCTGAATTATGGAGAAATTTATATGGCTTTTCGTACAAATCCAAGTGAACCACTGGACAGTATTCTTCATGCTGGTTCTAACAAAATTTATTTGGGAATTTTTAGATAATTCTATTGGAAGTTATGGATTTTCTAATTTTGGATTGAATCTGGATTTATTTTCCTATTGGAAATTTCAAATAAAAAGGGGTGGTCCCACTTTATTTAAATGGGCCAATCGCATTTGGGCCACACCAAGGGCCACGGGGTTCAATCGCGCAGCCGCACCGGATCCAGTGCTGCGGCTGATCCTGGGGCGTTCGAATAGGCGCTGACAAGTGGGGCCCATAGGCCTTCGCCTACCTCGCGACGCAACGGTGCTTCTAGCCGGAACCACGGCGGTGCTTCGCCGGACTTAGGTGCGTCGACCTCCGTTCGGCCTCCTCATGACCGGTCAACCCTAAAATCGACCGCGCAAGCCGATGGTGGTGTCCAATCATGCCGGCGATGGCCGGAGACGGCCGCGCGACGGTGACGGCGGAGCTAGGATTTCAGCCTTCGTCGGAAATGCTCGGGAATGGCTCAATAGGCTCGGGAAAAGGTCAGGGAGGTTCCTGGGAGTACCAGGAGCATGATTAGGGGGACATATTGGGGTGATATTGCCGGCAAGGCTGAGTTTGATGGCGAAGTGCGGTTTTTCAATCGGCGGCCTCGAAAACTTGAAATCTAAGATGCTCGGTTGAAATCTTTCCGGGTTTTTGGGCATGGAGCTTCCTTAGGACACATAGAAACTATCTGCTAACCTGATTTAAGGATGATTGCAAGGATGAAGTGAATTTAAGCGTGAAACATTGCTGTTCTTTTGAGAAACCATTCGGTTCTCGAACAAGAACTCAAGTTACTCTTCATGTCATAAGCTTAGATTCTATGAGCATGAACTAGAGAGGATTGCGAACCTTTTGGCTTAAAGGATCGAAGCTGGAGATGGTCTAGAACTGGTGTTCGATGGTGAGACAGTGAAGGTTCTCAGCGGCTTCCTCGGCGGCGACTAGGAAACTTCAAAATATGCCAAGTAGAAGCTATGTCACGATCAATGACCAAATGGAATACGAAGAGGAGTTTGTGACAAGCCTTTTATCTACTTACAGCTCGGGATGAAACGTCTGCAATTGTCGGCGAGAGCTCAATCGAACAGGGGCGGCGAAAATGGCGTGAATTGGGATGGAGTCCAACGGCGACGACCAAGGGGGTATTTATAGGGACAGAGGGGAGAGGTTAGTGCGCTACGGCGTCAAGCAGGCAAGCAGCTCGCTGGATTGCATGCGCGTCGTTGTGACGCGCGCTGCTGGCATCGAACGGCGGGGCGAGCTGGAGACAGGGCAGCCCCGTGGGTTTCACTCGAGTGCTTTTGTTGACTGTGGGCCCCACCTTCTCTTATCTACTTCCCTTCTCTATAACTTCAATTCTCCTACCAAATTTTGCCCAAAAATTCTATATTTTTGTGGGAAGGCTCATATCTAGAATTTGATTCTGCAATTGGATTTTTAATTGAAGCAAGTTTCAATTGAATTTCAAATTCAAATCTGAATTTGGATAAAATTCAATGGTGCCACTGACTTAGATAGCAATTGAGTTCCAAAAATTGTGAAACTATGAGGATAAGTCAAGCAAGTTATGCTGACCATGAGTGTGTGTTTAAATCTTGATGTTCAAACTAGTTGAACGGAATTCAAAATTTGAATTCAAAACATGGTTTGAATTTGCTAAGTGTCTCAATTAAAATAGCAAATGGAGTTCAAAATTTATGAAACTTTGCAGGAAGTCCATTTGGAATATTAGAAAACCATAGAAAAATTTATGGCCTCTGAGTTGAATAATTTTGACATGGACAAATATACAGTAGTATATATTCAATTTATATTGATTTGAATATCTATTTGGTACTGCGTATTAAATTGGCCTAGCAATCTTTCTTCAATTAATTCCAAACTTTGAAGAGAGGTCAAAAGAATTAATCTAAGTTTATTGGTGAAGTTCATTCCTCATGTTAAAATTTAAACATGAGTAGAAGAAAAGATTTGATGAAATCAAGTTTATAAGCATGGCTATAAATGGTCTCCAATAGGGTTAACACCCAATTTACAACTGAACCTCATATGAAGGAAAATGTGGGATTTTACATTCCTACACCATTAAAAGAATCTCGTCCCGATATTACAAAAGGAAGGATAAAAGAAAAGACCTAATGAACATATGATGTTAACAAGTCTGGATAGTTGGCTTTAATATATTCCTCGGTTTCCCATGTTGCATCATCAGGGGTGTGGTTTCCCCACAAGATCTTGTAGAAACGCAAGGTGCGGTTCCTTGTGGTACGAGTTTTCTCATCAATTATCTGGGTTGGTTGTTCAGAGTAAGTAAGATCTAGTTGGAGAGCTTTCAAATCCTCCATACGGACTTTCACTGGGGCCTTGAGACATTTTCTCAATTGTGAAATGTGAAACACATTGTGCACCCATGATAGTGATGCTGGCAGCTCTAGCCGATAGGCTACAGGTCCGCATTGCTCACCTATTACGAATGGTCCGATGAAACGTGGAGCTAGCTTCCCTTTTACTCCGAAGCGATGAATCCCTTTAATTGGAGATACATGAAGATAAATGTGATCCCTGATATCAAAATGAAGCGGTCAATGTCATTTGTATGCATAGCTTTTCTGGCGAGACTGAGCAGCCTTGAGGTTGGCTTGAATAACTCGTACTCGATCTTCGGCTTCCTTTACCATGTCTATACCATATGTTACTTGTTCACCAGATTCACACCAGTTCAACAGTGTGCGGCACTTCTGGCCATAAAGAGCTTCATATGGTGCCATTTGAATGCTAGCCTGATAACCATTGTTGTAGGAAAACTCCGCCAATGGTAGATTATCATCCCAGTTCTTACCATGGTGGATGGCACAGGAGCAGGGCATATCCTCTAGTACTTGGTTTACTCGTTCCGTTTGACCATCAATTTGTTGGTGGTAGGCTGAGCTTCGAATTAACTTGGTACCCAAGGATGCGTGGAGCTGCTCCCAAAATCGACCAACAAACAAGGTTCCACGATCTGATATGATAGTGCGGGGTACTCCGTGTAGGCATAAGATTCTGGCAATATACAACTATGCATACTGTCGTGCCACATACTTGACATTGACTGTAATAGAGCAAGCCGACTTGGTGAGTCGGTCGACTATCAACCAAATTGAGTCATGTTTGCGAAAAGTGAGAATTTGGGGAGAGTGAGAATTTGGGGAGAGTGGACCAGAGAATTTATATATATCCTCCGAGGAATGATGTTAATAATAGCACTGTTGTATTGCAACCATGCCATTCCTAAGATGACATCTAATTTTTGATGCTCCAATAGAATGAGAGAGGTAGGTTATATTTTCCCACCCAGATTAAGAGGTACGCTATGGACCATCTTATCTGCTACTACTTTGCCTCTCAGAGAACAAATCATATATGGGGTTTTTGTGGAATTGATAGGAAATTGATATTGATTGACATAAGACTTGATAATAAAGTTATCGGAAGCACTCGAGTCAAAAAGGATGACTACAGGATGACCATTGAGAGAGAACGTACCCGTGAGTACGGGTGCGCCTTCCAAAACATCCTCGATGGCGAGGTGGTAAACGTTGCCTGTTCTCGTGGCTAGCTTCTTGGGCTGGCTGCGAGGCTGGTTCACCCTCTGGTACGATGACTTTCCTCCGCTCTGCGGGTAGTCCTTGGCGAAGTGCCCCGTACATTCACACGTATAGCACGTCTACAGGGTCTGACCGGTACGGAGTGGAGGATGGAATCCTAGTGCACGCGGTGGAGGTAGAGGTGCACGCGGAATCATCCCCTGTTGCTGTTGTGGGCAGAAGCCGGCATTATTGAATGGGCGACCAAGAAACATCGGTGGTTGCGATGGCGGCTGCCACCTCTGGCCGGATGGTGATCGATACACCATGCGGTATTTCTGAGGAGTACCTCCTCCGCTGCCCTACGGAGCACTCCTTTTCTTCTTGTAGCGTCCTCCTGCACGATCGCGGCATTGACAATGTTGTTGAAGCTGCCGCTGTTGTACAAGGCAAGCTTGTCCTTCATCTTGGGGTCCAAACCCCGAAAGAAGCATTATCGCTTCTGATCTTCATTACTCACTTGGTCCTGAGCATATTGGTCCAAGTGGTTGAATATCTTGGAGTACTCGTAAGGACTCCTTCCCCCTTGCTTCAGCTCCAAGAACTCTTGAAGCTTCCTTCTCATCACAACGGGAGGTATGTGATAGGCGCGAAACGCCTCCCAGAACTCCTCCCAGCTTGCGGCGTAGCCGGCTGGTTGTGCGGCAAGGTAATTTGCCCACCACGCACCAGTAGACCCTTGTAATTGTTGGGCCGCGAATAGGGTCTTCTGATGTTCGGTCACTCGTAGTAAACCGAACTTCCCTCCAATGGAGCGGAGCCAGTTGTCTGCCTCCAATGGTTCATCGGCCTCCATGAAGACCGGCGGGTGTGTTGACATGAAATCCGAGTACAAACTCAAAGAAGGTTGTCGTGGACCCGCATCTGGTCGCCCTCCTTGACGGGACGAATGCTAGACCAGAGTTCGTAGTAACTCCATTTGCTCGTCGTGCGAGCCAAGCACTGCGGCGAGAACCTCCGCTAGACTCCTTGGAAGTTCAGGAGGTGGTGGTGGAGGAACTTGTTGCTGCGGCGTTGTAGCTGTCTCCTGGGTTGGAGATGCGTCCTCACGACCACGATTGTATCCTCCCATTTTAGGTGTCGAGCGAGTACGCACCATTCTGCATCCACATGACTTAAATCCTATCAGCTTAGACATAACCACTACTATTCTTAATATGAAACAAACATGGCCACAAAAAAAACACGAGCAACTATTAAACTATAGGTTGCCCGTCACGGCAGAAGTGCTACCACATCCCAATCCAATACGTCCTACTCGACATACTCGAGTTCCTCGGGATCTTCTTCTTCTTCTTCTTCGTTATTCGAAGGCGATGCCATAGGTGCGGTTGCGGGAGCAAGAGTTGCTACCCCACCCACCACTGACGACCTTGCGGCAACTAAAGATTTCACATCAGTCTGCAGAAGAAACATCCTCAAGTCTTCTAGTTCCTTCTGTGCATCTTTGCAACTGGCCTTCCAATCCTGAGTTTCCCCTTTGTATTGATCCCTTTCTTGAGTCACCTCGCACAGCTGTTCATCCAACAGTTGCACCTCGAGTTGACTTGCTTCCAATGCGCTTTCTGCGTGTTGTGTTTTCACGCGAGCCTCCGATCGAGCTTGAACAGCCTGGTGCCACTGCTTCTCCCTTAAGTTTAAATGGCGATTTAGAGGAGCAACTGTGGCCCTAAGTGAGTCGTTGGCACCTTCAAATTGATCCCCTCGAATCAAGGCCTGCTTCAGGTCACTCATCATTTTTCCCCGGCTGACATGCTGATCAAGGCTCTCCTGACAAGCTGATGCCGCATATGATGCTAAAATCATCTTGGGTACATCTTTAGTATGCCCATATTCTGCAACCATACGACTTGCCCACTCGTCACCGGCCCTACCTTCGACCGGAAAGAGCTCGAATGGAGTGCCAGCCATAGCATGGTAATGAAGTTTGCAAAACCTCATGATGGCCACACTTGCGGCATAACACCACGTGTCTTCCAATTGAATCCCTTGCACTTGGATGGAAAAAGGGGCCCATCGAATATTCAATGGAGCAGCAGGCACATCGACATAAATGGTGCACCTCGTTACCCCTCCATCATTGATCTCCTTACCTCAATAGTCCGGTATTTCACGATACCCGAACCGTTGAAGCATTGCGATCAACAAATCCGGAAAACCCTTCAGAAGCGTACACTTCGTGAACACCCATCTGTTTGTTAAGTATACTATAGAATCAGCCATCTGTGAAAAAGATACTGGAACAATGAGAAAGTTTCCAACTCTCCAAAGTTTAATAAAATCTAAAACTGGAGTTGTAATCACAGTCTGTTCCAGCTGACCTTCCTTTATAAATTCAAAATTTTCATACAGGAAACGTCCGAACCAGATGTTGGTTTGAATACAAAAGTCGTTGTACACTTTCCAACCTTTCCATATTGTACTCATGCAGCTCTAGGTGAGCTAGGAAATAGAATCTATACGGGTTTTAAGTTGACCCATATTTTCTGGAAATTTTGACAGAACCCCTCCTGTATATGTGGTGATTTCCACAAGTTATACAGATATAGCATTTCAATATATGGAGGTAATGACAAAATAAACATTGTACAACATCAAGTTAAAAATCCAGAGGTAAAAGATTTCGGCCATGAAACATTTTTTACTCAGGTATAGTGTGTTAATTTGAAACTATGTGCCAACTCTTCCAAGTTCTGCTCCGCCAGAACCAAGTCCGCAACCATAGTAATTTAACACGGATACACCAAGATCTTCTTGGATCAAAAGCTATGTGAGTACAACACAAAGTTGATAGAGGACTTGCTAGGACATCAAGAAAGGTATATATATGACCATGTCACTATTCTGGATCAAAAGCTAATGCTATCTAAACTTAACAGATGAACTGACTGTTGTTCAACAGCAGCCCTGCAGTTCACTGTTTTGAGCTCGGAATTTGAATTGCCTTCAACTTGAATGAAGAGGAACTTTAAATACAAAACTGTAGATATGCTTCTCCCCTTTTCGTAAATATATCACAATAAGGCAGAAGATTTTTCTACAGTGAGTTATAGCGAAATTACTGAGACGGGTACAACGGTAGGGTTATCTGGAGCAGTTTAAGCATACCCCAATTTCAACAGATTATCAAGCTTTTCTACCTTGATGGTCAACCGAAAAGTTGTAGAGGACTTCGTGAGCTTTCCATCCATATAGCATACCCCTATGTTTATTTCTAACTAACCAATATTACAACCTGGCGAAGTTGAGCAAACATTGGCCAGAAATCAAGAATCTTGGTGCTACCCCAAGGTTAAATCAAATTTTTATCATTGCGGAGTCCAAACCTACCAGCACCTGATAGTGGGACTTTCCAACATATAATGCATCCAATTTTTGTCGTTGTTGGGGGTGGTCAAGTATCAAAGTTGATATCGACGGTACTACGTGCCTCACCAAAGAAAATTCTAACCGGTTATTTCCGGATACGTTTATAGGTGGTCCTAGCATCGTTCACTCGCAAATGTGTGCTACACGGGTCGCTACTGTAGTTAATGCTGCAAAAGACAAACAATCCCCTTTCACACCTTCACACCTCAAGGGCGGGACAATGAAACATGACAGGCAGTCACAATAATACATATGAAAATAATTGCATACGACTCTGGTGTGAGTCGCCCTCGAGCAAGGTCATGTATCGAGGTACATGGCTGTAAATATGTCTGTACAGCAAAGACTCTCGTACGAACCGGCTTATACACACTCAGGCATACGTGTTTTGCGTGCTCCCATAGAATATGAATGATTCTAGAGAGGCATACTATCGGGTTATACACCACCCGACGGGGGCTCCCACTAACTTTGAAGCACGCTGGGGTACCGCGTGTCATAGGTTCTCAGAAACATTGAAAGCTTCAGAGACTCCTATTGATATTTCCATGCCAAGCCACAGAAAACTTCCATGCTACCTCTCGCATGGTGAGCTCACCGTAATTGATCCGCTTACGGTGGCGTACCTTACCTCTTAACTGACGTTGGAGCGTTGTTACAAAATTAATAACATGTAAGTTAGTTTACCACCTTTATATCTTATACTAATAATCCTCCTTATAAGGGCATATAGATAATTCCTCACTCATAAATCCTAAGTTTTGAAAATATGCTCTTTTCAAGTACACTATTCCCAATGATGCTCTGATACCATGTTTGTGGGGACCGAAATCCCGACATCCAAGGATCTCATTGGGTGGTGTTGTGCGATGCGACACCCAACAGTATAAAAGAATAGAACGAGAACAAATGTACAATACCAAGTCTTTATTGACATGCACAGCGGAATTTTAAAAGTACTAGCAGAAGGAAAGAGAACTATACATCATAGCTACGCTCTCAGCACTAGCTATGCAAAAGCATAGTCATCCATGCCCTGGATACTTTGCACTAGCAACACACAATTCACGGCGGCGTGCAGGGTTCCCACTCGGCTGTAAACCCTGGAGGGGGTGCAACCTCGTCATTAAACCCGTCATCAGTCATATAATATGCAAAAACTCAATAACTACAAACGTGAGCATAAAGCTCAGCAAGACTAACCCGTCTCACTAGACATATGCAAGGATAGATACTAAGTATAGGTAAGGAATAGCATAAAGGACTCATCTACAAGTGGATCCTTATAGTCATGTTTTAATTAGCACATGACATTCCTCAGACATGACACATCATAGACTCCACAATCAAACAAGAAATGCTTTGCCGATGATATGACGTGCACAAAGCACATAATGCTATTATAGGTAAAGTTTTAATTGTACTATCTCTAAGCCAAACAAGGTTGTCCAAGCAATTTATAAACCAATATATCATATTCTCCTGACTTCTTCAGTATTTACTACGTCACGGCGCAGTGAACAAGTGGTACTCTATTACCGCGAGGGACGATGATTACAATCAGGACATACCCGGAACAACACGAGACATCCGCACTTTCGGAAACGCCAGTGAGTACTTTCAGCAGTACCTACATAACAATTCAGTACTAGTCGTATATGGCCACCTTTCACTAAACACTCGCATGTCGAACCGGTCGAACCGTCACGAGCAGGAGGTCACTGCGTGGGGCGTACACCGACGTGCCCACCAGCTGATTTACACCTTGCGGCCCTTAACCCACACCTATAAAACAGAACGGTATGCCTCGACAAACCAGTATCAAGCTACATCAGTTTACTGGAGCCCATTCCTCCAGTATGTCGCCAGTACAATTCAAGCTTGTCCAGCAGGACCGCACACGAAATGGTCCTCAATCGACACAAGCAGGGCTACGCACGTGAGACCACGTCTCGCTGCATCCTACCCCCTGCTCGGTCTCAATTTCATATTCATAAATCATTTTCTTATTCCAGAATCTCCCGCGTGATAAAATTCCTTTCTCGCGACTAGATTCCAACTACTCGACTTCTACCGAATTTCTATGAAGATAAGCATAGCAGTGTCTACTTTACGGCCGTAGACCTACCCAAGACTCCATAGGATTTATTTGTCATGCAAGTGGATTTCAAACACCTTAAACGTAATGCACAATCATCTGAAGACGTAAGGTGAATGAAAACTGTAAAAACACTGTAAGGAACTTAAATGTAAACTGGGGCTTGCCTGAATGCGAGTTTGAGTCAATGTTAGTTTCTGGTAGCTGGACCTCCAAAGCTTCCGGCTGCTTCTCAATTTCAGCTACTACACGACATGCATATACTAGGTATAAACGATTTTGTGAATAATTAATATGCTTAAGGTGGGGTGAGTAGATTAAGATAAAATAAGATAATCATCTTAATTGACTTTGGGATCTTTATGGTGGATGCTATCGATTATAGAGAAGTCTCTTGCAAAGAACATGAGATGATAAAGGATGTTTGTTATTCTTAACAATTATGGTAAGCAATAATCTTCCCTAAATTTTTTGGTCGAACTTTTTGGCAATGTATTATCACTACCAAGGGTTGTATCATGTAGAGGGGGTCTCACTTGTTCTAGGAAAATTTGTTTCACAATTTTCTGAGCTTTCTATAGGGAGAAATTGATTTCTCTAGTTTGGGTAATTTTCTGGAAATTGATTTTTCTATTTTTCTCAATTTATAACTACATAGAGGTTTGAAACATTGATCAACCCAGTATTTTAAGTCCAAAGAGATTGAAACTTCTACTGGAGATCAAGGGTATTAACAATAGTGTTCTGACCAAAATTGGAATTTTTCCAATTAATAGAACTGTGGAAATAAATTCTTTAACATTTTGCTTATCTGAATTATGGAGAAATTTCTATGGCTTTTCATACAAATCCAAGTGAACCACTAGACTGTATTCTTCATGCTGGTTCTAGCAAAATTTATTTGAGAAATTTATGATAATTCTACTCGAAGTTATGGATTTTCTAAATTTGGATTGAATCTGGATTTATTTTCCTATTGGAAATTTCAAATAAAAGGGGCCGGTCCCACTTTATTTGAATGGGCCAATCGCATTTGGACCACACCGGGGGCCATGGGGTTCAATCGCGTAGCTGCACCAGATCCAGTGCCGCAGCTGATCCCGGGGCGTTCGAATAGGCGCTGACAAGTGGGACCCATAGGCCTTCATCTACCTCGCGACGCGACGGCGTTTTTTGCCGCAACCGCGGCGGTACATCACCGGACTTAGGTACGTCGACCTCCGTTTGGCCTCGTCGTGACCGCTCAACCCTAAAATCGACTGCGCAAGCCGATGGTGTTGTCCAATCATGCTGGCGATGGCCGGAGACGACGGCGCGACGGTGACGGAGGAGCTAGGGTTTCGGCCTTCATCGGAAATGCTCGAGAATGGCTCAATAGGCTCGGGAAAAGGTCGAGGAGGTTCCTTGGAGTACCAGGAGCATGATTTGGGGGTTAGATTGGGGTGAAATCGTCAGCAAGGCTGAGTTTGATGGCGAAGTGCAGTTTTTCAACCGGCAGCCTCGAAAACTTGAAATCTAAGATGCTCGGTTGAAATCTTTCTGGTTTTTGGGCATGGAGCTTCCTTAGGACACATAGAAACTATCTGCTAACCAGATTTAAGGATGATCGCAAGAACGAAATGAATTTAAGCGCGAAGCTTTGCTATTCTTTTGAGAAACCATTTGGTTCTCGAACAAGAACTCAAGTTACACTTCATGTCATAAGCTTAGATTCTGTGAGCATGAACTAGAGAGGATTGCGAACCTTTTTGCTTAAAGGATCGAGGCTGGAGATGGTCTCGAACTGGTGTTCGACGGCAAGACAGTGAAGGTTCTTGGCGGCTTCCTCGGCGGCGACTGGGAAACTTCAAAATATGCCAAGCAGAAGCTATGTCACGACCAATGACCAAATGGAATACGTAGAGGAAATTGTGACAAGCCTTTTATCAAATTACAGCTCAGGATTAAACGGCTGCAATCGTCAGCGAGGGCTCGATCGAACAGGGGCAGCAAAAATGGCGTGAACTGGGATGGAGTCCAACGGCGACGACCAAGGGGGTATTTATAGGGACAGGGGGGAGAGGGGAGCGCGCCACGGCGTCAAGCAGGCAAGCAGCTCGCTGGATTGCATGCGCATCATGGTGTCGCGCACTGCCGGCGTCGAACGGCGGGGTGAGCTGGAGACGGGGCACCCCCCGTGGGTTTCACTCGAGTGCTTTGGCTGACAGTGGGCCCCACCTTCTCTTATCTACTTCCCTTCTCTGTAACTTTAATTCTCCTACCAAATTTTGTCCAAAAATTCTATATTTTTGTTGGAAGGCTCAAATAAATATCTAGAATTTGATTCTGCAATTGGATTTTGAATTGTAGCAAGTCTCAATTCAATTTCAAATTCAAATTAGAATTTGGATGAAATTCAATGGTGCCACTGATTTAGATAGAAATTGAGTTCCAAAAATTGTGAAACTATGGGGATAATTCAAGCAAGTTATGCTGACCATGAGTGTGTGTTCAAATCTTGATGTTCTGAACAGAATTCAAAATTTGAATTCAAAACATGGTTTGAATTTGCTAAGCGTCTCAATTAAAATGGCAAATGGAGTTCAAAATTTATGTAACTTTGCAGGAAGTCCATTTGGAATATTAGAAAACCATAGAAAAATTTATGGCCTTTGAGTTGAATAATTTTGACATGGCCAAATATACAGTAGTATATATTCAATTTATATTGATTTGAATATCTATTTGATACTGCATATTAAATTGGCCTAGCAATCTTTCTTCAAATAATTCCAAACTTTGAAGAGCGGTCAAAAGAATTAATCTAAGTTTATTGGTGAAGTTCATTCCTCATGTTAAAAAAATTAAACATGAGTAGAAGAAAAGATTTGATGAGATCATGTTTATAAGCATGGCTATAAATGGTCTCCATTAGGGTTAACACCCAATTTACAACTGAACCTCATATGAAGGAAAATGTGGGATTTTACATGTATAGGAGCAGAAGAGCTGTAGTAAGGTGCATTAGGTGCTGCAAAGCGAGGTCGCACATTACTTCCCTGTAGCTGTCCTTGATATGGTGCCTTCCTCTTGTTTATTCTCCACAACAATTACCTTGTCCACTAGCTTCTGGAAGTTGGCATAATCACAATTCAGCGGTTGTACCTGAATTTCACTGTTCAAGCCCCTCATGAACAAGTATTGCTTCTGGCTGTCCCGGCTCACATCCTCAGGCACATATCTTTTGAGAGTCGAGTGAATTTATTAAGATATTCACTCACACTTGACCATCCTTGCCTCAAGTTCTCAGACTATTGCCTCTTCAATATCATGTGGGGACCTGAGTCCACACTTTCCAAGAATCGCATTGGGTGGTGCCGTGTGATGCGACACCCAACAACACACACGTAAAGGAACACGTATTACATAAATCATTTGCTGAAATTTACAAAGATGTCCAGTTTACAAATAGTTTATATAAAAATAAACTACAGCGGAAGATAAGATTACAACTCTCGTACTCAAGTCTAATAAGTAAAAGAGAAGCCGTCCAGCCCACTGATGCTCCTCACTAGCCATGAAGATCAAACAACAGCGGCAAGGTTTCCCATGACTATACCGCTCGGAGAATTCCGAGTGTTATTGGAAAACAATAATCATAAGCATAGAGGTTAGTACCTGCAAAACAACTAATATAGCAACCGTGAGCACGAAAGCTCAACAAGACTTAACCGTCTTACCTAAACATGTAACTCTACATGAGGGTAAAGACATAAACATAGGATGACAGATTTGCATAATGGACTCGCCTAAATGTGGGTCCTTATTTTCAGATTTATAGCAGCAGCTTAAACCTTGTAAGGGCAACATCGTAACTCCACAATCAAACAAGAAACACTTCATCACGATGCTGCATGCCCAAGGTGGAAAATAAATTTAGTGAGCACTATACTAATACATATAACATAGCAATACAATGATAAAATAATGTTCATCACAACAGTAATTAATTATCGTCTCAAATGCAAGTATTACTATGTCACAACTCAGTGAACAAGTGGAACTCATATCTGCGGGGACGATGATTCGAATCAAAAATACCTGGAATACATGACACGTACGCCCGTACTGGAAGTCACCTAGGTGCACTCCACGGACGTCGTACGCAACCACCTTTCTCATGTTCCACCCAAGTTGAATAAATACAATCGTCCAGGACAGTATTCCCACTCACGGTGCACCTTTCCGCCGTGAAGATGTCGTGAGCGAGTTTCCATCTACTGTGCTAAAGCCGAAAGCCTGAGGCGATCAAAAAAGTCTCAACAAAGGCTTCACAAGGTACATCGGTTTCCTTGACTGCATATATCCAGTATTACTCTGGTACAGTTCAAACTTGCACAGCAGGGCGGCATACGGATCGGTCCTTAACCAACATAGGCAGGGCTATGCACCCAAGACCACCTCTTGCTGCATCCTACGCCCCTGCCCAGCCTCATATTCAGATTACTACACAATTTCTTTGAACCAATCCCGTGTGAAAAAGTCCTAGCCATGCGAGTAGATTTCAATTACTCGACTTCTACTGAATCCTGTACAACATTTAGCATAGCATAGTCTACACGATGACTTAACAACTATTCAAAAAATCTATGGGTTGATCTGGTCATGCAAGTGGGTTTTTAATCACCTTAGCCCTAATGCACATAACTCACCCTAGACATAGGCGATACAAATTAAAATTTTGTAATAGCGCTTAAATGCAAATCGGGACTTGCCTTTATTTTTGACTCGATAAATGTTAAGGTCAGGCTTGGCCTTTCCTTGGAGATTCCTCCACGAAAACTTCGTGATGGAATTTCTTGCCTTCTACTCCTAGTGAAGTTCCTCGTCGACTTTCATCGTCGCATATCCTATTGACCTGAATATGCATAGAACAGGAATGCAGTTTTAGCAAATGACAATGCAATATTGTTATTGACTTATACATGAACAAAACTAGCTGGAGATAATGTTTTGGTTGCTGGAGTGTACAGCAACAAAGAGGATAAAGATTGTGTGACATCCTGACTCAAGGCTTAATAGGATTGATAGAATACTCATACCACTAAGGTATACCTACTTTTCTGGAAGCTCACCTGCAAAGAACTCTGAGGTTAAGCATGCTTGGCTCGGAGCAATATTCGGATGGGTGACCGACCAGGAAGTTTTTCCAGGTGCGCACGAGTGAGGACAAAATACGCAGAAAAGACTAGTATTGGTTTGTGGGGCTAGTCTATGATCCTAGAGAGCTGCCAGAAGTAATGACCGCCAAACCAGTAGTGGCTGGGGTGTTGCAAAATGGTATCAGAGCCGACCCTCGCGGATTCACGGGTGCGTATGGGTCAGGGACGTGGTTACGTACGCATGATGCGTGGTTCCTCTAGGAGGGACACGATAATATACGTATGCCGGTACTGAACGTATGGACGTGGCCAAGAGGGGACGTTCCTGGCTTTGGAGTTGACCGACGAGGACGTCGGTCTACTAAGGGGGTTGAATTGTGACATCCTGACTAAAGGCTTAATAGGATTGATAGAATACTCATACCACCATGGTATACCTTTTTTTCCGGAAGCTCACCTGCAAAGAAATCTTAGGTTAACCGTGCTTGACTCGGAGCAATTTACGGATGGGGACCGACCCGGAAGTTTTTCCGGGTGCACACGAGTGAGGAAAAAATGCGCAAAAAAGACTAGTGTTGGTTTGTGGGGCTAGTATATGATCCTAGGGAGCTGCCAGAAGTAATGACCGACAGGCCCGTAGTGGCTGGGGTGTTACAGATTGAGTTTAGAACCTATGAAGTGATATCGACGTAGTTTTGATTTAGAGATATGAAACTGAATTATCTATGAGAAACAGTTCCAATGACCTGGAAACTTTTACAGTGGGTTCCATGGTGATATAAAACAAACCATTAATGTTTCAGCTATAACAATTAAATATAATAGCCTAAAAAAATCCCACAAGAAAAATGACTATCTGAATTTTCATGATCAAACAGAGAGTTTGTCATGAGTGAAACTTTTTTTTCTGGAAAGGGGAATTCATTTAGTGTCTAACAAAACCTATTTCACAATTTTATAAGCTATAAAAGGAGATATGGTTTTTACAAGTTTTTAGAAAGTGCTGAAAAGTTTCTGTTGCTTTTGGTCATTCTATGACCAGTTCGAAAAATCTCCAGATTGAGCTAGGTTAATAAAGTCCAATGAAGTTGAAATTTTTACAGGAATTCAGAAACTTACTAGAGAACATTTTGGCAAAATTTCAGATTTCTGAATGAGGCGAATCATCAGATAAAAATCAAATATTATTTTGCCTTAAAGGGCTCTACTAGAAAATCTAGGGTTTTTCATGACGATTGGGTTGCAGTTCTGGTTAGTGTGGATAAATTTAAAACCAACAAAGTTAGTTTGACTATTTTTTAATCTTTATATTGATAGATATTGAATTTAGAAGATTGCACAAGATTCTGTACAAATTCTAAATGAATTTGGCTATTTTTATGTGCATAGAGGATACACAGGTGACCAAACCATGTAAAAGAACTCTAATGACCCTGAAATTTTTAATGGAGTTCAAGGATATTCAATTGAAGGCTGTGGAAAAAATCGGTAATTTTCCAAAAAGCAGAACTAAACTAATTAAATATATAAGCATCTTGATTATTTGAATTATGGAGAAATTCCTATAGACTCTCATACAACTCCAAGTGAGCCACTGGAAATTATTCTTCATGCTGGTTCTAATAAAATTTATTTGTGAATTTTTGGACAATTCTACTAAGAGATATGGATTTTCAACGTGGGAACCATATCTGGAATTTAATTTACATGGGGAAATTTGAATAAGGAAAGGGCCCACGGGTTTTAAAATGGGCCAATCAGGAGCAAGCCACATAGGGCTATAAAGTTCACGGGCATAGCTACATTTGATCACCGGGCCGCAGCTGATCCGAGGCACGCGCGTATTAGGCTGACTGCTGGGCCCCGCGGGGTCTTTTTCCACCTCGCGCCAGTAGCGCTCGGGCGCGGCGGCGTTCGACGACGGCCACTCGCCAGCGACCGTTCCAGGGCACACTGGCCCTCCAAACTCGCCGCCCGCACCTAAAATCCAATGGAGAACATGAAGGTACAGTTCCCGACGGCGATTGGCGGCCGGAGATGTGGTCTCGACGGCGGCAGGCGGAGCTAGGGTTTTGACGATGTCGGCAAGCCTCGAACAATGCCCGAACAAGCTGGAAAATGACCGGAAAGCTTCCTGGAACCCTGGGGGGGATTATTAGGGGACGCAAATTGAGTGGAAAAGCCGGCAACGTTGATTTTGTCGATGAGCCGTCGGAATTTTCAAAAGGCGGCTATAAAAACTCGACTCTCGGCTAAATTACTCGATAGGTTGCTCTGAAATTTGGTCTTCAGCTACGTAGGGAGGTCTACTCCCGAATCCTTAACTGGATTGAAAAATGTTTACATGTACAAACTGAATTAAACGCAAAACCTAGCATCATCACTCATACTTGGCCGGAACGAAAAATGGAATTTCTACTTCGAGGAGGAATGAAAATGGATGAGGTTTTCACCTTGATGAAGAGGGTGGACAGCCACTTCTTTTTGATGTGGGAAGAAGCTCGTAACTTGGTAGACATCGGTGGCACCACAGTTGCAGAGAGGTGGCAAAGCAGGAGAGCACGCCGGTGGCCCGAAATTCGTCCAATCCATCGATGGGGAGGCTCTGACTGGCACCAAAACTACTCAGTGGGCTGCGCAATCAAGCAAGTGAGCTTAAAATGTCAAAGACAAAGGCTAAAATGCACCGTGCGTCAATGATTTTGATCAGAGCAGAAAAGGGCGCTGGTCGCCGGTTTCTTGCGCAGGAGAAAAGAGGAACGGTGGTGGCTCCACTTCGACGGCCAGGGAGGGATAAGGAGGAGGTGGAGGAGCCTTGGGGGTGCTTTATGTAGCTGGAGGCGACTTAAGCAAGCAAGGAGCTCGGTTTCAGTTGCATGTCGGGAGCTGGCGCCATGGTGAGAACCGAGAGAGGCGGTACACGTATTTGACTCACTGACCAGTGGGTCCCACTTCTCCCTTCAACTCTATCTTGTCTAGACACTAAAATATCCTACCAACTTGTGTCAAAAAATTATAGATATTTTATGGTAGACTAAATTGAAGGTGTAGAACTTGATTCTGAAATCAGATTGTTGATTTGACAATGTTTCATTTGAATTCAAATTTGAATTTGAATTTGAGTTGAATTCAATGAAGCTATTGAATTAAATAGCAAACTTGCTTCAAAATTCTTGACACTTTGCAAAGAGTATAGTTAGAATATTAGAAGACCAAAGAAAAATTTTGAGCCTATATTTTGAATAATTTGAGCAGGGTCTATTTGCTACAGTATAAATCCTAGTTTTAGCTATTTGGAAAAAATATCTACTGTACAGGTTAGAAGTCCTAGCAAATTTGGTTCAAAAAATTTTAAACTTTGCAGAGATGCTATTTGAATTATTCTAAGACCATTGGTAATGTCATCTAAAAAAGGTCTGAGCATTAAGTAGAAAAAGATTTTAAATTCACCTCATTATAACATGCTCGTCATTGTATGTGAATATAATTGTATTTTTCTTTACATGCTTTTAATCCTCAACTGCTATTCACATTGGAAACATGTGGGATTTTATAGATCATAACACCTTCTGGCACATAATGAGAATGGAAGCTCTCCTTGAATTCGGCCCAAGTAATCCTATCATGGTTATTATGGGCGTGGCATAGCGAATCTCACCAATCGGCAGCTGCCACAACAAGTTGATGAGATGCGAATAACACCTTCTTCCGGTCATTGCATTGGACAATTGCAAGTTTGTTCTCCATGGACTTGAGCCAATCATCAGCATCCTTAGGGTCTGCAGCTTGAGCAAAGGTCGGTGGCCTCGTCCTCATGAACTCTCCCAACTGGTTATGAGGACGTGGTGGTGGCGGTGGAGGCATGTAGGACTGATTGTAGATGTTGCCAGCCTGCAGTTGTCCCATAGTCTGTATCATGGTCTGCATTAGCTGGTTTTGCATGACCAATAGATGCTCAATATTGATAGCTCCCTCAGCAGGTCCATGTCCATTGTTGTTCTGAGGTGCTCCATTGTTCTCCTCCTCATCATGGCCATCCCTCTGGTTGCGAGTCCTCACCATCTGAAGAAAAGCAAGAGATATGAATTTAGAAAATGTCCCCAACTATATGCATCAAGGGATATGAAACTAAACAACTACCTATACTAGCCTATATGGACATGGAAATGCTAAAGCATCCCAAAATCCTCTACTAAGAACACAAGCAACAAAACATAGCAAATAGCACACCAAGCAAAAACACATTGATTCTTGAGTGCTCCTATGTGCTCTATAGTGTCCATCCTATATAGGCTGCGTCCTAAGATGAACCTGGCTCTGATACCAATTTGTGACACCCAGTTCCGAAAAATGAACCAAGTGAATGCATATGTGTCCCCAGGACGTTCAACACACATACACTTGTGCATTCACGAAAGGATATATAGAAAATTACCACAGAATAAAATTTATTATGCACTTTTATTACAGAATTCAGAATATCCTCAAATACAAGCTCCAATGAATATTAATGACAGTTTTGAACTAATGCAGTGGAAATGAACTAAGTATGAGCTAAACAAAATGAGCAAGCTGAGCAAATAGGGTAACGCATCCCCAAGCAACACCACAGGCAAAGCTGACAGCAGATACGGCCTAGAACTACACATTATCATCGTTATACTCCCAAATCTGATATGCAACTGTTGGTGGAGGAATTTCAAGGGTGAGTACATATCGTACTCAGCAAGTGTGGAAAGTATGACATGTAGCTGATTCAAAGAACGGATATCATAAAGGCTAAGTACTGAAAAGTACATTAAAATATTTGAAATGCAATATATTATATGTATGTGAAGTAAACCCTGTAGGATCGAAGAGCACGTGAAAAGCTACCAGAGGGGGGGGGGGTTAAATGTAGATTAAAAAATCTTATGCAGCGGAAACAATTAAATCACAACCCCTTCGGCAGAAAAATGATCTGTTAAAGAAATCGTGTGTGAGACTAATCTAAACATATTTCACCATGATAAAAGTGATAGATATCAGAGAGAACGAGGTCACGAAGACGGCACAACAAGAATCACTCAAATCCGTCAAAAGAAACTCATGTTATGATTGAAAGATCAAACAAAGGTCAATCTGTTCTGCTCGAGAAAACAGTTCTGGAATGCTTCATTTGCTATGTTTTTGGTGCGTTTTGGTTGATATGGATGATATCATGTTACTGTGGTTTTGCAACATGCTTATGTGAGGTTCTCACGTAGGGTGTTGTGTTCGGAACTAACTTGAGTCAAGTCGAGGACTTGGGCTCGTATGGATTGGTTGTTTATTCATGTGCAGGTGTTGCTTGAGTTCAAGATATGGCTGGTGACGGGATCCATTGGACTAGTCTCGGGGAGGAGATGAGGTTCCAACAACCAAATTCAGGAGGAATTGTGGTTGAGCTGATCAGGAGGTTGCGCGGCATGATTGAATCAAGAACAATGCATGTGAAGGTATCGTGGACGTCATTGGAAGATGTTTGCACGTGTGCAAGGAGTGCATGGACGTGGCTGCATAGTTCCGAGGCGTGATGAAGAGATGTGGACGTAAAGAATTGGTCGGAATGGTCCAACCGACAAGGTTATGGACTCTGGCTGAGGCTGAGTCGGGTTTGACTCAAATATGGAAAGATTTGAGTTGGTTATGATATGATTTTGTTTGGGTCACGAGTTTAAATTGTTTAGGAATGTGGGATACGTTACTAAGGTGTTTGGAAGATTTAATATTGCTTCTATCTGCATATAGAAGAATCCCAAGCAGTTATGGAAAGTTACGATTCGTGATCTGAGTAGGATTGGAGTCCTAGTTGATATTGGGTTGGCCTAAGGGCTGGTTATATAAGCAAGGGAGCCCAGAGCTCGTTGTGCACCACTTTTGGGCTGTTCCTCTTGTGTTCCATTGAATATAATTCGTAGTTTGAAGGAACTTTTGTGCCTTGTTCGTCCGACTTGTTCCAGACAAGTTTTACTCGTCGAGTTTCTGGACAGCACTACCTTTTATCGGTGGTTTTATCATAACTCGAGTTTTACAGATCCAATTGACGTGATTCGTTTTGGGTTGTCTTCACAACTTGATTTTCTATCATCTGTCAAAATTTCACGGTCATTGGATTTATGGTCTATGATCTAAACGAGTTTCTTTGCAGCGTTCCAGAACTGTTTTTTCTCGTGTAGGGCAGTTTGACCATTGTTTGATCTTTTGATCATAACTTGAGTTTTTCTTGACGGATTTGAGTGATTTTTTTTGTGTTGTCTTCGTGACTTGATTCTCTCTGATATCTATCACTTTTGTCATGGCGAAACACGTTTAGATTAGTCTCACACATGATTCTTTAACAGATCGTTTTTCTGCCGAAAGGGTTTGGGATTAAATTGTTTCCGCTGCGTAAGATTTTTAAATCTACCATTAACCCCCCCCTCTGGTAGCTTTTAACGTTCTCTTTGATCCTACACTACGCCGCACCCATACTTGACCTTGTGGTGGCACTTTTGTCCTGGAATATTCTCGCATGAACCGGTCCTTAGATCTAAGGCAATCAAAACCACCGTATCATCGAACCGATTCCACAAAACCATGCTTGCTTAGATCTCCTATATTCCATTTTTCTAAATTAATCATCATCTTATTACCATACCAAGTTTTCATATTTAAAGTTTTCAACCACATTATTTAAGTTACCCATAACCCATTTAGCGATGCGGTGCAAAAAGAAAAATACCCATACCCGACTCATCATGTATATTGCATTGACAAGGGGTGGCAAACAACGCTAGTAAACTCCTACGTATTGGTTTCCCATCATATTGACACGAGCATGCAAGTTCGCAAACAAAACATTTAATAAAACCGGATCAATATGATCAAGGACACTTGCCTTGCTCCGACGGATGGGGTTGCTCAAGCGCTTCAAAGTCTTGGTTTTGGAAATCTTCGTATGCGGCCTCTTTAGCATGTCCCTCTACGCGTGACGACACATACAAGAAAATACATACAATTCAATATGATGCACACAAATTAATCAACATGCAATGACATGCATGCATGCAAAGTTCAATAATTAATTAACTACGGTTGTTTATTAATTAGATGCAACTAGTTCATACGTGTTCATATGAGTTTACGGGGGTTTTAGCGTGGATTAATGTTGCTGAAAATAAAAAAGATGGTGCAACTACGATCAATTTACGTCTATTAGATTCAATATGTTTGCTAAAATTCACATCGGAAAACGTGTCCTACCGTAGATGCGGTGGTTTCGAAGATCGCAGGATGGGGACGACGCGTAGATGAAGTAGATGGCGCAAGGTCCTCCGGCGGCACGACGACAGTGACGCGACGAACTCCGGCGGACGACGTCATGATCCTCCTCTCTTCTCTTTTTTCCCTCTTCTTCCCCCTGGCGGCACTGCTCCTGGTGTCCTTTTTACGTTGCTAGGGCTTTTCTGGATGGCGGCACTGCTCCTGGGTCGAGGGAAATACGAAGCCTTCGGCCGTTTATATAGGCGCAGCCGCCAGGGCACACGATCGGTGGTCTCCCGATCGGCCATGAGACGCACGGCCGACATGGTCCGGGACTCGGGGCGCGGGGGGACGCGGCCGACTCGTCCTGGCACGCGGGAGCGCGGGGGCGCGAGGGCGTGTCAACGCTGGCTGGGCCGGCTCGGCCTTGCCAGCGGGCGGGTGTTGATTTTTTACATATATAAATATTATTATATATTATATATATATATATATATATTATTTGTAATTTTTTGTTTCATTAGGTTTTACAATTATATATATTATATATATATATTACTATTATTTTATACTTATTCCCTATTACAAGTTTTATGCTATTATTTTCTTTTTCTTCTTTTGCTACACATGTTTGCACATGTATGTTTTATATTTTATTATCTTTCTTTTATTCTATTAATGTTTAATGCATGAACATGTATGCAATGCATGATGCAAAGATTGAGAGTGTTACATCTTGATGTATTATATTGATGCTAAGCTAGTTGTGCATTAGGAATCGCCATTTGTCTCATTGTTTGGGTTTTTGAGGATGAATACCGGACTAGTCCGGTTCATGCACAGACAAGTCCGGTCACCCGGACTAGTCCGTGCCTGAACACCAGACATGTCCGATGTTTTTGAACTCAACCCTAACCTTTTAATTCATCAATGCAAATTCCTTGTCATCCATTCTCATCCATACCTTGTATAATCCATTCTCAGGGCATGTCGAACTCTCACGAGGAAGTTTCCGACTTCGAAGCCGAGATGGACCAAGAAGCCCCGCTTCGGTGCTCGACGGACCAAAGCAAGAAGCGCCTCTCTGAGCCAGCCCCCTCTCCTCCTCAGTCTCAAAAGATGGTGGCTCGACGTAAGGTGCCTGCTTCCAGGGCTTCCGCTGGTGGTGGCCCTAGCTCGGCAAGTGCCCTCCAAGCCAAGGGCAAGGGCAAAGGGATCGCAACAGGCCCGATTGGCCGTCTAAAGTTGTCAGCTCCGAAGCAAGGGGCTCGGGATCCCACAGAGGAAAGGTTCAGCGGGAAGGGCAGCGACTCAGCGGCTAAGTTCCTAAATGTTGATTGCTACAGCCGTCCGAAGCAAGCTGCCGATGAAAGATTTTGGAGCAATTTTCATGCAGATTTCTACAAATCTGTATACCTCCCTATGAAGACACCTGTAGTGCGCAACCAATGGATCGATTGGGCGCATTTTGAGAAGAAGGGTTGCTCACCATTTGTTGAAGTGGTGGAGGCAGTCGAGAGGCATGGCCTAAAGGATCTCTTTGCCTTCAGGAACAATTGGAATGATGAGGCCATCGCACAGTTCTTTGCGACTTTCCATTTCTCAAGTGACGAGGAAGAGAGTGTGACTTGAATGACTCATGGATCCAAGTATAGTATAACTTATGAAGAATTTGCAAGACTGCTACACCTTGACACCTCAAGCAATGACAACTTGATCATCCACAACATAGGTGTCATTAAGAAGGACAGGATGAAGTTCCTCTATGAGCCCAACTCCATGTTAAACCCCCCTTATACAAAGAACATGAAGCCTTTCTCTGTGGTGTTGAACAGAGTCCTAAGGAAGACAATTGCCCCCAAGGATGGGGATGCAGGGAGTGTACAGGGCTATCTCCGAACCTTGATGAAGGTCATAAGCAAGGACCGCAAGTTTGATGTGGTTGACTATATCTGGAACAATATGGTCAACATCTCTTGCACACTCAACAGGTCATGTGGCTATGCTCCTTATCTGATGTTTATGATTGAGAAGGTCACTGGCATCAAATTCATCAAAGATGTGGAGAACCTTCCCTTGAGGCCCCAAATGCCTCAAAAGCCAGGCGTACAAGCTGCTCCATCTCCGGCCTCCAGCCCTGTGGCTATAGCGAGAGCTAGTGCCGGTGCTAGAGTTGCCCCTGCCACTAGGGCAGCTCCTCAAGTACCTGTCTGCTATCTTTGCCTCCTGCAGAAAGGCCGAGGTGAAGGCCCACAAGCATAACAAGAGAATAAAGGAAGACATAAAGTATGTCAAGGAAAATGTGAAGCAGATTTGCAAAAACTGGAGATCAAGCCTATTGGATCTATAGTTATTTTTGATGACTCCGACTCTGACTACACCGAGCTCGGAACCTTGACTCCCTCCGTGCTTGCCTATTTTGGCATTGGGGGCTCGATTGGCTCCGTTCCTCCTCCTCCTCCTCCTCCTCCTCCTCCTCCTCCTCCTCCTCATCATCACCCCGAAGATGAAGATGAAGAGGATGAGAGGACCGACAGCGAGGCTTGAAGACTTTAGGTCCCTCCTGTCCTTCTTTTTGGTTTCTTGATGCCAAAGGGGAAGAGATTGAAGGGGAGTCTTAGGTCTTAGGTCTTAGCTGTAGGATGTGAGGAGAGCTTCTTTTTATGCTTTTTGTCTATTTTGTGAGTTGTAAAACTTCTAATATGCTCTTATGATACTTATGGTCCTGTGATGCAATGTTTTGAACTACTTGTGAAGTAATTGATGAAACCTGTAATATTGCTCCTAGAATAACATATATGCTTGTTGTTGGTATGTTTATGTAAATTATGTCATTCTCATCATAATTATTGTTTCAATACACTTAGTTATGCATCCCACCATAAAGAATGGACATATGGATCATGTTTTCATTTCTTAATGTATTTTAAACTCATATGTGCATACTTTATGAAAATCTCAACTTTTTATCATATTTTGTGAAATCTCAATTGGTTGTCATCAATCACCAAAAAGGGGGAGATTGAAAGTGCATCTATGAATCCCTTGTGGGTTTTGGATGATTTATGACAAGCATATGAGATCCTAACTACTTTGTTGAGATGAGCAACAGGTTTTAAATGAGAAAATGAGCAAAGAGCCAAAAAGAAAGGAGAACGAGGAGCAAGGTGGAGAAGAGCTCAAGGAACAAGTGTAGTAAATCATTGTGTATGAAGTGTGTTAAAGAAACACACCCCAAGAGCTCAAGAACAAATAATCACACACATTGCACAGTTTATACAGGTCCAGACTAGCCCGACTGACACCGGACTAGTCCGATATCTTTCTGCACAAGATCGGACAAGTCCGATGTCACCACGGACTAGTTTGATATCTCTCTGACTAGAATCGAACTAGTCCTCCCTAGTGCGGACTAGTCCTCAAAACACTTCACAAGTTGCAAAATTGGAAAAGTCCGATCACACAACGGACTAGTCCGATATCATTCTAATGTAAATCGGACATGTCCGATATTGGCATGGACTAGTCTGAAAACCCTATGACCAAAATCGGACCAGTCCTCCAAGTGCGAACTTGTCACCCAATTCACTTAGGGTTTCACCCATTTGGACAAGTCTGATGATTATCGGACTAGTTCGAAGATTTCCAGAAGCAAAATCGGACAAGTCCGCTTCTAGCCGGACTAGTCCAATATTTCGGGACACCTAGGGCTTGCTACACACAGTACACCAAACTAGTACGGTGTCCACCACGGACTAGTCCGATATTCCTAAACCCTATTGGTCACTTTTAGAAACCCCATATAAATAGATGTGCACGGCCCAACTTTTACCTCTCTCGACCCCGTGCGCCGTCACACCCCCCAAGAGCCTTAAAAACACATCTCTCCACGAAATCAAATGCAGCAAAGATCAATCCCTTGAGGATACACTTTGGATCATTGGAGAGACACAGTTCATCACTCATTGAGCTCTATGTTTGATTCCCTAACACACTCCTGTGATTTTCATTGTAATCTTTCGAGTGTGTTCTTGGTGGTGTTCTTGTTGTCATCTTGGGGATCCCTACCCGTGTGAGAAGGCCGCTTGAATTTGGTTATTTACACTTTTGTGATAAGTGAAGCGGATTGGCCTTCGTGGCGATCCGACGAGGGTAGGGTTGGAGAAGACCCGGTCCTTTGTGGACCCCTCAACGTGGATGTAGGTTGCCTCTGTTGGAACCGAACCACTGGATAAAATCATTGTGTTCATTCTTCGCGCCCATTGTTCTTACATTTCATATATATCTAGGGTTTTGATCAATTGTGCTCAACTTTAGTTGAAACATTGAGTTTAAGATTAAATTGTGATACAATCTAATTCAAAGTTGTGCAACACTTAAATTACAAGTATAATTCCGTTGCTTACATCCTAAGATCAAGTTAATCGATCAAATTTGATTAACCTAGTTGGTATACACTGGACTAGTCCGCACTTGACTGGACTAGTCCGATATCTCAAGATTGATCTGGTTGTTAAGTGTTGTAGGTTCCGACAAAATTCAAAAAGGCCTATTAACCCCTCCGCCCCTCTAGGCCACATTCCGTTATACACTCTGTAACTCACCCAAGTTTAAGACATGTAGTCCTGCTATAGGCGGGTTCGCTTGAGGTACCTGCAGTGTGTGAGGTGTTCTTCCGACTGCTCTCGTCATTAGGGTCATGTGGCGGCAGAAGGCTTCCCAGGAAAGGCCTGTGCCGAGCAGGAGGTCCAGGGGGTGTAAACTGCCTAGTCTGGTCCTGTACCCTAAGCATACACACCCTACCTCCCAACGCTACAACTACGTACTGGAGCCAGAAAGCTCACTCCCTAAAGACAGCAGGAGTCGGACCCCAGAACACCAACGAATCGAATTACCCAAGCCCCGTGCATCAGTCCATGACAGTAAGACATGAAAAAGCTAAGGAGAGGAATAGATAGAATCGTCGAGCAAGACTAGTCCCCCCTCTTTCTATCATATGTGTAGGACAACCAGCTTCGATACCTCTCAAGGGGCCTTCCATCGAGGTCCCATCACGCTGACGACAAGCAGCAAGCGTGAATAAGTGAGTAAGCTCTCCTGCCCCGCTCTTGAAGCTAATAGGGTTCTCTTGTGATAGCCTGTACACCAGGGGCTTGCTGTCGACGTCCCTACGACAATGGTGGATGACGCCGTAGCATCCAGCTCTGGCACCTCTCAAGGGGCCTGCCGTCGACGTCCCAACACGTCGATGATAGCAAGGAGCGTGGATAAGTGAGTAAACTCTCCTGCCCCGCTCTTGTTGCTAACAGGGTTCTCTTGTGATAGCTTGTACACTAGGGGCCTGTTGTCGACATCCCTACGATGATAGTGGACGATGCTAGAGCAACCAACTCCAACACCTCCCATGGGGCTCGCCGTCAACGTCTCTACAACGACGGTGGACGACGACATAGCAGCAAACTCCGTCACCTCTCGAGGGGCCTGTCATCGACGTCTCTACGATGATGGTGGGCGACGCAAAAACATCCAGCTTCAGCACCTCCCAAGGGGCCTGCCGTCGATGTCTCTACAACGATGGTGGGCGACGTAGGAGCATCCATCTCTGGCACCTCCCAAGGGACTTGTCGTCGAAGTCTCTACGACAGTGGTGTGTGACGCCAGAGCATCCAGCTTCGGCACCTCTCAAGGTGCTTGCCGTCATTGTCCTATCATGCCGACGATTGAAACAAGCATGGATAAAGGCCCCCGTCGACATTCCTACGACGATGGTGGACGATGCCAGAGCATCCAGCTCCGGCACCTCTTAAGGGGCCTGCCGTTGAAATCCGAACACGCCGACGACAGCAACAAGCATGGATAAGTGAGTAAACTATACTTCCCCGCTCTTGTTGCTAACCGGGTTCACTTGTGATAGCCTGTACACCAGGGGCCTGCCGTCGACGTCCCTACAACGATGGTGCACGACATGGAGCATCCAGCTCCAGCACCTCCCTAGGGGTCTGCCGTCGATGTCTCTACGATGATGGTGGGCGACGCCAGAGCAGCTAGCTCTGGCACCTCCCAAGGAGCCCACCGTCGACGTCTCTATGATGGTGGTGGGCAACACCGGAGCAGTCAGCTCCAGCACCTCCCAAGGAGCCTGCCGTCGACAACTATACGATGATGGTGGACGACGCCGGAGCATCCAGCTCCGGCACCTCTCATGGGGACCACCGCCGACATCCCAGCATGTCAACAATAGCAAACAAGTGTGGATAAGTGAGTAAACTCTCCTACCCCTCTCTTGTTGCTAACGGGGTTCTCTTGTGATAGCCTGTAAACTAGGGGCCTGCTGTCAACGATGCTGCGAATATGGTGGACGATGTCGGGGCATCCAACTTCGGCACCTCCTAAGGGGCCTGACGACGACGTCCCTACGACGATGGTGGATGACGCCGGAGCAGCAAGTTCCAGGACCTCCTAAGGGGCCCATCGTCCACACTGTCGTGATGATGGTCAGCAACACTAAAACACTCCAACTCCCCTGCTCCACTGGGGGCCCATCGAAGACATCCTGCGATCAAGTGGTAGATGTGCCCAGCCAACTAACCACATCTACCAAGGGTTCTCTAGGGGGGTTCCATAGGCAGGAAGTCTATAGACAACACTTTAGAAATATCAACTGTTCAATCGTTGGTCCTCAAAAACTAACAATCTCAGCAAAGGTTCTGCAAACCCTTATACAGCTAAGGACTCAGAAAAACAGTTGAGAGGCGCAAAGACAAGCCAAGAAGTCAAACACAAATTCTTATTCATTAACAAATATTTACAATAGAGTGAACCCCAGATACAAAGACGAGCTGCCAGCCTCAGTCCCTAGCGAATTGCGCGATGACATGTTTGGCGGCATTCTTGACCTCTGCCGCTATCGTGTCCTAGCGCTCTTCAACAGGACCTTAAAAAAACTGGCTCTAGTGGCAGATCGGGGTACTAGCTCCGGTAGCACACCAGGACATGGGATGCCACCGTCTCGGCCACCGCCCTACCCTCGGCATCCAGACACTGAGTCAGCTGACGCTCCTGCAGATCAAGCTCCCGGGCGTGACGCTCCATCGTGCACTCCTGAGCTTTGATATCGAGATCGCGTAGGAGAAGTTCTTGACACTCAGCTAAGTTCTGCACTGGATACCGCACCAAGTCCCTTTCGTGGAGCTTATGATATTCAAGACGGGACTGCATCCTGTCCCGATCCGCCTCATCCTGAGCCATCATTGCCTGGGCCGCCACCTCTTTCTTGGGGACAACAACCTCTCTCTCAGCGACAGCAGCTTCGTAGTGATCCAGGGCCTCTGGACCCTCCTCAAGGTCACGCAGACGGGCATCGGCCGTGTCGTTGTCCACCTTGGCATTGGCAAGGATCTTCTGTGACATTGCATCTAGGGCCTTCACCAAGAGGTGCCTCAGCTCCAGCTCCTTGCTCTTCTTCTGGAACTTTGCCTTCGCCTTGGCGATCCTAGACTTCAGAAGATCATCCAAGCCTTGGAGGCGCTAGCCCGCAACACGTAGATTCTCCCATTCCACGGCGAGAGCCCCCTGTGTCTAGTGGAGGTTGCATTCCACTTGGAGGATGCTGGACTGCGCCAAGTCCATGATGCTGGAGACGCGCTTTTGGCTATGCCAAAGTTATGGAAGGCCACCCAATAATTATCTCGAGGACCTCTTCCTCTTGAAGCGGTGAAGACGAGGCCACCAGTAGCATACACCTTGTCCTGGAGGCTGAGAAGTTGTGGCGGTGCAGCCCGAAGCGGTAGCGTCACCATCGCCCAGGGAGCCGACCACCAGATCAGCAGCAGCGGAGGCCAAGCACTCAGCCCCCTGAGCTGGCTCCAACATAACCTCTGGTGCAACGTCCGAAGGTGCCATAGGCACGACAGTCAGAGACGTAGCTCAAGAAGCTTCACTCCCTGAGTGGAGTAAGGACGCCGAAGCAGTGCTCTCCTAAGTCGACTTGGTTGTCTGCTCTACCGAAATAGCTGTAGTCTCTTGAGCTGACTTCGAAGCACTGTGGGGCACTACCCTCGGCAATAAGGGTGTCACAACAGCTGATGTGGCCCTACAAATCAAAATAAAAGCCTAATCAATCAACAAAGGCATGCAAGATAACAAAGCAAGCGTTGGTAATAATGCCTTACCGACGCCCTCAGAAGCTCCAGCAAGCCTCCACCTTCGACGGTCCTGAAGCCGCAGGCCTTGACGAAGGCATGGCAGGCGAGGCCGTCCCTACCAGGCCTCCACCAAAACCACCAGCGATGCTTCCACCCTGGATCTTCGTATCTACTCTGACCCCAACGTAGCCACTCTCGGAGCCTCCTACCGAGCTGCTGCCGACATCGACCTGAGTCCTCTTGGCCTGAGGCTCCGTAGACATAACGCACCCGGAGCCCCCTATGGCACCGTGGACTACGCTGAAAGCGGGGATGCTAGATGGTGTGCCTACCAGAGACGTCGGTGGAGCCATCGCTTCACGGTCTGAACCTCCCCACAATGATCCGCCGACACTCAATGCTGAGGAGGGGTGGGTCGGAGGACATTGACTTGGAGTGAAGGCCACTGCGGCAGCGCCCTCGACGGCGACCGAGGGCGCTTCTCCTTCACAACCTCCACCACCGGCGACTTCCCCTTCCCCATGTTGGGGACCAGCGCTTTTCCCTTGCTTGTGTTAGAGAACGGTGCCTTGCCCTTCTGTCCGGCAGAGGGTGTGTCGTATGCCCTTGAAGCTTCGGAGCCTGGAGCAGATGTGGACTCCCGTGGAGGGTCGACGATGGCAAGCCCCCGGCTCTCATCACAACCTTGCCGCGGCACAAGACCGATCACGTCCATGTTGGGCATCTCATTCAGAATCTTTGTCCGAAGGTCTCAATCCTTGCAAAGCGGTGGACAAGACCGCGGGAGGATGAAGATGTCTTGCGACAGCGGGTTGTCACATGCCTTGGACATTACATCAAACACCTCTTGCAGGGTCATGTCCGTGTTGTGACCCCTCAACAACCTGGTGCTATCCTGAAGCCCGAAGTAGAGCCATGTAGGACGACAACGATGCTAGAGAGGGGCAAGGCGTCGATGAATGATGTCCGACATCACTGCCAGCTCTAACAGGCCGTGATCCGCCAAGAATCAGATCCTCTCCATCACCGGAGTATACGCCAGCTGCAGCTCCGGACATTCCTCCCAGGCCGTCTTCCTAACCACCAGCGAGCCGGTGGGTAGGACCATGTGATCGTGGGCGTTGGCATGCATGATCGCCCAGGCGCCTTCAGCCTGACCATTTCACCGAGGAGAGCAGAGTAATGTACTTGGAGGGGTTGTTCGCCCGATGCTGGAAGTAGTAGGCGCCGAGGAATTCTTCCTTGTTCTTCTTCTCGGTCCGCCTCGGCAAGAAGAACTGCTGGAACACCGGCACGCACGGGTACACCCCGACGAACATCTCTCATAAATGCGAGAACACCACCGCCACCACCAGAGAGTTCGGCGACATGTGATGAAGCTGGAGCCCAAGGACCTTCAGAAGTGTCACCAGGAAGGAGGAAATGAGAGGGACGAACCCGGAGTATCCGTACGCCTAGAAGAAGATGATCTCTTTCTCCCACAACTTCAGTGACAAAGAGTTGGGACAGATCAAATCCCAACGCTTCTCGTCCTCCCAGCCAAAATGCCGCCTCACGGGTGAGACGTCCTCCATCCAGGAAGGAGGTAGGGTTGAGTCCATTGGAGCAGGAGTCGAGAACCTCGAGGGTGAGTAGACACTCAAGGAGGAAGTCATTGTCTGAAATGCTTGGGTTGTCCATAAGGAAGGGACCACCATTGCCCACAAAAGTACCCCTTTAAAGCAACCTAGTGGCGTTTGAGCGCACCGTGCAAAATTTGGGAGGGCTCGGAATCAACGGCTCGTGCCACGACGTACATGAAAAGCGGGCCCAGATCTTCCGTTCGGGAAACTTGCCCAAGCAGTTCTCCGCCTAACAAGGCAACACGGCGGTTCCCATAAAAACGGAAGTGAAAGCAGCAGAAGTGCAGCAGGCGTGTTGGGAACCATCGTGATAATGTCCAAGCAAACAATGATCCCATCGCCATGACCCCTCAACAAGAGAGGGACGCGTGGTCAAAACAGCTGAGAAGCGCACTGCTTCGGCTGATCAAGACAAAATTAAAAGGTCACGCGGGAAAGCAGGATAAGGCAACACCCTCGGGCTCGTCGCCTCCCCCCAAGGTGGACCCAAGGGCCACTGTCGGTACCCAGCATACCGGGTACCCTCACGCACAAGCTAGAGCCACCTAGGTACCTCGCATCCCAGCAGAGGCAGGGTCTAAGGGCGCCATGGATTCAAAAGGCCCAGACCAGTCAGCCTCAGATACGGGGCCCAGGGTACCTACAAGAGACCCCGAAGGAGAGTTTAGCTCCCCCTCAACAACAAGCACCCAAGAAGCCACGTGTCTAGCAGGTAAGGATCCCTCTCCCCCATGAGACAGGGCTCCGGAGCTGCCACATGGTCCGAGACATGACACGGGCCACCTCCCGTATAGGCGAGCTCCAGCGCTGCCACGTATCCCGCAAGACAGGACCCAAACTCCTCCGTAGAGGTGAGCTCCCGAGCTGCCACGTGGTCCGTAAGATGGGGCCCGACCTCCTCCGCGAAGGTGAGCTCCCGAGCTGCCACGTGGTCCATAAGGCAGGACCATACATCCTCCGCAGAGATGAGCTCCCGAGCTGTCACGTAGTGCAGCCACTTGCCCTGGATGAAGGGTTTCGGGAGTTAAGAGGGCGGTGCTCCTTGTCTCTGTCAAGGATTGAAGATATGCGTCTTTCCAAAATGCATGGCGCGGCGCATGCCTAATGTCAGGTACCGCTACGACCAATCGCATCACAGTGAAGACGCTACTGGTCTATCCCACTCCGCCAAGTGGGTTTCTTACAGTGACAGAGACAGCTGGAGGAGGGATCCCCTACCATTGTCAGCAACGGTGCATGGGCTACTGATGACACAGACGAGAAGACAGCGAGTCCTCAAAGCCACGGTCAGAGCAAGCTTATGCGAGAAGCCTTCAATCTTTAGAATAAGATCGCCCCGGGACCACCTGTCGGGCCTCGGACCCCACTTGTAAGGCATCTGTCCTTATCTATAAAAGCACCAGACTGCTACCGTTACAAAGGACGAACATTGAATCCCCGATACACACACACACGGATACACACTCACTAGCAATACAGTCTACAGTGGAGTAGGGTGTTACGCTCTATGTGGCCCGAACCACGTAAGAACCACCGTTTTATACTCTCTCACGCACTCATACACTTGATTGAGGCCTAAGCCCCGCCGAACAAGAACCTCTGCGGGCTGCTCCTTAGCAGATCCAGAGAAGTGTCGCATTAACACTTTGACAAGTACCATGATCATCCTCATCAAATCTGAATTCTCTCCCTTCTTGAGTCCCTTCCTTGATTTCCTAGATTTCCTCATCATTTGTCTGCCCTTCTCGGAGTTCCTACTCTAGGGTCAGATTTAGCTCCATCACTCCCATCTCATTTACAAATCTGAGAATCAACCATTCAAACTCCTTACATAGTTTGGGTGCCAACTCTTGAACCGTGAGTTGGTGGCTTACTTCTTTCAGACTTAGAGCATCGACCACTACATTGGCTTTTCCTGGGTGGTTGCTAATTCCCACATCATAATCCTTGATGAGCTCCAACCATCTTCGTTGCCTCAAATTCAAGTCCGTTTTTGTGAATATGTACTTGAGACTCTTGTGATCCGTGTAAATCTCACACCTATGACCAAGAATGTAATGCCTTTAAATTTTCAAGGCATGCACTACGGTAGCGAGTTTGAGATTATGTGTAAATAAATCTGCTCATGTTTCTTCAATTGCCTCGATGCATAGGCTACCACATGGCCTTCTTGCTTGAGCACACATCCAAGCCCCTGTCTTGATCCGTCACAATAGATATCAAAACTATTGCTCACATCAGGCAATACTAACAGAGGTGTTTTTGTTAACCTATCCTTTAATTCCTCAAAGATGTTTTGACAAGCTTGAGTCCATTGGAATGTTTTTCCCTTCATTAGTAATTTAGTCATGGCCTTAGATATTTTGGACGTACGGTAATATCCAACCACTCAAAGAAAGGTCCTAATTTCCTTAACATTCTGTGGCGGTTCCCACTTCAACACATCTCTCAATTTTCCCGGTTCATTTGATACTCCTCCTTCAAGGATGATATGGCCCAAAAAAGACACCTCCCTGAACCAAAACTTGCACTTGCTGAATTTGGCATACAACTTGTGTTCCCTCAATTTCTGCAATGTGAGCCTCAAGTGCTCTTCATGCTCCTCATTGCTTCTCGAGTAGATCATGATGTCATCAATGAACACCATGATGAACTTATCCAAGTACTCCATGAAGACCTTATTCATGAGGTACATAAAGTATGCATGTGCAGTTGTCAATCCAAAGGACATGACGGTGTACTCATAGGATTGATACCATGTCCGAAAAGCTGTTTTGGAAATATCCGATGGTCTAATCTTCATTAGGAAATAACTTGACCTCAAGTGAATCTTGGAGAAAACACATGCGCCCTTCATTTGATAAAACAAATACTCTATATGGGGCAATGTATAATTGTTCTTAATCATCACCTCATTAAGAGCCTGGCAATCCACAAACATCCATTGGGACCCATCCTACTTATCCACTAAAAGCACTAGTGCTCCCCAAGGTGAAGAGCTTGGGCAAATAAAACCCTTTTCCAGCTACTCTTGAATTTGCTTCTAGAGCTTGGCTAACTCCATAGGAGGCATCCTATATGACCTCTTAGCTATAGGTGCAGTTCAAGGTATCAATTTAATAACGAACTTTATGTCACAATCAGGTGCCATACCTAGCAACTCATCCAGAAACACATCTGAGAACTTGCGCACCACCAGAATATCCTCAATTGCTGCAACGTCCATTTGGTTTAGCTCCACCTGCCTTGGTGTGTGTTGAGATGCTTCAAATTCTATTCTGACCCATTCTTCCTTTGTCAACTTCATCGTCTTTGTGGCACATTTAATTATTCCATTATGCTTCCTTAACCAGTCCATACCAAGTATTATGTACAATCCTTGTGATTCCAAAACAATAAGATTGGCGAAGAAGTCTACCCCACTTATTCTAAGGCATACTTTTGGACATACTATATTCATCCTCATCTCCCCTCCACGAGATTTGACCAACAAGGTATACTTCATATGAGATATGGGCAAACTATAATTAGAAACATACTTCGATGAAATTAATGAATGTGATGCTCCAGAATCAAATAGCATAGTCCCCTAGTTGGAGGTTGCGAGAAACATACCAATCACCACGTCATCTTGTTGTTGCGCTTCCTCCGTAAAGGCATGGTTCACCTTGCCACAAACTAAATTCTATGGGCCACGATTACCTTGTGGTGCTTCTCCATTCGGTCTTGGGTTCTGTCGCAGAGCATTGTTCCCTTCACCAAGGCCTCACTTAGGGCATTCAGATGCAAAGTGTCCCACCTCACCACAAGTATAGCACAACCTTGCTGCACCAAAATTGTTTGGGCAAGCTTAGGTTTGAGCATTAGCAGGAAAATTAGCGTGGGGCGCATCAGGCATTGGAGGGCGAGGTGCTTGCATGGCTGGGCCTTGCTGCGTGGGCTGAGCTGGATGAGGTTGAATAGCAGCACGATATGCAGAAGCAGAGGGGTTGTAGTATGGTGCTTTTGGTTGTGCAAAGCGGAGGCGAACGTTGCTTCCTTGTGGATGTCCTTGATATGGCGCCTTTATCTTATTTTATTGCTCCATCTCATCAACCTTGTTCTCTACCACAAGAGCTTTGCCCACAAGCTTCTGGAAATTTGCATAGTCACAATTGAGTAGTTGGACACGACATACCTCAAGAGTTGAGTGAAATTATTTAGGTACTCAATCACACTCGACTTTCCTTTCCTTAAGTTCTGAAATTCTTGCCTTTTCAACATCATGACACCTTCATGAACATAGTAGGAACAGAAGCTCTCCTCGAATTCAGCCCTAGTCATCCTTTCCTAATTTGCATGTGTAACACCCCTTAACACCCTTGTTTTCATCCATCATACATGGCATACATTATTATACGTGTTTATATTTAATAAACATGAAAAGGAACAGGATTAAAAGGAATTAGAAAAAAACTGTAGTTAAAAGTCTGTGTCAGTGCGGACTTGTCCGGTTTGGACCCCAGACTAGTCTGTTTTGCTCTCTGTTGTCCCACAGACTCTTCCGCTTTTGCTGCAGACTAGTCTGATTTCGGTTCAGTTGCAGTCTAGACTTATATGTTCCCTAGTACGAACTAGTCCGTTCCTCATCACTTGAAAAATTAAGAGTTGTTTGGTGATTCATCGCTTTGGTCCGGTTTTTTCAAAACATAGAAGACCTCCGTACATATCCGGCCCACACTGGACATGTCCGATTTCCTCTCTTGACAAGATCGGACTTCTTTGGACTCCCACCGAACTTGTCCGTTCAAGTATCTGTTTTCGATTGGACTTGACTGGCCCCTAGCAGACTTGTCTGGTGTGCTCGACTCGGATTCAATCTTATCCTCCACGATAGGATATTGTGTTTTTGCCTTAATTGGGCCCAAGAACGTCGTGTCCAAACCCCGTGGAGCCCATGTGGGACCCCACCCTAGCCTCTATCCCTTAAACTCGAGATCTATCAAACCCTACCACCTCCACCTCTATATAAACACCCCAACACCCTTTCATCTCTTTACTACAATTGGATAGAGCCCTAGCCCTAATTTGTTAGAGCCCCCATCAAGGAGCCTTCACCGCATGGAGAAGGATGAGAATGGAGGAAGGAGGAGGATCAACCAAGATTGTCGTTGCTGCTGTGATCTTTGTCAACACTTTGTTGTCAACGTTTCCCTCCATCCATTCTCCATCTTCTTTGGATCTAGACGTCAAGCTCTCGAGTTTCGTCGAATCCTCGACCTCTGAACCCTAGGATTCACAGTAAATATCTTAGATCCATCTTTTCTATGTAAATTATGGTTCTACATTGACTTTAACTATGCTCCCATTGAGAACTCGCCAAAACCCTAGCCATGACGGACTTGTCCGGTCTAGTGCGGACAAGTCCATTCAACTCTCTGGTCCATAGCGGACATGTCCAACGTTAGTGTGGACTAGTCCGGTCTCCCCATTCTAAAATTCCTCGAACTTCTTTAATATCCTCCGAAATGACTTGAAACTTGTTATAACATGTAACACTTAATTGTAACTAGTTAGTAGGCTATGATATCAACCTTATAACATGTTATACCACATAATTGAATTATTCATACATATCATGGCATAATGAGTAATATATGACCATTTATTGATTGTAATGTTTGTTTTGTATGTTTATTGCACGGAATAGAAGGTGTTGCTCTGGAGGGTGCTCTTGAGGACCTCCAGCACCAGAACTTCGAAGATTTTGACCCTAATCAGTCTGAAGAGCAAGGCAAGTGTCCTTGATCATTTTGATCCTATTTTTAAATGTTTTGTTTGCAAAACTTCATGTGTGTGTCAATATGATGGGAAACCCAAGATAGGTTATTACTAGACTTTTATTACAGAAAATTACCACAAACGATATACAGAAAATTACCACCACATAATATAGTAAATAAGCACTTTTATTATATTATTCAATTAATTCTCGAATTACAAACTTTAATGGTCATGAATACTGATACTACTAATACTGCAGCGGAAAATATTCTAAACTAAGCAAACTAAGTAAATGAGATAGCGCGGCTCCAAGCATAACCACATGCAAGTCGACGGTAGCACACAACCTAGTACTCCGCATTATCCTCAGGGTACTCCCAAACATCGCCTGGACCTATTGGTGGGGGAATTGGAAGAGTGAGCACATGTCGTACTCAGCAAGTGTGGGGAAATAATGACATGTAATTTAACCAAGGAATGACAATAAATAATGGCTATTTGCTGAAAAGTACTTTTAAAACATATAAAAAGCATACTAATATGTATATGTGAATTAATTCCATCATATCCCAAAATGATTACCAATTACGAGTCCATCATCTTCAATTACCTTTATATCACATCGATCAATTATTATCCATCCGTATACTAATTTCTCACTTTCATCAATAACCATGTCCATTTATCACAACACAAACCATGAACACACCCAATATCAAACCATCCCAATTCCCAAGTTCCACTCTAATCATGGAAGTTGTCCAGGTGCTCATAATCGGAGCACGACAATCATGACAATTCTTAACACTCTACAGAGGTTGTACCACTTTACCAACAAGTTCGTGATTTCATCATCCATTGGTAACTCAAAGAAACCTCCCTTATACCAAATACACTACCTTAGGTGTATAGCCAAGAGATCACAAAATAGCCTTTACAAAGGGACTACCAGCATATTCAGACCCACTGACGTTTCACCGGTGGTGATGCCTCCAACTGAGCACATCCAGCCAAGGGTCACCTATTGTGCCTTTTGGATCCTAGGGCAGTCCCACCACTATTACAAACCCATCCAACTCTCATTCCCCACTCCCTCAAATGATCTGAACAATGCTGGCGATACATCTAATTAATTTGCTAAGCCGCACCCATACCTAGCCTTGTGGTGGCACTGTAGTCCTAGCTTATTTGCGCATGAACTGGTCCATAGATCCAAGGCAAGCAAAACCACCATATCCTCCAAGCCAATCCACATACCATGCTTGCTTAGATCTCCAAGTCCCATGTTACAAATTAACCATGTTCATAAATTCTCATAATACATAAGTTCATTAATTCATAATTAAGCCATTTGGTTGTTTTCCCATCCCAATTAATTAGAGCGAAGCAAAAAGGTAAAATACCCTTCCTGACTCTCTACAACATATTCCAAGCGACAAGGATGGTCAAACAAGACTAGTAAACACCTATCATTGGTTTCCCATCAATTTAACACAAACATGTAGTTTTGCAAACAAAACATTTAAAAAGAGGATAAAAATGATCAAGGACCCTTTCCTTACTCTTGAGATTGGTTAGGATCAAAAGCATTGAAATTCTGGTGCTGGATGTCCTAGACAGCACCCTCTAGAGCAATACCTTCTATTCTGCGTGACAAACATACAAAACAAGCATTACAAACAATAAATGCTCATATATGACTCAATATGTCATGACATGCATAAATGATGCAAATATGTGGTAATTCATGTAATCAAGTTGCTATCATTGCTTACTATCTAGTTACAATTGAGTTTTACATGTTTGAGCAAGTTTCAAGTCATTTTGGGGAAAACTAGAGATGTTCTAGGAATTTTCAGAACTGAAGAACGGTACTAGTCCGCACCTTGGCCGGACATGGCCATTCTGGAACTGAAAGGAAATCGGACAAGTCCGCACAGGAGCGGACAAGTCTGTTATGGCTAGGGTTTTGGCGAATTTTCAACTAGAGCATAGTTTGATTAATCATGGAACCATATTATATGTAGAAAAGATGAATATAAGGTATTTACTATGAATCCTAGGGTTCAAGGGTTCAAAATTCGATGGAACTCGAGAACTTGGCGTCTAGATCCAAAGAAGATGAAGAATTGATGGAGGGAAAACGCTGACGATGAAGTGTTGATGAAGATCGCTGCAGCGATGATGATCTCCCTTGATCCTTATCCCTCCTCCTTCCTCCTCCTTCTTCTCCCTGCGGTGAAGCTTCTTGATGGCAGCTCTCACGAACTAGGGTTAAGGGTTTCTTCTAATGTGGCAAAGAGATGAAAGGGTGGGTCTTTGGCTGTTTATATAGGGTGGAGGTGGTAGGGTTTGGGTGGAACTCGAGTTCAAGATTGTGGAGGCCTTGTTGGAGTCCAACGTGGGCTTCAGAGGGGTTGGAAACGACATTCTTGGGCCCGCTAGGGCAAGTACCCAATAACTTACCGTGGAGGAAAAAGAGGATCCAAGTCGGGCACACTAGATAAGTCCGCACAGGGGCTAGACGATTCCGATGGGTAATAGAGGGTTGAAGGGACAAGTCCGCTTAGGGTCTAGACAAGTCCGATCAGGACCAGAAAGCAAAATGGACAAGTTCGTTATAGAGCCCGACAAGTCTGGGCGCTTGTCTAGCTTTCAAAAACCGAACCAAGTTGAGTATTTACTGGACATCTCCAAAAATTTCTATTAACGAAGAACGGACTAGTCCGTACATGCGAACGGATAAGCCCGAAGAACAACAGAAACATTTTCGGACTAGTCCGCAACAAATAGAGGATAAATTAAAAAAAACAACGGGGTGCACATCAGACTAATCCATAGTCAAATCTGGACAAGTCTGTACTGGTACATGTTTTTAATTGCTATTTTGGTTCTAAATTATTATAAGTTTGTTCCTTTATGTTGCTTAATGTTAAACATGTATAAGATGTATGCAATGCATGATGGATGAAAATGAGGGTCTTACAGTACCTATCGAAAATTCAGCCTGAAGGTCAATCATAACTACACAAGGCCCGAGATTTGACATGGGAACCCTCCATGAACAACAAATGGGTTGCTACGAATATGTGAGAGCATTATGCTCTCAACCATTCTATGCACTCATAAAAGCTCAAGGGAATTGCCACCATCGTTGGGTGTAAGTTATTCCTTTGTGGCTAAAAGGTATAATGTACCTTTACTAAGGAATGACAAGATCACATCCAATGTATATTGGGTGCAAGTTGCTTCTATGTGGCTAGAAGGTATTTTATACCTTAGTGAAGGAACAACGGATCGCACTCAACCCATGTTGAGTGCACGTCATCCTTTTGTGGTTATAGGTATGTTGTACCATAGCCAAGTATTAACGGATGATACTCAACACATGTTTGGTACATGCCACTCCTTTGTGGCTAAAGGTTATCATTACCTTAGCCAAGAATCACGAATCATGCCCAATGCATGAGGGATTCTGGACATGCTGTTGTCCCTACAGGAGGGCCCAAGATTGAATATTAGAGATCCTACAAGACTTTTGAGCGTTCTCCAAGACCCATCCAATTGGTCATACCACGGACAAACATCGACGGCTATGTCGACTCCTACCACGATGGGGATACGACTGTCGCCATTCCGGGGCACGATTCACAAAGCCTGGAGAAGGGTGAGCTCAAGTTCATCACCACAGAGGAGCCTGCATCACTCATGGAGATCAAGTCCATTGAAGAAGATGGGATGTGGCATAGTGAGATGGTAATGCATAAGGAGCGGTTGGTGGCCAAGTGTAAAGGCTATCAAACAAGTAGAGACAAACATCTTGACCAAGGAAGTTGGTAGATAGAATTCATCATGATGGCAAGAATGGTTGGAATCTTGGAATGGGCGTCTATGAGAGACAGGATCAAGAGGAGAATGTTATTGATTTTGCCTCTAGAAGCCTCTCTGGGAGCCTCATTGTTGCAGGCATGGAGGAGTCGCAACAGAGGTTGGGTCCTAGTCATACACTATTAGAGTCCATGATCCACAAGAGCCCCATTGGGGGACTCGAGACAGGGGTGCGACAGGTACCAGAAGAGTCATCCACTATAGAGATTGGGTTGTTTCCATAGAGAGAAAATACGAGGTAGAATAGAGCCCTACTCAGTTTAGAGCCCTATAGATAAAATTGTTATCTAGCAGAAGTCTTGTAGCCAGGATTATGAAAAGAAGTCTGCACCCCCTCCTCCCCCCCCCCCCCCTGTACTGCAACCCATCAATAGAGTCGAGTTCACCAGAAAATAACCCAGCCTCCTTATTACCAAGTCGCCTAATTGTTTGAGGAACTCGTCTAGTTCAAGAGCATTAAGGCAGCAGATTCTCTCTCACTTCTCTAAGCGGTCAGATCAAAGCCTGTAGCACACGTCCCGCATACAGCAGATTACATCTCCACAAAAGCCAAACAGCAAACTTCTGTTTGCACAGTAGCAGCACAGGGCACATCTGTTCCTGCACAGTTCTGTTGCTCGCGTGGGAGGTCTGCAGCAAGCAGCACCCAGGCTGGGTGATTAGCAGCTTGTGGACTTCGTCAACAACACTAACGGGAACTGTTTTGGTGTGATCAGCACTGGAATTCTAACAGTCTCTAGTGCTTGACAGCATATACAAGGCCAATATATTCCCTTTCATAGGCTGCTAATTTTTTATGGGGTGCTAAAATCGGCCTGCTGTAAAAGGCAATTGGTCCCTCACTTTGGTGCAACACGGCACTAAAACCTGTTCCTGAAGCATCACATTCAACTATCAAGTTTAAAGAGAAGTCTGGTAGCTGAAGCACTGGTGCCGATGTAAGTGCATGTTTAAGCTCCTCAAATGCTGATAAGGCTATATTGTCCCAGGTGAACCCTGCTTTAGAAAGTAACTTAGTTAGAGGAGCTGCTTCGCGCCCAAAATCATTTATGAATCTTCTGTAATAGCCGGCTAAGACAAGGAACCCCCTTAAAGCTCTCACAGTTCTAGGCTGAGGCCACTCCAAAACTGCTTGTATTTTAGATGTGTCCATAGCGACCCTTTGTCTGAAATGACGTGGCCTAGGTAAGAGACCGAAGCTTCTCCGAAAGACTGATTTAGAAAAAGATGGTGTTGCCTCATCGAGGAGAAAACTACAAATGTGCGTAGGTGATCAGACCAAGATTTGCTATAGATCAGAATATCGTAAAAAATAAGGAAGAATTTATGAAGATATGATTGTAGAACTGAATTCATCAATGCTTGAAATATGGTGAAAGTGCATCTAGGTAATCCGCATGGTTTTAGATAATTGATGACGACAATTAAGGGACTAGAGCCTTGTAAGTCTAAGTACATGTGATTGATAGTGAGACGGAAAAGGAAATTCTAAAAAAGGAAAAAGACTGAAAAGGCGACAAAAAACTCGAAGAGTAGAAATAAGGGTTAAGAGTTTCTTGTGTCGAGTTGAGCCTTGTCGTAGAGAGTTTTCAACAAGTCAAGTGTTTGAGAATCACCAAAGAGCTCATTGTTCGATTAGGTTTAGTTGGAGAGATGAGTTCAGGCAGCCTTAAGGATAAGACTGAACTTGCCCGGGCCCTGAGGTCGGGCTAGTCCGGGCACATCGGACTGACCCGATGTTAGGCAGATCAAAAGCCTCTGACTGAGATCGGATTTGTCCATTTGAGGACGAACTAGTCCGTGATGAGTGTGTCTGAGTCTTTTTGGGACTAAGTCTCGAAAGGAAGGCTGGACTAGTCTGCCTTGGCAGACTTGACCATTTCAACAAGGACCAAGAGGTATTATGTGAGTTCGGACTTGTGCGTTGCGGTTCATACTAGTCCGTTGGGAATTGTTGGTCAGCTGCTGGGCTAAGTTTTGGTCGGCCAGACTAGTCCGCCTGGAATAGACGTGTCTGTTCTCACCCGGAACAAAAAGGTTTTGAGTGACATTAGACTAGTCCGTTTTTGGATGGACTAGTCCGCGGACTTGTGAACGTTTGAATTCAAAAGGTTGCAGGGACATTAGTTGTTGGTCATCGTGATGTAAGTGGTCCCCTTAGGCGGGACTAGTCCGCGGTTAGAGTGCAGACTAGTCGAGAATTTTTCAGGTGGCACCGACTAAGTGTCAGGATCACTATAAAAATGGATCCTTAGCCATTCTTTGCCCTCTCTCGAACCCTAGCATCGCCATAGCCTTCCAAGAGCCTCTCTAAGCCTTCTCCTTCACATCGTTGAGCCCTAAGAGCGAATCTTGAGGGATTGTGGGATTTGTGAGAGAAGAGAGGAGTTCAGCATTCTTGAGCTCTTGGTTGATCCTCTCAATTTGAGTTGTTGATTCGGAATTATTTGAGTAGTGTTTTGATCCTTATTTGAGCTTTGTGATTGTGGGAGCCTCAAGTTATGAGTTGCACCAAGAATTGTTGTATTCACCCTTTGATTTAGTGAAGATCAAACTGGCCTCTATGGTAGCTTGGTGAGGGTAGGGTTGATATACATCCGGTCTATTGTGGACTCCTCAACGAGGATGTAGTTTCCTCTGTAGAACTGAACCTCGGGATAAATCTGTGCGTCTCTTGTATCGTTTTACCTTTGTTCATCGCTAGATCACTTTTACGGTTCTTATCATTCATCGCTTGCAATTTGTGATCAACCTCGTAATCTTGCTTCAATCTTGTTTCTATCACTTGTAGTTGATTTGTTAGGTTGGTAATTAGTTGTACTTCCCTTCGCATTAAGTAGATCATAGAAAAACTCGTAAAACCCCAATCTTTCTCGCATTTACATTACCTGACCGGACTATTCCGCCCCTATGTTGCTGATTAAGTTATAGTTAAGTGATTTTAGGATTTTAGCCTGTTCAACCCCTGTAGGCAACATTCAATTGATATCAGAGCCTAATTCTCCCTAAAGCTTAACCGCTTGGAGAGGAGATGGGAGAAAAACAACAAGGGTTGCTGATTCAAGGCACCAGAACCAGCGAGAGCAACAAGAATGAAACACAAGGATCAAATTAGCGAACCAGCGAACCAAGCCAATACCTCCTCCTTCCACTGCAGGAAAGGCGATCATTTGTGACGGTCAAAGTTATTTGCAATGGTCGGCCATCGCAAATAGCGTTCTTTGTGATGGCCGACACTGAGCCGTCGCAAATCTCTATGACACTGAGCCATCGCAAATCTCTACGGCCGGCCCAAAAGTCTTCCCCAATGCGCTGCCCGTCTCAGATAGGGGTTATTTTTGATGGCCAACACTAGGGTCGTCGCAATTAAAGCAGCCGCCAGAAATTAAAGAGATATACCATGGTCCTCCCTTGGCCCGACTCACTTAGTTCTAACACTGCCGACCCTCAGAGCTCACACCGCTGCCGCGCCCACCACCGCCGCCCACCGCCGTCGCCGCCTCTCAGGTAATCTCCTCACATCCCCTCCCTCCATGGCCAACTCCCCCCCTCCCCTCCCTCCATGGCCGAGCTACCCCTCCCCTTCCTCCATGGCCGACACCCCCTTCCCTTCCTACATGGCCGACCCCCTCCCCTCCCTCCACGGCGAGCTCCCCCCTCCCCCTCCCTCCATGGCCGACACTCTCCCCCTCCCTCCATGGCCGACCCCCTCCCCCTCCCTCCATTGCTGACACTCTCCACATAGCTCAATGGCCGACCCCCTCCCCTCCCTCCATGGCCGACCTCCCTCCCCTCCCTCCATGGCCGACCCCTGTCCCTCCATGCATTATGCCATTCAATTTTGAATGCAATAGAATTGTTTATTATGGAATTCAATTTTGAAATGCAATTGAATTCACAAATTCAATTTAATTGTTGATTATGCAATACAAATTTAAATTATGTTAATTACATGTTTATTAAATTATTTACTATGGAATTAGATCTCAATTTTTAATTGTCAATATAGTTACATGTTAAGAGTTACATGCAATTGCCTTCTTTAATTTTTTTTATATTTAATTTCTTATTTTTAGGTGAGTGCTTAATTATGTCTACATCTAGAATAAAATTGTTTATGTTTACATTTAGATTCATTAATTGATAAATTACAATTTAATAATTGCTATGTTTGAAATTGTTTACGTTTAATTGAATTGCTTAGTGTTTTAGATTATGGTTATAATTTTTAATTTGATGCTTGAGTGTTACTATATGTACAAAAATGGGATTCGGGTCAGCTTGACCCGACAAAACCCATTTAGGGCCCGTCAAGGCCCACTTAGTTGGAAGTTCAACTATGGGTCTAAACGGACACGAAGACATACGACGATAGTGCAGATGGCAAGCACCCGCGTGTGTGGATGGCGGACCTTGACGGACCCACTTCCCTGTCTCTCTCTCGTTCTTTCCTTCTCTCTTGTCTTCAAGAGCTGCAGCCCGCGGCGATCGATGGATGCGGTGGTAGCCCTGCCGAGCGGCATACGCGATGGCTCCGAGACAGCACGAAAGTGAACCGCAGCGGTAACCGTCGCAAATAAACTCTCATAGACATAATTAGCGAAGGTAACCGTCGTTCGTCTATAGGATGTTGTTACTTAAGACAAGCTTCTGTGCGTGGACGGTGGGCTCCGACAGGTAATTTTCTCCCGTTCATTCCTCCTCTTTCGTTCTTTCCTCCCCTCCTCCATCATTAATGGATAGTTGACCCCAAAGCTCGAAGAACTGCACCATTTTTGTATGGTGCAGTGTGAAACAAGCGAGGTTATGCTGCCAAAATTTTGTTTAAATTCAGGTTTTTAGTCTCGTCGGAAGCAGGATAAATCCTGCATACATTAATGATAATTTCTTCGGCTTTAAACTACAGAGTAAAATGTGGGTGAAGACCGTAGTTGGATGTATACTGGTTAGAAGAGCAGAACTGGTTGTCACTCGGATCAGTGGTACATCAAGATAGATAAATTTTTGGATTGAGCATTTTCCTTGTCAATAGATGATAAGGTGCGGTGCCCATGTACGAAATGCTGGAACACCAAGTTTTTGAGCAGGATGGATCTTTTGTTTCACTTAGATAGAAACGATTTCACGCCACATTATGAGGTGTCGACCTTCCACGGCGAGACTAAATTTCGAGCCATAGTAGAAGTGGGCAATGATGACAATATAACAGGGTTGATAGGATGGATGAGATGCTAGAACCTCTAGAAGAGGAGTATCCTCATACAATGGAGGCAGACGAGTTCATCGTCCTTGCTTTCTTGACCAGATTTATGGCAATTAAGTCTAAGTACTTTTTTCCATCAACTTCTACAATGGTCTCATGAAATTGATCTGCAATATCCTTTCACATCCTCACAAAGTGCCTAAAGATATGTATCAGTCGAAGATCCAAATATCTGGTCTCTGTATGAACTTTGAGAAAATTGATGTGTACCCAGACAACTGCATGATATTATCGAAAGAGCACGCCAACATGAACATGTGCTTGAAATTTGGTAAACCGAGGTATGTCGATATTGGTAATGACGATGGTGATAATGTGATGACAGATGTCGCACATAAGCAGCTTATTTCTTTCAAAAAGAACCGCGAGACACATGAGATGGCATAAAGAAGGTAAACATGCGAACAAAGAATTCTTGACGCATCTCTCTGTCGGTGATGCATGGAAAGCGCTAAACCATTTCGATACAGATTTTTCTCGTGTTGTGAGAAATGTTTGCATCAGGTTAGAGATAGACGGATTCTCACCATTCAGTACAAACGCCACTACATACTCATGTTTACCCGTCTTTGTCATTCCGTACAACTTGCCACTGGCTTTGTGTATGAAGAACGAGTTCATGTTCCTCAGCCTCATTCTGCCTGGACCTGATCATCTTGAAATGAGTCGTGAATGTGAACACAGGAAAACTCACTGTGTTGAAGAGTCATGATTATCACATTCTCATGGAAAGATTCTTACCTGTTATGTTTTGGTGCTATCTAGATGATGCGGTGTGGAAGGTTTTAGCCGAGCTCAGCTATTTCTATAGACAGCTTTGTGCTAATGAACCCATACTTTTATGTAAGATGCAAAAAATTTTCCATCGGGTTTCTTCAATCCAATGCAACATCTACTTATCCATCTTTCATTCGAATCTAAAGTTGGCAGTTCTGTGCAATATAGGTAGATGTAATACATTGAAAGAGCGCTACAATATCTGAAACCAATGGTTGGCAACAGGGCTAGGGTGGAAGGGTGCATCGCTGAAGCATATGCTCTTAAGGAAGTAGGATACTTTTCAAGTGTATACTTTGCAGAAGAACACAATATCAATACTTCGGCGATGGGGTACAATGTGGACGAAGCAATCCCTTTAAGTGACCTCTCAATTTTTCAAACAAGAGGCACTACAGTTGGTAGCTACACAACCTACGATCTACTCGAATGTGACAGGACTACTGCTTTACTCTACATGTACGCAAATAGAAGGCATGCTGGAATACTTCGACTAAGTGTTTGTCCTACATTTATGCTAATTGACATATTTTGCTACATATGTATTCTATAAAAATATTTCTTCACGTTCAGCGAGTTCCACAGACAATGTTGGCCACATAGGCATCAACCTACGACCAGACAAGTAGAAGGGATGCGACAAACAGGAATAAATGGAGGGTTGGGTTTCCTATCCTGGTTTTGAGATTATGTAATACTCTCTTGTTTTCTATATATTATAAGTTACTATTATTAAGAAAGTATTGTTTTAACTTACGATTATTTTTTACAGTGTAGGACTCAAAATGTCCATAAAGATTTGCGGCAGATATCTTATGGATTTGCGAATGTCAGAAGCTATTGTATATATGACGTAAATGCATTTCAATTCTGTACAACTCATTTTGAAGCTCTTCGTCCTCTCGCGGCATTATCAAATTCCGGTGTTGTGACAAGAGCAATTGACACTTAGGAGAATGTAACCAATTATGATCAGATCATTAACAAAATCCTTGAATTTACTTTAACCAGAAATAAGAAACTTTGAGTTGTCTTCTTTGACTGTGACTAGTTTGATAGCAGTCCTAGAACTCGAGAAAACAAATTTTGAATGGTGGAAGTCAAACATAAGGACCGACTATGAGGTTACGATACATTTGTTCTTGCTCACCAAGTGGAGCAAGTCTATTATCTACCTTATCTATGCACAAAGCTCATTGTTTGGTGGCTGGTATATAAGGTGAATCCTCATGAGCAGTTATATACTCCTTGGGATGATGGTTACCATGATAGTGACAATGTTGAAGAAGTGTATCGAGAAGATGAGTTGTGAGACACTTTTATCGTCATGCCCGGTGCAGGTCACGATCAATTAGTTGGAGATGTTGAAGATGTAGAGACATATGATATGCAAAAACAAAAATTAGAACAGGTCAAGATGGAGGATCGTTGGGCTAGTTTAAGGAGTAGGGCACATGATAATGATGTTGGTGAATTTTGAAAGTGATTACAAGTAATGTTTTCTTCAAGATAGTAACATGAATTTTGTATATCTTATTTGCAATTTTACTGATTATATATTAAAACAGGATGGCATCAGAGAAGGGTAAGTAGGTGGTGCCGACGAGGGGGTTCTTCTCCTCTAGAGCTAAGGACGCTTTCGCTGGTGCCTCGTTGACCGAGAGCAGACGCTCTCAGGAGCTGGAGCACATTCTGAGCATCTCTAGTGCGTCGTCACAGTAGCCGACATAGGTAAATTTCACTATTCTTTAACAAATTCTTCAAATTCAATTTCTGATTAAACTTACTTATGAATCATTTGAATGTTGTAGTCCTCACCGACTGAGTCAAAGGCTACGACACAGTTGAGCTTGACTACCCTTTCGTGAGCCATCCCTTGGCTAGCCATCCCTTGGCTGATGAGCCTTCTGTTCCTAAGCCCTTTGGCTCGGCTAATGACGAGCCTTCTGGGTCACCAAACGTGGTGTCCGAGCAGATGCGAATGACAAGGAAGACTCAATTTGTCAGTCCTCCTGTGGTCCCTTCACAGAGGATCGTGATTCGTCCGGTCGGAGACAGGTAATAATATCATAGTGTTCAATTCTGGTTTCTTTTGGTTGCTTATGTAATGAAACAATAAATATCTTACAACACTTGGTACGACGGGCCTTTCACTGGTGAGAGACACAACAGACTGGGGAACGGTGTCATCAGGTCCTTAGTGCATTTGCACTATATCGGGGTCATCAATGGGGTGTTTACTACTTCGTGGGAGGACTACGCACGCGCCCATCACCAGGAGCATGGCAACGTTTAGGAGGTCGTATGGACCGATTTTATGGTAAGTATGTTAAATAAAGTTTCTAAGTTTTAACTCTTAAACTCTTTTAATGAACATCTCTTCAATATATTCTTTATCACAGGAAAGGTATATTTAGTGGACCCAAACAACCCACGCATGTTTGAGAATGTGAGGAAGTGTTTCACATCAATGCTGCGAAGGCGGTTCGACAAGCTTTGTCGAACGCTCGTATTCTAGTTATCAATTAGCACTTGAAGACGATCCAGCACCACATGCTGCACTTTCAATAGGAGAGCGAGAGGCACATGACAAAGGAGGAGTACGCGCAGGTACGTGTGGCGTAGTAAATATTTTTTTTGATAATTTTCTCAATGGTATTTTTAACTATCTACAACTATGTGCAGGGCCACGTGAGGTGGTTGCGGGGTTGGTTTGATTCATATCGGGTTCTTTGTTAGTATTGGGCTAGTTATGGGTTTAAGGCTAAGTCCCAGAGGGCTCAAGGGTGCAGAGGAGTTGAGGGGAAGCACAACCACATCCAAAATAAGCACTTGCATTTAGCTAAACTCATGGTAAGTGTATCTAACATATGTCTACATATTCATAATATACTGTTCGTACTAACACGTATTGACAAATGCGTGAGACGGGGGTGCCACCGACCACTGCAAAGACCCGGAAGAGAGGTCACAGGGACACTTCTTAGCCTTAGGAGTGCAGTCAGGCCGCAGTCGAGCGGTTGGTATGTTTGGAAATAATTCATATTAAATATGACTATATAGATTGTTAAACTTACACAATTCTTTTGTTTTTCAGGCTAGGTACGGGGAGGAGGTTAGGAGGATACACAGCAAAAATTTTGATTGGGAACATGAACCAATCGATCGTCAAATCGCATATGCAAGCAGAGGTGGAAAGGCCCACAGAAGGTGAGTTCATAAGTCATTTTATCATTTTCGATTCAAAATATTCAAGATATTTCAATTCCATATTACTGATTCTTTTTTATAGGCTCGCATATTCACGGAGTTGTCAACTCGAGGGTGGTGAGACCTGAGAGAGGCAGCTCCACGTAGGCTTCATTAGCGGGCCCGAGTAGCCGTGTCTCGCAGGTGGAGACTTTCACCCATAAGGTCCAGGAGAGCCGCGAGCAGTACCAGTCGGACATGGAGGCGTAGAGAGCGGTGATGGAGGCCACCATCTCCTACAAGTGAGCTTGCATGGAGAAAATGCGGCAGACGATGGAGATGCAGAGGCAGGCGATGAGGGTTATTTAAAGTAATTTAAATTCATCAAATTCTTAATAATAATTAATAACCTATAACGTTTGCAATGACAGGGTTTCTTTCAAGGCTACGAAGTCCAGCGGTTGCATCTCGAGCTACCTCCACTGCCACCGCCAATTCCACCGCAAGACGCCGGTGCACACTTCTCCAGGTTTTCAGGTAATAAAAAATGTTCTTACATTGTCTTAATTCATCAAAAGTAGGCAATTCTAATTCAACCTATCTATTGTAGTCTTACTTAGTCTTAAATAATCAAACATAGCAAATCTAACTCAAATTAACTAAAGTAAGTTCAATATGATCAATTCTAGCTTGTTTAATCAATTATAGTAAAAAACGAAGTTCCAAACTAATCAATATGTCAAACATATTCTATGTGTTGTAGGGATCGGCGACAGAAGCTCAAACTCCGTCGCCATCAATACCGGCGCCTGGAATGCTGCGGGGCGAAGATGTTTGCGGCTTTGGAGGTAGTGGACGCTAGTCGATAGCCTCTCTTCTTTGTTTTTTGTTATTCTTATGAGATGCAAGACACTTTTGTGTTTTGATGGATGCAGATGTTATATATTCTGTTTTAGTGATGCATTTGTGACTATTGTTGCTGTTGTTATGTGTTGTTATTTGAATTCTCTTTGTCGTGTTTCTGGCCATCGAGCCGAGCAGAATAAAAAACATTATTTGTGACCACTTTTTATACAGTACCGTTGCAAATTAATAAATGTTATTTGCGAGGGCGGGCTATCGCAAAAAGACCATGTGTTATTTGCGACGACCAAAGTAAGCTGTCGCAAATAGGTCCTTATTTGGGACGGCCACAGCCAGCCATCGCAAATTTTTGGATCGGGCCCATATGTTGGGCCCGGGCTCTTGTTTGCGATGGCCATCGCAAGCTGTCATAAATAACCTTATTTGCAACGGTGACCATCACAAATAAGATTAATTGCGACAAAGCACGAGCGACAATCGTAAATCATTGCAGATAAGGGAAACTGTTGCAAATAGCTTATGTACGATGGTTTTTTCCTTATTTGCGACAGCCCTGGCTGTCGCAAATTGTCGGGATTCCTGTAGGGTTCGACGTTGGAAGCAAAGATGAAGATGAAGAACCGAATCGGCTTGTGGGTCCTCTTCAAAAGGCAAAATATGAGACCAAGAGAAGGACAAGGCTTGAGAACAAATATAAGGTTAAGAGGAATCAAGAGGACTACACTCGATATCCTTTTAACTATGAGCGTTTAAATTCCCATTCTAACTACTTGTCTATTCCTTTGGGCAAACCTCCACATTTTGATGGCACTAACTACACCATATGGAATCATAATATGAATATGCATCTTATTTCTCTCAATCCCACCCTTTGGCATATTGTTTGCACAAGTGTAGATATCCCAATGGATGATGAAGAGCTCACTCTCGAGCAAGAGAAACAAATCCACCGCAACGCTCAAGTGGCGGCCATGCTCAACTTGTCCTTGAGCCAAGAAGCATTCAACAAGGTTGAAGGGTTGCAGCAAGATAAAGATATTTCGTACACGCTCAAGATAGCACATGAAGGAAACTGATCTCTGCGAGAGGCCAATAATTGAGATGGTAGAGGGGGCGCTTTGGAAGATTTGCCATGGAAGATAGCAATACCCCTAAATAGATGTACAATTGACTCAAGACCCTTATCAATAGGAGTCGGGTGTACGGATGCAAGAGGTGGACAGAGCATGAAGATGTCAAAAGGATGATACGAGCGTTCATGCCCCGCAACATCACACTATGCACTCTATATGAGAGAGTCCAAATTTCCACTAGATGATTCAGAATGAGGTGTTAGGGAAGAACATCAACCATGAGATGATGGAGATGGAAACCTCAGTGACCTTGCAAATGTCAAATCCTCCAAGAGGAAGGACATTTTTATCAAAGCATCATCCATGTCCGAAAGCAAAGAGGTGAAAGCATCAAGTTATGATGAAGATAGTGATGAAGAAAGCACGAACATGGATGAAGAAGAAATGACATTCTTCATCAAAAGATTCAAGAGAATGATGAAGAAAAGAAGAGGGTCCAACTACGAGATCAAAAGCAAGGAGAAAAGCAAGTTAAGGACCAATAGAGCTTGCTTCAACTGTGGCGAGTATAGGCATCTCATTGTAAATTTCACATACAAGAAGGAAGAAGACAAGAAGAAGTTCATGAACAAGAAAGCACATGGGCAAGCCCATGTTGGCAAGGAGTGGGACTCCAACGATGAGTCCTTCTCTGAAGATAAAGAGGATGGCAAACATTGCAATCAAGAAGCCAACTATTAAGAAACTTTGTTGCCAAACAAGGGAGAATGGAGGACCTCAAGCCACACATGCCTCATGGAAAAGGAAAGGAAAAGAAAGGTTAAATCTAAAACTTCCTTGCATTCAATTAAATATGATGAATTTGATAGTGCTAGTGAAAATGAGTAAATGTTTAAAGGCTTGAACAAAAGTGTCATTACTAGGATGAAAATACTTTCAGATTAAATATTAGATAAGGAGGAACTTCTCAATGGAAAAGAGGAATTTCTAGTCAATGAGAGGCAAAAAATATTGATCTTGAGAAGCTCCTCGAGCTTGAGAGAGAGAAGAACAAGGCACTAGAACTTGAACTTGCCAAGAGCAAGGAGACTTATTCAAGTCTCAAGAGTTCTAATGTTGTGCTCCAAGATGAACTTGTGAACTTAAACAAAGTTTACAAGAGTCTTGATGCACAATTCAATACTCTCAAGTCACGTGTCTCATATTTCACCTCAACAAGCTCAGACTTATCAAATATGGAATCAAATGTCAAAACATGCAAATGTACTAATCTTGTACTTGAGGTGAAAAATGAACTTAAAGTGGCAAAAAGCCAGAGCATACCTATAGGTGGCATCTTTGACAAGGAGAAGATCAAGTCTGCACGTAGTGTATACTCGATCATAAGATCTTAGTTGATCAAAGATGGTCTTGGCTATCCAAGGGACGGAAGCAAAATGCTAGACTCCTCACGAATTACACGATGCGAATTTCATTTGTCAAAGAAAGTTCATATCAAGCAAAGAGTGAAAATCATGCATCTTCATCTCTTGAAATTGTTAAGTACATCAAGGATGCTAAGAATGCTACAAATGTCAACTCAACCATGTTTAATGACATTGATGCATCTTATGTGCTTATGAAGAGTAAATTTGATTATTTCTATGTTAAATATGTTGGGCCACTCCACAAGAGTCTAAAATCGTGTGTGGGGGGTGCCCAAATGCCTTATAACTAACCTCAAAGGGTCCAACCGAGTTTGGATACCTAAACCAAAAGTCTAAACTTGTTCTGTAGCCTTACTCATCCGGTTGCTCAATGTGGGTGCTAGATAGTGGATGCACAAATCACATGACTGGAGCGAGAAGATGTTTGTGCAGTATGAAGAAAACGATGATCCAAGTCAGGGTTCTACCTTGGCAACAATAGCCAAGGGAAGGTAATAGGTGTGGGTAAAATATATATTTCTCCTCAACACACTATTTCTCATGTAATGCATGTTGAGTCCTTAGATTATAACTTTTATCCATATCTCAATTATGTGAGAAAGTTTATAACTGCTTGCTTACTAACGAGGGCATGATCATCACTAGAAGGACTGATAACTCAATTGCCTTCACGGGTGTGATCAAAGTGAAAATTTATCTTGTGGATTTCACCATGGATAAAGCTCAACTTGACATATGCTTGATGGAAAAAACCAACATGGAGTGGCTGTGGCATTGAAGGATAGCTCATGTTGGTAGGAGAATTCTTCAAAAACTTCTAAAGGGGATCACATCTGTGGTCATAAGAATGTTGTTTTTGAGAAAGATAGGCCTTGTAGTACATGCAAAGCTGGGGAACAAGTAAGAGCGGCTCATCCTGCCTAGAATGTGATGGCGACAAAAAGTCCAATGGAGATGCTTCACATGGACCTCTTCGGTCCCATTGCTTACATAAGAATTGGTGGTAACAAATATGGCTTAGTTATTGTTGAGGACTTTTTCCGCTTCACTTGGGTGTTTTCTTGCATGACAAAGGTGAAACATAAGGTGTCCTCAAGAAATTATTGAGGAGAGCCCAAAACAAGTTCTCCTTGAGAATCAAGAAGATAAGAAGCAACAATGGCACCAAGTTCAAGAACACCCAAGTAGAAGAGTACTTGAATGTGGAGGGCATCAAGCATGAGTTTCCAGCACCCTGCTCACCCAAAGAAAATGGGGTGGTTGAAAGGAAAAACCGCAGTCTTGGGCGGAAGCTTTCAACACCGCTTGCCATGCCACAAACTGCCTCTACCTCCATCTTCTATTGAAGAAAACTATGTATCAGCTACTAACTGGTAACAAACCAAATGTTGGTATTTCTTAACATTACAGATCATCTTCGGCAAGAGATGAGATCCGCAAGCGCACGAAAGACACCGTTGTAGCATTTCACCTAAGAGTATTCCCAAGGGTATGATATTTATCCCGAAAGAAGGCGACGAAGTAAAGCAAACACTATTCTTATGATCTAGGTATAGGGTACTAAGTGTTTATCAGAACAAGGTAAGTTGATTATATGGGTAGTGTGACACACACCTAAGCAATCTACTCTAAAGGTAAGGTTGTCCTAGCGAGGGTAAGACTATGAGATGGAGCTACTCCCATTGTGCTCTAATTACTCATATAGATAGCCTAACAAAGTATACATAAATATGCTAATGGTGAATACTATGTCTTAGTGGTCCAACATGTCGGGCATGGGCTTACCATTGTCTGCCAGGCGACTCCGGTCAAGAGCCTACGTTGTAGTCGAATGTGGAGGATTACAACAGACGGATAGGGCTGTCAACACCTATAGCCTACCTCTACAACCCGTGGACTATGATGCATCCAATGCTACATAACTATCCAAGCACCATGCTTGCATGCTAAGTAAATATCTTAAGCGTTGCAACTTAAGATTCATACTAAGTCAATGACTAACCTAAACATCGTTGAACCAATGTTGGATCCAAGCACTAACATATTCATATTAACATAATCATATTATTACCTAATTAGACTATAGTGGTAGTGTATGATGTTTATGATAACATGATAATGGCATTATGTCTAGATCATAACAACATCTACACATTCACATACATGGACTCCACAACCAAACAAGGAACGCTTTATCCAAGTATATGAATAAGTAAAGACTATATAGTAATATAAAGCATGAAGTCACGAATATAAGAAAAGATACATGAGCCATATTTTTCCCAATTTGGACTTGGCACTAGAGGCTCCTCTATATATCCTAACCTCCACTAAGGACTAAGAAATGTAGTGTATATACTAGAATGATGCTCAAGTAGTGAGTGTTGAAGTGAGGAGTAGGGGGTCCTTTTTATAGCTTGAGAAGGTTCGGCTCTCGCAACCAAAATTGCGCGAATCAGTATTCATCATTATCAGGGCACCATAGGGAGTGGACATGTCGAAGTTGACCATGTTTGGTGGCAGGAACTAGTCCACCAAACAAGGTGTTTGACCGACCTGGTCTTGGCTCCGTTTTGCGTGTGGTTTCTTCATGTCACTTCCAAATGGGCCCTATTGACTGATATGGGTGATACACCGGGGGATCTCCTCGGATACGTCTGTTTGTGGGTCATTTGATATATGTGATGGCACATTGTAGGTCGAAGAGCACGTGTAAAGATACCAGAGGGGGGAGTGAATTGTAGATTAAAACTTTTCAGCGGAAGCAACAAAAGCACCCCTCGGCAGAAAACCGATCTAATAAAGAAATCGTGTGTGCAACTAATCTAAACATGTTCAACTATGATAAAACTAGTATAGATTGAAGAATCAAGTCACAAATATGTCGCAACAAGAATCACGAAAATCGTCGAGGGAAACTCAAATTACTATCGAAAGATCGAACAAAGGTCAATCGGTCCTACCAGAGCAAAACAGTTCTGGAAACACTGCAAAGAAACACATGTAGATCAGAATCCACAAATCCAATGACCGTGAAATTTTCATAGATGATAGAAAATCAAGTTGTGAAGATAAACCAAAAAAGATCACGTCAATCAGATCTGTAAAACTCGAGTTATGATAAGACCACCGAAGAAAGGTAGTGCTGTGCAGAAACTCGACGAGAAAAAACTTGTCTGAAACAAATCGGACGAACAAGGCACAAAAGTTCCTTTAAATTACGAATTTTATTCAATAGAACACAAATGGAACAGCCCAAAAGTTGTCCATGACGAGCTATGGCTTCCCTTGCTTATATAACCAGCCCTTAGGCCAACCAAAACCTAACTAGGACTTTCATCCTACTCAGTTCACGAATCGAAACTTTCGATAACTGCTCAAGACTCTTCTATACAAAGATAGAAATAATCTTAAGACTTCCAAACACCTTAGGGACGTATTCCACATTCCTTAAACAGCTCAAATTCGTGACCCACATGAAATCCTATCATAACAAACTCAAAACTTTCCATATTAGAGTCAAACACGACCCAGTCGTAGCCTGAGTCCATAACCTAGTGGGTTGGACCTTCCCGACCAATTCTTTACGAACACATCTCATCATCACGCCTCGGAACCATGTAGCCACATACATGCACTCCTTGCACATGTGCAAACATCTTCCAATGACGTCCAAGATACTTTCATATGCATTGTTCTTGATTCAAGCATGTTGTGCGACCTCCCGATCAACTCAACCACAATTCCTCCCGAACTTGGTTGTTGAACCTCATATTCTCCCTAAGACTAGTTCAATGGATCCCGTCACCAGCCATGTCTTGAACTCAAGCAAAACCTGCACATGAATAAACAACCAATACTTCCGAGCACAAGTCCTCGACTTGACTCTCGTTAGTTCCGAAACCACAACACCTTACGTGAGCACCACACATAAGCATGTTGCAAACAATAGCAAATTTATAACATCAATAACCACCAAAACACACCAAAAACATAGTAAAAGAATACTAATCAAACTTTCCATAGATATAAAACAAGTTCAGAATATTTTAAAGTAAAAGCAAAACCATTGCAATCTAGCTTCGGACCTTGCCAAAACTAATCGGACCTTGAGCCGGAGCTTACCAAAGCTAGCAGGACCTAGCACCAAAGCTTACCAAAGCTATTTGGACCTAGCGCCGAAGCTGACCAAAGCTAGTCGGACCTAGCACCGAACCTTGCCGGAGCTACCCGAAATAAGTCTGACCTATCGTCAAACCTTGCTGATAAAAGGTGTTTTGGTAGTATTCAAAACTTTTATCGCCATAGCCATTGTATTCATCACACATAGGTTTCACAATCTCCCCCTTGTTGTATGCATTGGCAACACCATTTAAAATACGAATATTGGCTTATTCACATGAAAAGTTTTGGAAATAAATTTCTCCTCCTTTTTGAAAATCAAATGAGATAGAAAGATAGAAATAAGTTTATTCCCCCTTGCGCACTTCTCCCCCTTTGACAATGTATTCAACAAGGTACAAAGGAGAAATTTTAATTAGTTATGAGCACATTATAACATATACATTTAAAATAAAGCTCATCCAAGTCATACTACAAAGTAACTTACACTATCACAACAATGAGATACATAAAGTAGTGTAAGTCATGCTAGAGATCGAATGTGATTTTCAATTTTAGCAAGTCATGATCTCACGAAATGATCTATTTCATAACCTGAAAGCATGCCACTTGTTGTTGTATTTTATTATTTTTCAAAGCACAAATTTAGATCATATGATATTTGCAAGAGATTATATGTGAATCTGCCTTATTCTAACCAACCAATCCAAGCCTATGTCATTTGACAATCAGAAGTTTAGGGACATGGTTTTAGTCATACACAAGTTCTTCCAAGTTCATATCTAAGTGCAATGATAAGTGATCTCAAAAGAAGAAGTGCGATGCATGCATAATCTCTTGATCTTTTCTCAATTTATATTTGTTCATAAAACTCAACATGTGAGTTGATTACTTGATTAATTCATTATGATTAAAAGCACTTGTGATCATGCAACAAGTTCAAAACAGCAAGAAAGTTGGATCATGACCAGATTTAGTTTAAGTAATTATTCCAACTACTAGTCATGCCAAAAACTATAAATGTATAACACGAGTAATGTAGTAAGAACTTTCAGCATGTAAAAGGAATCACAAAGTCATATGTGTATGAAATATTATGCTCATATTATTTTAAGTTTAGATTCACACATAGATTTCCCAAGTTTGAACACTCCCCCTCAATTTAAGCCATGAGGATGCATAACCCCTATTTCACTATGAATGAAACAAAAACAAGTAAAATCCAAAAGTTTTGTAAAAATGTTAGCCAACTGTTGTTCGGTATCTACATGGTGAAGCACAATGTTTCCTTTTTCAACATTATCATGGAGAAAGTGATACCTAATGTCAATGTGCTTAGTTCTAAAATGTTGCACAGGGTTTTTAGCAATTCAAATAGCACTAGTGTTATCACAAAACAGTGGAACACTATCAAGATTAACCCCATAGTCCTTAAGTGTTCGAACAATCGAAAGAATTTGTGAGCAAGCACTAGCAGCAGCTACATATTCAGGTTCGGCTGTTGATTGTGCAACTGAGTTTTGTTTTCTAGAGGACCAAGCAACAAGTGAATTACCAAGAAAAAGACAGGAACCGGAAGTACTTTTCCTATAAATCCTACAACCCACAAAATCAACATCCAAAAAAGCTTTCAAAGTAACGATTGAGCAAGAAGGAAGAAAAATGTCAAATTCTTGAGTTCCGTGCAAGTACCTGAGAATCCTTTTGATGGCTTGACGATGTGAAGCACGTAGGGAAGCTTGAAACCGTGCACAAAATCATACATTGAATTCTATGTTTAGTCTTTATGTTGTGAGGTACAAAAGTGATCCGATCATGCTGCTATTCTTTTTGATCCATTGGTTCACCATCTTCATCAAGTTCAAGTGTTGATGTTGTTCCCATTGGTGTCCGAAGAGTCTTGCTTTTGTCCATGTTGAAGCGGTCGAGATGGTCCATTGTATACTTCATTTGATGCACAAAGGTACCTTCCTCGGTTTGATTGATTTGCAGCCCCAAAATGTAAGTGAGTTCACCCATCATACTCATTTCAAATTCTAAACTCATCATTGCTGAAAACTTGGACACAAGATCATGAGAAGCACAACCAAAGATAATATTATCCACATACACTTGAACGAATAATGAGTCATTGCCATGCTTATGAACAAAAAGAGTTTTATCAACCTTGTCCATGTTAAACCCCTTTTCAAGTAAGAATGTTTTTAACCAATCATACCGTGCTCTAGGGGCTTGTTTGATATTGTACAAGGCTTTGGATAGTTTGTAAACATGATTAGGAAAATCTGGATTTTCAAAACCTGGTGGTTGCTTGCCATAAACCTCCTCATCTATATAGCCATTAAGAAAAACACTTTTAACATCCATTTTGATATAACTTGAAACCTTTAGATGCAGCAAAAGCTAACAAAATTCTTATGGCTTCTAATCAATCAACAGAAGCAAAAGTTTCATCAAAATCTAGACCTTCCATTTTTGTGAAACCTTGAGCAACCATCCTAGCCTTATTCTTAACCACAACCCCATCCTCACTTTGTTTATTTTTAAACACCCATTTAGTTCCAATTAAAGTGTGACCTTGAGGTGGAGGTACAAGTTTCCAAACATTATTTCTTTCAAAATTTTCTAACTCCTCTTGCATGGCAATAATCCAAGATTCATTAGTGAGTGCGTGTGATATATCTTTGGGTTCAAAAGAAGCAACAAGAGCGGAATGAGAGTGAGAGTTTGGATCGCAAAACCTGGACCGTGTGACTCGTTCGTGCAAGCTTCCAATAATTTATTGTGGAGGATGAGTTTTGAAAATCTAGAGGGGAGTAGACACTTCACAAGATTCTTCTTCTTCTTGTTCATCACAAATCGATGAGCTTGTGACTTGAGGACGATCTGGATCAGCAATGACGGTTGTCAGTGCTGGTTGAGAATCAACATCTGGAGTTGAGCCAAAGTCATTAGCTGCTGAATTTTCGGGCAGCAGTTCCACTTCTTCCTCATCTTCAACGAAAATGCTCTCCACCTGCGGATATGGATCCGGACCTGCAATGTTTGATCTAGTACCAGTGCTACCTTCAACAAAAGACACCTCACAAGTCTCCACAATTTTGTTAGTGTCAAACAAAAGCACACGGTAGCCTCTAGTATGAGATGGATAACCAAAAAAAACATGCCATGAATGGATCTAGGTTCAAATTTATCAAGATTACCATGTTTCTTAACAAGAAACAAAGTATTTGCAACCAAAGACCTGAAAGTGTGTAACACTAGGCCTATGTCCAAACCGGAGCTCATATGGTGTTTTACCTAGCTTAGCGCGCAAGAAAACACGATTTGACACATAACAAGCGGTTGCAATCGCATCAGCGCAAAATTTCCTAGGAGTTTCATATTCATCAATCATAGTCCTAGCCTTCTCAACTAAGGTTCTATTCTTTCATTCTACAATACCGTTTTGTTGAGGTACATATGGTGAGGAGAATTGATGATCTATTCCATTTTCAGCACAAAAGTGATCAAAAGATTGATTTTTAGATTCGATTCTGTTATCACTTCTAATTGCTTTTAAAGATCCTGCGTGATCAATTGATAATCTAAGAAATAAAGTTCTAAAGTGACTAAAAGATTCATTCTTAGATGTCATAAAGTAAACCCAAGAGTATCTAGAATAATCATCAACAATAACAAGAACATACTATTTACATCTGAAGGATTTAACACGTGAAGGTCCTACAGTGTCAAGGTGCAAAAGTTGATCCAGTTCAGTTGTCATGATCATTGTGAGAGGACTATGTGAACCTGCAACCATCTTAGCATGTCTACAAGAAGTGCACACAATTTCTGTGTCCCTTTTCAGCTTAGGCAGTCCACATATGCGATCAAGAGCACTAACACACGTGAGATGATCAAAGCCTACGTGACCAAGTCTACAATGCCAAAATATAAGTCTTTAGAATAATTAGCAACTAGAAACCTATGCTTAGAAGAACACATATCAAAATCAGCTTTAAAAACTCTTCCAAACCGAGACATATTAAAAATAAGCTCATTATTTGAATTTACAACTTTGCAACAATTTTTAGTGAAAATAATTTCTAGATTTTCATCTACCAGTTGTGAAATAGATAGCAAGTTGTATTTCAAATTTTTAACAAGTGCCACATCCTTCAAACTTTAGTGATCATTTACTCTAACCGAACCCTTAGCAATTATAGGAGTTGAAGAATTATTATCTAAAGTAACATTCTCTACACGTGACACAAAAGAGAGGGAGGAAAACCATTCTTTGTTACCTGTCATGTGGCGTGGGCAACATGAATCCACAATCCAGATGTTCTCCTTCATCAAGCGTGTAACCTACATAGAATAACAATACGTCGATGACTTAGTACTGGGGTTAGTCAAAAGGCAGTTAGGAATCCAGTACTGAGTCACATGATGTGCAGTAGGAAAAACAAGTGAAAGCTGAGATAAAATAGCAGGTTTATGAGTCAATGTTTGAGATTTTTTGTTCTTAACTACTGAACTATAAGGTGTTACTTGTGTAGCACAAAAATCAATAGCTCCGGAGGCAAAAATAGAAGGTCTGGAGGTAACAACAGAAGGTCCGGAGGCAAAAACTGAAGCTCCAGAGGTAAACTTTGAATTTTTTTACTCATAACAGCAGGTTGCATGTTCCTAACATTCGGTTTAGTATGTGCAGCAAATTTTTCATGAGAGTTATAAGATCTAGCTTGCATTCTTTTCTTTTTATGTTGTTTAGCTAGTCTATAACAAAAATTTATAACATGACCATCTCTACCACAATAGGTACAATGAAATTTAACTTTGTGTTCGTGTCTAGATGAGCGTGCAGTATGTTTATTGGAACCCGAACGTGACAACACTCCTGTAGATCTAAAAACCACCTCTTTTGGTTTAGGAAATGTTTTAATCAAACCACTTCCTAATAACTTTACAATTTTAGATGAGTGTGCTTTAGCATGAGCATGGGAATCAAAACCTAAAACAGTTTTATCATTAGAAGATTTGGACGAATTCAGCAACAAGTTTAGATTTTTATTCCCAATACAAAACTGCTCCAGTGTCCTATTCATGTCATCAAGTTTCATAGACAATTCTAGACAGTTTTCACATAAAGCTATTCCTTTTAATTTGCAATTAGAACAATATTTAACTTCATGAGCACATAAAGCATTGTTCAGTATTGAAATTTCATTCATAGTATCTTTTAGTTTCTTTTGAATATCATTACAGGTAGAACAATGCAAATCATCCGTGGAACAAGAATCATCTTTTAAGTTTTTAATATTAAAATCAGACTGCTTTTTGTTTTTTTCAATTTCTTCATCAAGTATAGCTAGAGTGGAGGAGTGTGCACTTCTTAATGTGGACAATTGTTCGTAGATTATATCACATGAGGGACATGCATCATCACTAGGAGTCAAAGATTTTAAACGGTTGATTTCAGATTCTAGTGATTCAATTTTAGCAGCATTATCCCTAAGCTTTTTGTCCTTTTTCTTTACAATAATAGTTGCACAAGAAATTGCATCAAATATTTCATTACGGGTAGAACATACCTCATCGTCGTCACTGTTGTGTTCTGCATCCTCCTAACTTGATCTTGATCTTGATTTTCCCGCCATGAAGCATAAGTTGGCCAGATCGTCATAATCTTCATCACTTCCAATGTCTACACCACTTGAACTGAGCTCTTGAAGTGCGGTGGAAGCTCTTTATCATTTTGTGTCCTATGGAACCCTTCTTTTTCTTGTTGGATTTTCCAGAGGTGGTCTTGACCTTGTTCTGCTTCTCTTCACGGGTAGTAGGACCTGAAAGGTTAGGGCATTCTATACAAAAATGTCCCGTCTTACCACATTCAAAGCATCGTTGATGTCCGGAGCTTCCTATCCTTCTAGTTCTCACATTTTGCAATGCTTTTGAGAACCAAGTAGAGATGAGTTCTAGATCCTCTTCTGGAAATTCTTCAATCTTTTATTGGGTTAGTGAAGACTGCAAAGCAAGTGTATTGCTAGATGAAGATTGGCCGGAGCTAGGCATATCACATTGAGAAACAAATGCAAGAGACTTGTTGGGGTTCTTACGTGAGATTATGTCAATTTCATCAGTTTTCAATTTAGAATATAGCACATCTAATGTAAGTGTACTCATGGCAGTAGATTCACAAATAGATGTGGCTTTCATCTCCCAAATTGACATATCTAATGCACTTAACAATTGCCTAGCATTTTCAACATTTGAAAAATTAACATTTACACAACGCAAGTTGCTGAGATATTTATTAAAGCGAGCAAAAAGGTCATCAATGGACTCACCGGGTTGCATCTCGAAACGCATGTATTGTTTCTTGAACATATCCTGTTTTCCCTCCTTGATCGTGTTGGATCCTTCGTGCTAGTCACAAAGTGCTTTGCACACATCTTACGTTGATCAGAGGTGTGCAACACGGTCGATGTCGCTCTGAGTTAGTCCTTGGATTATCAAGTTGCGGACTTTGTTGTTGTTGTCGACATCTCTTAAGTTTTGAGCCATGACTTAATCGTTCGACGACACATCATAAGGCCTTTATAAAAGCTTCCATGCGTGCCTTCCAAACCTAAAAATCAATACCACTAAAAACACAAGGTTTGCGGAGTATGTCTCCATGATGATTAGTCAAAAACACGTGCAAATCACAAAGATTAGAGAACCGTGGCTCTGATGCCAATTGTAGGATCAAAGAGCACGTGTAAAGCTACCAGGGGGTGTGAATGGTAGATTAAAACTTTTCAACGGAAGCAACGCAAACACCCCTCAGCAGAAAACCAATTTATTAATGAAACTGTGTGTGCAACTAATCTAAACATGTTCAACTGTGACAAAACTAGTATATACTGAAGAGAATCAAGTCACAAAGACATCACAATAAGAATCACGAAAATCCGTCGAGAGAAACTCAAATTACCATCAAAGATCGAACAAAGGTCAATCTGTCCTACCCGAGAAAAACAGTTCTTAAACACTGCAAAGAAACTCATGTATATCAGAAACCACAAATCCAATAACCGTGAAACTTTCATAGATGATAGAAAACCAAGTGGTGAAGACAACCGAAAAAAAATCACGTCAATCGGATCTGTAAAACTCGAGTTATGATAAAACCACCGAAGAAAGATAGTGTTGTGCAAAAACTCGACGAAAAAAAACTTGTCTGAAACATGTCCTTTCAACTACGAATTTTATTCAATAGAACACAAGAGGCACAGCCCAAAAGTTTTCCACCACGAGATCTGGCCTCCCTTGCTTATATAACCAGCTCTTAGGCTGACCCAAGCCTAAGTAGGACTCTAATCCTACTCAATTCACGAATCGAAACTTTCCATAACTACTTAAGACTCTTCTATACGTAGATGGAAGCAATCTTAAGACTTCCAAACACCTTAGAACTTATCCCACATTCCTAAAACAACTAAAACTCGTGACCCACACAAAATCCTATCATAACCAATTCAAAACATTCCATATTTGAGTCAAACACGACTCAGCTGCAGCCTGAGTCCATAACCTAGTCGATTGGACCTTTCTGACCGATTCTTTATGTCCACATCTCTTCATCACACCTAGGAACCATGTAGTCACGTCCATGCACTCCTTGAACACGTGCAAACATCTTCCATTGACGTCCACGATACCTTCATATGCATTGTTCTTGATTCAAGCATGTTGTGCGACCTCCTGATCAACTCAACCACAATTCCTCCCGAACTTGGTTGTTGAACCTCATCTTCTCCCTAAGACTAGTTCAATGAATCCCGTCACCAGCCATGTCTTGAACTAAAGCAACACCTGCACATGAATAAACAACCAATACTTCCGAGCACAAGTCCTCGACTTGACTCTCGTTAGTTCTGAAACCACAACACCTTACGTGAGCACCTCACATAAGCAATTTGCAAACCATAGAAAATTGATAACATCAATAACCACCAAAACACACCAAAAACATAGTAAAAGAATACTAAGCAAACTTTCCATAGATGTAAAACAAGTTCGGAATATTTTAATGTAAAAGCAGAACCATTGCAATCTAGCTCCGTACCATGCCAAGAGTAGTCGGACCTTGAGCCGGAGCTTACCAAATCTAGCAGGACCTAGCACGGGAGCTTACCAAAGCTAGTAGGACCTAGCGCCGGAGCTAACCAAATCCAGTTGCACCTAGCATCAGACCTTGCCGGAGCTACCCAAAACAAGATGGACCTATCGTCGGACCTTTCTGATAAAGGCGTTTTGGATCTATTCAAAACTTTTATCGCCATAGCCAATGTATTCAACACACATAGGTCTCACGCACATGTCATCGCTTAATTTTCTGGGATGGTAATTTTTAGGATTGATCCCCCTCTTTCACCTCAATTCCTTTATAAAAAGTCTGCATGCATAATTTTTCAAAGGATAAGTGAAAATAGGTTAAGTATAAAGGTGATGTGTGCAATACATGATCTTTCCTTCACATAATTGAGTTATATTGATGGGTGAAATTGGTATATAATAGCCGTCGACAATCTCTCCCAAGCTTATCCTTTGCTCGCCCTGAGCAAAGTCAAGACTTTAGGTTGATGATCGGGAGTTGCTACAATGTTCTACCTTTCAAAAGTACCAAGTGCAAAACAAATATTCTACCTAGTATTACAAAAATTGGATATGGTACTTTACCATTCTTAAATCATTATGGGGCTTATGCTTTTCATATTCATGGGTAGTTGGAAGAACAGTAAATGGAGCAAGCATAGCCTAATGTCAAGTTCCACTTAAATTCAAGAGAGTTTTAATTTAGATTCTAAGTACCTCAATTGATTCTCTCAGTCACTCCTTTTCGTGTAGTGGAAATATATCATCACCAAGGCCTTTGCCTATACTAATCCTACCACTGAAATAAGGCTTATATGTGGAGCTTGGTAGGAAATGTAGTAGGCCTATTTGCAACACATAATATTGATAAGTCAAAAGAGTAAGCCTTAGGAGAAATTAATTCAAAACATTTTTATTGAAGACTTGTGCATTTGTGATGGAACTTGCCATGTTTCTGAGAACATATGACACGCGGTACCCCAGCATGACACAAAATTCGTGGGAGGCCCCGTCGAGTGGTGGATAACTCGATAGTACGCATCTCTAGAACTATTCATGATCTATGGGAGCATGCGAAACACATATGCCCGAGCGTGTATAAGCTGGTTCGTGCGGGAGTCTTTGTTGTACAGACGTAGTACAACCATGTACCTTGAGACATGACTTTGCTCGACGGCGACTCACACCAGAGTCGTATGCATTTACTTTCATATATATTATTGTGATTGTCTGTCGTGTTTCCCCGTGCCGCCCTTGAGTTGTGAAGGAGTGAAAGGGGATTGTTTGTCTTCTGCAGCTATACTAACTACGGGCGATCCGTGTATAACACGTTTGTGAGTGAACGATACTAGGGCCACCTATAGACGTATCCTGATATACCGGTTAGATTTTTACTTTGGTGAGGCACGTAGCACCGGCAGTATCACATTTGATACTTGACGAATCCCCATGACAGAATGGATGCATTGTGTTTGAAGTCCGACTATTAGTTGCTGGTATGTTTGGACTTGTGTCAATGGTTATCGGCTCGAGAAAGGTATAGAACCAAGATTCTTTGTTTCTGGCTGAAGTTTGCTCAACTTCGCTGGATTGCAATCTTGGTTAGTTGTTTGAGAACCTATGGGTATGCTATATAGTTAAGAACATCTTCAAATCACTTGGAACCGGTCCAAATCCTTGGAAACAAACATTTATCCACCTCCTTGATCTCATGAACTAGCCTCAGTGTTTTTACTACATTCTTCCGTATAAAACTCTCCTTGACCCTTGTGATACAGTTTTGCAAAGAGGAAGATGTCCTCCAAGTTGGTTATGCGAAGTGTCTTCCAATTCGGCGCTGAGCAAATTTCAATCCTGAGTTGAAGTTGGTACACTATGTAGCTGCGACCTGCTCTATTCAGATTTTGGGTGAATTTCATAGAGCCATGTCTCCTAGGTTATTCAACCAACTCTAGGTGTATGTTATTCTCTTGGAAAGGTTAGGAAGTCCTCTAAATGTTTCCTATTCACCTCGACAGCAAACTCCATAGCTAACCTATTCCAAAATTATAATTCTTAAACTCTGTCGAAGCTAGACCAAATCTGAAACTGTTCTGAGCCTTTCACCATTTTAACCATAACTCATTGTAGATTTGCCAATGAAGGTCTATAATACCTAGTTGAAACGTGTAGAGAGTTCTCTACAGTTTTTCTACTGAACTCCAGGTCATAACCCTCATGTAACTCAAGCAACAACTCGAAGTTACAAACTCTAACAAATCTGGACCAGATCGGGACAGATCTGTATATGGTTACTATTTCGAAAATTACTCGTGGTAGAATCGTCGAATAACTTAGTGTATTACATTTCCGAGAACCTTGCGACCTGTATAACAAGTTTGCAATATAACTTGCTGTCAAATTTTGATGTTCTGTACCTGGAAATCAGTGACCAAGTCAGCCACAACAAATAAAGTCCTGTCAGAATTTCATTAGAAATCTGGGCACATTGTCCAATTTCAAAAATCCATATCTCGTTAACCAGAAGGGATATGGAGACAAATAAATAATTTTTGCAAAGCTTGAAAATTCTTCTCTATGTTTTCTATTGACCTCCAAGCCAAAAGACCTTTCTAAGATGATGAAAGTGCACCATAATCACCAATGCTGCTGTTCTAAAACTGTGTGAACCAGCAGCTGTATTTTTGCCATATCTCTTCATAGAAAACTCTTCTTTGCCATTTTGATGCGTTTTTGGAAAGGGTAGGATCTATTATACAACTTTGTAATTCATTGTTACCCCAAATTAAGATAAGAAGTATTTATAAACATGAGTTAACAACTAGAACAAGAATATATGTGCTAACTGAACCAGCCAGGAAAATTGTTAACTTTGAACAGACATAAGTCCTAAATTCGAACAGCAATATAGGCATATATATAAATTTCTGGGAATTTTAAGGAGACATCTAACAAGTTTCTATTCGACTCTAAGGCTAAATCTCACAATAACTAGGTTTAAATTGAAGTATCATTTAAGGTGTATTGGCAGTTCAGAATCTCGCAGGTTTTTATTCAGTTATGGGTTTGATCTTAGTTTCATATAGAATCATCGGATGACTGTGTGTTTTACATTTCTGGAAATCTGAGGATGTATGCAAAAAAATTTCTATGTATTATTTTTGCAAATGTTGATATCTATATATCTGAAAACTGTGGACAATATCAGCCATAAACAAAGTAGGTGCTGTCTAAATTTTCAGAAAAACTGTCAACTTGCAAAGGCAATATATCCTCAACCAGAAGTGCTATGAGGGCAAATGAATACTCTATAGAAAGATTTAGAAGCCCTCTACATGTTCTCTATTCAACTCCAGAAATAAAAATGACATCTACCTATTCTAAATCGATTTTGAATGCAATGTTGTCAATCTGAACTGAACATCAAATTCTGGATTGCTGAAATTTTAGCAAACCTTAAAAATGCATATCTATTAAACAGGAACTGATAAGAAGACAAATAAGTACTTTCTGAAAATATTATTACAGTGTATACAGCTTTGTCAATAGTAATTTCTCCAGATTTGTGATAGAACTGTATGGAAACGTTGGATCAAAACTGCTACTTTTTAAGCAAGTTCTGCTGAAAGTGCCAGAAAATTCTGCCAAATTTATAATAGCATAACATGCAAACCAGAAATGATCTAGGGGCAAACCAATACTTTTTAGAAATTTTTTGATGTGTAATTTAACTTTGTTATTCACCTCAAGATCTAATTTTGCCATTAACTGGATCAAAATCGAGTTTGCGTCCAGACTGGTCATTGGTCACAACAGCTTGGCCAGTTTGAAACTTTTGGGTTTTGTTAGGCATTCGGTTCTCGATTTCAACTCGAGGAGTGTCGTAACAAGAAAAAGATTTGGGACTTAACTATTTACCAAGTAGAATGGAGTGTTTAACTCATTTGAAGCTCTTTTTCCTGGATAGACATACTAGTGTTTGATTTATGTGACTTGTCACATCAACCCTTCTGATTTTGAGCGCAAGTCGCAATTACTCGAGTTGCATCTCGTGTTCCCATGATGATTGTTTGAGGTACGCTTCGACATCCTAGTTCAAAACTTTAAGGGGGAAGCTAAGCACTCAAGTAACTGTAGTGTTCAACTATCACTCTTTGGCATACTGAGATGTGTCAACAACAACGCAAACAAGTGAGATTACATCTTTAAGAGGATCCAACCTCCACCACCAGATTGAGTTACTCTAAGAAGAGTGTGACTTCAACTCCACTAAAGTAATCGAGAAGGATATATGTTCCTCCTGACTGATTGAAGCGAAGGTTAATTGAAGTATCACTAGAGATGTGGCTAGTGATCTCGACCAGGTGTCTAGGGATAACCTTTGACATATAGTTAGTTGTTTTTATTCTGTTGAAGATACTCCTCAAGTCAACAGGTACCTCCAAGACTTAGATGAAGATGCAATTAAGTTTATTAGAACATGAACAAGCTTTTGAAAGATCAAGACCGTGGTTTACTTTCCGCATTCCTTTTCAATGCTCTTAAAAGTGAATTTCTTGATCGTGGTCGAGCCATGGAAGAGACATCACCTGTTGAGTTTCTTGCAAGACCACGGTATCCAATCCTTGCAAAACATCAGATGGTACTTGAGATTTGTGTGTGTGGTTCATTTAGTCTTGCTGAAACTATAAAAGCTGCTGCACCCTACATGTGCACCATTTGAACCATACATGTGCACCATTCACACCATACATATGCACCATTTGCACCATACCATGTGCATATTCATTGCACCATACAACATATGATGCATTATGAAGCATCATTATCAATGAAGTACGAATGTTAGAATGCATGATAGTACTAAAATTAAGAGCAAGATTATGTACTTCCATTCAGACTATTCCAAGGTGTCTAATGACTACGATCATTTCACCATCTTCATTTGACTTCTTATAAGGTTGATCTCTCTTTCATTGAGTGATACTTGGGCAACCGATCACTCAACCTCCATTGCAACTAAACAGATACTTGAACTTCCATCCTTGACTTGTTTAGGTTCGTGCATTAATTGTTGCAATTATACCATTTTCATTGTGTGATCACCGGTTAGATGATCAACCTTGTACAATATGTTATTCTCATTACTCGCAGAGGTTCCGTTTGATTATCAACCTCGCGAAACTCCTTGAAGTTCCTATAAGTTCTTGACTTGGTATATGGTAACCTTGATACCTTGATAACCTTTTAGCTACCATATGATTGAGTTCTTTGCTGTGTTGGGAGCATGTGAGGATACTGAATCCGTAAATCTTTATATGCCACCGCGAAGAGTCTTCACCTTCTATTTCTATTGTTTGAAGATGTTGATATACCCAAAAACCTTGTAGTCGCCATATCTTCAATATTTCTGCTGTTTTGATCACATAAGAGTGTTGAGTGCTTTGCTACTCTTATGCTACAGCTAAGGGATCCTATGGTTGGCTAAACATCAAATGAGGTTAATGATGGTTGTTTAACCTCGTAAACCATCTTAACTCAAGTTAGGGGAAATACCACATGAAGTTGTAAGGACCTATGCAAAAAACAAAGCAAGCAACCAAGAACAATTACTAAGATAGTTTCATACTATCGAGGTGACCTAGAGAAGCAAAGAACAAGTGCCGATTCTTCCAGTCAAGACTAGGACAGGGCAAGATGTCATGCCAGTGTAAGAGGACCACAATAAAAGTTTAGTAACAGAGTTTTACGACGTGATATGGTCATGTCGAGCATCCTGTCAAGATTATCAACCTGAAGACTGGAATCACCAAAAGCAAACTTAAGAATTTCATAAGATGCCTTAAGATAATCACTACTTCATAGAACTGAAGTCTTTAAGGGCATTGTCATTTTTCTTAGTCAACGGCCCTCTCTTACGGATCGTTCCCTACTCGTTTCTGTTATTCTACTTGATAGAATATCGGGACGAGATTCCTTTAAGGGGGAAGGATTGTAAAAGCCCACATTTGAAATGAATGCGAATGCAAAAATGCGAACTTAAATTTTTTAAGTTCAATTAGGAATTCATTATTCACATGAATTAAATTGTTACTTGATCGGTTAATATTCAAACATAGGAACTTGTTAAAATTTTACTTATAGTACATGGTTGCTAATGTATATTAGAACTTAAGATGTAAAATCCTCAATTTCCAAGTATTCACATTTTCAATAAAAATTCAAGGGGAAAAGAAAACATAATATAGAGAAAGAAAAAGGAATAATTCCAACCCTAAAGTGGGACATTCAAATTCAAATCCAAAGTCATATGAAAAATGGTCAAAACTTCAAATTGGGCCCACCATCTCATACCTCAAATAGGTCTCATGCGAATTTTCATAATATTTTAATGTCATTTGCTATTTATTTCGATGAGAGCATTAAAATACATTTGAATTCAAATTCAAATTTGAATTTGTTTGAAACTTTACCAAATATTGAAATTGAGTTCACATTTAGGTTCTACACAATTTATTTTCCTTAGCCACCAAGTTTGAGCAATTTTTGAAGATTATTTAAATAGAGGAAAGAGTTAACAAAGGGGATAAGGAGGGGGAAACGGTGGGTCCCACATGTCATCTTCACCAGGAAAGAACTGTCACTCTCCGTTTCTTGCCATAGCGCCACGCACGGGCATGCAAGCCAGCGCATGCTTTGCACCGTGGGGAGAAAAACACCGTTGCTATTTCTCCTTGTCACCCCATCACATAATCTCCTTGGTTGTTCTCTTCGTTCTATGGTAAGAGCAAGCATGCACCTCTCTGTTTCCTTGCCGCCATGGAGCCTGCGTGGGAGCGACGTCGCCTGGCGCCATCCGGAGATTCTTCACCCCACCAAGCCTGCTGGAGGCTGCAAGATCTTCTCCTCCACCTTCTCGGAGCACCCAACCGAGGTCTCCCCGAGCTGTGGGTTTGCAACGGGCGGAGCTCACCTTCCTCAATGTTTTTCGGCCGCCACAACAACTCTCGGTCGCCCAACTGTCTCAGCCCAGTTCCAGCTCCAATAATCGGTCTCCAAGGTCCGCAACCTTCTCCTATCCACGTCCCTCCAGTGAATTAAACTCTCCTAGCTTGGTTTAGCCGGAACATGGATTTTCGTGGTCGCCTTTTAATAACCTAGGTCTCCGAGGAATCCCACCATACAGTTGTTTTCCTTTCAATTGAAGTTCAGATTCGGACACCCCATCGCACATAGGTACTCCACGATCAAAATCTGAGTTTATTAAGGTAGATTCTAGGCGTTTTCCCCATAGCATTCAATCTTGCCGCCGCCTCTGTCCTTGCCGGCAATGTTCCGGTCGTCACCGTGTTGCACCATGTTGCCCAACTTGTGCTCGAGGGTTCGGGGATCAAATCTTATTTTTGTATCACTTCATTTGGTCGCCTACAACCACGGAAACGGCCAAGCGAAGTTAATTTGAAGCCACAGTTCGAGCTGTCCATAGGTAGAAGATGAAGCTGACCAGTGGACCCCTCTGTCAGCCACTTAAGTTTTCCTTTTGAAAAATAATTCCAGATTTGAGCCTACGTTCCATGAATCATAGAGACTAGTACAATTGGCCAAAAAATTCACAAATAATTTTTGTTAGACTTCTCATGATCCATAAACTCCAGTGGTGCACTTGTATTGATATGAACAGCCAAGATATTTCTTCAACAATTTCCATGAAGCAAAACGATTTCAGAATTTATTCCTGATGATCCAATCTTTGGTAAATTCGTAAATTTAACCAGATCCTTACTAATAATTTCCTTGAACCCCAGTAAAAGTTTCAAACTCATTTGACTTCATTTGATAAGTCAAATTGAGTTCCTAATCAGTATGCACATGAAAAATTCCAAAATGTCCAGAATGTTTTTCAGAAAATTGTCCCAACATAAAAATCAATATCTCCCTGTAAAATTCTTATAAAATTATTAAACTAATTTTGCTATAATCCTCTTAACATCTCATAATCATAAAACCAACTTTGAAGCATGACAAAGCTACAGATGTTCCAGAAAATTTCAGTTAAGCATAAAGCTTGCTAGATTTTTGTAGACCACAATATGTCATGTATTTAGCTGAAACTTTGCTAGCACCTGTATTATGACCTCTGTGAAATAATACAAAAATTCCAGGTTCATTATATTTGGTCTTCATAAGATTATGACATTGGTATGTCCCATATACATGAATGTCACATGGAGGTTCATAGTTCCTTTGCTCCCATCTCCATTTTGTTAAACTCCATTCTTGCCACCAGAAGCTGAAAACCTCAGAGAACATCATCTAAGCCCTTGTACAGAACTTGAGCTTGAGCAATCTTTTGTGTTTTCCATTGTGAGAAGGTTTATGCCACTACTTTAAAGTCTTGGGCATAACCTTTTGGAATCAAGTTGATGTTTATTCAACATGTGAACAATATGAACTTGAAAACAGTAGAGGCCTTTGTTTAGCTCCTGTACACGATGTCACATTTTATTTCAAGATTCATGTAGTGTTCTCCCCTTGTTAATCATACTTCTTACATGTGCACTTTCATATCGATAGTTCAAATGACGACGAAGTCAACGAGGAGCACCATATGAAGGAGGAGGGGGTCAACATGGAACTTGCTGCAAGGAACTTATGATCCGGAGCAGAAGAAAGGGTACATGACGAGAAAAGTCAACTCGGAGCTCCACCACGAGAGCAAGAACTGACTTTATTGACTTTTATTTAGTCGCAACCTAAGGAAAGCCCCGGTTTGTATTTAAGCGTTATTTCAATGTTTATATTAATATCAATTATGTCTAGGATGATTTTATGCATTAGGGATAAGGTGCTTGTTACTCCACTTGTATGACTGGCAAATCCCATGGAGTATTGGGTAGGTTTACAGCCCGACGAGTAGAAAATGCCATGCTTATGTCTTTAGGAATCCGGTAGAAGTCCAGTAGTTGGAATCTACTCGTGAGATAGGATTTTATCACACGGGGTGGATTTGAGCAAATAATGGTTTGTAAATATGAATTGGAGACCGAGCAGCGGGATAGGATGCAGCGAGATGTGGTCTCACGTGCGTAGCCCTGGTTGTGTCGATTGAGGAACGATCTGTGTGCTGCCCTGCTAGATAAGTTTGAACAGTACCAGATGCATACTGGGCATATAGAACCCAGAAAACCGATGTAACTTGATAACTTGGATGTCGAGGCCTAGCCCATTGTCGATAGGGGTGGCCTGAGGGTAGTATGGTGTAAATTCACCGGTGAGCACAGACACGCTCCGTGTGGGAACCTATGCCCACGATGGTGGGACCGGTTCGGTGTTTGAGTTCTCTTGTGAAAGGTGGTTGTGTATGACGTGGTGAGGAGCACGGCCGCTCCTTAGGCACAGGTGTACATGACATGTTATTCAGGTGTGTACTGATTGCAATCACCGTCCCTCGCGGTTATTTGAGTACCGCTTGTTCATTGTGTTGTGACGTAGTAAATACTGAAGAAGCCAGAATAATATGATGTATTGAATTATAATTGTTTTGCAAACTTGTGTGGCTTAGAGATAGCACAATTAAAAGTTTACAGTTTCCAAATACTTAACCTGTAATATCATTATGTGCTTTGGGCATGACATATCATCGACAAAGCCTTTCTTATTTGATTTTGGAGTTTATGATGTGCCGTGCCTAAGGAATGTCATTTGCTACTTAAAACATGATTATAAGGATCCATGTTTAGGAGAGTCTATTTATGCTATTCCTTACCTATGGTTAGACATTACCTTGCATATGTCTAGCGAGATGGGTCAGTCTTGCTGATCCTTATGCTCATGTTTGCACTTTAATGATTTTTGCAGGTATTAGTTTATTTCTGCGACTCAGGTTGTACATGAGATCTCGAGGTGTCGAGGAGAATCTCGTGTGGACACGCCGCTGCTCGATGATCATCATGTTGCCAGTGAGAGGTGTCCTAGGGCATGGACGTCTTCTCTCATGCTTAGATAGGTGAGAAAATGAGTATGTAGTTCTGCTGCGTGTGTACCTCTATTGTACACTTTTATGTAAACTCTAATTATATTTATGAAATGAAAACTTTGTATTTTTTGGTAATTCTTTTTATGTGTGCTGTTAGGCGCTGCATCGCACGACACCACCCAATGTGATCCTTGGACGTCGGGACTCCAGTCCCCACATCATCCATTATCTATCCATATGCCATATTCTTACCATCATCATTAATCATGTCCATTTATCACCGTCCAATCCATAACCATCACAAATACCAAACCTTCCCAATTCCCATGTTCCCTCTAACCATGGAAGTTGTCCAGGTGCACATAACTTAGAGCACGACTATCTTGATAGTTTTTTACACTTTGCAGAGGTTGTACTACTTTACCCACATGTTCGTGTTTTCATTACCTTTCGGTGACTAAGAACCTCTATCATGCCTTATCGCACATTTGTTGGTGTGTGGCCAAGAGATCACAAAATAGCTTTTACAAAGGGACTACTTGTATGTATGGACCCACTAAGGTTTCACCATCACGCTTGAATCTCAATTCTCCCACCAACAGGCCTCCTCGTGTGCCATGCGGTTCCCATGGTATCCCTCCTCGACTCCCATTCCCCGCGCGATCCGATGGTCCATACAATACCAGCAAAAGACTTATTTATTCAGCTACGCCGCATCCATATTTGGCCTTGTGGTGGCACTGCTGTCCTGACTTATTCAAGCATCAACCGGTCCTCAAATCTAATGCAAGTAAAACAACTATAACATCCAACCCAATCCACAAAACTTGCTTGCTTAGATCTCCCAATCCCATGTCACCAATTTGCCATATTCATCAATTCACATTATCCATAAGTGCATTAAGACATGGGGTAGCCATTTTGTTGTTTCCCCATCCCAATTAATTAGAGCGAGGCAAAAAGGTAAGCTCTTCCCAACACTATTGAAAGTGCATCTAGGATCCCCGTGGGTTTTGGATGATTGATGATGACAATTAAGTGACTAATGAGCTCAGTGATCTTAAGCACGGGTGTGGACTCAAGTGGAAGCACAATCCCTCAAAAACGAAAAGGATGAAAGCGGCGATGTCAACTCGAAAAGGAGAAACTAGGGTTTGTAGTGTGTTGAGTTTGGACTACCCAAATACGTGTGAGGATGTGTGTGTAAAGTGCATTGAGATCAAGTTGGGAGCTCAAAGCAGTTTGGAGGTCAAACCAATTGAGAGAAAAGAGTTGGAAGGAGTCTGGCAGTAGGGCCGGACTAGTCCGTGCAGGTGGCCAGACTAGTCCGCCCCTTGCCGGCCAAGTCCGTTTTCAGTCGGACCAGAAGGGTCTGACTGAGTTCGGACTAGTCCATAGTGGGACGGACGAGTACGGGTAGTCGTGGAGTGGGTTTTGGGGACTAAGTCCCAAAACAACGGACTTGTCCGTTTTGGTCCGGACCAAGATGTCCTGACTGAGATCAGACTAGTCCGCCCTGGGGGCCAGACTAGTCCGGGTGTGAGAGAAGTCGGTGCTTCAGAGACTAAGTTTTGGAAGGCCGGACTAGTCCGTCCTGGGGTCCGGACTAGTCCGTTTTCACACGGAACAAAAGGTTCTGTGTGAGATCGGACTAGTCCGTTGAGGGCCGGACTAGTCCGTTGTTGTAGTGACCGTTTGAATTTGAAGTTTGGCGGGTAGTGTGACGATTGCTGCGCAGTGCAACAGTTGTCAGGGACGTCAGTTGTCCCCTAGGCCGGACTAGTCCGGGCTGTAGGCCGGACTAGTCCGGGCTGTAGGCCGGACCAGTCTGCCCATTTGCTGAAGTCAGCAGTATGGGCTTGGGACCTCTATAAATAGAGGAACCCTATGTTCATTTGAACCAACCTTTGAGCAAGTTGAAACCCGAGCGCCGCCACAACAACCTTGAGCCTCCCAAAGCCTCCTTCTTGCCTAAATTTCCTCTAAAACTAATTCTTGTGTGGATTAGAGTTTAGTGAGGTGAACAAGAGGAAGAACACCGCTCCTTGGCTCTCGGTTTGATCTCTTGCACTTTGTCAATCTTTGTGATCTGTGGCTTGAGTCAATCTTTGTGATTTGTGATTGTATTTGTGGTGGGAGCCTCAGATTGTGAGAAGCCCCAACGAATCTTGTATTCACTCTTTGTGATAGTGGAAGAACCATGTTAGGTGTGACACCCGGTTCCGAAAAATGAACCAAGCTAACGCATATGTGTGCCCAGGATGTTCAACACACATACACGAGTGATTCACAAATGATAACCAGATAATTACCACAGCTCAAATTATTAAATAAGTACTCTTATTAGATAATTCATTATATCCTCGAATACAAGTTCTAATAGATATTAATGACAACTTCAACTAATGCAGCGGAAATAAACTAATTAAGCAACTAAGCAAACTAAGCAAAAAGGATAGCGCAGCTCCAATGACACCACAGGCAAAGCTGACGGTAGACACGGCCTAGATCTCCACATTATCGCCATTAAACTCACAATCCTGACCTGCAACTATTGGGGGGGGGGGATTGCAAGAGTGAGTACATGTCGTACTCAGCAAGTGTGGAAAGTATGACATGTGGCTGATTCAAATGACGACAATAATAATGGCAAAGTGCTGAAAAGTACAGTAAAACATTTGAAAAGCAATATATCATATTTATGTGAAGTAAACCCATCATAAACCATAAATAATACCATAATACCAGTCCATAATTCACCATCCTCATCCATGATTCCCAGATTTCATCATTTGCCAATAACCATATTCAATAGCAGAAATTAATCCATAACCATCCATAATATCAAGCATAACCATTACCAAACCATAACCATCCCAAATCCCAAATTTCCATCTAATCATGTAAGTTGTCCAAGTGCTCATAACCGGGAGCACGGCTATCATGATAGTTTTAATTAACACTGCAGAGTATGTACCTCTTTACCCACGTGTTCGTGATTTCATCACCTTTCGGCGACTAAGAACCTCCCTTATGCCCATGACCTGTCGGTCACATTACACACTTCCATTGGTGTGTGGCCAAGAGATCACAAAGTAGCCTTTACAAAGGGATTACTAGTCTATTCAGACCCCAATGAGGTTTCACCGGTGGCGATGCCTCCAACTGAGCACATCTTCAACCAAGGGCCCCCTCTTGAGCCATTCAGATCCCAGGGTAGTCCCACCAATCATCAACAAACCCAGTCCGACTACCCCTTCCCCGAGCATCCACAATGGTCCAAACAGCACTAGCAATACCCTAATTAATCAGCTACGCCGCACACACACTTGGCCTCGTGGTGGCACTGTAGCCCTGGCTTATTCTCGCATGAACCGGTCCTTAGATCTAAGGCAAGCAAACCACCATAACATCCAACCCATCCACATACCAGGCTTGCTTAGATCGCCCATCGTATTGACCAGTTCACATTAACCAGAATATCATTGATGCATAATTAAATTGAGTGGTATAGTTATTCCCATCCCAGTTGATTAAGCAAAGCAAAAGGTAAAAAGTTCATCCCGACGCTATACCATAAATTCCAGGTGACAAGGGTGGTTTAGAAAGTCTAGTAAACTTCCTACCATAGGATTCCCATCAAATTGACACAAGCATGCAGTTTTGCAAACAAAACATTTATTTTAAAAACAGGATCAATATGCTTCAAGGACACTTGCCTTGTTCCGGCGGATAGGGTTGCTCAAGCGCTTCGAAGTCTTGGTTCTGAAAATCCTCGTACACGATCTCTTGAGAACTTCCCTCTACTCGTGATCACCCATACAAGAATATACATACAAATCAACACGATGCATACATACTAATCAACATGCGATGATATGCATGCATGCAAGGTACAATAATTGACTAACTACGGTTGTTTATTAATTAGATGCAAGTAGTTCATACGTGTTCATATGAGTTTACGGGGGTTTTAACGAGAATTAATGCTGCTGAAAATAAAATTATAATGCAACAAAAATCAATTTACATCCATTAGATTTAATACGTCGCTAAAATTCGCATCGAAAAAACGAATCCTACCGTAGATGCGATGGCTTCGAAGATCGAGGGACGATGGTGACGCGTAGACGAAGTGGATGGCGCAGCAGTCCCTTGACGGGTGACAGCACCCTCCTCTTTTTCTTCCTCTTCCTCCTCTTTTTTTCTTCCTTTTCTTCCCCTGGCGGCGCAGCCTCTGGTGCTCCCTTTTTTTTCTGTACTGGCGGCTAGGGCTTCTCTGGAAGGCGGCGGCGTTTGCTTCTGGCGTTGGGAATTACGAGGCCCTACGATGCTTTTATAGGCGGCGGCTAGGGCGAGCGGATCGGGGCGGGGGCCGCGTGGGCGGGAGCGCGTATCGCGCGGGGGCGTTGGCGGCGCGTTGACCGCAGCGGTCGAAGGCGCGGGAGCGGCGCAAGCTGGGTGGGGCGCGGGGCGCGTGCGGGGGATGGGGATGGGGCCCAGCGGGCGGCAGGGTGGGTGAGCACGGGAAATCGGCGTGTGAGCGGGAGCCGGCAAACGCGCGTTTCGGCGCGGGAGGGCGAGCGGCGCGGGGGCCAAGGCGGGGCACTGCGCGACGGGAAGGCCGGGGCGAGCGCGAGGGAGCGCGAGGCGCTGCGCGGGATTCGCGCTGCGGGGCTCGGTGCGGGTGGGGCCAGCGCGGTTCGGCGCGTCGGGCGGTGGTGTGGCCGGCTGGGCTGGCTCGGCCGCCTGGCCAGCAGGCGGTTTGTTTTTCTTTTTTAATATATTACTACTTATTTATTATTAATTTATATATTATTTATTTATTTTATTTATCTTATTCATTTTATTTATTTATTTTATTATATATATATTATTATATATAATTTATTTATATATATTTCTTTTTATATATTATTATTGTTATTTTTATACTTATTCCCTATTACAAGTTTTAGGCTATTATTTTCCTTTTCTTCTTTTGCTACACCATATATGTATGGTTTATCCTTTTATTATATTTTTTTATCCTACTAATGTTTAATGCATGATCATGTATGCAATGCATGATGCAAAAATTTAGGGTGTTACAAACCTACCCCCCTTAAAGTGAATCTCGCCCTCGAGATTCGATAGCGTGGAGAAAAGGTGCGGGAATTCTGCCTTCAGGTTTTCTTAACGTTCCCACGTAGCTTCGGCTTCCGTATGGTGGTTCCATTGCACTTTGCACCAACGGATCCTCTTATTTCTCGTGACTCTTTCCTTTACGTCCAAGATCTGGATAGGTTGCTCGACATAGGACAAATCCTCCTGAAGTTCTAACTCGTCCATCGGAACTTGTTCTTCCGGTACCCTGAGACACTTCTTGAGTTGAGACACGTGAAACACGTCGTGTACATCGGAGAGATACGTCGGCAGCTCAAGGCGATACGCTACTTCTCCTCGCTTGTCCAAAATCTTGAATGGTCCGATGTAACGTGGTGCCAGTTTTCCTTTGACGTTAAACCGTCGTTGACCTCTGATAGGTGACACTTTGAGGTATACAAAATCTCCAATTTCAAAGGCTAATTTCCTTCGCCTATTATCAGCATAACCTTTCTGTCGAGACTGGGCAGCCTTTAAGTTTTCCCGTATTATTTGGACTTGCCTTTCAGCATCTTGTAACACGTCAGGACCAAATACTTGGTTCTCTCCTGTTTCATTCCAAAACAAAGGTGTCCTACATTTCCTTCCGTATAGTGCTTCATAGGGTTACATTTTCAGACTTGCTTGGTAGCTATTGTTGTACGAGAATTCAGCATACGGCAAACTTTTATCCCAATTTTTCCCATGCTTTAAGGCACAAGCTCTTAACATGTCTTCCAAAATTTGATTGGTCCTCTCTGTTTGTCCATCCGTTTGAGGGTGATATGCTGAGCTGAAATTTAACCTTGTACCCATAGCTTCATGCGGTTTCTGCCAAAATCTAGAGGTAAATTGAGAACCTCTATCCGAGACTATCTTCTTAGGGACTCCATGTCGACACAAAATATGCTCTATATACAATTCTGCTAGCTTCGCGGTGCTATATGTGGTCTTGATAGGGATGAAGTGAGCTGACTTGGTTAAGCGATCCACAATTACCCAAATTGAGTCATACCCGGACTGAGTACGTGGTAACCCAACTATGAAGTCCATTCCAATTTCTTCCCACTTCCATTCCAGAATCTTCAACGGTTGCAATAATCTGGCTGGCCTTTGATGTTCCGCCTTGACTCGTTGGCACACATCACACAATGCTATGTATTCAGCTATGTCCTTCTTCATGCTATCCCACCAATAGCAAGTCTTCAAGTCTTTGTACATCTTTGTACAACCAGGGTGAATTGAGTAAGGCGAGTCATGTGCCTCCTTTAATATTGTCTCCCGAATATGCTTCACATTAGGCACAACGATCCTCTTTCCAAGCCATAAGGTACCATGTTCGTCTTCATCAAATCTGAATTCTCTCCCTTCCTCAGTCCTTTCCTTGATTTCCTTGATCTCTTCATCTGCGGTTTGTCCTTCTCAAATTTCTTGCTCCAAGGTTGGGTTAAACTCCATCATCTCCATCTCATTTACAAACCCGAGGTTCAACCGTTCAAACTCCTTACATAACTCGAATGGTAACTCTCGAACCGTGAGTTGATGACTTACTCCTTTTCTACTCAAAGCATCAGCCACTACATTGGCTTTTCCCGGATGGTAGTTGATCCCCAAATCATAATCTTTGATGAGCTCCAACCATCTTCGTTGCCTCAAGTTCAGATCCGTTTGTGTGAAAATATACTTCAAACTCTTATGATCCGTGTAAATTTCATACCTATGTCCCAGAATATAGTGTCTCCAAATCTTCAATGCATGTACCACGGCTACTAGTTCAAGATCATGTGTAGGGTAATTATGCTCATGTTTCTTTAGTTGTCTTGATGCATAGGCGACCACTTGACCTTCTTGCATCAATACACATCCAAAAATTCACGCACTACCGGAATCTCCTCAATTGCGGCACCGTCCACATGATTCAGCTCCAATTGCTTCGGTGCGGTTTGAGATGCTTCAAATTCTACCGTGATCCCTTCCTCATTAGTCAGCTTCACCGTCTTCGTGGCACACTCAATGACTCCATTGTGCTTCCTAAACCAGTCCATACCAAGTATAATGTCCAATCCTTGAGAATCCAAAACTATGAGGTTGGCGGAGAAGTCTACCGCCCTTATTCTAAGGCTTACTTTTGGACATACTATATTTGTCCTCATCTCTCCTCCAGGAGACTTAACCAATAGAGTAAACTTCATATGAGAGATAGGCAAACTATACTTGGCAACATACTTCGATGCAATGAATGAATGCGATGCTCCAAAATCAAATAACATAGTCACGGGGTTGGAGTTGGCGAGAAACATACCAATGACCACGTCATCAGCTTGTTGAGCATCCTCCGTAGAGACATGGTTCACGTTACCACGAGCAAAATTCTGCTGTCCACGGCTTCCTTGTGGCTGTCCTCTATTAGGTCTTGGGTTTTGCATCGGTGCATTGCTTCCTTGACCAAGGCCTGACTTAGGACATTGATGTGCAAAGTGTCCAACTTCTCCACAGGTATAGCATTCTTAACTCCACCAGAATTATTGGGGCGAGCTTGGTTTTGAGCATTTGCATTTGGGAAATTAGCACGAGGTGCATAAGGCATTGGAGGCCTAGGTGCTTGCATAACAGGGTGCTGCTGCACAAACTGAGTTGGGCGTGGTGCATAACCAGGGCGCTGAGCAGGAATAGAGGAGCTGTAATAGGGTGCATTGGGTGGTGCAAGGCGAGGGCGCACATTACTTCCTCGTTGCTGTCCTTGATATGGCGCCTTCCTCTTGATTTCTTGCTCCATCTCACGGATCTTGTTCTCAACCACAATTGCTTTATCCACAAGCTTCTGGAAATTGGCATAATTGCAATTGAGTAGTTGCACTTGGATCTCATTGTTCAATCCCCTCATGAACAAATATTGCTTCCGGCTGTCCCGACTAACATCCTCAGGCGCATACCTTGAGAGTTGAGTGAATTTATTGAGATATTCACTCACGCTTGAACTTCCTTGCCTTAAATTATCAAATTCTTGCCTCTTCAAGAGCATAACACCTTCTGGCACATAATGGGAACAAAAATTCTCCTTGAATTCGGCCCAAGTAATTCTCTCTTGGTTCTCATGAGCATTGCAATAAGAATCCCACCAATCTGCAGCTGCTCCAACGAGTTGATGAGAAGCAAATATGACCTTCTCTCGGTCACTGCATTGGACAATGGCTACCTTCTTCTCCACGGACTTGAGCCAGTCATCAACATCCATAGGGTCAGCAGCTTGAGCAAAGGTTGGCGGCCTAGTCCTCATGAACTCTACCAATCGGTTATGAGGAGGTGGGGGTGGCGGTGGAGACATGTGGGGCTGATTGTTGATGTTATTGCCAGCCTACAGCTGTCCCATAGTTTGTATCATGGTCTGTATGAGCTGATTTTGCATGGCCAGTAGCTGCTCAATATTGATAGCTCCATGAGCAGGTCCTTGTCCATTGTTGTTTTTGAGGTACTCCATGGTTCTCCTCCTCGTCATTGACATCCCTCTGATTGCGAGTCCTCACCATCTGGTAAGAATTAGAGAACGTCCCCAACTATATGCATCAAGGGATATGGAACTAAACAGCTAGCTAAACTAGCCTAGGTGGACATGGCAATGCTAAGGCATCCCAAAATCCTCTATTAAGCACACAAGCAACCAATATATATAGCAAACTACACTCCAAGCAAAAACACATCGATTCCTTAGTGCTCCTATGTGCTCTAAAGTGTCCATTCTATCTAGGCTTGCGTCCTACGATCAACCCGTGGCTCTGATACCAATCTGTGACACCTGGTTCCGAAAAATGAACCAAGCTAACGCATATGTGTGCCCAGGATGTTCAACACACATACACGAGTGATTCACAAATGATAACCAGATAATTACCACAGCTCAAATTATTAAATAAGTACTCTTATTACATAATTCATTATATCCTCGAATACAAGTTCAAATAGATATTAATGACAAGTTCAACTAATGCAGCGGAAATAAACTAATTAAGCAACTAAGCAAACTAAGCAAAAAGGATAGCGCAGCTCCAATAACACCACAGGCAAAGCTGACGGTAGACACGGCCTAGATCTCCACATTATCGCCATTAAACTCACAATCCTGACCTGCAACTATTGTGGGGGGGGGGGGGAGATTGCAAGAGTGAGTACATGTCGTACTCAGCAAGTGTGGAATGTATGACATGTGGCTGATTCAAATGACGACAATAATAATGGCAAAGTGCTGAAAAGTACAGTAAAACATTTGAAAAGCAATATATCATATTTATGTGAAGTAAACCCATCATAAACCATAAATAATACCATATACCAGTCCATAATTCACCATCCTCATCCATGATTCCCAGATTTCATCATTTGCCAATAACCATATTCAATACCAGGAATTAATTCATAACCATCCATAATATCAACCATAACCATTACCAAACCATAACCATCCCAAATCCCAAATTTCCCTTTAATCATGGAAGTTGTCCAGGTGCTCATAACCGGGAGCACGACTATCATGATAATTTTAATTAACTCTGCAGAGTTTGTACCTCTTTACCCACGTGTTCGTGATTTCATCACCTTTCGGTGACTAAGAGCCTCCCTTATGCCCATGACCCGTCGGTCACATTACACACTTCCGTTGGTGTGTGGCCAAGAGATCACAAAATAGCCTTTACAAAGGGATTACTAGTCTATTCAGACCCCACTGAGGTTTCACCGGTGGCGATGCCTCCAACTGAGCACATCTTCAACCAAGGGCCCCCTCTTGAGCCATTCGGATCCCAGGGTAGTCCCACCAATCATCAACAAACCCAATCCGACCACCCCTTCCCCGAGCATCCACAATGGTCCAAACAGCACTAGCAATGCCCTAATTAATCAGCTACGCCGCACCCATACTTGGCCTCGTGGTGGCACTGTAGTCCTGGCTTATTCTCGCATGAACCGGTCCTTAGATCTAAGGCAAGCAAACCACCATAACATCCAACCCATCCACATACCAGGCTTGCTTAGATCGCCCATCGTATTGACCAGTTCACATTAACCAGAATATCATTGATGCATAATTAAATTGAGTGGTATAGTTATTCCCATCCCAGTTGATTAAGCGAAGCAAAAGGTAAAAAGTTCATCCCGACACTCTACCATAAATTCCAGGTGACAAGGGTGGTTTAGCAAGTCTAGTAAACTTCCTACCATAGGATTCCCATCAAATTGACACAAGCATGCAGTTTTACAAACAAAACATTTGTTTTAAAAACAGGATCAATATGCTTCAAGGACTTTTGCCTTGTTCCGGCGGATAGGGTTGCTCAAGCGCTTCGAAGTCTTGGTTCTGAAAATCCTCGTACACGATCTCTTGAGCACTTCCCTCTACTCGTGATCACCCATACAATAATATACATACAAATCAACATGATGCATACATACTAATCAACATGCGATGATATGCATGCATGCAAGGTACAATAATTGACTAACTACGGTTGTTTATTAATTAGATGCAAGTAGTTCATACGTGTTCATATGAGTTTACGGGGGTTTTAACGAGAATTAATGCTGCTGAAAATAAAATTATAATGCAACAAAAATCAATTTACGTCTATTAGATCTAATACGTCGCTAAAATTCGCATCGGAAAAACAGATCATACCGTAGATGTGATGGCTTCGAAGATCGAGGGACGAAGGTGACGCATAGACGAAGTGGATGGCGCAGCAGTCCCTCGGCGGATGACAGCACCCTCCTCTTTTTCTTCCTCTTCCTCCTCTTTTTTTCTTCCTTCTCTTCCCCTGGCGGCGTAGCCTCTGGTGCTCCCTTTTTTTTCTGTACTGGCGGCTAGGGCTTCTCTGGAAGGCGGCGGCGTTTTCTTCTGGCGCTTGGAATTACGAGCCCCTACGATGCTTTTATAGGCGGCGGCTAGGGCGAGCGGATCGGGGCGGGGCCGCGTGGGCGGGAGCGCGTATCGCGCGGGGGCGTTGGCGGTGCGTTGACTGCAGCGGTCGAAGGCGCGGGAGCGGCGCAAGCTGGGTGGGGCGCAGGGCGCGTGCGGGGGATGGGGCCTAGCGGGCGGCGGGGTGGGCGAGCGCGGGAAATCGGCGGGTGGGCGGGAGCCGTGAAACGTGCGTTTCGGCGCGGGAGGGCGAGCGGCGCGGTGGCCAAGTCGGGGCGCTGCGCGGCGGGAAGGCTGGGGCGAGCGCGAGGGAGCGCGGGGCACTGCGCGGCATTCGCGCTGCGGGGCTCGGTGCGGGTGGGGCCGGCGCGGTTCGGCGCGTCGGGCGGTGGTGTGGCCGGCTGGGCCGGCTCGGCCGCCTAGCCAGTAGGCGGTTTGTTTTTCTTTTTTTTAATATATTACTATTTATTTATTATTATTTTTATATTATTTATTTATTTTATTTATCTTGTTCATTTTATTTATTTATTTTATTTTTTTATATATATATTATTATATATAATTTATTTATATATATTTCTTTTTATATATTATTATTGTTATTTTTATACTTATTCCCTATTACAAGTTTTAGGGTATTATTTTCTTTTTCTTATTTTGCTACACCATATATGTCTGGTTTATCCTTTTATTATCTTTTTTTATCCTACTAATGTTTAATGCATGATCATGTATGCAATGCATGATGCGAAAATTTAGGGTGTTACATTAGGCCCGTGTGGTAAACTTGGTGAGGGAAGGGTTGTTGAACCCGGTCCTTCGTGGACTCCTCAACGGGGACGTAGGTTCCTTCGTGGGATCGAACCTCGGGATAAAATCCTTGTGTCCCTTGTGTTCTTTATTTTCACTTATTGCTCATTACTTTTACGGTTAACTTTATCAGTCTTGTTCATCACTCTTGTTTCATCGTGATCCTTGGTTTCATACTTGTCATATAACTTGTTAAGGCTCACTAAGTCATTCTAAAAAACCTTGCATCTTGAGAATTGGACTAAAACTTGTTAGGAACCCTGGACCGGACTAGTCCGCCCCTGGACCGGACTAGTCCGCCTCCCTGAGTTCTAATCTCGTTTTATTAAGTCATTTCAGGTCGTTTAGCCTATTCACCCCCCACTCTAGGCAACTTTCATCTATATAATGTATTCAAAGCGACAAGGATGGTTAAACAAGTCCAGTAAACACCTATCTTGGGTTTCCCATCAAATTTACATAAGCATGCAATTTTTCAAACAAAATATTAAAAAAAATCGGATCAAAATGATCAAGGACACTACCTTTCTATTGAGACTGGCTAGTGTCAAAATCTTCAAAGTTCTAGTGTTGGAGATCCTCGACAGCACACTCTAGAGCAACATCTTTTATTCCGCGATATAACATACAAAACAAACATTACAATCAATAAATGCTCATATATTACTTAACATTCCATGACATGCATGAATAATGTAATTATGTGGTACTTGTCAATGAGTTGCTATTAATGTTTACTGACCAGTTACAATGGTTTTTAACAAGTTTGAATAGGTTTTGAGTTGATTTGAGTCAAATTAGATTCAATTCAATAACTCCAGATTCAGATGGTCGGTCAAGTTCGTAATGGGGACCGGACTAGTCTGCCTTGGACCAGAAAGTCAATCGGACTAGTCCGCACTAGACCAGACAACTCCGCTCGCCTAGGATATTTGGCGAATATCCAACTAGACCATAGTTAAAGCTAATATAGAACCATATTTTACATAGAACAGGTTGGTCTATGGTAATTACCGTGAATTCAACAACTCTAGGGTCGCAAATTCGACGGAGCTCGAGATGTTGACTCCTAGATCCAAGGAAGATGGAGAATTGGTGGAGGATTGACAATGATGTCAGCGAGTTGATGAAGATTGAACTTACTTGACCCTTCTCCTTCCTCCTTCTCTTCTCCCGGTTGCGGTGATCTTCTCTTGATGGCGACTCCCACGAACTAGGGTTTGGGGTTTCTTTAATTTTGACAAAGGGGTGAGAGGACAGGTATTGGGGTGGTTATATAGAGGTGGAGGTGGTAGGGTTTGATGGATTTCGAGTTCAAGGTGGTGAAGGCCGTGCAGGGGTCTCACATGGGCTCTACAGTTGTTGGGCACGATGTTCTTGGGCCCAATTACGGCCAAAACCCAATAACATATCATGGAGGAAAAGATTGAATCCGAGTCGGGCACACTGGACAAGTCCTCTAGGGGTCGGACAAGTCTGATTTTCAACACAGACAATAACAGCCAATTTGGTGGGGTCCGGACAAGTCCGAAAAGGATCAGAAAGAAAAAAGGACAAGTCCGGTAATGGTCCAGACAAGTTTGGGGTTCTTCTCAAATTTCGAAAATCGGACCAAAATGAAGAGTCACCGGACAACTCCGAAAAGTTCTAGTAGCGAGGAATGGACTAGTCTGTACTAAACAATGGAGAAGTCCGGACAACAACAGTAACTCAATCGGCTTAATCCGCAGCAAGAGCGGACAAGTCTAAAGAGTCAACAGAGGCCAGAACCGGACTAGTCTGGGGTCCAAACCGGACAAGTCCGCACTAATACAGTATTTTTAAAATGTTGTTGTGTTCTAATTCATTTTAATCTTGTTCCTTTTTTTGTTGCTTAATGTTAAACATGTATAAGAATTTATGCAATGCATGATGGATGAATGTGAGGGTGTTACAAACATACCCCCCTTAAAATGAATCTTGCTCTCGAGATTCAACGTAGAAGAGAAGAGATAGGGAAATTACCTCTTGAGGTCTTCTTCTAGCTCCCAATTTGCTTATGATTCTGCATGATGCTTCCATTGTACTTTACACCTTTAATCACCTTGTTTCTTGTGACTCTCTCTTTGGTTTCCAAAATTTTGTCAGGTTGCTCAGCATAAGTCAAATCTACCTCTAATTCTAGTTCTTCCATTGGTACTTGTTCTTCCAATACCCTTAAGCACTTTTTGAGCTGAGAAACGTGGAACACATCTTGAACATCGGAAAGATGTGCTGACATTTCCAACTTATATGCCACTTCTCCACGGTTGCCCAAAATCTTGAATGGCCCAATATAGTGAGGTGCCAGCTTGCCTCTAACATTAAACCGCTTATGACCTTGCATAGGTGACACTTTGAGGTATATGAATTCTCCCACTTCAAAGGCTATGTTTCTCCGCTTGTTATCCACATAGCCTTTTTGTCTCGTTTGAGCGGCCCTCAAATTCTCGCAGTAATCTGAACTTGTTTTTTAGCTTCTTGCAACACATCATGTCCAAATATTTGGTTTTCTCCTATCTCATTCAAAAACAAGGATGTCCTACACTTCCTTCCATATAGTGCTTCATATGGTGACATTTTTCAAACTCGCTTGGTAACTGTTATTGTAGGGAAACTCAGCATATGGCAAGCTTTTGTCCCAGCTGCATCCATCCTTCAAGGCACAAGCTCTCAACATGTCTTCTAATATTTGGTTGGCCCTCTCGGTTTGTCCATCCGTTTGAGGGTGATATCCAGAGCTAAAATTTACCTTGTACCCATGGCTTCATGCAGTTTCTGCCAAAACCTAGAGGTGAATTGAGAACCTCAGTCAGACACTATTTTCTAGGGTACTCCGTGTCGGCATACAATTTTCTCCATGTACAACTCAACTAATTGTGCAATGTTATACTTGGTATTGACAAGAATGAAATGAGCTGATTTGGTCAACCGATCTAAAATAACCCATATCGAGTCATAACCGGACTGGATTCTAGGTAATCAACTATGAAGTCCATACCGATTTCTTCCCACTTTCATTACATAATCTTCAATGGCTGCAATAATCCATCTGGACATTGATGTTGGTACACATCACAGAAAGTTACATAGTCATCTATGTCCTTCTTCATGCTAGCCCACCAATAACACATCTTCAAGTCCCTATACATCTTTGTACAACAGGGATGGATTGAGTAAGGTGAGTCATGTGCCTCCTTTAATATCGTTTCCCGAATATGCTTAACATTAGACACAACAATTCTTTTCCCAAGCCATAGAGTGCCTTGGTCATCCTCATCGAATCTAAATTCTCTCCTTTCCTGGGTCCTTTCCTTAATTTCTTGAATTTCCTAATCCTTGGTCCGACCTTCTTGAATTTCTAGCTCCAAGGCCGGATTTAACTCCATTATCCCCATCTCATTCACAATTCCAAGATTCAATCATTCAAACTCCTTGCATAGCTCATATGGTAATTCCCGAACCGTCAGTTGGTGGCTTAATCCTTTCCGACACAAAGCATCGGCCACAACATTAGCCTTCCTCGGGTGGTAATTGATTCCCACATAATAATCCTTGATGAGGCTCTTGTGATCAGTATTAATTTCACACCTATAACCAATTATATAGTGCCTCCATATCTTCAAAGCATGCACTATGGTTGCTAGTTCGAGATCATGCGTAGGATAATTCTGCTCATGTTTCTTATTGTCTTGATGCATAGTCTAACACTTGACCTTCTTGCATGAGCACACATCCAAGTCCTTGTCTTGATGCGTCACAATAGATATCAAAACTTTTGCTCACATCTGACAATACCAACATATGTGCGGTGGTTAACCTCTTCTTTACCACCTCAAAGCTGTTTTGGAAAGCTTGAGTCCATTCGAATGCTTTCCCCTTCATTAATAACTCAGTCATAGGCTTGACTATTTTGGAAAAGTCCTTCATGAACCGACGGTAATATCTAGCCATTCCAAGAAAACTCTGGGTTTCCTTCACATTCTGCGCAGTTCCCACTTTAGCACATCTCTCACTTTTCCTAGATCAACCAATACTCCTACTCCACAGATGATATGGCCCAAAAATGACACCTCCCTTAACAAAAACTGGCACTTGCTGAATTTGGCATATAATTGGTGTTCTCTCAATTTCTGCAATGTGAGCCGTAAATCCTCTTTATGCTCCTCCTCGCTCCTCGAGTAGATCATAATATCTTCAATGAATACCATAAAGAATTTATCCAAGTACTGCATGTAGACCTTATTCATGAGGTACATAAAGTAGTAAGGTGCATTTGTCAATCCAAAAGCCATGACGGTGTACTCATAGGATCCATACCGTGTCCGAAAAGTCGTTTTGGTATATCCGACGGCCTAATCTTCATTTGAAAATAACATGACCTCAAATCAATCTTGGAGAAAACACAAGCACCCTTCATTTGGTCAAACAAATCCTCGATACGGGGCAATGTATACTTGTTCTTGATCTCACCTCATTAAGAGCTCGGTAATCCACGCACATCCTTTGGTGTCCGTCCTTCTTGTCCACGAAAATCACTAGCGCTCCCCAAGGTGAAGAGCTTGGGAAAATGAAACCCTTCTCTAGCCGCTCTTGAATTTGCTTCTTGAGCTCTCCTAACTCCATAGGAGGCATCCTATATGGCATCATAGCTATAGGTGCAGTTCTTGGTATCAAATCAATAACAAACTCAATATCACAATTAAGCGGCATACCTGGCAATTCATCCGGAAACACATATGGATACTCTAATGTCACACCTTCCAATTGACTTAGTGTTGCTTTATCCATTGGGGGTTGGGCCATCTCAACTTCAATATTGGTGCCATGCTCACTTGTCTATTGCACAATCCTCTCGGCACACTGAATCACTACATTATACTTGCTCAACCAATCCACAGCAAGTATTATGTCTATCCCTTGGGAATCCAGGACGATGAGATTCGCAAGAAATTCTAGCCCCCTTATTTTTATACTTACTCTCGGACACACTATATTTGTCCTCATCTCTCCTCCAGGAGATTTTACCAATATACTGTGTTTCAAATGAGCTATAGGCATATTATACTTGGCAACATACTTCGATGATATGAATGAATGAGATGCTCCAGAATTAAATAAAATGGTCGCGGGGTTGCAGTTGGCGAGGAACATATGAATCACGACGTCATCCGCTTGTTGGGCTTCCTCAGTAGAGACGTGATTCACATTGCCACGGGTGACATTCTGCTACCCAAGGTTGCCTTATGGCGCTCCTCCATTCGGTCGTGGGTTCTACCTTGGTGCATGATTCATTGGTCCATAGATTCTCCTGGGGCACTGACTTGTAAAATGTCCAGCCTCTCCACAAACATAGCATGTCTTGTCACCTGAAGCACCAAGGAAACTTGGGCGATGCTGACCTTGAGGGCTATTCACCATATTAGGGTGCGGTGCACACGACGCAGGCTAGCGAGGTGCTTGCATAACAAGGCGTTGTTGCTGCTAGTTTGGGCATGTGGGATAAGTAGCTCTATAAGCAGAGAGCGGTGGGGGGGGGGGGGGTTGTAATATGCCGCATTTGGCGGTGCAAAGCAAGGATGGACATTGCTCCCTTGTGGCTGCCCTTGGTAGGGAATCTTCCTCTTATTATCTTGTTCCATCTCGCGAACCTTGTTTTCAACCACAATGGCCTTGTCCACAAGCGTCTGAAAAATTTGCATAGTCACAATTGAGCAATTGGACTTGAATCTTATCTTTTAGGCCTCTCATGAACAAATTTTGCTTGCGGCTGTCACGGTTGACATCCTCTGGAGCATACCTTGAGATTTGATTGAATTTATTGAGATACTCACTGACACTTGACTTTCCATGCCTTAGGTTCTAAAATTCTTGCCTCTTCAAAATCATAACACCTTTAGGAACAAAGTGAGAATAGTAACACTCCTTGATATCGGCCCAAGTGATCCTCTCCTGATTTTCATGGGCATTGCATAGTGAGTCCCACCAATCCGCAGCTGCTCCAACTAGTTGGTGGGAAGCAAAAAGAAACTTCTCCCTACCACTACACTGAACAATAGCAAGCTGCTTATCCAAAGATTTCAGCCAATCACCGGCTTCCATTGGATCATTGGCTCGAGCAAAAGTAGGTGGCGTAGTCCTCATAAACTCTCCCAACCTGTTATGAGGTGGTGGGGTGGTGGTGGTGGTGGAGGCAGGTGAGGCTGGTTCTGATTATTGGCTTGCAGTTGTCCCAAGCTTTGCATCACAGTCTGCATAAGCTGACTCTGCATAGCAAACAACTACTCTATATTGATAGCCTCAAGTCCAGGTCCATTGTTGTTCTGAGGTGTTGCATTATACAAACTCTAGGTTGTAATATGCCGCATTTGGCGGTGCAAAGCAAGGTTGGCATCCCTTTGATTTCCAGTCCTCGGCATCTAAAGAAAGAGCAAGTGATAGAAGAATTTAGAAAATGTCCCCAACTATATGCATCAAGGGATATGAGACTAAGCAACTACCTATACTAGCCTATATGGCTGTGGCGAACGCTAAAGCATCAATCATCTACTAAGAACAGAAGCATGGAAGCAAACATTACATAGCATTCAACACACCAAAAAACCACAACGTTTCCTGAATGTTCCAATGTGCCCTAAAGTGTACATTCTATCTAGGCTGCATCCTATGGTCAACCTCGCTCTAATTCTAATTTGTGACATCTGGTTTCGAAAATGAACCAGGTGTGATGCATATGTGTGTCCAGTATGTTCAACACACATACACGAGTGCATCACAGACGATATACAGAAAATTAACAAATCACAGATTAATTAAGTACTTCTATTACAATATTCAAATGATCCTATAATTACAAACTCTAATGATCAATATTCAACTATAAATGCAGTGGAAATAATATAAGCTGAGCAAACTAAGCATAATGGATATAAAGCGGCTCCGAGCATCCACAGGCAAGCTGACGGCAGCACATAGCCTAGTACTCCACATTATCCTCAGGATACTCCCAAACATCACCTGAAACTGTTGGTGGGGGAATTGCAAGGGTAAGTACATGTCATACTCAGCAAGTGTGGGAAAATAATGACATGTAGCTTAAACAAATAATTGATAATAAATAATAACTATTTGCTGAAAAGTGCATTTAAAACATATGAAAAGCATCTAACAATATCTATGTGAAATGAACCCATCGTAGCCCAAATAAATAACATAATATATCGCATCCATCATCCATTATCCATCCATATGCCGTATTTTTACCATCACCATTAACCATGTACATTTATCACCATCCAATCCATAACCATAACGAATACCAAACCTTCCCCATTCCCAAGTTCCCTCTAATCATGGAAGTTGTCTAGGTGCTCATAACCGGGAGCACGGCTATCATGATAGTTTTTTACACTTTGCAGAAGTTGTACCACTTTACCCACATGTTCGTGTTTTCATCACCTTTCGGTGACTTAGAACCTCAATCGTTCCTTATCGCACTTCCGTTGGTGTATGGCCAAGAGATCACAAAATATCTTTTACAAAATAACTACTAGTATGTACAGACTCACTAAGCTTTCACCACGCGTCTTGAATCTCCATTCTCCCACCCACGGGCCCCCTCATGTGCCATGCGGTTCCCAGGATAGCCCTCCTCGACTGCCACTCCCCCACCATCCAGTGGTCCATACAATACCAGCAGCACACCTAATTATTCAGCTACGTCGCATCCATACTTGACCTTGTGGTGGCACTGTTGTCCTTGCTTATTCTCGCATGAACATGTCCTTAGATCTAAGGCAAGCAAAACCACCGTAACATCAAACCATATCCACAGACCTTTCTTGCTTAAATCTCCCAATCCCATGTCACCAATTAACCATATTCATTAATTCACATTATCCATAAGTGCATTAATTCATAGTGTAGCCATTTAGTTATTTCCCCATCCCAATTAATTAGAGCAAGGCAAAAAGGTAAACAGCCCTTCCTGACTTTCTACAATATATTCCAAGTGACAAGGATTGTCAAACAACTCTAGTAAACACCTATCTTGGGTTTCCCGTCAAATTGACACAAGCATGCAATTCTTCAAACAGGACATTAAAAAAAACAGGATCAAATTAATCAAAGACACATGCCTTGCTCTTGAGACTTGCTAGGGTCAAAAGCTTCAAGGTTCTGGTGCTGGAGGTCCTCGATAGCACCCTCTGGAGCAACACCATCTATTCCGTGCAATAGATATACAAAACAAACATTACAATCAATAAATGCTCATATATTACTCAACATGCCATGACAAGTATGAATAATATAATTATGTGGTAAAACTTGTTAATGAGTTGCTATTAATGTTTACTAACCAATTACAATGGTTTTTAACAAGTTTGAACAGGTTTCGAGTTGATTTGAGTCAAATTGGATGCAATTCAACAACTTCAAATTAGGATGGCCAAACAAGTCCATACTAGGGACCGGACTAGTCCGCCCTAGACCAGAACGTCAACCAGACTTGTCCGCACTGGACCGGAGAAGTCTGCTCGCCTAGGGTTTCTGGCGAATTTCCAACTAGAGCATAGTTAAAGCTAATATAGGATGATATTTTACGTTGAAGAGGTTGGTCTAAGGTAATCACCGTGAATTCAACAACTATACGGTCGCGAATTCAACAGAACTGGAGATCTTGACTCCTAGATCCAAGGAAAATGGAGAATTGGTGGAGGATTGACGATTATGTCGATGAGTTGACGAAGATCGAACTTACTTGATCCTTCCCCTTCCTCCTTTTCTTCTCCAGGCTGAGGTGATCTTCTATTGATGGTGGCTCCCACGAACTAGGGTTTGGGGTTTCTTCAATTGTGACAAAGCAGTGAGGGGACGGGTACTGGGGTGTTTATATAGAGGTGGAGGTGGTAGCACTACAAGGATTCCGATTTATCGCACAGAAAAAATTCATTGCAATATGTCGTTTTTCGAAGGAATAGGTCACTGTTGCAACGAAGAAGAGTGTGGCGATAGTTTTTACGAATCATCGTAATAATTCCCGTGGTGATAGGTTATTGCGACGCCTTGACATTCATGGCAAATATTATGGTATTGCAACGATATCACATCGGTGGCAAATAGTACACTATTGCAACGATTTCACATATTGTGAAGATTTAACGTATTGCAATGAATAGTACGGTATCGCAACGATTTAACGATCGTGGCAAGTAGTATGATATTGCAATGATTTCAAATTCATGGCAAATATTATGTTATTGCAACGATTTAGCGTATTGCGATGATTTAACGTATTGCAACGAATGGCATGATATTGCAATGATTTCACATTCGTGGTAATTGTATGTGATTGCCACGATTTCACAGCCGTGGCAAATAGTACGGCATTGCAACGATTTCACATTTGTGGCAAATGGTATGTTATTGCAACGATTTAGTGTATTGCGACGATTTAATGTATTGCAACGAATAGCATGGTATTGCAACGATTTCACATTCGTGGTAATAGTATGTGATTGCAACGATTTTCATTCGTGACAAATACTATAGTATTGCAACGATTTCACAGCCATGGCAAATAGTACGGTATTGCAACGATTTATGGTATTGCGACGATTTAATGTATTGCAATGAATATCACGGTATTGCAATGATTTCACATTTGTCGCAAATAGTATGGTACTGCAACAAAGTCACAGCCGTGGCAAATAGTATAGTACTGCGATGATTTAACGTATGTAGCAAATAATATGTTATTGCAACAACTTCACAAACATGGCTAATAGTACTGTATTGCAACGATTTTAGATCCATGGAAAATATCACGATACTGCAATGATTTCACAACCGTGGCAAATAGTTTGGTATTACAACGATTTCTTACCTGTGGCAATAGGTTCGTAATGCAACTTCCTTGATCTGTGGCAATAAGTTTCTGCGTGGTGGCAATAGCAGTCTAGTGCAACATTTTTTGAGTCGTGGCCAAATGTGTATACTGCAATGTTTTGTAATTCATGGCAATAGCTTCCTGTTGCAACAATTTATCATTCGTGACAGGAAATTCGTAAAGCCATGTTTTATAATTAGCAGCAGTAGAATCCTAATGCACCGGGTTTGAAAATTAGTGGCGATGGAATCATGAGTTTAACAATAAACATCCATCAATTGATATTGCAACACGCATAACAACACTCAAGTATTACGGTCTTGACGTGTTTGCATGTTAAAATTTTTCCTAAGTTGACCGGGACTAATTGTTGGAGTAGTTGGCTTTATGTGTTTCCTTTGGTGGACCTTTCATGGAGTAGTGGTCTCCATCCTCTTGCACATTTCAGCCATTGATACGCACATGTCCTCCATTTCCTTATCTCTCTGTTCACGATCAGCTTCTATCTGACCTTGTAAGTTCTGGACTTGAATGTTTAACTCTTCATTCTTCTGGTGTATGCCATCCATCTGGGTGGTTAAGCTATCATTTCTTCCTTCCAACTCCTGCACTGGGTGATTGAGGCCAACATTTTTTTCTTCTAAGTTTTGAACTTGGTTGTTGAGGTGTTCAGCTATCTGGATACGCATACGTTCATGTTCAGGACTAGTAGGGTTAGCCATATAACGACGCCCCCGAACCTGTGGTCCTGCACAACCGATTGAGGATCTATAACAACACTAGAAGATGTGGTTTCTCTACTCAATTTGAATTGGGCCTCCCTGCTCAGCTTCCATGTCGTCAACTTGGGCACGTGCCTGCTTGTTTGCCTAGTCACTGTTCCTCAAATGGCTTGCCTCCCATAGTTGAATGTCATCAGGTTCTTCTCTGGTCTCTGGGTCTCGCAACATAAAATACAAGTAAAATTTAACATGTAGGTACAGATATTGATTGCAGCACAAAGTAAAAGTGTGATTTATTTTTCATACCTTCTCGTAACTAGGTTTGACATAGGATTTGGAGCCAAGCAAGTGGCTCTCCTTTTGTCTTCTTCGATTTTGAGAATTGGTCCTACTTATTGACTATAATAATTTTAAGAATTAATTCCACGAATGAATGTAAATCAAATAGTTTTTGTATGATGCGAAGCTATTAAAAAGTTAGCTAACCTTGAGTCACTTAGACCCAAAATATTCTATTAGGTGCAACCACTCGAACACCGTTATGTCAACAGGCTTGTTTCGTATACGTTCTTCATCGTTAGAATAACTCTTATAGGTGGCATGCAAAGTCGAGCGCCACCCCTTGTAGCGCTTACCAACAATTTCCAAAATTTTACTTGCACTCTCCGTTGTGTCCTCCATGTCCCAGGAATCCTGTACATTGTATAACAAGTTGTTGTAAACGTAGAAGATGGAGATTACAGGAAAAAAATACTTGTGTGGGGGTGTGACAACACTAACAAGAATATCTCGTACTATACCTCTCTTGTAATTATGGCCAACCTCTACCCACTTCCTTGCACCGCTGAGGGATGCATTTTTTTGTAAACATAGCTACATCATCGACAATGTGCCACTGATTAATACCAAGCACAACACCCAACCCAGTGGAGAACTAAATTGGTAGCTTCACATGCTCCGTTCTACTAACCTTGGATGCATAGCGTATTCTGGCAACCTTAAGTCCTTTAGCCACTCTTCTTCCAAACTTCTTTCCTTCTGTTACACTGATTCAAGTGGTAAATGATTAAAGCAAATCACCCCTGGACCATTTTAGTATCATGTACAAATAGTGTGAGAAGAAGAAAAGTCTTGTGTTCGTACCATCTTCAAGACAAGTGCAGCAAATACGAGCGTGGGAGGACTGCGTCCCAGCAGCATTTTGTTCTGTATTACTCACTCCTGGTTTATACCAATTGTCATATCAGACCAACAAATGAATTAAAAATGAACCAGTTATGACTGTCTGAACGACAACTATTTTGATCGGGGGGGGGAGTACATTGTTGACTTGTTTGTTGTTGTTCATACCTAAAATGAGCCATCAGGTACACATGTAAGGGCACTACTGCACTCGTAGTACTACAAAGGATTTTCAGTCCAGCAGCGAAGCAGGAAAGACTGAGGGGGCGGGCATGCAGCTGGCAACGCTAGACTATACAAAGATAGGGTTCGCCGATTAGGTCTAACTGACATCAGCCGGAGTGTCTCTCAACCAGAATTATTAGTCGTAGGGCAAGTAATGAATGCCAGCGGTAGCAGGTGGCGAATGCAAGACATATAAGGCAGGCAACTTGCAGGATTGAAATCCTCTGCAGTACTGCACCTACAGTAGCTGCCACTTACATGTGGGCCCACGAGACATCAGGTCCACTTGTCAGTGGCGGCTACTGCTGTGCAGTACTGCATAGTCCCAGCTCGTGATTCTGAACAAAACAAGGGTTCGGCCTCGCCGAGAACACCAGGAGCAACTCTCGAGGAGCATTGGTGACAGGGCGAGTAATGGCAAGGGATTTGCAAGCGGCAGGGTCATCATGCCACGCGAAGGTTGGGACGTGGCGATGGGCGAGGGATACGCATCGGGGAGGACACTGAAGTGGCCAGCAGCAAGGCATGGGCGCTGGTGCCGCTGGAGTGGCCGGCGGCGAGAGAGCATAGTGTGGAGTCATCAAAAAATCACGCCATCACACAGGCTGATGAACTATTAACTATAAAGAATAAGAAAGTAGAATTGCAAGGCAGGTAAAAACAATTAGTAGAGCCTAGGAAAGAATGCAAATGACCATAATACACCCATTATCAACACATTTACAGGATAGGACGTAGTCTCTCAAAATGCTCCAAATTCAATGCCATAGGAGTAAAAAACTAACACGCTCTATCAAAACAAATGGCACGGTAGAGAGGCAAGTAGTAATGTAATGTGATATGGGTAGTTGGAAGCTACCGATAGTGTTGGAGTGGGACATTTTTTAAGCTCCAAAAGTAAAGTTACGCTGGGGCGGAAGGAGTATTTTTGGTTTATATATCTACACCTGTTGTTGGTTCATGCATCATAGTACTAGGGAGTGAAGAATCTCGGGGTTCCTGAACATCATGTGCTGCAATATTGTCTGCATACCATGCAAAGGAATTAATGTTTTCTAAAACAAAAATTTGATAGTAAACACATTTATAGTTATACAAGGTGCTTGTTGGCCACCATGAATGCTTGTAGAAGACATCATGGTTTGATGTCTTGTTCCTAATGTAAAGAGCATTGTAAGTAGTCATTCCAAATAACAGTGAGCACGTCAGATTACATGATCGACGTAGATTTTGTATCAGACGGTGTGATTTTTATAAATTGCAGTTTTTTTTGAAACGGAGGAATTAGAAATGAAGGAATAGAAAATAAATGTACGATCCGAGAAAGCCACAAGAAATAAAAAGTGTAGAAACTGTGGGAACTGAAAATCTTAGAAATACAAATTTGTAAAACAGGAATGAGAGTACAACATTTGGAGTGGTTGAATAACCTATGTGTCATTTATTTCTAAATCCATAAATTACATACTACCTCTTGTTTTTAATATTTGTTGTTCCCGGCCAGTAATTGAACTAGAAATACACTACCGTAATAAGCTATCAGAGCGACATTTATTTTGGGACAAATGTAGTATATGATATATATATATATATATATATATATATATATATATATATATATATAACTAAATTCGTGAAACGTGAAACAGAAGACCATATTTCCTCTTTGTTAATTTATTTAATCTTCGTAAATCAGGATGGATCGTGTAGAACTTAACTAGCCCAAAACTGCATCGATCGTGTAGAACCAAGCCAATATAGCTCTATAAAATGACAGCATAGATCATTTAGAACTTACCTAGCACAATACTGGAGTCCGTGATGCGATGTCATAGGGAGGTGTCAGCGACGAAGAGGTTTGATAGAGCCCGTCAAACTTGGTCGCTCGACGTTGTACCTAGAGGTCAACGCCACCAAGAGCTTTGATGCGTCACTGCGAGATCCATGGGGAAAAAATTGTAAAAACCGTGTGAAATGAAAATACGGGAATTTCTTACGAATACAAGTTTGGAACACATGACAGAGAGACAACACATTTGGAGTACTGCGAGATCACCAGAAGGGTGGGGCAGCGGTGTGTCGGGAACGGAGCCCAGTGTTTCCATTTATACTCATCGTGGCAGAATCAGGGTTACAAAAGGCGGGACTGAAATTGGAGGCGCAGGGAGTGAAAACTGAATTGTAAAAATCTCAATTGTCGCGCGCCAAGAACAATGAAAAAAATTTCGCGTGCGTGGAGAATTTGACCCTAGCCGTGCCCTTGTGCACGCATGCAATCGTGATTAATTACATGTCATGTCGCGTCAATTCCTGCACATGGTGCGTGTAGCTAGAAGGGTAGACTTCTTTGGACAACTTGCTCACTTCTTAATTCATCTTTGTTGTCATGCATGGAGATCAAAATCTAAAAGCAGTCATCTGCTAGCTAGTGGGACATTCAAAAAAAAATATGAACAAAAATATGAATCGCCAAATGTATATTTGCTAATGCAAACGATATGCAAATACAGAACACCCAAGTCCACGAAAGGACGATGGCAAACAATCAGCATTCTGTAACATTAATAACAATGAAATGATAACATGTAGTATATACTACTACTAAAAATATATTTTCACATGCGCCGACTACAAATGAAAAAATTGAGTGAAAGAACACAAAAGAGGAGAAATGCAGCCTCAACCACGATCTCAATGGAGTTTCAACCAAGAGTTGTCGATTGTTGCAACAAAACGAATTCTTGTCTAGACATTGAACAACACTTATCTCGCCCCTTTTTTGGATAGGAGTTGTTTTTGGATACTGCATAGGGCGCATTGTTCATGAACAGAAAAGACATTTTTCATTAGCATAAAAAAACATGTATATTGCAAACAAGAACTACGAAAGCACATATAAAACAAGAAAAAGAAAAACTACAAATACTACTCTACTCGGAGTCGGCAGAGATCTCCTCCACCTCCTTCTCCTTCTCCGCCGCCGCCTCCTCCTCCGCCGCCACCGTCTCCTCCGCTGCCGCCGCAGCTGCCGCCTCCTCCGACAATTGAGTCTGAAGCCTCCATACGATGATCTGCAAAAGATGCTGGCAGTCCTCCACCCCAGCCACCTCCCCGATCATCTCGTAGAGGACGTTGAGACGACCGGCAACAAACCCTAACCCGAAGCAGTAGTGGCCGATGGTGTTCGTGCTGGTGCAGACAAGAAGTTTCCCAATACCCAGACGGCCACACGAGCAAGATGTATTGGAAAATACATCCTGCGCCAATTTGTCGAGCTTTTTTACGCGCTGGACGATGGTGGAAAGGTGCTCGGTGGCCTCCTTCTGGCGCTGATCGAGTTCATCGAAGTGGTGTTCGAGGAGGCGGACAGTCTCCTAAACCCAAATGGTATGAGGAGATGCGGGCGCTGCGGGCGGAGAAGGGGACAGAGGAAGTGCGGGCGCCGCCTCCAGTTCCACCAGCATTGGCTGCGACGGAAACAGAGAAGAAGGAGGTTCGAAGGACGTCGATGGTCTGGAGCGCTTTGGAGCGGGGCAACCCATTTGTGCTACGACGGAGGTGCGGAGAAAGAGCGAAGGTTTGCACAAGAGAGAAGTTGCGCTCCAGGCCTTCATCTACACCTTCGTCTACAACTTTTCTGGAATTTGTTCTAAAGAATTGCCAAAACAGATTTGGATATGATGATCAAACAATTTCCAGAAAAATTTGTAAGCTTGAGATGTTGCTTCCTCCCGCTTTCTATGATATCATGGTATATGTTCCAATCCATCTTGCCAAAGAAGATCGCTTGGGTGGACCTATTTCTTACAGATGGATGTATCCAATTGAGATGTACCTTGGAACATTGAAGAGGTATGTATGTAATGGCTAATTTAATTTTGTACCCTTTTCGGTGAGCATTTTGAAGAGCTGAAAAAGATTCATTCTCGTGGTGTTGAAAAACGCCATAGAGATGAGTTTGTTTATTAAGTTTCAGAAACGACTAAGTACATGCAAGTTTTTACTTTGATAAAATATTGAACAAATATGTGTTCTGAAGTTGGTTTATCGATGACCCCCTTTATACTAATATGTATAGATTACAACATTACACAAAGAAGGCAAAGTAACCGATTATTTGTATGCATTATCTAGAGGACCTTATCGTCAGGCACGTTTTTTTTGTCAATCCTTCATAAATGGCTTCTTCTTTCGAACTGCAGAGGTGGAAAAACATTTACAGACGCAAAACAGTGGTGTTGTTGTTCGGGATGGTGATCATGAGTGGTTTGGAGTAATCAAGAAAATGATTTCTGTTCATTTTGGAAAAAAAAAACAAGAGGTTCTGTTATTTGAATGTCACTGGTTTGATCGGCCTCGTTCATGTCAGAGCCAAAGCAGAGGCTACAAAATGGATCAATACAGAATGATAAATGTTGACACTACTCTTTCTCAATTTAAGTATAAGCCTTACATTCTAGACACCCAAGCAGAATAAGTTTTTTACGTTCAAAGTGTGAAGCAACCTAAATGGGCTGTAGTTGTTAAAACGAAGCCACAAAACCTTTTTGCCATGCGCCATAGAGACAGTGAAAATAATGTCACTGAGACGATGGAGGCTGAAACATTTGATAATCGACGACTTTCTGATATTAATATGCCACACATAAATGAGGATAAGACCGCATGGTCTAGTAATGACATTGAGGGAGCAACCGGTAATGCTTCCGCTCTTCAAATGAGAACATGTGATCAGTTTGAGGCACATAGAGTTCCATCAGAAAATGAAGATGACGACGACGATACATATATCAATGATGGTATTTCACCTCAAATATTGGTTTGGGGGCAGCGAAGATGATGATTTTTTTATATAATTATTGTGTGAGCTAGCTATGTACATCAACTATTTGATTTTTTTTTTTGAAAAGATAGAAGCCGCTATTCTATTTAGCAGCAAGCTTGGAAGCAAGCCGATATTGAATAATCCCAACTCTTTAGAAGATACCCAGAATTTGAAATGACACTTCTGCAGAAATTCCTAATGCAACGAACTAGAGATTCCTGGCAACAGATCCTAATGCAACAAGTGTGTTCCGTGACAATAGATCCTATGGCCGCAAACTAGTTCAATCATGGCAACAGATCCTAATACAAATATTGTACAATCAAAATGGAGACGCGCTTAATTAGCAGCGAAGTGTGTTTCTTATATGAAAAGCGCATCCTCTCCACGACCTCTCCATTTAGCTTCATGATTTTCTACATTTTGCTTTGGTTCACTATTGATATCACAGATCTCTGAACCTAGAGCACATTCACTTTATAACTGAATCATTCACTTGTCTAGAAAATAAACAAATCCATCATTATGATTTCTGAGGAACACGATGAACACACAACACATTCATTCGTTCACACAGTGGCCAACATTTTGTAATATATCTTGAGGCCAATGAACTTGTGAATCGAGGCCACAGATCCTAATGCAACGATTGTGTTCCGTGGTGATAGATCCTAATGCCACCAACTGGTGAATCGTGGAAACAGATCCTAATGCAAAGATTGTGTTCCGTGGCATTAGATCCTAACGCCACAAACTGGTGAATCGTTGCAAAAGTTCCTAATGCAACGGTAGTGTCTGTGATGATAGATCATAACGCAAAGAACTAGTGAATCGTGGCAAAATTTTCTAATGCAACGATTGTGTTCTGTGGGGATAGATCCTAATGCCACAAAATGGTGAATTGTGGCAACAGATTCTAAGGCAATGATTCTATTCCGTGGCGATAGATCCTAACGCCACGAACTGGTGAATCGTTGCAAAAGTTCCTAATGCAACGATTGTGTTTTGTTGTGATAGATCCTAACACACGATCTGGTGAATCATGGCAAAAGTTCCTAATGCAACGATTGTGTTTCGTGGCAATAGATCCTAATGCCACGAACTGGAATTCGTCGCAGAAGTTCCTAATGCAACGATTTTGTTCCGTGGCGATAGATCCTAACACCACGAGCCGGTAATTCGTGGCCACAGATCCTAATGCAACGATTGTGTTTTGTGGCGATAGATCCTATTGCAACAAACTGGGGAATCGTGGTAAAAGTTCGTAATGCAACGATTGTGTTTCGTGGCGATAGATCCTAACACCACGAACTGGTAATTCGTGGCAACAGTTCCTAATGCAATGATTCCATTTCTGTTGCGATAGATCCTAACGCCACGAACTGATAATTCGTAGCAACAGATCCTAATGAAATGATTGTGTGCCGTGGCGATAGATCCTAATACTATGAACTAGTGAATCGTGACAACGTATCCTAATGCAACGATCGTGTTTCGTGGCGATAGATGCTAACGCCACGAACTAGTGAATCATGGCAAAAGATCCTAATGCAATGATCGTGTTCCATGGCGATAGATGTTAATGATACAAACTAGTGAATTGTGGCAACAAATTCATGGCGATAGATCCTAATGTCAAGAACTAGTGAATCGTGGCAACAGATCTTAATGCAACGATTGTGTTCCATGGCGATAGATGCTAATGCCACGAACAGTGAATCGTCGCAACAGATTCATGGCAATAGATCGTAATGTCACGAACTAATGAATCATGGCAACAGATCCTAATGCAACGATCGTACTGCTTGGTGATAGATGCTAATGCCATGAACTAGGGAATCTTGGCAAAAGACCAAGCTTTCTACAATGATTTAGTATTTGTTGTAGTACAATCGTTGCAACAGGGCAGAATCCTTGTAATGTAGGTTTGATGGTGTCAGAGTGTTTTTCCGACAATTCTCCCGATACTACCATTGTTAGCTCGCGGAGTTTGTAGTTCGGTATTGGGTGCGCAAAGATTCCAAAGAGTATAGCAAATGGACACAAGGATTTACGTGGTTTGGGCCGCCTGAGCATAATACCCTACTCCACAAGATGTGTAGCTGTTGTATTGAGCGTCTAAGAGTCTAGAGCTTCTAGAGAGTCTCCAGTCCAGAGATCGTGCCAGAGAGTCCCTTTGTGTATCGTCGACCAGTCCTTTTATAGTACAAGGATTGGTCGTTACACCGTTAGCCTGGCCCGACATGTGGCCCTGGCGGTTACTGATGTTTAATACACAATTAATGAGATTAATTACCCTTAATAGCGTGGTATCGGGACTTGACAGTGTCGTTACTGGTATTAAGGGCCTTCTAATCGTGTGTCATTAATATAGTATTAATGACACTTAATCAGGTCTTGAAGTCTTTGATTGCCCTTTGAAGGTCTAAGCCATTGGGGGTTCACCAGCTTGATTGTTGAGGTTGAAGGTCTGGCGGTTTGGACACGTGGCAGCTTCGGAGCTATTCGTCTGGGACGGGTAGGTCCGATGTAGATGTACACGTGTCGATACCGGAGCTTCCCTCTATCCAGGGTTAGGTCCGTGGGTGCCGCACATGTGTTTAGCCCGGAACTATACCATGTGTGGGATGTAGGTCCGGTTGCAGTGTACACGTGGCAGCACCGGGACTAACCATAGATGGGAGCCAGGTCCGGTCCCATATGACATGTGGGGCCTTCGCAGGTCTTCAACTCAGACAGGTGAAATCCCTTTGGTCTTTTTGTAGTCCCAAGGGGTATACGGTACGCAGGGTACCGACAGATGGATTTTGAGTTCAAGGTGGTGGAGGCCGTGTAGGGGTCCCAGATGGGCTCCACATGGGTTGGGCACGATGTTCTTGGGCCCAATTAAGGAAAAAATCCAATAACATATCATGGAGGAAAAGATTGAATCTGAGTCGGGCACACTAGACAAGTCCTCTAGGGGCCGGACAAGTCCGATTTTCAACAATGAAAAAAACGGCCAAGTTCGGTGGGGTCTGGACAAGTCCGAAAAGGATCATAAAGAAAAAAGGACAAGTCCGGTAGTGGTTTGGACAAGTCCAGAGTTCTTCTCAGATTTCTGAAAACCGGACAAAAATGAAGAGTCTTTGGACAACTGCAAAAAGTTCCAGTAGCTTGGAATGGACTAGTTCGTAATCGACAACAAACAAGTTCATACAACAACAGAAAATCCATCGGACTAATCCGCAACAAGAGCGAACAAGTCCGGAGAGTTAACAGAGGGTAGAACCGGACTAGTCCGGGGGCCAAACCAAACAAGTCTGCACTAATTAAGGATTTTTAAAATGCTATTTGGTTCTAATTCATTTTAAACTTGTTTCTTTTAGTGTTGCTTAATGTTAAACATGTATAATAATGTATGCAATGCATGATGGATGAAAATGAGGGTGTTACACATCCTCATATACTCCTTGGCCAAGAGATGCTGAAATGGGATCCTCTGGAGATTCCAATAATTGGCTCCTTGAATGCCTGCATAGTAATATTACATCTGCAAACTTCCTCTCTTTTATAGAGAGGGATGGTTAGCTCTTGATACTTGCAAAAATGAATTTTTGGGTTAGGTAACCGAATTTTCATTTGTACATAAGGGGAAAACCAAAGATGCATTGGGTCAAATTTCAAGTGTATCCATAAGCAATGCATTATTCATTAATAACAATGGATCTTTATAGATAAATCAAGTTGAACATTTTCTAAAACTCCTACTCATAGCAATACAAGTGATATAAATACACTATATTGATCCCTTCATCTTGTAAAGTTTCTAACCATCATAGCTTTTTACACAAGAGCAAATGTTAACATTTGGATCATTGCAAACAAGATTCTGAATTTTATCCTCCTAAAATCTTTTTTAGGAATTTAATGGTGGGGAATTTAATGGTTGGTCATCCTGACGTTAGGGGTCACCTCTCGCCAGACTAGTCCGGGGTCATAGTGTGGACTGGTCTTGACTTTTTCAGGTGGCAGCGTCTAAGTGATGGGACCCATATAAAAAGGGATCTCCCGACTTTTCCTTGCCCTCTCTTAACCCTGGCAATGCCAAAGCCTTTCAGGAGCCTCTCTAAGGCTTCTCCTTCACATCTTTGCACCCTAAGAGAAAATCTTGAGGATTTGTGGGATTTGTGAGAGAAGAGAGAAGGAGTTGACCGTTCTTGAGCTCTTGGTTGATCATCTCGATTTGAGTTGTTGTTTTGGGTTGATTTGAGTTATTTTTTGATCCTTATTTGATCTGTGTGATTGTGGGAGCCTCAGATTGCGAGTTGCCCCAAGAATCACTGTATTCGCCCTTTGATGGAGATCAAGCCGACCTTTGTGGTGGCTTGGTGAGGGTAGGGTTGAAAGAGACCCGGTCCTTCGTGGACTCCTAAACAAGGACGTAGGTTCCTCTGTGGAACTTAACCTCAAGATAAATTGGTGTGTCTCGTGTATCATTTTTTCTTTGTTCATCGCTAGATCACTTTTAGGGTGCTTATCGTTCGTCGCTTGCAATTTGTGATCAACCTCTTAATATTACTTCAATCTTGTTTCTATCACATGTAGTTGATTTGTAGGTTGCTATTTAGTTGTACTTCACTTCAGATCAAGTAGATCACTGAAAAACTCATAAAAATTAAATCTTTCTCGCATTTACATTACCTGTCTGGACTAGTCTGCCCCCAGGCCGGACTAATCCGCCCCTGTATTGCTGATTAAGATTTAATTAAATAATTTAAGGATTTTATCCTATTCAACCCCCCACTAGGCAACATCTAGTGGTTGGGGAATTCGTGAGCCCGCAAGGCATTACCAAAAATCCAAATAGTCTTTCATGAGTTCGGAACGCAGTTCTATCAATATCCCGCTCAAACATACGTACCTGGTAGTAACCTGATCGTAAATCCAGTTTTGGAAAAAAGTGTGAGCCCTTGAGCTCATGATGTAGTTCTTCAATGACCGGTACTAGGAATTTATCTTTGATTTTTTTGTCAATTAGAGCTCGATAATCAATGAAATGTGCCATGATTTGTCCAGTTTCTTGACAAGCAGAATTGGAGAGGAGTATGTTGAGAAACTTGGCCTTATAAATCCTTGGGATAAATTCTAACTCTTTTTTTGTAGGTGGGTAACAATATGGGCATATGTCTATGGGGCCCGGAATCCCGACATCCATGGATCTCATTGGGTGGTGTCGTGCGATGCGACACCCAACAGTATACAAGAAAAAAACAAGAATAAAATACAATACTAAGTCTTTATTTATAAAAACAGCGGATGTTTTACAATTTATGACGTAAGAAAGAAGTCTATACATCATACTACACTTTCAACACTAGCTATGCATGAGTAAAGTTGTCCATGCCCTCGGACGCTTTACACTAGCAGCACTCATAGATATCGGTGGCGTGCAGGGCTTCCACTCAGCCGTGAACCCTAAAGGGTATAAGACATCGTCGTTAGGCCCTTAATCGACAGTATAACCTGCAAAAACTCGTTAACTACAAACGTGAGCATAAGGCTCAGCAAGACTGACCCGTCTCACTAGACATATGCAAGGTAAAGACTAAACATAAGTAAGGAATAACATAAATAGACTCGCCTACAAGTGGATCCTTATAATCATGTTTAATGTAGCAATTTACATTCTTCAGGCACGACCCATCATAGACTCCACAATCAAACAAGAAACGCTTTGCCGATGATATGACATGCCCAAAGCACATAATGCTGTAACAGTTAAAGTATGGGGAAACTGTAAACTTTTAATTGTGCTATTTTTAAGCCACACGAGGTTGCAAAGCAATTATATTTCAATACATCATATTCTTTTGGCTTCTTCAGTATTTACTACGTCACGACAGCGACGGACAAGTGGTACTCAAATAACCGTGTGGGACGGTGATTGCAATCAGGACACACCCGACTACACGACACGCACACCCGCGTGGGAGACACCTATGTGCTCTCCTCCCCGCGTCATACATGGCCACCTTTCACCCAAGACCCCAATGTGGACAAACCTCTTCATCCCGAGCAAAAGGTCCCTTACATGGACACGTCGAAGTTGCGCACTAGAAGATTTACACATTTATGCCTTCGCATCTCCATTCAAGTACAACCGAGGAGTATCCACACTACATTCTGGAGTTACATCAGTTTATTGGGCCCATATCCCATTATGCAACTGATACAGTTCAAGCTTGCCCAACGGTGCCGCATACGGCACGGTACTTAAGCGACACACGCATGGCTATGCGCCCGAGACTCCATCTAGTCGACTCATATTCCCCCTGCCCGGTCTCGTATTCATTTCATATGTCATTCTTTCATCTTTCAGCCTCATACGAATTGTTATTCCTATCTCGCGAGTAGATTCCAACTACTTGACTTCTACCGGTATATCTACATAATTAGCATTGTCAGTTCTATATGTCCAGTTGTAACCTTTTCAGCCCTCCCATTGGATTTGTGGATATGCAAGTGCAGTATCAAACACCTTATGCGTAATGCACAATATCAGCTGAAGACTCAAGTGAATAAAACAGGAAAAATTCTGAAAGGCTCTTAAATGCAAAATGGGGCTTGCCTTAGTTTGCGACTCGAGTAAATGTCAATTATTAGTAGTCCTCCTCTAAAGACTCCGCCAAGGACTTCAAGTGGACACCCTGGCCTTCTCCTCCAAGTGAAACTTCTCGTCAATGTCGGTCAGTACATGACAGGCATATAGAATCTATATGAATGCTAGTGAAATTATAATGTATATATAGTTCATAAGCTTCTGACTATGGTTATAGTGAGTGAATGATCTTAGTTGGCTTTGGGATTTTTATGGTAGATATTAGGGACTATAATGGAGACTCTTGCAAAGAACAGGAGATGATCAAGGAAGTTTGTTGTCTCTAAAATTATGGCAAGCAATAACTGATATGCCCACGCCGACCACACCATCAAGTATACCGACTACATCAAGCAAGACGGAACAATCATCAAGTCAAGCTGCACCAGCTCATGTTTTCGATGGACCAATTACTTGTAGCCGAGCTAAACAGCTACAACAAGAGGTGCACGCGCTACTTTGTGAAATTCCATTTATTAATGAGAATTATATACTTCCTAAATCATACATGTTTCTATTACTCAGGTTCACCAAGGACGATGATAAGGACACGTCAAGACTGAACCAGAGAGGAGAACTACGTCGAACCAGTTCGGCCTGGTAGAACTGTCATGAAGAAACGGTCATATCTCTTGATTCATAGAAGCTGTGAAGGTCTATGAGTACTTGTTGGAAAGGTGTTGAAGTCAACTTTCTAATGCCACTAAGTGCCGAGTGCTTTAGAGGTCCCAGCTTGGCAGCCAAGTGCTTTTGGTGCAGACTGTTCAGAAGATCAACAGTCAGCTTGATATCCAAGTTTCCGTGAGAAACTGTATCATTATACAATATTTTGTGAAGCATGCTACACATTGTGTGAAAGGTTATCAAATTATCTTTCCAACGCATCTGGTCCCATGTCTTTTGGATGTCCCTAGGTGGAGTTATGATTAATAAACTGAAGACCACTTAGAAGGCCAGAAGACATGCGGGAAATTGATGACCACTGCATGAATGATCAAGCCAGTTGGCCTTCCACCTTCCCACGTGGCTTTTTCAGTTCACATCTATTTTTAGACTAGTTTTGGGTATAAATATCCCTCTTTTGTAAGCCAAGGGCAACTCTTTGAAGAATTAAGATTATTCCAGTGAAATTTGCAGCCGAGCTGCTTGAGTGTCTTACTCAACCCTTGTTCTTCCTTGTTCTTCTTGAACTTGTGGAGAGATCTCTCTGAGATCCACTAATTCGTGCTCTGCGGGTTCCAGTACGGCTGCCCCATCTTGTGTGGATTAGCTCCGGTTACGGTTCTGTGGTCGTTCGGAGATCGAGTCGAAGTCTTCGCGATTTTGGTGTCTCTCTCCCCGTCGCTTGGTCGCATCCAACCTTGGTCAGGTATAAAGCTAGTTATCCACGTTGTTTCTACAGCAAGTTATATTGTTCTTGAACCTCCTGTCGTGAAGATCAGGCCACCCTTCGCCGAACTAAATTCGGTCCATATCATGTGGTAATCAGAGCTATCGTTGTCACGGTAGGTTCATTTTTTTTATCACCCACCCTCCCACCCTTTGTTTCAATCTGTTACAGTTTTCACCATCCACATATTCATCCCTGTGTTTATCTTTTACATATATTTGTTTGTCCTATAGTCCAAAGCCTAAAAAAAAATATACCTATAGCCCTTTTGACGGTACTGTTATCTTGTGTTTGTGTTCTTCCAGTTGCTCGTCACCACCATTTACCTATATCTTTTGTAATCAGCACCCCTGTTAGTGTTATAAAAAAAAGAAAGAAAGAATATAGTAAAAAAAAAGAGAGCACAAGTGAAAAAATTCTGAAGAATTTTGTGTTACGGTTGGGTGTTGAAATTTTCAGTTTTCATATCCAAGTTGGTGGTAATCTTGATAGCAGCAAAAAAAATTATCTTTTGAGCACATCTTTTTTTTCACTTGATTGGCAGTACCGTAGCCCGCCTTGTTCAGCCACCTATAGCTCCACCAAAAACATAAACCGGGACTTTCGATTTGTACTCCTTACGGCCTCTTTACCACCACCGTTGAAGCTGTCACACCAGCACCATCACAGTTCTTGAGATCAGGCAAGAACTTGGGTAAGTAAGAGGTGAGATCGAGTGTGTCCACATATATATTATTTTTTCTTGCTGCTCCTAACATGGCAGGCTCAGATTCAAGTGTTCATGGTGGACACCATGGTGATAGGGAACCCCCTGTCTCACGAGATGAGATGTGTCGCATGGCTGATTCACATGGAGGCCATGGGCAGGCTCCTCGATGAGCGTCTTCCCGTGGCTGGAGGACGTTGAGCATGTCGTGATCAAGAGGACCGTCATCGAGAGGAGTCCGGCGATGAGAATTCTGGTTTCAGCCATGGATTCAATCGCTTCGAACATGGCCCTGGCGGATCTAGTGGTGGTCGCAATGCTGATTTTAATAATTAACATGGTGGGCGTCGCGCACATAGGCGCAATGCTGATGGTCGCTGCGTGCATTTTGAAGACGAAGAGTTTGAAGATCAAGATCATGAAGAACGATCTCATGATGATGAAAATCCTTTCAGTCAAGGTGGCAGGTTTGTTCAGCGTCATCATCGCCGGCTTCCTGATTTTGAAGAAAGGGAATACCATCGTGGTCGACGTCCTCATGACAACCCAGATAACATCGCTGGTGTCAAATTGAGTATTCCAAAGTTTACTGGAAAGGAGAATCCTGATGAATTTCTTGAATGGGCTGAGCAGTGTGATCAAATATTCCGAGTACATAATCTTTCGGCTCAGCGCCGTGTGAATCTTGCTTCGGTGGAATTCTCTGGATACGCTCTCACTTGGTAGAACCAAGTGCAGGAGAATCAACGTGATTTGGGACGTGGATATATCAATACATGGGAGGAGATGAAGCAAGTGATGAGAAGGCGATTCGTGCCATCTAGCTATCAGCGTGATCTCTGGAACCGGTTGCAAATGTTAAAGCAAGGGAAGATATCAGTTGATGAGTATTTCAAGGAGATGGAGCTGCTGTTGGTGCGGGCGGGAATAAGAGAAGATGCAGAGTCAACAATGGCAAGATTTCTAGGAGGTCCTAATGAAGCAATTTCTGGATTTGTGGAGATGTTTCCATATCGTACATTGCAGGATCTTGTTGATCAAGATATGCGAACAGAGAAAAAGATTCAACAAGAGTCACGTGGAAAATCTTATGGAAGTTATTCTATTGCTGCCCCATGGCGCAAACAGCAGTCAAGTACTTCCTATGGTGGTCGACGATCTCAAGGGGCTGCAGCCATGTCTTCTCAATCATTTGTTCCATCGAAGATGGCAGCCTCCACCGTGTCATCACCAACAACTCAGCAGCGACCCGCTGCAAGTTCAGCAGCCCACAGCAATGCCTCGGGAGCTACATCTTCTTCTCAAAGCAGACAAATTGTATGCCATAAATGCCATGGCCGTGGGCACATTGCTGCCCAGTGCCCAAGCAAGAGGACCATGTTGTTGAATGAGAAAGGAGAATGGGAATCCGAGAGTGATCCGGAGGTTGCTGTACAGATATGTGATGAAGAAATTGAGGAGGAATGGAATGAGATCCAGCCTGAAGAAGGAGAACATAATTGCTTTATTTATCTACGAGTGCTTAGTGTAACAGCAGAAAAGGAAGACAATGGGCAGCGACATAATTTGTTCCATACCCGTGGAATAATCAAAGATAAGGTGTGTCGCATCATCGTTGATAATGGTAGCTGCAACAATATTGCTAGCCAAGAATTGGTGGACAGATTGGGACTGAAACCACGGCGTCATCCTAGTCCATACAAGATGCAGTGGCTTAATGATTGTGGTGCGCTACGTGTCAGTCATACTGTGACTGTACCATTCTCTGTTGGTAAATACAATGATCATGTGGAGTGCGACGTGGTGCCTATGCAAGCCTGCCAGCTTCTGCTCGTTCGACCATGGCTATACGATCGTGATGTCCAGATTTTTGGAAGGACCAACAAGCTGTCTTTTTTGTACAAAGGAGAGCAGATTTCCTTGCTTCCTTTGACACCGGAAGAAATTTTGAAGGATGATATTAGGAAGAAACAGCACGAGAGCGAGCACCACTTGCAAGTGAGCCACAAAAATAGTAAGGAAGAGTGTCCACAGCCAAATCAAACCCCACAGCTGCAAGGAACCCAGAAACCGGGAAAAGAGGGTTTAGTAATGATGGCTAGGAAGGGGGATATCAAAGCATTGAGTGAACCCAATGCCATGTTCTTTGTACTTATGTACAAGGACACTTTTCTTTCTACTAATGCCTTACCCTCTACCCTGCCGAGTACTCTTTTGAATGTCTTGCAGGAATATGAAGATGTCTTTCCAGACGAAGTACCACCAGGACTGCCACCTAAGAGAGGGATCGAGCATCAAATTGACTTGGTTCCTGGTGCGTCACTTCCGAACAGGGTTGCATACCGCACCAACCCAGAGGAGACAAAAGAAATTCAGCGACAAGTGGAGGAATTGATGAAAAAAGGGTATGTACAGGAAAGTCTTTCCCCTTGTGCTGTCCCTGTTCTTTTAGTGCCAAAGAAAGATGGGTCTTGGAGACTATGTGTGGATTGCCGTGCAGTTAACAACATCACAGTAAGATATAGGCATCCCATTCCTCGCTTAGATGATATGCTTGATGAACTTAGTGGTGCTAATTTTTTCACTAAAATTGATTTAAGAAGTGGCTATCATCAGATTCGTATGAAAGAAGGAGATGAGTGGAAAACTGCCTTTAAAACAAAATTTGGATTGTATGAATGGTTAGTGATGCCCTTCGGTTTAACCAATGCACCTAGTACATTTATGCGATTAATGAATCATGTGCTTAGAACTTTCATTGGTAAATTTGTTGTGGTTTATTTTGATGACATCCTAATCTACAGCAAGACTCTTGAAGAACATGTTGCACATATCCAGAGCGTACTTGTTGTCCCGCGTAAACAAAAATTGTACGCTAACCTTGAGAAGTGCACCTTCGGCACCGACAAGGTAGTTTTCCTTGGTTTTGTTGTTTCAGGACAGGGCGTGGAGGTGGATGTTGAGAAAGTCAAGGCTATACACGAATGGAGGCCCCCACAGAATGTGAGCCAAGTGATAAGCTTCCTTGGACTTGTTGGTTTCTACCGGCGCTTCGTGAAAGATTTCAGCACGATCGCTGTTCCAATCAATGAGCTGACCAAGAAAGACGTACCTTTCAAATGGGGAGAAGCACAACAAAAGGCTTTTGCAGAATTAAAGAGGAAGCTCACAACATCCCCAGTCCTTGCACTTCCTGATTTCAACAAGACATTTGAAATTGAATGTGATGCAAGTGGAGTTGGGATTGGAGGCGTGCTGATGCAAGAAAAGAGACCAATTGCATTCTTCAGTGAAAAGCTAAGTGGTCCGACTTTGAATTATTCAGTTTATGATAAATAATTATATGCTCTCGTTCGGAGTTTGGAAACTTGGCAACACTACCTTTATTCTAAAGAATTTATAATACATTCAAACCATGAATCATTGAAACATATTAAGGGACAACTAAAACTGAATAAATGACATGCTAAGTGGAGTGAATTTATTGAGTCCTTTCCTTATATTGTCAAATATAAGAAAGGTCAAGACAATATTGTAGCTGATGCTTTATCTCGACGTCATGCTTTGCTCACACAACTTGATGCTAAAATTTTCGGATTGGAAAGTATAAAGGAATTATATGCCACTGATTTGTACTTTGCTGAACCATATGCCAAGTGCCGTATTGGCAAAGGATGGGAAAAGTATCATGTGCATGATGGCTTTTTATTTCGCACTAACAAACTTTGTATTCCAGATTGCTCTGTTCGACTTTTACTCGTGCAGGAAGCTCATGCAGGTGGCCTTATGGGCCATTTTGGAGCCAAGAAGACAGAGCAAGTGCTGGCCGACCATTTCTTTTGGCCAAAAATGCGATGAGATGTAGAGAGACATGTTCTTCATTGCGAAAACTGCCACAAAGCTAAGTCTCGTCTGAACCCTCATGGTTTATATACTCCCCTTCCTATTCCTAATGCACCTTGGGAGGATATTTCAATGGATTTTGTTCTTGGGTTACCACGAACAAAAGGGGGAAGGGATTCAATTTTTGTCGTGGTTGATCGTTTCAGCAAAATGGCACATTTTATTCCTTGCCACAAGAGCGACGATGCTTCCCGTATTGCTGAATTATTATTCAGGGAAATCGTGCGACTACATGGAATGCCACGTACCATTGTGTCGGATCGTGACACCAAGTTCTTGAGCTACTTTTGGAAGACATTGTGGGGCAAACTTGGGACAAAACTGTTGTTCTCCACAACATGTCATCCGCAAACGGACGGCCAAACTGAAGTTGTGAATCGAACACTATCAATGTTGCTCCGAGCTGTCCTTAAGAAGAATCTGAAACTATGGGAAGAAAGCATGCCACACGTTGAGTTTGCATACAATAGGGCAGTACACTCAACCACTAGATTTTGTCCATTTGAAATTGTATATGGATTCACACCCACTGATCCCATAGATCTTTTGTCTCTACCCATGCAGGAACTTGTGAGCTTCGATGCAAGCAAGCGAGCTGAATTTGTCAAGAACATTCATGATAGGGCTCGGGCCAATATTGAAAAGATGACCAAGAAGTATGAGAAGCACGCTAACAAGGGTCGCAGGAAGGTGTTGTTCGAACCAGGGGACTTGGTTTGGGTGCACCTTCGAAAGGATCATTTTCCAGAGCTGCGTAAGAACAAGTTGCAACCCCGGGCTGATGGACCATTCAAAGTTCTGCGCAAGATCAACGACAACGCTTATGAAATTGATCTCCCATGTACTTATGGTGTAAGTACCAGTTTCAATGTGTCTGACCTCTCTCCATTCTTTGGATTGGTAGAGTCGAGGACGACTCTTTTTCAAGGGGTGGAGGATGATATGCCCACGCCGACCACACCATCAAGTATACCGACTACATCAAGCAAGACGGAACAATCATCAAGTCAAGCTGCACCAGCTCATGTTTTCGATGGACCAATTACTCGTAGCCGAGCTAAACAGCTACAACAAGAGGTGCACACGCTACTTTGTGAAATTCCATTTATTAATGAGAATTATATAATTCCTAAATCGTACATGTTTCTATTACTCAGGTTCACCAAGGAGGATGATAAAGACACGCCAAGACTGAACCAGAGAGGAGAACTACGTCGAACCAGTTCGGCCTGGCAGAACTGTCATGAAGAAATAGTCATATCTCTTGATTCATAGAAGCTGTGAAGTTCCATGAGTACTTGTTGGAAAGGTGTTGAAGTCAACTTTCTAATGCCACTAAGTGGAGTGCTTTAGAGGTCCCACCATGGCAGCCGAGTGCTTCTGGTGCAGACTGTTCAGAAGATCAACAGTCAGCTTGATATCCATGTTTCCGTGAGAAACTGTATCATTCTACAATATTTCGTGAAGCATGCTACACATTGTGTGAAAGGTTATCAAATTATCTTTCCAACGCATCTGGTCCCATGTCTTTTGGATGTCCCTAGGTGGAGTTATGATTAAAACACTGAAGACCACTCAGAAGGCCAGAAGACATGCGGGAAATTGATGACCACTGCATGAATGATCAAGCCAGTTGGCCTTCCACCTTCCCACGTGGCTTTTTCAGTTCACATCTATTTTTAGACTAGTTTTTGGTATAAATATCCCTCTTTTGTAAGCCAAGGGCAACTCTTTGATGAATTAAGATTATTCCAGTGAAATTTGCAGCCGAGCTGCTTGAGTGTCTTACTCAACCCTTGTTCTTCCTTGTTCTTCTTGAACTTGTGGAGAGATCTCCCTGAGATCCACTAATTCGTGCTCTGCGGGTTCCAGTACGCCTGCCCCGTCTTGTGTGGATTAGCTCCGGTTGCGGTTCTGCGGTCGTTCAGAGATCTAGTCGAAGTCTTCGCGGTTTCGGTGTCTCTCTCCCCGTCGCTTGGTCGCATCCAACCTTGGTCAGGTATAAAGCTAGTTATCCGCGCTGTTTCTACAGCAAGTTATCTTGTTCTTGAACCTCTTGTCGTGAAGATCAGGCCACCCTTCGCCGAACCAAATTTGGTCCATATCAATAACCTTGCCAGAATTTTAGAGGGGAAACTGTAGCTTTAACATAGCCATCAATTGCTGATTATGATAGAGGAGGTTTTCCTGGTTATAGCAAAATTGGTTTCATAATTTTCTAAGCATATATGAGTGAGATATTGAATTTCAAAGTTGCTAATAATTCCTGGAAGTATTTTATAATTGAAATTAGACTTTTAGTTATTATCTAGGTTTGGAACTGAATTTGGATTAGAAGATTATGTCAATTCAATCCAAAACTTTTACTGGAGTTGGTAAATGTCTAAAAGAATGTTTAGGTCAAATTTGGGACCTAACAAGGAAACTGAACATCTATAATAATTCAATGATTGAAAAAAATTGAATTATACAGAAAGTTATACAGGCTTGTATACCAAACCACTTGTACAACTTGAAAGTTCAGAGCATAAGAGCCATTCAGGATTTTACTGGAGATTTTCAGAGCCAGGCTACTAGGAGAAATTGATTTTAGCAATTTGAAGTAATTGCTGGTTACAGTTTTGTTACCTAAATGAACAGCAAATTGAAACTTGAAATTGGAATAAGTTACACAGGTTCAATGGCTCCCAAACTTTTTCTGGTAACCAAGAACAAAGTATTTTATGAGAATTTTGGGGATTTTTCCAGTAGAAGGATTTGTTGTAAAAATTTCAGGAATGTTTGGAGAAAAATATTAATCCATAAATGAAAAATGATTTTCATGGACATTAATTGGTACTAACAGAAACTAGAGCTCAAGGGCTTTCAAACAAAATTTGTTTGAAGATATTTGGATAAATATACAAAGAGTTATGGATTTTCTAAGTTTGATAAAATTCTGGAATTTATTTTCTAATGGGAAAGTTTAAATAAATCAACTCGGGCCCACGGTTTTAAAATGAGCCAATCTGGCTGAAGCAACACTGAGGCTCACTAATTTAACCGCGTAGCCGCACTGGATCACTGGCCACACCAGATCTGGGCGCGCCTTCCTCTCTCTGACGAATGGGCCCCACTGGTCAGGTTCATCTTCAACCTCAGTTCACCCAGATCCAGAATAGGGGATTGCGATGGCGTCCGCACGTTCCCACCTCAAGGCTAGACCAAACTTCAATCTTTTTGTGGGGATAGATTCCATGTAGCAAAGAACACCCGTGGGACACCATGGTGACGGCTGGCGGCGAGTAGAACCTCGCCGGCGTCGGCAACCGCGGCGGTCTTTGCATGGCCAACGGTGATCACGGAGGGAAATGCACCAAATGATGCACTGTGATGTCCAGGAGCATCGTGCTGCTCCAAGGAACAAGGAAATGGCCACCAATCGATAGAAAACTAGGCGTAAGGGGGTTCTTTGACGGTGAACCGAGCCCTTTTTAATAGTGGTGGGGAAAACTTTGATCTCTCGACCTTTGCTTGATTATTTCTTAATCTTCTTGGTTCGATGTGCGCTATAGGAGATGGTGAACACAATTGCTAGCTGTTACCAAGAATTATTACACGTAGAAAACGAATTGAGCTCGAGATCTAATGGTGAAGGTATGAACTAGCTTCGGTAAATTAATAATTTCTCATGACATAGTGAAAGAAATGAGGAGAGGTTTTTACCGAGAGTAAAAGGGCAGGATGGCGATCCTTTTCTATGTGGGAGTCGAAGCTTGACAAGGCTTGTGTGGAGCTGTCCATGGTGGAGCAAAGGAGCTCCTCCCCGGCGGCCGAAAATCGACGGTGGAAAACTGAAATTAAACGAGCGCACGGTTGAGGAAATGAAGAACCAATTGGACTGGATTGTAGAGAAGAAGGTTGTGGGCAACTTTGCTGTGGAGCTCGGGATCAAACCGTGGCTGGTTCGCGAGCTGCGGAAGAAATGGCAACGAACATCGCTGCGCGCGGTTCTGCAAGTTTAGGGGCGATTGGGGCGAGAGAGAGAGGGAGAGAGAGAGCTGGGAGAGAGAGAGCAAAAGTGGAGGTCTATATGTAGCTTGCAAGTGATAAGGGCGCCAGTCTGGGATCCATCCACGGAAAGATCGCGCCGTATACGTTAAGAACGAAGGCGGCAGCTCTGTTTCAGCGGTAAACAGAGGCTGACCTGTGGGCCCCACATGGCAGTCCCAATTTGTACAGCTCATTTGTAAATTCAATTTAAAATAGTAGATGAGCTCTAAAAATTGTGAAACCTCGTGGGTAAGTCAAGCAGGTCATGCTTATCAAGATGGTGTGTTCAAATCTTATGTTCAAATAAGTATCAACAGAATTCAAAATTTGAATTTGAAATTAAGTTGAATTTAATAAAGCTATTGAAATAAATAGCAAACTTGCTTCAAAAATTATGAACCTTTTGCAGGGATACCATTTGGAATATTTGGCACCCGTTGGTCAACTCAAATCTTCAATTTGGCAAGGTTTTATCAGGAGCTAAATTTGAATTTTTGAATTCCTTAATTAAAGTTTAAATTTGTTTGATTTCTCATTTTCCAATTTAATCTCTTTTTATCATTCAAAATTTGTTTGTCCTAACTGAATTTTTTCATTATAGAAATTTGGGCTTTTACAATGACAATCGGGCCGTATCAGGTTTTAGGTGAACACGGTGATCACACTGTCTTGGTGGAGGAATTCCTTGAGGAGTCTTGAAGAGGTCAGCAAATTCACTTAATAAGAGCTCCATGATGTTATTTGCAAAGCATGTATCAAGAGTATGCTCATAATGCATATGAGTTTTGCACGGTCTAAGTGGCATGAACAAAGAGCAAAGATACAAACACCAAGCAATCTAGCAGAGACATAAGGTTAGGGTTAGATGAACATACCCTCTGTTGTAGAGGATGTATAAGCCATGGAGTCTTGTCGGTGAAGTCCTATTGGTGCAGAGCAGTGCCGGTGCAAGTCCATCGAGCCTTGAAGCGCGTCAACGGCGGTGTAGCAAAGCTAACAATCACCAGAGTTTGTGTGGTGCTAGTGATGGTGAAGTCCGCGAGTAGAAGAGCTCCACGTGTGGTTCGGCCTTCTCCAGTCTTCCCTCTCCAAGCGATAGGTGCTTGACTAAGGTTTAGGCAGAGTGGAGCTTAGATTGAATTGGATGGATAATCTGAGAGTCGTGGCTCTCCTTATATGGTGATGAGAGGGGACCCGAGGGGCCACCCCAACCGAATTGATTGGGATCTATCCCCGCCCATCACAGAGGGGAGAGGGAGGAGTCAAGGTCAGTTACAACTTTTAATTGACTACTAATTAACCACCATGGTAACTAATTAGTTTCTAACATTATCCTCCTTGACTCTTCATGAGTCACACCACATTTAAGGATGATGGGACTAGACAGAATCATGGTGTGCCTCGCCAACTCCGCCTCGTGATAGGCACCGACTTGAAGTCATACGACCTACGGGAGTGACCTCGGGGGATCAAGAAACACTACCACATCCCAAGCCAAAGCAGACCAGATGGCTTTCACTTTGACATGTCGTCAACAAGGATAAACTGATTCTCCCCTCTTGGTTAGTCATTCTTTATGATATTAACCTTTGAAGCATAGTCTCGAACCGAATCTCACGCCATCAAAACCCTAGGGCTCGAACTAGAGACTCGCACCATCCATCCAAAATTGTTGCGATGGCGAAGTGAGTCAGGATCTCCCGAAGGCGGACGTATGGCTCTATGGCCTGCGGGGACGGACAAAGCATGGCCCCACACACGGTGGAAATGGAGGCACAAAGGGTCTTGAGCTCATTATCTACTTGTGCCGCCTCCTTGCGAGTGGCAATGATCGCAGTGCGCAGTCGCAGCGACTCCATGCATGCTCCTTCGGCATCCACCCTGGCTGCTTCCGCCTCCGCATGAGGCCCACTCGAGCACCTCAGACAACGCATCCCGCTCATCTCGTACGGACCTCGAGCCACCTTCATGTCAGAGCCGCGCCATCTTTGCAAACTCTTGGACCAACACATGCAAAGACGATTGGGGTAAAACTTGGAAGCAAAAACATCAGGTGGCCAGGAAAAATTACCAGGCTGGCAGAGGCCACAACACTCATCTACTGTAATACTTCAAAGTTCCTGTCGCACCCCACCTCTGGTTTTGCCCTCGCACCGGCAAGTTGCGAACCAACGACGAGGGCATCCCTACGAACGCCATACCACCGGGCCAACTCCACATCCTCGCTCGACTCGTAAGCGACTCCGATCATAGGAGGCAGAATACGAGGACTGTCAGCACCTCCGGTGCTCAAGGTTTCACCCTCGGCGAGCACGAGGGCGGATGCCCTCGGCCATGATGATGAGGCGACGCCCCCATCTCCTACCTCGTAGGGCCTTGGAAAATCGACGAGGGTCACCGCCCCGCGTGGCTGACTTGTCAACGAACAACCATTCCGACAGTTTTGACGGGGCATCCTCGTCGACTTCTAGGACGACGAGTCTTGCCAGACTGGCCACCAGGGACAGCGGGAGCGACCGCAGCTCTGCTGCCCAAGAATCCACCACTGAGGATGATGACACCCGCTCTTGTCGCGATGGGGAAATCGCCGAACTCGAGAGTACCCGTCTCGACGGAAAGTCTACAGGACCCAAGCCCATCGCAAGAACCATAAAACGAGGGCGGTACTCCCTACAACCAAAATAGGAATAACAGTTAGAAAAAAGAAACACAAGCAGGCGATGGATAGGTCAGAAGAAACCCCCAACCTAGAGTAACGGTGAGGGTCGGTAAGTCTGCGGCCCCTGGATAGGTTTCCACCCCCGGCCATGGGTCTCGGTGAAGAGAAACAGGTCATCATTGCAAGAGCTATGGCAATAGGAGACTCGAACGACAATGAATTATCCTCTACACTCATGGTGGCTCTCTTCATGGCACGGTCGTCCCCAGGCTCCGCCCCCTGTTATCAGCCACGACAACATTGAGAGAAACGATGGTTATCCCAAAAATCTTTCTCTTACCTAACGATTACACTCTTTCATAGTTAGCAGAAGAAGTGGAGAGAGGCTCAAGATATGAATACAATGTGTATGGAGGAGGAGGCTAGCATATACGGTGAGCCCTTTTTATAGCGCTCGGCGAGGAGGTTACGGAAAGAGAATGCGATGAGACGTACATGCAGCGGGCCTTGGCGTTAAGGCACCTTGTCTTGCCAGTCACGCATTGTCAAAGGCGTGTGGACTGGATCACCAGAGCGGGCGCCACACGCCCATGGCCCCACATACCCAAGCCCGTCACAAGAACCGTGAAACCTGGGCGGTAATCCATACAAACAAGATAGGAATAACAATTAGAAAAAATAAACACAAGCAGGAGATGGACAGGTCGGAAGAAACCCCCAACCTAGAGGAACAGTAACGGTCGGTTAGTTTGCGGCCCCTGGACAAGTTTCCACCCCCCGTCGTGGGTTGCGGTGAAGACAAACAGGTGACCATTGCAGGAGCTGCGGCAAAAGGAGACTCGAACGGCAATGAATTATCCTCTATACTCATGGTGGCTCTCTTCACGACACCATCATCCCCAGGCTCCACCCTCAGTTTCAGCCACGACGACATCGAGAGAAACGACGGTTATCCCAAAAATCTTTCTCTTACCTAACGATTACACTCTTTAAGGCTTCACAGAAGAAGTGGAGAGGGGCTCAAGGTATGGAGACGATGCGTATGGAGGAGGAGGCTAACATATACACTGGGCATATTTATAGCGCTCGGTGGGGAGGTTACGGAAAGTGAGCGTGAGGAGATGTGCATGCGGCGGGCCTTGGCGTTAAGGCACCTTGCCTCGCCAGTCATGCATTGTCAAAGGCGTGTGGACTGGAGCACCAAAGCGGGGGCCACGCACCCATGGTCCCACATAACCGGCGCCACTTTGGAGATCTAGCAAAAGCAAAATCTTCTGATTGTGGCGGGTCTAAATTTTGCCTGGCGGCTGCCTACTCATAACCCTCACCGATTCCAAGTCATGCGGTGTCCACGCGTCTCCCCCTTGTGTATGTGGGCCGCAATGCTTTCAGACAATCGGGCCCAAGTAAGTAGGTATGTTTTTAGCTCACTTTTGGGTCCCGTTTTACTTCGGGGTGCCTACCTGTCTAATAGGTCATAGTGTTGCTATCCCAGTCAAACAATAGTGAGGGATTTATGACATCAGATAGCCGACGTAAGTGCATACTCGGGGTCTTTCCCCCCCTGTAGGATCGAAGAGCACGTGAAAAGCTACCAGAGGGGGGGGTGAATGGTAGATTTAAAAATCTTACGCAGCGGAAATAATTAAACCCCAAACCCTTTCGGCAGAAAAACGATCTGTTAAAGGAATCGTGTGTGAGACTAATCTAAACATGTTTCACCATGAAAAAAGTGATATATATCAGAGAGAATAAAGTCACGAAGACAACACAAAAAGAATCACTCAAATCCATCAAGAAAAACTCAAGTTATGATCGAAAGATCAAACAATGGTCAATCTGTCCTACCCGAGAAAGAACAGTTCTGGAACGCTGCAAAGAAACTCATGTAGATCATAGAGCACAAATCCAATGACCGTGAAATTTTGACATATGATAGACAATCATGTTGTCAAGACAACCCAAAAAGAGTCACGTCATTTGGATTTGTAAAACTCGAGTTATGATAAAACCACCGACGAAAGTTAGTGCTGTCTAGAAACTCGACGAGTAAAACTTGTCTGGAACAAGTTGGACGAACAAGGCACAAAAGTTCCTTCAAACTACGAATTTTATTCAATAGAACACAAGAGGAACAGCCCCAAAGTCGTCTACCACGAGCTCTGGGCTCCCTTGCTTATATAACCAGCCCTTAGGCCATCCCAATATCAACTAGGACTCCAATCCTACTCAGATCACAAATCGTAACTTTCCATAACTGCTCAAGATTCTTCTATACGCAGATAGAAGCAATCTTAAGACTTCTAAACACTTTAGGAACGTATCCCACATTCCTAAACAACTCAAATTCGTGACACACACGAAATCCTAACATAACCAACTCGATACTTTCCATACCGAGCCATAACCGACTCCGCCGCAGCCAAAGTCATCAACCGGTACGATCCGATCCTTCCAACCAGATCTATCCTTCCTTATCCCATCTTCGGAACCATGTTGCCACGTCATGCACCGCATGCATACGTGCGAACACCTTCCTTCGATGTCCAGTAACCTTCATATGCACCGCCCTTGATTCAATCATCCTGCGCGACCTCCTGATCAGCTCAACCACAGTTCCTTCCGAACTTGGTTGTTGGAACCTCATCTCCTCCCTGAGACTAGTCCAATGGATCCCGTCACCAGCCATGACTTGAACTCAAGCAACACCTGCACATGAATAAACAACCAATCCATACGAGCCCAAGTCCTCGACTTGACTCAAGTTAGTTCCAAACACAACACCTTACGTGAGAACCTCACATAAGCATGTTGCAAAACCACAGTAACACGATATCATCTATATCAAATGAAACGCACCAAAAACATAGAAAATGAATACTAAGCAATCTTTCCAACAATGTAAAGCAAGTACGAAACATTGCAAATGAAAAGCAGAAACACTGCAGTCAAGTTCTGGAACTTGCCAGAGCAACCCGGACCTTGACCCGTAGCTAACAAAAGCTAGTAGAACCTAGCGCCGAAACTTACCAGAACTAGTATAACCAAGCTCCCGCCAAAGCTTACAAAACTAGCAGGACCTAGCACCGGAGCTAACCAGAACTAGTCGGAACTAGTAAACCCAAAAGCCGGAGCTAGAAAAATCAACTCGGAGCTTAGCAAAAACATGTCGGAGCTATCAAATATATGCCGGAGCTATCAAAGACATGCCGGAGCTAACAAAGACATGCCGGAGCTAAAGATAAAGCTCACCGGAGCTGACCAAAGCTAGTCGGACCTTGCATCGAACGTAATCGGAGCTACTCAAACCAAGCCGGACCTACCGTCGGACCTTGTTGTAGCTCAGAGCTAGAGTCGGACCTTGATAAAAAGGTGTTTTGGTGATATTCAAAACTTTTATCATCAAAGCCAAGTGTATTCACTACAAGCCAATGTATTCAACACACATAGGTCATACAATCTCCCCCTTGATGAATGCATTGGCAACACCATTTAAAATCCGAACATTGGCTTATTCTCATTAAAAGTTTTGAAGAAAATTTCTCCCCCTTTGTAAATCAAAAGTAAAATGAGAAGAAAAAATTATCCCATATTATCTCTCCCCCTTTATTATCTCTCCTTATGCACATATTCTCTTTCTCTTCATGCTTATTTCTCCCCCTTTGACAATGTATTCAGCAAGTCATGAGCATAGTTGTTATGAGCATATTATAACATATTCATATAAACAAAGCTCATCCAAGTCATACTATCAAGTACTTTACATTATCACATCAATGAAATACATAAAGTAGTGTAAGCCATGCTAGAGATCATATGTAATTTTCAATTTAAACAAGTCATGATCTCACAAACTTAACTATTTCAAAACCTGAAAGCATGGCAATAGTTGCTGCATTTTATTATTTTTCAAAGGATAAATATAGATCATATGATATTTGCAAGAGATTAATGCGCATCTGCCTTATTCTAACCAACCAAGCCAAGCCTATGTCATTTGACAATCAGAAGCTTAAGGACATGGTTTTAGTCATACACAACTTCTTCCAAGTTCATATCTAAGTGCAATAATAAGCCATCTTTGAAAAAGAAGTGTGATGCATGCATATTCTCTTGATATTTTCTCAATTTATATTTGTTCATAAAAACTCAACATGTGAGTTGATTACTTGATTAATTCTTTATGATTAAAAGCATTTGTGAGCATGCAACAAGTTCAAAACAGCAAGAAAGTTCGACCATGACCAGTTTTAGTGTATGTAATTATTCCAATTACTAGACATGGCAAAAACTACAAAATGTATAACACGAGTAATGTAGTAAGAACTTTCAGCATGTAAAAGGAATCACAAAATCATACATGTATGAAATACTATGCTCATATTATTTTAATTTCAGATTCACACATAGACTTCCCAAGTTTCAAAAACTCCCCCTCAATTTAAGCCATGAGGATGCATAACCCCTAATTCACTACGAATGAAACAAAAACGAGTGAAATCCAAAGGTTTTGTAAAAATGTCAGCCAATTGATGTTCGGTATCTACATGGTGAAGCACAATGTTTCCTTTTTCAATGTTATATCGGAGAAAGTGATACCTAATATCAATGTGCTTAGTTCTATAATGTTGCACGGGGTTTTTGGCAATGCAAATAGCACTAGTGTTATCACAAAATAGTGGAACACTGTCTAGATCAACCCCATAGTCCTTAAGTGTTTGAAGAATCCAAAGAATTTGTGAGCAAGCACTAGCAGCAGCTACATATTCATATTCGGCTGTGGATTGTGCAACTGAATTTCGTTTTCTAGAGGACCAAGCAACAAGAGAATTACCAAGAAAATAACAAGCACCGAAAGTACTTTTCCTATTAATCCTACAACCCCCAAATCAGCATCCGAAAAAGCTTTCAAAGTAACGGTTGAGGAAGAAGGAAGAAAAATGCCAAATTCTTGAGTTCCATGTATGTACGTGAGAATCCTTTTGACAGCTTGACGATGTGAAACACGTGGGGAAGCTTGAAACCGTGCACAAAGACATACGCTGAATTGTATGTCAGGTCTTGATGCCGTGAGGTACAAAAGTGATCCGATCATGCTTCTATTTTCTTTTTGATCCACGGATTCACCATATTCATCAAGTTCAAGTGTTGTTGCTGTTCCCATTGGTGTCCAAAGAGGCTTGCTTTTGTCCATGTTGAAGCGCCGTAGGAGGTCTTTGGTATACTTCGTTTGATGCACAAAGGTACCCTCCTTGGTTTGCTTGATTTGCAGCCCCAAAAAATAAGTGAGTTCACCCATCATACTCATTTCAAATTCGGAACTCATCATTGCTGAAAACTTGGACACAAGATCATGAGAAGCACAACCAAAGATAATATCATCCACATACACTTGAACGAATAATGAGTCATTGCCATGCTTAAGCACAAAAAAGAGTTTTATCAACCTTGCCCATGGTAAACCCCTGTTCAAGTAAGAATGTTTTTAACCTATCATACCATTCTCTAGGGGCTTGTTCGAGACCGTATAAGGCTTTGGACAGTTTGTAAACATGATTAGGAAAATCTGAATTTTCAAAACCCAGTGGCTGTTTGACATAAACCTCCTCATCTATGTAGCCATTAAGAAAAGCACTTTTAACATCCATTTGATATAGCTTAAAACCTTTAGATGCTGCAAAAGCTAACAAAATTCTTATGGCTTCTAATCTAGCGACAGGAGCAAAAGTTTAATCAAAATCTAGACCTTCAACTTGAGTGAAACCTTGAGAAACCAACCTAGCCTTATTCCTAACCACAACCCCATCCTCACTTTGTTTATTTTTAAATACCCATTTAGTTCCAATTAAAGTGTGACCTTGAGGTGGTGGTACAAGTTTCCAAACATTATTTCTTTCAAAATTTTCTAACTCTTCTTGCATGGCAATAATCCAAGATTCATTAGTGAGTGCGTGTGATATATCTTTGGGTTCAAAAGAAGCAACAAAAGCAGAATGAGCATGAGAGTTTGGATCGCAAAACCTGGACCGTGTGACTCGTTCGTGCAAGCTTCCAATCATCTGTTGTGGGGGATGATCTTTGTAAAACTGTAGGGGAACAGATGTCTCACAAGCTTCTTCTTCATTAGGTTCATCGTAGATTGATGAGCTTGTGACTTGTGGACGATCAGGACCAGCATAGGTGATAGCCGGAGCTTGTTCAATGTCCGGAGCTGGACACGTGTCAACTTCGGAACTACCAGGTAGTATCACCGGCTCTTCTTCATCTTCGAAAATACCCTCCCCCTGAGGATACGGATCTGGTCCTGCAGCACTAGAGCTAGTACCTGGACTAGCTTCATTAAAAGACACTTCACAAGTCTTCACAATTTTGTTAGTGTCAAGTAAAAGCACACGGTAGCCTCTAGTATGAGATGGATAACCAAGAAACATGCCATCAATGGATCTAGGTTCAAATTTATCAAGATTACCATGTTTCTTAACAAAGCATTTGCAACCAAAGACCCGAAAGTGTGTAACACTAGGCCTATGTCCAAACCGAAGCTCATATGTGTTTGACCTAGCTTAGCACGCAAGAAAACACGATTTGAGACATAACAAGCAGTTGCTAACGCATCAGCCCAAAATTTCCTGGGAGTTTGATATTCATCAAGCATAGTCCTAGCCATCTCAACTAAGGTTCTGTTCTTTCTTTCTACAACACCGCTTTGTTGAGGTACATATGGTGAAGAAAATTGATGATCTATTCTATTTTCAGCACAAAAGTGATCAAAAGATTGATTTTTAAATTCAATTCCATTATCACTTCTAATTGCTTTTAATGATCCTGGGTGATCAATTGATAATCTAAGAAATAAAGTCCTGAAGTGACTAAAAGCTTCATTCTTAGACGCCATAAAGTAAACCCAAGAGTATCTAGAATAATCATCAACAATAACAAGAATATACCATTTACCTCCGAAGGATTGAACACGTGAAGGTCCTACGATGTCAAGATGCAAAAGTTGACATGGTTCAATTGTTATGGTCATTATGAGAGGAGTATGTGAACCTGCAACCATCTTAGCATGTCTACAAGAAGAGCACACAATTTCTTTGTCCCCTTTAAGCTTAGGCAGCCCACGTATGCGATCAAGAGCACTAACACGTGTTAGGTGATCAAAGCCTACGTGACCAAGTCTACGATGCCAAAAATATAAGTCCTTTGAATCATTAGCATCTAGACACCTATGCTTAGAGGAAGACATATCAAAGTCATCTTTAAAAACTCTTCCAAACCGAGACATGTTAAAAATAAGCTCACTATTTGAACCTACAACTTTGCAGCAGTTTTTATTGAAAATAATTTCTAGATTTTCATCTAGCAATTGTGAAACGGAAAGCAAGTTGTATTTCAAATTTTTGACAAGTGCCACATCCTTCAAAGTGTAGTGATCATTTATTCTAACCGAACCCTTAGCAATTATAGGAGTTGAAGAATTATCGGCAAAAGTAACATTTTCTACACGTGACACAAAAGAGAGGGAGGAGAACCAATCTTTGTTACCAGTCATGTGGCATGAGCAACCTGAATCCATAATCCAAATGTTCTCCATCCTCAAACGTGTAACCTACATAGAAGCACAATACGTCAATTACTCAATACTAGGGTTAGTCAAAAGGCATTTAGGTATCCAGTACTGAGTCACACGACGTGCAGTAGGAAAAACACGCGAAAGCTGAGATAAAACAGCAGGTTTATGAGTCGAAGTTTGAGGTTTTCTATTCTTAACTCTTTTAGAACAAAAACCAGTAGCTCCGGAGGTAAAAGCAGCAATTCCAAAAGACAAGGCTGAAGCTCCGGAAGCAAAAGCTGAAGTTCCGAAGGAAACATCAAAAGGTCCAGGAGCTCTCGGAGCTATTGGAACTATCGGAGCTGCTTTTGCGGATTTCTTACCAGAAGGTCCAGAAGCTACCTTTTCAAATTTCTGACTCACTAAAGCAGGTTGTGTTTTTCTAATTGCATGAAAGTTATAAGATCTAGCAATTTTTCTTTCCTTTTTCTGTTGTTTAGCTAGTCTATAACAAAAATCTATGACATGACCATCTTTACCACAGAAGGTACAATGAAATTTAACTTTGTGTTCATGTCTAGATGAGCAAGCAATATTTTTATTTGAAACCGAGTGAGACAACACTCCTGCAGATTTGAAAACCACTCCTTTTTGTTTAGGAATTGTTTGAATCAATCCACTTCCTAATGACTTCACAATTTTAGGTGGATGTGCTTTAGCATGAGCATGAGAATCAAAACCTAAACTAGTTTTATTATTGCAAGACTTGGAAGAATTCAGCAGCAAGTTTAGGTTCTTATTCCCATTACAAAACCGATCTAATGTCCTATGCATGTCATCAAGTTTATTGGACAGATCAAGGCAATTTTCACATGAAGTTTTTTCTTTTAGTTTGCAATTTCAACAAAATTTAACTTCATGAGAACGTAAAGCATTGTTCAATGTAGAAATTTCATTCATAGCATTCTGTAGTTTCTTTTCAAGATCATCACAACTAGAACAATGCAAATCAATTGTAGAACAGCTAGCATCTTTCAAGTTTTTATCATTAAGTGCAGCAAGCTCTTTGTTCTTTTCAATTTCTTCATCAAGTCTATCTAGAGTGGAGGAGTGTGCACTTCTTAATGTGGACAATTGTTCATAGATTAAGTCACATGAGGGACATGCATCATCATCACTAGGAATCAAAGTTTTTAAACGGTTAATTTCATATTCTAGTGATTCAATTTTGGCAGCATTATCCCTAAGATTTTTGTCCTTTTTCTTGACAATTCTAGCTGACCGGGGGTGCGCGACACGATCAAAGTCGCTTTGAGTCAGTCCTTGAATGATCAAGTTTCGGGCTTTGTTGTTGTTGTCGACGTCCCGTAGGTTTGTGGCCGTGACTTGATCATTGGGTGACACTTCATAAGGCTTATACACCTTCTCCCATATTGCAAATCCTTGTGCCTGGATAAAAGCCTCCATGCGTGCCTTCCAAACCTGAAAATCAATACGAGCAAACACACAAGGTTTGGCGGAGTACTTCTCCATGATGATTAGTCAAAAACACGTGCAAATCACAAAGATTAGAGCAACCTGGGCTCTGATACCAATTGTAGGATCGAAGAGCACGTGAAAAGCTACCAGAGGGGGGGTGAATGGTAGATTTAAAAATCTTACGCAGCGGAAACAATTAAACCCCAAACCCTTTCGGCAGAAAAACGATCTGTTAAAGGAATCGTGTGTGAGACTAATCTAAACATGTTTCACTGTGACAAAAGTGATAGATATCAGAGAGAATCAAGTCACGAAGACAACACAAAAGGAATCACTCAAATCCGTCGAGACAAACTCATGTTATGATTTATAGATCAAACAATGGTCAATCTGTCCTACTCGAGAAAAAACAGTTCTGGAACGCTGCAAAGAAACTCGTGTAGATCATAGACCACAAATCCAATGACCGTGAAATTTTGACTTATGATAGAAAATCAAGTTGTGAAGACAACCCAAAAAGAATCACGTCAATTGGATCTGTAAAACTCGAGTTATGATAAAACCACCGACGAAAGGTAGTGCTGTCCAGAAACTCGACGAGTAAAACTTGTCTGGAACAAGTCGGACGAACAAGGCATAAAAGTTCTTTCAAACTACGAATTTTATTCAATAGAACACAAGAGGAACAGCCCCAAAGTCGTCTACCACGAGCTCTGGGCTCCCTTGCTTACATAACCAGCCCTTAGGCCATCCCAATATCAACTAGGACTCCAATCCTACTCAGATCACAAATCGTAACTTTCCATAACTGCTCAAGATTCTTCTCTACGCAGATAGAAGCAATCTTAAGACTTCTAAACACTTTAGGAACGTATCCCACATTCCTAAACAACTCAAATTCGTGACACACACTAAATCCTAACATAACCAACTCGATACTTTCCATACCGAGCCATAACTGACTCCGCCGCAGCCAAAGTCATCAACCGGTACGATCCGATCCTTCCAACCAGATCTTTCCTTCCTTATCCCATCTTCGGAACCATGTTGCCACGTCATGCACCGCATGCATACGTGCGAACACCTTCCTTCAATGTTCAGTAACCTTTATATGCACCACCCTTGATTCAATCATCCTGCGCGACCTCCTGATCAGCTCAACCACAGTTCCTTCCGAACTTGGTTGTTGGAACCTCATCTCCTCCCTGAGACTAGTCCAATGGATCCCGTCACCAGCCACGACTTGAACTCAAGCAACACCTGCACATGAATAAACAACCAATCCATACAAGCCCAAGTCCTCGACTTGACTCAAGTTAGTTCCAAACACAACACCTTACGTGAGAACCTCACATAAGCATGTTGCAAAACCACAGTAACACGATATCATCCATATCAACCAAAACGCACAAAAAACATAGCAAATGAATACTAAGCAATCTTTCCAACAGTGTAAAGCAAGTACGAAACATTGCAAATGAAAAGCAGAAACACTGCAGTCAAGTTCTGGACCTTGCCAGAGCAACCCGGACCTTGACCCGTAGCTAACAAAAGCTAGTAGAACCTAGCGCCGAAACTTACCAGAACTAGTATAACCAAGCTTCCGCCAAAGCTTACAAAACTAGCAGGACCTAGCGCCGGAGCTAACCATAACTAGTCGGAACTAGTAAACTCAAAAGCCGGAGCTAGAAAAATCAACTCGGAGCTTAGCAAAAACATGTCGGAGCTATCAAAGACATGCCGGAGCTAACAAAGACATGCCGGAGCTAAAGATAAAGCTCACCGGAGCTGACCAAAGCTAGTCGGACCCAGCATCGAACGTAACCGAAGCTACCCAAACCAAGCCGGACCTACCGTCGGACCTTGCTGTAGCTCAGAGCTAGAGTCGGACCTTGATAAAAAGGTGCTTTGGTGATATTCAAAACTTTTATCATCAAAGCCAAGTGTATTCACTACAAGCCAATGTATTCAACATACATAGGTCTTACACCCCCCCCCCCCGACATCTCCAACTATTCATGTCCAGGTCTTAGCTCTGCGACTCCTTAGTATCCCAGTAATGGGTTGGTCTCTGTGCCACTTGAGTCTCTTGAGACCTAGGAATTATAATGATGTCCAAGGGAAGATTTATAAAATGTAAGCATTCATGTCTTTACTTATTGCCATCGTTGGCAGTCACGGGCATTCTGATCACCCCAATCAAACTTGTTCGACTGGGTTTTACCTGGATTACCCATTAGATAGCTCATCGAGCACAGGATTTTTCACCCTACCTGGGACTTCTTAGCCTGCTCACCCTTCATAGCAGACAAATGGCTCGCCGACGGGGTGCAAACCAACATGCAGCTAACAACCTGAACTTATAAGAGGCTCTAGGTCCGCCATGCGATCTCGGCTAACAATGATTGGTCGCATGCACATCGCCCGAATTAGTTCGGGCCACTAGTGGTCAGCCATGTAATCGAATCAATACTAACATGTTTTTGAGCTCTTGTTTTTTAGGTTCCCCGATGCCAGGGAAAGTTCAACCTACGACCTACTCCACAAAGACTCGGACGAAAGCTCGGGGGCTACTGACGGAGTTCTATACCCGGGGTACCAAACATACGGGACCTAACGGTACGTGACCACTACGTGGCTACAGCCTTGGAGACCACAAAGAAGCCAAGACTGAAGCTTCTGACAGACTGGATACATAGAACCAACACTTTAAATTGGCCCCACTATGAGGAATGTCAGATAGATAGGGCCGCCTCGCCCCCCTATAAAATGACCCCCAAGGCCTTTAGTGCGGAGGGGGGATTTACTATGTATTCATTGTTACTATTGCATTTTACTTTGCGTATTTCCGTACAGATTTACATAAAAACATTTCCATTTGGTGCTCTTACTTTCATATGTCATGTGCGTTTACATTTACTCATTACTTACAAAGTTGTTCTTACTTTTTGAGAGTTCATATACTCGGGTCAGGCTCGCTTGTAATCTGTTCTCTCGCCTTTTAAGCTAACAAAGATCACAGAAGACTCCTTGTGAAGTAGAGGCTTTTTTGCTCGAACTAGGATCAACCCTTGTTCATTGAAGCTATCAATACATAGATGAACGTGATTCAATACAAATGTACTAGTCCGTTTCTGAAACGACGACATTATGGTTGCATTGCTCTGCTAGTCCATTTTGTTGAGGCTCGGCCATTGTAGAATATTGGGTGACTATGCCTTGTTCCTGTAGGAACCGTGCAAATGGTCCTGGAACTTGGCTATATGGGGTGTGCCGACTGTAGTACTCGCCACCACAATCAGACCTTACAACCGTAATCTTAGTGTTGTGCTAATTTTCAACTTCAGTCTTAAAGATCATAAATTTATCCAATGGTTCGGATCGTTCCTTGATTGAGATTATGAACAAGGGTAGTCATAACGAGTCATCCATGAAGGTTATGAACGAGTCAAAACCGTGAATGGAGACCATGGGAAAAAGGCCATATATGACTGTGTGTACTAATCATAAGATACTCGTACTGCTTTTGGCACCTTTTTTAATAGTCTTTGTGAATTTACCGTTTATGCAATCTATACATTCTTCCGAATTCAAAAAGTCCAAACGAGGTAGAATCGATTGCGAGACAAGTAATTCAATTCTCCCCCTCAAAATATGGCCTAAGCGATAGTGCCATAATTTCGATGATGTTTCGTGTCGATTCTTTTTCACTTGTGAATGCCCAAATCGTTATGTGAGGAATTTTGAATGGCACATATCTCATTAACATTATCATGCGTAGATAGAAAATAAAGTTGGTCTTGTCGAATGTCAAGACCCACAATCTTATTGCTAAACATAATTATACATTTGTCATTGCCAAAATGGCATACAAATCCATAATCATCTAAGCATGAAACTGAAAATTAATTCCTCCTAACATAGGGTACACAAAGGACATCATGAAGCGTAAGTAGAAAGCCATCTCTAGGTACTAAGGGGAGTTCTATGGCTTCAACTTGACCTTCATGACCATCAGCAACTCGTCCAATGCTTCTTTCTCCTCTTCTTACGTTCTTCCTTAAATTCAACCCCTGCAACAAATGAGTAACGTGCACGGTGGCACCTGAGTCAATCCACCAAGTAGATGATGAATAATCTAAGTATAGGGTTTCATCAACTGAAGTTACTAAGTCCATACCTCTCTTATTGCACGACTTTAGAAAGCCAAAGCAATCCTTTTGAAAATGTCCCTTCTCTTTATAGATGAAACATCTATCTCTGTCCACTTTATTCACTCTTGCTAGAGTGACCCTGTGAGACCTTAGCTTTCCCTTTTCCAACAAGGAACGTTGAGATTTGGCTTTTCCTTTCACATAGTTGATGGTGTAAACTCTGTGAGCAGACTGAATTCTTTCCGCTTCTTGGACACACATAGCCATCTATTTTTCTAAGTTCTACTGCTCTTGCATAGAGTTGTAGTTGATGACAAATGGCTGAAATTATTTTGGAAGTGAGGCAAAAATTTGATGCACAAGAATTCTTCTTTCACACCTATGTTCATAGTCTTAAGCTTAGAAGCCATGCTTGTCATCCTAAGTATGTTATCTCTCAATTTACTTTCAGTGTATTTATCAATGAAGAACCTTTTTGATAAGAGTACTCGCAGTGGCCTTAGATGAGCCAATGAACTTACTCTGATCTTTTTGGAGGTATTATGTGGCAGTCTCGCAATCAGGAATGGATCCTCTAATTGCTTATGAGATAGTGCTCTTAGTGACCATCAAACATTTCATGTTTGATGCGTTCAACTTAGTGCGAGCCTCGTATAAGGATGCAAGATCCTTATGATAAGGATCCATTCTCTGAGTGTAAGCCTCCTGAGTGTCCTATGGACCTCTGAGAGGAGGATTCTCAAGAGGTATGAAACAATGCATCATCAGTGCTGAGTCTAAGTCTATGATTTTTCGAGTAATTTCTAAGCTCTATCTCCATGAACCATAATTGTCACCATTCGAGGTGTTCAATCGAGCAGATGAGCCTTAGTGCATTGTTAATGCCCAAGGATCCTTGAAAATTCAAAAGAATAATAAACATAAGTGAATGCATAAATATACTAAAAGCAAACAGAAATGTTGAGTTTTGTCTTTTCACGTTGGCTACTTCAACAAAACATGTCATTCAAATATCATAGAACGTGGCATATTTTATTTTTCACGTTGGCTACTTAACAAAATTCCATTACATAGTGACTTAGAATATAGCAAATTATGTTCTTCGCGTTGGTTACTTAAGCATAATTTACAATGAAACCTTAGAGCATAGTAATATTTTGATGTTCACGTTGGCTACTTAGCGAAATTTTACCATGCAAAATAAATCTTACAACATAGTAATTTTATTTTTTACGGTTGCTACTTCACAATTACCATGAAAACCTGAAGAGCGGAAGCGTAATTATGGAAATTTCTAATTATCACTAAAAGGTCTACAACATTTTTTTAATTAAGTAGACTGATAAAATGACTAAGTGAGCAATAATAATATTAAAAACTATATAAAAGTATTACACCAATACATTGCAATACATCACACAAAAAAGTAATAATTTTTTCTCAGCCATATTAATTTAATTAGTGAGTCCCACATAAAATAATCGCCCATATTTATTTTTCGAAAAACAGAAAATACAAAGAAAAAATGGCCCACTGCTAAATAGCCCAAAAGGCTCGAAATTTTGGTCAACCCAATTGATAAAAAATGCTAGTATTTTGGGTGGCCTAAAAACATAGGAACCAACCCAGTAAGCAAATATGCCCAGAGGCCCATTGGATTATGATTGAAAATCTATGAAAAATGGAAAAAGCAAAATTGGCCTGAAGGCTCGGCCTTCTTCTGAAGCGACCCAAGGCCCACAATAAAATTCGGCGAAAATCCAGATAAAAAAGAAAAAGAAAACTCGGGCCATCGGTCCAGCCTCCCCTTAATTCATCCTAACAGCCTGCTAACAGAATAAAAAAAAAAAACTAGGTCAAATAAAAGGGTGGCCCAAGCTGGCCCATGTCCACACCTGCCTGGGCAGGGAGGCCAATATGTGCCTGCCGCTTTGCGACGGCTGCGGGATCTAAGTTTGACAGCTGTGATTAAATGGGCCATGTTGACTAAAAATCTGATCAATGGATCAAGCAATGAACAGTTGACGATAACTCGATGTGTATGATTAAGGGAAAATTGGCAAAACTCTAGTTCATTCATTCAGTTCCCTGATCCATTCCCCCCGACGTAGTGAGCGAGAGAGGCGGTTGAGTGCTCGCCGGACGGTTAGGTGAGTTCCGGTATTGTCGCGGTCGACATGTCGGTGCGCGAGCTCACCTTGAGGCAGCTCACCATTGGTGGCGTGCACGCTGGCCGAGAACCACGAGGAGGGAAGCCCCACCTCTAGGGTTAGGGTTTCGTCCAGGAACCCTAGGGTTTCTGCGAGACTACCCTCAATGAGGTGCTAAGCTCCGGTGGTGCCGTCATTGTTCCTTTCGCCGATGTGCGCGCTCGTCGTAGGGTGAACGTGCCATCGTCGAGAGAATCAACGCGGTGCAAGGAGCCGGCTAAGGTGGCATCGGTGAACCCCAACAAGGAGCTTCACGGTGCGGTGGCCCAGCACTCCTCCTGTGAGGTGAAGGCCAAGCGGAGGAGATCATTGGTGCCAAGACTGAGGTAGGTCAAAACTTAATCCCCTATATCTGATCTGATTTGATCAAAATTTGAATTGAATTGTGAATTTGATCCTTATTTCTCCTGATGCTAAACCAATTTGAAGTTCAATTAGATTTTCGTTCTTATATGGGATTAGGAGCCCTCATCCCCTAATTCGGTTTAATTTTTTAATTCAAAACCCTAATAGCTTAGTTTGAATCGCCTCCTTCTAAATGCTGTAGGATCTTAGGTTTGATCCCAACTAGGGTGGCTCTAATGCCATTGTTAAGAGGTTGGTGTTTAGTGTCTAATCGGAGTTAGGGCACAGTCTAAGTGGCATGAAAAGAGAGCAAAGAGACAAACACCAAGCAATATAGCAGAGACCTAGGGTAAGGGTTAGATGAACATACCCTCCGCTATAGAGGAAGTAGAGGCCATGGAGTCTCATCGGTGAAGTCCTCTTGGTTAAAAGCAGTGCCAATGCGAGTCCTACGAGCCTCCAAGCGCTTTGACAATGTTGTAGCAGAGCTGATGATAACCGGCGTCGGTGTGGTGCTGGTGATGATGAAGTCGGCGAGTAGAAGAGCTCCACGTGTGGGGCGGCCTTCCACATGCTCCCGTCTCCAAGCAATTGGTGCTCGACTAAGGTTTAGATGTCGTGGAACTTTTATTGAATTGGATCCCTAATCTGAGAGTCGTGGTTCTCCATAAATGGTGATGAGAGGGCACCCGAGGGGGCCACCCCAACCGAATCCATTGGGAGCTGTTCTAGATCCGGACAGAGGGGAGAGGGAGGAGACTGAGTCTGTTACAACTTGTAACCGACTCCTAATTAACCAACGTGGTCACTAATCAGTTTCTAACGATGCCCTCTCTGGAGACCTATAAATCACTGCCCCAGAATGTCATCTTCATTGTTTCAAAATCCCACAGAATAGGACCCAAGGATTTTAACAATTGCACGCCCAGGACTATATCCTGGTCGCCGAGGACAATGGCAAGCAGGTCAACAAAAATTTTGTTCCATCGATTGATAAGTTCACCTGTCGGCATTCCCCTGCACTATCAACTTTACCCCCATTAGCCACTGCAACTTGTAGGCCCTCATACTTAACTGGACGAAGAGCTGCTCTGCGGGCCAGTTCTTATGAGATGAAGTTGTGCGTGGATCCTGAATCAATCAAGGCAGTGAATTGCTTCCCTCCAATAGCCACCGGAATCCTCATAGAATTAAGGCATCGGATACCCATTATAACATAAAGTGAGATATCCAGTAATGGGTCCTCTTCCTGTATTTCGTAGATTACATCACTACTATCACCTGAAAGTGCTTGCTGGAAAAGTCGTTGGCAAGTCTTCTTACGTTCAAATGAAAATTTATCATCACGATTGAAGCAAAGTCCTTTAGCTCGCCGCTCAGCTAATTCTTCTTTGCTTAAGACTTGAATTGCGCATTGTGATGGACTGGTATTAGCCTGGTTTCAGATTTGTCCTTGTTAAACCTTTGATGGGTGGAATTGACGTGGCCTGCTACAACCCAGAGAGCTCCGCCGTTCATATGCGCATGCTAAGCTCATGGCATTCTACAAAGTTGCCCGATGAAGTAATTCAACATCGGTATGTAGGGGCTGTGTTTAGACAAGCTGGGAATGAGTTTGTCGCGTACGCATCGGGCATTGAGTCGCATCTGCACAATAGGATCAAGAATTGCTCTTGATATTCCTCAACTGACCCTCTTTGGCTGAGTTTGTCCAGCTCGCCAACAAAATTAGATCCGAAGGGAGGTCCAAACCGCTGGTTTACACAGGCCACGAATTTTGACCATGGCGGATCACCATGATCCCGAGAGATTCGATAGTACCATAAGTCCGCTGCACCTTTTGTACGCTATGTGGCATACCAAACCTTCTCAATTTCCTGTATCTCCTGCCCTCTGAAGAACTGCTGACATTTGTTGAGCCATAGGAGCGGGTCAGATGTGCTATCATAGGTAGGGAAGCGTATGCGATGGAGTTGCTGGGTAGACGGCGACCTGGGCGTTGATCTTCAGCATATCTCCCACGATCACCGTTTCTGCCTCCACGTCCCCCCTGGCCATTGTAATCAGAACCAGGGTCATCACCAGGGTCACCATGACCTTATCTCTTGCCCGACTTATGTGATCGGCTAGACATTTTGGACATCAACTCCACTTCCTGGTGTCATCATTGAGCTTGTTCTTGTCAGTCTTGGACGGATCATGAACCTGTGAGCTGTTACCGCATTCAATTCATGATATCAAAATATTGTGGGCGGCTAACTGCTCTTTAACATCATGAAGATCCACTTTAACTACCCGCAGCACATCAAGTTGCTTCATCTGTGTCATGAGGTCGTTCATAACTCAGAATAGCTTCCCAATTTGATCTTGAATTACATCAAAACGTTTATCATGTTTGTCACCCTATCGGATCGGAGCCGGAAGCTGATACCAAGGTGTTATGAGCTCCCCCTGTCTTGGCAGAGGACCTTAGGAAGTAGAATGGAATCTCTCTCTACGAACCAAGCTTCTGGAGGACGGCGCCATGTTGATGGTCTCGCCGGCAACCAGAGCCTCGAAGATAAGTAGTGCTTGCAAACTTGCGATGCTTTTATTCCTCTGCCATGCCCTTCTTTATATAACACAGCAGGAATCAATCTAAACATATTTAAACAGACTAGGACTCTTTACAGACTCCGACCTGGATTAACTTCTATTTATCTCTAACTTGCCGACTTGACTTCCTAACATGACCGGACTCAACTCAGGAGGATTTATCTTATATCCCCTTTCAGACCGGACCAGTACTAATTTAATATGTAAACATGTTTTCCATGGCCCTTCTCTAATATCTTGCCCGCCTCTTATACTGAAGGTCGTACATAACATTTTCTTCACGAACAAGATTCATATTCTTGTCTCTCATGATGTTGTGGTGCTCTAGGATCAAAAAGCAAGCTGAATCATCAAGTATCCGGGCAGACAGCACTACAAGGATTCTGATTTATTGCAGTGACTCATATTGCCCAAAATCGTTGCATAAGGTAACTCTTGCAACGAATTAAATCATGGTGAAAGTTTTTTATAGCTGTTACGATAAATGTCATGGTAATAAGATATTACAACGATTTGATATATGTGGTAATAGGTATGGTATTGCAATAATTTGAATATACTTTCGCAACAGTTACTATAGTTACAATAAGTCTGTATTGCCACGATTCTAAATTTGTCAATTTTAATTAATTGTAACAATCTTAATTTGTGGGGTTAAGATCTTAATGAAATGATTATGGATTTGTGGCAATAGAGTGCAAATGCAATATTTCATGATTTGTTGTCATAAAGTGCTAATCCAATGTTTTCTGATTCATGACTATAGGTTTGCAATGCAACATTTAATAATTTACGGTGATAGAGTGTGAATGCAACATTTTCTTAGTTGTGGCTATATATTCATAATACAACATTTAACGATTTGTGGCCATAGAGGTCTAATGCGACATTCTAACTTGTGGCGATAGAGTGCTAATATAATATTTTTTGATTCATGGCAATAAGTTTGTAACGCAATGCTTAACGATTTGTGGCAATATAGTGCTAAAGAAACATTTTTTAGTCGTGACTGTGGGGACCGGGGTCCACACATCCGAGGATCTCATTGGGTGGTGCCGTGGATGCGGCACCTAACAGCACACACAAAAAGAATACCAAAACATATCAAGTTTTCATTTCATAATAAGAAGAGTTTACAAAAGAGTGTACAATAGAAGTACACACGCAGCAGCAAATACATACTCATAACCTCACTTAACTAAGCAGGAGAGGAGACGTCCATGCCCTAGGATGCTTCTCACTAGCAACAAGAAGGACATTCAGCAGCAGCGTGGTTCACGTGAGATTTATCTCGACACCTCGAGATCTCATGTACAACCTGAACAGCAGAAATAAACCTAATACCTGCAAAAATCGTTAAAGCGCAAACGTGAGCATAAGGCTCAGCAAGACCAACCCGTCTCACTAGACATATGCAGGGTGATTACTAAGCATAGGTAAGGAATAGCATAAATAGACTCGCCTACAAGTAGATCCTTATAATCATGTTTTAAGTAGCAAATGACATTCTTCACGCACGGCACATCATAGACTCCACAATCAAACAAAAAACACTTTGCCGATGATATGACATGTCCAAAGCACATACTACTATTACAGGTAAAGTATGGGGAAACTGTAAACTTTAAATTGTACTATCTCTAAGCCATACAAGGTTGCAAAGCAATTATAATTCGATACAACATATTCTTCTGGCTTCTTTAGTATTTATTATGTCACGGTGCAGTGAACAAGTGGTACTCTATTACCGCAAGGGACGGTGATTGCAATCAGGACACACCCGGACAACACGACACATACGCACGTTCAGAAGTGTCAGTGAGTACATCAACACCTACGTAACACTTCAGTACTAGTCGTATATGGCCACCTTTCACAAGAAATCCGAACACCGAACCCGTCTCACCTCTGCGAACAGAAGGTCTCCGCACGTAACACCTCTTGTGTCTGCCGACCGATTTACACCTTTATGTCCTCAACCCACCCCTATCGATGTTGAGTTAATGGGCCTCGACATCCCAATTATCGAGTTACGTCAGTTTACTGGAGTCCATACATCCAGTATGTCACCGGTACAAGTCAAGCTTGTTCTAAGGGGACGCATACAAACGGGTCTTAACTGACCAGTCAAAGCTATGCGACCAAGACCACGCCTTGCCGCTTCCTATCCATCTCTGACCGGTCCGAAGTTAAGATTTAACAGTCATTCTCTATAAATGTTAATCCAGTGTAAATAAGTGTCAATTTTCTATCTCGCGGGTAGATTCCAACTACTCGACTTCTACCGGTTCACCTACAACATTAGCATAGCAGTTCTACACGTCGAGCTCTCAACCTACCCAATTAACGAATGGGATTGTGGGTCATGCATCTGGGGTATTCAAGCATCCTGAACTTAATGCGCAATTCATATGCTAATCAACATAGTGATAAAACAAAATTTATAACGACTTAAATGTAAACTGGGGCTTGCCTTAGTTTGCGCTAAGTCAATGTCAGTCGTTATGTATTGTGCTTTCCTCCAAAGAGTCTGCCACGGAACTTCAAGTGGAGACACCTTGGCCTTCTCCTCCAAGCGAAGTTTCTTGTTGATCACCTATCAGCACGTTCCTATTGACATGATATGCATATAAGTAATTAAGTAATTTAATAATAGACTCGACGGGGTTGGGTAAACTTTAAGAACGAGGAGTTTGACTAGGAAGGACAGATATGCCTCTATTGTGTGGGTAACCAGAGGATGAGTCAAGGTGGACATAGTAGTGTCGGTATGAACTAAAGGTACAACATAAAGCTACATTGCAACTTAGCATACCACACTTCAAGCTATGCCACGCGAGATTGACAATTCTGAATGGTGAAGAATTGTTGGGCGGAGAAGTGTAAGGACGACCCAAAAATCAAGGAGGGATATCGAAAGCTTTAGTATGAGTGGAGTGTACAAGAAGAAGGTCGCGATTTAGCAGTCGACCAATGAACATGACTTAACTCATAAAGGAGTAAACCTAGTTAAGTGAGAAGTGTTGTCGTAGGGTCCTGACTTAGAATGAACCATGATGGAATCCAACAATACTTGGGACTAAATTGAGATCAACATGGCTTGGACTTAATAAGTCATTACAAGCACTGTTAACCTAGCATGAGTACCGAGACAATGTTCAAACCGCTTTTAGGTAAACCAGTTGCTACAACTAATGTTGCAAGCATCGTTCAGGTGCTTACACGAGGACACTAATGTAGTATATCCTGCAAGCTTGTCCAAGTGATCTCGGTAAGCTCTTAGGACTTAAACATGATGCGAGACCTTGCCATGAAGGCATGCTTTGCCATCTCGAGAAGATCGTCTTAGCGATGTCCACATCTACCCGGACTCATCAATGGGGTGAGCGGAATCCCGAACACCACCTTGTGAGTCTTAAGGCTAGTGATGTCGACTCGGTTGTTAATAAGCGACTTGACGAACCTGCCGTCGATGAAGTGGTACACCAAGTTAACCAATCCGGTGATCGGTTAGGGAACATCCTCGACACAACCATGGAACTCTTATCCAAGGTTCGCCTTGGTCTAGTTCTCCTTGTTGGTTGCAACGTTCTTGCATACCTCTACCACAAGTCATCGGCGATCACCGACACACCTGGTTTGACCTAGAAGGCATCTCATCGAGCACCTTGGCTACACCCAGGACTTGACCAGTCTCGCCTTGACTAAACCCTAATTTGGCTAAGCGACCGTCGACCGTTGTGTCGTGGTTGTGTTCCAGCATCATGTACGTTACGGGCATCCTTCATCTCGATGCCAGGACACGATGATTGCTCGGAACGTCACGACGACGTCATGTGGTCAACAACGTCGACACGGCTCAATGTGAAGCAACACAAGCATGTATGGACATGCCAACACAACACAAAGGTGAGAAAGGTCAATGTGGGGTTGCTTTTGGCTAGACCTCAAGGTAGAATGCGGACGTAGGGCTCGATGTCGCTCAAGTCAATAAAATGCCCACCGCGAACAGCCATCGATGAAACTGTTGTCGATGGTGGCAAGCATTATGGGGGCTACTAGAGGAACAAGAGCCGTAGTAGTTTGAACATGACATGTCACTGTAGTGATAAACAAGTGGTTTGCCTACACCATGAGGGCATGCAGGCATACGCTGCAGGTGGTGGTCACCACGGACATGGCTGTGTAGGAACGCACACATGACACAATGACCAAGGTCGGGGTTACCACGCAACCAGTAGCAAGGAACCCATGGTGCGGGATCTACACTCTGGAGGATCCCACGACATGGTGATGTGTTAATGTGGCTAATAGGTGAGACGAGCGCGAGGAATCAAGTGAACAGTGTGTGTCGGTATTTCATCGAACAGGTGGTGAGCATGACTAGAAACATAGCATAGAGCAGTGGAAGCATGGGATATTCATGGAGCTGAGGTCGATAAAACGAAGAAGGACCCTTAGGTCGAGTAATGGCGCGGTTGTTGCTGGCAAGGTGTGCTCGGCCGTTGACGAAGATGGTGCTGACATGGAACGTGCTCACCGCGGTCTGCGCGACGAGGAACGGCGCAACACGGCGCATTGCTGGAGACGGCAGCGCTGTGGAGGAAAACACCTGCGTGGATAAGCAAAGTGCGCAGGTGAGCGACCTATGGCGCGGCGCACGTCAACACGTGCTGCAGCAAGGAGGAGAGGTGAGCAGAGAACGAGTTAGGTGGAGAGGAAGGACGACGACAGCTAGGGAACCCACCTGGATACGTTCGGTGGCCGGCGACAGGCGCTGGAGCGTGGGACGGCGATGTCGACTCGTGCCGACGAGCAGCAGGGCGGCTGGGCGCCGTCGACAACAGGGGATGAGCGTGGCGCGCAGCGGAGGTGACCGGCGTTGCAAAGGTGGGGCGAGCTTGACACGCGCGGGCGTCGGCCTGGGCGATGAAGGAAGCGGGCGCGCCCGCAGCGCAGGGAGGAGACGCGGGCGACAAGGGTGCGCTGCGGCTGGAGGCAGTAGGGGCGCGACCGGAGGGAAGCCAAGTGGCCAGGGCGGCGAAACACGCGCAAGAATCGGTGGCACGTGGGGGCCGCGCCGGTGAGGAGGCAGGCGGCGAGGTGCTTGGCGGCTCGACCAGCAGGGAGGCGAACGACGGCGCTCGCCGGGAGCGGCCAGGGCGAGCGGCGGTTGGCGCTGTCGAGGCAGCAAGGAGCTGGGGAGGCGAGCACGCGTGGATGGGAGGGGGCACGCATAGGGCACGGGCGCGGAGCGACGCCGCGTCGGCCAGGAGGTGGCGAGGTGCCGTGGGGGGCGGTGGAGCCCGACCGGTGTTGAGCGCCGGAGGGAGGTGAGCTCGAGCTTGCAGAGGAGAGAACGAACGGAGTTTGGCTTGCCTTGGGTTCACGGTATGAAGATAAGCGCCGATGTTTTCATCGCGGTGGCACATGCAGCACGTCTTCTTGGAGGCAGGGGAGGAAAGAGAGGGCATGCCGACCTGACATACGGGACCCATAAAGCCTCGCTTCCAATTTAAAATAGAACTATCAAACATGCTTCAAAAATATTCAACTTTGGCCCAATGACTAAATAAAATGTGGAGATTTTTATGGTGCAATCAGATTTCAAAACTGAGCAAGTTGAATTTTGAACTCAGGTTTGAATTTGAATTCAAGCGGTGATACTTTACTCAATGAAATAAATAGTAGATTAGGTTCAAAAATCCTGAAACTTTGAAGTTAACCTTTTTGAACCATAAGGTACCTCTGGAAAAATTTGGAGTTGATTTGGACAAGGTTAAGTACAAATTTTAAATTTGAAGTCGACTTTGATTAAACTCTCAGTACGTGTCCAATAAATGGAAAACGTGCTTCAAAAATTTTTGAAACTTTACCGAGAGTCAATTTGGAATATTAGAAGGTCATGAAAAAATTTACAGCCGTAGATTTGAATTTTTCTGAATGTCCCATTTTAGAGTTGGAATCATTCCTTTTTCTTTCTCTCTATTTTATTTTCTTTTCTCCTTTAATTTTTCATTGGAAATGTGAATACTTGGAAATTAAGGATTTTACACCTTAAGTTCTAATATACATTAGCAACCATGTTCTACATGTAAAATTTTAACAAGTTCCTATTTCTAGTGAACATTGGTTAACTCATATGGTTCATGTGAGTTTGGATTTCCAAGTCCATTTTTAAAATTTTTAAGTTCGCATTTTGCGTTTTTGTTCTTCCGAAAAGCGGGCTTTTACAATCCTCCCCCCTTAAAGGAATCTCTTCCCGAGATTCTAACAAGTAGAATAACAAAAACGATGAGGGGACGATCCGTAAAAGAGGGTCATTGACTAATGAAAAAGACAATGCTCTTAAAGATTCGAGTCCTACGATGTAGTGATTATCTTCAGGCATCTTAAGAAATTCTAAAGTCTGCTTCAAGTGATTCCAGACTTATGGTTGATAACCTTGACAGGATGCTCGACATGACCATATCACAACATAAAACTTTCACGTCTGTTACTGATCCTTTATTGTTGTACTCTTACATTGACATGACATCTTGTATTGTCCTATTCTTGACTGGAAGAATCAGGACTTGTTCTTTTTTTTTCTAGGTCACCATGATAGTTTGAAACTATATTTGCATTGATTCTTGGTTGCTTGGTTGGTTTTTGCATAGGTCCTTATAACTTAATGTTGTATTTCCCATTGACCTTAGTTAAGATGGTTTACGAGGTTAAACAACAATTATTAACCTTGTTTGATGTTTAGTCAACCATAGGATCCCTTAGCTGAAGCATAAGAGTAGCAAAGCATTCAACACTCTTATGTAATCAAAACAGCAGGAATACTGAAGATATGGCGACTACAAGGTTTTTTGGGTATATCAACGTCTCCAAAAATAGAAATAGAAGCAGAAAACTCGTTGCGGTGGCAGATGAAGATTTACGGATTCAGTATCCTCGCATGTTCTTAACACAGCAAAGAACTCAATCATATGGTAACTACAAGGTAATTAGTGTAGAAAGGTTACCATATAACACCGTAAGATCTTAGATGAACCCAAAGAGTTTCACGAGGTTGATAATCGAACGGTATCCTCACGAGTAAGGGGATTTCATGGATTTTACAAGGCTGATCATCGAACTGATGGCCTCTCGATGGCGAACGGTATAGTTGCAACAATCAAGGTACTTGAAGCTAAACAAGTTAAGGATGGAAGTTCAAGTGTTTGTTTAGTTGCAAGTGAGGTTGAGTAATCGATTTCCCAAGTATTACTCAATGGAAAGGAGATCAACATTGTAAGAAGTCAACTGAAGATGGTGAAATGATCGTAGTCATTAGACATCTTAGAACACTTGGAATGGGGTACACAATCTTGCTCTAAGTTTTAGTATTACCATGCATTCTATCATTGGTGTTACATTGGTAATGATGCTTCATGATGCATCATATGTTGTATGCTGCAATGAATATGCACATGGTATGGTGCAAATGGTGCATATGTATGGTGCAAATGGTGCATATGTATGGTGTAGTAGCTTTTATAATTCGAGCAAGACTAAGTGAACCACGCACACACAACTCAAGAACTAACTTATGATTTGCAAGGCTTGGATACCGTGGTTGTGAAAGACACTCAAGGAGTAGCGTTACATTCATGACTCGACCACAATTAAGGAATTCATAACAAAACGATTGACAAGGAATGTGGGAAATATACCACGTTACCTTGACCTTTCGAAAGCTTGTTCATATACTACTCAACTTGATTGTATCTTCATCAGGAGAAAAACAACTAACTATATGTCTCTAGTGATGCGTCACTTAACCTTCGCTTTGATCTGGCAAGAGGAACTGATATCCTTCTCAATCACTTTTAGTGGAGTTGAAGTCACACTCTTCTTAGATTAACTCAATCTGGTGGTGGAGGTTGGATCCTCTTGAAGATGTAATCTTAATTTATCGTCTTCTTGTTGACACGACTCGTTGTAACCAAGGTTGATGGTTGAACACTACCATTACTTGAGTGCTCGCCTTCCGCCTTAAAGTTTTGAACCAGGATGTCGAAGCGTACTTCACACAATCCTCATGGGAAGACGAGATGCAAGTCGAGTAATTGCGACCTGTGTTAAACATCACAAGATGTGATGTGGCAAGTCACATAAATCAAACACTAGTATGTCTATCCAAGGGAAAAGGACATCAAATGAGTTAAACACTCTACTCAACTTGGTAATTAGTTGAGTCCTAACTTTTGGTTGGCTACGACACTCTTCGAGTTGAAATTGAGAACCGAGTGCCTACCAAAAACCAAAAGGTTCAAACTGGCCAGACAATTGTGACAAATGACCAGTCTGGACGCAAACTCGATTTTGATCCAGTTAATGGCAAAATCAGATCTTGAGGTGAATAACAAAGCTAAAGTACACTTTAGTACCTTTCTAAAAAGTATAGTTTGCCTCTAGATCATCTCTGGTTTGCATGTTATGCTATTTTAAAGTCAGCAGAATTTTCTGCACTTTCAGCAGAACCTGCTTAAAATGTAGCAGTTCTGATCTAAAGTTTTTCAGGCTGTTCTTATGGAAATATGGAAATATTCTCATTAACAAAGTTGTAGCAAATGTAATAAGATTTTCAGAATGTACTTACTTGTATTTATATCAGTCCGGTTTTAAAAGATATGAAGTTTTGAATTTGGGTAAAATTTCAGCATTCAGAATTTGAATTCAGTTCAGATTGACCACTCTGCATTCAAACTCGATTTGGAATAGGTTAATGACCGATTAAGGTATGGAGCCAATTGCAAAAATTGTAGCGGACTTTCTAAACTTTCCAACGGTTACTCGCGCAACACCATTGGATCAGGGAGGGGAACGACGGCGCTCGCTAGGAGCGGCCAGGGCGAGCGGCGGTTGGCGCTGGCGCGGCAGGGAGGAGCTGGGGAGGCGAGCACGAGCGGCAGGGAGGGGGCGCGCGTAGGGCACGGGCGCGGAGCGACACCGCAGCGGCCAGGAGGTGGCGAGGTGCCGTGGGGGGCGGTGGAGCCCGACCGGTGTTGAGCGTCGAAGGGAGCTGAGCTCGAGCTTGCAAAGGAGAGAACGAACGGAGTTTGGCTTGCCTTGGGTTCATGGTACGAAGATAAGGGCCGATGTTTTCATCGTGGTGGCACATGCAGCACGTCTGCGTGGAGGCAGGGGAGGAAAGAGAGGGCATGCCGACCTGACATATGGGACCCACAAAGCCTCCCTTCCAATTTCAAATAGAACTATCAAACATGCTTCAAAAATATTCAACTTTGGCCCAATGAATAAATAAAATGTGAGAATTTTATGGTGCAATCAGATTTCAGAACTGAGCAAGTTGAATTTTGAACTCAGCTTTGAATTTGAATTCAAGCGGTGATACTTGACTCAATGAAATAAATAGTAGATTAGGTTCAAAAATTCTGAAACTTTGAAGTTAACCTTTTTGAACCATAAGGTATCTCAGGAAAAATTTGGAGTTGATTTGGACAAGGTTAAGTACAAAGTTTAAATTTGAAGTCGACTTTGATTAAACTCCCAGTACGTGTCCAATAAATGGAAAACGTGCTTCAAAAATTTTTGAAACTTTACCGAGAGTCAATTTGGAATATTAGAAGGTCATGGAAAAATTTACAGCCGTAGATTTGAATTTTTTTGAATGTCCCATTTTAGAGTTGGAATAATTCCTTTTTCTCTCTCCATTTTGTTTTCTTTTCTCCTTTAATTGTTCATTGAAAATGTGAATACTTGGAAATTAAGGATTTTACACCTTAAGTTCTTATATACATTAGCAACCATGTTCTAAATGTAAAATTTTAACAAATTCCTATTTCTAGTGAACATTGGTTAACTCATATGGTTCATGTGAGTTTGGATTTCCAAGTACATTTTCAAAATTTTTAAGTTCGCATTTTTGCGTTTTTTGTTATTCCGAAAAGCGGGCTTTTATAGTGACAACAAGTTACAAATGCAATGTTGCATTATTTGTGGTTATAGTGTCCTAATGCAGCGCTTACTGATCCGTGGTAATAGATTTCTAAATGCAACATTTAGAAATTATGGAGTGTGAGACCTATGTGTGCTGAATACATTGGCTTTGAGAATAAAAGTTTTGAATGCTGCTATAACATCTTTTTAGCAACATCCGACTCTAGCTCCGAGCTTCTGCAAGGTTCGACTTTCTTTGTCTAGATCCGACATGTTTTTGGGTAGCTCCGGTGAGCTTTGTCTTTAGCTTCGACATTACTTTGATAGCTCTGACATGTCTTTGATAGATCCGGCATGTCTTTGTTAAGCTCCGATATGTTTTGCTAGGTCCGACTTATGTTGGTTAGCTCCGACATGTTTTTCTAGCTCCGACTTTTGGGATGACTAGTTCCGAGTGGCTTTGGTTAGCTCCAGCACTAGGTCCGACTAGCTTTGGTTAGCTCTGGCACTAGGTCCGACTAGCTTTGGTAAGTTCGGGCGCTAGGTTGTACTAGCTTTTGTAAGCTCCAGCTCAAGCTCCGGTTAGCTTTGGAAAGGTTCGGTGCTTGATCGTAATGTTTCAAATTTTAATGTGAAATGTTTCAAACTTGCTTTACACTTATGGAAAGATTGTTTAGTATTCATTTGCTAAGTTTTTGGTGCGTTTTGGTTGATATGGCTGATATCGTTTTGATATGCTTTGCAACATGCTTATGTGAGGTACTCACGTAAGGTGTTGTGTTCGGAACTGACTTGAGTCAAGTCGCAAACTTGGGCTCGTACGGATTGGTTGTTTATTCATGTGCAGCTGTTGCTTGAGTTCAAGACATGGCTGGTGATGGGATCCTTTGGACTAGTCTCAGTTAGGAGATGAGGTTCCAACAACCAAATTCAGGAGGAATTGTGGTTGAGCGGGTCAGGAGGTTGCGCAGGATGGTTGAATCAAGGGCAGTGCATATGAAGGTTATTGGACATCGAAAGAAGGTGTTTGCACGTATGCATGCGGTGAATGACGTGGCAACATGGTTCCTAAGACGGGCTATGGAAGGAAAGATCTGGTTGGATGGATCGGATCGTATCGGTTGATGACTTTGGCTGCGACAGAGTCGGTTATGGCTCAGTATGGAAAGTATCAAGTTGGTTATGATAGGATTTCGTGTGGGTCACGAATTTGAGTTGTTCTAGGAATGTAGGCTACGTTCATAAGGTTTTTGGAAGTCTTAAGATTGTTTCTATCTGCGTATAGAAGAGTCCTAAGCAGTTATGGAAAGATTCGATTCGTGAACGGAGTAGGATTAGGGTCCTGATTTGAGTTGAGTTTCGAGCTGGTTATACAAGCAAGGGAGGTCAGAGCTCGTGATAGACGACTTTGGAGCTGTTCCTTTTGTGTTCTATTGAATAAAATTCGTAGTTTGAAGAAACTTTTGTGCCTTGTTCGTCCGATTTGTTCCAGACAAGATTTACTAGTCGAGTTTCTGGACAGCACTACCTTTTGTTGGTGGTTTTACCATAACTCGAGTTCTACAAATCCAATTGACGTGATTCTTTTTTTGTTTCTTCACAACTTTATTATATATCATCTGTAAAAATTTCACGGTCATTGGATTTGTGGTTTCTAATCTACACGAGTTTCTTTGCAGCATTCCAGAACTGTTTTTCTCGGGTATGACAGATTGACCTTTGTTCGATCTTTCGATCATAACTTGAGTTTATCTCGATGGATTTGAGTGATTCTTCTTGTGTTTTGTTCGTTACTTGATTCTCTTTGATATATATCACTTTTGTTACGGTGAAACACGTTTATATTTGTTTCACACACGATTTCTCTAACAGATCGTTTTTCTGCCCAAGGGGTGGGGATTTAATTGCTTCCGCTACGTAAGATTTTTTTTAAATCTACCATTCAACCCCCTCTGGTAGCTTTTCACGTGCTCTTCGATCCTACAATTGGTATCAGAGCCACAGTGCTCTAATCATTTTAATTTGCACGTGTTTTTAACAAATCATCATAGAGAAATACTCCGTCAAACCTTGTGTGTTTGCTGGTATTGATTTTCAGGTTTGGAAGGCACACATGGGGGCTTTCATCCAGTCGCAAGGCTTCGCAATATGGGAGAAGGTGTACAAGCCTTACGAAGTGCCACCTAACGATCAACTTACGACTACAAACCTACGGGACATCGACCACAACAACAAAGCCCGAAACTTGATCATCCAAGGACTCACTCAGAGCGACTTCGACCGCGTTGCACATCTTCGATCAGCATACGATGTATGGAGAGCACTCTGTGACTATCACGAAGGATCCAACACGATCAAGGAGGTAAGGCAAGACATGTTTAAGAAAGAATACATGCGCTACAAGATGCAACCCGGTGAGTCCATTGATGATCTCTTTGCTCGCTTTAACAAAATTCTCAGTAACTTGCGTAGTGTCAACGTTAATTTTTCTGATGCTGAAAATGCTAGGCAACTTCTTAATGCATTAAGCATGTCAATCTGGGAGATGAAATTACATCTATTTGTGAATCTACTGTCATGAGTACACTTACTTTAGATGTGCTTTACGCTAAACTCAAAACTCATGAAATTGACATCTTATCACGTAAGAACCCAAATAAGTCTATTGCATTTGTCTCACAACGTGATATGCCTAGCTCCGGCCAAGCATCATCTTGCAATACTCTTGCTTTGTTGTCCTCACTAACCCTGGAGCAGATCGTGGAATTTCCAGGGGGGGAGATAGCACTTCTCTCTACTAGGTTCTCAAAAGCATTGCAAAATGTGAGAACTAGAAGGAGAGGAAGATCCGAACCTCAATGATGCTTCGAATGTGGTAAGACAGGACACTTTCGTACAGAATGCCCTAATCTTTCAGGTTCTACTTCCCGAGAAGAAAAACAATCAAGGACGAAGCACTCCTCAACAAATGATACGAAGAAGAAGAAGGGCTTTACAGGTCGCCAACTGGTGAACAGTTTTATCTTCGCACTCTAGGAACTTGGCTCACGCGACGTGGACATTGGAAGTGACGAAGATGAATATGATTTGGCCAACTTATGCTTCATGGCGGGCAAAACAAGATCAAGATCAAGTCAGGAGAATGCAGAAAATAACAGTGACGACGATGAGGTATGTTCTACCTGTAATGAAATGTGTGATGCAATTTCTCGTGCAACTATTATTGTTAAGAAAAAAGGACAAAAAGCTTAGTGATAATGCTGCTAAAATTGAATCACTAGATTCTGAAATCAACCATTTGAAAACCTTGATTCCTAGTGATGATTCTTGTCCCTCGTGTGATTTAATCTATGAACAATCGTCCACATTAAGAACTACACATTCCTCTACCCTAGATAGACTTGAACTTGAAATTGAAAAGAACAAAAAACTTGTTGCACTTGACATTGGAAACTTAAAAGAGGCTTCTTGTTCTACAATTGATGTGCATTGTTCTAGTTGTGATTATCTTGAAAAGAAACTAAAAGATGCTATCGATGAAATTTCAATATTGAATAATGCTTTATGTTCTCATGAAGTTAAATATTATTCCAATTGCAAATTAAAAGGAAAAACTTCATGTGAAAATTGCCTTGATCTGTCCAATAAACTTGATAACATGCATAGAACATTAGATCGGTTTTGTAATGGGAATAAGAACCTAAACTTGCTGTTGAACTCTTCCAAGTCTTGCAATAATAAAACTGGTTTAGGTTTTGATTCTCATGCTCATGCTAAGACACATCCACCTAAAATTGTAAAGTCATTAGGAAGTGGTTTGATTCAAGCAGTTCCTAAACAAAAAGAACTTGTTTTAAATTCTACAGTAATGTTGTCTCATTCGGTTTCAAATAAAAATATTGCTTGCTCATCTAGACATGAACACAAAGTTAAATTTCATTGTACCTACTGTGGTAGAGATGGTCATGTCATAGATTTCTATTATAGACTATCTAAACAACAGAAAAGGGAAAGAATGATTGCTAGAGCTCATAACTTTTGTGCAAAATTTGCTGCACATATTAAACCGAATGCCAGGAACATGCAACCTGCTGTTATGAGTCAAAAACATTCAAAGTTTACCTCCGGACCTTCTGTTTTTGCCTCCGGAGCTACTGATTTTTGAGCTACACAAGTAACACCTTATAGGTCAGTAGTTAAGAATAAAAAACCTCAAACTTTGACTCATAAACCTGCTGTTTTATCTCAGCTTTCGCATGTTTTTCCTGCTGCACGTCGTGTGACTCAGTACTGGATACCTAAATGCCTTTTGACGAACCCCAGTATTGAGTCATCGACATATTGTGCTTCTATGTAGGTTACATGCTTGAGGGAGGAGAACATTTGGATTGTGGATTCAGGTTGCTCACGCCACATGACCGGTAACAAAGATTGGTTCTCCTCCCTCTCTTTTGTGTCACGTGTAGAGAATGTTACTTTTGCCGATAATTCCTCAACTCCTATAATTGCTAAGGGTTCGGTTATAGTAAATGATCACTACACTTTGAAGGATGTGGCACTTGTCAAAAATTTGAAATACAACTTGCTTTCTGTTTCACAATTGCTAGATAAAAATCTGGAAATTATTTTCAATAAAAACTGCTGCAAAGTGGTAGGTTCAAATAGTGAGCTTATTTTTAACATGTCTCGGTTTGAAAGAATTTTTAAAGCTGATTTTGATATGTCTTCCTCTAAGCATAGGTGTCTAGTTGCTAATGATTCAAAGGACTTATATTTTTGGCATCGTAGACTTGGTCACGTAGGCTTTATCACCTAACGCGTGTTACTGCTCTTGATCGCATATGTGGGCTGTCTAAGCTTAAAGGGGACAAAGAAATTGTGTGCTCTTCTTGTAGACATGCTAAGATGGTTGCAGGTTCACATACTCTTCTCACAATAATCACGACAACTGAACCGGGTCAACTTTTGCACCTTGACACCATAGGACCTTCATGTGTTCAAACCTTCAGAGGTAAATGGTATGTTCTTGTTATGTTGATGATTAATCTAGATACTCTTGGGTTTACTTTATGGCATCTAAGAATGAAGCTTTTAGTCACTTTAGAACTTTATTTCTTAGACTATCAATTGATCACTCAAGATCTTTAAAAGCAATTAGAAGTGATAACGGAACTGAATTTAAAAATCAATCTTTTGATCACTTTTGTGCTGAAAATGGAATAGATCATAAATTTTCATCACCATATGTACCTCAACGAAATGGTGTTGTAGAAAGAAAGAACAGAACCTTAGTTGAGATGACTAGGACTATGCTTGATGAATATCAAACTCCTAGGAAATTTTAGGCTGATGCGATTGCAACCGCTTGTTATATCTCAAATCGTGTTTTCTTGCGCGCTAAGCTATGTAAAACACCATATGAGCTCCGGTTTGGACATAGGACTAGTGTTACACACTTTCGGGTCTTTGGTTGCAAATGCTTTGCTATGAAACATGGTAATCTTGATAAATTTATACCTAGATCCATTGATGGCATGTTTCTTTGTTATCCATCTCATACTAGAGGCTACCGTGTGCTTTTACTTGACACTAACAAAATTGTGGAGACTTGTGAAGTGTCTTTTGATGAAGCTAGCCCAGGTAATAGCTCAAACATTGCAGGACTAGATCCATATCCGCAGGGGGAGAGCATTTTCATTGAAGATGAGAAAGAGGTGGAGCTGCTGCCCGAAAATTCAGCAGCTAATGACATTGTTCGAGTTCCTGATTTTGATTCACAACCAGCACCGACGACCACCATCGCTGGTCCAGATCCTTCTCAAGTCACAATCTCATCGATTTGTGATGAACATGAAGAAGCTTGTGAAGTTTCCACTCCCATCCGGATTCACAAAATTCATCCTCCACAACAGATTATTGGAAGCTTGCACGAATGAGTTACACGGTCAAGGTTTTGCGATCCAAAGTCTCATGCTCATTCTGCTTTTGTTGCTTCTTTTGAACCCAAAGATATATCACACGCACTCACTAATGAATCTTGGATTATTTCCATGCAAGAAGAGTTAGAAAATTTTGAAAGAAATAATGTTTGGAAACTTGTACCTCCTCCTCAAGGTCACAATTTAATTGGAACTAAATGGGTGTTTAAGAATAAACAAAGTGAGGATGGGGTTGTGGTTAGGAATAAGGCTAGGTTGGTTGCTCAAGGTTTCACTCAAGTTGAAGGTCTATATTTTGATGAAACTTTTGCTCCTGTTGCTAGATTAGAAGCCATAAGAATTTTGTTAGCTTTTGCTGCATCTAAAGGTTTTAAGCTATATAAAATGGATGTTAAAAGTGCTTTTCTTAATGGCTACATATATGAGGAGGTTTTGTCAAACAACCACCGGGTTTTGAAAATTCAGATTTTTCCTAATCATGTTTACAAACTGTCCAAAGCCTTGTACGGTCTCAAACAAGCCTCTAGAGCATGGTATGATAGGTTAAAAACATTCTTACATGATAAGGGGTTTACAATGGGAAAGGTTGATAAAACTCTTTTTGTGCTTAAGAATGGCAATGACTCATTATTTGTTCAAGTGTATGCGGATGATATTATCTTTGGTTGTGCTTCTCGTGATCTTGTGTCTAAGTTTTCAGCTATGATGAGTTCAGAATTTGAGATGAGTATGATGGGAGAACTCACGTACTTTTTGGGGCTGCAAATCAAGAAACCAAGGAGGGTACCTTTCTGCATCAAACGAAGCATACAAAAGACCTCATAAGGCACTTCAACATGGACAAAAGCAAGCCTCTTCGGACACCAATGGGAACAACAACAACACTTGAACTTGATGAAGATGGTGAACCCGTGGATCGAAAAGAATATAGAAGCATGATCGGATCACTTTTGAACCTCACGGCATCAAGACCGGACATACAATTTAGCGTATGTCTTTGTGCACGGCTTCAAGCCTCCCCACGTGCTTCACATCGTCAAGCCGTCAACAGGATTCTCAGGTACTTACATGGAACTCAAGAATTTGGCATTTTTCTTCCTTCTTCCACAACCGTTACTTTGAAAGCTTTTTCTGATACTGATTTTGGAGGTCGTAGGATTGATAGGAAAAGTACTTCTAGTGCTTGTCATTTTATTGGTAATTCCCTTGTTGCTTGGTCCTCTAGAAAACAAAATTCAGTTGCACAATCCACAGCCGAATCTGAATATGTAGTTGTTGCTGGTGCTTGCTCACAAATTCTTTGTACTGTTCAAACACTTAAGGACTATGAGGTTGATCTAGATAGTGTTCCACTATTTTGTGATAACACTAGTGCCATTTGCATTCCTAAAAACCCTGTGCAACATTCTAGAACTAAGCACATTGATATTAGGTATCACTTTCTCCGTTATAATGTTGAAAAAGGAAACATCGTGCTTCACCATGTAGATATCGAACAACAATTGGCTGACATTTTTTACAAAAACTTTGGATTTCACTCGTTTTTGCTATATTCGTAGTGAAATAGGGATTATGCATCCTCATGGCTTAAATTGAGGGGGAGTTTTCAAACTTGAGAAGTCTATGTGTGAATCTAAAATTAAAATAATATGAGCATAGTGTTTCATACATATATGACTTTGTGATTCGTTTTACATGCTGAAAGTTCTTACTACATTACTCGTGTTATATATTTTGTAGTTTTTTCCATGTCTAGTAATTGGAATAATTACTTACACTAAATATGGTCATGGTCGAACTTTCTTGCTGTTTTGAACTTGTTGCATGCTCACAAGTGCTTTTAATCATAAAGAATTAATCAAGTAATCAACTCACTTGTTGAATTTTTTATGAACAAATATAAGTTGAGAAAAGATCAAGAGAATATGCATGCATTGCACTTTTTCTTTTGAGATGGCTTATCATTGCACTTAGATATGAATTTGGAAGAAGTTGCGTATGACAAAAACCATGTCCTTAAGCTTCTAATTGTCAAATGACATAGGCGTGGCTTGGTTGGTTAGAATAAGGCAGATGCGCATATAATCTCTTACAAATATCATATGATCTAAATTTGTGCCTTGAAAAATAATAAAATGCAGCAACAAGTGTCATTCTTTCAGGTATTGAAATAGTTAAGCTTGTGAGATCATGACTTGCTTAAATTGAAAATTACATTTGATCTCTAGCATGGCTTACACTACTTTATGTATTTCATTGTTGTGATAGTGTAAGTTACTCGATAGTATGACTTGGATGAGCTTTGTTTTATATGTATATGTTATAATATGCTCATAACAATTAAAATTTCTCTTTTGAACCTTGCTGAATATATTGTCAAAGGGGGAGAGATAATATGGTAAATTATGCAAGAGGGGGAAATATGTATAGGGGGAGAAATTTATTTCTATCTCATTTTATTTTCAAAAAGGCGGAAAATTGTTCTCAAAACTTTTCATGCCAAATTGTTCTCAAAACTTTTCATGCCAATGTTTGGATTGTAAATGGTGTTGCCAATGCATTCATCAAGGGGGAGATTGTGAGACCTATGTGTGTTAAATACATTGGCTTTGACAATAAAAGTTTTGAATGTTGCCAAAACATCTTTTTAGCAAGGTCCGACTCTAGCTCCGAGCTTCTGCAAGGTTCGACTTTGTTTGTCTAGATCCGACATGTTTTTGGGTAGCTCCGGTGAGCTTTGTCTTTAGCTCCAACATGTCTTTGATAGCTCGGCATGTCTTTGTTAAGCTCCGATATGTTTTGCTAGGTCCGACTTATGTTAATTAGCTCCGACATGTTTTTCTAGCTCTGACTTTTGGGATGACTAGTTCCGACTGGCTTTGGTTAGCTCCGGCACTAGGTCCGACTAGCTTTGGTTAGCTCCAGCACTAGGTCCGACTAGCTTTGGTAAGTTCCAGCGCTAGGTTGTACTAGATTTTGTAAGCTCTGGCTCAAGCTTCGGTTAGCTTTGTCAAGGTTCAGAGATTGATCGTAATGTTCCAAATTTTAATGTGAAATGTTTCGAGCTTGCTTTACACTTATGGAAAGATTTCTTAGTATTCATTTGCTATGTTTTTGGTGCATTTTTGTTGATATGGCTGATATCATTTTGATATGCTTTGCAACATGCTTATGTGCGGTGCTCACGAAAGGTGTTGTGTTCAGAACTGACTTGAGTCAAGTCGCAGACTTAGGCTTGTCCGTATTGGTTGTTTATTCATGTGCAGGTGTTGCTTGAGTTCAAGACATGGCTGGTGGCGGGACCCTTTGGACTAGTCTCAGGGAGGAGATGAGGTTCCAACAACCAAATTCAGGAGGAATTGTGGTTGAGCGGGTCAGGAGGTCGCGTAGGATGATTGAATCATGGGCAGTGCATATGAGGGTTATTGGATGTCGAAGGAAGGTGTTTGCACGTATGCATGAGGTACATGACATGGCAACATGGTTCCGAAGACGGGCTATGGAAGGAAATATCTGGTTGGAAGCATCGGATCGTATTGGTTGATGACTTTGGCTGCGGCGGAGTCAGTTATGGCTCGGTTTGGAAAGTATCGAGTTGGTTATGATAGGATTTCGAGTGGGTCACGAATTTGAGTTGTTTTAGAAATGTAGGATACGTTTCTAAGGTGTTTGGAAGTCTTAAGATTGCTTCTATCTGCGTATAAAAGAGTCCTAAGCAGTTATGGAAAGTTTTGATTCGTGACTGGAGTAGAATTAGGGTCCTAATTTGAGTTGAGTTGGCTTTCGAGCTGGTTATATAAGCAAGGGAGGCCAAAGCTCGTGATAGACGAATTTGTGGCTGTTCCTATTGTTTTCTATTGAATAAAATTCGTAGTTTGAAGGAACTTTTTTGCCTTGTTCGTCCGACTTATTCCAGACAAGTTTTACTCGTCGAGTTTCTGGACAGCACTACCTTTCGTCGGTGATTTTATCATAACTCGATTTTTACAGATCCAATTGACGTTATTCTTTTTGGGTTGTCTTCACAACTTGATTATCTATCATCTGTCACAATTTCACGGTCATTGGATTTGTGGTTTCTGATCTACACGAGTTTCTTTCCAGCATTCTAGAACTGTTTTTCTCGGGTAGGACAGATTGACCGTTGTTCGATCTTTTGATCATAACTTGAGTTTATCTCAACGGATTTGAGTGATTCTTCTTGTGTTTTCTTCATGACTTGATTCTCTCTGATATATATCACTTTTTTCACTGTGAAACACGTTTATATTAGTTTCACACACGATTTCTCTAACAGATCATTTTTCTGCCGAAGGGGTTGGGATTTAATTGTTTCCCCTACGTAAGATTTTTTTAAAATCTACCATTCACCCCCCTCTGGTATCTTTTCACGTGCTCTTCGATCCTACATGGACATATAGTGAAAACGCAACATTTTTGGATTCATGATAATTTATTTGCAATGCACCATTTCAAAATTTGTGGCGACATAGTGAAAATGTAACATTTCCTCATCTGTTGCAATAGACTTTTAATGCAACATTGCATGTTTTGGGGCGATAGAGTGAAAACGCAACATTTTCATTTTCGCTACAAAAGGTTTCTAATGCAATGTTACATGATTTGTGACAATTGAGAAAATGCAAAATCTTTGATTTGTGGCAATATATTTCTAATTTAACGTTTTATAATTCGTTGCAATTTCTTGTAATACAACAGCTTGTGATTCATGGTAATCGATTCCTATTGCAACATTTTATCATTCATGACAATAAATTCTTAATGCCACATTTAATGATTAGTAGCGACAGAATCCTAATGCAACGTGTAAAGATTCATAGTGAAAATAAAAATAACTGTCGGCCCCAAAAAGAAAAAACAAGGAGCTCTCTACTGTGTGTCAGAATCAACTAATTCGCAGATGACATCAAGGTAAAATATCATACATTAAATATGCAAAATTTAACAATAAACATCCATTACATAAAAGAATCATAGGTCTAAAATAAAAGATACAACCTATTGGGACTGAGTAACAAATAATTTGACTAGTTTTTGTAATTTTTTATATTTTCATTATCCAACCTGAACGTGTGGCACCGAGTCAGATATATAACCTGCAAAGAAAACAAGAACCGATTAGTCTAGACTCAGGGGGATAATCTACCTGTAACTCAAGCACTTGACTTACGTTCTCAGACGATAAACTTAGTCCACCAAACTTCTTGTCACATTCAGCCTATAGAGAGAACACCTGGAGTCAATGTTCATCAGTAGACGGGTACTAAAAAAGTAAGCACATTGCATAGTTTTAAACTAAAGGAACCTAGGAAAGATGTTGGTACGATAACACAAGTAAATTGTATTAGCTAACTTGAAATATGCAGAAACTCTTCATAATAAGGCTTTCTCATTCTGATTTAATCAAGCATTTATCATTGACTTATAGGTGACAAAGAAGTCGTGATTGGTACATATCTTGTCAGCTGAAATACACAACTATTATGTACCTAGTTAGGCACAAGAAATCAGGAAGTAAACATTGCTATCCATGTTTTCAAATGAACGCATCCAGGTATGCACTACAGGAATCCGTTGATTTGTGACGGCTGTAGCCGTCACAAAAAAGCACCAAACCGTCACAGATTTCTGACGGTTTTTATTATCTGCGATAGTTTTTGACCATCGCCATAGTTTTGTAATAAATAACCTTATTTGCGTCGGCCGCTGTTGCTAATTAATTAAATTGCGATGATGGTCCGCGACCGTCGCAAATAAGGGCCCGGGCCCGGCGGATGGGTTGGGCCCCTTTATTTGCTACGGCTATCAGAGTCATCACAATTTAAGGCCTTATTTACGACGATGTTCTCTTGCTGTGGAAAATTATTATGATTAATTTGCGATGGCCAGAGCAGCCATCGCAAATGGTAGATGTCTTATCTGCGACGGTACTACATAAAAACCGTAGCAAATAAGGTTTTTCATTTAAAAAAACAGAAAATGCTACCTTGCTCGATGGCCAGAAACACAGAACATCACATATAACATATATGCACACAACAGCATGACATATAGCATCCGTACAACACAAACAACATATACATAGCACAACGTGCTCGCATGACAACGCAAAGTCAAAAAACAAACAAAAGGGCTGATACACTAGCCCCTTGAAAGCATCTAGGCCCCATGAGGTACGGTTTCGGTGATTAATGACAACCATTCGATATTACTAATGAATTTGTGAATGCAAGGTCTCAATGACACTCAATCAAATGAAATCAAAATTACATTGAAGACCCATATAAAATCAACGAATGAGATCAAATCAAAACATATGATGACAAGAAGTGAAAGCTCTAACTTGATATCATTCCATACTTGAAGACAATCAAAACAACACTTCAAACAAATGTCAAAGAGGTCACAAGTTCAAAATTCCAAAAGAACAACTCGAAGTCAACAAGTTGAACACACCGGATCATCCGATGGTCTTGGAGTTGACTGCGTCGGTCAAGTTTGTTCAACTGAAGAAGAAGACCTCAGACAAATGCACTCACCGGATCATCCGATGTGAGTGGCTCAGTGCATCGGTCCATCATCACAGATTGCAATACCATTGGACCAAGAGAAGCACCGGATCATCCGATGTACAGACTTACACACATCGGTCAATCACTCCAGTAAGCCTCAAGATCAAGCAAAATTCTGGAGGAAGAGCCACCGGATCATCCGATGAGTAGAGAGATCAACATCGGTCTAACAACAGTCATATCTGACACAGTGACATCAGCTAATTTGGCTTTGACCGATGATAACTGAAGGGGAGACATCGGATCATCCGGTGTTCGCAGACAAGTGATGTCAGCCTACTTTTCCAACGGCTATCTCGTGGAGGCTGGCTATTTATACCCCTTCAACCTGTCAAATCGACAAGACTTGAAGCCCAGACATACTCTACACATCCTAGAGCATTCAAGCAAGAGAGCTACCACTTTCACATCATTTACTCATCATTTGCACAACAAGAGATAGGCTAGAATTAGCTAGAGATAGTGCTTGGGTGCCTCCACTCTAGGTGATTGGAGTCTCTAGCGTAGTGAGAGCCATAAGGGAGTGTCCCTTGGTGTGTGTAACTTCCGGAGCTTGCCAAGTGGATTGTGGAAGCCCGGAGGATCCCAAAGTGTACAAGGTTTGAGCTCCACCTTGCCAAGGTTGGCGAACGGAGAAGAATAGTGAAGAAGCCCCTGGTCTCGGTGACTTGGGAGTGGCAAAACCCTTCGGTGGGTGCCACAACGTGGACGTAGGAAGATCCTTGTGATCTTACCGAACCACGGGATAAACTCCGTGTCCCTTCGAGCGTTTGCATCCCTCTCCCTTTTACTCTTATGCAATCTTCATTCCGCAACTTTAATTTACATTGATTGCATAGTTTAATTGCATAGGGAATTGGGCTTTAAGTTGTAAGTGTTTAAATTGTCTTAAAATTTGAAAGAAAGCCCAATTCACCCCCCCTCTTGGGCGTTTCGATCCTTACAATTGGTATCAGAGCCTTGTTGCTCATTGGATCATTCTAGCTTCACCGCTAGAGAGCTTAAATGGCCAAGAATGGGGGTTCGGTTCCTATCTTCGAGGGCAAGAATTTTGCCTATTGGAAAGCACGCATGCGTGCCTACCTAGAGGCCATTGCTCCCGAAGTGTGGGAAGCGACCCATGCGGGATTTGGAGATCTTAACTATGTTGGGGATCAACTAAAATGGGATGCTAAGGCTAGAAATGCCATCTATGAATGCATTAGTCAAGATGTATTTGCAAGAATAGCTAGTAAAGAAAAGGCTTGTGAAATTTGGGCATGCTTAATTGAAATTCATGAGGGTTCCTCACGTGTTAAAGAACTCAAATATCACTTGCTAAAATCCAAGTATGATGAATTCAAAATGCTTCCTCATGAGAATGTTAACCAAATGTTTTCACGCTTAAATGTTCTTATTGAGGAGATTAATGCTCTTGACATTGCATCTCTTGGCAAGGGACTTATCAACCGAAAGATCCTCATGCTCCTTCCCAAGCCTAAGTACAACATCATCAACTCCATGCTCCAAAAGGAATCACTTGACAACATTGAAGTTTCGGAGCTCATTGGAGAAATACACGCTCATGAGATGAGCGTACTTGGAATGATGGAGGAGTCATCATCAAAAACTATTGCTCTCAAGGCTTCAACCAAGAAGACCACTCCCAAGAAAAAGAAAGTGGTTGAGCCTAGCTCAAGCGAAGAAGAGCAAGCAACAAGCGAAGATGACGATGATGAGCTTGCATTGATGATGAGAAAATTCTCACGTCTAAACTCCAAAATCGCAAAGAAGGGATACTCCTTTGATCCAAAGAAGAAAGCCTTCCTCCCAAGAAAAGATGAAAACAAAACATGCTACAATTGTGGTGATCAAGGCCACATCTCATATGATTGTCCAAGACCCGACAAGAGGAAGGACAACCACAAAGGAGAGTATAGAAAGCTAGAAGAAAGTGATGAAGATGAAGAAGAGGTCAAACCCAAGCGCGCCTTTGGAAAGAAGAAATTTGACAAGGGCAAGAAAACCAAGCTCTTTCCAAAGAAGAGAAGAGGGCCTCAAAAAGTCTTTATGTGCGAGTCAAATGAGTGGATTACGGATGAAGAGTCAAGCGATGAAGAGAGTGAAGATGAAGAAAACTTGGCGGGCCTTGCCGTCGTCAACAAAGACAACTCACCTCTTCATCCACCTCCTATGTGCCTCATGGCTAAAGGTAACTCTAAGGTATGTGATGATTCTAGCGATGATGATAATGAGCTCTCCCCCGATGAACTAGCATCAATGATTAATGAATATCATGCCATCATAAAAAGGGAAAAGAGCAAGGTCAAAGCACTTGAACAAGCTTGTGCTAAACTTGAAAGTGCGAAGCTCGACTTGCATGACAAGTATGTAACCATACTTCAAGAGCATGACACGCTCAAAACACATGTCAAGCAAGTCGAGGAGGAAAATGCTCAAATCAAGCTTGATCATCATGAGCTTGACTTAGCAAACCAAGCACTCTTGGGAAAGCACAATGACTTGGTTCAAAAACATGAAGTGCTTAACCTTGCTTATGAGAAAATGGAACTAAAAATGAAGAACATGAAAAAGGAAACCCTTGATGGCAAAGTATCAACTTTTTCACATGCCTCTAATACTTTGGATAAGTCTTTGCCTTTGAAAGCAAGCCTTAGGGAGAAGGAATTGATGGACGAAATTGAAAGTCTCCGCACTAGTGTGGTGAGACTCTCCAAGGGAGAGGGCAAGCACAAGGAAATCCTCTACCAACAAGCCAAAGGCTTCAACAAGAGAGGACTTGGCTCCTTCCCGGTGCTCAACAAAGGAAAGGTGCCCTCACCGGAGCTTAGGACGAGCTTCATCAAAGAAGTTGGATCCTATTGCCAACATTGTGAGGTCACCGGACACCATACGAGGGAGTGTCCTCTTCCCAACCGTCCTTCTCCCAAATTGCCTCCTAACTACAAATCTACTTTCCATGATTATCACTATCTCTTAAGCAAAGTAGGTGGCAATGTGAAGGCAAGGTTCATCGGCAAAGATATTAAGGGCATGAAGGGGAAGCTCCCCAAGCAACTTTGGGTCCCAAAATCACTTGTATCACACATACAAGGACCTAAGTTAGCTTGGGTGCCTAAACTCAAAAACTAACTTCATGTGTGTAGGTGAACTACAAAGCCGGAGGAAAACATTGGGTACTCGATAGCGGGTGCACTCAACATATGACCGGCAATGATGGTATGTTCACTACCATAGAGAACCCCGATAATCATGAACAAGTCACCTTTGGTGACAACTCAAAGGGGAAGGTAATTGGTTTAGGTAAAATTGCTATTTCGCATGATTTGTCCATTTCTAATGTACTATATGTTAAGTCACTTAGTTTCAATTTACTTTCCATTGCACAACTATGTGATCTTGGACTAACGTGCACCTTTGACAAGAATGGTGTTGTAGTAACTAGTGAATCAAGCAAAGAACTAATCTTCAAAGGATTTCGGCATGGACTTCTTTACTTGGTGGACTTCTCCAACAAGGATGCTAGCTTAACCACTTGTCTTTTCACTAAGACAAGCTTGGGTTGGCTATGGCATCGACGCATTGCTCACATTGGGATGAGCAAGCTTAAGAAGTCGTTCAAGCTTGGGATGGTGACCGGCGTGAAGGATGTCACGTTTGAGAAGAACAAGCTTTGTAGTGCTTGTCAAGCCGGGAAGCAAGTTGCTTCACACCACCCAATGAAGACAATGGTGTCAACCTCCAAGCCGCTTGAACTACTCCACATGGACCTCTTCGGACCATCCACATATCAAAGTCTTGGTGGTAACTTCTATTGTCTTGTTATCGTTGATGATTATTCTCGATATGCTTGGACTTTGTTTTTAGGCGACAAGGGTGAAACTCCGGAAGTTTTCAAGACCTTTGCCAAACGTGCTCAAAGGGAATTTCAACTTCCCATCATCAAAGTCCGGAGTGACAACGGCACCGAGTTCAAGAACTACAACATTGGGGAGTGGTGTGATCGTGAAGGAGTGAAGCATGAGTTTTCGGCCACATACACCCCCCAACAAAACGGTGTCGTTGAAAGGAAGAACAAGACCCTTATCACCCTTGCAAGAGCAATGCTTGATGACTATGGCACGTCGGAGAAGTTTTGGGCCGAAGCAATCAACACGGCGTGCCATGCCGCAAATAGGGTCTATCTTCACCGACTACTTCAAAAGACCCCATATGAGCTCCTCTCGGGAGAAAGCCCAACATCTCCTACTTTAGAGTCTTTGGGTGCAAATGCTACATCTACCGCAAGAAAAGGCTCGGTAAGTTTGAAAAAAGATGTGATGTTGGTATTTTTCTTGGTTATGCATCAAACTCAAAAGCATATCGAGTATTCAACCAAACCTCCGGTCTAGTTGAAGAAAGTTGTGATGTTGAGTTTGATGAGACTAATGGCTCCCAAGAGGAGAGTTTTGGTCATGATGAAATAGATGATGAGCCTCTACGAGAAGCCATGAAAAACATGACCATTGGAGACATCAAGCCGGAAGTTGAAGAGGGCCATGATCAAGGGGGAGCATCAAGTTCCAACATCAACACCTCCATGATGCCTCAAGTTGATGAAGAAGAAGAAAAAGATGATCCATTGCCAATGCAAGATTCACAAGCCACACAACACCAACGACAAAAAGAAGTCCATGATCAAGTCCAACCACAAGAAGAACAACAAGCTTCACCACCGCCAAGTGACTCACAACCACTTATGAGGCATGGACGCATCTCCAAGGCACATCCAATGGACCAAATCATTGGAAGTCCTTCAAGGGGCGTAAGTACTCGTTCCCGCCATGTCGCCTCATTTTGTGAGCACTACTCCTTTGTTTCGTGTGTAGAACCCACTCGTATAGAGGAAGCACTCCAAGATCCAAATTGGGTGATGGCCATGCAAGAAGAACTCAACAACTTCACCCGCAATGAAGTTTGGGTATTGGAGGAGCGACCCAAGGACAAGAACGTCATCGGTACGAAGTGGGTATACCGGAACAAGCAAGACGAGAATGGCGTCGTGGTCCGCAACAAGGCAAGACTTGTGGCCAAGGGTTTTTCACAAGTTGAAGGACTAGACTTTGGAGAAACATTCGCTCCGGTCGCTCGGTTAGAAGCTATTCGCATACTCCTTGCTTTTGCTTCACATCACAATATAATGCTTTATCAAATGGATGTTAAAAGTGCTTTTCTCAATGGCTATATTAACGAACTTGTTTATGTTGAGCAACCTCCCGGGTTTGAAGATCCGAGGAATCCTAACCATGTGTATAGGTTACACAAGGTGCTCTACGGGCTCAAACAAGCACCTAGGGCATGGTATGAACGACTAAGGGATTTCCTAGTCATGCAAGGATTCAAGATCGGGAGGGTGGACACTACACTCTTCACCAAGCACATCGACGGGGATTTATTCATTTGTCAAATTTATGTCGATGATATCATTTTTGGCTCAACTAACAAATCTCTTAGCCATGAGTTTGGCACCATGATGTCTAGGGAATTCGAGATGTCAATGATTGGAGAGCTCAACTTCTTCCTTGGATTCCAAATCAAGCAACTTCAAGAGGGGACCTTCATCTATCAAGAGAAGTACACAAAGGACCTCTTGAAGAAATTTGAGATGGGAGATTGTAGCTCAAGAAGCACTCCAATGGCGACAAATTGCCATCTCGACGCGGACATGGACGGTAAACCTATTGATCAATCTCATTATCGTTCTATGATTGGCTCATTGTTATATCTTACCGCATCTAGGCCCGATATTATGTTTAGTGTGTGCTTGTGTGCTCGCTTTCAAGCGGCACCTAAAGAATCGCACAAGAAGGCGGTCTTTAGGATACTTCGGTATCTCAAGCATACCTCAAGTGTAGGTTTGTGGTACCCCAAGGACGCTAGTTTCCATCTCTTGGGATACTCGGATTCGGACTTTGCCGGATGCCGTGTGGATCGCAAGAGTACCTCCGGTGGGTGCCACTTACTTGGGCGTTCCCTAGTATCTTGGTCGAGCAAAAAGCAAAATTCCGTGGCTTTGTCCACCGCGGAAGCGGAGTATATAGCGGCCGGTGCATGTTGTGCCCAAATTCTATATATGAAGCAAACCCTTTTGGACTTTGGAATTAAAATTGGTTGTGTGCCTCTCCTTTGTGACAATGAAAGTGCGGTTAAGATAGCTAGAAACCCCGTTCAACACTCCCGCACTAAGCACATTGATATTCGCCATCACTTCTTGCGGGATCATGAGGCTAAAGGAGACATCTCTTTGCAAGGTGTTAGATCCGAAGAACAATTGGCGGACATCTTCACAAAACCACTTGATGAGAAAACCTTTTCTAGACTTAGAAGTGAATTAAATGTGCTAGATGCATCTAACGTCATGTAAGTTGCCATGTTCATGTAAGGATGCATATCATATAGGTCTTGTCTAACTCCCAAAGGATAGGGGCAAGCTAGAAGTAGTTTTCCCTGAGGAAGCCTTTGGAAGGTTCAAACTTGGCAAGATAGATTTATTTTATGCCTTGCATGATCCCTGCCATATAAAGTTGCACTCATTCAATATCTTGCATTATAATTTGTTTGGCATTGCATAACGGTAGATTGTCACAAAGGGGAACCCACCTCATGAGAAGGAGACTTGTTTGAAATGCAATATCTCACCTCATATAAGGTGGAAAGAACAAAATGTTAGGTACGTTAATGCCTAGAGGAACATGCTTCATTGAGATAGCAGTCTTCATACTCTACCTCACAAAGCATGGGCCTTACATTTTATTTGGATATTTTTCCTCCAATTTTTTTTTTTTGGTGTTCCATTTGCATTAAGGTCTAGCCAAGTTATTGGCATATTAGCTTCTTGAGGGGTAAGGGGTTGCCCAAAAAGTCCTAAGACATGTGTTTCTCTTTGATTGGTTGTTTGGTCAAAGGACATATATGGGATGTTTTCGTTCTGTTGTCATCGGATTATCCGATGCCCCTGTCAATCCCTCATCGGTCAAATAGGTGTTCAATCTTCAAAGCCAAATTCTGTCTGAATTCATAATGATCCGACGAGTTCATTCCGAAAAACATCGGTCCATCCGATGTTCTCTCTTCTGGAGCTGTGATCTATTCATCCGATGTCTACCTCCCTCCAACGTCGGATCATCCGGTGTCAATATCACTCGGTTGAACACCCTTACTGTGATAATCGACCGATGTTCAAAACCCTAATCATCGGTTCATCCGATGTCAACAGCAATTCTTGGATATCCTTACTGTTGCAATTGACCGATGTTCACTGCATCTATCATCGGTCCATCCGGTGTTTAAAAAACGGCTAGGGTTTGGGCCCCACTATTTAAACACCCGCGCCGCCGCCGTTCCCTCTCTCTCCCCGATTCTTCTCTCTCGCCGCCGCCGCTCGCACTACTCGCCGCCACCTCCGCCGCCGCACCCAAGCACCGCCTCCCTAGGTGCCGCCGCCGCCGTCCCCGGCCGCCGCCGCCCACAGCGCCGCCGCCCACAGCGCCGCCGCCCAGCGCCGCCACCATTCGCAGCGCCGCCGCCGCACGCCCGCGCCGCCTCCTCCACCCTCGCGCCCAAACATCACCGCCGCCACTCACCACCGCGCTCAAGCCTCGCCGCCGCCCTTCTCCACCACCAACGTGCGCCATCTCCGGGCCATCTCCTCCTCGATAGGGTTTCTCGGCCCGGTTGATCATCGTCGCTAAGGTGAGCTTCGTGCCGCGCGACGTCTCTCGTTGCCTCTCTCGCCGTTCTTCCTTCATCGTCGCTAACCCCACCTCTCCCTTCCATCTAGATGGGTCGTGATCGCAAAGGAAAGGGCAAGGCGATCGCGGAGCCCGCCGCGAAAAAGCGGAAACTTTCGAAGGATGAGAAGAAGGCCTTGATGGCCGCTCGCGCCGCCGAGGAGCGTGAGCGCGGCCGTGGGGGTTCGTTGAGGATTCGCGAGGCCCGTCCAAGGCCGCCTCCGTGGTCGACGACTCCGACGCTGAAGAGGAGCCAGTCGAGCCTCTCGTCCGCCGGCGCTCAGCCCGGACTCGAGGAGGTCACTCCGAGGCTGCTCCTCGTCCGAGACCGACGGCCGCCGACCGTCGTGAGGACAGGGAGGCTGAGAGGGACATCCATGAGATGGACACGGCCGTCCGGGTCGGTGAAGGAGTCCGTCTTGTGGACTACCGGAAGATGAAGGCGAAGCAACTCCGGAAGCTCAGATGGAGTGTTCTTCTTGAGGAGTGGTTCCCACAGCCCCGAGAGCTTCTTGTTGACAGTCGCTTCTGGGCTGTCACCCAGGCGTCTCTCTATGAGACTTACAAGCGCCGGGGGCACAAGCTCTTTCAGCACAACCACTTGGACTGGAGGCAGCTTGCAGTGGCAGCGGAAACTGATGTCCGCCCCTTCTTTGAGCGATACAGAGGCTTGGTGGAACTATTGGATTATGAGAGAAGTGCCTATGTGGAAGAGTGGGTCCGTGTCTTCTACGCGACCCTGTACATCTCAGAGGGCAGAAGATCAATTGCCTTCATGTTCAATGGTCAGCACTACCATCTCTCGAGGCAGACATTGGGGCACATTCTTGGCTTGGACCTGCACGACACTAGCATACACGAGAAGGTCTATGGGCAGGCAGATCCACCAAGGAGGCCACTTACTGGAGGGGTAGCACCTTAGCTGGACGAGATCCGCTCCTTGTTTGGCCCCACGTTCTCTCCAGATCAGCCGAGAGTCCCAGCACTCCTGACCCCAGCTGCGCGTATTGTGCACCTCGCCTTACGCCGCACGCTCCTGCCGAGGTCAGGATACTTGGAGGGGTTCACGAGTCTCCAGCAGACCCTCCTGTTCTACATAATGAACGGGATGGACTTTGATATAGTGGATATCATTATCTGCGAGATGGAGGACGTCATTACAGATGGAGTGGGCATGATGAGACAGCTAGCATACGGGCACTGGATCAGTTGTATTTGTTCTATGGTGGTGCCAGAGGGACATACAGCACAGGCCCGACTCGCTGACGAGAGCGTGACCCGCTTCGGTCACTACCGTGCGTCCGCTCCTGGAGACCGCCGCCTTGGCCGTCCAGTTGAGCGCCAGGTCAGGGCCCGCTTGACTGAGGAGGACTGGTCTGACCTCGAGAAGGAAGATGAGCGTCTGGCTGAGGCAGAAGCTCAAGGTGGAGACTTGCAGCACGTCTGGTCCGAGAGCGACACAGACGAGAGTGTTGAGGAGTACATCCCTCCACCTCCACCCTCACCGAGACAGCACGACGCCGAGGCAGGAGGCTCAGCTGCTCCGCCACCGACACCACCTCCTGTGTCCGAGGCGCAGGTGTCACAGCCGTCGGAGCTGTCCTCCCTTCTTCAGCAGATGATCGAGCAGCAGCGTCAGGACAGGCTCGCTGCTGAGCAGGCCAGGGCAGAGCAGGCTGCTCACCTGGCACAGCTGCAGAGGCAGCAGCAGGAGCTCCAACTGGAGATCGCCCGTCAGAGGCGAGAGGATACGGACCGGTTCACCAACCTGGTCGATCAGATGCACCGCCGTACCCTCGACCAGCAGCAGCAGACCCAGCAGGCCATGATGGGGATCCTAGGGTTGATCACCAACCTTTACACTCAGACCGGGATCGCCCTTCCTTCACAGCAGCCTGGACTGGGACTGGCTCCAGGTGTCGCTCAGGTGCCTACTACTCCTATCCCTTCGATCAGCATGTCACCACTTCTGGCACCTAGCGCACCGATTCACTCACCACTGCCGGCGACGACCTTGTTCCAGCAGACACCGGCGTCCGTGGTGAGCGCTCCACTTCCTCCAGCTCCTCCAGCATCTTCAGTACCTGCTCCCTCTCCTCCAGCACCGGCAGCGGACCCTCCAGTTCCCACCGCTCCGGCAGCTCCTTCGACCGGCGACTCCAGCTCCGACGACTGCGACGGTGCTCAGTTCGTCCTCGCGCCTAGCTCTCAGGGTCAGTAGGCGTTCTGATCCCTTTTTGGTGTCTTGATGCCAAAGGGGGAGAAGATGTAGGAGAGTCAGGGGAAGTAGCAGCCTCAGGGGGAGTACGTGTTTAGGGGGAGTGTGTGAGTGTGTGTTTATCTTTTGTATTCTTGCTTGAGTACTCTTTTGTAATTTTAATTAAGCACTCTTTCGCTTGTCTCATTTGTTTATGATTTTAAGCTTTTCGCACCATAATTTTCATTTGCCCTTTACAAGATTCATGTGTCCTATGTTGTACTTATTGCATATCTACTTGTGTATTATCATCAAATTCATTATTATTGCGCTTTAAATTATTGTGTTGTCATCAATCACCAAAAAGGGGGAGATTGAAAGCATCTAGGCCCCATGAGGTACGGTTTCGGTGATTAATGACAACCATTCGATATTACTAATGAATTTGTGAATGCAAGGTCTCAATGACACTCAATCAAATGAAATCAAAATTACATTGGAGACCCATATAAAATCAACGAATGAGATCAAATCAAAACATATGATGACAAGAAGTGAAAGCTCTAACTTGATATCATTCCATACTTGAAGACAATCAAAACAACACTTCAAACAAATGTCAAAGAGGTCACAAGTTCAAAATTCCAAAAGAACAACTCAAAACAACTCGAAGTCAACAAGTTGAACACACCGGATCATCCGATGGTCTTGGAGTTGACTGCGTCGGTCAAGTTTGTTCAACTGAAGAAGAAGACCTCAGACAAATGCACTCACCGGATCATCCGATGTGAGTGGCTCAGTGCATCGGTCCATCATCACAGATTGCAATACCATTGGACCAAGAGAAGCACCGGATCATCCGATGTACAGACTTACACACATCGGTCAATCACTCCAGTAAGCCTCAAGATCAAGCAAAATTCTGGAGGAAGAGCCACCGGATCATCGGATGAGTAGAGAGATCAACATCGGTCTAACAACGGTCATATCTGACACAGTGACATCAGCTAATTTGGCTTTGACCGATGATAACTGAAGGGGAGACATCGGATCATCCGGTGTTCGCAGACAAGTGATGTCAGCCTACTTTTCCAACGGCTATCTCGTGGAGGCTGGCTATTTATACCCCTTCAACCTGTCAAATCGACAAGACTTGAAGCCCAGACATACTCTACACATCCTAGAGCATTCAAGCAAGAGAGCTACCACTTTCACATCATTTACTCATCATTTGCACACCAAGAGATAGGCTAGAATTAGCTAGAGATAGTGCTTGGGTGCCTCCACTCTAGGTGATTGGAGTCTCTAGCGTAGTGAGAGCCATAAGGGAGTGTCCCTTGGTGTGTGTAACTTCCGGAGCTTGCCAAGTGGATTGTGGAAGCCCGGAGGATCCCAAAGTGTACAAGGCTTGAGCTCCACCTTGCCAAGGTTGGCGAACGGAGAAGAATAGTGAAGAAGCCCCTGGTCTCGGTGACTTGGGAGTGGCAAAACCCTTCGGTGGGTGCCACAACGTGGACGTAGGAAGATCCTTGTGATCTTACCGAACCACGGGATAAACTCCGTGTCCCTTCGAGCGTTTGCATCCCTCTCCCTTTTACTCTTATGCAATCTTCATTCCGCAACTTTAATTTACATTGATTGCATAGTTTAATTGCATAGGGAATTGGGCTTTAAGTTGTAAGTGTTTAAATTGTCTTAAAATTTGAAAGAAAGCCCAATTCACCCCCCTCTTGGGCGTTTCGATCCTTACACCCCTCTACTACCTTCAGAGTCATAGACGTCGTTGTCGCGCATCACTGGAGACGCCGATATCGACGGTGACGAAGTTTGAGCCTCTGTCGACAATCCCTGCAATACATGTAAGTAGTTAGACATGTTTATTAGTTTGAAACTTTCTTGACTAGAATTGATTAAATAAGCTACAATTGATCATATTTAGCTTCATTTAGCTAAGTTGAGTTACATTTGGCTATGTTAGATGAAGAAAAATAGAATAATAAAGTTGAGTTAGATTTGGCTATGTTTGATGAAGTAAGACTAGAATAAGTATGGTGTCGGTTACCTACACCGCTGGAGATGATGCGTCTAGCATATTCTGCACCGACGGCGGTGGCTGCACCAGTGGCGGTGGCAGTGGTGGTAGCTCGATCTGTATCCCCTGGGATTGAACTAGTGCATGTAATTGCATTGCAAACAGTAGAGGTTACATATAATTAAGTGTGAGACCTATGTGTGCTGAATACATTGGCTATGGCAATAAAAGTTTTGAATACTATACAAACACCTTTATCATCTAGGTCCAACGATAGGTCCGGCTTATTTTGGGTAGCTCCAACATGGTCTGACATAAGGTCTGACTTGCTTTGGCTAGGTACGACTTCTTTGTCTAGGCCTGACTAGCTTTGGTTAGCTCCGGCTCTAGGTCTGACTAGCTTTGGTATGCTCTGACGCTATGTTCGACTAGCTTTGGTAAGTTCCGGCGCTAGGTTCTGCTAGCTTTGGTAAGCTCCGATTCAAGGTTCAGTTAGCTTTGGAATGGTTTGGAGCTTGATCGCAGTGGTTCTGCTTTTACTTTGAAATATTTTGAACTTGTTTTACATCTATGGAAAGTTTTCTTAGTATTCTTTTACTAAGTTTTTGGTGTGTTTTGGTGGTTATTGCTGTTATCAATTTGCTATGGTTTGCAACATGCTTATGTGAGGTGCTCACGTAAGGTGTTGTGGTTTCGAAACTAACGAGAGTCAAGTCGAGGACTTGCGCTCTGAAGTATCGATTGTTTATTCATGTGGAGGTGTTGCTCGAGTTCAATACATGGATGGTGACGAGATCCATTGAACTAGTCTTAGGGAGAAGATGAGGTTCAACAACCAAGTTCGGGAGGAATTGTGGTTGAGTTGATCGGAAGGTCGCGCATCATGTTTGAATCAAGAACAATGCATATGATGGTATCGTGGACATCGTTGGAAGATGTTTGCACGTGAGCAAGGAGTGCATGGACGTGGCAACATGGTTACAAGGCGCGATGAAGAGATGTGGATGTAATGAATTGGTCAGAAAGGTCCAACCGACTAGGTTAAGGACTCAGGCTGCAGCTGAGTCGTGTTTGACACAAATATGGAATGTTTTGAGTTGGTTATGATAGGATTTTGTGTGGGTCACAAATTTGAGTTGTTTTAGGAATGTTGGATACGTTCCTAAGGTGTTTGGAAGTTTTAAGATTGCTTCTATCTACATATAGAAGAGTTTGCACAGTTATGGAAGTTCAATTCATGAATTGAGTAGGATTAGAGTCCTAGCTAAGTTTGGGTTGGCCTAAGGGCAGGTAATATAAGCATGGAAGGCCAGAGCTCATGGAAGATGGCTTTGGGGCTATTTCTTGTAAGTTTTGATCACTAAAATTCCTAGTCTAAAGTGACTTTTGTGCCTTGTTCGTCTGGCTTGTTTTGTTCAAGTCTTTCTCGTCGAGTTTCTGCATAACACTACCTTGCTTCGGTGGTTTTATCATAACTCGAGTTTTACAGATATGATTGACGTGATTCTTCATTGCTTGTCTTCAAAACTTAATTTTCTATCACCTGTGAAGATTTCACGGTCATTGGATTTGTGGTTTCTTATCTACATGACTTTCTTTGCAGTGTTCCAGAATTGTTTTTCTTGGGTAGCACAGATTGACCTTTGTTCGATCTTTTGATCGTAACTTAATTTTTTCTCCATGGATTTTCGTGGTTCTTGTTGTGACGTCTTTGTGACTTGATTCTCTACAATGTATACTAGTTTTGTCACAATTGAACATGTTTAGATTAGTCGCATACATGGTTTCTTTAACAGATTGATTTTCTGCCAAGGGGTGTTTTTGTTGCTTCCGTGTAAAAGTTTTAATATACCATTCACCCCCTCCTTGGTAGCTTTACACGTGCTCTACGATCCTACAATTGGTATCAGATCCACGGTGCTCTAATCCTTGTGATTCGCACGTGCTTTTGACTAATCTTCATGGAGAAATACTCGGCAAAACCTTATGTGTTTGTTGGTATTGATTTTCAGGTTTGGAAGGCACAAATGGAAGCTTTTATCCAGGCGCAAGGCTTCGCGATATGCAAAAAAGTGTATAAGCCTTATGACGTGCCGCCGAACGATCAAGTCACAGCTACAAACTTAAAAGATGTTGACAACAACAACAAAGTCCGCAACTTGATAATCTAAGGACTAACTCAGAGCGACTTCGACTTTGTTGCACACCTCCGATCGGCATACGATGTGTGGAGAGCACTTTGTGACTACCACGAAGGATCCAACACGATCAAGGAGGTAAAGCAGGATATGTTCAAAAAGGAATACATGCGCTTTGAGATGTAACCCGATGAGTCCATTGAATTTTTGCTCGATTTAATAAAATTCTCAGCAACTTGCGTAGTGTCAATGTTAATTTTTCAGATGCTGAAAATACTATGCAATGGTTAAGTGCATTGGACATGTGAATTTGGGAGACGAAAGTCACATCTATTTTTGAATCTACTGTCATGAGTACACTTATATTAGATGTGCTATATTCTAAACTGAAAACTCATGAAATTGAAATAATCCCACGTAAGAATCCCAACAAGTCTCTTGCTTTTGTTTCTCAACGTGAAATGCCTAGCTCCGGTCAATCTTCATCTTGTGGTACACTTGCTTTGTTGTCCTCTCTAATCCTTGAATAGATTGAGGAGTTTCCAGAGGAGGAGATAGCACTTCTCTCTAATATGTTCTCAGAAGCATTGCAAAATGTGAGAACTACAAGGAGAGAAAGCTTCAAACCTCAACGATGCTTCGAATGAGGTAGGACAGGACACTTTCGTACAAATTGTCCTAACCTTTCAGGTCCTACTTCCCAGAAAGAAAAACAATCAAGGACGAAGCACTCCTCAACAAACGATAAGAAGAAGAAGGACTTTACAGGTCGCCAACTGGTCAACACTTTTTTCTCCGCACTCCAGGAACTTGGCTCAAGCGACATGGACATTGAAAGTAACGAAGATGAAGATGATTTGTCAAACTTGTGCTTCATGGCGTGCAAATCAAGATCAAGTATGGAGGATGCAGAACACAAAAGTGACAATGAAGAGGATGTCCAACTTGCGATGAAATGTGTGACGCTATTTCCCATTCAACTGTTATGGTTAAGAAAAATGACAAAAAGCTTAGGGACGATGCTATTAAAATTAACTCACTAGAATCTGAAATTAATCGTTTGAAATCTTTGATTCCTAGTGATGATTCTTGTTCCTCATGCGATTTAATATATAAACAATTGTCCTCATTAAGAAATGCACACTCCCCCACTCTTCATAAACTTGAGTTAGAGATTGAAAAGAACAAAAAGCTTGCTGCACTTAATGACAGAAACTTAAAAGATGCTTCTTGTTCTACAATTAATTTGCATTGTTCTACCTGTAATGATCTTAAAAAGAAACTAAAAGATGATATCAATGAAATTTCAATACTAAACAGTGCTTTACGTGCTCATGAAGTTAAATATTGTTCTAATTGCAAATTAAACGAATAAAATTCATGTGAAAACTGCCGAAAATTGTCTAAGAAACTTGATGACATGAATAGGACACTAGCGCAGTTTTGTATTAGGAACAAAAATCTAAACTTGCTACTAAATTCATCCAAATCTTGCAATGATAAAACTAGTTTAGGTTTCGATTCTCATACTCATGCTAAAGCACATCCACCTAAAATTGTAATGTCATTAGGAAGTGGTTTGATTAAAACAGTTCCTAAACCAAAAGAGGTGGTTTTTAAATCTGCAGGATTGTTGTCACGTTCGGATTCAAATAAACATACGGCATGCTCATCTAGACATGAACATAAAGTTAAATTTAATTGTACCTATTGTGGTAGAGATGGTCATGTCATAGATTTTCATTATAGACGAGCTAAACAACATAAAAAGAAAAGAATGCAAGCTAGATCTTATAACTCTCATGCAAAATTTGCTGCACATACTAAATCGAATGTCAGGAACATGCAACCTGCTGTTATGAGTCAAAAACATTCAAAGTTTACCTCCGGACCTTCTATTTTTGCCTCTGGAGCTACAGATTTTTGTGCTACACAAGTAAAACCTTATAAGTCAGTAGTTAAGAACAAAAAATCTCAAACATTGACTCATAAACCTGCTGTTTTATCTTAGCTTTCGCGTGTTTCTCGTGCTGCACGTCGTGTGACTCAATATTGGATTCCTAAATGCCTTTTGACTAATCCTAGTATTGAGTCATCGACGTATTGTGCTTTTATCCAGGTTACGCGCTTGAGTAAGGAGAACATTTGGATTGTGGATTCAGGTTGCTCACGCCACATGACCGGTAACAAAGAATGGTTCTCCTCCCTCTCTTTTGTGTCACGTGTAGAGAATGTTACTTTTACCGATAATTCTTCAACTCCTTTAATTGCTAAGGGTTCAGTTAGAGTAAATGATCACTATACTTTGAAGGATGCGGCACTTGTCAAAAATTTAAAATACAACTCGCTTTCTGTTTCACAAGTGCTAGATGAAAATTTGGAAATTGTTTTCACTAAAAATTGTTGCAAAGTTGTAAATTCAAATAGTTAGCTTATTTTTAACATGTCTCGGTTTGGAAGAGTTTTTAAAGCTGATTTTGATATGTCTTCCTCTAAGCATAGGTGTCTAGTTGCTAATGATACAAAGGACTTATATTTTTGGCATCATAGACTTGGTGACATAGGCTTTGATCATCTAACGTGTGTTAGTGCTCTTGATCACCTACATGGGTTGCCTAAGCTTAAAGGGGACAAAGAAATTGTGTGCTCTTCTTGTAGACATAAGATGGTTGCAGGTTCATATACTCCTCTCACAAAGATCATGTCAACTGAACCGGGTCAACTTTTGCACCATGACACCGTAGGACCTTCATGTGTTCAATCCTTCAGAGGTAGATGGTATGTTATTGTGATTGTTGATGATTATTCTAGATACTTTTGGGTTTACTGTATGGCATCTAAGAATGAAGTTTTTAGTCACTTTAGAACTTTATTTCTTAGATTATCAATCGATCACCGAGGATCTTTAAAAGCAATTAGAAGTGATAAAGGAACTCATTTTAAAAATCAATCTTTTGACCACTTTTGTGCTAAAAATAGAATACGTCATCAATTTTCTTCAGCATATGTACCTCAACAGAACGGTGTTGTAGAAAGAAAGAACAGAACATTAGTTGAAATGGGTAAGACTATGCTTGATGAATATCAAACTCCTAGGAAATTTTGGGCTGATGCGATTGCAATCGCTTGTTATGTCTCAAATCATATTTTCTTGTGCGCTAAGCTAGGTTTGGACATAGGCCTAGTGTTACACACTTTCGGGTCTTTGGTTGCAAATGCTTTGTTAAGAAACATGGTAATCTTCATAAGTTTTAACCTAGATCCATTGATCGCGTGTTTCTTGGTTATCCATCTCATACTAGAGGCTACCGTGTGCTTTTACATGATACCAACAAAATTGTGGAGACTTGTGAGGTATCTTTTGATGAAGCTAGCCCACGTACTAGCTCAAACATTGCAGGTCCGGAAATATATCCTCAGGGAGAGGGTATTTTCGAAGAAGAAGAAGAAGAACAGTCGGTGATATTGCCTGATAGTTCCGAAGTTGACACGTGTCCAGCTCCAAACTTTGAACAAGCTCCGACTACCATCTCTGCTGGTCATAATCGTCCACAGGCCACAAGCTCATCAATTTGTGATGAACCTAGTGAAGAAGAAGCTTGTGAGACATCTGTTCCCCTACGAATTTACAAGAATCATCCCCCGCAACAGATAATCGGAAGCTTGCATGAATGAGTTACAAGATCCAGGTTTTCCGACCCCAATTCTCATGCTCATTCTGCTTTTTTTGCTTCTTTTGAACCCAAAGATATATCATACGCACTGACTAATGAATCTTGGATTATTATCATGCAAGAAGAGTTAGAAAATTTTGAAAGAAATAATGTTTGGAAACTTGTACCTCCACCTCAATGTCACACTTTAATTGGAACTAAATGGGTGTTTAAAAATAAACAAAGTGAGGATGGGGTTGTGGTTTAGAATAAGGCTAGGTTGGTCGCTCAAGGTTTCACACAAATTGAAGGTCTAGATTTTGATGAAATTTTTGCTCTTGTTGCTAGATTAGAAGCCATAAGAATTTTGTTACCTTTTGCTGCATCTAAAGATTTCAAGTTATATCAAATGGATGTTAAAAGTGCTTTTGTTAATGTTTATGTAGATGAGGAGGTTTATGTCAAGCAACCACCAGGTTTTGAAAATCTAAATTTTCTAATCATGTTTACAAACGCTCCAAGGCCTTGTACAGTCTCAAACAAGCCCCTAGCGCATGGAATGATAGGTTAAAAACATTCTTACTTGAAAAGGGGTTTACCATGGGCAAGGTTGATAAAAATCTTTTTGCGCTTAAGCATGCAATGACTCATTATTCATTCAAGTCTATGTGGATGATATTATATTTGGTTGTGCTTCTCATGATCTTGTGTCCAAGTTTTCAGCTATGATGAGTTTAGAATTTGAGATGAGTATGATGGGAGAACTCACGTACTTTCTAGGGCTGCAAATTAGCAAACTAAGGAGGGAACCTTTGTGGTATACAAGATACCTTCTTAAGCGCGTCAATATGGACAAAAGCAAGCCTCTTCGGACACCAATGGGAACAACATAAACACTTGAACTTGATGAAGATGGTGAACCCGTGGATCAAAAAGAATATAGAAGCATGATCGGATCACTTTTGTACCTCACGGCATCAAGACCGGATATACAATTCAGCGTATGTCTTTTTGCACGGTTTCAAGTTCCCCACGTGCTTCACATCGTCAAGCCGTCAAAAGGAATCTCAGGTACTTACATGGAACTCAAGAATTTGACATTTTTCTTCCTTATTCCTCAACCGTTACTTTGAAAGCTTTTTCGGATGCTGATTTTGGGGTTGTAGGATTGACTAGAAAAGTACTTCCGATTCTTGTCATTTTCTTGGTAATTCACTTGTTGCTTGGTCCTCTAGAAAACAAAACTCAGTTGCACAATCCACAGCTGAATCTTAATATGTAATTATTGCTAGTGCTTGCTCACAAATTCTTTGGATTGTTCAAATACTTAAGGACTATGAGGTTGATCTATATAGTGTTCCACTGTTTTATGATAACAATAGTTCCATTTGCATTGCTAAAAACCCCATGCAACATTCTAGAACTATACACATTGATATTAGGTATCACTTTCTCCACGATAATGTTGAGAAAGGAAACATTGTGCTTCACCATGTAGATACAGAACAACGATTGGCTGACATTTTCACAAAACCTTTGGATTTCACTCGTTTTTGTTACATTCGTAGTGAAAGAGGGGTTATTCAGCCTCATGGCTTAAATTGAGAGAGAGTTTTGAAAATTGGGAACTCTATGTGTGAATCTGAACTTAAAATAATATGAGCATAGTATTTCATACATATATGACTTTGTGATTCCATTTACATGCTGAAAGTTCTTACTACATTACTCATGTTATACATTTTGTAGTTTTGCCGTGACTAGTAATTGGAATAATTACATACACTAAATCTGGTCATGATCTAACTTTCTTGCTATTTTGAACTTGTTGCATGATCACAAGTGCTTTTAATCATAATGAATTAATCATGTAATCAACTCACATGTTGAACAAATATAAATTGAGAAAAGATCAAGAGAATATGCATGCATCGGACTTCTTCTTTTGAGATGGCTTATCATTGCACTTAGATATGAACTTGGAAGAAGTTGTGTATGACTAAAACCATGTCTTTAAGCTTCTAATTGTCAAATGACATAGGCTTGGCTTGGTTGGTTAGAATAAGTCAGATGCGCATATAATCTCTTGCAAATATCATATGATCTAAATTTGTGCTTTGAAAAATAATAAAACGCAGCAACAAGTGTCATGCTTTCAGGTTTTGAAATAGCTAAGTTCGTGAGATCATGACTTGCTAAAATTGAAAATTACATTTGATCTCTAGCATGGCTTACACTACTTTATGTATCTCATTGTTGTGATAGTGTAAGTTACTCGATAGTTTGACTTGGATGAGCTTTGTTCTATATGTATATGTCATAATGTGCTCATAACAAATTAAAATTTCTCTTTTGTACCTTGCTGAATACATTGTCGAAGGGGTAGAAGTTTGCAGGGGGGAGAAATATGTATAGGGGGAGAAATTTATTTCTATCTCATTTATTTTCAAAAAGGGGAAGAAATTGTTTTCAAAACTTTTCATGTGAATAAGCAAATCTTTGGATTTTAAATGGTGTTGCCAATGTGTAAGGATCGAATGCCCAAGAGGGGGGTGAATTGGGCTTCTTTTTGAAAATCTAGGCAATAAAACTTAATTTCTAAAAGCCCAATTCCCTACGCAAACAATCTATGCATTCAAGTAAATAGCAACTTCGCGGTATATAAAATGCATAAACGTAAGGGAGAGGAAGAGGATGCAAACTCCCGAGGAGACATGAGGATTTATCCCGTGGTTCGGCAAGATCGTCAAAATCTTCCTACATCAACATTGTGGCACCCACCAAAGGGTATGGCCACACCCAAGTCACGAAGACTAGGGATCTTCACTATTCTTCTCTGTTTGCCAACCTCGGCAAGGTGGAGCTCAAGCCTTGTACACTTTGAATCCTCCGGGCTTCCACAATCCTCTTGGCAAGATCCGGATGTCTCTCATAGTTACAAACACCAAGGGACACTCCCTTAAGCCTCTCACTACCCTAGAGATTCAACTCACCAGGAATGGAGGCACACAAGCTCTCTCTCTAGCTAGTTCTAGCCTATCTCTTGGTGTGTAGGTGATCTAAATGATGTAGAAGTGATGGCTCTTTGTCTTGAATGCTTGTGGATGTGTAGATTGTGTCTGGTGATCAAGACTTTTCGATTTGACAGGTTCAAGGGGTATTTATAGCCAGCCTCCACGAAATAGCCATTGGAAAAGTAGGCTGACAGAACTTTCCTACGAACACCGGATGACCCGATGTCTCGCATTTAGTTATCATCGGTCAAGTTTACTTTAGCGGACTTCATTGTGTCAGATATGACCATTGTTAGACCGATGTTGCACTTGTCTTCTCAACGGATGATCTAGTGACTCTTCCTCCAGAATTGGCTCAAACTTGATGCTTACTGGAGTGATTGACCGATGTGTATATTGCTGTACATCGGATGATCCGGTGCTACACGTGGTCCAAGGATATTGCATACTGTATTGATGGACCGATGTAGCTAGGCCCTTAACATCGGATGATCTGGTGAGTGCTTTGTTCTGAGGTCTTCTTCTTCTGCTAAACCAACTCGACCGACGTGTTGTTCTCTGGAAACATCAGTTGATCCGGTGAGTTGATTTTGTTTGCTTCGAGTTGTTTCTAAGTGATTCTTTTGATCTTTGCTCGATTGACCTCTTAGACATTTGTTGGAAATGTACTTCTGATAATTGTCAAGCATTAAGTGTCATCAATTGTGGTTGAATGACTTTGACATAAGAGCTTTTACTTCTTATCTTCATATCATTGATTTGATCTCATAAAGTGATTGTATATGGGTCTCCAATGATTAGTAGTTGATATTGATGTTCATATAAATTTTGTTTGATTGAGTGATATGGGAAACCTTGCATCCACAAATTCATTAGTAAAATCCAATGGTTGTCATTAATCACCGAAACCATACCTCATGGGGACCTAGATGCTTTCAATCTCCCCCTTTTTGGTGATTGATGACAACACAACAATTGAAGCACAATAGTAATGAATTTGATAGTACGAAACTTAAGAGGATATGCAATGAATACACACTTAAAATTTGAAGGCTCAAAAACAATCAATAACTCGAAAAACTCAATCAATGAGTAACTCATGGGAATAAGTGGCAAGTTCATTAATGCTCAAAGAGTAGCAAAAACATCAAATTACAAAAGATGATATAGATAGACTCAAAAGGATAAACTCCCCCTACAGCTAGGATACTCCCCCTGAGACTAAGCTATCCTCCCCCTGACTCTCCTCTAACTCTTCTCCCCCTTTGGCATCAAGACACCAAAAAGGGATCCGAGTACCTACAAGACCTGAGTGCTAGGAGCGATGACGAACTGGTCACCGTCGGTAGTGCTGTCGTCGGAGCTGCTGCCTGGAGTAGAGGAGGAAGGAGCTGTAGGTGCCGTAGGAGCCGCCGTGAGTGCCTGCTGAGTTTGAGCTGCTGGCAACGGGGCACTGACAACGGATGCCAGCGTCTGCTGGAACAGTGTCATAGCCGGCAGTGGAGAGTGGATCGGTGCACCTGGAGCCAGCAGTGGAGACATGCTGATCGACGGGATCGGCGTGGTCGGCACCGGAGCTGCAGCTGGAGCAAGGACAGGTGGCGGTGGAGCAATGCCTAGCAGCTGCGACCGCAGGGCAATCCCGGACTGGGTGTAGAGGTTGGTGATCAACCCCAGAATACCCATCATCGCCTGCTGCGTCTGCTGCTGCTGGTCGAGGGAGCGCTGGTGCATTTGGTCGATCAGCCTAGTCAGCCAGTCAGTGTCCTCTCGCCTCTCACGGGCGATCTGGCATTGCATCTCCTGCTGCTGCTGCTGGAGCTCCAGAAGACGTGCTTCCTGCTCAGCTCGGGCCTGCTCAGCTGCAAGCCAATCCAGGCGCTGCTGCTCAACCATCTGCTGCAGGAGTGAAGTGAGCTCAGACGGCTGAGAGACCTGTGCCTCTGTGACGGGAGGTGGAGTAGGGGGTGGCACTGTAGAGCCTCCAGCCTCCGCGTCATGCTGCCTGGGTGATGGAGGAGGTGGGAAGTACTCCTCGACACTGTCATCCGTGTCGCTCTCAGACCATATATGTTGAAGGTCCTCACCCTGAGCTTCTGCCACTGCCAGCCTCTCATCCTCCTTCTCCAGATCCGACCAGTCCTCCTCGGATAGCCAAGCTCGGACCTGACGCTCGACTGGACGGCCAAGGCGGCGGTCTCCAGGAGCTGGAGCTTTGTAGTGGCTGAACCGTGTGACACTCTCGTCAGTGAGACGGTCACGCATGGCGGACTCCTCAGGAACCATCATGGAGGGCAGGTAGTTGATCCAGTGTCCAAACACAAGCTTCCTCATCATGCCCACTCCATCGGTGATCACATCCTCCATCTCGCATATGAGGACGTCCACAATATCAAACTCCATCCCGTTCATGATGTAGAACAGGAGGGTCTGCTGCAGGCTGGTGAACCCCTCTAAGTATCCTGACCTCGACAAGAGTGTGCGGCGCAAGGTAAGGTGCACTGTGCGCGCAGCAGGAGTCAGTAGTGCTGGTACCCTCGGCTGGTCTGGAGAGAAAGTCGGTCCAAACAGAGAGCGTATCTCCTCCAGTGGTGGTGCCACTCCTCCAGTGAGCGGCCTACTCGGCGGGTCTGCCAGTCCATATACCCTCTCATACACGCAAGTGTCGTGCAATTCCACTCCTAGCAGTTGCATTGTGCCAGCGTCTGCCTCGTCAGGTTATGGTGATGGCCCATGAACATGTAGTCTATCGATCTGCAGCCCTCAGAGACATATAGGGTAGCGTAGAATACGCGGACCCAATCCTCCACATATGCACTCCTGTCGTAGGATATCAGCTCCACTAGCCCTCTGTACCTCTCAAAGTATGGGCGTATCTCTGTCTCTACTGCCAGGGTGAGCTGATCCCGATCCAGAAAGTTGTGCTGGAATAGCTTGTGGCCTCGGTGTCTATAGGTCTCGTATAGAGATGCCCGTGTCACGGTCCAGAAACGACTGTCCACAAGAGCCTCTCTGGGCTGCGAATACCACTCCTCAAGCAGAACATTCCATTTGAGTCTTCTTAGCTGCTTGGCCTTCATCTTCCGGTAATCAGTCAACCGGACACCTTCACCAACACGGATGTTGGTGTCCATCTCGTAGATGGCTCTCTGGGCCTCCCTGTCCTCACGACGATCGGCAGCAGTCAGCCTCGGACGTGGTGCTGCCGCGGGATGACCCCCATGGATCCTGGCTGATCGCCAGTGAAAGAGTGGCACTTTCGGCTCTTCTTCTGCCTCAAACTCATCTATCACAGGAGGCTGCCTCGGACGAGCCTTGCGGATCCTCAATGATCCTCCTCAGCCACGCTCTCGCTCCTCGGCCGCGCAAGCGGCCATCAACGCCTTCTTCTCCTCCTTTGAGAGCTTCTGCTTCTTTGTGGCCGGCTCTGCAATGGCCTTGCCCTTGTTCTTCTTGTCACGAGCCATTGCAATGAGGCGCAACGACGTCAAGCGCACGACACGACGATCGATGCGGCTGGAAACCCTAATGGCGACGAGATAGAGACCGTTGAGGGAGGCACCACGATGATGGTGGAGAGGGTGGTGGTGTGGCTGCTGGGGGCGTCGGCGGTGGTGGTGCACAGGCGGCGGTCGGCGGCGTTTGGCTGCGGCGGTGGTGTGGCGGCGGCGGCTGCGGCTGTGGTGCGGCGGCGGCGGCCGGAGGCGGCGGTGGCATAGGGCGAGAGGAGCGGCGGCGGCTGGGATAGGCGCGGGTGAGTCCGGATCGGTGAGAGAGAAGGGAGGGAGGCGAAGGGCCGTTTAAATAGTGGGTCCCAAACCCTAGCCGAAAATTTAACACTGGATGGACTGACGTTAAAAGTTATAAGAATCGGTCGAATGGCACAGTAAGGGTATTCAAAAAGGTGTCGTTGACACCGGATGGTCCGACGTGGAAGGGGTAGGCATTGGTGGAATTCAGCACAGTTCCAGAAATGTGAACATCGGATCGACCGATGTTTTTCAGAATGAACTCGTCGGTTGATTTGTCACACTTGACTGAACTGACTCTTGGCTTTTGAACACCAACTGATCCGATGATGGTCTGACCTAAGCATCGGATAATCCGATGACTATAAAACAGCAACATCCCATATATGTCCTCTGACCAAACAAACAAGCAATAAGAAACACTTGTCTTAGGACTTTTTGGGCAACCCCTTACCCCTCAAAAAGCTAATATGCCAATAGCTTGGCTAAGCAATTAGAACACCGAGAAAAATAGGCAGGAAAATATCCAAATAAAATGTAATGCCCATGCTTTGTGAGCTAGAGGATGAAGAGTTCTATCTCTTTAAAGCATGTTCCTTTAGGCATTAACGCACCTAACATTTTGTTCTTCCCACATCATATGAGTTGAATATTGCATTTCAAACAAGTCACTTTCTCATGAGGTGGGTTCCCCTTTGTGACAATCTACCGTATGCAATGCCAAAACAAATTATAGTGCAAGAAATTTAAATATGAGTGCAAGTCTATATGGCAGGCATCATGCAAGACATAAAGTAGATCTATCTTGTCAAATTTGAACCTTTAAAAGGCTTCTTCAGGGAGAGCCACTCTCCAAGCCTTGGGAAAACCCAAAAGAACCTCCATCCCAAGCTAACCCTTGCTCACCCCTATCCTTTGAAAGTTAGACAAGACCTATATGAGATGCATTCTTACATGATCATGGCAACTTACATGATGTTCGATGCATCTAGCACATTTAATTCACTTCTTAGTCTAGAAAAGGTTTTCTCATCAAGTGGTTTAGTGAAGATATCCGCCAATTGTTCTTCGGACCTAACACCTCGCAAGGAGATGTCTCCTTTAGCTTCATGGTCCCTCAAGAAATGATGGCGAATATCAATGTGCTTAGTGCGGGATTGTTGAACGGGGTTATTAGATATCTTAACCGCACTTTCATTGTCACAAAGGAGAGGCACACAACCAAGTTTAATACCAAAGTCCAAAAGGGTTTGCTTCATATAAAGAATTTGGGCACAACATGCACCGGCCGCAATATATTCCGCTTCTGCCGTGGACAAGGCGACGGTTGGCTTCTTGCTAGACCCAGATACTAGGGAACGCCCAAGCAAGTGGCACCCACCGGAGGTACTCTTGCGATCCACGCGGCATCCGGCAAAGTCCGAATTCAAGTATCCCAAGAGATGGAATTTTGCACCTTTAGGGTACCACAAGCCCACACTAGAGGTATGCTTAAGATACCTATGTATCCTAAAGACCGCCTTCCTATGCGATTCTTTAGGTGCCGCTTGAAAGTGAGCACATAAGCATACACTAAACATGATATTGGGCCTAGAAGCGGTAAGATAAAGCAATGAACCAATCATAGAACGGTAGTTAGATTGGTCAATAGGTTTACCGTACTTATCCGCGTCGAGATGACAATTTGTTGCCATTGGAGTGCTTCATGAGCTACAATATCCCATCTCAAATTTCTTCAAGAGGTCCTTGGTGTACTTCTATTGATAGACGAAGGTCCCCTCTTGAAGTAGCTTGATTTGAAATCCAAGGAAGAAGTTGAGCTCTCCAATCATTGACATCTCGAATTCCCTAGACATCATTTTGCCAAACTCATGGCTAAGAGCTTCGTTAGTTGAACCAAAAATAATATCATCAAAATAAATTTGACAAATAAACAAATCTCCGTTGATGTCTTTGGTGAAGAGTGTAGTGTACACCCTCCCGATCTTGAATCCTTGCATGATAAGGAAATCCGTAGTCGTTCATACCACCTAGGTGCTTGCTTGAGCCCGTAGAGCGCCTTGTGCAACCTATAGACATGATTAGGATTCCTCGGATCTTCAAACCCGGGAGGTTGTTCAACATAAACAAGCTCGTTAATGTAACCATTAAGAAAGGCACTTTTCACATCCATTTTATAAAGTCTAATATTATGATGTGATGCAAAGGCAAGAAGTGTACGGATGGCTTCTAGCTGGGCGACCGGAGCAAATGTCTCCCCAAAGTCTAGTCCTTGCGAGAACCCTTTTGCCACAAGTCTTGCCTTGTTGCGTACCACAACGCCGTTCTCGTCTTGTTTGTTGCGGTACACCCACTTTGTTCCGATGACGTTCTTGTCCTTGGGTCGCTCCTCCAACACCCAAACTTCATTGCGGATGAAGTTGTTGAGTTCTTCTTGCATGGCCATCACCCAATTTGGGTCTTGGAGTGCTTCCTCAATGTGAGTGGGTTCTACACATGAAACAAACGAGTAGTGCTCACAAAATGAAGCGAAATGGCGAGAACGTGTACTTACACCCCTTGACGGACTTCCGATGATTTGGTCCATCGGATGCGCCTTGGAGATGTGTCCATGCCTCATAAGTGGTTGTGAAGCACTTGGCGATGTTGATGCATGTTGCTCCTCTTGTGGTTGGACTTGATCATGGACTTCTTCTTCTTCTTGATGTTGTGTGGCTTGTGAGTCTTGAGTTGGCAATGGATCATCCTTCTCTTCTTCGTCAACTTGAGGCGCCATGGAGGTGTTGATGTTGGAACTTGAAGCCCCCCCCTTGATCATGGCTCTCCTCAACTTTAGGCTTGATGTCTCCAATGGTCATGTTCTTCTTGGCTTCTCGTAGAGGCTCATCATCTATTTCATCATGACCAAAACTCTCCTCTTGGGAGCCATTAGTTTCATCAAACTCAACATCACAACTTTCCTCAACTAAACCGGAGGTTTGGTTGAATACCCGATATGCTTTTGAGTTTGATGCATAACCAAGAAATATACCAACATCACATCTTCTTTCAAACTTACCGAGCCTTTTCTTGCGGTAGATGTAGCACTTGCACCCAAAGACTCGAAAGTAGGAGATGTTGGGCTTTCTCCCAATGAGAAGCTCGTACGGGGTCTTTTGAAGTAGTTGATGTAGATAGACCCTATTTGCGGCATGGCACGCCGTGTTGATTGCTTCGGCCCAAAACTTCTCCGACATGCCGTAGTCATCAAGCATTGCTCGCGCAAGAGTGATGAGTGTCTTGTTTTTTCTTTCAACAACACCATTTTGTTGAGGAATGTATGTGGCCGAAAACTCATGCTTCACACCTTCACGGTCACACCACTCCCCAATGTTGTAGTTCTTGAATTCGGTGCCATTGTCACTCCGGACCTTGATGATGGGAAGTTGAAATTACCTTTGAGCGCGATTGGCGAAGGTCCTAAATACTTCCGTAGTTTCATTCTTGTCACATAGAAATAGAGTCCAAGCATAGCAAGAGTAGTCTATAACAAGACAATAGAGGTTACCGCCAAGGCTTTGATATGTGGACGGTCCGAAGAGGTCCATGTGGAGTAGTTCAAGTGGCTTGGAGGTTGACACCATTGTCTTCATTGGGTGGTGTGAAGCAACTTGCTTCCCGGCTTGACAAGCGCTACAAAGCTTCTTCTTCTCAACTGTGATATCCTTCACGCCGGTCACCATCCCAAGCTTAAATGACTTCTTGAGCTTGCTCATCCCTATGTGCGCTATGCGTCGTTGCCATAGCCATCCCAAACTTATCTTGATGAAAAGGCAAGAGGTCATGCTAGCATTCTTGTTGGAGAAATCTACTAGGTAGAGGTGTCCATGCCGAAATCCTTTGAAGACTAGTTCTTGCCTTGTCTCACTACTCACAACAACATCATTTTTGCTAAAGGTGCACGTTAGTCCAAGATCACATAGTTGTGCAATAGAAAGTAAATTAAAACTAAGTAACTTAACGTACAAAACATTGGAAATAGATAAGTCATTTGAAATGGCAATCTTACCTAACCCAATTACCTTACCCTTAGAGTTATCACCAAAGGTGATTTGTTCATGATTGCTGGGGTTTTCTATGGTGGTGAACATACCATCATTGCCCGTCATATGTTGAGTGCACCCGCTATCGAGTACCCAATGCTTTCCTCCGGCTTTGTAGTTCACCTACAAACATGAATTCAATTTTAGGCACCCAAGCCAACTTAGGTCCTTGTATGTGTGATACAAGTGTTTTTTGGACCCAAAGTTGCTTGGGGACCTTCCCCTTCCTGCCCTTCATGTCTCTGCCAATGAACCTTGCCTTCACCTTGCCATCTACTTTACTCAAGAGATAATAATGATCATTGAAAGTAGATTTGTAGTTAGTAGGAAATTTTGGATAAGGTCGGTTAGGAAGAGGACACTCCCTTGTGTGGTGACCAGTGACCTCACAATGTTGGCAATAAGAACCAACTTCCTTGATGAAGCTTGTTCTAAGCTCCGGTGAGGGCACCTTTTCTTTGTTAGGCACCGGGAAGGATCCAAGTCCTCTCTTGTGGAAGGTCTTTGCTTGTTGGAAGACGATTTCCTTGTGCTTGACTTCTCCTTTTGATAGTCTAGCCACACTAGTGTGGAGACTCTCAATTTCTTCCAACAAGTCCTTCTCCCAAGTGTTCTCTTTCAACGGCAAAGACTTGTGCAAGACATTAGTGGCATGAGAAGTAATGGATATATTATCATTAAGAGTTTGTTTCTTCATAATTTATAACTCTTGATCAAGCACTTCATAAGCAAGGTTAAGTGTTTGATGCTCTTGGGTTAACTCATTGTGCTTTCCCAAGAGTGCTTGGTGGGCTAAGTCAAGCTCATGATGATCTAGATTGATTTGAGCCTTATCCTCCTCAAATTTCTTGACATGGGATTTGAGCGTGTTATGCTCTTTGAGTATGCTTTCATACTTGTCAAGCAAATCAAGGTTAGCACTCTCAAGCTTAGCACGAGTGCCTTCAAGAGCCTTAACCTTACTCTTTTCCCTCTTAATGATAGTGTGATATTCATTTATTAAAGAAGTTAAATCATCGGGGGAAAGCTCATCATCGCTAGAGTCATCACATACCTTGGTGTTACCCTTCACCATGAGGCACATGGGCGGTGGATGAAGAGGTGAGTAATCATTGTTGGCAATGGCGAGGCCGGCCAAACTTTCTTCTTCCACTTCACTCTCTTCATCACTTGTTTCTTCGTCGGTGACCCATTCATTTGCCTCACACATGAACACCTTTTGTGGGCCATTTCTCTTCTTTGGGAAGAGTCTTGCCTTCTTTCCCTTGTCATGTTTCCTCTTCCCAAATGATCTTGGTTTGGGTTTGGCCTCTTCTTCATCATCATCACTTTCTTCAAGCTTGCGATGCTTGCTCTTGTGGTTCTCTCTTCGTTTGTCCGGTTTTGTACAATCATAGGAGATGTGGCCTTGATCACCACAATTGTAGCAAGTCTTTTGATCATCTCTTCTTGGTAGAAACGCTTTCTTCTTGGGATCAAATGTGTATCCCTTCTTAGTAATATTGGAGTTCAAGCGTGAGAACTTTCTCATCATCAATGCATGCTCATCATCATCATCTTCACATGATGCTTGCTCTTCTTCACTTGAGCTAGGCTCAACCACCTTCTTCTTCTTGAGGCTTGTTTTCTTGGTGGAGGCCTTTAGAGCAATTGTTTTTGAAGATGATTGCTCCATCATTCCAAGTACACTCATCTCATGAGCGTGAATTTCTCCAATGAGCTCTGAAACTTCAATGTGGTCAAGAGACTCTTTTTGAAGCATGGAGTTGATGATGTTGTACTTTGGCTTGGGAAGGAGCATGAGGATCTTCCGGTTGATGAGTCCCTTGCGAAGAGAAGCAATGTCAAGAGCATTAATTTCTTCAATAAGTACATTCAAGCGAGAGAACATCTCATTGACATTTTCATGAGGTAGCATCTTAAATTCATCATATTTTGCTTTAAGCATGTGATATTTAAGTTCCTTGACTCGAAAAGAACCCTCATGAATCTCTATTAAGCAAGCCCGAATTTCACAAGCTTTATCTTTGCTAGCAATCCTAGCAAACACATCTTGACTAATACATTCATACATTTCATTCCTAGCTTTAGCATCCCATTTAATTTGATCACCAACATAGTTGTGTTCTCCAAACCCCGCGTGGGTCGCTTCCCATACTTCGGGAGCAATAGCCTCTAGATAAGCGCGCATGCGTGCTTTCCAATAGGCAAAGTTCTTGCCCTGGAAGATAGGAACTGAACCCCCAACCTTGGCCATTTTAGCTCTCTAGCGGTGAAGCTAGAATGATCCTATGAGCAACCTTGCTCTGATACCAATTGTAAGGATCGAATGCCCAAGAGGGGGGGTGAATTGGGCTTCTTTTCGAAAATCTAGGCAATAAAACTTAATTCCTAAAAGCCCAATTCCCTATGCAAACAATCTATGCATTCAAGTAAATAGCAACTTCGCGGTATATAAAATGCATAAATGTAAGGGAGAGGAAGAGGATGCAAACTCCCGAGGAGACACGAGGATTTATCCCGTGGTTCGGCAAGATAGTCATGATCTTCCTACATCCACGTTGTGGCACCCACCATAGGGTATGGCCACACCCAAGTCACGGAGACTAGGGATCTTCACTATTCATCTCCGTTTGCCAACATCCACAAGGTGGAGCTCAAGACTTGTACACTTTGAATCCCCCGGGCTTCCACAATCCTCTTGGCAAGCTCCGAAAGTCTCTCACAGTTACAAACACCAAGGGACACTCCCTTAAGTCTCTCACTACCCTAGAGATTCCACTCACCAAGAATGGAGGCACACAAGCTCTCTCTCTAGCTAGTTCTACCCTATCTCTTGGTGTGTAGATGGTCTAAATGATGTAGAAGTGATGGCTCTTAGTCTTGAATGCTTGTGGATGTGTAGATTATGTCTGGTGATCAAGACTTTTCGATTTGACAGGTTTAAGGGGTATTTATAGCCAGCCTCCACGAAATAGCCGTTGGAAAAGTAGGCTGACAGAACTTTCCTGCAACACTGGATGATCCGATGTCTCCCCTTTAGTTATCATCGGTCAAGTTTACTTTAGCTGACGTCATTTTGTCAGATATGACCGTTGTTAGACTGATGTTGCACTTGTCTTCTCATCGGATGATCTGATGACTCTTCCTCCAGAATTGGCTCAAACTTGATGCTTACTGGAGCGGTTGACCGATGTGTATATTGTTGTACATCGGATGATCCGGTGCTACACTTTGTCCAAGGATATTGCATACTGTACTGATGGACCGATGTAGCTAAGCCCTTAACATCGGATGATCCGGTGAGTGCTTTGTTCTGAGGTCTTCTTCTTCTGCTAAACCAACTCGACCGACGTGTTGTTCTCTGGAAACATCGGTTGATCCGGTGAGTTGATTTTGTTTGCTTCGAGTTGTTTCCAAGTGATTCTTTTGAACTTTGCTCGATTGACCTCTTAGACATTTGTTGGAAATGTACTTCTGATGATTGTGAAGCATTAAGTGTCATCAATTGTGGTTGAATGACTTTGACATAAGAGCTTTTACTTCTTATCTTCATATCATTGATTTGATTTCATAATGTGATTGTATATGGGTCTCCAATGATTAGTAGTCGATATTGATGTTCATATAAATTTCGTTTGATTGAGTGATATGGGAGACCTTGCATCCACAAATTCATTAGTAAAATCCAATGGTTGTCATTAATCACCGAAACCATACCTCATGGGGGCCCAGATGCTTCCACAATGCATTCATCAAGGGGGAGATTGTGAGACCTATGTGTGCTGAATACATTGGCTATGATGATAAAAGTTTTGAATACTACCAAAACACTTTTATCATCTAGGTCTGAGCTCTAACAAGGTCCATGCGTTTACCTGGCGATAAAAGTTTTGATTACATTTATGTTAGTACGAAGAATATAATATGAATATATAAAAATAAGTTAGATGCACTTACCATGCGTTTAGCTAAACGCAAATGGTTATCATGGCTGTAGTTGTGTTTCACGTCGACCCCTCTGCACCTCCGAGCCCTATCGGACTTAGCGATGAAATCCTCGCTAGCCTAGTACCTACAAAGGGTCCGATATGCAATGGACCGACCCTGCAACTTGCTTATGTCGCCCTGCACATATTTGTAGGTCGTTAAAACACTGTTAACAAAATTATCAGAAATAATATTTACTACGCCCAACATACCTGCACTAGTCGTCCTCCGTCAGGTGCCTGCCGCTCTCCCGTCGGAAGTGTCACACGTCGTGCTGGTTTGAGCGTTCGACAAATCTTGCCGAACCATCTTTCGAGCATTGAAGTAGAACACATTTCTCACGTGCTCAAGCATCCTCGGATCATCTAGGTCCTTTAAACAAAACCTTTCCAAAGTAGATATTGAAGAGCTAACAATTAATAATTTAAAAGGGTTTATGAGTTGAAAATTGGAAATTTAATTTAGCGCACTTACCATAAAATCGACCCATACGGCCTCCTGAATGTTGTCGTGCTCCTGGTGAGGGACGCGATCGCAGTCGTCCTACGAAGCAGTGGGCACCGCGCCAATGACCTCGGAATAGTGCATATGCACTAAGGACCCAAGGACACCGTTCATAGATCTGTGGTGTGTAGCATCAATGAAAGACGAGTCTGTAGGATCGAAGAGCACGTGAAAATCTACCAGAGGGGGTGAATAATAGATTAAAAAATCTTACGCAGTGGAAACAATTAAGTCCCAACCCTTTCGGCAGAAAAACGATCTATTAAGGAAATCATGTGTGAGACAAATATAAACGTGTTTCACTGTAACAAAAGTGATAGATATCAGAGAGAATAAAGTCACCAAGACGACACAACAAGAATCACTCAAATATGTCGAGAGAAACTCAAGTTACGATCGAAAGATCGAACAAAGGTCAATCTGTCCTACCGAGTAAAAAAGAGATCTGTAATACTGCAAAGAAACTCGTGTAGATCAAAAACCACAAATACAATGACCGTGAAATTTTGACAGATTGTTGATAATCAAGTTGTGAAGACAACCCAAAGAGAATAACGTCAATTGGATCTGTAAAACTCAAGTTATGATAAACCACCGAAGAAAGGTAGTGCTGTGCAGAAACTCGACGAGAAAAACATGTCTAGAACAAGTCGGACGGACAAGGCACAAAAGTTCCTTTCAACTATGAATTTTATTCAATATAACACAATAGGAACATCCCCAAAGTCGTATACCACGAGCTCTGGCCTCCCTTGCTTATATAACCAGCCCTTAGGTCAACCCAATCTCAACTAGGAATCTAATCCTACTCAAATCACAAATCGAAACATTCCATAACTGCTTACAACTCTTCTATACGCAGATAGAAGCAATATTAAGCCTTCCAAACACCTTAGGAATGTATCCCACATTCCTAAAACAACTCAAATTCGTGACCCACACGAAATCCTATCATAACCAACTCAAATCTTTACATATTTGAGTCAAACACGACTCAGTCGCAGCCTGAGTCCATAACCTAGTCGGTTGGACCTTACCGACCAATTCTTTACATCCACATCTCTGCATCATGCCTCGGAACCATGTAGCCACGTCTATGCACTCCTTGCATACATGCAAACATCTTCCAACGACGTCCACGATACCTTCATATGCATTGTTCTTTATTTAAACATGCTGCGCAACCTCCCGATCAACTCAACCACAATTCCTCCCGAACTTGGTTGTTGAACCTCATCTTCTCCCTAAGAATAGTTCAATGGATCCCGTCACCAGCCATGTCTTAAACTCAAGCAACACCTGCACATGAATAAACAACCAATCTGTACGAGCCCAAGTCTGCAACTTGACTCAAATTAGTTCCGAACACAACACCTTACGTGAGCACCTCACATAAGCATGTTGCAAAACAATAGTAAAATGATATCAGCCTTAACCACCAAAACACACCAAAAACTTAGTAAAAGAATACTAAGCAACCTTCTCCATAAGTGTAAAGCAAGTTCGAAACATTGCAAGATAAAAAACATAAACACTACGATCAAGCACCGGACCTTGCCAAAGCTAACCGGACCTTGAACCGGAGCGTACAAAAGCTAGCAGAACCTAGCACCGGAGATAACCAAAGCTAGTCGGACCTAGAGCCGGAGCTAACCAAAGCTAGTCAGACCTAGAGTCGGACCTTGATGATGAAGGTGTTTTGGTAGTATTCAAAACTTTTATCGCCATAGCCAATGTATTCAGCACACATAGGTCTCAAAGAGTCGTATCAAGAGATAAAAGATATTTCTTGAATCATTACTTAAGTAACCAAATAAAATCAGAATTGAACACTACAATATTATTACCTGTCTCCAACCAGCCGACACAAGATCTTCCGTGTAGGATCCGGAGGAGGATTGACAAAGTGAGTTCTCCTTGTCCGCTACCTCTGCTTCGGCACCACGTTTGAGAAGGGTCTTCACCAATCAAGCAAGAGGGCTGAGTAGCCGATGGCTGTCTACCCGAGGGTTGCCTACACCAAGGATGGCTAGCTGAGGGCTGGCTACTTGAAGGGTTGCCAGGCTCAACTGGCACCCTAGCCTTTGAGTCAGACGCTAAGTCATACAGCAACATTAAATTTATTTATAAGTTTAATTGGAAGTATGATTTTAAGAATTTGTCAAAGACTAGTGAAATTCACCTTTCTGCGTTGCTGTGAGGGCACAGTGCTGCCCGGCAAGTGACTAATTAGCTGAGAGAATCTACTCCTGGCCGACGAGGTATTGTGTAAAACATCCACTGCCTTGGCGAGGAACCTCCTCGCCCTCACCATGTTCTTACTCTTGTTTGATGACATCCTATTTTATGCTATAATTGGTAGATATGCAAAACAGATATACAAAATTCATATTACTATCATGAAGAAAACATCACTTGTAATCACATTCAAAATTCATCAACATCATTATCATGTGCCCTACTCCTTAAACCAACCCAACGATCTTCCAACGTTACTTGTTCCCATTTTCGTTTTCGCATAGCAGCTGGCTCTACATCTTGAACATCTCCAATTAATTGATCGAGTCCTGCACCAGGCTCGACGATAAAAGTGTTTGGCAACTCTTCTGCACCAGGATCGGCAATAAAAGTGTCAGGCAAATCTTCTTCTTGGTAAACTTTTTCAGCCTCTCCATTACCATGGTAACCATCATCTCTAGGAGTATATAACCACTCACGAGGATTCACCTTATTTACCACCCAACAAGCCTTGAGCTTTGTCCATGGATAAGGAAGATAATACACTTGCTCCAATTGGTGTGCAATAACAAATGTATCATAACCTCATAAGGGCCGTCTAAAGTTACGCCCCGTCCGGGCTGCCTTTCACTTACGACAGTGCTAGGGATAGCCATTGTAAGTGGGTGAAAGATAAGAGGGCAAACTGTCTTGATGAAAGCGCGGGAGCTTTCAGTCCTCACAGTCGTTTTTTGCCTCTATGCCTGTCTCGACGAAAACATTACAACTAAATAGGTCGTTACATGCTCTAAATAGGCCGTGTCGGGCTAGGCCAGAACAAAGCCCGTTTATTTACATAGATTAATTAATCACTCAATAAAAAAACTAATATTTACACAATGAGCGATTATAATACAAATTATACAAATACTCAACTAAGCATCAACTTACATATGTAATCAACTAATTAAACCATTTTAGCAACTAATTGTTCCATTAATCAAATAATTAACAATCCAGCAAATAATCATCTAATAAATTAACAATTAACAACTAATTACCATTAAAATACCATATTGCGTGTGCAGCTGCGACGGCGTGGGCAACAGCGGCATGGACAATGGCGGCGGCGCCATGGACGGTGGCGGCGTGGGCAGCGGCAGCGGCGTGGGCAGCAGTGGCAGTGTGGACAGCAGCGGCGCCGCGATACAAACACATACATCACATGTCATCATGAATATACCATACATTAGAATTCACATCGATTCATATCCATTTTTAATCTACCTAAATAATCCACATGTAATTCACATGCAATTTGAATCTAGCTAAATAATGTGTGTGTATGTGTCTGTGCAATTCACAACAATTCACATGATTAATAAAACAATTCACATGCAATTTGTATCTAGCTAAATAATTTGTGTGTATGTGTGTGTGCAATTCACAACAAGTCACGAGGTTAATAGAACAATTCACATGCAATTTTAATCCACGTGAAATTTGAATCTATAGTGAGAGAAGAAGTAAAACCGTGGGTTGTCGGTTGGAGGCGCGGGCTATGGCAACAGGCGCTAGGAGGCGTGGGGCAAGGGTGCCGCCGGTGGCGACCGCTGGGAGGCGCTGGCACAGGGGGCGTCCAAGAAGCTGGCCTCGTTGGGCGCTAGGAGGCGTGGGGCAAGGGTGGCGCTGGTGGCGACTGTTGGGAGGCGCTGGCACAGGGGGCGTCCAGGAAGCTGGCCTCGTTGGGCTCTAGGAGGCGCCGGCGGTGTCGGGCAGCGCTACGCTAGGAGGCGCCGGGGCAGGAGCCAGCATCGGAGGGGCGAGCGTGGCGGCGACGGTAGCGAGCGAGGGCGGCGGTGTTGGAGTGTGCGAGAGGTAGTGGCGGAATTTTCATGTAAGGGAAATACGAGTCGGGCCACGCGGGCCTTTGGGTATATTCGTAAATTTGTGACGTCCTAAGAATTTTCGACGATGCTCGGGTTCACAGTCGCAAATTGAATAATTTGTGATGGTATTAGGTTTGACCATCACAAGTTAAGCCTCTTTTTGCGACAGCCACCTTATGTGTGACGGCATTAGGGATAGCTTCTATTGGCAACGGCAGTTCCACTTGCAACGTCCACATGCGGGCTGTCGCAAGTTAAAGTTTTTTGCGATGGCGGGCCGTCGCAAATTATTATGGCTGTCCCAATTAGTCGGGTTTCCTGTAGTGATGATACTTCATACAATAAATGTAACACGAGTAAACTGCAGTAACTAACTTAAAAATGCAGACACTCTTCACAACAAAGCATTGTTCACTAAAGGAAACGCGATCATTTGAGACGGCGAAAGTTATTTGCGATGGCCCGCAACAAGCCGTCGAAAATAACGGGGGCCGTCACAAATAGGTGGTTAATTTGCGACGGACGCCATGGAAGCCGTCGCAAATAGGAGTGCCATCGCAAATAAGTGTTATTTGCAATGGCAAGGTTATGAAGCCATCGCAAATAGTGTTAATTGCGACGGCCAACGCTAGGGCCATCACAATTAATGAGGCCATCCCAAATTAAAGCTTTATACCCCGTACTCCCTTCATCTGACTCATTTCCACGTGCCCAGCCCAAACTGCGCCCGCCGTCGCTCGCCGGTGCTACCACCACCTCAAGGTAAGCTCCCCCTCCCCTCTCTCCCTCCCTCTATCCATGGCCGCCCCATCCCCCTCCCTCTATCCATGGTCGCCCCTCTCCATGGTCGCCCCCTCCCCCTCCCTCCATAGCATACCCCCTCCCCCTCCATGGCCGCCCCCTCTCCCCTCCTCCATGGCCGCCCCACCCCCTTCCATAGCCGCCCCCCTTCAATGGCTGCCCCCGCCTCCTAGACGACCCCCTACATCCCCCCTCCATGGTCGCCCCCCTTTCCCTCCCTCCTAGCCGGCCCCCCTTTCCATGGCCGCCCCCACCCCCTCCATGGTCGCCCCCCCCTCCCCCCCCCCCTCCTCCATGGTCGCCCCACTCCCTCCTTTTGAATTTTGAACACAAATTTTTCTTAATATGTTCAATTAGTTAGTTTAATTGGTCATTAGTTGATTAGAGGATTGAATTGTGTAACTCGTTAGTTAAATTGGTGATTAGTTGATTGAATTGTGTAATTCGTGGATTAAATTGTTGATTAGTGGAAGAATTGTTGTATTTGATTATGAATCATGTTTAGTTTATTTACTTATGTTAATCATTCTTTGATTATTTATTTATAATAAATTGATATGTTAATCATGCTTACCTAGGTTTAGGTTTAATTATGTTTAGGTTTATTTATGCCTGAGTTCAATTTTTTGTTAATTGAGATTAAGTTTGCTAAGCTACGTTTAGATCAATGCTTACGTCTATGTTTATGATAAAATTGTTAATTTTGAGGTTTATGTTTATTATTTGATAAGTTAAAATTTAATAATTGTGATGTTTACGTATAATTGAATTTCTTTGTTTTTTATATTATGGTTATAATTTTTAACTTGATTGTACCGGTGAGAAACACCACAGACTGGTGAACGGTGTCCTCAGGTCCTTAGTGCGTTTGCAATATCCTGGGGTCATCGATGTGGTGACTGCTCTTTCGTGGGAGGACGACTCACGCGTCCATCACAAGGAGCACGGCAACGTTCAAGAGGCCTTATGGGTTGATTTTATGGTAAGTACATTAAATAAAGTTTCTATCTTTTAACTCTTAAATTTTTTTAATGAACATCTTTTCAATATATTCTTTATCATAGACAAGGTATATTTTAGAGGACCCGGACGACCCTCGCATGTTTGAGGATGCAAGGAGAGTGTTTCACATCAATGGTGCAAAGGCGCTTCGACAAGCTTTGTTGAACGCTCATATTCAAATTATCAATGAGCACTTGAAGGCGAAACAACACCATGTGCTACACTTCTGGCAAGAGAGAGAGACGCACCTGACGGAGGAGGAGTACGCGCAGGTATGTGGTGTGTAGTAAATATTTTTTCTGATAATTTCCTCAATGGTATTTTTAATGATCTACAACTATGTGTAGGGCCACGTGAGCTGGTTGCAGGGTCGGTTCGATGCATTCATGGCCCTTTGTCGGTACTTGGCTAGTGATGAGATTAAGGCTAAGTGTAGGAAGGCTCGATAGTGCAGAGAGGTCGAGGGGTAGAGCAGGCACGACCAAGATAACCACTTGCGTTTAGCTAAACGAATGGTAAGTGTATGTAACTTATTTTTATATATAATAATATATTGTTCGTACTAACACGTATTGACAGGCGTGCAAGACGGGGTTGCCGCCGACCCCTACTGAGATTTGGAGGAGAGGTCACAGAGACCCTTCTTAGCCTCAGGGGTGCAGTCGGGCCGTAGTCGAGTGATTGGTATGTTTAGAAATTATTTATACTAAATATAACTATATGAATTGTTGAACTTACATGGTTTTCTTGTTTTTCAGGCTAAGTACGGTGAGGAGGCTAGGAAGATACATGGAAAAGATTTTGATTGGGACTATGAACCAATCGATCCTCAAGCCGCGTATGCAAGCGGAGGTGGAAAAGCCCACGGAAGGTGAGTTCATAAGTCATTTGTCCATTTTCAATTCATAGTATTCAAGATATTTCAATTTCATATCACTGATCCTTTTTTTTATAGGCTCGCCATATTCAACGGAGTTGTCGACTCGAGGGCGGCGAGACCTGCGAGAGGCAACTCCACGTAGGCTTCATTGGTAGGCACGTCAGGTCGCCCCGTCTTGCAGAGAAAAATCGATATGTTGTCCCTCTGACAAACCGTAGAAGAGAACCTCAAGCGACAGGAGGAGGCGGAACGACAAAGGATCGTGATGGAGTCCACGATCTCTTCCCAGGCAGCCAGGATGGCGCAGATGTGGGACACAATAGAGGTAACAAAATGAAAACTGAAGTTCTCATTAATTTAGCGTAAATGACTTACTAATATGTAACATCTAATGTTTGCAATGGCAGGCTACAGCTCAGGCGCAAGGTCTGGGGATCCAGCTACCGCCACTACCGGTCCTTCCAGGCGAACCTTATTCTGCAGGTCAGGTAATATTTTATGTCAACTTAACAATTTTAGTTTTACCTCAACTTAGCTAGAAATAAAGCGAGGAAAGAGAGTGAGAGATAGTTAGATAGTGTGAGAGATAGAGTTAGAAGAGTGAGGAAGATAGAGGGAAAAGGATAGCAATAGGGAGATAGAGTGGGAGAGAGAGATAGAGTGGGAGAGAGAGATAGATTGAGATAGAGAGAGAGGAATAAAGAGGGAGAGGGATAGAGGGAGATGTAGATGGAGATAGAGGGAGAGGAAGGGAGGGAGAGAGATGTTGATGCATTTCTATTCTATCTCTAAGTTTCATTAATTGCAGAGATCAGCGACGGCTGCTCAAACTCCATCGCCGTCGTTACTACCACCTGGAGTGAGGCGCAACGACGACTTTGATAGCTTCAGGGGTGGCTCGGAGGTCAGACGGGCGAGTGAGCCCTTGTTCGGTTTGTTGATGGTGATGCGATGTATTGACGATGTGTATAGTATATTTTTTACTATTGTGATGTCTTTTGTGACTGTTGTGATATTATTGACAGTTCTGTGTTTCTGGCCATCGAGCCGGGTAGCATTTTCTGATTTTTAAAAAAATAAAAAAACCTTATTTACGACGGCTTTTTATACAGTACCGTCACAAATAATGCTCCTGGCCGTCGCAAACTAACCTCTGTTATTTGCGACGGCCAGGCCGTCGCAATTAAGGTCCTATTTGCGACCGTCAGGCCGTCGCAAATGCCATGTGGGTCCCATCGACTGGTATAATTTGCGACGGAGGGGCCGTGGCAAATTGCTAGGTGGGGCCCATCGGCGTCCGGGAAATTATTTGCGACGGCTGCCGCGGACTGTCGCAAATAGCCTTATTTGCGACCTTAATTGCGACAAGACACTTGCGACGGCCAGAAACCTTCGCAAATAAGGAAAACCATCGCAAATAGCTTATTTCCAATGGTTTTTTCCTTATTTGCGACGGTCGTGACCGTTGCGAATCATCGGAATTCCTGTAGTGTTTCTTCCGATATATACTACCAGTTATCATTGGCTTATGGGTGGCAACAAAGGTAATAACTACTACATATCTTGTCAGCTGAAACGCACATTGATTCTGTAACTCAGTTAAGTATAAACAAACCAAGAAGTAAAAAATTGGTATCCAAAGCAATACTACCAACCCTTTTATAGGAAATAATAACTAAGGTTTTTCAGTTAATATAGTTTTCCTGGATTTCCCTGGAAAGAAGGAAAAGGAAAATGCTTGGCTCACATAAAAATATTTCAAAAAATGCATCATATTACAATAGCCAAATGTGTCATCAGTTCATAATAATTAAAAATGTGTTAATCTAGCCACTAGTCTCATGTAAAAAACAGCTGGATGTAAACAGTACTGCACATAAACGAACTACGTCTCAAATAATAAAAAAGTTACAAATTGAACTACTGTAAGTAAAGTGCATTCATCAGCATTCAAAAAATACACGAGTACCCTTGTAGACCTATGCAAAACATATAAGTGAACAATAGAGTTACCATCATGCTAGCAAAAAAAATTACCGTATCCACCCAACAACCATGATGCATGCTGTTTGCAGTTTTTCTAAGATGATGACTAATGATAAGAAAAATGAGGACATTCTGATGGCTTCGCTGGCAACCCAGAAGGATGACGATGGACAGAGCAAAGAAGCACAGAGAGGAGTGGAGTTGTACTAGGCCTGGAGAAGAATGTACCAAGTAGGGTAGGAAGGAAGTGGAGCAAAGTCTAGGGTCATTTTGCACTACTACAATAAGCTTAATCTCAGGCGGCTCCAAACGTATTGTGACACGCAGTTTTGAAAACCGTCTGAAACAAAGACCCTGTGATAATCTGCAATTTTCACATGCGGAAACTAAAACCGCGTGTGAAATAAGTTATCACAGGCGGTCCTAACCTTCATGAATCTGCCTGTGACGACTCTTTTTCACAGGCGGTTTGTAATGTAAGAGTAACTGCCTATGATAATCGAGTTGTCATAGGCGGTTCTATAACTATGACTAGCCACCTATTAAAGCTCTTTATCACAGTCAGTTTGTAACTTAAGAGTAACCGCCTGTAATAATAGAGTTATCACAAGCGGTTCTTTACCTATGACTAGCCGCCTGTGATAATACAATTTCACAGGCGGCTAGCCGTAGGAAAAGAACAACCTGTCATAAAGTATACCCTAGGCAGCAATACCTGCTGTTATTTTTAATTTTCAGGTCAATTTCATATGCACTTTCACACACAGTAGGAACAATATATTCTTACAAGCATCATCAACACAAAATCACCAAAAAGTCATCTCATATACATATGTACAATACATCTCAATTCATAGTTTAAGAGTTTCACCAAAAACTATTTCGATGCTCATACTGAAAAAGTTCTGGCACATCTGCTATTACACCGTCGTCATTGAAGAATAGCCATCTTCGGTGGAAAATTTCGCGACGCATGAAGTGACACAGTTCACTCGCAATCTAATCGGCTCCTCCACCAGGTATACTTCTAGAAACCAGCCATTCTTCGTATACATTCTTCGTGTGCTGCAATGAAACACATAACAAGGTCTAGAATGTGTTGGTAACAATAATAAAATAATATAAGTATTAAAATACGCTAGTTACAATGAAAATGAAACTCAAAAGAATGAAAATACAATATCGACATTAAGGATTACTTACATCCTCATAATTCACTCTATATTCGCGGGCAGTCCGAAGATGCTCGCATACATAAAACCTGCATTAGACTCTCCCAGGAGGCTGCTTGGGACAACGATAATATGTTGATATCTGCAATGGATCCTTATTAGGAGGTTTCTGACCGCCAAGTTATTTTGTATAAAACCCACAAGCACTGTAATACAAGGAATGTCATATAAAACTTGTCAACACATTCTAAATGTGTGTAAGTTAAAAGTATCGAATAACTGTATATTTTTAAAATGGAAAGAAAATCTTTGTAACTATTTTGTGAGTAATCGTCTGAGTCCAAGATCGTTGTCAAACCATGTGTTGGTTTAATGAATATCATTATTTAGTGTTTACTGCACACGTACAAACACACGTGTTAAGTTAACAATTAGCAATAATTGATATTTCAATGTCAAGTGTCGAACTTACTCAAAGTGGTATAGAGCCTTTACGAGGTCCTTGCCATTTCTGACAAAATTAAACATGGCATGTCCTATGTAAGCTGCAACCATTGTCTTTTTATCCTTCTTTTGGTTTGCTATTGATTTTCAAATTCTTTTTTTGGCAGGTGCTTGTACTCTTATGAGTTTCGTGCCACCTGAAAGTTGAAATTCGATTTTGCAATCATTGTAGGGTCAACGATACTTGTCTTGGTGTTCAACTTTTCATTAATGTATTGTATCCTATTGAAGAAGTCCGAAATTTTTATAATCTCATGACATGTGTATCTGTGTAGTAATAAAAGCAAATACGAAATATTAGAGGCAGTTACAAGCACGAGATGAGTAGCAAGTTGATTTCGAGCACGTCTCGATGGAAAAGGCTATGTAGATCTTTGAAGAGAAGGACTCGTTTATCTTCTTCAATGCTCCAGAATGCTTGTTTTGGCACAAGGAATATGACATAAGAAAGATCATATTTTGTGCTGGCAGTGATATACCACTCATGCATTCTTCTGAGCAAGATAGGTAGTTTGTGAAGTCGTACTGATGTCATGAACGGCTTCCCATTAACGTATTCAAGAGGAACATTATAAATCATTTATATTGGAACTCCTAGTTTAACTAGAGTCGTCTCCCGATTATATTTCACACTATCTTCTTCCCACTCCTCAATATTTTCTAATGCTGGCTCATGTGAAGCACGAGATGCATTAGATGTTCCAATTTTTTTCTTCAGTTTTCCAAATATTGTGACACTTCTTAAGAAGATTTCTTATTTTCGTATGAGCTATCTTTCACAGGCACTGACTGAAGAGTAGTTGTGAAAAGTTGGTCACTGGCTTATTGTTGAACCTGTTGTTCAATTGATTGCTCTTTACTACCAGCAGCTTGCTCTAGTACTACTTCAAGTTGTAGCTCAACTAGTTGCTCTTTACTATAAGCTTGCTCTGGTACTGGCTATTGTTCAACTAGTTGCTCTTGGTTATCATTACTAGCAAGGTTACTATCATCTTTTCTGAGACATAGTGGAAGTGGATCTTCCTGGACTTTCAGTGAAGAAGATGGGGTTGCAGTCTTTTGAGATGCGTCGGGGCTACACATCAGCTCATCATCCAACACGATATCGAATCGGTGCCAAATTATTTATGGTTGATAGCATGCCCCAGAGTCGTGATCCTCTTAGGTGTGATGTGGTCTATTTCATAATCTTCATAATTATTATCAATGTTTCCCACCATCATTTTTTGATATGCAAGTATACATAATCATACATCTTGTTGATCAGATAAAATCATAGGGGCCACTATATTTATATCATATGTTTTCGTTGGAGAGATATTTAGGAGTATTAAATGGTTATGTGTGGAACCATGCTCACCTAGAGGGTTCAATTATGGAAGGATACACCAGTGTAGAAGTGATTGAGGGTTGCGCTGATTACATCAAAGATGGAAAGCGGATAAGTGTGCTTATACTAGTACATGAGGGTAGACTACGCGAGAGAGGCAAAGTGGGTAAAAAAACTTTTCTCGTTCACGATTTCAAATTAGTACACCGTGCATATTTTGCTGTACTAAAACTCCTCGCAATAGTTGAGTCGTACATCGAGGAACACCAAATTGAGCTTCGTAGAAAAAACCAATGCCGCGGAGAGGAATGGATCATGAAATAGCACAGAAGACGTTTCACTGAATGGTTAATGGACAAAAATATACCATATGAAAACTATATAGAAGAAGCAACAATGAAGAAGTTGGCTTCTGGCCCATCCGCTTTGGTGACATCATGGCAAGCATATGACATCAATGATTACACATTTTACACTAAGGAAAAAGACGGTAAGCGTGTTGTACAAAATAGTGGTGTTCGTATAGAGGCTTATGATGCACAAGGGCAGAAAACAACATACTTTGGTTTCATATAGAAAATGTGGGAACTCGATTATGAAGAAAGAATGCTAATTCTTGTATTTAAGTGCCAATGGGTCAAACATCCCGATGTTGTGAAAGTGGACAACTACGTGCTGACACTGGTAGACTTGAACAAAGTGGATTATAAAGATTACCCATGGGTTCTCACCGATCGTGTTGCATGAGTTTTTTATGTACAAGATCCAGGAACTTAGAAGATGCATGTAGTTGTTTCTGGAAAGCAAAATATTGTTAGAGTTGAGAATGTGAGAGATAATAAAGAGAAATATAATCAATATGAAGATATGTACGTTTTCATCAAACCAGAAAACATCAAGCGCGTAGAGAGAAGCATTAAAAAGGATTTGAAACTCTATATGCGAGAAAATGTCAATGTTGTAAAAAATGTATGATATATATTGTATATATTTGTAATATTGCAGTGAAGCTTTAATATTTTAATTTGACATTTTTTCTTTTTATGAATTTGTTCATATATGTAGGTATATGTATGTATGTGTATACCATGTATATGTATATATTATTATATATACATATAAATGATATAAATATATATATATATATACAATATGCATATATATAATATATTACTATAAAATGCCCTGAAAAATATTATTAGATTTTTTCTTTTAGTCTCCTTCACGGTCGGTCAGTAAGTAAAATCCATTTGTGAAAATATAGGGAGCATCAGAGCTTGTTCGTATAAAAGACCGCATGAAATATATGCACCACTACAGGCGGTTCTTTCTTAATAGTTGCATGTGAAAACATTGTCTTTAACCAAGCGGTTGTTTATTAAAAATCGTCTGTGATGTTTGAACCAATACAGACAGTTCTTTATTAATAACCGCCTGTGAAGATCATGTATTTACCCAGGCGGTGGTTCCTGAAAAGCCGCATGTGATGTTTGAGCGTCACAAACAATTATTGTATCATTCGACATCATATGCACATTTTTTTATGGACCGCCTGTGTTCTTGCACATCAGCTGTTGCACCATTCTCATCAAAGAACTTCCCTTTTTTGTGCAAAATTTCGCGACGAATGAACTGACAGAGTTCAAAAGCAATCCTGTCGGCTCCTCCATTAGGAATACTTCTACAAACCTGCCATTCTTCATTCAGATTCTTCGTGTGCTGCAATATAACACATAACAAGGTTTAGAATGTGTTGGTTTGAACAATTTCAAAGTATAGATCAAAGTGAGAGTATACAGGAATTTAGTTGGTATTTTTGGAGCAGCTGTACTATGAGCAATTGAATTTTGAATTTGGAATCAAAATAAGAAAATAATGTTTCTGGTAATATTGAACAGCAGAGAATATAAGTATTAAACTATGCTAGTTACAATGAAAATGAAACTCAAATGTAAGAAAATAAGGTATCGATATAAAGGATAACTTACATCCTCACGATTCACTCTATATACGCCGGCGGTCCGAAGATGCTCGCATACATAATACCCGCATAAGACACTCCCAACAGGCTGCTTCGGACAAGCATAATACGTTTTAATGTCCAATGCATTCGTATTGGAAGGTCTCTCACCGCCAAGCTGTTCCACGTAAAACCGCCAAGCGCTGTAATACAAGAAATGTCATATAAAACTTGTCAACACATTTTAATGTGTGTAAATTAAAATTTTTGAATAAATGTACAGTTTCGTAATGGAAAGGAAATCTGGTGGGAAATCGGCCGAGTCCAAGACTGTTGCATTTCCCTGCGTTCGCTTGATAAAGATCATTATGTAGTGATCACTGCAAACACACAAACACACGTGTTAACAATTACCAATAACTGCTATTTCAATGTCATGTGTCGAACTTACTCGAATTTGTACGGAGCCTTTACGAGGTCCTTGTCGTCTTTGACAAAGTTAAACATTGCATGTCCTATGTAAGCTGCAACTTCTGTCCTTTTATCCTTCTTAAGTTTTGCGATTGCTTTTTCAAAATCTGTTTTTTCATGTGCTTGAACTGTGCTGAGTTTCGATCCACCTGGACGTCGAATAGCGCCTTTGCAATCCAAGTAGGGACAAGGATACCTGTCTTGCGCGCCAACTTTTTATTATCCATGTATTGCATCCTATTGAAAAAGTCCAGAATTGTTATAATATCATGAAATGCGTATGCATGTAGTAAGAAAAGCAAATACAAAATATTAGAGCACTTACAAGCACCAAACGAGCAGCAGGTTGATTTCGAGCATGCCCCAATGCAAAAGGGGACGCAGCTCTTCAAATAAAATGACTCGTCAATCTTTTCCAGTGCTCCAGAATGCTACTTTTGGAATACAAAATGTGACGCAATTAAGACCATATCTTGTGCTGGCAAGGATGTACCACTCATGCATTCTTCTGAGCGGGACGGGTTGCTTGCTAAGTTGTACGGATGTCATGAACGGCTTCCCATTCTCAAATTTAGGAGGAACATCCTCAAGCTTGTATATTGGAACTCCTGGTTTAACCAAAGCCGTCCGCCGATTATACATGACACCGTCTTCTTCCCACTCCTCGATATTTCCTAATTCTGGCTAATGAGAAGAACGAGATGCACTCGATTTTATAATATTTTCCTTAATAGTTTCCAAATACTTTGACACTTCTGATGAAGGTTTCTTATTTTCTTATGTGCTAACTTTGATAGGCACTAATGATCGAGGAGTAGTCGTCGGAAGTTGGACACTGGCTTGTGGAACCTGTTGTTCAACTGATTGCACTTTACTCCCAGCGGCTGGCTCTAGTACTACTTCAAGTTGTTTCTCAACTGGTTGCTCTTTACTAGCAACAGCTTGCTCTGGTACTGCTTCAAGCTATTGTCCAACTTGTTGCTCTTGGATATCTTTACTAGCAAGGTTACTATCATCCTTGCTGAGACAAAGGGGGAGTGGATCTTCCTAGACTGGGAATGGATCTTCATGCACTTTCACCTTAGAAGATGGGGTTGCAGTATTTGGAGATGCGACGGGGCTAGAAATTGGCTCATCGTCCAACATGATATCGCGTCGGTGCCAAAGGATTAATTGGTTGACAGTCTGCCCCAGAGTCGCGATCCCCTCAGGTGTGACGTGGTCTATTTCATAATCTTCATAATCATTATCAATGATCTGAAGAACTTGCACCACAGCATAATACAATGGAAGTGGATTCCTGTTGAAGTCACGATCAGGCTTTGCCATAGCAGTGGCAACCTGTTTGGTTTTGTTCCCTGCTCTGCCTATCGGGACAAGAAGACGACAAGATTTGTCGTTAGCAATATCATCGACAGGGAACTTATGGGTTGACCCTGAGCCTGGCACAGAACCAACGCCGCTAGGGTAGGCAGTTGGAGATACTAATTGCTCCTTTTGCATTGGAACCATCACTATACTCGGTGCAACTAATTGTCCCGATTGTCTAAGTTATTCCATTATTTCTTGCATATTTTCTTTGACCTTTTGAGCAATCGTTTCATCAAGTGTTTTCTTAAACTTCTCACGTCTTCTATGTGTGTCTTTATCTTTAGGGAAATCATCTAGCCAAGACATTTGAGAAGAGACCGCTCGAACCCGTCCGCTGTGTTCAGGGTTTCCTAAGATAGTTAGTCATTCTCCCTCTTTGGCTTGAAGAGACCCTTCTGTTGCTTTTCAATTACTTCTTTCATTTTATCCTCTACTTCATTCATAGAGTCGGGCTTTTCAAGTTTGCCCTCGTTGGTCAAACCTGACCGAGCAAAGACCCACCGTTGAGTTTGCTCATCGCACCCTTCTAATGGGTGAGGATTGCCCTTACTAGTAATTTCGTCTAATATCTTATTCCATTTCTGGCTAGGGACTTAGAGCTTTAGCATCATGTGTTCTCTTTTGACGAACAAACTCTTGCCACTGAGCTTGTGTGATTTTTCCCATCTTCCTCAGGCTAGGGACCTTATCGGCCTTAACTTAAGCATTCATTTCACTCTTCCAGCCGCGGAACTTCTTGCCTCAAGAGACTAATGTTGCTTTCTTTACAGCTTCTTCTATGCCTTTCGGGAACTTAAATTGTTTCTTTATCCTTTCCCACAACTCATTCTTGGCCTGCTCGGGTAATTTCCTCCAACTCTCGGTTGTGATCGGCACAACCTCCCTAACAAGAAAACTGCATGCATTACGGTACTTGGTAACTAAATCCAGTGGTTCTTGGGGAAGCCGACCTAGACCGACCCTTGTTATGTACATGATGCGGTCCAATGGACCCTTATTGGGACCTCGTTGCCCTCGTTTCCGCTTGAGTGAAGTTGAGGATTCATCCATTGGAGAACCTTCTGCGGTTTTAAGAGACGAAGTTACCTCATTGTCTTCGCGATTAATCTAGGTAGAAAAGAATTATAAGACTTCATATACTTGACAACCAACATTAACTTGAACTGCTGAAGTTAAGATTCCTGATACATACCTCGTCAGCAGGATCATATTCTGGGTCTAGATCATCTGAAGTCTTTTTAATTTTTATATTCGGAAAAGGATCCGATGGACTGTGATAGGACCCTGAACTGCTTGAGTGAGTAAACTCCATATTGTCTTCTTTATTGTTACTACCAGGACCAGTCTTCTTAGGGCTTTCCATGCTAGAACTAATAAGAAAAAAAATCTAATAAATGGCATATTAACTCTACATGAAGTGTTGCATGAAGAAAAAGATGGAAGCATTCTAGGATTTGATAAGTCACTCTAGGGTTTAAGAAAACTGACCAAAAGGTTCCTATACATTGCGAGGGTGACAAGCATGTTAAAGTTGCTCACCAGCAATGGCAATTTTATCTTCTTATTCTAAATAGGCTAGCTTCATTCAGAGTGGTGACCATGTTCTTGAGGTTTACTAGGCGGCGCCTAGCTCCGCACCTATAACTGATCAAGCAAGGGACAAAAAGCAAATCCTCCATCCTTTTTCTAGTATCAAGAATCGCAAAGTGTGGCACTTGGATTTGGATGGTGAGGTGAGGCGAAGCGAGGTAGGTGCAGGCGAGAAGAGACACTCTTTTTCAGCGATCATCTCTACAACCGTGGGATTTGCACGGTAAAAAGAGATAAAAGACCCACGTTCTCAAACGAATCAGGAATCCGGAAACATTCACCAAAATTTAATCTCGGTGTGCCCGGCTGCACCAAATGGGCTTACCATGACAGCAGGTTCAGCCATCATGAAAGGCATTACGTACCCCACATATGATGGCACCAAGAATTTATAGGTTGGTCAATTGTCCTGGCTGTTCAGAAAAAAAGGACAAGGAAGTCGGCGCCTCCTATAGTGATAAACTTGGTGAGTTCTAGAGGATCACGAGGTTTAGGTGACTTGATCAAGTCTGGGCATATGAAACCTTGGTGGAATATTTCTGATAGGATGGGATTAACCACGTCGAGGGGTTGGGGGCTTATTTTTCAAATCTCCCTTCATGTGACTTTAAATCCTATATGGATTGTAACTCAATTCTTACTAGGACTAGGACATGTTCCTAAACTGAATCTGACTCCTAACTCTATTTAGAGTAGGACTCTACTAATATCGTTAAGGACGAAATCTGCTTTATCTAGAACAATCATATACCCCTAGACTGGTGTTTTCGCACCTTTGTCCAAAGTCCAAGTTCGACTCCTCTACTGGGTGCACCAGATACCCAGATCATCCAACAAAAATGAAGTCCCAATATATCTAGTTTGATACAAGTGGTACTAACAAATCATAAATGGGTACATAAACTTTTTTCCTGTGAAATGCCTTAATATTAAGCTGAGTTCAATAATGGGATACATAATTGTTTTAACGCATGCAATCCTTCTGTAATTCTTCACATCATCATGATTGATTAAGCTATTCAATAAACAAACTCATAGTCATATAACAACTACACTATCAGCAAGAATGATTCAACATAGTGATATATCATTCTCCAAAGGATAAGATACATATATGTTTATTGTATGTGTTCATGTATTTCAATTTGACCATTGTACTAAAAAATGCAAATCATAGCCACTGATTTCGTTCAATTGTGCCAATATGGCCATTATCATCACAATCCTACGTATTTGAGTGACACATCATATGTTTGGCATCCAGCACCGATAGAAGATGGACCCAACGAACCCTAACCAAAGATGCCACCGAACTTGACAGTTTTTCGAATTCCACCGAACCCTAACCAAGGATGCCTACCATTTTCCAATTTTCGAACCCTAAACAAGGATATGCAAGGCCGCGGAGAGGGCGGGGAGGGAGGCGGCACGGCGAAGGAGGATGAAAGGTCGAAGGGTTTAGGGTTTACCTTGAAGCTCGGCGGCGACGGCAATGGCTTCCCTCGGCGTACATGGAAGTGACGAGGGTGAAGCTCGGCAGCGACGACGAAGCTCGGCGGCGAACACTTGGCGGCAAACAAAATTTTGGCAGCCTAACGGCGTCTAAGTGTTTTGCCCGGGTTAGCTTTTTCCAACACTGCCGAGGGGTATATATAGACTCCCATTTTCTCAGGCGGATTTTAAGTATCGACCGCTTGAGAAGATGGTTACCTCAGGTGGGTTTTACTTACCAATCGCCTGAGAAGATACAATTATCTCAGGCAGTTGGTAAGTAATACCTGCTTGAGATAAACATCTTCTCAGGCGGTTATTTAGTACCAAGCGCCTCTGAAGATATTTACTTCTTCTTAATTAATATTCTTGATAAAATGTGGGTCCTTTAAAAAGGAAAAATTCCACTTTCTTGTAATATTATTGATAAGTAAAGGTTACCATTAAATTTCACTTCATAAATCCTTTGAAATTGGTTAGAACATAAAAAACAAACAACAAATGCCATTTTTCATTTTTCTATATTAATGAATATAATGTTTTTTTCATTTATTTTTTCAATGGACATTTTTACTCATCATACCAACCTTTGTGAATTTTTTTATATTTTTTTAATTTTTTTTGAATCAATGTGTTTTCATAATTTGATGAATGCCTCATATGTATATGAGCATTTAGTTAGAATGATGGATAATTTGAAGTTTGACATGTTGGAATGCTTTTAAAAAAATTAACAAAATTCATACATGTATAAATGATACAATTATGTTCATACAAACAAAATTAAGTGAATGATCTTTTTTTATTAAATACACAAATGTGAAAAATATGTGAGTAGAAATAATTTGATATTTACCAAAACATTACAATGTCAGCTATACAAGTTTTAAAATATTTTGTTCAGGTAGTAGATGTTAATTTTATACAAATATAGAAGAAAGAATCTCATTGAATTTGGACAAAATTTGCAGAATCCAAACATGTTTGAGTATTTATATTGGAATCTAAATAAAAAATAAGCAAGGGATAAGGAAACTGAAGAACAGTATCAAGCATTATCTCAGGCGGTTGGTAAGTAATACCCGCCTGAGATAAACATCTTCTCAGGCGGTTATTAAGTACCAACAGCCTGTGAAGATATTTACTTCTTTTTAATTAATATTCTTGATAATATCTTCTCAGGTGGTTGGTAAGTAAAACCCGTCTGAGATAATCATTTTCTTAGGCGGTTATTAAGCACCAACCGTCTGAGAAAAAGTTAAAAACCGCCTGTGAAAAACCGACGCCTATATAAGGACCCCTCACCACAGTCAAAATGTAACCCTGGAGAATTTATATCGACGCCGCAAGGCTGCCGAATTTCCCCTGCACCGCGCCACTGCTCCGCCGCCCAGCCCATACTGTCGCGCCGCCGCTCAACCCCGCACCACCACTTCTTCACCCAGCCTGCCTGCCGTGCTGACGCCTCTGCAAGATAAATGTAGTTTCTGTACCTTTTCTTTGTATATTTTCATTAGCTGATAAGCTGTTAGCTTTGTTTGTTCTGGTATATGGATTATGTCCTTTTGCATGTGTAAGGACTATATGGATTGTGTTCTGGTATATTGATGTATGGACTATATGGATTTTTTTTTCCTTTTTGTGTGTTCTATTAGTTTGGTCTTTTATATATTGATGTATGGACTATATTGTAATAAGCTTATTGTAGTTTGTACCTATAATGTGACATGAAGATGATGTTTAATTAACAGAAGCTATTGTAATATATATAAGATGCATGAAGTTTACCCGAACTTGTAATTGTAGTTTTATGTGTTTTCCTTTTCAATATGCTACTTGTGTGTGCGTACCTCCTGCTTGCATATATTTCGAAGGAGTGATTAGGGTTAGCTTTCTAGGGCACAAGCACAAGTGACACCAGTCACCACGTCTAAACTGAATCAATGCATGCATGACTCAATAGAACAAGTCTACACCTGTGACTGCATGTAGCCAAGCTGTCTGTTGGTACAAGAGCTTTGGGTTTCCCGTATTGACTCTACAGCTGGTGTTGCGCGTGAGACCAAGCTGCACCTAGGTAACATGCTTCACGTCAGCTCAGAGTAACAGTGCTCTGTCTTACTCGAGCGGAGTTTACGACGGACATGTATGCTCATGATGCATACCGCCCTCGGACAGCTCTGCTGGATCTAGCAGCTGCTCACATGGCACGTTGCACCCAATTCTGCCATGATGCATATGTCGTGCTGCGTGGCGCGAGTCAGGAGATCAGATGACTGTTGATGTCGGATAGGAGTACTTGGCATTGACAACAGAGCAGAGCATTGTCTTCTTCGTCTTACTCTGACCTTCTGCCCTTTTATAAAGCACCGAGTGCAATGCGACGACTTGCCCGCAAACTCCATCTCCAACTGGGGTGGAAGGCGGCACCGGGGCCAGACTCCAGCCTCCAGGGATCGGGATTGGTCTGATTGCAATGGATGGTGGATGTCTGAATACCGTGAATAGCTAGTTACCTTGCCTTGTGGGCCGTGAATTTTTAACTATTCTGGGCTGAGTTTTTTTATGGGCCACGTCTAAATCATAACAGTATTTCGGGTACCTGACGGGTACCCACGGGTAGGAAATATTACCCGCACCCATACCCGGAACACATCGGATCGGGTACGGGTTGTACCCACGGGTAAAAAAATCCACCCGTACCCGCACCCATCGGGTGCAATACCCGTCGGGTACCCGTACTCGCGGGTATAATTGCCATCCCTAGATCCCACCTAGACCTAGCCCATGCCACTGGGCCTGTTTGCCCCACGACTTCAATCCTTCACCCCCGCTTGCTGCTCCCGACGCCTTTGACTACGTCCGCCTCAAGACGTCGCCCGTCTCCCACATTAGTCGCCCTAATCATACTTGTTATGTCTCTGTAAATTCATTTTATAGAAGACCTTTAGACAATATTTTGTGGCCAAATTCTGTAAATCTGACAAAAATTCTATCATTCAAGCATGGAACGTCGAGCGTGGATGTATAACATGCCAAGACCCGATCCTATGTACATTCATAATGTTGCAAATTTTATTGAAGCATCCAAGATACATCCGAAGTTGCAAAAGATAGATGATATATTATGTCCAAGTATCGACTGCGAAAATAAGATTGCTTGGAAGGATACTATAGTAATCCAATCTCATTTGGTGAAAAGAGGTTTCAAAAAAAAACTACACAATATGGATAGAGCATGGTGAGTTAGATACACATGATGTGGATAAAGATGATGAGAGAGGTTCAGATGATGATAATGTTCATATCGATGATGGTAGTGACAGTCAAGCTGGTGATGATGATGATGATTTCGATTATGAGTAGATGTTGCGTCACATTGAACCATATGTATTGACTTCTATGGGAGCAAGCAAAGGTTTAAATGAAATGGAGACATTGCAGAATGCGGCGACGGAGCTTTTATATGATGAATCAAATGGTTGTGATAAAGATTTTACTATATTACGTGCAGTCTTAAAACTACTAAAGTTGAAAGCTACACACGGATGGTCCGATTGTAGTTTCTCTGATCTTTTGAATCTTCTGGCAGAAATTCTTCCAAATCCAAATAAACTGCCCAGAAGCACTTATAAAGCGAAGAAACTTCTTTGCCCGATGGCACTAGGTGTGACAAAAATACACGCTTGTGTGAACCATTGTATTCTGTATCGCAAAGAGCATGAGCTCGCAACCAGATGCCCAATTTATGGTGTCAGTAGATATAAGAAGGACTACAATCACCAGTATGTTACCAACATGAAAAAGACTCAGAAGAATAAGAAGTTTATTATTGGTCCTGAAGGTGACAATGACGATACTTCTGGCGATGCAGACGGGAAGAATAAGTGAAAAATTCTTGCCTTGGTGACGTGGTACCTTCCGATAATTGATTGCTTGAAGCGTTTGTTCTCAAACCCTAGCGAGGCTGAACTTATGCGTTGACATTTCGAGCAATGCAAGAAGAATGAAAAACATATACGACAACCTGGTGATGCAACGCAGTGGAAAAATTTTGATATTCAGTATCCAGAATTCGCGAAGGAAATCAGAAATGTGAGGTTTGCCTTGGGTACAGAAGGAATGAATCCGTTTGGTAAAAAAAAAGGAGCATACAAAGCACATGGCCCGTGATCTTAACAATGTACAACCTACCGACGTGGTTGTGTCACAAAAGGAAATATATCTTGTTATCTGTTCTTATCCCAGGTCCGAAACAACCCGGCATTGAAATTGATGTGTTCTTGGAACCTTTAATGGAAGATATGGCGAAATTAAGGAATGAAGGGGTACGTACATGGGATGAGTACAAGCGGGAGTACTTAACGCTTAGATCAATGATATTCGTTACCGTGCATGATTATCCCGGACTGTTTACATTATTGGGACAAATGAAAGGGAAGAAAGGTTGTGTTAGGTGCGTGGATAGAAATGGATTTATATACTTCACTTCGTCCAAAAAGACGGTGTACATGAGACACCGACGGTTCTTGATAGATACACACAAGTATAGGAAGATGAAAGAACAATTTGATAACAAAATCGAAAAAGATACCGCACCAAAACCTTACAGTGGAAAACTTGTGTTTGAAATGGTCAAGAACATTCATATTGCTTTCGGTAAGGGAAAAAATAGTAAAGGAATTAAGAGAAATAAAAGTACATCTTCGGATGATACAACTAACATGGCTTTCATGAAACAATCATTTTTTTTTTCAAGTATCATCCGTATTGGAAGAATCTAGAATTTTGCCATAGTATTGATTTGATGCACGTTACAAAGAATGTATTTGACAGCATCATTGGGACCTTGCTGGACATGCCGAGGAAAACAAAGGACGGATTAAATTCACGTATGGACCTAGTAAATCTTGATTGGAGACCAGAGCTTCATCCGGTAGAGAAGGCGAACGGGAATCATTACCTTCCCCTAGCCAGCTATAACTTGACGCTAGAAGAGAAAAAAGCAATTTGTGAATGCTTTCGTGGGATCAAAGTGCCCAGGAGTTTCTCATCCAATATCCGCAAACTAGTCTCGATGAAAGACTTGTCTTTATTCGGTTATAATTCTCATGACTGTCACATGATGATGACAATTTTCCTTGCCATTGCAATAAGAGTCATCAAACCTGAGCATATAAAAATTGTCATCACACGTTTGTGTTACTTATTCAATGCAGTATAGCAAAAGGTGATAACACGTGAAGATTTAGACTATCTAAAAACATACATCGTCGAGACAATGTGCAAGCTTGAGATGTGTTTCCCACCATCCTTTTTCGATATGCAAGTACACCTAATCATATATATTGTTGATCAGATAAAAGCATTGGGGCCACTATATTTACATCATATGTTTTCGTTGGAGAGATATTTAGGAGTATTAAAAGGTTATGTGCGGAACCGTGCTCACCCAGAGGGTTCAATTATGGAAGGATACACCAGTGAAGAAGTGATTGAGGGTTGCGCTGATTACATCAAAGATGGAAAATCGATAGGTGTGCCCATACCGGTACATGAGGGTAGACTACGTGGGAGAGGCAAAGTGGGTAAGAAAACTTTTATCATTCAAGATTACAAGAATGTACACCGTGCACATTTTGGTGTACTACAACAGCTCGCAATAGCTGAGTCGTACATCGAGGAACATCAAATTGAGCTTCGTGATAAAAACCAAGACTGCATAGAGGACTGGATCATGAAAGAGCACGGAAGATGTTTCACTGAATGGTTAATGGATAAAAATATACCATACGGAAACACTATAGAAGAGGCAACAATGAAGAATTTAGCTTCTGGCCCATCTGCTTTGGTGACATCATGGCAAGCATATGACATCAATGGTTACACATTTTACACTAAAGAAAAAGACGGTAAGAGTGTTGCACAAAATAGTGGTGTTCGTATTGAGGCTTATGATTCATAAGGGCAGAAGACCACATACTTCGGGTTCATAGTGGAAATATGGGAACTCGATTATGGCGAAAGAATGGTAATGCCCGTATTTAAGTGCCAATAGGTCAAACATCCTGACGGTGTGAAAGTGGACAATTACGGGATGACACTGGTAGACTTGAATAAAGTGGGTTATAAAGATGACCTGTGGGTTCTCGCTGATACTGTTGCACAAGTTTTTTATGTTCAAGATCCAAAAACTGAGAAGATGCACGTAGTTGTTTCTGGAAAGCAAAATATTGTTGGGGTTGAGAGTGTAGGAGATAATGAAGAGTAATATAATCAGTATGAAGAGATGTACCTTTTCACCAAACCAGAAAACATCAAGCGGGTAGAGAGAAGCATTAAAAAAAATTCAAACCCTATATGCGAGAAGATGTCAATGCTGGAAAAAATGTATATAGCAATGCGAGATATATATTGTATATATTTGTATCTTCTAAAATCAACTTAGAACAATGTTCTATTTCATCTTTAGATAGCATGTTTCGAACATTATTAAATTCAGCTTCTGTTTCGAGCTCCTGTCAAGCTAATCCCTTCACAGCAAGCTCTTGTAGATGCAAGTAACACCCGAGACTCATCATTTGGATTTTTAAAAGCTTCAATTAAAGTCTGACGATATTTCCTGTCCATTTGAGGGCTTGTTTGGATAGGAGTACACCCAAACAAGCCCTGCAAGATTTCTTTCTCTTCTCTCTATTTTGATAACTTACGAAGATGCTACTTTATCAGTTCTAATGGCTGAATACATTTACTACAAATCAGTACCATCTCTCTTAGTGCTTTACACAAGCGATGAAACGTACAACTTCAATCACAAATCTTGTTTTTACCATTTTCATAGGAATTTGACCTTAATCTTTCAAGCATAGATTTATCAATAATTGAAGCTTCCTCATCAGACATGTTAATGGCAGTTACAAGTGAAGGATGTGTCGAAGCTAACAAAATCTCAATGGGACTGAAGACAAAGAGATGTTGCATATGATTGACAATGTCGAGGTTAGACAACATGAAGCTATGATGACAGCCTTCACGCTGTTTAACCTGGACATTGCCACTCATATGCAGGGTCTCTTTATCTTCAGTCCGATTCAGATTTCGTTAGCTTCGACACATCCTTCACTTATAACTGCCATTAACATGTGTGATAAGGAAGCTTCACTTATTTGATAAATCTATGCTTGAAAGATTAAGGTTAAATCCCTATGAAAGTGTAAAAACAAGATTTGTGATCTAAGTTGTTCGCTTACTCGCTTGTGTGAAGCACTAAGAAAGTGGGTACTGATTTTTCGTCAATATATTTAGGCATTAAAACTGAGAAAGGAGCATCTTCCTAAGTTTTCAAGTGGACAGGAGGGAAATAAATCGTTCAAATGGATGGGAAAATCCTTCCAAGGATCGTCAGGCTTCAAATTCAGGCTTTCAACAATACAAATGATGAGCAAGGGGTGTTACTTGCATCTACAATAGCTTGCTGTGCAGGGATTAGCTTGACAGGAGCTTAGCAGCATCAGAGGCAGTTGGTAAGTAAAACCCGCCTGAGATAAACATCTTCTCAAGCGGTTATTAAGTATCAACCGCCTGTGAAAAATTTAAAAACCGCCTATGAAAAATTGACGCCTATATAAAGACCCCGCGGAGGCACGCCTCTGCCCAGTCCCACATCGCGCCACGAGGTACCTAAGTAAATTCTCATAGTTTCCTTAGTATGCATTGCATGATACCTTTTTCTTTGTATATTTTTCATAAGCTGCCAGTTTTGTGTGTTGGTATATGGATTGTGTCCTTTTGCATTTGTGTACATATGCGTTTGGACTTAATAATTTGGAAGTTTGGTCTTTTAGATATTGATGTCTTGGAAATGTAACCGATTGAAGGAGGAGCGCTTGGGGTGGCGCAAGAACCATCCCCATGTATGTACATATGGCACACCGGTCGCATAGTTGTATATACATATGTATCTGTAATGGACTGATAAACTTAACTGTAGTTTGTTTTTTTGTCTTATTTGTTTTTGATATTTTCAATTTCTCTACGTAGGATTTCTCGACGAAGCCTGAATCGGGAGATTTATTGAAGTGGCAGTGCATCGTCCCCGGTAAAGAAGGGGTAAGTCATGAAGAACAAGCACAATATGAGTTTAACCATCGTCCTCCTATTAACAAATTTCTTTTGCAAACTGAATGGGAAGATGGTTACTACGTCCTGACAATCTCCTTCTCTGAGGACATCCCTTGGTGCCTCCAAGATGTGCCTTTCCAAGTGGGTTCTTCCACCCAAATGTCCATCGTTTGGGAGCACTCTACATCGGGATTCTTGATCAAGAGACTGTAAGATAGACCTATTTTGCTCATGTAGTTAATACTTAATTGTTGTCGAACTTATTTGAACTGGTTTCTTATATTGCTTAAATTATATTTCGTAGGGTGGTGCAGTGCTTTTACAATCAAATCTATATTACTTGAAGTTCAGTGTTTGCTGCATCTGCCAAATGTGCTCGATGTTGAAAATGATTGCTATAATCTACTTATCAAGGTTAGATGACACTTTGACTTAGTGACCAATGTAGGTTATTCATTCCTCCTTCGCCATTTGTTAATTTAAATAATGTCAATATTTTCAGGATCTAGCGGAATATAAGAGACGTGTTCGGCAGCAAGCAGGACGCTATAATTTAGATTGATCGATGGGAGCTTCATCGTCGATCTACAATGAATGTAGCATAATTTTTGTTTTCTACTTGACAGGGCGCTTCATCATCGTTGTTTGCAGCTGTTACACAGAGAGGCTCACTTAAACTTGTGCACAGTGTGTAAAGATGTTATCTTTGAACAATTATAAAGCCTCTAATGGTGTATTATCACAGTTAAGCCAGCCTCACTGGTGATCGAGCATTTCCTATAATGCATTACTGTACTAGTATCCGTTCATCTGTGTTTTTTCCCTGATACAATTTTCCCTGCAATGATTACATACGGTTGTGATAATTGCAACGACTACATCCCTGTAATTTCAATGAAAACCGCTTGTGATAATTGAACAACTACATACGGTTCTTAAACAATGACCGCCGGTGAAAATATATGATCTTCTCAGACCGTTGTTAATGAAGAACCGTCTGTGAAGTTTATTACATTACAGGCGGATATTAATTAAGAACCGCCTGTGAAGATCATGTATTTACCCAGGCGGTTGTTTCTTAAAATCAGTCTGTGATGTTATCTTATTGCAGGTGGTTCTTAAGTAATAACCGCCTGAGAAGATCGAGTATTTACCCAGGCGGTTGTTTTTAAAAATCCGCCTGTGTTGTTCTTTCATCACAGGCGGTTATTATATCATTCTTCATCACAGTCGCATATTTTTAAGGACCGCCTGTGTTTGAAAAATTGAGGCGTCTGTAAAAATGATTTTTGTAGTAGTGACAAAGGGACCCTCTCACCCCAATCTTATTTGTAATAGCGGCAGAGTTACTCCAATATATCATTAAGAAGGCAGCTAATATGAATCTTCTGTCGTGGCCATTATTGGAAAAGACTCCCCAAGGCTTTCCCTTATACTCTATGCAGATGATACGTTGCTAATTATGAAAACCTCTCAACGTGAGCTTTTATGTTTAAAAGGACTATTAGAGTCATTTGGACAATTGACGGGACAGCGGGTCTACTATCAAAAGACATGTTTGATCCAATCAACTTGAGTCCACAAGATACCCAACGACTTGCAGGAGTGTTTGGCTGTCAACTTGATAGCTTCGCCTTTACGTATCCGGGGTTACCATTGAGCACTGAAAAACCTAGGTTCAGAGACTACGCTTCTCTTATAAGTAGAAGGGAAAGAAAGCTCTCTGCTACTCTTTCCGTTCCTAAATATTTGTCATCTTCTTATTCATTTTTGTACTCGAAGACGAAAATATTTAGGGACAGAGAGAGTACATCAAAATTCTTTAATCATGCAAGAGGATTACAACTGGTAAACTCGGTGCTCTCTACAGTGCCAACATATGCCATGTGCACATTAAAAATTCCAGTGGTTTAGTACATTGATAGGGCCCGAAAGTACTGCTTTTGGAATGGACCAGATTTTAATGGAAGGACTAAAGCTTTGGTTGCTTGGAACAAATGTACTATGCCTAAAAGGAGTAGGGGTTAAGAAATTATTAACTTGAGAAATCAAAATGAGGCCCTATTGTTGAAGCATTTGGACAAATTTTATAATAGACAGGATATTCCATGGGTTCATCTGGTTTGGTCCTCATATTACTCAGATGGAATTCCCTCTCATCATGATAGAGCGATTGGCTCCTTTTGGTGGAAGGATATCATAAGTCTGCAGAAGAGATATAGAGGCATAGCCTGTTTTGTATGTTGGGAGATGGATCCACAATCAGATTTTCGAAGGATGTATGGAATGCCCACCATATAAAAAGTGACCTTCCATGTTTATACTCTAATGCTAAACAGAAAACCATCTCGGTGCAAAGCTTCTTTCAGGAAACTCAATTAGAAAATATGTTTCATCTGCCTATGTCTTCTCAGGCCTATCAAGAGTTACAAAAACTTTATGATATCATCACTCATCTTCAGATGCAGGTCAAAGACTCATGGGTTTATCTTTGGGGCTGTAAATATTCTAGCAAGAGATTTTACAATCTTCCATATAAAAGTATTTCCCTTGCAAAACCATTCAGAGAGGTTTGCAAGGTTAGAAGAAATAATAAGTTAAAAGTATTTGTTGGATCATAATGATGGACAGATTGAATACAAGACACAGGCTTAAGAGGAAGAAGTATAAGTTGCAAAACAGTGATTATACTTGCGTGTTATGCAGAAAGTGTGCCCACGAAAAACCTATGCACTTATTTTTTAAGTGCACTTTTAGCAAGGACTTCTGGTCATGGATCGGAATCAACTGGAATACAGATTTACCATTCTTTGATATGATTCGGTAAGAAGAACAAATGCTTTCAAACAGATTATTCATGGATTTATTCATGATTGCCTGTTGGTCATATGGGGTCAGAGGAATGCGAGAATCTTCGATAATACTAATCCAAGCATTATGAGTTGCAAGCTGATATTTAAAGCTGAATGCAATCTTCAGGCTTATAGATGCAACCAACAAGATAAGCCACATTTGGAGTATAGGTTTAGTAATTTAAACTAGGAATCATGAAAATCTGTCATATGTAGTGATGAGGGTTCAGGGGTTGTGTTCTTTTTTCTTTGCTATTTTCTGTTTTCTCTGTACAGTTCATTTAGTTTTTAATATATATTCACAGTGGGGCTTTCCTGCTGTTTTCGGGTTAAAAAAATAATAATAATAATGATAAGAGCAGCAGGCACATTTTGTTTACCATGTTGTTTTCAGAACCCTTTTGTTGACTATGCTGCAAGAAGTATAAAAAAATTAAAACTGGTTTTAGAACAGTAGTAGATCTTATATATGTCACTTAACTTTATAACTATTTAGCAGCATAAATTAAAAAGAGACAATGCTGCACATGAAGGGAAAATGAGCAGCAACGCTGCAATGAGGAGAGAGGAGCAGTGAAGGGCACAGGAAAGAGCCATGTTATGTTCATATACGCTGCAAACTTTTTTTTTCAGAAAAAGTTACTTTGTTGATAAAGTAACATCATTACATAGTTCATCACGGATACAACCCGTATGTACAACACTTGATATTTCACAAATCAAAGAAGTGGCATTGCGAGCCAAATTATGTGCTATTACATTTGATTCATGACTGGAGAAAGCAATAGAGCAATACTCAAAGTCACACTACAGGAAAAGCGATCATTTGCGACGGCCATATTTATTTGCGACGGCCAGCCGTCGCAAATACAGTAATTTGCGACGGCCCGCCTCTGGCCGTCGCAAATAACGTGGCCGTCGCAAATAAGTATTTATTTGCGACGGCCAACACCGGAGCCGTCGCAAATAGCCACTTATTTGCGACGGCTAACTCTAGTACCGTCGCAAATAAGTATGCCGTCGCAAATAAGTTCTTATTTGCGACGGCTGCAAAAAGTACCGTCGCAAGTAACATTAATTGCGACGGCTACGGTGTTTCACTTCAACGCTGCCAAGGCGCTTCGACAAGCTTTGTCGAACGCCCGTGTTCAAATTATTAATGAGCACTTGAAGGCGAACCAGCAGCACGTGTTACACTTCCGGCAAGAGAGCGAGAGGCACCTGACGGAGGAGGAGTACGCGCAGGTACGTGGAGTGTAGTAAGTATTTTTTTCTGATAATGTCCTCGATGGTACTTTTAACGACTTTGAACTATGTGCAGGGCCACGTGAGCTGGTTGCAGGGTCGGAACGATGCATTTCGGGCCCTTTGTCGCTACTGGGCTAGCGACGAGTTTAAAGCTAAGTCCAGGAAGGCTCGAGACTGCAGAGGGGTGGAGGGGAAGAGCAGGCACGGGCAAGATAACCACTTGCGTTTAGCTAAACGCATGGTAAGTGTGTGTAACTTATGTTTATATATTAATAATATATTGTTCGTACTAACACGTATTGACAGGAGCGCGAGACGGGGGTGCCGCCCACCCTTGCTGAGTTTTGGAAGAGAGGTCATAGGGACCCTTCTCAGCCGACGGGGTGCAGTCAGGCTGCAGCCGAGCGGTTGATAAGTTTAGAAACCATTCATATTACATATAACTATATAGATTGTTGAACTTACACGATTTTATTGTTTTGCAGGCTAAGTACGGGGAGGAGGCTAGGAAGATACACGGCGAGGATTTCGATTGGGAACGTCAACCGATCGATCCTCAAGCCGCGTATGCAACCGGTGGTGGAAAAGCACACGGAAGGTGAGTTTGCAAGTCATTTTATCGTTTTCAATTCAAAGTATTCAAGATATTTTAATTTCATATTACAAACTCTCTTTTTTATAGGCTCGCCATATTCGACGGAGTTGTCGACTCGAGGGCGTGTAGACCTGCGAGAGGCAGCTCCACGCAGGCTTCGGGCACGGGAGGTCACCGCTCGCAGAGGGACATTGAGATGTAGTCCCTCCGAGAGACTGTAGAAGAAAACAAAAGGCGACATGAGGAGGAAAAGAGGGCGATGGAGGCCACGATCCAAACCCAGGCAGCAGCGTTGGCGCAGATGCGGGAAGCAATGGAGGTAACAATCTAAAAATTAAAATTCTCATTAATTCAGCTTAAATGACTTACTAATAGGTAGCATTTAATGTTTGCAATGACAGGCCATCGCTCGGGCGCAGGGTCTGGGAATCCAGCTACCGGTACTACCATCGGTCCTCCCAGGCGATCCTTCTTCAGCGGGTCAGGTAAGTTTCTATGTAATCCTTCTTCTCCAGCGTAATAAGATTGAGATAGATAAAAGAGAGAGATAGTTAGATAGAAGAAAATGATTGAGATAGAAGAAAGAAAGAGATAGAAGAAAGGGAGACAGAAGAAAGAGTGAAAGATAGATAGAGTAGGATGGGAATGAAGAGAGAGTAAGATGTAGATGGAGATAGAGAGAGGGGAAGATAGAGGGAGGGAGATGTAGATGGAGATAGAGGGAGGAAGATAGAAAGAAAAGTATAGCAATAGAGAGATAGAGTGAGCAAGAAAGATAGAGTGAGAGACAAAGAGAGAAATGAAAAGAGAGAGGAAGAGAGGGTGATCTAGATGAAGATAGAGGGAGAAGGAGGGAGAGAGATGTTGATGCATTTATATTCTAACTCTAAGTTTTATTAATTGCAGGGATCCGCGACGGCTGCACAAACGTCGTCGCCTTCGCTACCGCCGCCTGGATTGAGGCGCGACGACGACGACTTCGACTTCGGAGGTGGCTTCGGAGGTTAGATGGGCGAGTGAGCCCTTTTATTTACTTTGTTGATGACAATGTGAGATGTATCGGAATTTTAGTTTGTGATTGTGATGATATTTGTGTATGCTGTGTATATACTGTGTATATTGTCTATATCGTGTTTGTTGTGATTCTGGCCATCGAGCCGGGTAGTATTTTCTGTTTTTTAAAAAAAAACCTTATTTGCGACGGCTTTTTATACAGTACCGTCGCAAATAAGGACACAAGCCGTCGCAATTAAACCACAGTTATTTGCGACGGCCTGGCCGTCACAAATAAGAATTAATTGCGATGGACTGGCCGTCGCAAATAGAGTCGTGGGTCCCGGAGGGGGACACGTGGGCCCTGCCCTCTGAACTTATTTGCGACGGCCAGGCCGTCGCAAATAGAGGCCTTAATTGCGACAGCCTGGCCGTCGCAAATAAGCATTAATTGCGACGGCTAGGCCGTCGCAAATAATTCTGCGGGGCCCACCAGCCCGCAGCAATAACTTGCGACGGCCTCTCCTAGCCGTCGCAAACAAGCTATTTGCGACGGCCGGGCTGTCGCAAATAAGCTATTTGCGACGCCATATTTGCGACGGCTAGAAGCCGTCGCAGATAAGGAAAGCCGTCGCAAATAGCTTATTTGCGACGGCATTCGGCTTATTTGCGACGGCCCTGGCCGTCGCAAATGGTCGGGATTCCTGTAGTGTCAGAAACCATATTTTTGATGTATGTAGCAATGGCTCCCATAATTGACCAATCCAGAACTCCAAAATTAATTCTTTGAACCATAGAAAGGCAATCCGAGAATAGCTTTATTTTAAAGAAACTTTGATCATTTAGGATCATAAGAGCCCGCCTGATTGCAATGCCTCATTTAGGAACACATTAATGCGCTCATTACAGAAAAGGAGTTGAGACCCCATTTGGTCAGTAATCACCATTCCCTATTCCATCTGTTTATCTGAAGGAAATAGGGCAGCATCGACATTGACGCATACACGATCTTGTTGCAAAACATGGAAACTGAAATTAAATGACATGTCGTTCATGTGACATGACCCTATGTGCTTGAAAGAATATTGACAAATCATGTCCACATAAGCAAAGAGGTACACAAATAATTTTTATCTGATTCTGAGCCTCCTAAATTTACCATATTGTCACCGTCATGACTATAATATGAAGCTATAAATCTCTTGAGAGTGCATCAAAAAACCATTGCTTTGCATTTGATATATGTTTTATGCGTAAGCTGATCAGGAAATGATCTTTTATATGTTTCCATATCTCTTTTGCATAGGAGCATAAAAGTAAAATATGCTCAACATTGTCCTCTTGGCTAAAAAAATGCAACCATTTTCTTCCTTTATGTGTCTATGCAGCAGCTGCTCACCTGTAGATAGGCAGTTATGTACCATACGTCATAAAACAGTTCTCATCTTTTTGAAACCTGTATAGCCCATAGTGATTTCCAAACTTTTGTATCATCATGCAAGGTTGAACTAGACCCCTTTCCTGACTTGTCCTGTGTGGAGAAGAAAGATTGAACCCTTGATAAACTATAAGCTGATTTGACTCTGTATTCACCAAATTTAGCATGGGGTCAGGATACAAAGTCATCGCCACCACATACGCTAATAGGGATTTGTAGAATGGCATCTGATAGTTCTGTTTGGAAAAATATTCTCACCATGTCAACATTCCAAGATGACTCATTGTTATTGAGCAATAATTTAACCCTTGCATCATAAGGAAATTATAATCAGCTGAAATGTACCAGCCTGAAAATTGGGGATCCAATTATCAGTCAATATGTTGACGTTTTCTCCATTGCCAATGCCCCATTGTAGAACTTTAAGAACCAGATCCTTGCCGAAAAGAATAGATCACCATGTGTATGATGATCTACGACGATTACCAGAATTAAAAAAATTTGAATTTGGATAGTAGCGTGCCTTCAGGAGTCTTGCACAAAGTGATGTTGGCTCAGTAATAAGCCTCCTCTATTGTTTCCCAAGCATAGCTTGATTGAAAAGGACAAAATCGCAAAATCCCATTCATCCAACAGATTTGGGTGTTGACATCCATTCCCAAGAGCACCAATGCATTTTTTCTTTCCATTTTCAAAGCCCCACCAATGGTTACCAATACATGATTTCATTTGTTCAAATATCCACACACACATTTGGAAACAACTCATAGTATTAGTTGGAACTGCTTGTGCTACAGATTTAAGCCATACTTCTTTTCCCGCTCTCGACAATGGGCGTCCTGACAAACGATTGATGCGTTGCCATACTTTTTCAGGCAAGAACCTGAAATATGTTGTAATCTCTTTCGATATTTAAGTTGGCATTCCTAGATACTTGTCATGAAGAATTTCATTATGAATTCCCAATCTTTCTTTAACCAAAATTTTAACTCTTGCCCTGCATTTGGAACCAAAATAAACCGATGATTCTTCAATATTAACCTTTTGTCCTAAGGCTGCACAATATGTATCGAGAGCCTTTTTTAGACATTTTACACTTCGGGAATCACACCGTGCAAATAAGAGGCTGTCATTTGCAAACAGTAAATAAGAAATAGAGGGACCATTTCGACCATTATGTATACCTTGTAGCACACCACTACCCTCCATTTTTTGCAGGAGACATGACAAACCTTCTGTGCACAGCAAAAATAAATAGGGGCTGATTGGATCCCCTTGACATATTCGTTGTGTTGGTATTACAGTCCGTGTGAGCTCACCGTTGACTTTTATACCATATCTTGCAGTTGTGACACAACGCATCACTGATTCAATCCAAATAGGAGAAAAACCAAGTTTACACATGCAGCCATGAAGATATGTCCACTCAATGAGATCATATGCCTTCATCATATCAATTTTGAAGGCAGAATAAGGACATTTGTTGTTCTGGACTCGAATTGTATTGAAGTATTCATATGCGATGAGTACATTGTCTGTTATTAACCTTTTGGGAACATATGCACCCTGTGTCTCGGAGATTATAGAAGGCAGAATTGACTTCAATCTATTAGCCATAACGTTCAAAGCAATCTTGTTAATAACATTACAAAGGCTAATAGGTCAAAACTTGGAGAGATATTTAGTATTGGATAACTTCCGAATAATCACAATTATTGAGTCACAAAAGCCATCTGGAATTTCAGCACCCCCAAGAATGCACGAACTGCTTCGCACACTTCATTACAAATTAGATTCCAGTGTGTTTGATAGAATAATGCTGGAAATCGATCTGGACCTAGAGCTTTTGTAGGTCCCATTTGAAATAAAGCATATTTGATTTCTTCACCCGGATATGTGTCACGCCCGGTCATCATAAAGATGAACAGACGCTAATCACATGTACGCCAGGATCAGTTGAATCGTACATGCGTCGACGAAAGTGAAATATCATACATTGCCATGTTCGAATACATAATTAGTCTTACAGTACGACCCGAAGGTCTACAAATACACACCACAAATATTTACATCAACTACAAAGTTCATCAAGTCCAAACTACAGCAGAAGTCTAATAGATAAGGGTAACTCCATCTCCACAGGCAGCCGTTGCGCGTTAGGTCGCCAGCCTAGACCAAGTCCTCCGGGTTGACGAAGAAGTCCTCCGGTGCCGCTTCTTCTTCTTCATATTCTAAAGGAGAATTAAACGCTTGAGTACATAGAGTACTCAGCAAGTGCGGGAAGAGATGACATGAATGGCTAAAGCAAAGGGAAGGCCAATTATGGCTTAGCACTATGCTTAAAACCTAACCTTAGCTTTCAATTACCAACATCATGATTCAAGAAGTAATAAATCCATAAGTAATGATAATGAATGTACTTAAAACATACTTAACCACCATTTCCCAACCATAGACTAATTATGAACTGGCCCCAAGCCGCTCTTGTCCGTGAGCACGGCTGTCATGACAGTTTTACCAAATCTCTGCAGAGAGTGTACCCTTTCCCCACAAGTAGTGATTCCATCCCCTGTTGCCAGGTGGAATTGAGTAAACCTCCATGTAGCCCGTGGTGATCAACCACATTTCACACTTCCGTAGGTGTGTGGCCCGGAGATCACTACATGGTCTTTACAAAGGTACTCCCGACTGGTGCTAGCCCTCTAAGGTTTCCACCACTGGGGATTCTCGGAGTAACCCTCCGCCCCAGAGCCCCCTCTTGAGCCTTGCGGATCCCAGAGCAGATCACCCGCATCATTCCCTGCACCCTCCAACCACTAGCATTTCATCGGGAGAAACCTAATTAATTGACCATGCTGCCCCATCTCAGTCTCGTGGTGGTACTATAAAGCTTAGTGGCTTCCTCCATAAACCGGTCCTTAGAATCCGGTGGTAACAAACCCCAATCCCAGGTCTCGTGCAAACTGCACCATACCAATACTAACCAACCACCAGATTCCTATCCACTACAATAGTGTAATCACCACAAGTTCAAGTGATCATAAAGTTTAATGTAGCACAATTGTATAAAATCCCAATCCCAACATTTAAGCATGGCTAAGCATAACTACAACCTATCTACTTCCCAACCCATTTCAGGTAACAAGGAATTATATGGAACAGGGAATGTAAACATGAAGTAGGACATCAATTTAATTAGCATGCATCTATCTAAATCCCTAGAACTGGAGCAAAATGGTCAAGGGCACTTGCCTTCGTTGAAGACTTGAGTGTTGGCGAAGTCCTGGTCTTGGAGGTTAAGATTAGGGTCGTAATACGACTCTAGACATATGCCCAAGCATGGCAAGAATAGAATAAAGCTAAATAAGTAAAGAGCACGCAAAACAATGCATCACAACACACACATAAGCATAAAATACTATACTAATGCGTCCCTACGAAGTATTTATTACTTAACATGGTCAAAGTATGCATTTTAGATTTATCCTACATTTTTGAGAATTAAATATAGCCTAAACCATTTTTATTGAATTTTCTATGGACAAAAATGTATTTTTAAACATTTATAATAAATATTCCATGGACAAAATATATATCAAATGAACTCTACAATTTATTCGCAGCATAAAATAATTTATACCAATTTTTCCTAACATCTCTACACTTAATTACCATTTTTATCTATTTTCTACACATTAAATACACCTATAAACAATATTCAGCAAATAAATAAAAGTCCAGGGACCAATTAAATAGTTTTCTAAACTGCAAAGGGGCTAAATACATGATTCTACAAATTTATAGGGGTTAAATTGACTATTTAAATGATTAAATCCAATTTTTAAGGGTTCAGGGGCTAGTCTGCAATTTCCAGGGGCTAGACCTCAAATCCAGAGAAGTACAGGGGGTAGCAAGCAAGTTTCCAGGGGCCTGGGTCCAATTACGGCGGCGGGAAAAAGGGGATTCAATGTGGGCCGTCGGTTTTAAAATGGACGCACGAGATTTAATACAACGAATCGGTATGACGTTATAATCTCAGCCGTTGGCCGGGAATGGACGGCTCTGGACGAGCCACGTCGCCTCTGGCGACGTCGGCGGTGCCCAACGCGGCGGCGCTAGACGCCCACGGCGGCGAGCTCGCCAGAGGCGGCCAAAACGGTGAAACAGATGCCCAAACAAGGTGCTAAGGACATGGAACGAAAGAGGGGGAGATAGAGAACTCACCTAGGGGAGTAGCGGGGGTTGAATTCGGCCGGAGGGTGGTCGGCGACGAGGAATGGCGGCGGTGGCGTCGGTGCACGTCGATCTCGGTGAAACCTCAGTGATCTCCCCTCGATCTCTTGCCCGGCGTGTTCCTGGTGGAGCGGTGAGCACGTGAGGCCAAGAAAGTGGGGAGCAGGGGGGCTGCAGCGACGGGAACGTGAGTGCAGAGAACTCATCGGCGGTGAAGGGCTAGGGTTATAGAGAGAGCTCGCGGGTGGGGGAAAATGGGGTCGCCGGCTCCTCTTAAGCGCAGAGGGGGTGTACGGTTTTGATGAGCGCACGAAAACTGCCGGGGAGGAGTGGATTCGGGGGGGGGGGGGGGGGAAGACGTGGGCGCGGGGTGGACACGGGGGTTGCGCGCGGGAAGGAGGGAAGGCGACGGTTGCGCCCTCGGGAAGATGACAGGCGGGCCCGGGGTGGCAGCGGAAGAGAGGAGGGGGAGGGCGCGGTTGGGCTGGCGGGGGAGGAGTTGGGCCGCGGCCAGATTCGGCCCAGGCGCTGATTTCCTTTTTATTTTCTTTTTCTTTTTCTTTTCTGTTTCTTTTCTATTTGATTTGAATTCAATTTCAAATTTAAATCGTTTTGCTACATGATTGGACTTCAAAAATCACCCAAAATGCATACAACTATGATCAAGGGTTTGAGCGAATTTGTACGTAAAATGATGGGTGTTACAACTCTACCCCCCTTAAAAGGAATCTCGCCCTCGAGATTCGGACGTCCTAAGGGAATAGATGAGGGAAATCCGCCTTGAGATCTTCTTCTCTTTCCCATGTTGCTTCTGCCTCTGAATGATGCTTCCATTGTACTTTACACATGCGAATAACTTTATTTCTTGTGACCTTTTCCAGTGTCTCAAGTATCTTGACAGGCTGCTCCATACAAGACAAGTCTTCCTTTACATCCACGGCTTCCATAGGTAATTGCTCTTCAGGCACTCTTAAGCACTTCTTAAGCTGTGATACATGGAACACATTATGCACATCTGACAAGTGTGGCGGAAGCTCAAGTTGATATGCCACTTCACCTCGTCTTTCGAGTATCTTGAACGGACCAATATAGCGTGGTGACAACTTGCCTCTTACTTTAAATCTTCTCAATCCTCTCATAGGTGACACCTTCAAGTATACATAATAACCAACTTCAAATGTGAGATCACACCTTCGAGTATCCGCATAACTCTTCTGTCTTGTTTGAGCTGCCTTTAGATTCTTCCGAATTTCTTGTACTTGTCTTTCAGCCCCTTGTAACACGTCAGGCCCAAAGACTTGACTTTCCCCAGTTTGATTCCAAAACAACGGTGTCCTACATTTTCGCCCATATAGTGCTTCAAAAGGAGACATCTTCAAACTGGCTTGATAATTGTTGTTGTAAGAGAATTCGACATATGGCAGATTCTTGTCCCAACTTTTGCTATTCTTTAAAGCACACGCTCTCAACATGTCTTCTAATATCTGGTTAGTGCGTTCTGTCTGACCATCAGTTTGAGGATGATACGCCGAACTAAAATTTAGACGGGTATCCATTGATTCATGCAACTTCTGCCAGAATCTTGAGGTGAATTGGGTGCCTTTGTCTGAAATGATCTTCTTAGGAACTCCATGTAAGCATACAATCCTGGAGATGTACAGTTCCGCCAACTTGGGACCATTGTAGGTCTCTTTCACAGGAATAAAGTGAGCAACTTTAGTTAGACGGTCCACAATAACCCATATAGAATCATATCCAGCCTATGTTCTTGGTAGTCCCACAATGAAATCCATACTAATTTCTTCCCATTTCCATTCTGGCACTTTGATTGGTTGCAATAACCCTGCTGGTCTTTGATGTTCCGCCTTAATCAATTGACATGTATCACATATGGCCACATATTCTGCTGCATCCCGTTTCATTCCATGCCACCAATATCGATCTTTAAGGTCTTGATACATCTTTGTGCTTCCGGGATGAATAGAGTAAGATGAGTCATGAGCTTCTCTTAGTATCAGCTCTTTAATCTCCTTGATATCTGGAACACAAATCCTCTTGCCAAGCCATAAGGTTCCTTATTCGTCCTCTCTAAAGTTCGGAGCTTTCCCTTTCTTCATCAACTGCTTGATCTCCTTAACCTTTTCATCATTCTTTTGTCCTTCTCGTATATCACGTTCAAGGGTTGAGTCCACTTCCATAGCAACTGCTTCAGTGCTAGACACTAGACATAGATTTAACCTTGCAAACTCTTCACATTACTGGGGTTGAAGAGCTTGTACTGACAAATTATTGCTTTGTCCCTTCCTGCTTAGAGCATCAGCGACTACATTAGCCTTGCCTGGATGGTAGTTGATTCCCACATCAAAATCATTTATTAACTCCAACCAACGACGTTGCCTGAGATTAAGATCCGGCTGTGTGAATATGTATTTTAAGCTCTTGTGATATGTGTATATCTCAGTCCTTTTTCCCATCAAGTAGTGTCTCCATGAACAATAGCTGCCAATTCTAGCTAGGCTTGCGTCCTACGGGAAACACGGCTCTGATACCACTTTCTCACGCCCGGTCATCATAAAGATGAACAGACGCTAATCACATGTACGCCAGGATCAGTTGAATCATACATGCGTCGACGAAAGTGAAATATCATACATTGCCATGTTCGAATACATAAATAGTCTTACAGTACGACCCGAAGGTCTACAAATACACACCACAAATATTTACATCAACTACAAATTTCATCAAGTCCAAACTACAGCAGAAGTCTAATAGATAAGGGTAACTCCATCTCCACAGGCAGCCGTTGCGCGTTAGGTCGCCAGCCTAGACCAAGTCCTCTGGGTTGACGAAGAAGTCCTCCGGTGCCGCTTCTTCTTCTTCATATTCTAAAGGAGAATTAAACGCTTGAGTACATAGAGTACTCAGCAAGTGCGGGAAGAGATGACATGAATGGCTAAAGCAAAGGGAAGGCCAATTATGGCTTAGCACTATGCTTAAAACCTAACCTTAGCTTTCAATTACCAACATCATGATTCAAGAAGTAATAAATCCATAAGTAATGATAATGAATGTACTTAAAACATACTTAACCACCATTTCCCAACCATAGACTAATTATGAACTGGCCCCAAGCCGCTCTTGTCCGTGAGCACGGCTGTCATGACAGTTTTACCAAATCTCTGCAGAGAGTGTACCCTTTCCCCACAAGCAGTGATTCCATCCCCTGTTGCCAAGTGGACTTGAGTAAACCTCCATGTAGCCCGTGGTGATCAACCACATTTCACACTTCCGTAGGTGTGTGGCCCGGAGATCACTACATGGTCTTTACAAAGGTACTCCCGACTGGTGCTAGCCCTCTAAGGTTTCCACCACTAGGGATTCTCGGAGCAACCCTCCGCCCCAGAGCCCCCTCTTGAGCCTTGCGGATCCCAGAGCAGATCACCCGCATCATTCCCCGCACCCTCCAACCACTAGCATTTCATCGGGAGAAACCTAATTAATTGACCATGCTACCCCATCTCAGTCTCGTGGTGGTACTATAAAGCATAGTGGCTTCCTCCATAAACCGGTCCTTAGAATCCTGCGGTAACAAACCCCAATCCCGGGTCTCGTGCAAACTGCACCATACCAATACTAACCAACCACTAGATTCCTATCCACTACAATAGTGTAATCACCACAAGTTCAAGTGATCATAAAGTTTAATGTAGCACAATTGTATAAAATCTCAATCCCAACATTTAAGCATGGCTAAGCATAACTACAACCTATCTACTTCCCAACCCATTTCAGGTAACAAGGAATTATATGGAACAGGGCATGTAAACATGAAGTAGGACATCAATTTAATTAGCATGCATCTATCTAAATCCCTAGAACTGGAGCAAAATGGTCAAGGGCACTTGCCTTCGTTGAAGACTTGAGTGTTGGCGAAGTCCTGGTCTTGGAGGTTAAGATTAGGGTCGTAATACGACTCTAGACATATGACCAAGCATGGCAAGAATAGAATAAAGCTAAATAAGTAAAGAGCACGCAAAACAATGCATCACAACACACACATAAGCATAAAATCCTATACTAATGCGTCCCTACGAAGTATTTATTACTTAAAATGGTCAAAGTATGCATTTTAGATTTATCCTACATTTTTGAGAATTAAATATAGCCTAAAACCATTTTTATTGAATTTTCTATGGCCAAAAATGTATTTTTAAACATTTATAATAAATATTCCATGGACAAAATATATATCAAATGAACTCTACAATTTATTCACAGCATAAAATAATTTATACCAATTTTTCCTAACATCTCTACACTTAATTACCATTTTTATCTATTTTCTACACATTAAATACACCTATAAACAATATTCAGCAAATAAATAAAAGTCCAGGGACCAATTAAATAGTTTTCTAAACTGCACAGGGGCTAAATACATGATTCTACAAATTCACAGGGGTTAAATTGACTATTTAAATGATTAAATCCAATTTTTAGGGTTCCAGGGGCTAGTCTGCAATTTCCAGGGGCTAGACCTCAAATCCAGAGAAGTGCAGGGGGTAGCAAGCAAGTTTCCTGGGGCCTGGGTGCAATTCCGGCCGCAGGAAAAAGGGGATTCAATGTGGGCCGTCGGTTTTAAATTGGACGCACGAGATTTAATACAACGAATCGGTATGACGTTATAATCTCAGCCGTTGGCAGGGAATGGACGGCTCCGGACGAGCCACATCGCCTCTGGCGACGTCGGCGGCGCCCGGCGCGGCGGCGCTAGACGCCCGCGGCGGCGAGCTCGCCGGAGGCGGCCAAAACGGCGAAACAGATGCCCAAACAAGGTGCTAAGGACATGGAACGAAAGAGGGGGAGATAGAGAACTCACCTAGGGGAGTAGCAGGGGTTGAATTCGGCCGGAGGGTGGTCGGCGACGAGGAATGGCGGCGGTGGCGTCGGTCCACGTCGAGCTCGATGAAACCTCGACGATCTCCCCTCGATCTCTTGCCCGGCGTGTTCCTGGTGGAGTGGTGAGCACGTGAGGCCAAGAAAATGGGGAGCAGGGGGGCTGCAGCGACGGGAACGCGAGCGCAGAGAACTCACCGGCGGTGAAGGGCTAGGGTTAGAGAGAGAGCTCGGGGGTGGGGGAATATGGGGTCGCCGGCTCCTCTTAAGCGCAGAGGGGAGGTACGGTTTTGATGAGCGCACGAAAACTGCCTGGGAGGAGTGGATTCGGGGGGGGGGGGGGGGGGGAAGACGTGGGCGCGGGGTGGACACGGCGGTTGCGCGCGGGAAGGAGGGAAGGCGACGGTTGCGCCCTGGGGAAGATGACAGGCGGGCCCGGGGTGGCAGCGGAAGAGAGGAGGGGGAGGGCGCGGTTGGGCTGGCGGGGGAGGAGTTGGGCCGCGGCCAGATTCGGCCCAGGCGCCGATTTCCTTTTTATTTTCTTTTTCTTTTTCTTTTCTGTTTTTTTTCTATTTGATTTGAATTCAATTTCAAATTTAAATCGTTTTGCTACACGATTGGACTTCAAAAATCACCCAAAATGCATACAACTATGATCAAGGGTTTGAGCAAATTTGTACATAAAATGATGGGTGTTACAATATGGTTGAAAAAGATTATAGTTCATTGATTCAGTAAGTTTGATAGGGATTGCATCAACTACCTCATCCATTAGTAACAGTGGCTCATAAGTAAACAGTTTTTCATAAAACCTATGTACCATATTTTTTATTTCACCTTGATTCGAATAGTGAAGACCATCTTCACCAGTAAGAGATTCAATTCAATTTGCTTTCCTTCTTGTTGTAGCTCTTGCATGAAAAAAAGCGGTGTTTCGATCTCTTTCACATAGCCATTCAACTCTCGATCTTTGGCGAGCCATTATTTCCTCCCTTTCAAATAGTTCATTCAATTTACATTGAACCTCTCTCTCTTTTCGAAGTACTGAATCAGATACATTTAATTTTCTCAGGTGCTGTAATTCTTTTGTCAGTTGCTAAATTTGTCTTCGAACTGATCCAAAACTATTTTTGCTCTACATCTTCAAAGAATTTGCAGTATTGCTAAGTTTGTCACAAATGTTTTTCAGTGGGTTCTCATTGGTTGGATTAGAATTCCAATTCGATTCAACCACACTATTGTAACTTGCAGCACGTCTCCACATCGCTTAATATTTGAAACCTTGATGAATCTTCGGATATAAGTGCTGAGACGATCCAGATGAAAATGTAATATGCAAGGCATAATGGTCTGAGGATGTTGTAATAATATTTTCCACATGAAAATGTTCAAGAATAGAGGAGAAAGCCACATTAGCCACTACTTGGTCTAATCTTGTCCGAGTATTAATTTGTGTCTCTTGTCGATTAGACCACGCATATTTTAGTCTAGAAAAGCCGAGGTCAGCCAAGTTGCATGTATCTAGACACATCCGAAATTGTTCCATTTGGGCTTCATTTCTGCTCCGAGCACCATAGTATTCATTATGGAGCAACACCTCATTGAAATTGCCACAACACATCCATGGGTCATTCCATCCATTATGAAGGCGTTGAAGCATTTCGAAAAAACAGATGACGTTGTTCATGATTGGGTTCTCCATAAACAAAAGTTTTACATCGTGATACACCGGAGTTCACAGTAACCATAGTGTCAATAAAATGTTTATTGAATGCACGTAGAGACACAAAGTATGGATCCTTCCACAACAGCACCAAACCTCCACTACGGCCTTCACAACTTACAGCAATAGAGCCATTGAAACCCAATAACCACATAAAATTTCTTGCAATTGTATCTCTTAATTTTGTTTCAGATAAGAAGCAGATATCGGGTCTATATAACTTCACTTAATAGAAAAGTTCACCAACTATCGCGTCCGACCCCAGTCCGCGACAGTTCCAAGCTAAAAGACTCACTGCGTACGACGGGGCTGCATAGCAGCCTCCGCCAGATCCGGTGATCGTGAAGTATTACATTTCTGTTTCTTTCCTGATTCAGTACCAAAATCAGCGATACAATTCATATTTTGATGATTTTCTATATCCATGTAGATTAAAGCACCATAACCTGCATCCAATGAGTGCTCCTGAATGTTCATGTTCTTTTGGAGTGATATTTTAGCTTTCCTTTTCTTTTCAATGTGATAGGCATGTTGCATTCCATTCCATGAATGTCTTTGTTGATGTGAGGTATATCAGTACGATTGGTAGAGCAAGTCTCACAAATATTCTTTTCAATACCTTCCACTACAGTTGTGATATGTTTTGTATGCTGTTTCTTTTCTTTAGGAGCAGCAGCACTATGAATGGAGTTATCATTCACCGGAGAATTACTAGCCGCAAAAGACTTTTTATTTTTCTGTTCATTATAATCATCTTCTCCTCTAGAGCGACTGTCCATTTTCCTTCCGGAAACATTCTATGCGGAGAGCCTCTTAGCAGCACATGGTAAATCACCATTCTCATTACGGTCAGCCGGATTAGAACAGATTAATGTTGAATGACCCAGTAGACCACACAAAAAGCAGTAAAGTGGTAATTTTTCTGTCACACCCGGTCCCAACAAGACAACCGGATGACTTCCACATGTATGCCAGGATCGGTTCACATCATACATGTGTAGACGAAAGTGTAATATCATTTATTACAAGCCATGTTCGAATACATAAATGTCTTACAATAATGACCCGTAGGTCTAAAATAAGATTACAAAACAAAACAGTGGAAAAGTAAACTAGTGTGGCTCCATGCACAGGCGTTGCCCGGGGGTTGCGCCAGCCTAGAACGTCTCCTCCGGATCAGCGAAGAAGTCTTCATTATCCACCTCTTCTCCATTTTAGACTGAGGAAAGATAAGCAACAAGCAAGTTTGAGTACCAACGGTACTCAGCAAGTGGGAAAGAGATGACATGAGGGTGTTTAGAAAGGAAGGCCAAATTTTGGTTAAACACTATAGCATTACAACCTATCCTTAGCTTTCATTAGCACTACTTCTAAGTGTATAAACCCAACCATAACCCATTTGTAATCCCGGTCCCAACCAACCAAACCACCATTCCACAATCATTGACTAATTATGAATTGGACACCAAGCCGCTCTTGTCCGTGAGCATGACTGTCATGACAGTTTCTAAATCTCTACAGAGAATGTACCCTTTACCCACAAGCCATGATTTCATCCCCTGTGGCCAGGTGGACTAAGTAAACCTCCCTGATGCCCATGGTCGCGAACCACATTGCACACTTCCTTTGGTGTGAGGCCAGGAGATCACTACGAGGTCTTTACAAAGGATTCTACCAACGTGTACTGGCCCTCTGAGGTTTCACCCCTGTACAAAAGTGTGAGCCATTACACCATGACTCAACACCCCAGTTGCCCCGTCTTGAGCCATGCGGATCCCAAGGCAGTACACCTTGAACCAATTCTCCGTACTATCCAATCACTAATACTACGCCGGGAGAGGCCTAATTAATCGACCAAGCTGCCCCATACTCAGCCTTGTGGTGATACTAATAAGCTTAGTGGCTTCCTCCATAAACTGGTCCTTAGAATCCGGCAAGGTTCATACCCCAAAACCCAGGTCTCGTGCCTACTGCACCATACCAAAGAAACCAACTCGCCAAATTCCTATCAACTACAATTCAATTCACCAAATCTCAATAAATGATCACAACAATAAATGGTATAACATGTATGTAGAGAAATTCCTCCCAAATACTAAGCATGGCTAAGCGTAAAAGAAATAATAACATCTACCCAAACCAACCCGGGGACAAGAAATTATATGGAAGGGTGCAGTAAATAGGATTCAAGTTATTAAACATGCAACTAACTAAAACTTAATAAAACAGGTGCAAAATGGTCAAGGAACTTGCCTTCTTCAAAGTTTGGGTCGATGAAGTGGTAGTCCTGAAGATTGTAAGTTGGCTGGGGAACTGACTCTAAATACATCATCGCATGTGAAACGGAAAGTAGCAGCACACAATAAGAAACAAGAGAACAAATGCACACCACAAATAAGAAAACACAAAAGAAAACCTACACAATTACGTCGCTAACACTATGTCCTTTGTTAAGACTTTATTTAGTGGTGTGGGTGGAAGTTTGGATTTTAGTGCCTATATGGGTTTATTAGGAATTAAGCACAATCAGCAAATTAAATGCATTATTTTATCCTAAACGGATTAGGAAATAATAATAAAATAATACCCTAAGTGATTTGTTCAAAAAGAGAGTACTCATGTGATTTTATGTAATTTACAATTAATACATGGGCTTTTATGCAAAACAGACATGAACAGGGGCCTAGAAATATTTTATAACATCACCAAGGGGTTAATCATAATTTACAGAGGCTAAAAACATAATTTATGGTGAAAACAGGGGCTAAAATGTATTGTTTATTCAATTTAACAGTGCTGACAGAATTAAATTAAAGTACAGGGGCTATTTCCTAAATTCCAGGACCTAACTGTGAATATTTAATAATGGCGAGGGCTTCTGTGCAATTTTGCGAAGGGGTATGGCGGGATTTAATATCGGACGTCGGATTTAAAGTGGACGCTCGGTATTTAGAACATCGAAGGGGTACGCCACGATATAATCTCGACCGTGGGCCTCAGATCAACGACCGAGATTGGGCCATGTCGCCCCAAGGGCGGCGCGCACCCAGAGCGCGGCGGCGCTCGGGGGCCACGGCGGCGCGCCTCGCCGGCGATGGCCAAACGGCCAAATCAGCGCCCTAGATCACGCTGCAACGGGGAAAAAGAGAGAGAGGACCGAGAGGAGATCACCTAGGTGGTCGCGGAGCTCAGATAGGGGGCGAAGGGGTGATGGCGACGGTGGCGCTCAGTGGAGGTCGTCAGCGCTCGGCGAACTCAGCGAAACATCGGCGAAAGTCTCGAACGGAGGTGCACGGCGTGTTCCTGGAGGCATGGCGCACGCGTTAGGGCAAGAGGGAAGGAGAGAACATAGGCGAGTCGGCGGGAACGATGGCGACATACCCTGCACCAGCGACAGCTAGGGTTGGAGCTTCGGGGTGAGGAAAAACGGGGGCGCCGGCGGGTATTTATAGAGGGGGACGAGGGCGGCGGGGTATGGAAAGCGATCTGGCGCGAAGGAAAGCAACTGGAGCCATTATGGTGGGGGATTACCTTGTTGGCGATTTGAACTGAGGCGGATTCAGCGGGGCTCGATCGCACGAGCGTAAGGAAAGGGAAGGCCCTGACTGGCAGGTCCCAGCGCGCAGAGATAGGGAGGGAAAAGGAAAGGGGGGGGGGCGGGCTGAGTTGGGCCAGGAAGGAGATTGGGCCGGTGGGGGAAAGAAAAGAAAAGAAGGGGAGGGAAAGAAGTGGGCCGGAGAACAGATTTGGCCCAAGGGGCGGTTTTCCCTTTTTATTTTGTTTTTCTCTTTTCTTTTTCATTTCTCTTTAGAAATTTGAATCTCTTTTCAAACCTCAAACGAATTCTAGCGCATTTTGAAATCACATTTTCAAACAAATGCAACATACATGATGCATTCCTAGTACATTTCCCTTGTTTTCAAATTTTTGAAATTTTGGGTGTTACAACTCTACCACCCTTAAAAGGAATCTCGCCCCCGAGATTCGGACGTCCTAAGAGAAAAGGTGGGGGAACTTGGCCTTGAGGTCTTCTTCTCTCTCCCATGTTGCTTCTGCCTCGGAGTGATGCTTCCACTGCACTTTGCACATGTGAATCGTCTTGTTCCGCATGACACGTTCTGATGTCTCTAGAATCTTGATTGGTTGTTCTTTGTAAGACAAATCCTCTTGCACATCTATAGCCTCCATGGGTAGTTATTCCTCTGGTACTCTCAAACATTTCTTTAGCTGTGACACGTGGAACACATCATGCACATCTGACAGTTGAGAAGGTAGCTCGAGACGATAGGCTACTTCTCCTCTTCTCTCCAGTATCTTAAACGGACCAATATAACGGGGTGCTAGTGTTCCCTTCACTTTGAACCGTCTTAGACCTCTTACGGGTGATACCTTGAGATACACAAAGTCTACAACCTCAAAGGTTAGATCACGACGTCGAGCATCTGTGTAACTCTTCTACCTTGACTGCGCCGTTTTCAGATTATTCCGGATCTCTTGTACCTGTCGTTCTACTTCTCTTAATATCTCTGGTCCAAACACTTGACCTTCTCCGGTCTGATTCCAGATTAAAGGTGTCCTGCATTTTCGCCCATAAAGTGCCTCAAATGGGGACATCTTGAGACTAGCTTGGTAGCTGTTGTTGTAAGAAAATTCCGCATAAGGCACATTTTTGTCCCAAGTCTTACTATTCTTCAAGGCACACGCTCGCAGCATATCCTCCAAGATCTGATTTGTGCGTTCTGACTGGCCATCTATCTGCGGGTGATACGCTGAGCTGAAATTCAGACGAGTGTCCATTGACTCATGTAGCTTCTGCCAGAATCTTGAAGTGAACTGGTTACCTCGATCAGACACAATCTTCTTCGGAACACCGTGCAAACACACAATTCTTGCCATGTATAATTCCGCCAATCTCGAACCATTGTAGCTTTCCTTGACCAGAATGAAGTGAGCGACTTTAGTCAACCGGTCCACGACAACCCATTTGGAGTCGTATCCTGATTGGGTCCTTGGCAATCCCACAATAAAGTCCATGCTTATCTCTTCCCATTTCCACTCGGGTATCTTGAGTGGTTGAAGCAGTCCAGCAGGTCTCTGATGTTCCGCCTTGACTAACTGACACGTGTCACACAGAGCCACGTATTCGGCCACATCACGCTTCATACCAAGCCACCAGTATCAATCCTTAAGGTCTTGGTATATCTTGGTACTCCCAGGATGAATAGAGTAGTACGAGTCGTGGGCTTCTCTCAATATCAACTCTCGGATCCCCTTGACATTCGGCACGCATATCCTCTTTCCTAACCACAGGGTTCCATTTTCATCTTCCCTGAAATCTGGGGCTTTGCCAACCTTTATGAGCTTCTTAAGTTTTTGGATCTTCTTATCCTCTTTTTGGCCTTCTCTAATGTCTTGTTCCAACGTGGAGTCCACTTCCGTAACTACTGCATCTGCATTAGACACTATGCACACGTTTAATCTTGCAAACTCTTCACATAGCTGCAGTTGATAAGCCTGGATCGTCATACTGTTGCATTGGGTTTTCCTACTCAAAGCATCTGCGACCACGTTCGCCTTTCCAGGGTGATAGTTGGTCCCAACATCGAAGTCATTAATGAGCTCTAACCACCTTCATTGGCGAAGATTAAGGTCTGACTGAGTGAATATGTACTTCAAGCTTTTGTGATCGGTGTAGATCACTGTCCTTTTTCCGATCAGGTAGTGTCTCCATATCTTCAGTGCGTGAACCACAGCTGCTAATTCCAGATCATGGGTCAGATAATTCTTCTCATGCTTCTTGAGTTGTCTCGAGGCGTAAGCCACCACATGTCCCTCTTGCATCAACACACATCCCAACCCCTGTCCAGAAGCATCACAATAGACCGAGAACTCCTTTTGCATATCCGGCATGACCAACACTGGAGTAGTGGTTAACCTCTTCTTCAATTCGGCAAAGCTTGCTTCACATTCTGGTGTCCACTTGAATGTAGCTCCCTTCTCGAGTAGTTTGGTTAGCGACCGAGAGATTTTTGAAAATACCTCAATAAATCGTCGATAATAACCAGCCATTCCAAAAAAACTTCTGATGTGTCCCACATTTTCCATGGTCTCCCACTTGAGAACATCTGCCACTTTACCCAGATCCACTGATATTCCTCCTTCTGATATGGCATGTCCCAAGAATGATACCCGCTTCAACCAAAACTCACACTTACTGAACTTAGCATACAGTTGGTGTTCTCTAAGCTTCTTTAGTGCCAACCTCAGGTGTTCTTCATGCTCTTCTTCACTCTTGGAGAATATCAGGATATCATCGATGAATACCACCACAAACTTGTCCAGGTATTCCATAAATACTTTGTTCATGAGGTACATGAAGTAAGCTGGAGCATTGGTCAACCCGAAAGACATAGCAGTATACTCATAAAGACATATCGAGAGACAAATGCAGTCTTGGGAATGTCCGATGGTCGAATCTTCAACTGGTGGTAACCCGAACGAAGATCAATCTTAGAGAAAACACATGCTCCTCGCAGCTGATCAAACAAATCTTTGATCCTTGGCAGTGGATACTTATTCTTGATGGTCACTGCATTCAATGCACGATAATCCACACACAACCTTTGAGTGCCATCCTTCTTAGGCACGAATATGACAGGAGCACCCCAAGGCGATGAACTAGGGCGGATGTATCCTTTCTCCAACAACTCTCTAATGTGATACTTTAGCTCGGCTAACTGATTAGCGTCCATTCTATATGGCCTCTTATATATCGCGGCCGTTCCAGGCACTAGGTCAATGATGAATTCAATTTCACGGTCAGGAGGCATACCCGGTAACTCCTCAGGAAACACGTCTGGGAATTCACTGACAACTCTGATCACATCGGTGACCTCGGTTTGATTTAGCCTGATCCTCTCTGTTGGAGCTTGATCTGGAGAGAACTCAACCTTGGTACCATCGATATGGGTCAAGGAGACTGTCCTTGTGGTGCAGTGGATCACCCCATGGTACTTGGTCAACCAATCCATCCACATGATAATATCTAGCCCTTGAGATTCCAGAACAATAAGGTTTGCTGGGAAAACTACCCCCCTTATGTCTAGCCTTACATTAGGGCATACTTGCCGTGTTATCATTTCTCCCCCAGGGGAGTGAACTATAAGTTGGTGAGTCAGTAAGTGCACTACCATGTCATGCCTCCTCATGAATTCCTTAGATATGAATGAATGTGTAGCACCAGAATCAAACAACACTGTAGCTAGATGAGAATCGGCAGGAAACATACCAATGACCACATCTGGTGCATTGTGCGCCTCCTCAAGTGCCACGTGGTTAACTCTCCCACGTGTAGGTTGCTGCAGCGGCTTCTTTGGGCAACGATTGGTGAAATGTCCCATCTCACCACAGTTATAGCACTGCACGGCCGCGTTGTTGCCTTGGGATCTATTACCTCCTTGAGGGTTCTGTTGCGGCTGACCATTAGGGCGGGGTGCTGGAGCTGCTTGGCGAGGGGGTTGCATTGGTTGGCGTGGAGGCTGTGGTGGTTGGCGCATCTGCTGGTTGTATGGTATGGGTGGCCTATAGGAGGAGTTTGGGTACCTTTGTCCCGTGTGAGAGTTCATAGGACGAGTCATAGGTGTCGCAGTCTGAGGGGCATAGCGAGGGCGCACATTATTTCCAGAACTGTGTGCTTGTGCCAGCTTCCTCTTCCTGTCATCATCATCCAACTCTTTCTTGGTTCTTTCCACTTCAAAAGCCTTGTCCACCAACATATGGAAACTGCTGTAGTCACTGAAAACCATAGCAAACTTCAGCTCCTTGTCAAGCCCCTTCTTAAAACAAAACTATTTCTTTGAGTCAGTGTCCACGTCTTCGGGTGCATAGCAAGACAATTGTGTGAATTTATTCAGATACTGTCGCACACTCATACGGCCCTGCTTCAGCATGAGAAACTCCTCATGTCTCGCTTGGACCTCTCCTTCGGGCACGAAATGACTACGGAAGTAAATCTTGAACTCATCCCATGTGATATTATCCGGGTCCTGATGGGCTTCGGTGAAAGTAGTCCACCAATCGGCTGCAGGTCCCTGAAGTTGGTTCGAGGCTAACAATACCTTCTCCCTTCCTTCACATTGGATAATTCTTAGCTTGCTCTCAACTGTTCTTAGCCAATCGTCGGCATCCATTGGCTCACTAGCGGTGGCAAAGGTGGGTGGATGGGTGTTGAGAAAGTCTCTCATGCGGGATCGGGGTCCTGGTGCTGGCTGTGGCTGGGGCTGATTTGGAGGTGGAGGGGCTTGCTGGGCTTGCTGCATGTTGGCCACCACTTGTGTTAAATTCTGCATCATTTGCATCTGCATGGCCATCATTTGCTGCATATGATTCATCGCATGTGCGCCACGGGCACCTCTCCCATTCCATTGCGGTAGCTGAGTAGGAAGAGAATATAGTCTTAGGTACTATTATAGTGGAAGACTACTATACGTTACCCTTACTATATGCAAAAATCACAACAAACACGAGTATATGAGAAAACCCTTCATTAATAGCTCACTAATTAAGGAAAAAAAGTGCGGTTGTGGACAAGTCGCCAAGGCGTTCCACAACTCACACAACACACCAAGAGGAAAACCATGAAAAGAGGTAACACAACTCAAGGTCACACGAGTACGTCTACATCTCTCTTATTTAACTAATTGGGGGTGTGTCTATCCTTGAGTCGTGGCATAGGTCGAGTGGGAACTCCTCCGGGTCCTCATCGTCGTCGTCGTCGTTGTCGTCCTCGCTGGGGTCCTCGGGGTCGTGTGGTGGTGAGGCAGCAGGCGGCGGTGGTGCGGCAAATGCCACACTGGATGGCTCCTCGTCAGAAGACTCCTCAGAAGACGACCCACACTTGCCGCCACGACGGTCTGGAGAGTCTGGGGTCCACATAGAAGTGTCGGACGCGTAGTCGTCCGGGGTCCTCGTCGGTGATCCGACGATACCTCCTGATCACCGCCTTGTGGTGCTGGGCGTGGTCACGACCACCTTAAATCTCCTGTTGCGCCCTCTGAAGTCGGGCACTGAGCTGGGCCACATCGTCAACAGTCTGACGAGACTACGGAAGATCCAAGGGTCCCGCCACGTGTCTGGAGATGAAGCCCGCGGTGCCACTGGGACGCTGCGGAACGAAGGCGTGCACCGTGTCCTCCAAACGAAAACGGTAGGCGTGACTCCAGAAGGTAGCTGCTTCCCAGCTAGCATCCTGCTCCGCATATCGGTGGGAGCTCCTCCAAGCAGGACTTCACCAACTCATCACCATAGTAGATGTAAATCTTGCAGTTCCACTTCTTCCTGTCGAGGCGCTGCACTCCAGTGATTTGGTAGGAGAGCGAGAGGTTGTGGTGATGGTAGCCAGCCTCACGGAGTATGGCCAGGAGACGAAGTCACAGGCGTCATGCGGCCTTGCCGTCAGAACGGACCACGACGGGGTGATGGGGATCGAAGGCTGGAGAGCGACTGGCCAGCCTACGTGGGGGCACAAGTCCATCGGTCGACTTACGGGGGGTTGTCTTGGTGCGGGCCATCTACAAATTTTGAAACAGGAGAGTGTCAGTAACAAAACATATAATTAAGGAGTAAATAAAACAAGTATACAAGGTAGGGAATACAGAGCAACTTTATAAATTACTTTTTAGAATACAGTAGGGTCCTTAATTCACTACAGGAATATCGATCACTTACATCGGCCAAAGACGACGTAAGTAAGGCATAAACCGACGTAACTTAATTACGTCAGTTTTCCTTTACTTACGTCGGCTACTGGCTGACGTAGACTTTTGGACATAATTAAGGTGACTTACGTCGGCCACCGACGTAAGTTACCTTAATTACGTCGATCTTCAGAAGCCGACGTAAGTTAAATGGCGAGATGGGCCTTGGGCTGGGCCGGAGGGCTTACGTCGGCCAGAGCATGCCGATGTAAGTTAAGTGCTCTAACTTACGTTGGTTGATCCAAACCAACGTAAGTTAAGTTGTTTAACTTACGTCGGTATGGTCTGACCGACGTAAGTTAAACTGGGCTAACTTACATCGGCATTTCCATAGCCGCGTAAGTTTAGTTTTCGAATTTTTTAAAAAAAACAGAAGCTGATTACCTCGCTCGATGGCGAGAACACAGAACAGACAAATAACATATACACAACATAACAGTTTCAAAATATAGTCCAAAACATCGACAACAACACAATTTGCAAAATAAATTCCACTGGGCTACACGTTAGCCCCTCCACTACCTCTGTGATCTTCTCGGCGTGTTCCCGAACCCTGCAGAAGAAACATCAGTGTCCAAAAACATCAGTGATAATGTTAGAGTTGGATTGCTTCACATTAAGTCATAACCTGGGCTATCACAGAAGGTTTCAAGAGGTAATGTAGTGGTCTTTGATATTTTTTGACAGTCATGCTACATTACCTCTTGAAACCTTATGTGATAGCCCAGGTGCATGACTTAATGTGAAGCAATCCAACTCTAACATTATGGTATTACCCATCAATAGCTTGATTACACTTAACTTCCTCACCACTATAGGAATCAATATCTGACAAGTCATCAAGATCTACCTCTATGTTCTACCTCCTTATCTCTCTATGTAAAATACTAAAATGGATACAACAATATTAAAGAGAGAGTTTATCACCTGCTCTGGTGTCTACACGCTAGCCCCTCCACTGCCTCCGGGATCTCGACGCGTTCCGGAACCCTGCAAAAGAATCATAATTAAGATAAATTAGAAGTCCATAATTAAAAGTCCATAAAACAACTAGTCAATAGTGTGAGTAACACATTTGCTAAATTAAATGTGATGCAAGAAACTTCTTTAACATAATGAAGAGGGAATCAAACTCCTAGGACCCTCAAACTCCTAGAGCCGACCCTGAGTTGGTGGTGGATCAAAAGGGAATCATGCATTCAACATAATGAAAATCTATGTTATGGGAGCGATGGAAGTTGCATTTCGGGGACGACATGGATGTCCTCCTCTAACAAGTTTCTATTCGACACTAAGGCTAAAACTCACAATAACAGGGTGTACAGAAAACAAAAGGAGGGATAGACAATATTACCTGCTCTGGTGTCTGCTGCGGCGGAAGCGTAGGAATCTCGATGTCCTGACCGTTGTGTCGAGCAAGAGCCTACCATTGCAAGATATTTGAAGATATATGTTATTGAAGTGCTGTGAAATTTAACTACGGTACTTTAAATTACATACAGCCACCGCTGCTTGCATCTGGGCCATCATTAAGGCCGTCCTCTGCTGCTCCTCCCTTGCCTCCGCTCTCGTCCTCTCCAGCTCTGCCTGAGTTTGCGTCAGCGTCTCTCACAAGGCCTGGAGCTCCAGCTGGGTCTACGAGAGACGACCACTGGTCCCAACGGTTGAAGCCTGCGACGTTGAAGCGCCTCTCAAAGGTCGCGTCGACCTCGGGTTGACAACTCCATCAAAAATGGCAAACCTGCAAAAGAATGAAAACACTAAGTAGAAGAAGATTAATTGAAAAAGAAATGAAACACACAAAGAACTCATCGTCCGTGGGCCTTCCCGCCTCCGCTTGCGTGCGCGGCTTGGGGTCGATCCGCGCGCTTTCCCAATCGTAATTCGCACCGTGTATCTTCGCGACCTCCTGCGCGTACTTTGTCTACAAAACAAATAAATCTTGTAAGCATGTCAATAATAGTATTAGTTATAATGAAATTGATGAATTTCGAAAACTTATCAGTTGGTCGGCTGCGACCTGACTACACTGCCCTGGCTGAGAAGGGTCACTTCCCTTGTGACCTCTCTTCCAAACCTGGGTCAGGGTCGGCTCATGACCCATATCTCGCTCCTGTACAGCCGTGTTAGTGAGATAAATAATATGTTAGGAACACATAAATAAAATAAAAAGGTACTTACCATGCGTTTAGCCAAACGCAAGTAGCCATCGCCGCCATAGTTGTGCTTGCCCTCGGACCCCATGCGTCACTGTCTAGCCTTCGTGGACTTGTTGATGAAAGCGTCGCTAGCCCAGTACCGACAGAGAGCTAAGTACGCCTCGATGTTACCCTGTAACCAGGAAATACTAACCTGCACATATTTCATTTTTCATCAACGCAGTTAACATACGTAGATATTGTAAATAATTAACAATATTAAAAACTTACCTCCGCGTAGTGCTCCTCTGTCAAGTAGGAGTACGAGTCCTTCCTAAATACACCCCTTTGCTGCTCCTGCTCCTGCTCCCGGGGGTGCCGCTTGTAGTACGTGTTGACGGCCTGAATCCGGGCGTACGTCAACGCCGCCATTGTGAGCTTACGAGCGTTGTAATGGAACACGCGTCTTGCGTGGTCCTCCATGCCCGGTTCCTCTACTTAGTACCTCAGCTTTAAGCAAACAAATATTTAAGTGATATGCAATTAATAATTCAAACGAGTTGAGAAAATGAAACAGTTAAACATACCATAAAATTGTGCCACACGGCTCCCTGAACCGTGTCGTGCACCGGGTGAGAGACCCGAGCGTAGTCATCCCACGACAGGATAGGAAAACCGTCAATACACCGGGGTAGTTCAACTTGACGATAGCACCAATGACACTATTAACCTGCCTGTGGTGCTTCTCGGCCCCCGTGAACGAAAAGTCATACCAACATCTACAAAATATATTAAATCATTAAGTAAAGGAAAACAACATTTAATATTTAATATACTATATACAATATTTATACCTGTCTCCAACAGGACGGATCGTGGTCCGTTGAGTAGTCACCGGAGGAGGAGCCGCAAAGTGGGTCCTCCTCGTCCATCGCCTCTGCTGCAGTGCTGCCTCGTCCTATGACCCTGAAGGCTCTGCGGAACCCCCGGAGCCTCGAGGAAGGCTAGCCGGCTGCCCAAGGAGGCTAGCGCTAGCCGGCTCCAAAGGGAGGCTAGCGCTAGAGGGCTCCTGTAGTGGCCCCCTAGCCTCTGAGTCGGGCTCCTGTAGCGGCCCCCTAGCCTCTGACTATGACTCTGACTCAGAAGTCTCTGAGTCAGACTGCACAAAAGGAAAAAATTGACAATTAATAATTAATAACAATTGCAATTACAAAAATAACTTTATTGTAACTAAATTTACCTCTGTCCGCTGAAAGCACACGACAGCTGAGGGTGGAGCGTGTGCCAGAAAGAGCTCACGTCGGCTAGAAAGGAACGAGCTCCCTGAGCAAGGGTCTGCTGGCGGCTCAAACCCTCTCACTAGCTTCCCCATCCCCTTCCCCTTTGACGACATCCTGTTGCAAGGAATAAATGATTAATATGCAAAGATAATATACAAAATTAATGTTAAATTAGTGAATAAAACGTTACTTCAAAATTCATCAACATCACGATCATGCACCCTACTCCTTAAACCAGCCCATCAATCTTCTTCTTCCGCATATCGTTTTCTTTTGCGCAAATCAGCAGGTTCGACTATGTCATCGATATCTTCAGTTTCTGATTCTGTTTCCGCTTCCGTGCCAGCCTCGATATCTTGAGCGTCTCCAACTAAGTTATCGAGTCCTACACCGGGCTCGACTGAGAAGGAGTCTGGCAACTCTTCCTCTTGGTAGACACAATCAACCTCAGCTTCGTCGTGGTAATCATCATCTCCTGGAGCGCATAACCGCTCACGAGGATTCACCTTATGTACCACCCACCAAGCATTGAATTTATTGCATGGATAAGGTAGATAGTACACTTGCTCTACTTGGTGTGCAAGAACTAATAAATCGAATCCTTTCAACCGTTCTTGTGTTTTACTTCGACCATGCCAAATTCGTTTAGTCGAATTCCACAAATGGAATCAAACCATTCACAGTCAGAGAATACATCTCGAATTGGCTTGTTTGCGACAAAAGTGAATTCAAGGATTTTTTTAATAATCCCGTAGTACTGCATTTCATGATCTTGCGAATCGAGGCCCTCAGCACAACCCCGGTATTACATGTTGTCATGAGAGGATGAAGAGATTCAAATTGAGTTGTACGGAATCGAAAGCTGTTGACGTCATATCGACCATAGCTTCTAACATTAACCACTCCACAGGATAGTTGTCGCAAATCTTCATGGACGTTGGCATCTTTTTGGCACTGTCCAAGAAATGGAGCTATTAGAAAACGTAAGCATTCTTAAGTTATAAGAAAACATTGTTAACATTGATTAGTTATCGAGAAAACGTTACATGATCTCGAAACCAGGAGAGAAAATTAGATCCCCCCTTTATTCCTTCCCGTCGAATATGTTCTATTTGCTTGCTCGTGGGTTGATGTCTATGTCTCCAATTTTGCTTCTCGAACATACTACACGACAAAGAGAACCTTTTAGGGTACATGTGTCGGAAAAGATAGTGAAAAGCATAAGTGTAGGAGAAACACATACTTGAAATATTCATTCATTTCTTCCATATTAGCGTACATGTAGAAGAATGCAGCACGCCTTTCTTTTTCGCTAACATCATACGAAGTGTAACTTCCAATAGTAGTGCCTCTTGTTGCAAAAATGGAGAGATCGCTACAAGGAGGTTGCTCATCTATATTGTATCGCATTACCGAAGTATTAACATTGTTTTCCTCTGCAAAGTAAACACTTGAGAAGTATCCTACTTCCTTAAGAGTAAAATCTTCGGCGATGCAACCTTCAACCCTTTCCCTGTTACCAACTATTGGTTTCAGATATCTAAGTGATCTTTCAATATGATACATCCACCTATATTGCACGGGACTGGCCACTTTCGCTTCAAATGGAAGATGAATTAAGAGATGTTGCATTGGATTGAAAAATCCTGGAGGAAAAAATTTTTCCCTCTTACACAAAAGTATCGGAACCTCCTTTTCCAATTTAGTCATCATCTCTTGCGTGATTTCTTTAGCACAGAGTTGCCTATAGAAGTGGCTAAGCTCGGCTAACACCTTCCACACTGCATCATCAAAATAGCCTCGAAACATAACAGGTAGAAGTCTTTCCATGATTATGTGATAATCATGACTCTTCAACCCAATGAGCTTTCCCGTTTTCACATTCACGACTCGTCTCAGACTAGCTGCGTAACCATCTGGGAATTTCAACCTTTGCAACCATTCGAGAATTTCTTTTTTCTCTTTAGGTCGAAGACAGAAAGGAGCGCGTGGTTTACCACAATTTTCGGAGAGCTCAAGAGTTTGACGGTTACAAAGCTCGGCAAGATCATTTCGAGCCTTTAAATTGTCTATTGTTTTGCCCGTCAGGTCCATGCATGTTCTTATGATACATTCGGCCATGTTACGCTCTTGATGCACAACATCAATGTTGTGCCTTAGAATCAACGACTTCACATACGGTAACTCCCAAAGTCCACATATGTGAGTCCAATTGTGTTTGTCTCAGTAACCTTCGAAATATCCAGGACGACCTTCATCTGGCACCAATTTGTCTAATATATCAGATATTTCTGACCCGTCAAGACGTTTCGGTGGGCCTTTAGTGACAACGGTGTTCTTTCTGAAGACATTCCTCTATTGTCTAAACAAGTGATTCGAAGGTAGCCAACGTCTATGACAATCGAAGTAAGATATCTTGCCTCCATGGGTAAGTCGAAAGCAATCGGTATCCGAAGCACATATCGGACACGTCAACCGACCACGAGTGCTCCATCCAGAAAACATGCCATATGCCAGAAAATCATGAACGGACCACAAATAAGGAGCTCGGAGGTTGAATTTCTGTTTCTTGTAACAGTCGTACGCTTCGACTCCTGTCCACAACATTTTCAACTCTTCGATCAACGGTTTGAACATCACGTTGAGACGTGACCCAGGATGATCTGGCCCAGGTACAATGAGGCTAAGAAACATAAACTCATTCTTCATGCAAAAAGTCGGCGGAAGATTGTACGGAATGACAAAGATGGGCCAACAGGAGTATGGTGCGGCGTTTGTGCTGAACAACGTGAACCCATCTGTCGCCAACCTGATGCGAACATTTCTCGCTTCACGAGCTAATTCTGGGTCGAACCGGTCCAGAGCCTTCCATGCCTCACCATCGGACGGGTGCATCATGACTCCATTGTTCTCACGCTCACCTTCTTTGTGCCATCTCATGTGTCTGGCTGATTTTTTTGAAAGGAACAGCTGCTTCAACCTCGGTGTCACAGGTAAGTAACGAAGCTGCTTACGTGCGACTTCCGTCGTCACTGTATTACCATCGTTATTAATAACTTCGACAAACCTCGGTTGACCACATTTCAAACATTTGTTCTCATTGGCATGCTCTCTCCAGAAAAGCATGCAGTTGTCCGAACACACATCAATCTTTTTGTGCTTCATCCCGAGACTAGAAAGAATTTTCTTCAAGTTGTACATATCCTTAGGCACTTTGTTGGGTTGTGGAAGGGAATCTTTGAACAAATCGATGAGCATGTTGTAACAATTGTTAGAAAAGAAGAACTTAGACTTAATTGCCATAAGTCTAGTCATAAAATTGAGGATTGACATTTTAGTGTGTTCATGCAGAGCCTCTTCTGAATCTTTGAGACGTTTGAAGAACTCTTTAACATCTGCTGTTTGAGTATCTTCTGTAAGCTCTGGTCGTATAGCTTCCAGCATCTCATCCATCATATCAACCTCTTGAGCATCATCATTGTCTGCTTCCACTTCTTGTACAGCTTGAGAAGTTGTCTCGCCGTGGAAGTTCCACAACTCATAATGTGACACGTAACCGTTTCGACACAAGTGCAACGTAAGTTCCACTTTGTCCAAAAACATTCCGTTTCGGCATTTCATACATGGGCACCGCGCCTTATCACTATTTGACAACAAAAAAGCTTGTTTCACAAAAGCTTCTGTCTTGGTGTACCACTCATCTGAGTGACCACCAGTTCTGCTCTTCCAACCAGAGTACATCCAACTACGGTCTTCGCCCATGTTTGACTCTGCAGTTTAACGCGAAAGAAATTGTCGTTAATGTATTGTTATGTTATGTGTCACGGCCCTACAACCTAGGCAGATAGATCCTAAACCCACCCAAGAGTGACCAAACGGAGCGTGCTCATGACGAGACGCGTGATCCGGATTCGAACGAAATTTCGGCAGCATAACCCCGCTGTTCTCCACTGCATGCCCAAAAATGGTGCAGCAGAGAACAACAGGGTTATGCTACCAAAATCTCGTTCAAATCCGGACCCGCGTCTCGTCACAAGCCACGCCCCCTCGGTCACTCCGAGGCTGTCCAAAAAGGGACAACTCCGAACCTACACGTCTCACATGCCAATGGCATGTGAGACGTGCCGATCTGAAACGGGTAATACATTGCTATAGGTTACGTTGCTCATTTTCATTTTGAGGTCATTTAAGAGAGAGGAAAGAACTAGAGAAAGACTGAGAGGAAAGTTGGTCTTAGATGACAATTCCACATCCATTTCCATCGTCCACACAATCGCGGGTCATTGACATTCTTAAGGCGGTAAGGCGACTTAAGGCGAAGGATCCCCCTGCTCCCGCGGTGCCAGCTTTCCCTGCCGCCGCCGTCTTCCCTGGCCGCCGCCACCTTACCCTACAAAGCAAGGCAACAGGGACGCCTTACGATGCCGGAGTGCCTTACCGCTCTTACCGGAGCGCCTTACTCCTCCGCATGCTGCATGACGCACCAAGCCGCGCCGCCGCTCTGATCTCCTCTGCTCACCCCTACACACGACCCACGGTTTCACTCTCTCTCTTGGAGCTACCAGCGACCCCGTGGCACCCGACAGTCGGCCGCCCCCGACGCTGCCCTCCTCATGGTGCAATTAACCACTTAAGAATAAATAGATAAACCACTTAAGCATAATTAAACGCATAAGCAAATTAACAACTTAAATAAAACACTTAAGCATAATTAAACAAATTTAAGCAATTTAAGCATAATTAAACATAATTAAATAAACCACCTAAGCATAATTAAGCAAATTAAGCAAAAATAAGCAAATTAAGCATAATTAAATAAACCGCTTAAGCTTAATTATGCATAATTAAGAAAATTAAGCATAATAAAATAAACCACTTAAGCATATTTAAGCAAATTAACAGCCATAATTAAATAAATAGTTAAGCAAGCACTGCCATCATAGAATCACTTCAGCAATAAAACACGACATTAAGCTAACAATTCTAAGGCTAGAACGATAGCATAACATGTATTTGAAAGCACTAAAGTCCGAATTGAAGTGTGTACCTAGTGATCGATGGGTGCCGACGGACGGACGGCCGGAGGCGAGCCGGCGGCGAGGGCGCAGGGCCGACAGGGCCGGGGGGCGGGCCGGCGTCGGCGGCGCAGGGGCGGGCCGGCAGCGGCGGCGCAGGGGCGGTGGGGCCCGGTGGTGGCTGGGGCGCGGAGGCGAGTCGGCGGCGCAGCGGGGTGGGGGCCGCGCGGGTTGGGGCGGCTCTGCCGAGGTGGGGCTGCGGGCGGGAGGGGGGTGGCGGCCGGGCGACGATGGCGGGGCGGCGTGCCGGCGGCGGGGCGGCGACGGGGGGCAGGTGGCGGGGCGGCTCGGAGTCGGCGGCGGCGGGGCGGCTCGGGGTCGGTGGAGGCGGTCGGGAGAAGGCGCGCGTGAAATGAAACAGGCGCGCACCGCTCGCACTGTTAGGTTAAAGCACAACTTACGTCGGCTGAGGTTACTTACGTCAGCTGAGGTTACTTACGTCGGCTGACGTCAGGGCCGACGTAAGTTAGTGTTAACTTACGTCGGTCCTTTAACTTATGTCGGCTATGGGCCGAGGCCGACGTCAGTACCGTTTATTACTGTCGGTCCCTTTACTTACGTCGGCCAGCCGACGTAATTTATATAACTTACGTCGGCTACCAGGCACCGACGTAAGTTACTTACTTTCGTCGGCCGGCCGATGTAAGTTGCTCCGGCCGACTTACTTTCATCCTTTTCTAACTAGGCTTGCGTCCTACGAGCAACACGGCTCTGATACCACTTTGTCACACCCGGTCCCAACAAGACAACCGAATGACTTCCACATGTATGCAAGGATCGGTTCACATCATACATGTCTAGACGAAAGTGTAATATCATTTATTACAAGCCATGTTCGAATACATAAATGTCTTACAATAATGACCCGTAGGTCTAAAATAAGATTACAAAACAAAACAGCAGAAAAGTAAACTAGTATGGCTCCATGCACAGGCGTTGCCCGGGGGTTGCGCTAGCCTAGAACGTCTCCTCTGGATCAGCAAAGAAGTCTTCATTATCCACCTCTTCTCCATTGTAGACTGAGGAAAGATAAGCAGCAAGCAAGTTTGAGTACCAATGGTACTCAGCAAGTGGGAAAGAGATGACATGAGGGTGTTTAGAAAGGAAGGCCAAATTTGGGTTAAGCACTATAGCATTACAACCTATCCTTAGCTTTCATTAGCACCTACTTCTAAGTGTATGAACCCAACCATAACCCATTTGTAATCCCGGTCCCAACCAACCAAACCACCATTCTCCAATCATTGACTAATTATGAATTGGACACCAAGACGCTCTTGTCCGTGAGCACGGCTGTCATGACAGTTTCTAAATCTCTGCAGAGAATGTACCCTTTACCCACAAGCCGTGATTTCATCCCCTGTGGCCAGGTGGACTAAGTAAACATCCCTGATGCCCGTGGTCGCGAACCACATTGCACACTTCCTTTGGTGTGAGGCCAGGAGATCACTACGAGGTCTTTACAAAGGATTCTCCCGACGCGTAGTAGCCCTTTAAGGTTTCACCCCTGTACAAAAGTGTGAGCCGTTACACCACGACTCAGCACCACAGTTGCCCCCTCTTGAGCCATGTGGATCCCAAGGCAGTACACCCTGTACCAATTCCCTGCACTATCCAATCACTAATACTACACCGAGAGAGGCCTAATTAATCGACCAAGCTGCCCCATACTCAGCCTTGTGGCGATACTAATAAGCTTAGTGGCTTCCTCCTTAAACTGGTCCTTAGAATTCGGCGAGGTTCATACCCCAAAACCCGGGTCTCGTGCGTACTGCACCATACCAAACAAACCAACCCGCTAGATTCCTATCCACTACAATTCAATTCACCAAATCTCAATAAATGATCACAACAATTAATGGTATAACATGTATGTAGAGAAATTCCTCCCAAATACTAAGCATGGCTAAGCGTAAAAGAAATAATAACATCTACCCAAACCAACCCGGGGACAAGGAAGTATATGGAAGGGTGCAATAAATAGGATTCAATTTATTAAACATGCAACTAACTAAAACTTAACAAAACAGGTGCAAAATGGTCAAGGAACTTGCCTTTATCGAAGTGTGGGTCGGTGAAGTGGTAGTCCTGAAGATTGTAAGTCGGCTCGGGAACCGACTCTAAATATATCATCGCATGCGAAACGGAAAGTAGCAGCACACAATAAGAAACAAGAGAACAAATGCACACCACAAATAAGTAAACACAAAAGAAAACCTACGCAATTAAGTCGCTAACACTATGTCCTTAGTTAAGACTTTATTTAGTGGTGTTGGTGGAAGTTTGGATTTTAGTGCCTATATGGGTTTATTAGGAATTCAGCACAATCAGCAAATGAAATAAATTATTTTATCCTAAATAGATTAGGAAATAATAATAAATAATACCCTAAGTGATTTGTGCAAAAAGAGAGAGTACTCATGTGATTTTATGTAATTTACAATTAATACATGGGCTTTTATGCAAAACAGACATGAACAGGAGCCTAGAAATATTTTATAACATCACCAAGTGGTTAATCATAATTTACAGAGGCTAAAAACATAATTTATAGTGAAAACAGGGGCTAAAATGCATTGTTTATTCAATTTAATAGTGCTAACAGAATTAAATTAAAGTACAGGGGCTATTTCCTAAATTCCAGGACCTAACTATGAATATTTAAAAAGGGGTGAGGGCTTCTGTGCAATTTTGCGAAGGGGTATGGTGGGATTTAATATCGGCCGTCGGATTTAAAGTGGACGTTCGGTATTTAAAACACCGAAGGGGTACGCCATGATATAATCTCGACCGTCGGTCTCAGATCGACGGTCGAGATTGGGCCACGTCGCCCCAAGGGCGGCGCGCACCCAGAGCGCGGCAGCGCTCGGCGCGGCCAAATCGGCGCCCTAGATCACGCTGCAACAGGGAAAAAGAGAGAGAGGACCGAGAGGAGCTCACCTAGGGGGTCGCGGAGCTCGGATAGGGGGCGGAGGGGTGATGGCGACGGCGACGCTCAGTGGAGGTCGTCAGCGCTCGGCGAACTTGGCGAACGTCGGCGAAAGTCTTGAACGGAGGTGCCCGGCGTGTTCCTGGAGGCATGGCGCACGCGTTAGGGCAAGAGGGAAGGAGAGAACATAGGCGAGTCGACAGGAACGGCGGCGACATACCTTGCACCGGCGACGGCTAGGGTTGGAGCTTTGGGGTGAGGAAAAACGGGGGCACCGGCGTGTATTTATAGGGGGGGACGAGGGCGGCGGGGTGTAGAAAGCGATCTCGCGCGAAGGAAAGCCATCGGAGCCATTATGGGGGGGGGGGGGGGGGGGATTACCTTGCTGCCGATTTGAACCAAGGCGGATTCAGCGGGGCTCGGTCGGGCGCAGCGTAAGGAAAGGGAAGGCCCTGACGGGCGGGTCCCAGTGCGCAGAGAGAGGGACGGAAAAGGAAAGGGGGGCGCGGGCTGAGTTGGGCCAGGAAGGAGATTGGGCCATTGGGGGAAAGAAAAGAAAAGAAGGGGGAGGGAAAGAAGTGGGTCGGGGAACAGATTTGGCCCAAGGGGCGGTTTTCCCTTTTTATTTTGTTTTTCTCTTTTCTTTTTCATTTCTCTTTACAAATTTGAATTTCTTTTCAAACTTCAAACGAATTCTAGCACATTTTGAAATCACATTTTCAAACAAATGCAATATACATGATGCATTCCTAGTACATTTCTCTTGTTTTCAAATTTTTGAAATTTTGGGTGTTACATTTTCTTACTGAACTTCAAATCTCTCAGTTTGCTAAAGACGTTTGGAGAAAATAGTCACATAGCGAACCAACAGTTCATGCATATTGATTTCAACTCTTAAATGAATGTAAGCACCCCAACATCAGCCAAAAGAATCTGAATCAATTTTTTGCATCACTCCAATTGATTTGGCAATTTCCTCACCTCTTTGTTTTGTCATCAATCTAGTTGGGAGGTCGAGGATTCTCACCCAAATTGACAACCGATTGAAATCAATCTTTTGCGGTTGAGTGTTTGCATCATAATTCTTCAGCGGGGCTGCATGTTTGCTAACTTTCAACTGAGAACCATCCAAGATGTAATTTTTTTCTTCCATGGTGGATAATTCGGCAACAAATAAATTGTCACTTATAGAATTGAATATTAAACCTTTTGGATTTCCCCATGCTCGTTTTATTGCAGCCATTATCGTCTGTAGATGGAGAGTATTTGGTCCAAGCACTTTTCCAACAATAGCACGATCAACCACTGTTGCAGTTTCAGTCGTCAAATTTAGACATGCCCTCATGCCTTCCATGTGAACCTCCATTTCATGTGGAACAGGGGTGCTTGATTCATCATCAAGTTTCTTCTTTCCTTTTTTTCTTGTCTTCCATCTTCAGAAACATGGAGTGCCACAGGGAAATGTTCTTGAAACAATTGTATTGTCCAAAAAACCACCAATCGTCCAAGACTGCAATCAGTCAAGGAGTGCAAGAGAATGCCAATAAATCCCAATTTATGATCCTTCTTTCCTTTTTTTCTTGTCTTCCATCTTCAGAAACATGGAGTGCCACAGGGAAATGTTCTTGAAACAATTGTATTGTCCAAAAAACCACCAATCGTCCAAGACTGCAATCAGTCAAGGAGTGCAAGAGAATGCCAATAAATCCCAATTTACGGATCAATGAACCTTAATTCCAGTTGCAATGAATAACAGATTGAAGAAGCCAATCGGGAATTGTAACGTCTAGGCGCCCAGAAAAAACAGTATCAAACAGAGGGGCGCACAAGTAGAAAACCAGCAGTAACTGCCACGAACAGTAACTGCAATTTGAAAATCTTTGTAATTGCAATGAATCACTGATTGCAGAAGCCAACTATGGACTGAACCTGCTAGGCGTAACAACCAGAGAGGCGCCCAAGAAGAACAATCAGCAGTAACTGTCACGAAACAGTAACTGCAACTTGAAGAACTGGTGCCAGAAACTTCCCAATCAATGGGAAGATTGTTGATCGTCAATCTTGAAAAGAAACGATCACCTGATTCTCTAGAATCGAAGATTAGAACCGTCACTCACTCTCTTCTAGTGAAGAACAGAGGAGTAGTTACGCCAATCTTCTTTTCATGGAGAACGATTTTTTTGAAAAGATTAAATAGATGAGATGCGAAGCCGCAACCACGCGATCACAGGGAGTCCCGGCTGAGAAATTCGACAATCACGGTAGAGCATTGAAGCCTTGCAATGGACAGTGGAGTGTCAGTCGCCCTCTCTTCCTTATATTCCCATGTATTAGGTCTGTACATGCAGACTGTGTGCTTGCGTACGTTGCCTGTACTGGCTAATGTACTGTTGACATGGTCATTGGTCTGACTGCTTCAGCACAATGCGAGGACAAACCTGAAAGCGGCTCAAAGGAAACTAGGGTGACACAGTACAATCTCAATGGGAAGATTTTCAGATCGCGGTAGTCCACGGCAGCAGTCAGATATGCAACTCGTGTCTTGGCTAAGGGTGTAACCCAAATAATGAATAAATAAAATGAAAAAAATAATGAGTTACCTATTGTATAGCTGTTTGTTGGTTCTCTATCATTTTCAGCATATCATCTTTCATTGACTTCTTAAGGTCTTACATTTTCCTTAGCCCTTTGTGCACGCTCAGTTCCTATCTGGCTTTCTAAGTTCTGGATATGGAGGTTAAGTTCATCATTTTTGTTTCCTAAGTTGTTAACCTGGATGTTTAACTCCTTATTTTTTCTTCTAAGTCATGGACATTTTATAAGAGATCTTTATTCCTGTCTTCTAAGTTTCGAACTTGGTAGTTGAGCTCTTGATTTTGCCTTTGTGCTTCCATTGCCACTCGTGTATTTTCATCCATCCGGGTACACAGTTTTTCATAAACAATGCGTTTAGCTATATAACCACGTCCCCGAGCTTATGATGCTCCAGATCCGAATGAGGATTTATAACTAATCTGAATGACGTTGTTTCTCTCATTTGAAACTGGACCTCCCTGCTCAGCTTCCTTCTATACTCGATTATTTGATGATGAGGTGGTTGTCATTACAAAGAGACTATCTTGTGCACATGCACTATTCTATATAGGAAAATAAAAGTCATATAGTAAAAATATTGCAAATATTTATCTAATATAATTTGAAGTGTCACTCACATGTACAACTTGTGTCTGATCATTTGACCATTCACCATTCTTCAAGTGGCATGCCTCCCAGAATCGTATGTCATCGGGTTCTTCTCCAATCTCTTCATCTCGCTACACAAAATTTAAGTAAAATTAAACATGTCGGTATACATATTTGTAGCAGCAAATGGAAAGCATGATTTCTTTTCCATACCTTCTCATAACTAAGTGTTGTGTATGACTTGAAGCCCTATCAAATGTTTGGTCTTTTGCTCTTTTTTATTTTTGGAGTTTATCCTACTTAATTTGTACATTGTGTACTTAATAGAATGAATGTAAATCAAATCATTTTTGTATCATGTGAAGTTATTAAAAAGTAGCTGACCTGGAATTTTTTATTAGTCCCAAAATACTCTATTAGATGTTACCATTTTTGTTCCCCTACATCATTAGGCTTGTTCGGTCGACGTTCAACATCAGTTGTATAACTCCTATAGGTGACGTGCAATATGGATCGCCATCCCCTGTAGCGCCCTCCCGCTAGCAATGTTCAAAATTTTCTTTGCGACATCTGGTGTGTCCTCCAAGTCCCATAACTGTTGTACATTGGATAACACATTTATGTAAACATAGAAGCCAAATATTACTACAGAAAAAATACTTTTGTGAGGCGTGACACTAACAAGAGTATCTTGGACTTTTTCTCTCTTGATAGGATCACCAATATCTGAAAACTTCCTTGCGCCAATGAGGGGTCATGTCTCTTTGTAATGACAACCACCTCATCATAAATTACTCGATAAATAATAACAACCGGATTATCCAACCCACTGGAAACTGAATCTGTAGCTTCTCTTGTCTAGCATCATAGTGCATTTCAGCAGATTTAAGTCCTTTACGCACTCCTCTTCCAAACTTCTTCCCTTATGTTACATTCATTGAAATGATAAATGATAGATTAAAAACCTTTGGTGAGGAAAAATATTCAATATGACAAGTCAATTTAAAACATAGTACACATAAGTAATAAAAAAATTGCAGATGTAGTTGAATGATAGAAATAGTTAGCAAATTACCACCTGACCAAGTTTAGTGTCATGTACATATAGTGTGAAAGAAGAATATTATGATATTTGTACCATCTTCAAGATGAATGCGGCAAGTACGGGCATGGGACGACCTCTTATTAGCATTTTCCGACTGGAGAGGCGATGCATCATCTTTTTATGTGCTTTGTTGCTGTTGATACGCTAAAATGGTGTCTGCTCATGATGGTACAGTATTTCTCCTTCGCAGGCCCGTCTTGTGAATTCCTCCATATTTTAAAGCAATAGAAAAGTTATGTCAATTTCAAATAGTAGCTAGCTATGTTGATTCTAGACCAAGTATATATGTCTAAACCCTGCATGCTAAAAAACATATACCATTATGTTTTGGTGTCTACAACCATTTATGTAAATCAACATTTGTTAACCGCATAAGATACTAATGAAGTGTTAATCGACACTAGGCAAGTGGAATCGCAAGACATACTAAAACAATCAGTAGAGACTTCATGTTTATGGTTTTGAGATACCTATTTGTTGTCCGATGTCATTATCAGCATGTAAGATATCTTGTCTTGGTAGCGATGTGACATGGTCATGCATATCAGAGAATGAAAATGATAGAAACTGAGAGTAGATGCTTAGGCACTAATTGGTCATTAGGGTTCAGACTTAGTGTTTACAGAGAGCATGATCAAGTTCTACAGTGGAGCAACAAGGAACAGAGAAGGGGGGAAACACACCTGTGGGCATACCTTGTTGTGCAGATGTTGGTGACGCCATGGATGCGATGGTGAGGCTTTACTTGGTGTAGAGCAGCGTCCCGGCACCGGCGAGTCCTTCTTGCTGGTGCAGCACTGTCAGTGATGGAGGTGGGAACCTTTTCCAGATTTCCCTCTAAAGAGCAGATCGAAGCTTCTATGTCTTGATATGTTAGATCGTTGTCCCTTAGGTGAGAGCCAGGCCTCTCCTTATAAAGAGAGATAGGACACCTGAGGGGGCCCACCCCAACAGATTATGTTTGGGGTTCTGTCCCCGATCAGGACAGTGGAGGAGTTTAGGAGATTGAGTTGGTTACTCTCGTAACCAACTCCTAATCACCTGTGATCAACTTAACTAATTAATATATAACATTCTCCCCCTTAATAACAAGACACATATACTAATTTTCTAAGTACATAGACTTTTGACATTATTTGTTTATGCTTGACATAATGGGAATGGCGCATCAAAGACAGCTAGTTACGTACTGCTTGATTAGACGACCACATTATATCTTACACTTAGAAACATATTCTAAAACTAAGTTTGACCCCTATGTATCCAGGAGATAATATGTTCTTCCTGAAACCCATGCGCGTTATGTGTTCACGAAACACATTATGTGGAAGTCCCTTTATATGCGGTATCACGAGGATTTGTATGAATCTGGTTGCTCAATTATCAATGCTTAGTATGTTCCTGGATTTGCTTCTTTTGCCTTAGAAGTACATGATCTTAGGTGGTTTTATGCTGTCAACAACACTTAGCTCGGATTTTTATATGGTCTCTGCTCAGTGGCCTCATCACTAATTTAGTATACATCATTCACGATGTAGTGACTTTAGGTTTGGAGCTAGTTCCCCAACAAAGCTCCTACTGCGAGTATTATTTTGCTAATGATAATTTTACTACACATCTCGCAGAAACTTAGTCTTAGTAATCCATGGCTTATAGTATTACTAATCTTATCATGAGGCCTTAGTTAATTGCATAAACTCTTATCTCCATTCCAAACAATTGAATTGGACTAACTTTTGCCAAAATAACTCAATTACTTAGTCTATGTCAAGGTGATTAATTGTTTGAGCAGCTTAAATACTTCTGACAGTAGAAGTCCTTGGAACTGTATATTGTTCGAACATTTTCTAATTGGTTCCAATACTAATTAACCTTGACTTTTCTGAGCAGACTATTTATTTACATACACGTCATACTTTTCAAGTACAACTCAAGTATGCCTTATGAGCTTAATGCCTCTTAACACCACAATCGGAGGATGAGAACTAAATAGTAAATCAACATGATTACTTGTAAGTAACATGTCATTTACAATGTAAGAAGCTTAATGAAAAGCTAATTATCCTCCTTATTTGTGATAACCCAAACTTGTTGGTTGACTTATTGAACATGAGATATCTATTGCCAACAAGGCCTTATTTAGATCATGAATAAAACGAACTATTTTAACTTGTATCTCTATGTTCCTTATGCTTAATGACAACACCTTTCAGTTGTGTCACATAGACATTCTTATATAGATCCCATTTATGAAATATCATTATTACATTCGTACGATGTAATACTAAGTCATAATGTGTTACTAGTATCTAATCGGTTCTGAATGAATCAATATTTGAGACATTATGTGAACAATTTAATGTACTCAATGTCTCCTTAACATAAAAGACTTTTCCCTCAGGAGTCAAGCTTAATCATGTGGACCCATTACGGTCTACTTTTTTGGCTCTTTTTGGAATATCGACTAAGTACAAAATTTATTAGCTTATTTCAAATGACGCAGGATCACCCTTCATTTGAATATGAATCTCATAACAAGATTCACTTATGAACACATTATTCACTAATCGAGGCAAGTGTTGCTCTTCATCTTTAGCGGCAACTAATAATCAGAAAACTAAAGTTTCTTTCATGAGATAGAAGTCTTAATAAATATGCCAATGAAAAACTAACAAAAGGTGTTGAGACAACGATGTTTCCTTAAGAACAACAAGTATTGTGATGAACGATTATTGAATCATGAAAGTGAGTGCATGCACCAACTTCTCCTCATAATTGTCATCTTAGATTACCTTACTCCTCCTTATTCTAGCATATGTTGCTTTCATTAAGCTTAGTGTCGGTAATGATGGTCGAAACAATGCTATCTTACTGAATTGGCAACGAGATGACTACATACTAATGTTTGGGCTAATCAACATAACGACGACCTCATATAAAATATTAATGAATGTTTATGTCGTGTCCTTATCTAATATGGTGTTTTTAGGCACCAACTATTTAATTTTTGATGTAGCATTTGAATTGATGTTTTAAGCCTCGACTCATGAGCTAGTAGACTAAGTTGAAGGACATCATTTATTTCTAATTCAATACGGGTATGCCGACCGAACTACTCCCTACATGATTGAATCTTAGTCTTGGATAATATATGCTGAATTTTGTTTATGCATTCGCTAACGTTTTATTAATCTAACTCGAGAGTAATCGTTAAGAAATGTACTAATCAATTATCCCCCTCGAAATATGGTCTAATGATGTAGTACCGTTATTTTGAAATTGTTTCGTGATTGATTCTCATGCGCTTTACGAAACACATAGTTTGATGATAGAAATTTGATGCATCTTAAATCATCATGTGAGGACAAAGAAAATTGTCTTGTTGGATGGCAAGGCTCACAACTAATTATGAACTAATTTAGCCAAAAAGCTTACAAGTCTGAATAGTACATGCATGAAACTAATACAAATTTCTCTAATGAGGGTACTTAAAGCATCATAATGAAACAAAAGAACAAAGCCATGTCTAAATACTAATGGAAGTTCTAAATTGGCCTTTACTTTGGCTTCTCGGTCATTAGCGACTTTAACAACCCTTATCCCTCCTCTTATAATCCTCCTCATACTTAATCCTTGCACACATTTTGCACATATGCAACTAAGTCAACCTAACAAATAGATTGAAAATATACTAAAAACAGAGAATTATGAACTAAGTATTACCCTTCTTATGACATCATTTGAGGAAGTCTACACAATCCATCTAGTAGTGCCCTTCTTGCTTACAAAAGTAGATCTTATTTTTCTCCATCTTCACATTCTTTTGGAAAGAATGTGTCCATAAAATCTTATTCTTGCACTTATGATTTCCATTAGTGCTCCTAACAGGGTCAACAACACTAAGATACTTAGTGGAGCTAGCAAACTGTCTCTCAATCTCATTGAGGTACTAAGTAGCAGTGTCACATTTGAGAATTGCTTTCCGAATAGCCTTAGTGATGGAATCCTTAATTATTAATAAAAGCAACTTATTTGAGTGGTCCCACTTAGCTGGCTCATTCTCATACATGTGCATGAGACTAAGGGATTGTCCCTTCCTCAACTCAAAAGACTCATCAGTCTCTCCAGTCATAGGCATAGGGACATGAGTTTTAGTAGGGCAAGGACTAATCAGTGCCACATTTAATTTGGATACTGCCAAAGCAATCCTCAACTCCTCTCTATGAGTTATAATTAATTTCGTTAAGAGGCTCAATGGTAAAGAGGTAACTAAGTGCTGAACTGATAATGGAGGAGCATGTGAATGAAAAACTGAGTAACATAAGTGAATGCAAAATAAAACTTAGTAATAAATTGAAATCATAGGAAATTTTGTCTTTCAAGTTGGCTACTCAAACAAAATTTTCTTTTATACTAATGTAAACAACTTAGGAAGAAGAATCATCATATTTTTCTTTCAACAAAATACGAGATTCACTGATTAACTTATTAAAATATAGCAAACTTTGTCTTTCATATTGACTACTCGAACAAAAGTTTATATGAACTAATTTATACAACTTAGACAATGATAATGTTCATATTTTTTCTTTCAACAAAATACGACATTCACTAATTAACTTATGAAACATACTAAACTTTGTCTTTCACGTTGGATACTCCAACAAAGTTTTCTATATACTTACTGGAAATGTTATGTTTGTCTTTCACATTGGCTACTCGAACAAAAATACAACATTCATAACTTTGGACATGGCAAAATTTTCTTTTTCACGTATGCTACTCAAGTAAAATTTTCCATGCAACTTAATGACTTAGAACATAGTAATTTTATCGTTCATATTGGCTACTTAACAAAATTATTATAAATCTGAATAAACTGAGAGCATAGTTAAGATCTATTATTCACGTTGGCTACTTAACAAAAATCACCATGAAAAACTGAATAAACATAGCGGAAGCTTATTTACTAAGTGCTTAATATGTAAAACAAAGTAGAGTTTCACGATAAAATAATAAACTAAGCATAAACTTATATTCTTCATGAATAAATAAATTACTGAAAAATACAATATAATACTCGTAGTAGAAAATAGATGCCTTATTTATTGCCTAATTATTCTTTAATCCACTAAAACTTAGGTCTAATTTGATTTTAGCCCATACTAAAATCACTAAAATATGATATGCCCATCAAACTATATTAATGAATTTTAATTCATGACTAAAATTACTGAAAAATTAGATGAAATGCTAATTATTTTCTGAAAACAAAAAATGCTAGAAAAATAAATTTACTGCTAAAACATCCCAAAGAGCACTAAATATGATCCAGCCAAACTGAGAGAAAATCACTGAAACACTTAATTTTACAGGTGGCCCAAACATTTGGAACCAGCCCAATAAGAGTAATAGGCCCAATCTAATATTTCTGAAATTCCACAAAGAAGATGAAGAAAAAAAATTAGCCCAAGGCTCTATTTTCTTACTGAATAGGCCCAAAACCAAACTAAAAAATTGTAACTAAATCAGGAAAATGGAAAAGGAAAACTCATCCTTGCAGCCCAGACTTCCACTGAAATCAAGTCCACGGCCTGCTAAGACAACTCAGGAAAAATCATAGAAAAAGAAAAGGGCGGCCTAGCCATCCCAATTTCTCCCCCGCATGGGCTGGCGGCCCGCCGTGCGTGCATCGCCTTGCGGCAGCCGCTCGCTCGAGGATGGATGACCAGGATGGAATTGGACACTTCGACTAAAATATCCGTGCTATTGAGGGCTCATCAGACGGCTGAGGTGAATCGATCTAAGGTACTAAAACCGGTTTCGACGAAACCCTAATCCATTCGTCACTCCGGCGATTCCCATTGCCGTCTCTGATACATCGAGAGAGGGGCGCCGCCAAGGCAGTCGTGAGGATGAAGGCTCCTTCGCGGCCACCTGGCCGGCGTGAGGCTAACTCACCGTCGGGAGGCAGGCACACAGCAGGAACCGCGATAGAGGGGCTGCTCAAGTGCACTAGGGTTGGGGTTACCGACGGAACCCTAGTGTTCCGGTGAGCCTACCGTGCCAAGCATAGATCCGGTGGCCCTCTGTGGTCTCCTCGCCGACGTGCGATGCTAGCCGTTGGGTGAGCGCGCTGCCGTTGAGCAGACCGTTGGGGTGCCAAAACCGGCTGAAGGTGTGCCAAGCCACGGGTGCTCCAGCGAGGAGACAACCCTAGGTGCACGTTGGCGTTGATTTCCTCCGAGCCCAAAGCATCGAGATGAAAGATCAAAAACGGTTAAGGTGAATCATAAAATCCCCTTTCTAATCTATGTTGTTGGTTCAAATCTGATGTTGAATTTGGATTTTATGTGCTGAGTTTGAATCAATTCATGTTCAAACTTAATAAAATTTTGTTGCTTTGGATTTTGACCCAAATTGGGTCCTAATTAGGGTTAGAAACCCTAATTGTGATTTGACGTTTGGATTAGAGCCCTAATCCACTTTCTAATTTTGATTCACCTCTTTCTAACTGTTGTAGATCATGTATTAGGTTAGAGATCAATTCGATCTCGTTGAGTTTTGATCAACAATGATCAACTTAGGTAGTTCTTAGGTGGCCGAAGCCCTAAAACCAACTAGATTGGCTCTGATGCCGTTGATAGAAACTGAGAGTAGATGCTTAGGCCCTAATTGGTCATTAGGGTTCGGACTTATTGTTGACAGAGAGCATGATAAAGTTCTACGGTGGAGCAACAAGGAACGGAGATGGGGGAAGACACACCTAAGGGCATACCTTGTTGTGCAGATGTTGGAGATGACATGGATGCGATGGTGAGGCTTCACTTGGTGCAGAGCAGCGTCCCGGCGCCGGCGAGTCCTTCTGGCTGGCGCAGCACCACCAGCGATGGGGGTGGGAACCTTCCCCAGATTTCCCTCTCAAGAGCATATCGGAGCTCCTAAATTTTGATCTGTTAGATCATTGTACCTTAGGTGAGCGGCAGACCTCTCCTTATAAAGAAAGAGATGGCACCTGAGGGGGCACACCCCAACAAATTATGTTTGGGATTTCGTCCCTGTTGGAGTTTGATTCCGGAAATTCTCCCGGTACTACCGTTGGCAGACTGCGGAGTTTGTAGTTCAGTTGTGGGGGCGCAGAGATTCAGAAAAAGGTGGCAAGTAGACACGGGGATTTATGTGGTTCGGGCCGCCTGAGCGTAATACCCTACTCCACGGGTGTGTGTTCTTGTATTGAGCGCCTGAGCGCTAGAGTGTTAGAGACTGGAGTGTCTTGAGCGCGTGTGGTCATGTAGAGGTCTTCATGTATCGCTCGGCCAGTCCTTTTATAGTACAAGGACTAGCCGTTACACAGTTAGCCTAGCCCAACATGTGGCCCTGGCGATTACTGATGTTTAATACACAATTAATGTATTTAATTACCCTTAACAACGTTGTAACGCCCCTTGATGGTGGCGTTACTGGAGTTAAGGGTCCTCCGATCGTGTGTCATTAGGATAGCATTAATGACACATAATCGGGTCTTGAAGCTTTAATTGTTCCTTGAAGGTCCGAGCCGTTGGATGTCCACCAGTCTGCTTATTGAAGTTGAAGGTCCGGCGGTTGGACGAGTGGCAGCCCCGGAGCTTACCGTCTAGGACGGGTAGGTCTGATGTTGTACACGTGTCAGTACCAGAGCTTCCCTCTGTCGGGGGTTAGGTCTGGGGGTGCCACACAGGTATCTAGTTCGGATCTTTCTCATGTAAGGAATGTAGCTCCGGTTTTATGATACACGTGGCGGAACTAGGACTAACCATAGAAGGAAGGTAGGTCCGGTTCCGTATGTCACGTGGGGCCTTCAGAAGTCTTCAACTCAAGTATGTGGAGTTCCTTAGCACTCTTTGCAGTCCCAAGGGGTATCCAGTATGCAGGGTACCGACAGTGGCCTCCTGGGCCCACCTCTGGGAGAGACCTTTTGGATTAAGTCATTCTGCCAGAGGTGGGTCCATCTTTCAATTTTCGCATCGTGTCTTCAAGGGTTTTTGGATGTGCCGTTGAGGTGGTGGTTCGCAGTTAAACCATCTCCGCGTGGCATATCCAGGATGCGGCAGGTGAGATTTGCGCGTGCGGATCTTACGCAATTGATGGTCACCGGTTCCCAATACAAAAACTGTATCGGTTCTGCATGCCCTGTCAGGCCGCCGCCCTTGGGTTTCCTGCCTATCATGATGACAACTGTTCGCCTAGGGTAACGACCTCGACTTGATCGTCGGGGTGGCCTCGGGCCCCCTTGTCATTGGAGGAGTGAAGATTTTGAACTAAATCTTTAGCCCCTCTGCGGTTTCCATCCAAGCATTGCAGGGGCTTACTTATGAAGGAAAGTGCACACTGTTTGGGGATTCCTTACGCCTTCATTTGAACTTGTGCTCATATCCTACAAACTTTTGCTTTCTTTTTCTCTCTCGCCCTGCTATGCTGCGATGGAGTTGGGTCTCCGCAACAGCCGTCTCACAATCGACGATGATTTTAAGGAAGTCTGGACCTACATGGGGTGGTCCAGCGACTCCTTCAACCATCAGGTCCGCGCCGGCAAGCTTCTGTTCAAGAAGAAGCGCGCTGGCGACATGGTTTACTTCTCTGCGTACGGCATGGTGGGACTGATCTCACCTTTCTCCACTTTTCTCTTGATGCTGTTAGACTTTTATGGTCTGCAGTTGCACCACCTTAGCCCCCACTCCATTCTTCTATTGTCAATCTTCGTCCACTTCTACGAGATGTGGGTGGGTATTCCCCCCTGCGTCGAGCTCTTCTGCACCTTCTTCACCATCCACACCACCAGAAAGAGTGACGAGTACCTTGGCTTCTACTATTTTGTGCAGTGCAAGAAGTGCCCGTACAAGTACTTGAGGTCGTTCCCTTCCGGCAAGTGGGACGACTGGAAGAAGGATTGGATTGTCATCACGACAGAGGAGCACGAAAAGTTGGAGCTGCCCGAAGGCCTTCCCAACGTTGACACTAAAGCCTAGAGTGAAGTTTCGGTGCTGCCGGAGGCCTTCAATCCTGCCTTGACCAGGATCCGCCAATGTGTGGAAGGAGGAGTGACCCCCCAGGCGGTCTTCTGCAACTTTCTGGTCAACAGGTGGGCTCCGCTGAAGAATAGGGTGAAGCTCGCTTGGGCCCTCAATAGCGTGATGGACGATGACCGGATTGAGACCGGTTTGAAGTCCAATTTGGAGGGCGCAGCTTTGGAGCTTCATCTTAAGAAGTTCAAGCACAGCATCAACATCGAGGGTGACGATTTGGCTCCGCCGGCGGCTTTCCTCCCTCTGAACATGGAAGCAGAGTTCAGCAGGGAGCTCCAGCGGAAGATGTCGGTGCTTGACGACCTCGGTGAGGTTGAGAGGTGTCCGACCACCAAGCTGGCGATCCCCAGAGCTTCAAAGGGTGGCTCCGCTCCCGCCCCCAAGCCAAGAGCTAAAGTCGTAGGCAAGGGCAAGGAGTTGGCCGAGCCCTCGAGCCGCAAGAGGAAGTTGAAGCACTCTGATGGGAGGTCCGTCAGACCTACTCCATCCATGACAGCTCCTTCTGCCCGACGGGGGAGGTCTTCGACTGCAACAACAACTCCAGCATTGGCATCTCCCCGGGACGCAAGCTCTGGCCATGTGGCTCTGATACCAGGGCCAGGTGAGGGCTCTAGGTCCGAGGGTCCTTCCCGGTCGAGGGGGGCCTCAACCAAGACGTCGCTGACGGCGGGAGCAAGCTCCGGGGAGCCTTCCGGAGCTACCACGTCAGTGGCGACAGGGTCCGGTCCTGAGCGTCTGGTCAAGAGGTTCCGCGCTAGCTGGAGCGGAAGCCTTCCAAGGTAAATTTGATTTTTTACCTTAGTTGATTGTTTTTGTTGTAATCGTATTTTTAGTTTCTTCGTCCTTCATCCACATGGTACCCAAAAAAGGGGTTGAAGCTCCAGTTCCTGCAGCGATGGCTGATGCTGTGCAGGCGGAGGCTCCGACTCCAATTCCAGCGCCGCCCCAGGTGGTGGTTGAGGTCGCGGCAGCTCCGGCGCCAGCTGTCGTGGTTCTAGACCTCGACTTATCTCCCGATGCACCCGTGGTAGCGCCGGACCACGGGAATGAAGATGTACCAGCGACACCAGCACCGGAAGTTGAAGCTCCGATTTTGGATGTTGTGATGATGGACGGTTCGGCCTCAGAGCCAGAGGTAGCTGCAGTTCTGGCCTTATAGACGGATGTTACTGAAGCCCCGGCACTAGATCCAGTTGTTGATGAAGCTCCGACGCCTGAGCCGGTTGCCACAAAAGAGCCGGCGCCCGAGCCGGCAGAGGTCAAAACGCCAGCGCCTGAACCGGCGGTAGAGGAGGCACCAGCGCTGGAGCCGGAAGTGGCCTCGGCTCCGACCGAATCTTCAATGCCTGCCCCGGAGGTGGTGGTCCCAGAGGTACCCGCGCCTGAGCCAGGGCGCCATGATGAAGCTGCCGGTCCACCGCCTGAGGGACCAGTTGCTGACGATCTGGCGGCGGGACCTTCAAAGCCGACTCCAGAGGTAGAAACTTCTGTTGCAGGACCTTCCTCGGTGGCAACCGAGGCTATCCCGGACGGCGGCCCTAGTGCCGCGGAAGCTCAGGGAACCGCTCTTGTATAGTGGGATCCGATTTTTGTTATGGAGAACCCGCTGGAACCAGCGGAGAGGACCCCGGCAGGTCTGGAGCCGATCCTCGTGTCATTGTCTATCGACAACGCCTGCTCCATCCTTCGTCAGGTTCAACTCGCCTTTTACCACGACAACAAGGCCCTCGAGGAGGAGCGCCAAACCCTTAGGAGGTAGCGCAACCGGCTCCGATTCGAGACTAAGCTGGCGCAGACAAGGCTGACCGATGACAAGGAGTGGGTGAAAAGGGAGAAGGCCCGGTTGGAGTACTGGGGTTAGCTGCTGGATGAGAGGGAAAGCATGGTGCGATCTCTCGACAACCAATCCCTTAGGAGGTGGCTGCTAATGAAGCAGCAAATGATCGCCAGGAGAAGCTCATCGCCATCCACGACAGCCTCGTCAAGCGTCGGGAGGCTCTTGAGGAGCGGGAGAAAAAGCTCGAAGATGAAGAGCAAAAACTCCTGGAGATGCAGGATGACCTCGTGAAGAGGATCTTACTCAGAGGCTGACTCTGGGTGACAAGAGCCTCGCGGAGCGCACCAAGAAGTTGGAGGAGCACTGCAAGAGCAAGGAGAAGAAGGCCTGGCAGCGGGGAGAGGACCTCACCAAGAGGGAGAATGAGGTTGCTGCTAGGGAGAAGAAAGTGTGGGGCCGGGAGAGAGACCTGGTCGACCGCTGGAACAAGATCCACATCCAGGAAGAGGAGCCTGGTAAACTCGAAAGGCAAGTTGCTAAAAAGATTAAGCAGAATGCCAAAGAGGTCGAAATCCTTACCGAGAGGATTCGAAGCTTGCGGCGACCAAGAGGTCCTTAGAAGAGGTGCAAGGCTCAAGGGCTGCAGAGTCCCAACAAGTATGGGATTTCCTGGGAAAAGCCAATGACGCGCTGATGTCACTGGGCTTTAGTCCCGTGTTTCCGGATGATCCGGAGCCGGAGCTGGGCCAGGCGTTGCAGGCATTGAGCTCGGCAGGCAACAAGCTCACCAAGATGGGCGATGTCATCATGGACTAGTTGGAAACTGAAGGACAATCCCTGGCGGAGAACGTCACACGGTACATGCTGACGTGCTACACAAGCTGGGATCCTCACTTCCCACTAGACCCGGTGCTTGAAGGCCTTATTGACGGAGAGGGAGATGCCGCCAAAGCCAGCGTGTCGGAGGTTTCCCAGAAGGTTGCCTCATTCTTCCATAGGACTTAGGACTTTCTCTTTGTATCTCCCACTTGTATCTTCTCTTCTTTTCCCCAATTTTGTAATATCTTGTCTTCAGATGAATGAAATCCAAATGAACTTCATTTTTTGTCTTGAACCTTTGTCTATCTCACTTGGCCCCCTAGTAGAGATACACAATTTGATTGCGAACATGTACCAAAAGGATGTGACATTTTGTTGAAGACTTGAATGATTTGAACTTGTAATGTATATGTCTGAAGTCTTGTTGCATTGACGGTAGAGGCCCCTGAGGTTATCGGAGCTTAGTAGGTAGCGACCACCGTCGGATCTTAGTAGCTCCGGCAGCGGCCATCGTCAACACGTAGAGTGTTGATAGCAAGTCCTTTGGGGTTGTTGGAGCTTGGTAGCTTCGGCATTGACCACTGTTAACACATAGAGGTTCGACGGCAGGGAGTATTCTTCCACCATCTTTTCTTCACGTTGTCGGCTGACCCCCTTGATTTGCCGGAACTTGATAGCTCCGGCCACCTTGGGGAATGTCGAAGCTCCGATAGCTCCGGCATCATCCACCATCATCACGACATTTTTATTTTTCCTGCACACTGAAGTCAAGAAAAACAGTAAAATCCATTTCCTATCTATAACTCAATTGCGGCTTACTATTCCCGAAAGAAATTTTAGATCGACAGCAATTCTGTATAGAATCAAGCGCATTTGTTTGTTTTCTTCAGATCCAATCGTTTCTGGACTCACCTTACTTCGGCCTGCCGGGGTGTAGGTAGAGTGGCGTACTTAGGGTGCAGGACCAGGCTAAGTCGATAGCACACTCTGGACCTAGATTGGCTTGGCGGTACTCAGGCGAGTAGGCCATTCAACAATGTTAAGATCCGAAAGAATTAACAATTCAACTTGAATTATACATGAATTGTTCGAAGTAAAGTTTCTTGAGAATTGCACAACTATGTTCTAGACAAGAAAGAGAAAAATAAAAAATATTGAGCCTGTACAAAATAAATGCACGTGGAGTCTGTTTTCACATAATGATGTCTTTCATTATAGGTCTGGGGTACAGGGAAACAAGTACACTCTTAGGGTACGGAACCAGGCTAAGTGTGTTGCATTTCTCGTTTGACCCAAGGTAGCTAGCTACACTTTTAATTCTGAGACTGTGTCAAGTGTTGCCTGGACTTTGCGGACCTTCTGGGAAAGGTCCGGCTGTCCTCCCAGAGGAGCTATCCGAGTCTGTACAATGACGCTATAACATACATCACATGTAATTACAGACTTACCTCTGTGATATTAAGCGTAGAACTTACGGAGGTGCTCAATGTTCGAAGGATTAGGGAACGGTGTCCCATCCTCGGTTGCCAAGCGAACGCATCCGGGATGGGATACTTCGATCACTCGGAAAGGTCCTTCCCAGCTAGGTGAAAGTTTGTTTAACCCTTCTCGAGTTTGTATTCTCCATAGCACCAGATCGCCTTCCTCGAGTTGTTAGTTATGCACATGCCTTTGGTGATAGCGTCGGAGCACTTGCCGATATCGTGTGTTTCGAACAGCTGCTCGGCACCTTCCCTCTTTGACAAGGTCAAGGTCTTCACGCTGGAGCTGGTCCTGCGTGGCTTCATCGAAGGTCCGGACCCAGAGTGACCCCTAGGTGATTTCTTGAGGAAGGACTGCTTCAACTCTGTACACTAGGAAGAAGGGTGTCTCTCTTGTTGACCGATTTGGAGTTGTCCTGTTGGCCCACAGGGTGGGAGGAAGCTCATCAATCCAGTTGGCTCCATGTTGTTTTAGGCTCTCATATGTGCGCGTCTTGAGTCCTTTTAGGATTTTTGCATTTGCTCTCTCAGCTTGGCCATTGCTTGTCGGGTGAGCTACGAAAGCATAGCTGACTTGAATGCCGAGGTCTTCGCAATATCCTTGTAATGCAGAGCTTGTGAATTGGGTCCCATTATCAGTTATGATCTTGTTTGGGACTCCAAATCTGCATACCATGGACTGCAAAAAATTGAAAGCTGATTGCTTGTTTATTGTGACAACTGGAGTTGCTTTCGGCCACTTTGTGAACTTGTCGATGGCGACATATAGGAACTTGTAACCTCCGACGGCTCTTGGGAAAGGTCCCAAGATATCCATCCCCCACACAACGAATGGCCATGTAGGAGGTATCATTTGTAGGCGTTGAGCTAGTGTGTGAATCTTCTTCGCATGAAACTGGCATGCTTCGCATTTCTTCACTAGCTCGGTTGCATCCTGGAGTGCTGTAGGCCAGTAAAAAACATACCAGAAGGCTTTACCGACCAACGGGCAGGAAGACGCGTGGTTACCACACTCGCCTCCATGGATTTTCGCGAGGAGCTCATGGCCCTCTTCCATTGTAATGCACCGCATTAGGACGCCGTTGGCACCACGCCGGTAGAGATCCCCTTCGACTAGTGTGTATCTTTTAGCCCATCTGACTATCCGGTCAGCCGATACATTATCTTCAGGAAGGAAGTTGTCTTTCAAGTAGCTACGGATCTCCGAGATCCATGCATTGGAGCTAGCTTGAGCATCTGAGTATTGCGTGCTGGGTTGCTCGGAGCTTCCTGCAGCACCCACGACCCTTGATGGACGCCATGGTAACAGGGCCATCGGGACCGCCAGCTTTGAGGTGCTGGTCTCGCCCCCTTCGCTCAGTTTGGCAGGCTGAGCTATTCGTCTTGAAAATCTCTGGACGAAGGTTCCTTCGGGAACCGGAGCTCTGATTGAAGCTTTCGTCGAGAGTTCATCAGCTTCAGCGTTGTTGAGACGCTGGACATGGCAAAGATCCCAGACTTCAAAGTCCTTCTGAAGCTTCTGTACTTCAAGTAGGTATGCAGCTAGTTGAGGGTTGTTGCAGCAGCATTCGCCTTTGACTTGTTTTATAACGAGCTGTGAATCACCCTTTACCAATAGCTGCTTGACACCATATGATAGTGCCACCTTGAGCCCATAGATTAATGATTCGTACTCCGCCATGTTGTTGGTCGCCTTGATGTCAAGGTGAACCATGTATTTGATCTTCTCCTCGGTCGGAGCGAGGAGAAGGATTCCAGCTCCGGTCCCCTGCTTCTGCATGGAGCCATCGAAGTAGAGAGTCCTAGTGAAGACCGAAGCCTTAGGTTCCGGTTTCTGCTCACTGGGACCCCCAGGATTTGATGGAGACGGGGTCCATTCTGCCATGAAGTCCGCAAATGCTTGACTCTTCATCGCTTCTCTTGGGACGAATTCAAGATCGAACTTGACAGTAACGACGATCAAGCTCCGCCCGGAGGTCATGAGTCGCGCCCCAGAGGGAAGTGACATCGCCTGTTGAGACATAGCATGCCTCTTGTGCTGCGAAGCGTGCGTACCAAGTCTACCCTACAAGGTACGACGCTGAGATGGGGCCCGCCCCGAGGGCGGAGGACCTTGATTGCTGATGCCATCGGCTGCTACTGCAACCAGATGTTCCACATCAGCTCTCCACTGCTCCATCGCACCTGGGGTGCCCTGGAGGTGGTGGATGTTGAAGTAGAGCACGCACAACATTAATCGCGTGTTCAGCGTTGTTGTTCGTCGAAGCAGTGACCGACGCGGACGACCTATCTTGATGTCCAGCTTTATTTGCCGGAGCAGATGGTTACGGCGGTGGCATGACTCCTGCTGGAGCCACCACACCTGCTGGTTGCTGCATGTTGGAGGGATTGCCTCCAGCAGGTTGCACAGCATGGTTACCGTTGGATGATCCAGTAGCAGAGTTCACCATGTTTGAATCTCGGGCTACCACTACCTGGCGCGCCAACTGTCGGAGTTTGATTCCGGCAATTCTCCTGGTACTATCATTGGCAGACCGCGAAGTTTGTAGTTCTATTGTGGGCGCGCAGAGATTCAGAACAAGGTGGCAAGTAGACACGAGGATTTACATTGTTCAGGCCTCCTGAGCGTAATATCCTACTCCACGGGTTTGTGTTCTTGTATTGAGCATCTGAGCGCTAGAGTGTCAGAGACTGGAGTGTCTTGAGCACGTGTGGGCATGTAGAGGTCTTCGTGTATCGCTCGGCCAGTCCTTTTATAGTACAAGGACGGATCGTTACACCGTTAGCCTGGCCCGACATGTGGCCCTGGCGGTTACTGATGCTTAATACACAATTAATGTATTTAATTACCCTTAACAACGTGGTAACACCCCTTGATGGTGGCATTACTGGTATTAAGGGTCCTCCGATCGTGTGTCATTAGGATAGCATTAATGACACATAATCGGGTCTTGAAGCTTTAATTGTTTCATGAAGGTCCGAGCTGTTGGATGTCCACCAGTCTACTTATTGAAGTTGAAGGTGGTTGGACGCGTGGCTGCTCCGGAGCTTACCGTCTAGGACGGGTAGGTCCAGTGCTGTTGTACACGTGTCAGTACTGGAGCTTCCCTCTGTCGGGGGTTAGGTCCGGGGGTGCCACACAGGTATCTAGTCCGGAGCTTTCCCATGTAAGGAATGTAGCTCCGATTTTATGATCACGTGGGGGCACTAGGACTAACCATAGCAAGGAGGCAGGTCTGGTTCCGTATGACACGTGGGACCTTTGGAAGTCTTCAACTCAGGTATGTGAAGTTACTTAGCACTCTTTGCAGTCCCAAGGGGTATGCGGTATGCAGGATACCGACAGTCCCCGAGTTTTGGGATATTAATAAATATCTAACAGAAAAATCTTGGGGTTTATCAACATCATGTGGTGCATTATGATCTGCGTACAATGCAAAAGAATTAATGTGTTCTAAATATTTTAATTTTAATAGTAAATGTGTTTATACTTATGCACCTGGTGCTTGTTGTCCACTATGATTATTTCGATATGCCATGATGTGATTTGTTGTCTTGTTTCCAAAGTTAAAACTTTTTGTAGCAGCTCCTGAAAAAATTTCTGAAAATAGTTAAGATTATAAACAATAGTGATAAGGAATAACAATATCCATATAAAATAAGGACACTAACAGAGGTGACAAATAAGGGCACTAGAATTCGTAATGACCAGAATACAAAAAGAAGTCACTATACTGATAAAAAACAGAAAGAGGGCACTAGAACTCGTAATAATCAGAACACAAAGAGAAGTCATCACTCTAAATATGTTCTGGGGCTAAATATGTTCAAATAAGAATGTAGATTTATTGTCCAGCCACAGATTGTATAACGTATTAGGTAGTTTATAGTGTTATCAGTTTTACATTTTATTGTAGGGCCTTACATTTTTTCTACAATTCCGATGTACTGAAATATATTCTAAATATATTTTCAAGAACAAGTATGCACCTACAGCTATTTGGAAAAAAAATACTGAGGAGGAAGGTACATTCAAACAACTTCCTTCGATCATAATATTCAAAAATTTCAAAAAATCAGATTGCTACAATTGCTAGCATGTCATTTCTATTCAGATAATTCTCTTCTGACTGACATCCTGACTCCGATCCGATTTACATCCTGCCTCTATTTTTAATGACTGTCACCTAATAGTTGGAGAGGGACGCCCACCGAATTACTACTAGGAAATATTACCCATCCAGAACAGTAAAGAGAGTAAAAATCTAAAAAAAATGAACCTACGGCCTAGGGAGAAATAAGCCAACAGAAACATAGATAAGTGAATAAAGTACCGCCTAGGGAATAAAGTAGGATCGGCTAAGAACCAACAAAGGGCCTGAAAGAGTGATTTTGGTCGTAGCAGGTGAAGCGGGCAAAATTAACTAATCCACCACTTTTTTCGTTCAGACACGTCCCCATGCCGGCACAAGCAAGCAACAAACCACACAGCAAAACTAAGATCTTATCAAACCGCATTCTCCACGGCACTGGAAAAATAAACGGCAAGAAATGACCAGAACGGCGTCCACCCCAAAGCACGGAATCTTACAGCGCTAGGGGTTAATTCATAAACCGTAGGGTCTACTTTTAAAGTAACAGAAAGATACGGGGTCCTTTCTGCAATGTGGATTCACAGTATTGAAAGTTGATTTTGGGCCATACCATGTACTTCGGACGGTGGAGATTTCATAAACGAACCGGTATGCCTGATCCATTGTGAGCCGTAGGATCTTACTTGGACGGGCGCAATTTTATTAACTGAATCAGTATCCGTCTTTTAATCTGAGCCGCTCGTATGCGATCGCATGGTACGGTACGGGAATTCCCTTGTTAAAACCTGCCCTCCGGCGAGCGGCCGCGGCGGACCCCATTGCCGGCGGGGAAAGTCACTGAGTTTCGAAAATTCGAGGGATAAAAGCACCAATAAGTGAATGTAGCTCCAAAAAAAGACTACCGAGATCGTGGATAATGCACGTAGGACCAAATTGGATTTCGGGATGGCGCACAGAGGTGTCGGCGACGGTGAGGTTGGGTCGAGGATGTTGAACTTAGTCACCTGACGTTGTACCCACAAATCTCCAAATGTTTATGGACTGGGAGCTTCCAAGAGTGACGGCAAAACCTTTTGAAATCCTAGTGGGAAGAAATCCCGACCGGAAAGCCGGGTGGCGGTGACCCCATTTTTGTGAACTGAAGATGAGGCACGAATAGGGAAATTAGATGCGCCAACCATGATTTGCGGACGCCTATGGATGGGTAGTGGTCCAGGGGAACGGCGGCCATGAGATTGAGGGATTAGTTACCAAAGTATAGTGGCCAACTTCCGCTTATTCGCACCATGGGCCAAAAATAGGGTTACCATGAATAGGGTTACCATGCACAGGACTGAAATTGGAGGCGGAGGGAGAGAATTTGACTTGTAAATCTTGATTGTGGCACAAATAAGAACCAAAATTTTGTGATGTAGGTCGTGGGCATGGAGAATTTGGCCCTCGTGTGCGGGAATTTCGGGCTAGCCGTGTCCAGTAGTTGTTCAGTTTTGATGGGTCCAACGGTTGCAGTTTGGGAGGATGCTGACGGAGTGGTGCAACACGAAGTACTTCTGCCCTCGCAACGTGACGTTTGTGTCGTCCTTGGTGTAACGAAAGGATGGCGAAAAGACGCGAGCTTAGGTGGTCGGGACTCGGCACAAGAAAGCTGGTTCAGTAGTCGAATGGAGCTTCTCCATTCTGTCAGGGGCTGCAGGACATGTCACTACGTAAGAAACCTAAATAAGAGACAAAGATGGGCGACACGCATCTTATAAGGTAAAAGAGGGAGAGCAATGCGGAGAATTATTGCAGGAAATAAGGTAAAAGTGGGGGAGCAATCTTATAAAATAACATCCTAGCGAATCATGCATCGACATGTGGCACCACATGGATCAAATGGCCTACAAACAGAAGTATTCGAGGCCATCCAATGGTGTAGCACCCATATCAAGGGATGGGACCCACCTGGCAGTGATCTTGAGAAAGCACACGCAAAACAGTGCAAAGACGAGGTCGACTGACCCCCCCTAGTCGGGCGACTTTGTCCTGGTGCCAAACTCGGTCAATCGCCATGTCTTGGCTCCTCCCAGCTTCCTAAAGATGATGGTGACTGATTCGCACGCATTTGGTGGCGAGAACCGACCCTTCTCCACCTATAAATAGGACCCCTACCCTCACGTCACACACACACCACTTGAGTATTCATTCTATTTTATCCACTATTGTCCATAGATTTAGAGGAGTTTAGGCTTTAGAGAGGAGAGCCTCTAGTCCATAGTCCAAGTAGGAAAGGAGTAGAAGGAGTCTCTTCCCAATTGGGAAACGTATGGCTCTCAAATTCCTATTTGTATTTGTGACTTTATTCTTAATAAAGATGTTATCTTTAGTCTTCTTTTATTCATATACTTGGATGAAGCATTTCTTGTTTGATTTTGGATTCCATATATGTGGTTGGAGTAGTATTTATTATTATGCTATACCACTGTCTTTATATCATCATAAACACTACAAACCCCCACTATAGTCTAAATAGTTATGATATGATCATGTTAATATGAATGACTTATGCTATGTTTCAACATTGGTTCAACATTGTTTAGATTATTCATATCTTTAGGATGGCTTGTGTTGCAGCTCTTAAAGTATTTACTTAATATACTAGCATGCTGCTAGGATAGCTAAGTAGTCTTGGATTTCTCGTAGAGCCATAGATTGAAGAGGTAGGTAGTAGGTGGTGATAGTCCTATCTGTCCTTGTAATCATCCATGTTTGGCTATACCACATGCTCTTTGCTGGATTCGTCCTAGTATTGCCAGGGGTAAACCTGTGCCCGATATGTTGAACAACTTAGCATGAGAATTCACCATTGATATGATCATTAGTAACTAACTTAGCTATATATAAGTATACTAGAAGCATAGTAGAAGTATCTACCTAACTCTTAGCTTAATCCCTCTTTGACCCATTTATCCCCATTAGAATAGGATACTCTTGTGTGTTTCACGCTACCTCCACATATTTCTTATCCATCCAAACCATAACCCTACCTAGATCAACATATCCCTTCCATTTGATGATTGTTATGCTTCCACCTAGCCTTCCTTTGGGAGAATATAAATGACACCCTTGGAATGCTTTTTTAAGGGGAAGTGCTACCCGACAGTTTTCGTGCACTTGCCGATTTTTATCTGTGATGTAAAAAACATCAACAGACATCTACTCCTCGTCGTCGGTTGCACAGGAAGAACTGCACCTATATGAGCCCGACGCTCAAGCATTCCTCGGCTCTAGCGATAATGACGACCGACTGGAGGGGTGGTACTAGCCACATGACCGGGAGATCAGAGGCTTTCTTTGAGCTTGATCATGGGGTGCAAGGGCATTGTCGCTTCCGTCAGACAATCAGGGGAGAAGATTAAACCGGCGGCGTCCTCTACATCCCCAATCTCAAGAACAACATCATCTCCCTTGGTCAATTGGATCAAAATGGGAGTAAGGTGTTGATCGAGTACGATGTTTTATGTTCTTCATGCCAACTTGGCCTAAAACATGAGCCTGGGTGCACGACACCGAGAGGATGAAGAGCTCTAGCATGCACGATATGGCCACATGGATTCTGACGTGCTGCGGCAACTCAGCAAAGAAGAAATGGTCGTCAGCCTCCCAGAAATAGAGAAGAAGGAAGTCTGCGACGTGTGTGTCATCACCAAGCATCAGTGTACGCCATTCCAAGCGCAAATGATCTACAGGGTGAAAGATCCTCTGGAATTGGTCCACGGTGATCTGTGCGGACTGATAACTCTGACGACACCATGCAGTCGTCGTTTCTTATTGCTTCTCATCGATGATGCCACATACTACATGTGGATCAAGCTGATTGTGGCCAAGAGCTATGCAGCATCGGAAATCAAGAAGATTAAAGCGACAGCTGAGCTAGAGGTGGGACATCCACTGCTGATGTTGCAAATTGACAACATCGGCGAGTTCATCGCTAAGGAATTTGCCAATTACTGCACTTGTGAAGGAGTTAAATGGCAGTTCTCCGTTCCATACACTCTTCAATAGAACGTCATTGTGGAACTCCGGAAGCATTCAATACTGGCCATGGCGCGTGCTCTGCTGAAGGACAGGGCAATGTCAGAGCGCTACTGGGGAGAAGCAGTCACTATGGCTGCCATCCTGCTCAATTGCGCACCGACGTAGGTGCTGAGCGGCAAGATCCCCTACGAGGCCCACCATGGACAGAAGCAGGTCGTCAGCTTCTTGAAGGTGTTCAGTTGTCTCGGATTTGTCAAGCACAAACGACTTGTGCCGAAGAAGCTTGATCATCGAGTATGCTGAAGGTTCCAAGGCATTCAAGATGCTCGGTCCATAAACAGAGAAGTTATCGTCACCCGTGATATTGTCTTCGCTGAGAGCAGAGGATGGAGGTGGAGTGTGGACACTGAGAATTCAAGCTACGAGCAAGAATTCCCGGTGCAATACTACACTGTTTGTCCGCCGCCTGACATCAAAGGAGAGGAACCAGAGGCGGGAGCAGATCAAGGGGGTGTGGCTGGATCGCTAGTGGCACAAGAGCTCCCACTGCCTGATCTGGCAACCCCACCACCGCCGAAGGGTCATGTTGGCCCAAACTTCCTGACCCTGATCACTGGCGACGAAAATCGACTTGATGCCTACTAGGATGAGACACCAATTCGGTATTGGAAGATGGACAACATCATTAGAGATGATGGTCCAGTACCGGGACAGGCTCAGAGGAACCTTCTAAGATGAAGAAGACCAAGGCTTATCCAACAATAGCTTCAATTGGTCGCCGAAGGGGCAGAGCCAGCGACATTCACCGAAGCAAAGGCTGAATTGACCTGGCGTGCATCAATGAGGGAGGAAATTGACTCAATTGAGAAGAATCGGACATGGGAATTGGTCATTTTGCCACCAAGACATCGAGCAATCAGGTCGAAGTGGATCTTCAAGATCAAGAGGGATGAATTCAGCGCTGCGATCAAGCACAAGGCGCGGCACGTCGCTAAGGGCTATCTGCAGCAAGCCAGAATTGACTTCTAAGAAGTGTTCATGCCGGTGGCGCGAATCCAGTCCTTTCGGCTTGTTCTTATACTCTCCACAGATGAAGGGTGAGAGGTCCATCACATGGACGTGGAGACCACATTTCTCAACGGCAATCTCTCAGAAGAAGTGTATGTGAGCCAGCCAGAAGGGTTCATCATCGTCGGAGAAGAAGACAAGGTATTGCATCTCTGGTGAGCTCTCTGTGGCCTATGGCAAGCTCCAAGAGCCTGGTACGCCAAGCTCAATGGAACATTGCACAAGCTTGGCTTTCACCAGAGCAATCACGAGCCCGCCATGAACAGCACAGGCGGAAATCAAGCTCGTCTCATCATCAGAGTCTACATGGATGATTTAATCATCACAGGAGTGTCCCCAATTGAGATTTCAAGGTTCAAGGAGGAAATTCAATAGCAATTCAAGATGGCATATCTTGGATTCCTCACGTTCTATCTCGGATTGGAGGTGAAACAAAGTTCTGCCGGAATCTAATTGGGGCAAGCTCACTATGCAGCAAAGATTGTGGAGGCGGGAGGTATGGCTGGCTGCAACTCTGCGCTAACACTGATGGAGCAAAGGCTCAAATTAAGACGTGAAAGTAAAGCGGAGGAGGAAGATTCCACCCTATATTGAAGCTTGATTGGAAGCATGCTGTATCTGGTGCACACGTGTCCTCATTTGGTGTTCGCCGTCGACTACTTGAGTCGCTTCATGCAGCATCCAACGGCAGAACACATGGCGGCGCTCAAATGTGTCCTTCGCTACCTTGTAGGGACACTAAATCTTGGATGCTTCTAACAGCGAGGTTCGGGCAGAGCAAAATTGGTGGGCTACTGCGATAGTGACTACGCCGACAACGTCGACAGCAGCCACAGTACCTTTTGCGTAGTATTCTTCCTCGGCGGGGACCTCGTCAGCTGGCACTCAATTAAAGAGAGGGTGGTGGCCATGTCATCCTGTGAGGCGGAGTACATCAGCGCTACCTCTGCTGAACCTCAGGGAGTTTGGTTGAGATGGTGCTGTCAGATTTGAAGCAAGAGGATGCAGAGGCTGTTAAGCTGAGGGTGGACAACAAATCCTCCTTAACACTCACGATGTATCTAGTTTTTCATGAGAGAAGCAAGCACATAAGGGTGCGCTATGACTATGTGCGCCAGTGCATTGAGGATGAAAGCATCATCACTGAGTTTATCAGTATTGTAGATCAGCTGGCAGATATTGGAACCAAGGCACTTGGAAAAGTGAAGTTTTAGGAGCTAAGATCAAAGATTGGGATGGTGCAACTGAAGTCCAAGCTGAAAGAACACAAGTCATATGGTGAAATGTGAGTAATCCTTATGTTCTTCAGTGTTTAGAACTGAATAAGGCCCTGTTATTATCGACAAAGGTAGAGTAGATTTTTCAGTTTCACATAGGCAGTTAGAGTCGACTGTCAGGACTTATTCTTTAGGGGGGAAACAGTCCACAATCAAGGTAGTTGAGTCTGATCCTATAAGTTAGGAGAGACTCAGTCTCTAGTTAGCTGTACAACAGCACTATGGATAAAGCCTTATGGCAGTTTTAACAACTGCATCACTGCAGCTCACATCTTCTGCCCACTGTTCTATTCCGCTTGAAGAGAGAACAGAGAGAGGAGAGAAGCAAGGGTGAGCTAAGTCCAGCCGACATGATGAGCTACTAAAATTATGGTCTTATGGTGTTGAAACATATGTCAGTTCAAAAAAAGAGACTTTTCTCATGCATGTTTCTCTATTGTGGACAATAAAAGATTTTCCATCATATGCAATGCTTTGTGGATGGAGCACAAAAGGTAAGCTGGCGAGTCCATGCTACATATAAACATTTAGTCCTGGTGGTTGAAATATGGACAAAATCATTTCTACATGGGTCATCGTCGTTTCCTACCTCGACATCACAAGTGGGGTAGAAACAAAGCTTCTTTCAACAACAAGATAGAGAATATAGATGCTCCAATACAACTCTTTGGTGATGAAGTACTCCAACAATATGAGAGTTTTGATGAATTGAAATTTGGAAAGATGAATAAAAGAATGTATGATGAGGAAAATAGGTGGCATAATTGGAACAAAAAAATTATATTTTCTAGCTCCCGTATCGGCAAACATCGCTAATAAGGCATAACTTGGATGTTATGCACATTGAGAAAAACATTTGTGATAGCATATTGGGACATTGCTTAATATGGATTATAAAACAAAAGATAGTCTTCAAGCTCATTTTGATATGCAGGATATGGGTATACGACAAGATCAACATCCGGTGATTAGAAATGACAAGTATATATTGCCATCAGCATTATATACTTTTCGTAAAGAAGGAAAGACCACATTGTGCAAGTTTTTGGAGGATGTGAAGATGTCTGATGGTTATGCATCAAACATCAAGAGATGTGTAGACATAAAATGTTGTAAGGTATCGGGTCTAAAAACTCGTGACTACCATATTATATTTCAAAAACTCATTTATTACGTAACATATTGTCTGAGAAGGTTGTTGTTCCTTTAGTTGAGTATAGCTAATTTTTTGCTGAAATTTGTTCTAAAGAATTGACAACAGCGGATTTGGAAAAGATGAGCAAAGAAATTCTAGAAACTATTTGTAGGCTTGTGATATTATTTCCTCCTGCTTTCTTTGATATCATGATACATCTTCCAATTCGTCTTGTAGAAGAAGCTCGCTTTGGTGGATCCATTTCTTACAGATGGATGTATCCAATTGAGAGGTAGCTTTGTACATTGAAGAGCTATGTATAGAACAAAGCTCAACCGGAGGGTTCTATAGGTGAAGGATATATTCTTGAAGAATGTATGACTTTTTGTAGTCAGTTTTTGGATATCATCAACACCAAGCTTAATAGTCCAGAACATTATGATGTGCAACTAGGAATGAACCTTCTCTTGGGTCTAATTTTTTGCAGAAGCTGATCATTCTAAAAAAGGGTTCAAATGGGAACAACTTTCCATGGTGGAACTAAAAAAGATTATGCATTATATTATTTCTAACTGTAAAGAGGGTTCTCCATGGATCAAATACGTTAACTCAAATGTTCTATACAATATTGCATCATGTTTATTATAGATGGTTAATTTAATTTTTGCCATTTTCAGTGAAGATATTGAAGAACTGAAAAAGATCCATTCTCGCGAGGTTGATAAACGCCATAGAGATGAGTTAGTTTATTGGTTTAAGAGACGAGTAAGTGCATGCAAGTTTTTACATTGATTATTGTTAGTCTATTTACTATTTTTAGGGTATCGTACTAGGCTATGCTTGAATACATGCCACGCAATATTGAACAAATACATTGTCTAAAATTGGTTTGTCAATAACCCCTTTTATACATACACGAGGCAAAGCAAGTGATCATATGTGTGCATTCTCTAGAGGACCGGATCGTCGAGCATATATTTATAGTCTATCATTATCAATGACTTCTTTTTTTGAACCGAAGATGTGGAAATAGATTTACAGACCCAATATAGTGGTGTTGCTGTTCAGGGTGATGACAGTATTGACAATGTTGATAGGTTTAGAGTAATCAAAAAAATGATTTGTGTCGATTTTGGAAAAATCAAGAGGTTCTGTTATTTGAATGTGACTGGTCTGATTTGCCTTCTTCCAATAGGAACCAAAGCAGGGGCTACAAAATGGATCAATATGGAATGATAGATATTGACACTACTATTTTTTGATATAAGGATGACTTTTACATTCAAGTTATCCAAGCAGAACAAGTTTTCTACGGTTGGTGTGTGAAGCGGCCTAAATAGGCTATAGTTGTTAAAACAAAGCCTCAAAACTTTTTTCCATGCCTCGTGTATACAGTGAAAATAATGCGATTAAAAAGGATGCTCATACATTTGATGTTAGTTTTACTAATATCAATATACCACACATAAATGAGGATACGACAACATATGATAGGAATGACATTGAAGGAGCAAGCGATGATGTTTTGCTCTTCAAATGACAAGAAGTGACCAGATTCAGGAAGATGGAGTTGGAACAGAAAATAAAGACAACAACGATGATGATACATATATCAATGATGGTCATGTAGTTCTATTGGCGATGGATGACAGCAAAGATGATGAATTTTTTATATAGACTTAATTTTTTACTTGTATTAATAATCTCATTGGATTACCCAAGCTAGGAGGTTGTAACAATTGAACATGTTCTTTGGAGTTAAGCAATAAGTTTCCCTTTTCTCTAGTACATTTTCTTCCTTATTTGCATGACTTCCATGATGCTTTTCTACATGTGCCAGATGTCAAATTGAGAAGTCAGTATTTCTAGTTGTTGGTGATATGACCAAGAGGCAATCATAACAATTCGGGTTAAGGCCTGTTGGATACTTGATCCATAAGCAATTAGGGTACTAATGGGTTTGCGACTTAAAATCCCATTAGTACGCCTATAAATACGAGGGGTAGGGTTAGGGGCTAATTACTCCACCACGTGACAGCCCTAGCCGCCACCCCTCGAAGGCCTCACGCCGAGACCCTAGACGCGTGCGCTGTGCAAGCACACCGGCGCATAGCACTCCTCTCTGTACGTGTGGACTCTGTGGAGGTGCTGCTGCTACTGCTACACTGATCGACTATGATGAACATGTTCGTCTACTGCTGCTGTGGAGGGGGCGAGGAGGAGACGAATGAGATCGTCTCCTTCCCCTAAACCGACACACGTCTACGTTCCGTTGCGCTGCGCGTTAGTGGTAATGATCTATGACCTCTATACTCGCATGTTTTCTTGGTGATGCGGTAGAATTGCTAGAGTAGCGTACTGCGAATTTCACAACAGCGGCATCAGAGCCGACTTGCGTAGTTTTTGGTATGGATCTTGTTAGTAGATGGGATCTACTGCAGACATGTTCATACGATGAATTTTATCGCACGGTTTGTGGGGTTTGGAATTGGCTAGAGTAGATTGCTATCATATATGACTAAAGGTCAGTTTGCGCTCCTTCTCTGTTGTGTGCGCAACCTGTCCCTACTGACTGGAATCACCATCGGGACTAATCGCGTACATAGCTAACAGATTGAGCCAACAGACCACGGTCATGATTCGCGATCTACTCATCAATAACCGGTCACATTGAAAATTGAGGCATTCTAAATGGCTCGGATTTGGGTCTATTTGATCAATCCGATGAGATTTTCATAGATGTGATCTATGTAATTTTGTTTGGTGTTCAGGGCGCTGCCCTGAAACCCACAGTTTTGCCGTCTGCTATAGCGATTACATTATATAGTTTCGCGCTAGAAATCGTTCTATGCTTAACTCGTTTTTGATGGGAATGATGTGAATGGTATGGCCTTATTGTGATGTGGTGATCTGTGTGTAAATTTGTACAGCCTGCGTGTTGCAAATTTAACACAACTGGGTTGAGGTTGTCACATAATTGTATAATGACCTGCGTGTGACCTGTGATGTTTGATCTCTCATGTAATTTATTTGGTAGCTATTAGTTGTATTAGCTTCTTTTATGATCATAGAGATGTCTTCAAGCATGGTGGAGATGGAGATCACCATGAGAAGGGAGGCATGGCAGCTCAGATCATGATAGAACCATGGCGATGGAGACCATTATGATTTTAAGGGTCATACTATTCACAATGTGATATGATCATATACATGTGATGTTTACATATTACTATTCTTTTCATGCTTTTCATATGGTGGATATTTTTTCATGAGAGAACAACATCCCTCACAAAAAGTTGAGCAATTGATGCCATTTACTAATAACTACACCTATGTCATTTTGAATTTTGTGTGGTAGGTTTGCCAAAGCAAAGTACCATCATCTATCATAATGCATAGGGTGAATGTTGGACATTCACATGCATAGTGTTGGTTTACTCAACAAAGCTATCAAAACCATTTTGGGCTTTATGGCATAGAGTTGGGAGTTGGGGCATTGGATGTCACTCAACAAACAAGAGTCATATAGGGATATGATTAAAAATGCTTGTTTACCTATGTCACTAATTTCCTAGCAGTGAAGCCAAAACTCACCAGGAATTAGTGAATATGGATCTTAAACCACTATATGTCGTTAGAGGGAAGACGATGATCATATAGTGGTGATATCTTTTATCATAATGTTAGTAGAAGATTGGTACATAACATAGTGCTAAACCTTGCATATTCATTTTCTATTGTAGATAATTTCTGCTAGTAACAATTCGAGTTTCAATTTGCGATATGTGCTTGAAAAGAAAAAGCTCAATGAAGCTAACTTTATCGATTGGTACCGCAACCTGAGAATCGTTCTTAGACAAGAGAAAACCGAGTACGTTCGTCTGCAGCCTTACCCTGATGACCTCTAAGCTGATGCAACTAATGCAGCATGTAGAGCTTATACGAAGCACTACGATGATGCGCTATGTAAGTTGCCTCATGCTCGCCACTATGTCCCCTGATCTGCAAAAATAGTATGAGCATACAAATGCTTATTCTATGATTGAAGGACTGTGTGGAATGTTTGAGAATCAAGCAAGGCTGAGAGATATAACATCTCAAAGTCCTTGTTCTCATGCAAGCTGGTGAAGGGTAGCCTGGTCAGCCCTTATGTAATCAAGATGATTGGTTACATTGAAACTTTGGGCAAACTTGGTTCTGAACTCAAGGATGATCTGGCTATTAACGTTGTTCTCCAGTCGCTCCCACCGAGCTAAGAGCCATTCATATTGAATTTTCAAATGAATGGCATGGAGAAAACTTTGGCTGAATTGCATGAGATGCTTAAAACAGCCGAAGAAAGCATTAAGAACCAATGAATGGCAAGAACATTATCTCTTCTTCCTGTTTAGAAGAAGTTGATGGTTATGAGATTGTAATAAAGAACAAATGTTGATCTATTTATTACAATAATATTTTCTATGCTCAACGTCCATTGGTGAATGTATTATATGTTCTTGATTCTTGAGGATAAAACTGTATGTAACATTAATACCAAAAGGGCTTTACCAAATGATCTAAATCCCACTTTTATTTGGCATTATCGCTTAATTCATATAAATGAGAAACGTATTGAAAAACTCCATAAGATGGTTTACTAAGCTCATTTGATTTTAAAACACTTGACACATGCGAATCTTGATTGCTTGGGAAGATGACCAAAGCACCCTTCACTGGTCAAAGAGAGAGGGTGACTCACTTGTTGGGTCTTTTACATACAGATGTATGTGGAACAATGAGTTCAATTGCCAGAGCTGGTTTTCAATACTTCATCACATTTACCAATGACTTTAGTAGATATGGTTATGTCTACCTAATGAGGCACAAGTCTGAATCCTTTAAAAAACTCAGAGAATTATAGAATGAAGTACATAACCAATTGGGCAAGACAATTAAACTTCTATGATCTGATCGTGGGGGTGAGTATTTGAGCCATGAATTTTATGATCATTTAAAATATTGTGGAATTTTTCCACAGTTAACTCCACCTGGAAGACCTCAATGGAATGGGGTGTCCGAGCAGAGGAACCGAACCTTGTTAGCCATGGTTAGGTTGATGATGAGCCAAGAAGATCTTCCATTATCCTTTTAGGGTTATGCTCTTAAAATTGCTGTGTTTACACTAGACAGAGTCCCAACTAAGTCTGTTGAGAAGACACCATATGAGATGTGGACCGGGAAACGTATTTCCTCAAAGATTGGGGGTGTGGTGCATAATTCAAACGTCCGACATCAAGAAAAATCACTCCCAAATCAATCAAATGCTTCTTTGTGGGATATCCTAGGGAAACCAAAGGATATTATTTTTATAATAAAACAAAGGGTAAAGTGTTTACTGCTCGCAATGGTGTCTTCTTGGATAAAGAGTTTCTCTCAAAAGGAGTTAGTGGGTGCAAGGTGCATCTTGAAGAAATTCAAGAAATACTGAATGTACAAGATGTTGTGCAACTAGTTGATGAAACACCAGCCCCGCGAAGGTCTACGAGGGTATATCGTGTGACTGAAAAGTTAACGCTTCTAACCACAGAGCAGCATGACATGGTATTGTTGGACAATAATTAGCCCACGAACTATACTGAAGCAATGAAGGGACCCGAATATGTGAAATGGCTTGTAGCCATGGAACCCAAAATTGAACCATGCATGACAATCAAGATTAGAACTTGGTTGATCCGATCGAAGGTGTGAGACCTATCAATTGTAAATTGGTTTTCAAGAAAAAGACTGATATGGATGAAAATGTTCACATTTATAAAGCGTGATTGGTGGCGAAAGGTTTCAAACAAATTCAAGGTGTTGATTATGATGAAACTTTTTCACCCGTCGCAATGCTAAAGTCTGTTCGGATTCTCCTAGAAACTGCTGCATATTTTGATTACAAAATATGACAAATGGATGTTAAAACAACATTTATTAATGGAAGTCTGACTGAGGATGTGTATATGACACAACCTAAGGGTTTTGTCGATCCTAAAATGCTAGTAAAATATATAAGCTTCAAAAGTCCATCTATGGGTTGAAGCAAACATCTCAGAGTTAGAATCTATGTTTTCATGAAGTTGTCAAAGGGTTTGGTTTCTTCAAGAACGTAGAAGAACCTTGTATTTACAAGATGTTTAGTGGGAGTGCACATGTATTTCTGGTCCTATATGTAGATGACATATTATTGATCAGAAATGACATTCCAATGCTTGATGATGTTAAATCCTCATTATGAAAAAATTTCTCAATGAAGGATTTAGGAGAGGCAGCGTACATTTTCGGCATAAAGATCTATAGAGATAGATCTAAAAGGCTAATTTGATTAAGCCAAGATACATATATTGACAAGATATTGAAGCGGTTCAATATGCAAGATTCCAAGAAAGGTTTCTTGCCAATATCACATGCCATTACTCTAAGCAAAAGTCAGTGTCCTTCGACGCTTGATGAGCAAAAGAGGATGAGAGCAATTCCTTATGCTTCGCTATTGAATCCATCATGTATTTTAAGCTATGTACATGCCTTGATGTATCCTATGCTCTGAGCATTACGAGCAGATATCAATCAGATTATGGTGAGGTGTGAGACCTATGTGTGCTGAATACATTGGCTTTGATGATAAAAGTTTTGAATACTACCAAAACATCTTTTTATAAAGATTGATGATAGGTACGGCATGTTTTGGTTAGCTTTGGCAAGGTTCAAAGCTTGATCGCAGTGGTTCTGCTTTTATCTTGCAATATTTTCAAACATGCTTTACACATATGGAAAGTTTTCTTAATATTCTTTTACTAAGTTTTTGGTGTGTTTTGGTGGTTAAGGCTGATATCATTTTTCTATGGTTTACAACATGCTTATGTGAGGTGCTCATGTAAGATGTTGTAGTTTCGGAACTAACGTTAGTCAAGTCGAGGACTCGTGCTCGGAAGTATTGGTTGCTTATTCATGTGCAAGTGTTGCTTGGGTTCAAGACATGGCTGGTGACGGGATCCATTGAACCAGTCTTAGGGAGAAGATGAGGTTCAAAACCAAGTTCGGGAGGAATTGTGGTTGAGTTGATCAAGAGGTTGCGCAACATGTTTGAATCAAGAACAATGCATATGAAGGTATCGTGGACGTCGTTGGAAGATGTTTGCACGTATGAAAGGAGTTCATGGATGTGGCTACATGGTTCCGAGGTGTGATGAAGAGATTTGGATGTACAGAATTGGTCGGAAAGGTCCAACCGACTAGGTTATAGACTCAGGCTGCGACTGAGTCGGGTTTGACTTAAATATGGAAAGATTTGAGCTGGTTATCTTAGGATTTCGTGTGGGTCATGAATTTGGGTTGTTTTAGGAATGTGGGATATGTTCCTAATGTGTTTGGAAGTCTTAAGATTGCTTCTATCTGCGTATAGAAGAGTCTTGAGCAGCTATGAAAAGTTTTGATTCGTGAATTGAGTAGGATTAGAGTCCTAGTTAGGTTTGAGTTGGCCTAAGGGCTGGTTATATAAGCAAGGGAGGCCAGAGCTCATCGTGGACGACTTTTGGTCTGTTCCTATTGTGTTTTACTGATTAAATATCATAGTTTAAAGGAACTTTTGTGCTTTGTTCGTCAGACTTGTTCCAGACAAGTTTTTCTCGTTGAGTTTTCTACACAACACTATCTTTCTTTGGTGGTTTTATCATAACTCGAGTTTTACAGATCCAATTGATGTGATTGTTTTTGGGTAGTCTTCACAACTTGATTATCTGTCTTCTGTAAAAATTACATGGTCATTGGATTTGTGGTTTCTGATCTACACGAGTTTCTTTGCAGTGTTCCAGAACTATTTTTCTCAGGTGGGACAGAGTGACCTTTGTTCGATCTTTCGATCGTAACTTGAGTTTCTCTCGACGGATTTTCGTGATTCTTATTGTGACGTCTTCGTGACTTGATTCAATATATACTATATTTGTCACAGTTGAACATGTTTAGATTAGTCGCACACACGATTTCTTTACCATTTCAGTTTTCTGTCGAGGGGTGTTTTCGTTGCTTCCACAAAAAAGTTTTAATCTACCATTCACCCCCCCCCCCTCTGGTAGCTTTTTACGTGCTCATCGATCCTACAATTGGTATCAGAGCCACGGTGCTCTAATCTTTTTGATTTGCATGTGTTTTTGACTAATCGTAATGCAGAAATAGTCCGACAAACCTTGTGTGTTTAGTGGTATTGATTTTCAGGTTTGGAAGGCACATATGGAACCTTTCATCTAGGCACAAGGCTTCACAATATGGGAGAAGGTATACAAGCCTTACGAAGTGCCATCAAACGATCAAGTTACAACTACAAATCTAAGAGATGTCGACAACAACAAGGCTCGAAACTTGATCATACAAGAATTAACTTAAAGCGACTTTGACCGTATTGCACACCTCCAATCTGCATACGATGTGTGGGAAACACTTTGTTACTACCATGAAGGATCCAACACAATCAAGGAGGTAAGGCAAGACATGTTCAAGAAATAATACATGCGCTTCGAGATGCAACCAGGTGAGTTCATTGATGATCTCTTTGCTTGCTTTAATAAAATTCTCAGCAACTTTTGTAGCGTCAATGTTGTTTTTTCAGATGCTGAGAATGCTAGGCAATTACTAAGTGCATTAGACATATCAATTTGGGAGATGAAGGTTCTATTCGTGAATCTACTAACATGAGTACACTTACATTAGATGTACTATATTCTAAATTTAAAACTCATGAAATTTATATAAGTCTCTTGCATTTGTTTCTCAACATGATATCCCTAGCTCCAGCCAATCTTCATCTTGTAGTACACTTGCTTTGTTGTCCTCTCAAACCCTTGAACAGATTGAGGAGTTTCCAAAGGAGAAGCTAGTCTTCTCTCTACTAGGTTCTCAAAAGCATTGCAAAATGTGAGAACTAGAAGGAGAGGAAGCTCTGGACCTCAACAATGTTTCGAATGTAGTAAGACAGGACATTTTCGTTCAGATTGTCCTAACCTTTTAGGTCCTACTACCCGGGATGAAAAGCAAACAAGGATGAAGCACTCCTCTTCAAAAGATACAAAGAATAAGAATGGTTTTACAGGATGTCAATTGGTGAGCAGTTTTATCTCCGCACTTCAAGAACTTGGCTCAAGCAATGTGGACATTGGAAGTGACGAAGATGAAGATGATTTGGCAAACTTGTGCTTCATGGCGAGCAAGTCAAGATCAAGTATGCAGGAGGCTAAACATAACAACGACAATGAAGAGGTATGTCCTACTTGCAAAAAAATGTGTGATGCTATTTCATGTGCCACTGTTATAGTTAAGAAAAAGGACAAAAAACATAGGGACAATGCTGCTAAAATTGAGTCACTAGAATCTGAAATTAATCGTTTGAAATAAATGATTCCTAGTGATGATTCTTGTTCCTCATGTGATTAGATATATGAACAATTGTCCTTATTAAGAAGTGCGCACACCTCCACACTTGATAAACTTGAGTTAGAAATTGAACAGAACAGAGAGCATGTTGTACTTAATGATAAAAAACTTGAAAGATGCTAGCTATTCTGCAATTGATTTGCATTGTTCTACTTGTGATGATCTTGATAAGAAACTACAAGATGTTATGAATGAAATTTCTATATTGAACAATGCTTTACATTCTCATGATGTTTAATATTGTTCCAATTGCAAATTAAAAGGAAAAACTTCATGTGAAAATTTCCTTGATCTGTCCAATAAACTTGATGATATGCATCGGACATTAGATCGGTTTTGTAAAGCGAATAAAAACCTAAACTTGCTGCTGAATTCTTCCAAGTACCGCAATGATAAAACTGGTTTAGGTTTTGATTCTCATGCTCATGCTAAGGCACATCCACCTAAAATTGTAAAGTCATTAGGAAGTGGTTTGATTCAAACAGTTCCTAAACAAAACGAAGTGGTTTTCAAATCTGCAGGAGTGTTGTCTCATTCGGTTTCAAATAAAAATGTTGCTTGTTCATCTAGACATGAACACAAAGTTAAATTTCATTGTACCTACTGTGGTAAAGATGGTCATGTCGTAGATTTTTGTTATATACTAGCTAAATAACAGGAAAAGGAAAGAATGATTGTTAGATCTCATAACTTTCATGCAAAAATTGCTGCACTTGCTAAACCGAATGATTGGAACATGCAATCTTCTGTAATGAGTCGAAAACATGCAAAGTTTTCTCCCAAAACTACTGTTTTTTGTGCTACACATGCAACATCTCGTAGGACAGTAGTTGGGTACAAAAATCCTCAAGCTTTGGCTCATAAACCTGTTGTTTTATTTCAGCTTTCGTGTGTTATTTCTGCTGGACGTCGCGTGACTCAGTTCTGGATTCCTAAATGCCTTTTGACTAACCCCAGTATTGAGTCATCAACGTATTGTGCTTCTATATAGGTTACATGCTTGAGGAAGGAGAACATTTGGATTGTGGATTCAGGTTGGTCACACCACATGACCAGTAACAAAGAATGGTTCTCCTCCCTCTCTTTTGTGTCACGTGTAGAGAATGTTACTTTTGCCGATAATTCTTCAACTCCTATAATTGCTAAGGGTTCAGTTAGAGTAAATGATCACTACACATTGAAGGATGTTGCACTTGTAAAAAATTTGAAATACAACTTGCTTTCTGTTTCACAATTGCTAGATGAAAATCTGGAAATTATTTTCAATAAAAATTGCTGCAAAGTTGTAGGTTCAAATAGAGAGCTTATTTTTCACATGTCTCAGTTTGAAAGAGTTTTTAAACCTAATTTTGATATTTATTCCTCTAATAATAGGTGTCTAGTTGCTAATGATTCCAAAGATTTATATTTTTAGCATCGTAGGCTTGGTCACGAAGGCTTTGATCATCTCACGCGTGTTAGTGCTCTTGATCGCATACCTGGGCTGCCTAAGCTTAAAGGGGGCAAATAAATTGTGTGCTCTTCTTGTAGACATGCTAAGATGGTTGCATGTTCACATACTCCTCTCACAATGATCATGACAACTAAACCGGGTAAACTTTTGCACCTTGAAACCATAGGACCTTCACGTGTTCAATCATTCGGAGGTAAATGGTATGTTCTTGTGATTGTTCATGATTATTCTAGATACTTTTGGGTTTACTTTATGGAATCTAAGAATGAAGCTTTTAGTCACTGTTGAACATTATTTATTAGATTATCAATTGATCACCCAGGATCTTTAAAAGCAATTAGAAGTGATAACGGAACTGAATTTAAAAATAATTTTTTTGATCACTTTTGTGCTGAAAATTGAATAGGTCATCAATTTTTTTCACCATCTGTACCTCAACAAAATGGTGTTGTAGAATGAAAGAACGGAACCCTAGTTGAAATGGCTAGGACTATGCTTGATGAATATCAAACTCCTAGGAAATTTTAGGCTGATGCTATTACAACCGCTTGTTATGTCTCAAATCGTGTTTTCATGCGCGCTAAGCTAGGTAAAACACCATATGAGCTCCGGTTTGGACATAGTCCTAGTGTTACACATTTTCAGGTCTTTGGATGCAAATGCTTTGTTAAGAAACAAGGTAATCTTGATAAATTTGAACCTATATCTATTGATGGCATGTTTCTTGATTATCCATCTCATACTAGAGGCTACCGTGCGCTTTTACATGACACTAACAAAATTGTGGAGACTTGTGAAGTGTCTTTTGATGAATCTAGCACAGGTACTAGCTCAAACATTGCAGGTCCGGATCCATATCCGCAGAGGGAGAGCATTTTCGTTGAAGATGAGGAAGAAGTGGGCTGCTGCCCGAAAATTCAGCAGCTAATGACATTGTTCCGACTCTTGATTTTGATTCACAGCCAGCACCAATGACCACCATTGCTGGTCCAGATCCTCCTCATGTCACAAGCCCATAGATTTGTGATGAACATGAAGAAGAAGAAGCTTGTGAAGTGTCCACTCCCCTCCGGGTTCTCAAAAGTCATCCACCACAACAAATTATTGGAAGCTTGCAAGAACGAGTCACAAGGTCCAGGTTTTGTGATCCAAACTCTCATGCTCATTATGCTTTTTTGCTTATTTTCAACCCAAAGATATATCACACGCAGTCACTAATGAATTCTAGATTATTGCCGTGCAAGAAGAGTTAGAAAATTTTGAAAGAAATAATGTTTGAAAAATTTTACCTCCACCTCAAGGTCACACTTTAATTGTAACTAAATGGGTGTTTAAAAATAAACAAAGTGAGGATGGTATTGTGGTTAGGAATAAGGCTACGTTGGTTGCTCAAGTTTTCACTCAAGTTGAAGGTCTAGATTTTGATGAAACTTTTGCTCTTGTTGCTAGATTAGAAGCCATAAGAATTTTGTTAGCTTGTGCTGCATCTAAAGGTTTTATGCTATTTTAAATAGATGTTAAAAGTGCTTTTCTTAATGCCTACATAGAAGAGGAGGTTTATGTCAAACAACCACCGGGTTTTTAAAATTCAGATTTTCCTAATTATGCTTACAAACTGTACAAAGCCTTGTACGGTCTCAAACAAGCCCCCAGAGCATGGTATGATAGGTTAAAAACATTATTACCTTCAAAGAGGTTTACCATGGGCAAGGATGATAAAACTCTTTTTGTGCTTAAGCATGGCAATGACTCATTATTCGTTCAAGTGTATGTGGATGATATTATCTTTGGTTGTGCTTCTCATGATCTTGTGTCCAAGTTTTCAGCTATGATGAGTTTATAATTTTAGATGAGTATGATTGGAGAACTCACGTACTTTTTGGGGTTGTAAATAAAACTAATCAAAGAGGGTACCTTTGTGCATCAAATGAAGTATACAAAAGACCTCCTAAGGCGCTTCAACATGGACAAAAGCAAGCCTCTTCGGACACCAATGGGAACAACAATAACACTTGAACTTGATGAAGATGGTGAACCTGTGGATCAAAAACAATATAGAAGCATGATCGGATCACTTTTGTACCTCATGACATCAAGATCGGATATACAATTCAGCGTATGTCTTTGTGCATGGTTTCAAGCCTCCCCACATGCTTCACATCGTCAAGCCCTCAAAAGGATTCTCGTGTACTTACATGGAACTCAAGAATTTGGCATTTTCCTTCCTTCTTCCTCAACCATTACTTTGAAAGCTTTTTCTGATGCTGATTTTGGAGGTTGTAGGATTGATAGGAAAATTATTTTGGGTGCTTGTCATTTTCTTGGTAATTCACTTGTTGATTGGTCCTCTAAAAAACAAAGTTAATTTGCACAATCCACGCTGCTAGCGTTTGTTCACAAATTCTATGGATTGTTCAAACACTTAAGGACTATGGGGTTGATCTAGATAGTGTTTCACTGTTTTGTGATAACACTAGTGTCATTTGCATTGCTAAAAACCCCGTGCAACATTCTAAAACTAAGCACATTGACATTAGGTATCACTTTCTCCGTGATAATGTTGAAAAAGGAAACATTTTGCTTCACCATGTAGATATCGAACAACAACTGGCTCACATTTTTACAAAACCTTTGGATTTCACTCGTTTTTATTTCATTCGTGGTGAAATAGGGGTTATGCATCCTCATGGCTTACATTGAGGGGGAGTTTTGAAACTTGAGAAGTCTATGTGTGAATCTGAAATTAAAATAGCATGAGCATAGTATTTCATACATATATGACTTTGTGATTCCTTTTACATGCCGAAAGTTCTTACTACATTACTCGTGTTATACATTTTGTAGTTTTTGCCATGTCTAGTAATTGGAATAAATACTTACACTAAATCTGGTCATGGTCGAACTTTCATGCTGTTTTGAACTCGTTGCATGCTCACAAGTGCTTTTAATCATAAAGAACTAATCATGTAATCAACTCACATGTTGAGTTTTTATGAACAAATATAAATTGAGAAAAGATCAAGAGAATATGCATGCATCACACTTCTTCATTTGAGATGGCTTATCATTGCACGTAGATATGAACTTGGAAGAAGTTGTGTATGACTAAAATCATGTCCTTAAGCTTCTGATTGTCAAATGATATATGCTTGGCTTGGTTGGTTAGAATAAGGCAGATGCAGCATATAATCTCTTGCAAATGTCATATGTTAAAAATTTGTGCTTTAAAGAAAAACATTTGCAGCAACAAGTTTCATGCTTTCAGGTATTGAAATAGTTATGTTTGTGAGAACAGGACTTGCTTAAATTGAAAATTACATTTGATCTCTAGCATGGCTTACACCATTTTATGTATCTCATTGTTGTGATAGTGTAAGTTACTTGATAGTTTGACTTGGACGAGCTTTGTTTATATTTATATGTTATAATATGCTAATAACATTATAAATTTCTATTTTGATAGTATGATGTGAGGAATAGAGGTTGAGTTGATCGGGAGGTTGCGCAACGTGTTTGAATGAAGAACAATGCATATGAAGGTATCGTGGATGTTGTTGGAAGATGTTTGCACGTTTGGAAGGAGTGCATGGATGTGGATACATGGTTCTGAGGCATGATGAAGAAATGTGGACGTAAAGAATTTGTCGGAAAGGTCCAACCGACTAGGTTATGGACTCAGGCTGCGACTGAGTCGGGTTTGACTCAAATATGGAATGATTTGAGCTGGTTATGTTAGGATTTCATGTGGGTTACGAATTTGGGTTGTTTTAGGAATGTGGGATACGTTCATAATGTGTTTGGAAGTCTTAAGATGGCTTCTATCTGCGTATAGAAGAGTCTTGAGCAGTTATGAAATGTTTTGATTCGTGAATTGAGTAGGATTAGAGTCCTAGTTAGGTTTGGGTTGGCCTAAGGGCTGGTTATATAAGCAAGGGAGGACAGAGCTCGTTGTGGACGACATTTAGGTTGTTCCTCTTGTGTTCTATTGATTAAAGATCATAGTTTAAAGGAAATTTTGTTCCTTGTTCGTCTGACTTGTTCTAGACAAGTTTTTCTCATCGAGTTTTCTACACAGCACTACCTTTCTTTGGTGGTTTTATCATAACTCGAGTTTTATAGATCCAATTGATGTGATTCTTTTTGAATTGTCTTCAAAACTTGATTATCTCTCTTCTATAAAAATTTCACGGTCATTGGATTTGTGGTTTCTGATATACACGAGTTTCTTTGTAGTGTTCCAAAACTGTTTTTCTCGGGTAGGATCGAGTGACCTTTGTTAGATCTTTCGATCGTAACTTGAGTTTCTCTCGACGGATTTTCGTGATTCTTATTGTGACGTCTTTGTGACTTGATTCTCTACAATATATACTTGATTTTTCATAGTTAAACATGTTTAGATTAGTCACGCACATGGTTTCTTTACCAGATCAGTTTTCTGTCGAGGGGTGTTTTCGTTGCCTTCGTTGAAAAGTTTTAATCTACCATTCACCCCCCCCCCACTTGTAGCTTTTCGCATGCTCTTTGATCCTACATGAGGCTCATTGGACCGTTTTAAAAATATACTTAAGTACTTGAGAAGAACTAAGGATGCATTCTTAGTGTTTGGAGGTGAAGAAGAGCTCATTGTAAAAGGTTACATTAATGCCAGCTTCCAAACTGATAAGGATGATTCTAGATCGCAATCTGGTTTTGTATTCTGCCCCAGTGGAGGGGCAATGAGCTGGAAAAGTTCCAAGCAAGATACAGTAGCAGATTCAACCACAGAGACGGAGTATATTGCAACTTTCGAAGCTGCAAAGGAAGCTGTTTGAATCAGAAAATTTGTTTCTTAGTTGGGTGTTGTTCCTAGCGGGTCCAGTTCTATGGATCTCTATTGTGACAATAGTAGAGCATCACACAGGCAAAAGAGTCTAGATCACACAAAAGATTCAAACACATACTACGACGCTATCACCTCATTCGAGAGATTATCGACCGAGGTGATGTGAAGATATGCAAGGTGCGCATGGATTTGAATATTGTAGATCTATTGTCAAAGCCTCTTCCACAATAAAAGCATGAGGCACACACGAGATCTATGTGTATTAGATACTTACATTAGTGATTATAGTGTGTTGTGGGAGGCTTGTGTCGTAGCTATATTTATGTAATATTAAATAAATTGTTATATGAGTATTTATTATTTACATTGATCATCAAGTATATGACTTGTTCGTGAAACTCTTTGTTAAAAGTAATGTTACTTTGAATGATCCCTAGTCTATATCATTATATGAGATAATGATGTCACACAGACTAGCACATGTATTAATTGATGATCACGTTCACGGATCATAGATATGGAGATGTCAAATTAATAATGTGAACATATGTTAGTGAACATGGTGTTGGATTGACCCACTCGAAGACACTGTTGGGGTTGTTATTTCCGTATATGCCATCAGTTAGTCTTGAGTGATACACTTGCTAGATCCTTAGACTTGAGATTTCCATTGTTTCTCACTGTGTGAAGTTGTGTACTTTGAGACTACCAAACGCTACTCCATAAGTGGGTAGTCATAAAAGTAGTCTTCGGGTACATAATGAAACATAGAATGAGATGTGCATGGATCAAGATGGGATTTGCCCCTCCTCAATAACACGAGAGATATCTCTGGCCCCTCGAGATAGTTGGATTTGAAAGTGCATGGCCATGTAAGGGTGATTAAAAGTTAATCAGAATGACTAAAAGTTAGTGAAGGAATGAATCCTCTATTTGATCGAGTATGGTCGAGCTATCACAAGATGGCACACATCTCGCCTTGAGCTTGATTGGTATCGTGAGGCAAAGAGATTAGCATGTTGAATGTATCTAGGTTCGGCCAATACGATCTTTATGTACATTCGGGAGTCAGTATGTCCTGCTAGGTACCTCTACTGACTTGTGGTTGGAAACAATTTCCATTGACAACCGACTGCACATAAACCTAACAGGTCACACACTTAAGGGGTTGAAATATTGAAAAGATTGGCTAGATGATTGTCTCTAGTGCAAGTGGGAGATTGTTGGTGATATGCCCAAGAGGCAATCATAACAATTCGGGTTAAGGCCTGTTGAATACTTGATACATAAACAATTAGAATACTAATGGGTCTGCGACCTGAAAACCCATTAATACGCCTATAAATACGAGGGGTAGGGTTAGGGGCTTATTACTCCACCACGTGATAGCCTTAGCCGCCACCCTCAAAGGCCTAACGCCGAGACCCTAGCCGCGAGCGGTGCTAGCACACCGGCGCACGACGTTTCTCTCCGTACGTGTGGACTCCGTGGAGGCGCTGCTACTGCTGTTGTGCTGATCGGTTACGACGAACGTGTTCGTCTACTGCTGCTATGGAGAGGGCGAGGAGGAGATGAACGAGATCGTCTATTTGCCCTACATCAACGCGCGTTTACGTTCCGCTGCGCTGCGCGTCTAATGGTAATGATCTATGACCTCTGTACTCACATGTTTCCTAGGTGATGCGCTAGAGTAGCGTACTGCCGATTTCCTAACACTACTAATGTTTTTCTGTGCTGGTTCGCATTCCTGTTTTTGTAAGCTTTGACTTGGCCTCTGGAGTCCGTTCGTTTTACATGGTGCAAATATGCAATCTACTTAAAAATTTTATTGATTAAATGCAGAAAAGTCTTTGTTCAAAATATCATGAGGGGGCTTGCTTCCTAAACAAGGATGAGTTGAATGAGGTAACACATCCCTTGGGGTAAGAAGTGATTCATCTATGCGCTTATCGAATATCTATACAGGTTTGTTGGGCCTACCTAAATACTTGTATATTTGTGGGCTGCTTGTGTGATATGTCCCCGTTTGTTGCTAGATCCATCCATCGAGCAAGCAGCAATGGGGCTTGTCAGATTCAGCAGACTGATTTCATTTGCTGGACTTGGGCTACTTCCTTCGATTTGACCTTGTAACCTGTGTGCTTGCAGATTGATGTGGAGAAGCTCAAGAGGATGGCTGGTGCTGTGCGCACCGGGGGAAAGGGCAGCATGCACAGGTGCTTCCCAGTTTTCTTCTTGGCTTTTCAAAAATGTTACACTTAGTACGAAGCTGTCCTGTACTGTCCTGCCGGCCTGTATCGGTTATTAATAGTATGACACTTGATGTGATCAATGCAGAGAGTACTCGGATTGTGAAATTTACATAATTTCTTTTCTGGAAATTCTGAAACATTGCAGCTGTTTTTTCTCCGCCAGTTCAAGGGATCCGCCACAGGATCAGATTATTTGTCACTGAGGCTGAGCTTTGTTACAGTAAGTACTCAAGTTGTTTCTGTTGTTTCACTCTTGTTCCCATTAAGATGCTTATGGTTTGCCATTTTCCCTGCTTTGTGATTTGCTTGCTTAAATGTTTCTTGTCAGTACAACAAGCTACCACACTCATATGACTTCCACAAACACATGGTAAGGAGAATGGAAGATAATTACAATGGGACAATTGGTATAAATTAAAAGAACTTGCTCTGCATATTATCATTTTTCATCTGTTTAGTGAAGCATTAGACAAGTTATTTTCATGGATTTCTTGATTCAAACATGAAAGTATGTATGCTGGTGTTGAAAAATTAGAAGTTTTCTATGAAATATAATCCGATGAACTTTCTGAGAAAACTATTTCAATTTTCCCAATGTATACATTGTAACATCATTGAGAGGAAAAATGTTCATATCATATTTTTTTGGAAACAAAACAGTAGGGAAAACCCCTCCTGCACATTTATATTGAACAACAGACGCATAACAGGTTTGATTTGTTACATTTAATTACAAAATTTCTGAGATGGAAAAGGAAAGGATTAAAGGATCTCAACCCAATAGAGGAGTAAATCCCTCACTAGGGTTTTAAACCTGATACCTCTGAAGTTTCAACGTAGCTATAAAGCGAGATTTCCATGTTGTTACAGTGGGAGATTCACCTCTAAAGATTTTGGAGTTTCGTATCAGCCATATCTCCTACGTCGCAATGGAGAACACCTCCATGAATTCAGGTAACGACCAGTCTCTACTAGCCTCCCTAAAGATGTAAAAGAACAGTAATTCGTTGTTCCAATGAATTCGAATAAGCTGCCAGCATTGTTCACCGAATGAGCTTTGAAAAATAAGTGGTAGGTAAGTTTCTCGAAGCCCTGGTTACAAATGGCACATGTGTAGTTCTCATCTTTTATGTAGACTTTTGTTTTCTTTTGAGAATGTTTCTTGAATTAAGGCATTCCTTGAAAGCAGCCAAGTGAATATTTTGTTGCTGGTGACTTTCAACTTCCATATCTATTGAAAGGGTTTAGGTGGGTTGAAATTTCTGAATTGGTACCTATAGTTATATGAAGAGAAAATAATCCCATTCTCCATCTGATTCCAAAAATCCTACCTAAGATTTCTGTTTCTGGTAAGTTTCATGAGGGAATAAAGGCTTGTAACTCCTGGAATTCTTCTTCAGAGAGGGAGGTATGAAAATTGGTCCGAATATATGGGTTGTCCAGGAACTGAGCAATAGAAATACTTTGTTTCTTGGCAAAGGAGAAGAGTCTATTAGAGTCATCTATAAGGTTTATGTCCCTACCTATTGTTCAGCCAGGGCCTGATCGTGTCACCCCTTCTGACTTTCACTTTCATAGTTGATTGAATGTTTTCCCAGTTCTAAACAATATCTTTCCACCAAAAGGATCCCTTTGCTCTTCCTCCACGAGGAGGCGTTCCACCTGAGTAGTATGTGCTCCAAAACAGTTGTACCCAAGGAAGATCCATCTTGTTGTAGGCCTTGTGAAGGAATTTTTGCTGCAAAGCTGTGTTCATTTTGGTCAAACACTTCAGTCTAGATGGCCTTTATCTTTTGGTAATGTGACCATGTCCCATGCAACCAGGGGTTGTCCTTTGCCAGCAACATACGACCCTCCAAAGACACGTCCTTCTGATTTGATCTATGCATTGTAGCACATTAGGCCTGAGCTTCAAGCTACACATGGTGTAGATTAGCTATGTTGACGAGCGTGCAGCAACAGCAACTAACCATGGATAATCAATTAACCGTAGCAGAGAGCCTCCTCTCTATTTTAGATAGCATTGGGTCGAAGTCCTCAAACTTTAGTTTTGAGAGACTCATTGGGAGACCTAGATATGTGAATGGGAAGGAGCCTATTTGACAACCCAAAGTGTTTGCTAGTATCATTGCTTCCTCTTTCGGGATATTCACCGAGACCATGAATGATTTGTTGAGGTTGACTTGTAGACCTGTTGCTGCACCAAAGGTGAATAGAAGTTTTTTTATAAAAAAAAAATAACTCTCTTTGGGAGGCTTTGAGGGTTATAACCGTGTCGTCAGCATATTGAATCACCAGGAAGTCTGTTGTTCCAGTGTTGTTCAGAGGGAGAGAGAGTAATCCTAACGTAGCAGCCTGATTTACCATTATCTGAAGCAGCTCGAAGGCAATGACAAAAACAAGTAGAGATAGTGGGTCTCCTTGTCTCACACCTCGCTTGCAATGAAAAGTTTTACCAGGTATACCGTTCAACAAGATTGCTGATGTGGCTGAGGTAAGGACGTCAGAGCACCATGCTATCCACTTGTCCGGGAAATTCATTCGTTGTAGCATAAACAGAATAGCCTCATGTTCAATCGTATCGAAGGCTTTTTCAAAATCTAGTTCTAGTACTACAACCTTGTCTCGGGAAACTTTAGATTGATGAATGTACTCATATGTCCAGGCTAAACAGTCCTGTATAGTTCTTGTTTTAAGAAACACACATTGATTCTTATGCACCAGTTGGGTGATTACTCCTTGTAGCCTTTTTTGACATAAGCTTGGTGATCAGCTTCACTATTAAGTTGAGGAGTTAAATAGGTCCGTAAGCTGTTGATGGGCCCAAGACTGGTACGACATTGGAAGAAATCGTCACAAACTTGCAGAACGTCTTCCTTCATGATCAGGCAACAGAATTTGAAGAACTTGGTATTGAAGCCATCCAGACCAATGGCCTTCTCGCTAGGCATTTCTTTAACTGTGTCCTCAATTTCAGCTACGGTAAAAGGTTATGTCAGGGAAGAGAGGTCAACTGAGGAAGGGATGAACTACTGTAATTTCGGCCGCATGTGGATAGCACCCGACTCACCCATTCTTTTCTTGAAAGCATTCCAAATGTAGGCAGCTTTATCATTGTTTGTGCAGTAAGCTCACGCTCATCATCAGTTTGTAAAGAGGTGATGTTATTTCTCCTATACCTTTCTGTGGCAGCAGCAAGAAAGAAACGAGTTGGTTCGTCTCCAAGCATCGTCCATCAAACCGTGTAACGATGCTTCCAATACTCATTTTGTCGTTGTAAGAGATTCTCAATATGGTACTTTAGGATCACACTGAATGTCTTTTCTAGAGGGAACAAAGGGTGTTGCTCTGCTCTTCTAGCTTATCTAGCACTGCAAGAACTATGTTTCATTGCCTGATCAACTACGACAGACTTCCTTTGCTTTTGCTCCAATTCTTTAAGGCATGCCTTAGTGATTTAAAATTGGCTCCTATTTTCTTTACGTTGTCACTTTCATTCTGCCGTCTAATCCATGTGTACTTGACGACCTCCAGGAAGTCAGAATAGTAAAACCAGTGGTTTTCAAACCTGAAGACATTTGCTTTCGGGATCCTCGAGCCAATTTGCGCAATGCAAGGGACATGGTCAGAGGTTATTTTTCCCAGTAGGATCAACAGTGTGTGTTGGGGAAGGTGGTAGTCCACTGTAGAGAGGTGATACACCAATCTAATTGCTCAAGAAGCAGAGGTGACTGCATATTACTCCAGGTGAAATTGTGGCCTTTGAGAGGAATCTCTATCAGGCTCTGGCTCTGAATCCATATGTTGAATGTCTGCATATCATTTTATTGGGGAATCGGAGGTTCGCTACTCTAGCAATTCTACCGCATCACCCAGGAAACATGCGAGTATAGAGGTCATAAATCGTTACCACTAGACGCATAGCGCAGCGAAACGTAGACGCACGTCGGTGTAGGGGAAGTAGAAGATCTTGTTCGTCTTCTGTTATTAAGGAGGGATCAAATTCCATCTTGATCCGCGCACATTCCATTCTATGTTTTATTATGTACCTGAAGACTACTTTTATGACTATCCAGTTACGGAGTAGCGTTTGGTAGTCTCAAAATACACAACTACACACAGTGAGAAACAATAGTGATCTCAGGTCTAAGGATCTTGATGGTTTATCGCTCAAGACCAACTGATGGTACATATGGAAATAACAATCCTTGCAGTGTGTCGGAGTAGGTCAATCCAACACCATGTTCACTAAAGTTCACATTATTAATTTTATATCTCCATATCTATGATCCGTGAAACATGATCATCAATTAATACATGTGCTTGTCTATGTGACATCATTATCTCATATAATGATATAGACTAGGGATCATTTAGAGTAACATCACTATTAACAAAGAGTTTCACGAACAAGTCACATACTTGATTATCAATGTAGATAATAATTACTCATATAATAATTTATTTAATAGTACATAAACATAGCTATGACACAAGTCTCCCACTACACACTATGATCACTGATGTCAGTATCTAATACCCATAGATCTCGTGTGTGCCTCATGGTTTGATTGTGCAAGAGGCTTTGTCAACGGATCCGTAATATTCAAATCCGTGTGCACCTTGCATATCTTCACGTCACCTCGGTCGATGATCTCTCGAATCAGGTGATAGCGTCGTAGTATGTGTTTGGATCTTTTGTGTGATCTAGGCTCCATTTCCTGTGCGATGGCTCCACTATTGTCAAAATAGAGATCCACAGGACTGGATGCACTAAGATCAACACCCAACTCAGAAACAAATTTTTTGATCTAGACAGCTTCCTTTGCAGCTTAGAAGCTACAATACACTCCGCCTCCGTCGTTGAATCTTGCTCCGTGGTTAGAAGCGCTAACTTTTCAGTCGCCCGACGTGCCCTCATAAACCTTCGCGGGGCTGGTGTTTCATCAATTGATTGCACAACATATTGTACATCCTGTATAGGATCAATGGGTGCCTAAACATTTTCAGGTATTTCTTGAATTTCTTCAAGATGCACCTTGCTCCCACTAACTCCTTTTGAGAGAAACTCTTTATCCAAGAAGACACCATTGCGAGTGGTAAACACTTTGAAAGCATCTAGGCCCCATGAGGTATGGTTTCAGTGATTAATGACAACCATTGGTTTTTGCTAATGAATTTGTGCATGCAAGGTCTCCCATATCACTCATCACAATCAAATGAAATCTATATGAATATCATCTACTGCTCATTGTATATAATTGGAGACCCCTAAACAAGCATTCTATGAGATCAATCAATGTTTATGAAGATTAGAAGTAAAAGCTCATATGTCAAAATTATTCAACCAAAATTGACAGCACTCAATGCTTGATAATCATCAGAAGAATATTTACAACCAATGCCTAAGAGGTCAATCGAGCAAATTCCAAAAGAATCACTTAGAACAACTCGAAGCAAACAAAATCAACTCACCGGATCAACCGATGTTTCCAGAAAACAACACATCGGTCGAGTTGGTTCAGCAGAAGAGGAAGACCTCAGAACTAAGTACTCATCGGATCATCCGATGAGGAAGGGCATGTTACATCGATCCATTAGTACAGTAAGCAATCTCCCTGGACCAAGTGTAACACCGGACCATCCGATGTACAACTATGAACACATCGGTCGATCACTCCAGTAAGCATCAATTCTGAACCAATTCTGGATGAATTGCCACCGGATCATCCGATGAGAAGGAAAGTGTAACATCGGTCTAACAGCGGTCATATCTGACACAATGACATCAGCTAATTTGGATTTGACCGATGATAACTGAAGGGGGAGCATCGGATCATCCAGTGTTCGCAGAACAGTGATGTCAGCCTACTTTTCCAACGGCTATTTCGTGGAGGTTGGCTATTTATACCCCTTCAACCAGTCTATTCGACAAGTCTTGACAACAAGAGCTACTCTACACATTCTCAAGCATTCAAGACGTTGAGCTAACACTTCTACATCATCTACACCACTTACACACCAAGAGATAGGCTAGAACTTGCTAGAGATAGTGCTTGTGTGCTTCCATTCTTGGTGATTGGAGTCTCTAGTATAGCGAGAGCTGTAAGAGAGTGTCGCTTGATGATTGTATTGGAGAGAACCTGATGAGTAGGTTTAGGCCCGATCTTCCGAAAGGTATGTCGATTGGGGTGGAGAACTCGACGTTGATGATCCGCGGCACTCGAGCGGTACGAGTACCTCTGCAATCACTACACCACGGCTCCGTTGGTTATCAACCGTGCTGCGCACGCTTGACCTTGCCAAGAAGGCTAATCCCTGCAAGTGCAACCGAGAACACGAGCAAGAACGTAGAAGACACAATCTGAAATCGCGAAGTTGGGTCCTCACAAACTGTAGAACGGCGATATTATTGATCTAAGCAAAACCCACCGAATATGACCGGCGGCTGCAGTATTTATAGGCTAGGGTTCGACCAAAACACGATTAGACGCGTCCTTAATGGACTCTTACGGGATACAAGGCCCAAAGGCCCGATTCGGTGGCGCAGCACCTGACAGAAATCTGGACTCGACTTGTTTTGATGACTGCCAATTACTCCGGAGGAATTTTGAGGTGGGACTAGAACCATTGGAAAGTTTATCTTCTCCTCTTTCCGTGCATATGTAGAACGTCGAAAACGGAGTCCGTATGCCTCCTGGGCGTCTGTTTTAAGGTGGACTGCTCCTGGACTCCGAGTTGAACTCGAGTCCGAGTTGTAAACTGTTTCCATCAACTTGTGGACGTCCCAGCTGGTTCTCCACGCTCCCAAGGCCTCCTTCCTTCACTTGTTGATCTTATCCATTATTGCTAATAACAATTAAATCATCACATAGCAATCTATTCTCAAACTCACATGCAAAAGAAGTTAGGAACGAATTCACCTGCTGATTTAATAACCGTGCTCGTGCTCTTGTGATTGGTCCTTGCAGTTCAATGTGCGTCTCCTCTGTTGTGATGTCCTCATCATCCGCCCCCTCTTGAATTGGAGTCGTCCTCGACTCAAGTTCATCTTCTTCTCTCAAGTACGATCGCAAATCTGAAATGTTAAATGTAGGACTAACCCCAAAATCGGGAGGCAATTCAAGCTTATATGCATTATCATTAATCTTTTCAATGATCTTAAAAGGACCAGCAGCTCGTGGCATAAGTTTAGATTTTCTCAATTCTAGAAATCGCACTTTTTCTCAAATGTAACCACACCAAATCACCCGGTTCAAGTTTTACTTCTTTTCTATCTTTACTACCTGCAATCCTATACTTATCATTCATCATTTCAATATTTTTCTTTGTAGTTTCATGCATCTTAAGTATGAATTCAGATCGTTGTGTAGCATCCAAATTTATAGTTTCAGAAGGAGGCAAAGGTAGTAAATCAATAGGAGCACGGGGATTGAAACCATACACTACCTGGAATGGACTTACCTTTGTCGTGGAGTGAAAGGATCAGTTGTAAGCAAATTCTATATGTGGTAAACACTCCTCCCACAACTTCAAATTTGTCTTCAAGACAGCCCGCAACATAGTGGATAAAGTACGATTAACTACCTCGGCCTGTCCATCCGTTTGTGGGTGACATGTAGTTGAAAACAGCAACTTGGTTCCCAATTTATACCACAAAGTTCTCCAAAAATGACTTAAAAATTTTGCATCACGATCAGAAACAATGGTATTTGGCACACCATGTAAACGAACAATTTCCGTCATAAATTAATCAGCAATGTGTGAGGCATTATCATTCTTATGACAAGGTATAAAGTGTGCCATTTTGGAAAAACGATCAACAACTACAAAAATACTATCCCTCCCCCTCTTAGTCCTAGGTAATCCCAAAACAAAGTCCATAGAAATATCCTCCCAAGGTAAACTAGGAACAGGAAGAGGCATATAAAGACCATGTGGGTTAAGGCGAGACTTAGCTTTGTTGCATGTAGTGCATTGTGACACGTAACGCTCGACATCACGCCTCATCTTTGGCCAAAAGAAGTGTGTGGACAGCACGTCTTCAGTTTTCTTCACTCCAAAATGTCCCATCAAACCTCCTCCATGTGCTTCTTGCAAAAGCAATAGACAAACAGAGCTAGCTAGAATGCATAGCTTGTTAGCATGATAGAGGAGACCCTCTCGCAGCACATATTTATTCTAAGTTCTTCCTTCTCTACAATTTTCAAAAGCATCTTTGAAGTCCAAATCAGTAAGATATAATGCTTTAATTGTTTCCAAACCAAAGATTTTTTGATCAAGTTGGGACAGCATGGTATAACGCCTAGATAATGCATCGGCAATGATATTTTCCTTCCCTTTCTTATGCTTAATGATATATGGAAACGACTCTATAAACTCAATCCATTTAGCATGTCGTTTATTCAGATTGGTTTGACACTTAAGATACTTCAATGATTCATGATCGGAATGTATGACAAACTCCTTAGACCAAAGATAATGTTGCCAAGTTTGTAATACACGCACTAAGGCATACAATTCCTTATCATAAGTAGAATAATTTAGAGAAGGACCATGAAGTTTTTCACTAAAGAAAGCAACAGGTTTACCTCCTTGTATGAGAACGCCTCCAATACCAATGCCGCTTACATCGAATTCTAGCTCAAAGGTCTTGTCAAAATCAGGAAGTTGTAGCAACGGTGCTTGTGTAAGCTTCGATTTGAGAGCATCAAAAGCATGCTGCTGCTGTTCGCCCCATCGAAATGGAACTCCCTTCTTCGTTAGCTCATGTAGAGGTGCTGCAACGGTGCTGAAATCCCGCACAAAGCGCCGATAAAAACCTGCAAGACCAAGAAAACTACGAACCTGTGTGACGGTTGTTGGGGCTGGCCAGCTGGTGATTGCTTCAATTTTGGCCTCATCCATCTCAATTCCCTGCAAGGAAACGACATAGCCAAGAAACGAGACTCGATTGGTGCAAAAGACGCACTTTTCGAGGTTACCAAACAAACGTGCATCTCTCAAAACAGTAAAAACAGCACGTAAATGATCAAGATGTTCATCATATGACTTGCTGTAAATGAGGATATCATCGAAGTAAACCACCACAAATTGTCCAGCGAAAGCACGTAAAACCTCGTTCATTAATTGCATAAAGGTGCTGGGTGCATTAGTTAAACCAAAAGGCATGACTAACCACTCATAAAGTCCAAACTTGGTTTTAAATGCAGTTTTCCATTCATCTCCTAGTGCCATTCTAATTTGGTGGTAACCACTGCGCAAGTCAATTTTTGTGAAGATGATAGCACCACTCAATTCATCAAGCATGTCATCTAATCGAGGAATAGGATAACGATATCGAATGTTGATGTTATTAATCGCTCGACAATCAACACACATGCGCCAACTACCATCTTTCTTAGGAACCAAAAGAACAGGAACAGAACAAGGGCTAAGGCTTTCACGAATGTACCCGCGGTCCAAAAGATCTTGGACTTGTCGCTGAATTTCCTTAGTTTCTTGTGGATTCGCCCTGTATGCTGCACGATTTAGCAAACTTGCTCCTGAAATCAAATCGATCTTGTGTTCAATGCCTCTCATCGGTGGTAAACCAGGGGGTATCTCGGAGGGAAACACATTCTCAAACTCATGCAAAAGATTAGCAACAGTAGGGGGCAATGCAATAGACAATTCATGAAGTGAAAACATGGCTTCTTTGCAAACTAAAGCATAGCACATCCCCTTAGCATCGAATAAATCAGCAAGTTCAGATTTAGTTGCGAGCAACGATGGTGATTTTAACTTAATAACATGCTGTTTTTCAGATTCTAATTTTGTTGCTTTGCCCTCACGAATTTTACTCTTCTCAAAATGCACAATTTCAGTAGGAGTCATGGGGAGCAAAGTGATTTTCTTTCCCTTATGCATGAGAGTATATTTATTGGTTCTACCATGATGAATAGCATATGTATCAAATTCCCAAGGATGACCCAATAAAAGAGAACAAGCATCCATAGGAACAACATCAAAATCAGCAAAATAATGGTATGAACCAATTGAAAATGTATTCTCGCTGTTGGTGTTACCCGAACCTTACCGCTGTTGTTGAACAATTGAATGTGGTACGGATGAGGGTGTGCTCTTGTTGTCAAACCGAGTTTCCTGACGACGTCTGTGTTCACCAAGTGATTGCAGCTACCTCCATCAATTATAGTGTGTACACGGCAGTCCTTGACGACGAGAAACATGTGGAAAAGGTTGTGTCGTTGTAGCTTGTCGTCGGTCTCCACTTTGGAGCTCAAGGCACGCTGCACAATGATGCTCCTATAGTTCTCCGTCGCTGCTGTACCATGTACCTCTTCTTTGGTGTGTTCGTCATTTGGATCTGTAAAGTCAGTAGCAAGAGAATTTTCATCTTCAACATCCGAAGTACTATCATACCCGCCATCGTCGCGTGCTATGTATGCTCGTTTGCTCGGGCAATCTCTCATCATATGACCAAGTCCCTGGCAACGGTGACACTTAATGTCGGAAGTACGACCCGTAGAAGGAGTGGACGACGAAGGCTTGAATGATGTCTCCTTGCTGCCTTCCGGCACGCGAGAAGGTGGAGCAGCAGGTATAGTTCGTTGGCCGCCATTGGGTGGTGTAGTCGCTGCACGGGGGGTCAAAGATGGTGCTATTTTGGATGGTGTAGTCGCTGCACGCGGCGTGAAGTTGCTCCTCGTGCGTTGTTGCTGTTGTTGTCGACCCTGCAATTCTTTTTCTTCCAACATAGCAAGCTGAAACAATCTGTTAACAGTATCATATTCCTTGTAATCAACAATGTTCTGAATTTCACGCCTCAGCCCCCCATAAAAACGAGCTATTTTATCATCCATGTCCTCTACTACCCCACAACGCAGCATACCCTTTTGTAACTCTTGATAATACTCCTCTACGGACATGTTACCTTGGTCTAAACGCTGCAATTTTTTGCGAAGGTCCCGCTGAAAAAATGGAGGAACAAATTGAACACGCATAGCTTCCTTTAATCTATCCCATGTTGGAGGATCAGTTCTAGTTTTAACAAGTTCATTCCACCATATGATAGCAAAGTCCTTAAACTCACTAGTGGCTTGACGAACTCTATGTTGTTCAGGAACAAGATGGGAATTAAATTTTTGCTCTACTGTCATCTCCCAATCAAGATAAGCCTCAGCATCATAAGCACCAGAAAAGAGGGTATAGTAAATTTCACTTTAGCAAAAGGATCATCAGGAGGGCGATTATAATTGTTATGATTATTACCTCCCATACCTCAACGATAAAGTGGCAGTCTTGGCTGATTATTGTGATCTTCCAGTTCATCATAAGCATTGTCTTCTTGTCTTCTAGCGAGAGGCAACCGAGCCTCAAAAGTATTCATCCGAAGAGCAAGCTCATCCCGTTGGCGAGTCAAGTTCGCCAATGACTCCTCCGTTGCTGCGTTGTATTTGGCGAACATATCCGTCATGGTCTTCATCATATCACGTAACTCAGCATGTTGAACACATTCGTCACTATTGTCTTCTACTGCCATTGTTAGAAGGAAACAAAAGACAACAAAAAAATATGTTATCCCTATCAACTACAGTGACAATGTGGAAGGTGGAAGAAAACAATCTCTCTCGCTCAAGCGTCTTACCACGCTCTTACAAGTGTTCTTACCGACACAGCAGGTGGTGTGGACGGTGAGATGAACCAATGAAGTGTGGGGTGATTGCAAAGGTACCTGTTATGCTCAAGAGGAAGGTGGAGCTTGGATGACAGAATATGGTGGCTAATAAGCAGAAAATCGTTAACAGCTAAACAAAGTTGAATAAGTATTCAATATAGGAAACTGTTGCTGGTCAACCGAGTGCCCTAGAGCCTAGCACAACACAAGGAAGTATCAAGGCAAAAGAAAGACAGAATGATATAACCAACAAAACAGCACCAAGTGGTATAGGCCAATTGCTTTAATATGCGTGCTCTTCACTATTTTTTTTTCTTTTTTTGTAATATTTTTTTGATATTTTTTATTTACTCAGGAGCACAAAGATATGAAGCACACAAATTTTCAGTTCAACTGGATGTAATATGCGGCCTACAGGAAATCAAGAAGATTCTTTAAAATTCGTGCTGAAACTTCGGAGGCCGGATAGCCTATTTTCCGAGGGGAATTTGGGCAATCTAATTTCGCCAAACGCGGCTACGCGGCGGAAAATCATATGCGAAATTCGCGTAGATGAATTTGAAAAAAAAATTCGCCCGATTTCGAGTCAGTATGCGAAAGTTATGGCCGTTTTAAGGTAGGGTGTCCGAGTTATGATTTTTTGGATATTGATTCCAACTCGGTTTGAGAACAGAACTCGCAATCGGATACGAAAACGATCGGAAATTTGCACAGCAACTAATGGGGTGGTGTGTGATGATTCAAGGATGAATGACACAAAGGTTTGTCTCCTAATCTAGGGCTGGCAATGCGGGAGTTCACGCAAGGCGGCTAGCTAGGGCAAACCGATGAACGTGGCGGATCGGTTGTTATTTAGAGATTGTGGAATAGGTGTCGAATAGCAAGAAAACAAGGACGAAACACGATAACTAGGACCCAAAAACACAAAGCTAAACCAGCAACAAGACTCAACCACACGAATGCAAACTGAAAAACGAAACTGCAGGCACTATAGTATGGGAAGCGGTAAAAACGATATAATTTTTGTTGTGGCTTTTCTGTGGACTCTAGGTACGAAACAAAAATCGATCTAATGGAAGGAAGGAAAACAAAGATACCTCACGGGCAACCTGGAAATCTGATACCAATGGATGAGTAGGTTTAGGCCCGATCTTCTGAAAGGTATGTCGATTGGGGTGGAGAACTCGACGTTGATGATCCGCGGCACTCGAGCGGTACGAGTACCCCTGCAATCACTACACCACGGCTCCGTTAGTTATCAACCGTGCTGCACACGCTTGACCTCTCCAAGAAGGCTAATCCCTGCAAGTGCAACCGAGAACACGAGCAAGAACGTAGAAGACACGATCTGAAATCGCGAAGTTGGGGCCTCACAAACCGTAGAACGGCGATATTATTGATCTAAGCAAAACCCACCGAATATGACCGGCGGCTGCAGTATTTATAGGCTAGGGTTCGACCAAAACACGATTAGACGCGTCCCTAAAGGACTCTTACGGGATACAAGGCCCAAAGGCCCGATTCGGTGGCGCAGCACCGGACAGAAATCTGGACTCGACTTGTTTCGACGATTCCCAATGACTCCGGAGGAATTTTGAGGTGGGACCAGAACCATTGGAAATTTTATCTTCTCCTCTTTTCGTGCATATGTAGAACGTCGAAAACGGAGTCCGTATGCCACCTGGGCGTCTGTTTTAAGGTGGACTGCTCCTGGACTCCGAGTTGAACTCGAGTCCGAATTGTAAACTGTTTCCATCAACTTGTGGACGTCCGAGCTGGTTCTCCACGCTCCCAAGGCCTCCTTCCTTCACTTTTTGATCTTCTCCATTATTCCTAATAACAATTAAATCATCACATAGCAAAAGAAGTTAGGAACGAATTCACCTGCTGATTTAATAACCGTGCTCGTGCTCTTGTGATTGGTCCTTGCAGTTCAATGTGCGTCTCCTCTGTTGTGATGTCCTCTTCAGAACCTTCCGGAGCTTTCCATGATGATTGTGGAAGCCCGGAGGATCCAACTTGTACAAGGCTTGAGCTCCACCTTGCCGAGGTTGGCAAACGGAGAAGTATAGTGAAGATCCCTGGTCTCGGTGACTTGGGAGTGGCTATACCCTTTAGTGGGTGCCACAACGTGGATGTAGGAAGATCTTTACGATCTTGCCGAACCACGAGATAAATCTCCGTGTCTTCGTGTCTCCTCGGGAGTTTGCGCTTTCTTCCTCTCCCCTTGCACTTATGCATTTCTTATACCGCAAACTTACTATTCACTTGAATGCATAGGTTGTTTGCATAGAGAATTGGGCTTTTAGTAATTAAGTTTCATTGCTTTAATTTTTTTTAAAAAAAGCCCAATTTAGCCCCCCTCTTGGGCATTCGATCCTTACAATTGGTATCAGAGCAATGTTGCTCATTGGATCATTCTAGCTTCACCGCTAGAGAGCTAAAATGGCCAAGAATGGGGGTTCGGTTCCTATCTTCGAGGGCAAGAACTTTGCCTATTGGAAAGCACGCATGCGTGCTTATCTAGAGGCTATTGCTCCCGAGGTATGGGAAGCGACCCATGCGGGGTTTGGTGAGCATAATTATGTTGGTGATCAAATCAAGTGGGATGCTAAAGCTAGAAATTCCATTTATGAATGCATTAGCCAAGATGTGTTTGCTAGGATTGCTAGCAAAGAAAAAGCATGTGAAATTTGGGATTGCTTGATTGAAATTCATGAGGGTTCTTTTCGCGTCAAAGAACTAAAATATCATATGCTTAAATCCAAATATGATGAGTTCAAAATGCTACCTCATGAAAATGTTAATGAAATGTTTTCTCGCTTGAATGTTCTTATCGAGGAAATTAATGCTCTTGACATTGCTTCTCAAGATTCTTATGCTCCTTCCCAAGCCAAAGTACAACATCATCAACTTCATGCTTCAAAAAGAATCTCTTGACCACATTGAAGTTTCGGAACTTATTGGAGAGATTCACACTCATGAGATGAGTGTACTTGGGATGTTGGAGCAATCATCTTCAAAGACAATTGCTCTAAAGACCTCCACCAAGAAAACAAGTCTCAAGAAAAAGAAAGTGGTTGAGCCCAGCTCAAGTGAAGAGGAGCAAGCATCAAGTGAAGATGACGATGGTGAGCTTGCTTTGATGATGAGAAAGTTCTCTCGCTTGAACTCCAAAATTGCCAAGAAGGGATACACCTTTGATCCCAAGAAGAAAACTTTTTTACCAAGGAGAGATGATAACAAGACTTGCTATAATTGTGGTGATCAAGGCCACATCTCCTATGATTGTCCAAAACTGGACAAAAGAAGAGAGAACCACAAGGGCAAGCATCGCAAGCTTGAAGATAGTGAGGATGATGAAGAGGTTAAGCCCAAACAAAGATCCTTTGGGAAGAAGAAACATGACAAGGGCAAGAAGGCAAAACTCTTCCCAAAGAAGAGGAAAGGTCCACAAAAGGTGTTCATGTGTGAGGCAAATGAATAGATCACCGACGAAGAATCAAGTGATGAAGAGAGTGAAGCGGAAGAAGAAAGTTTGGCCAGCCTTGCCATTGCCAACAATGATGACTCACCTCTACATCCACCTCCCATGTGTCTCATGGCTAAAGGTAACACCAAGGTATGTGATGACTCTAGCGATAATGAGCTTTCCCCCAATGATTTAACTTCATTAATAAATGAATACCACACTATCATTAAGAGGGAAAAGAGTAAGGTCAAGGCCCTTGAAGAAACTCGTGCTAAGCTTGAGAGTGCTAACCTTGATTTGCTTGACAAGTATGAAAGCATACTTAAGGAGCATGACACGCTCAAATCTCATGTCAAGAAAATTGAGGAGGATAAGGCTCAAATCAAGCTAGATCATCATGAGCTTGACTTAGCCCACCAAGCACTCTTGGGAAAGCACAATGAGTTAATCCAAGAGCATCAAGTACTTAACCTTGCATATGAAGTTCTTAATCAAGAATTAAAAACTATAAAGAAAGAAACTCTTAATGATAAGGTATCTATTAATTCTCATGCCACTAATGTCTTGCACAAGTCTTTGCCTTTGAAAGAGAATGCTAGGGAGAAGGACTTGTTGGAAGAAATTGAAAGTCTTCGCACTAGTGTGGCAAGACTATCTAAAGGAGAAGTCAAACACAAGGAAATCCTCTTCCAACAAGCAAAGGCCTTTAATAAGAGAGGACTTGAATCCTTCTCGGTGCCTAACAAAGGAAAGGTGCCCTCACTGGAGCTTAGAACAAGCTTCATCAAGGAAGTTGGTTCCTATTGTCAACATTGTGAGGTCACCGAACACCATATAAGGGAGTGTCCTCTTCCTAGCCGGCCTTCTCCAAAATTGCCTACTAACTACAAATCTACTTTCAATGATCATTATTATCTCTTAAGTAAAGTAGATGGCAAGGTGAAGGCAAGGTTCATTGGCAAGGACATAAAGAGCATGAAGGGGAAGCTCACCAAGCAACTTTGGGTCCCAAAAACACTTGTATCACGCATACAAGGACCTAAGTTGGCTTGGGTGCCTAAAGTCAAAAATTGAATTCATGTGTGTAGGTGAACTACAAAGTCGGAGGAAAACATTGGGTACTCGATAGCGGGTATACTCAACATATGACCGGCAACGATGGTATGTTCACCACCATAGAAAACCCCGACAATCATGAACAAGTCACCTTTGGTGATAACTCTAAGGGGAAGGTAATTGGTTTAGGTAAGATTGCAATTTCAAATGATTTATCTATTTCCAATGTATTGTATGTTAAGTCACTTAGTTTCAATTTGCTATCTATTGCACAACTATGTGATCTTGGACTAACGTGCACCTTTAGCAAAAATGATGTTGTTGTGACTAGTGAAACAAGCCAAGAACTAATCTTCAAAGCATTTCGGCATGGACATCTCTACCTAGTAGACTTCACCAACAAGGATGATAGCTTGACCACTTGTCTCTTCACTAAGACAAGTTTGGGTTGGCTATGGCATCGACGCATAGCGCACATTGGAATGAGCAAGCTCAACAAGTCATTCAAGCTTGGGATGGTGACCGGCGTGAAGGATGTCACATTTGAGAAGAACAAGCTTTGTAGCGCTTGTCAAGCCGGGAAGCAAGTTGCTTCACACCACCCGATGAAGACAATGGTGTCAACCTCGAAGCCACTTGGGTTACTCCACATGGACCTCTTTGGACCATCCACATTTTAATGTTTTGGCGGTAATCTCTATTATCTTGTTATAGTTGATGACTACTCTTGCTATGCTTGGACTTTGTTTCTAGGTGACAAGAGTGAAACTCAAGAAGTGTTCAAGACCTTCGCTAACCGTGCTCAAAGGGAATTTCAACTTCCCATCATCAAGGTCCGGAGTGACAACGGCACCGAAATCAAGAACTACAACATTGGGGAGTGGTGTGACCGTGAAGGTGTGAAGCATGAGTTTTCGGCCACATACACTCCTCAACAAAATGGTGTCGTTGAAAGGAAGAAAAAGACTCTCATCACTCTTGCACGAGCAATGCTTGATGACTATGGCACGTCTGAGAAGTTCTGGGCCAAAGCAATCAACACGGCGTGCCATACCGCAAATAGGGTCTACCTACATCGACTGCTTCAAAAGACCCCATACGAACTTCTCATTGGGAGAAAGCCCAACATCTCCTATTTCCGAGTCTTCGGGTGCATGTGCTACATCTACCGCAAGAAAAGGCTCGGTAAGTTAGAAAGAAGATGTGATGTTGGTATATTTCTTGGTTATGCATCAAACTCAAAAGCATATCGAGTATTCAACCAAACCTCCATCTTAGTTGAGGAAAGTTGTGATGTTGAGTTTGATGAAACTAATGGCTCCCAAGAGGAGAGTTTTGGTCATGATGAAATAGATGACGAGCCTCTACGAGAAGCTATGAAGAACATGACCATTGGTGACATCAAGCCGAAAGTTGAGGAGAGCCATGATCAAGGGGGAGCTTCAAGTTCCAACATTAACACATCTATGGCGCCCCAAGTTGACGAAGAAGAGAAAGATGATCCATTGCCAACACAAGATTCACAAGCCACACAATATCAAGAAGAAGAACAAGTCCATGATCAAGTCCAACCACAAGAAGAGCAACATGCATCACCACCGCCAAGTGCTTCACAACAACTCATGAGGCATGGACGCATCTCCAAGGCACATCCGATTGACCAAATCATCGGAAGTCCGTCAAGGGGAGTAAGTACACGTTCTTGCTATTTCGCTACGTTTTGTGAGCAATACTCGTTTGTTTCATGTGTAGAACCCACTCACATTGAGGAAGCACTCCAAGATCCAAATTGGGTGATGGCCATGCAAGAAGAACTCAACAACTTCAACCACAATGAAGTTTGGGTGTTGGAGGAGCGACCAAAGGGCAAGAACGTCATCGGAACAAAGTGGGTGTACCGCAACAAACAAGATGAGAACGGCGTTGTGGTCCGCAACAAGGCAAGACATGTGGCCAAGTGTTTCTCGCAAGTTAAAGGACTAGAATTTGGGGAGACATTTGCTCCGGTCGCCCGACTAGAAGCCATCCGTATACTTCTTGCCTTTGCATCACATCGTAACATAAAGCTTTATCAAATGGATGTGAAAAGTGCCTTTCTTAATGGTTATATTAACGAGCTTGTCTATGTTGAACAACCTCCCGGGTTTGAAGATCCGAGGAATCCTAATCATGTGTTTAGGTTGCACAAGGCGCTCTACGGGCTCAAGCAAGCACCTAGGGCGTGGTATGGACGACTACGAGATTTCTTGATCATGCAAGGATTCAAAATCGGGAGGGTGGACACTACACTCTTCACCAAAGACATCGACGGAGAATTATTCATTTGTCAAATTTATGTCGATGATATTATTTTTGGTTCAACTAACGAAGCTCTTAGCCATGAGTTTGGCAAAATGATGTCTAGGGAATTCGAGATGTCGACGATTAGAGAGCTCAACTTCTTCCTTGGATTTCAAAACAAGCAACTTTGAGAGGGGACCTTCATCTATCAAGAAAAGTATACCAAGGACCTCTTGAAGAAATTTGAGATGGGAGATTGTAGCTCAAGAAGTACTCCAATGGCAACAAATTGTCATCTCGATGCGGATAAGGACGATAAACCTATTGACCAATATAATTACCGTTCTATGATTGGTTCATTGCTTTATCTTACCGCATCTAGGCCCGATATCATGTTTAGTGTATGCTTGTGTGCTCGCTTTCAAGCGGCACCTAAAAAGTCGCATCGGAAGGCAGTCTTTAGGATACTTCGGTATCTCAAGCATACCCCAAGTGTAGGCCTGTGGTACCCTAAAGGTGCAAAATTCGATCTCTTAGGTTACTCGGATTCGGACTTTGCCGGATGTCGTGTGGATCGCAAGAGTACCTTCGGTGGGTGCCACTTGCTTGGGCATTCCCTAGTATCTTGGTCAAGCAAGAAGCAAAATTCCGTTGCCTTGTCCATGGCGGAAGCGGAATATATTGCGGCCGGTGCATGTTGTGCCCAAATTCTTTATATGAAGCAAACCCTTTTGGACTTTGGTATTAAACTTGGTTGTTTGCCTCTCCTTTGTGACAATTAAAGTGCGGTTAAGATAGCTAAAAACCCCGCTCAACACTCCCGCACTAAGCACATTGATATTCGCCATCATTTCTTAAGGGACCATGAAGCCAAGGGGGACATCTCCTTTGCAAGGTGTTAGGTCTGAAGAACTATTGGCGGATATCTTCACTAAGCCACTTGATGAGAAAACTTTTTCTAGACTAAGAAGTGAATTAAATGTGCTAGATGCATCAAACGTCATGTAAGTTGCCATGATCATGTAAGAATGCATCTTATATAGGTCTTTTCTAACTTTCAAAGGATAGGGGTGAGCAAGAGTTAGCTTGGGATGAAGGTTCTTTTGGGTTTCCCCAATACTTGGAGAGTGGCTCTCCCTGAAGAAGCCTTTGAAAGGTTCAAATTTGGCAAGATAGAATTAATTTATGTCTTGCATGATGCCTGCCATATAGACTTGCACTCACGTTTAATTTCTTGCATTATAAACTGTTTGTCATTGCATACGGTAGATTGTCACAAAGGGGAACCCACTTCATGAGAAAGAGACTTGTTTGAAATGCAATATCTCAACTCATATGATGTGGAAAGAACAAAATGTTAGGTGCGTTAATGCCTAAAGGAACATGCTTTAAAGAGGTAGAAGTCTTCATCCTCTAGCTCACAAAGCATGAGCCTTACATTTTATTTGGATATTTTCTGTCCTTTTTCTTCGGTGTTCTATTTGCTTAAGGGCATAGCCAAGTTATTGGCAATTAGTTTTTTTGAGGGGTATGGGGTTGCCCAAAAGGTCCTAAGACTTGTGTTTCTCGTTGTGTGTTTAAGTCAAAGGACATATATGGGATGTTGCTGTTTTGTAGTCATTGGATTATCCGATGCATAGGCCAGAAGCTCATCGGATCAGTTTGTGTTCAAATGCCAAGGGTCAGTTCAGTCAGTAAGACAAATCAACCGACAAGTTCATTCTGAGAAACCTCGGTGCATCCGATGTACACATTTCTGGAGTTGTGCTAAATTCAACCGATGCTTATCCTTTCATCGTCGGACCATCCGGTGTCAATGGTACATTTTGGAATACCCTTACTGTACCATTCGACAGATGCAGCACTCATCTAATGTCGTATTCATCATTTGCGCAGAAAATGTAGTTATCGATGTCTAAATTGCATTAGATCCGAATCTGTTATTGACCTAAAAATTCTGAACAGTCTGTATTTCGAGGGCAATATCTCCTATTGTTCTCTTCCAAAATAGGTCTTCCATATATTGAAATTAAAGAGGAGAGATATATATACAATCTTGCTGTTCTAAGTTTTCCAATTTAGAGCCTATAAGTGTGCCTATTTGTCCTTGGAAGATTGAGCAGAAAATCTGCGACAGACACACGAGATATCTTGGATTGATTTTCATTGTGTTCTTCCCTTGCAGCACATTCTGAAAAAAAAGGAAGAAAGAAGAAAAAGGCAAGTGCAAAACAAGAAACAAAAGCCGCACAAAAAAGGAAAAAAAACAACAAAAAAGCAGAAGTGCTTGCATTCTTTGTGTCATCTAGTTTTGTCTCATGTCTTGCTAGCTTGAACTACTAGGAACACATTTAGACCAGTAACTTTGACAAATACTTTGGACACTTATTCAACTTTACTATCTGATTTCATTGTTGCTAATCCTTGCTACAAATAAAGTGCCATCCAAGCTACACCTTACTCTTGAGCAGAATCGATACACCTTTGCAATCATCCCACGCTTCATTGGTTTCTTCATACCGGCCACCGTTTGCCACCTGCAGTGTCGGTAAGAACACTTGTAAGAGCGTGGTAAGACGCTTGAGAGTGTGTGATTCCACTTGCACTTTTTCATTATCCTTTGTAGTTGATAGGGATAACAAATTTTTTTGGGTTGTCTTCTGTTTGCTACTAACAATGTCAGGTAAAAGCAAGAATCATGCATTATATGCTGAGATGATGGACATGATGAAGACGGCGATAGAGTTGCTCCCTAAAAATCAAACATCAACCAAGGATTCACATGACATTCAGACCACCTTTACAACACCTTCCACAAGAAGTAATTACATTCTCCCATCTCTTCCTTCTTATGATGGTTTTGGTTACGATGAATATATTGCTTGGGAAATAGAGTTGGATAAAATTTTTGGACAATGTCATATGTGTGAGAAAAGAAAGATTAGAAATGTTGCAAGTGCATTAGTAGGTTGTGCATTGACTTGGTGGAACAACTTAAGTGATTTAGAAAGACCTCGAACATGGAAAGATATGAAAATTCTTATGCGAGAAACTTTTGCTAATGTATCTAATTGTAAAGATGAAATACATGAATTTGAGAAGAATTTTCTTGTTGTACCTCCTCCTTTGCCTAACCTTTTGGAGGAACATGAAGAAATAAATGGAGATGCAAATGAGAGTGAGGTGTTGAACAACTCTTCTGAATTTTTTGATGAATCAACTCATAATGCATTTGAATTTCTTGCGGAAAATGAAATTAGTGTTAATGGACAATGCTCTACAGTTAACCACGGTATGACATTTTCAGATGTGCTGAATTTTGCTACCAATCATACTATCGATGAGCAGCAACAAGATGAACCTTTTCATAATACAACTTTACCATTAGTTGATTTTCCCACTGATTCTTATAACAAAAATGAGTTGTGTGCTAATAATTATATTATACCTATGCTAGAACAACCAAATGAATTTTATACTTTATCACTCACTTGTGCTGAAATTAAGCATTTGATCCCAACTACATGTGAAAGGGATGAGCTGAAATTGTTATCTTCTCTAAATACTTTGGGCTATATTGAATTTGACACTCTTTGTGATCTAGATATCGTAGAGAAGATAATATTTTCTCAATCTGAGTTGCCTTTGTTAAGTAGAAATATTTTTCATGCTATAGGCAAATATGAACATAGTGGTATGTTTATGGTGCATAAAGTTTGCATATGTTCAAATGAGGAAGTTCCTTTTGTGCTGCAACAACATGGTCAAGTAAATGAATGTACTAACGCTAATAATGTCTTGTCAAGTTTTTCTAGTATGTTTTCCTTGCAGCAGGGACAACAAAAGCATTATTCACTGTGGTTGTGCATTATGGACAGCACTTACTCTACCTCCAATGTAAGCCTCTTTGCTGGACATACGAGCAAGCCGAGGACGGCTTGTCATAAAGAAGGGGAGAATGATGAGATCATGCACATTATTATTGCACCTACAAACATGACACAATATTTATTTATTTGGGATCCTGGCTCAAGTGAATGTGCACTCTTATTTGATGGACAAGATCAAGATGGCGCACTATGTCGTCCACCACCTTGGCCTCCTCCATTCATGCATACAAGAAGATTTGATGGCGTTGCACATTTGGACCAACACATGAGAGGGGACGAACTTGAGTCGAGGACGACTCCAATTCAAGGAGGGGAGGATGATGAGGACATCACTTATATGGATACAAACAACACTCTACTGAATATACAAGATGCAATCAATAGAGTTCATACACAACAATTAATTTCAGAGGTGAACTCGTTCTTATATATTTCCTTATATGTTTTTGAGCATAGATTGCTACTTAATGATTTATTTGTGATTAGGATCCATGGAGAGGTTCAAGGAGTACTTGGAGGGAGTATTAGGGACGTGGAAAACCAGAGAATTCGTTCAAAGAAGATGGAAACCGAACCAAACTCCAAATCGTATCCAACTCGGAGTCCAGGAGTAGTACGCACTAAAACCGACGCCCAGGACGCATACGAACTCTGTTTTGGACGTTCTACATATGCACGGAAAGGGGAGAGGATAGCCTTTCCAATGGCACCGGTACCATGTCAAAATTCCTTCGGAGTTGTCGGGAATCGTCGAAACAAAATCAAGTACAGAATCTGTCAGGGTGCTGCGCCAGCGTATTGGGCCATTGGGCCTTGTATCAAGTCTAAGTCCATTATTTTCGTGTCTTAGGGTTAGGTCACGACCCTAACACCCCCTTGGACGTCCTCCCACCTATATATACTCCATGGTAGCCGCCATAGACAATTGGGTTTTGCTTAGATCAATAATATCGCCATTTAACGGTTTGTGAGACCCCAATTCAGCAATTTCAGATTGCTTCTTCTACGTTCTTGCTTGTGTTCTCGGTTGCACTTGCAGGGATTAGCCTTCTTGGCGAGGTCAAGCGTGTGTAGCACGGTTGATAACCAACGGAGCGGTGGTGTAGTGATTGCAGGGGTTGTTCGTGTTCTACTCGAGAGCCTCGGATCATCAACGTCGAGATCTCCATCGATCGACTTACCCATTACCTTTTAGAAGATCGGGACTCATCATCTTTACCTATCATTTGGGCCCCACCTATTTAGCGCGCCGTTCCACCTTTTTTTCTCTCTCCCAGACTCCGCCGCTCGACGCCTCACCTCCGCCACCGCCGCTCCCTCGCCCTGCCGTCGCCCTCCGGCTGCCGCCGTCCTCCGGCCGCCGCCGCCCTCCAAGCCGCCACCGCCGCTCACCCTGCGCCCGACGCAGCGCCACACAACATTGCCGCCTCCCCAAGTAGGGCTGCCGCCTCCCCAAGCACCTCACCACCGCCGCACCACTGCCGCCGCCCCACGCCGTCCTAGGCATCGCACCACAACACTCTGCACCACCGTGGTGCCCCCCACCCCCCACTACGGTCGCCGTTGCTTCGCCGCTAGGGTTCCCCGGCCGCGACAACCCTTGCGTCGCCATCTCGTGCGCCCGAGCTTGTTGTCCCACATGCTCACCTCCGTCGTTGTCATGGGCCGTCACAAGAAGGGAAAGGGTAAGGCTATTGAGGAGCCGGCCACTAAAAAGCAGAAGTTGTTGAAGGAGGCGAAGAAAGCCCTAATGGCCGCTCGCGCCGCTGAGGAGCGAGAGCGTGGCCGAGGAGGATCGTTGAGGATCCGCGAGGCCCGTCAGAGGCAGCCTCCCGTGCCAGAGGAGTCCAAGGAAGAAAAGGAGCCCGAAGTGCCGCTTGTTGGCCGGCGCTCAGCCAGGACCCGTGGGGGTCACCCAGCTGCAGCCCCGAGACCGAGACCGTCAGCTGCTGACCTTTGAGAGGAAAGGGCGGCCCAGAGAGACGTCTATGAGATGGACACCAGCGTCCGTGTTGGTGAGGGTGTCCGGCTGATAGACTACAGGAAGTTGAAGGCCAAACAGCTCAGGAAGCTCAGGTGGAGCATTTTACTTGAGGAGTGGTTCCCGCAGCCCAGAGAGGCACTTGTGGACAACCGCTTTTGGACCCTGACACAGGTGTCACTGTACGAGACTTACAGGCGTCAGGGCCATAAGCTCTTCCAGCACAATTTCCTGGATTGGGATCAGCTTGCTCTTGCAGCCGGGACAGAGATACGCCCTTACTTTGAGAGGTATAGAGGGCTAGTGGAGCTGATGTCTTACGAGAGGAGTGCCTACGTGGAGGATTGGGTCCGAGTATTCTATGCCACACTCTACATCTCTGAGGGCCGCAGATCTATTGATTTCATGTTCATGGGCCAGCATCATCACTTGACCAGGCAAACTTTGGGACAGCTGCTAGGAGTGGATCTCCATGACACTTGCCTGCACGAGAGAGTGTATGGACAGGCTGACCCACCGAGGAGGCCGCTCATTGGAGGAGTGGCACCACCACTTGAGGAGATACGCTCACTGTTTGCTCAGCCTTTCTCTCCAGACCAGCCGAGGTTACCGGCACTACTCACTCTAGCTGCGCGCACTGTGCACCTTGCCTTGCGTCGCACACTCTTGCCGAGGTCCGGATACCTTGAGAAGTTCACCATCTTGCAGCAGACTCTCATGTTCTATGTCATGAACGGAATGGAGTTCGACATTGTGGACATTCTCATCTGTGAGATGGAGGACGTAATCACTGATGGAGTCGGGATGATGAGGCAGCTTGTGTTTGGTCACTGGATCAGCTACTTGCTCTTCATGGTAGCTCCAGAGGGGTCCGCCGTGCGTGATAGTCTCACCGACGAGAGCGTCACACGGTTCGACCACTATTGTGCTCCAGCTCCTGGAGACCGCCGCCTTGGCCGTCCAGTTGAGCGTCAGGTCTGTGCCCGTCTCTCAGAGGAAGACTGGTCAGACCTGGAGAAGGAAGACGAGAGACTAGCACAGGCAGAGGCTCAGGGTGAGGACCTACAGCATATTTGGTCCGAGAGTGACACCAGCGACAGTGTCGAGGAGTACTTCCCACCTCCTCCCTCACTAAGGCAGCACGACGTGGAGGCTATAGGCTCGACTGTGCCCCCTCCTACTCCACCTCCCGTGTCAGAGGCACAGGTCTCTCATCCATGTGAGCTTACCTCCCTACTTCAGCAGATGGTTGAGCAGTAGCGCCTGGATCGGCTTGCAGCTGAGCAGGCCCGAGCTGAGCAGGCTGCACGTCTCATGGAGCTCCAGGAGCAGCAGCAGGAGATGCAGCGACAGATCGCCCGCGAGAGGCGAGAGGACACTGACAGGCTGACTGGGCTGATTGATCAGATGCACCAGCACTCTCTTGACCAGCAGCAGCAGACGCAGCAGGCGATGATGGGCATCCTGGGGTTGATCACCAACCTCTGCACGCAGACCGGGATTTCCCTGCCGTCGCAGCTTCCAGGCCTTGCTCCAGGTCCGCCTGTACTGGCACCAGCTTCAGTGCCAGTGCCGACTACGCCGATCCCGTCGATCAGCATGTCCCCTCTACTTGCTCCAGGTGCTCCTATCCACTCTACCTTGCCAGCTACGATGCTTTTCCAGCAGACGCCGGCATCCGTTGTCAGTGCCCCTCTTCCTGCAGTCTAGTATCAGTAGGCACCGATAGCGGCTCCTACAGCTCCCGTCACCGCTACTCCAGCTTCGGCAGCAACAGGCAACAGCTCCGACAACAGCACCCCCGACGGTGACCAGTTCTTAACCGCCCCGAGCGCTCAGGTTCCTTAGGCACTCGGCTTTCTTTTTGATGTCTTGATGCCAAAGGAGGAGAAGAGTCATGGGGAGGATAGCTTAGTCTCAGGGGGAGTCCTAGCTGTAGGGGGAGCTTATCTTTTTGGGAGTTCTTTTGTAATTTGGAGATTTGCTAGTCTTTTGTTATTTCATTGAGTATTGGTGTGCCACTTATTCTCTTGAGTTATTGATCGATTGAGCTTTCGAGTTATTGGTCGTTTTTGAGCCTTCAAGTTTAAGTGTGCTAACCTTTGTACTTATTGCATATCCTTTTGAGTATCATATTCTCAAATTCATTTCTATTGTGCATTACTTGTTGTGTTGTCATCAATCACCAAAAAGGGGGAGATTGAAAGCATCTAGGCCCCATGAGGTATGGTTTCGGTGATTAATGACAACCATTGGTTTTTGCTAATGAATTTGTGGATGCAAGGTCTCCCATATCACTCATCACAATCAAATGAAATCTATATGAATATCATTTACTGCTCAGTGTATATAATTGGAGACCCCTAAACAATCATTCTATGAGATCAATCAATGTTTATGAAGATTAGAAGTAAAAGCTCATATGTCAAAATTATTCAACCAAAATTGACATAACTCAATGCTTGATAATCATCAGAAGAATATTTACAACCAATGCCTAAGAGGTCAATCGAGCAAATTCCAAAAGAATCACTTAGAACAACTCGAAGCAAACAAAATCAACTCACCGGATCAACCGATGTTTCAAGAAAACAACACATCGGTCGAGTTGGTTCAACAGAAGAAGAAGACCTCAGAACTAAGTACTCATCGGATCATCCGATGAGGAAGGGCATGTTACATCGGTCCATCAGTACAATAAGCAATCTCCCTGGACCAAGTGTAACACCGGACCATCTGATGTACAACTATGAACACATCGGTCGATCACTCCAGTAAGCATCAATTCTGAACCAATTCTGGATGAAGTGCCACCGGATCATCCAATGAGAAGGCAAGTGTAACATCGGTCTAACAAAGGTCATATCGGACATAGTGACATCAGCTAATTTGGATTTGACCGATGATAACTGAAAGGGGAGCATCAGATCATCCGATGTTCGCAGAACAGTGATGTCAACCTACTTTTCCAATGGCTATTTCGTGGAGGCTGGCTATTTATACCCCTTCAACCAGTCTATTCGACAAGTCTTGACAACCAGAAATACTCTACACATTCTCAAGCATTCAAGACGTTGAGCTAACACTTCTACATCATCTACACCACTTACACAACATGAGATAGGCTAGAACTTGCTAGAGATAGTGCTTGTGTGCTTCCATTCTTGGTGATTGGAGTCTCTAGTATAGTGAGAGCTGTAAAGGAGTGTCCCTTGGTGATTGTATTGGAGAGAACCTTCCGGAGCTTGCCAAGATGATTGTGGAAGCCCGGAGGATCCAACTTGTACAAGGCTTGAGCTCCACCTTGCCGAGGTTGGCAAACGGAGAAGTATAGTGAAGATCCCTGGTCTCGGTGACTTGGGAGTGGCTATACCCTTTGGTGGGTCCCACAACATGGATGTAGAAAGATCTTGACGATCTTGCCGAACCACGGGATAAATCTCCGTGTCTTTGTGTCTCCTCGGGAGTTTGCGCTTCCTTCCTCTCTCCTTGCACTTATGCATTTCTTATACCACAAAGTTACTATTCACTTGAATGCATAGGTTGTTTGCATAGGGAATTGGGCTTTTAGTAATTAAGTTTCATTGCTTTAATTTTTGAAAAAAAACCCAATTCACCCCCTCTTGGACATTCGATCCTTACACACTTTACCCTCTATTTTATTATAAAAATAATATCCTTTGGTTTCCCTAGGATATCCCACAAAGAAGCATATTTCTTATTTGGGAGTGAGTTTGTCTGACGTCAAACATTTGACATAAACATCACACCCCCAAACTTTGAGGAAAGACAATTCGGGACGTTTCCCGGTCCACATCTCATATGGTGTCTTCTCAAAAGACATAGTTGGGACTCTGTTTAGTGTAAACACACCAATTTCAAGAGCATAACCCCAAAAGGATAGTGGAAGATCTGCTTGGCTCATCATTGACCTAACCTTGTCTAACAAGGTTCAGTTCCTTCGTTCGGACACCTCATTCCATTTCGGCATTCCAGATGGAGTCAAATGTGGAACAATTCCACATTGTTTTAAAGGAACATAAAATTCATGGCTCAAATATTCACCCCCACATTGTCTTGCCCAGTTGATTTTGTAGTTCATTTATGAAATTCTTTGAACTTTTCAAAGGATTCAAACTTGTGCCTCATAAGGTAGAGATAACCATATCTACTAAAGTCATCGGTAAATGTGATGAAGTACTGAAAACCACCTCTGGCTATTGAACTCATTCGTCCACATACATCTTTATGTATAAGTCCCAACAGGTCAGTCACCCTCTCAGTTTGACTAGTGAAAGGTACTTTGGTCATCTTCCCAAGCAAACAAGGTTTGCATGTGTCAAGTGATTCAAAATCAAATGAGCTTAGTAAACCATCTTTTGGAATTTTTCAATGTTTTTTTCATTTATATGACCTAAGCGACAATGCCAAATAAAAGTGAGATTTAAATCATTTCGTGCAGCCCTTTTGATATTAATGTTATAGAGTTTTATCCTCAAGATCAAGAACATATAATCCATTCACCAATGGAAATTCAGCATAGAAAATATTATTGTAATAAATAGAACAACATTTGTTCTTTATGACAATCTCATAATCATCAACTTCTTCTAAACACAAACAAGAGATAATGCTATTTTTCAAAGTATGAATGCAATAACAACTATTCAATTCCAACACTAATCCTGAGGGTAATGACAAGTGGTAGGTTCCGATAGCTATGATCGCAACCTTTGCTCCATTGCCGACACGAACATCCAACTCGCCTGTTGCAAATCTTCTAGTCTCGCTTAGACCCTGCAACGATTTGCAAGTGTGAATCATCGATCCAATATCAAATACTCATGATTCACTAGAATATAATGCAATGTTAATTTCTATAACATTTATACCTGAAGAGGAAGTCTTACTTTCCTTCTTCTTCCTCATATCCTCCAAGTAGTTCTTGCAGTTCCTAGACCAGTGCCCCTTAGCATGACAGTGAAAGCATCCATCATCAGGAGAAGGGCCAGATTTTTCCTTTGGATTAGACTTTGAGCTTGAAGGCTCATCGGGAACTTTCCCTTGCCTTTGCCTTTAGGATGCGTCACACGCTTCCTCTTTTTATTCTCCTTTGGTACCATCATCACATGAGTGACGTTTTTATTAATGCTTTCTTCAGCTGTTTTAAGCATCCCATGCAATTCAGCCAATGTTTTCTCCATGCCATTCATTTGAAAATTCAATATAAATGGCTCGTAGCTCGGTGGGAGCGACTGGAAAAAAAATCAATAGCCAGATCATCCTTGAGTTCAGAACCAAATTTGCTAAAAGTCTCAATGTAATAAATCATTTTGATTACATGAGGACTGACCGGGCTACCCTCCGCCAGCTTGCATGAGCAAGGACTTTGAGATGTTGTATCTCTCAGCCATAGCTTGATTCTCAAACATTCCACGCAGTCCCTCAATCATAGAATAAGCATATGTATGCTAATACTATTTTTGCATGCCATAGTGGCGAGCATAAGGCAGCTTACATTAAGCGCATCATCACAGTGCTTCGTATAAGCTCTATGTGCCGTAGTAGTTGCATCATCTGGGAGGTCATCAGGGTATTGCTGCAGAAGAACATAATCGGTTTTCTCTTGCCTAAAAACGATTCTCAGGTTGCGGTACCAATCGATAATGTTAGCTCCATTGAGCTTTTCCTTTTCAAGCACAGATCACAAATTGAAATCAGAATTGTTACTAGCAGACATGATCTACAATAGAAAATAAGTATGCAAGGTTTTAACACTATGTTATATATCAATCTTCTATTAATAGTTTAATAAAAGACACTACCACTATATGAGTATCGTCCTCCCACTAATCACATATAGTGGTCCAAGATTCATATTCACTAATTCCTAGTGAGCTTCGGCTTCACTGCTAGGAAATTAGTAACATAGGTAAACAACAATTGTTAATCATATCTCTATATGACTCTCGTTTGTTGGGTGACATCCAATGCTCCGGCTCCCAACTCTATGCCATAACGCTCAAGACTGTTTTGATAGCTTTGTTGAGTAAACCAACACTATGCATCTGATTATCCAACATTCACCCTATGCATTATGATAGATGATGGTACTTTTCTTTGGCAAACCTACCACACAACCATCAAAATAACATAGTTGCAGCTATTGGTAAATGACATCAAATACTCAACTTTTGCGAGGGAAGCTATTCTATCATGACAAAAATCCACCATATGAAAAGCATGAAAAGAATAGTAATACGTAAACATCACAGATATATGATCATACCATATTGTGAATAGTATGACCTTTAGGATCATTGTGGTCTCCATCGCCATGGATCCATCATGTTCTGAGCTATCATACCTCACTTCTCGTGGTGATCTCCATCTCCATCATGCTTGAAGACATCTTCATGATCATAAAAGAAGCTAATACAACTAATAACTACCAAATAAATTAAATGAGAGATCAAGCATCACAGGTCGACACACAGGTCGTTATACAACTATGTGACAACCTCAACTCAGTTATGTTAAATTTGCAACATGCAGGCTGCATGAATATTACAGACAGATCATCACATCACATTAAGGCCATACCATTCACATCATTTCATGCAAAAACGAGTTAAGCGTAGAACGGTTTCTAGCGCGAAACAATATTATGTAATCGTTGTAGCAGACAGCAAACAGCGGCCCTTCAGAATGCCTCATTCCGAGTCATTCAGAATGCCTCAATTTTTAAATTGACTGGTTATTCATGAGAATATCGTGACTCATGACCGTGGTCTGTTGGCTCAATCTGTTAGCTATGTACGCGATTAGTCCCGATGGTGATTCCAGTCGGTAGGGTCAGGTTGTGCACAAAGCACAGAAGGAGCACGAACGGACCCTTTAGTCATATACGCGAGTATAGGGGTCATAAATCGTTACCACTAGACGTGCAGCACAGCGGAACGTAGACGCGTATTGGTGTAGGGGAAGTAGACGATCTCGTTCGTCTCCTCCCCGTCCTCATCACGGCAGCAGGTAGACAATAACGTTTGTCGTAGTCGATCAGCGCAGCAGTAGCAGCAGCGCCGCCATAGAGTCCACACGTATGGGGAGGAACACCGTGCGCCGGTGTGCTAGCACGGTGTACACGGCAAGGGTCTCGGCGTGAGGCTAGCGAGGGGTGGCGACTAGGGCTGTCACGTGGTTGAGTCATTAGCCCCTAACCCTTCACCTCGTATTTATAGGCATACTAATGAGCTTTTAGGTCGCACACCTATTAATACCTTAATTGCTCATGGATCAAATATCCAACAAGCATTAACCCGAATTGTTATGATTGCCGCTTGGGCATATCACCAACACACTGACATTAGCACCTGGCTTGTTTCTGTCTTCGGATGAATGATAGAATTTGAAGTCCTCTAAAAACATCCAAAGCTCATTATTGGATATTGTAAGCTGACTAAGCGAGTGGACAAAGTCATGCCTAGGCTGCTCTGTGCAAGGGCCATATACCATTGATAATTTCCATGTCGTTCCATCCAGTGTTGAAGTAAACTGCACCATGATGGCAAAGCTATGAATTTATATTATTGTTCCATGGAGCGCATTGCAATTCCATCCCATAAGAATACCACCCGAAACCCCTGCTGTTGGAGAATAAGCAAACTTGTTGATCACTTGGGTGCCAACTTTTTAATAAAGGATGTGTCAAAACTTTCCCTCTTTGTTTCTTGTATGCAATATATCACACAGGAACTTTCCCCAATCTTAGCTCTTATATCTTGTTGTTTGCTAGAATCATGAGTCCTCTGATGTTCCAATTTAAATTTGATTTGTCTGCTAGTACTAGACATGGGAAAAACTGATGTGATGTTCTTTGAGGGGGGAGTCTGTAAAACACCATCCCCGGTTGTGTCAATGAGGGAGGTCAGTTAATATTTTGAAATCATCAAGTTGCACTTGGAAATGAAAAGGAAACTTCATTTTGTCGGGAGGCAAGTGGCACACATGAGAAAATTCTAGCTCTAGTTCGAATTCCTGACAACACTGCATATCCCATAACCAATGCGCAAAATAAACATAGCAAAATAACGGTTTCAGAACTGACATCAGACATATGTCCCTTTCTACTAGATAGACTGAAACGACATTGCTCACACAACTGAGCAGCAGATTACTGAAACAAAATAACAAGTTCTGAACCGAAACTAGATAACTTTTCATCCCCACTACCAGACACCAGAGAGCTCTACTCATTTCAACATGTCGTTTGCGACAGCCGAGCTACTCCCAATTGCTTCCAGAGTCCCAACAACACCCTCATGGAGTAGCTCCCGGCGCACCAACAGGTTTGAGTAGCCAACTCCTGGAGGACATTAGAAGGTATCTCTGGGTAAGTCTTGGTTCTGTCCTCTAATTCAGCAAGAAATAGAAATTTAATAGGGCCAGGAAAAGAGAGGGGGGAGCACATTAGGTTCCCTTTCGTGTTCGAGGAAGGAGGAGCTGCACTGCGAGAAGAACTTTCTCCTGCCTTCTCGCCTTCGCCCCGGGTGACCTCAGCTTTGCCCAGAGACTTGTATATGTGACCACCAAGTTTATTCTTGATGCGCATACTGCAGCGAAGGGTCTCTTGGAAGATAGGTTGCTCAGACTAGCTACTAAGGATTTTTTGCTTGATGGGGCTCATCCCTTTGAGTTCTGGAATAGCTTTCTCCATGAGCTTTTCCAAACCTTTTAACCTAGGTTGCTCAGAATAGCCCTTCTGACATAGACTTTTCCAAACCTTCTAATCATTCCTCTTTGCTGCGGAGCATTGTCACGAACGTTAAGCTCTCTACTTGCGGAGGTCATGACAATCAAGCTGTCTTCTAGTTCCCCAATGCGTTCCAGGGTAAACTGGAATTGCTGCTGCTGGGCTTGAGATGAGGAGCCTTTGTTGCCCACCGGGAGAGTTATGCGCACAGATGTTTCCGCTTCTTGACAAACTGCCGTCGAGTTCCACCATGCTGTAGCATGCTGCGGAAAAGCCACCGCCAGCATCTTCCTTAGAGCTTCAGAGTAGACATGAAACCAGGACAGGCCGCGGTCATCCGCGCCGCCGCCGCATACGCTGTGACCTTCACGCGTGTCTAAGCGGGAAACCGCGTCACTCCCATTTTTTTTGCGGCAGCTAGCGGCGCCCGCCAGCCCGCTTCTTCCACCTAGGGTTTATTTGTCCATTGGCCTGGAAGCGTTCGGTCGTGTCGTACGTTTGTTTGTCCTGCAGCTGAATGTGTGGGGCACGCGAATTGCTAACGCCCGATCGTAGCCGCTCGGGTTGGAGCGGCGCCCGGTGGACACGTGCGGCGCCCATTGCGGTGCCACAGCTCTTTCGTCGGTGGATAAAAAATGGAAATGGGGGTTGCGGCGTGGGCAGCCCAACAGGTTGGCAGCATGACCCATGTCATTTTTTATCCATACTTCAGAGTCAGAATGTCTGATCTATGCTGGAGGGTTGGTAATGTTGTCTCCATTGACCAAGTTTAAGGGCGATGAGGCTCGGTACGGTCCATTGTGACCTTCACTTAGGGCCCATCCCAAGTTGGGGTTCATCTTTTGTGCCGCCGCATCACAATTTGGGTCCCCATGGCTGAACTCCTCGTCCAGTGGCTCATTGGGCGCCATGGGGAGGGGGAAGGGATGTGGGTTCCCATCCTTCAGTGGGTCATCCTCAAAATTTGTCACTTCATCTGGGTTTTCTGAGTCGAGGAGGATGACTGGACTAGACCACAAGTAGGCCCTTCCTTCTCTTGTTCCTTGTCTTTTTTTTTTTGAAAACAAATAGGCAGGAGCGCTGCCTTTTTCATTAAGACGGAGAGGAAAGATTACATCCTAGAGGTAAGTTACAGACAGTTATTAATTAAGAACCCTTTATGAAGATCATGTATTTACCCAGGCGGTTGTTTCTTAAAATCCGTCTGTGAAGTTCATTGCATCACAGGCGGTTCTTAATTAAGAACCGATTGTTAAAATCATGTATTTACACAGACGGTTGTTCTTTAATATCCGCCTGTGTTGTTCTTTCATCACAGGCGGTTATTATATCATTCATCATCACAGTCGCATATTTTTAAGGACCGCCTATGTTTAAAAAATTGAGGTGCCTGTAAAAATGCTTTTTGTAGTAGTGAAGTAACTAAAAGGAGGAAACAGGTAGTGCAAAGTCGCTACTGGGGCAGACTAAGATTGAATAACCTAGTGTCAGCCATCATTAGTTCAGCAACTTGGAGGAACGATAGTTCTTGATTGTCAAAGGTCCTTCAGTTTCTTTCCTTCCATATGTGCCACCAGAATATGATCAAATGACCCACATTTTTCTTCTTGCTCTCCCCGATCAGGCAATGAACATGAACCAAACGGCCGTGCTGTGGAAATTTGCTCGGTGGAGACAGGGAGGTGTAGGAGTTGAGCGACTCTATGCCATGTGGCTTCTGTAAAGTTGCATTTGGCCAAGAGGTGGTCTGCTGTTTCGGGTATACAATAACAGAGGGTGCACATTGGTTGATTCGGCCAATTCCTTTGCGCTAAATTATCTGCCGTAAGTGTTCTCTTATGGAGCGCTAGCCATGCAAAGAATCGACACTTCGGTTGCATTTGGGCAGACCAAATGTACCTTGGCCAGGAATGTTCTGTTGCCCCCTTGAATTGGATCGCATAGGCCGATGAGACACTGAACTGCCCTGATGATGACCATCTCAAGGCTATAGTGTGCACTTCGTCAGTTAGTGTTACCTCCTTATGATGTTGAACAACATTAGGAACTCCTCCATCAGGTCGGCAGAGTCAATGAAACCAATACTTCATATCCAGTTAAGGTTGCGAAGTTCTTGAGGAATTGTCTTGTATCTCGTGTGATGGTACAGAGTGGGTGCTAGGTTCCTCGGGGATTGGCCGTTTATCCATTGGGCATCCCAGAGTGGCGTTAGCTGGCTGTTCCTGATCGTGATGACAGTTGAAGCAAATAAAAGGGCTCGATTCGTCACCTCATGGTGTTTAAGCAAATTTGTCCACGGTCTTTGTTTGGAATCCCAGCTATGCCATAACCATCGAAGCCTGAGTGCTCTCCAAAATTTGTCGTGGTCTTGAATCCAAACCCTGCCAATGTCTTAGGCTTTGTCTACATTTTCCATTTGACTAGGAAATGCCCTCCTTTAATGTTATCCGGGTCCTCGTCCTTCTAAAGGAAGCTTTGTCTGTACCCGTGAATTTGCTGAATGACCCATTTAGGGAGTTTGAAGACCCTCATAAAGTATCTTGGGATCCCCGAGAGGACAGACTTAATCAATACCTCCCTTACCGCATATGAAAGCATCTGCTTCTTCCATCCAGGTACCCTATTGGCAACATTTTGCACAACACCTTGTGTGGCTTCTTTCGGTAGCTTGGTGAAGTGTAGGGGGAGCCGCAGGTAAGTGGCAGGGAAGGTAGATATCGCATGCTGGACCCCAACCGTGCTTTGAGCTTCCTGCAGAGTCCCTTTAATCTGGTAGATTTTAGTTTTGTCCAAGTTTGTCCTTAAACCGGAGGCCTTGCCAAAGATGTCGAGGATGGGCTTGGTGTTTGGAAGTCCTTGGAAGTGGGAGCTATAAAGCGTGTTGCATCATCAGCATAGTGGGACATCTTAAGTTGCTGGTGCATCCCCTTTAGGGTGCTGAGCAGGCCAGCCTCGTGTGTCGCTTGAAACAGTATATCTAGGGGCTCCGTTGCAAGAAGGAAGATCATGGGAGATAGTGGGACTCCCTGTCATACACCTCTAGCATGTTTGATACTTCTTCCGACGTCCCCATTAAGTAGAAAGGAGGAGGAGGAAGAGGTGTAGGATCGAAGAGCACGTGAAAAGCTATCAGAGGGGGGGGGGGGTGAATGGTAGATTTAAAAAATCTTACGCAGCGGAAACTATTAAATCCCAACCCCTTCGGCAGAAAAACGATCTATTAAAGAAATCGTGTGTGAAACTAATCTAAACGTGTTTCACCGTGACACATGTGATATATATCAGAGAGAATCAAGTCACGAAATAAACATAAGAAGAATCACTCAAATCCGTCATGAGAAAATCAAGTTATGATCGAAAGATCGAACAAAAGTCAATCTGTCCTACCCGAGAAAAACAGTTCTGGAACGCTTCAAAGAAACTCGTGTAGATCAGAAACCACAAATCCAATGACCGTGAAACTTTTATGGATGATATATAATCAAGTTTTGAAGACAACCCAAAAAGAATCACGTCAACTGGATCTGTAAAACTCGAGTTATGATAAAACCACCGCCGAAAGGTAGTGCTGTCCAGAAACTCGACGAGTAAAACTTGTATGGAACATGTCGAACGAACAAGGCACAGAAGTTCCTTCAAACTACGATTTTTATTCAATAGAACACAAGAGGAACAGCCCCGAAGTTGTCTGCCACGAGCTCTGGCCTCCCTTCCTTATATAACCAGCTTGAAAGCCAACTCAACTCAAATCAGGACTCTAATCCTACTCTGTTCACAAATCGAAACTTTCCATAACTGCTTAGGACTCTTCTATACGCAGATAGAAGCAATCTTAAGACTTCCAAACACCTTAGGAACGTATCCTACATTCCTAAAACAACTCAAATTCGTGACCCACATGAAATCCTATTATAACCAACTCGATACTTTCCATACCGAGCCATAACTGACTCCGCCGCAGCCAAAGTCATCAACCGATACAATCCGATCCTTCCAACCAGATCTTCCCATCCATAAACCATCTTCGGAACCATGTTGCCACGTCATGCACTGCATTCATACGTGCAAACACCTTCCTTCGACGTTCAGTAACCTTCATATGCACTGCCCTTGATTCAATCATCCTGCGCAACCTCCTGACCCACTCAACCACAATTCCTCCTGAATTTGGTTGTTGCACCCTCATCTTCTCCCTGAGACTAGTACAAAGGATCCTGTCACCAGCCATGACTTGAACTCAAGCAACACCTGCACATGAACAAACAACAAATCCGTACGAGCCCAAGTCCGTGACATGACTGAAGTCAGTTTCGAACACAATACCTTACGTGAGCACCTCACATAAGCATGTTCCAAAGAATAGCAAAACGATATCAGCAATATCAACCAAAACGCACCAAAAACTTAGTAAAAGAATACTAAGCAACCTTTCCATAAGTGTAACGTAAGTTCGAAACATTTCACATGAAAATTTGGAACATTACAATCAAGCTCCGAACCTTGCCAAAGCTAACTGGAGCTTGAGACGGAGCTTACCAAGGCTAGCACGACCTAGCGTCGGAGCTTACCAAAGCTAGTACAACCTAGCACTGGAGCTTGCCAAAGCTAGCCGGACCTAGCGCCGGAGCTAACCAAAACTAGTCGGAACTAGTCGTCCCAGAAGTCGGAGCTAAAAAAACATGTCGGAGCTAACCAACATAAGTTGGACCTAGCAAAACATATTGGAGCTTAACAAATACATGGCAGAGCTATCAAAGACATGCCGGAGCTAAAGACAAAGCACACCGGAGCTACCGAAAAACATGTCGGATCTAGACAAAGAAAGTCGGACCTATTGTCGAACCTTGTAGAAGCTCGAAGCTAGAGTCGGACCTTGCTAAAAAGATGTTATGGCATCATTCAAAACTTTTATTGTCAAAGCCAATGTATACAGTATAAACCAATGTATTCAGCACACATAGGTCTCACAATCTCCCTCTTGATGAATGCATTGGCAACACCACTTAAGGACGACAAGGATCTCATTGAGGGGGCAAAGTCCTTGCTGGTTCAGACGATAGAATTGGTCGATTGCCCTGATAAAATATTCTCTTATGATGTCCCAACATTCGGTCAGGAAGAGACCTGTAAATCCGTCTGGCCGTGGCGATTTCTCCTTGTGCAAACTCCATACCACATTATTGATTTCTTGTAGTTTGAAAGGGCTATCCAGGTGGGTGAGGTTTCATTTTTCCCACCCCAGCTGCCCAAGGTTCAAGCTAGTTTCCCTTGGTACACTTGCTCCCAATTGCCTCTGGAAATGACTTAGGATGACATTGTGTTTGTCTGCATGAGTGGTGGCCACGACACCGGTTGTCTCCAGTGAGTAGATGAAATTGTTTTTCTTTCAGATGCTAGCCATGAAGTGGAAGTACTTCATGTTGGCATCACCTTCTTTCATCCAGGTGAGTCTGGACTTTTGTCTTGCCCTAGACTTTTCAATTGCTGTTGTCGGTACCCTGCAAACGGGGTACCCTCACACACAGGATGAATACCGTGAGACACGTCCGGAGACGCCACGTGTCCCGTAGGAGCCAGGGCCTTTGCCTCCCTCAAACATCGAGTTGCGGTGCTGCCACGTAAGCCTTGAAGATGGGTCTTGGCCCCTCCAGTGTGACGGGCTCCCGAGACGCCACGTGTAGAGACAGGACCTCACCCAACCATGGGGGAGCGCCCCCACTATAGCCACGTGGCACAGAGCACAAGGACCAGCACCCTTCAAGGAAAGGGCCTGGAGCTGCCAGTACCCTGACGAGCCTCGAAGCTTCCACGCATCCCTGAGGACAAGGTATGATCTCCCCAGCAGAGATAAGCCCCGATGCTGCCACGTGTCCCGCGGCTCGCCACGAACGGCAAGATACGGGAGTTAAGGGATCGTGCGCCCTGCTCAAGTCAACCATTAGAGACGCGCACCCATTTTCGGTGCCCATCGCGGAGCATGCCAGCGGTCAGAGACTTCTATGACCAATCGCGTCACAGTGAAGGCGCCACAGTTCTATCCCACTTGGCCAAGTGGGTAGCTTGCGGTAATAAGATAGGCCGATGGGACATTTTTTGCCACCGTCAGCAACGGTGCGTGGGCTACTGACAAGAGAGGAGACAAGACATCGAGTCTTCACTGCCTCAGTCAGGTAATCTTATGCGAGAAGCCATAGATCCTTAGGATAAGATCGCCCCAGCAGCACCTGTCGAGCCCTAGGACCACACTTGTAAGGAGTCCGACATTATCTATAAAAGACCCGGACCGCCACCGTCACAAAGGACCGAAACATCACACACGCATACACACATGCTAGCAATACCATCCACCGTGGAGTACCGTGTTACGCTCCTTGTGGACCGAACCATGTAAAAACCACCGTCTCATATTCTCATTCGCTAGAACACTTGATTCAGGCCTAAGCCCCGCCGAGCAAAGAACCTCCGCGGGCCGCTCCTTAGTAGATCCGGGGAAGTGTCGCATTAACACTTCGACTTTTGGTGCGCCAGGAAGGGGCTTTTTCCCTCAAAAAAGTGGTATCGCTTTCACCAATCATGGTGTTCATCAAGCCTTCGAGTAGCGGCAAGATCGAGCCGCAAGAAGTCGACCAGCGTCTCAACAAAGACGTGGAGATGGAGTTCTGAAGGACGGGATGCACCATGGAAACAGTCCACCAGGTTGTGGACTTCAACCTCAACAACGACCACGAGCGTCCAAAGCACTCCACGTCATCCGTGGAGGATCTTTGGAACCCGCATCTAGGAATGCGATCAAGACCCTACGTCGGGCAATGGCTTCGACAGCCTCTACACATGCCCCGGCGCCGCATCACAGATGGATGGAGACGCCGATCAGCTTTGATGCCTTCGACTGCCCCGAGAACATGGCGGGAGCTGGGCAGCTGCCCCTCCTTGTCGCGACAACTATCCCCAACGTAAAGTTCTACCACGTCCTAGTAGATGGTGGAGACGGCCTCAACCTCATCAGCCGAACGACCTTCGACAAGCTGAAGATCCCCGTGTCCAAGATCGCCCTGTAGAGACCATTCTCGAGGGTAGATACGGAGAGTGTTATCCTGTATGACCGTATCCACTTCCGGGTGACCCTCGGGACACACAAGAACTTCAAGACGGAGAATATCCTATTCGACATTGCGGAGGTTAGCCTCCCCTACCATGCCATTATCGGTAGACCAACCCTGTACCAGTTTATGGTTGTAGCCCATTAAGGCTACCTCGTCCTCAAGATGCTGACATCCTCTGACATCCTCAGGATCTGCAAATATCGTGTTGCTGCAGTGACCGCTTTGGAGAAGCTCAGAGCGCTGGCAACGGCCTTAGCACCTGTCCTGAGCAATGTTGGGTCGAGTAAGCCTTCGTGAGACCCACGCGCGCGCAATCACACCGCTGCACCATGAGTGCAGCCCTCCGACGATGATGACGTACCCATTAAGACAACCAGATTGACTTTGATGTTGCTCAGACCACCCGTATCGTGGGGAGTCTGGACAACGAGCAGGAATTGGCGCTCACTGCTTTCCTGCGAGCTAACATCGACGTCTTCGCCTGGCAACCATGCAGATGCCAGGCATCCCCAGTGAATGTGATCAAGAACCATTTGAAGATCTACCCCAACGCCTGGCCACAACAACAGAGGCCCTGTAAGCAGTCCATCGAGCGGCAAAACTTCATCCGCAAAGAGATCAAGAAGCTACGCGATGCTGGCTTCATACGGGAGGTCCCCAAGGCCGGCGGTAAGCTCCGGATGTATATCGACTACACCAACCTCAACAAGGCATGTCCTAAAGATTCACTCTCCCTAGAATAGATCAATTCGTAGATTCAACCTCGGAATGCGATATGTTGTGCTTTCTAGATGCCTACTCAAGGTGTCACCAAATCTCAATGTCTAGAGAGGATGAAGAACATACCGCATTTATAACCGTAGATGGACCTTACTGCTATGTCTCCATGCCTTACGGTCTTAAGAATGACCTCCCCACCTTTGTTCGCGCCGTGCATAAAACATTTGGGGACCTCATTCAGGACCTGGTAGAGGTATATGTCGATGGCATTGTAGTTAAGATCTAGACACATACATCATTGCTAGAAAAACTCGCCCTAGTCTTTGATAGACTGCGGACCACACGCACGGAGCTCAATCTGACAAGTGCGTGTTTGGAGTCAAAGCTGGGAAGCTCCTCGGTTTCCTGGTCTCACACCGAGGGATTGAGACCAACCAAAAGAAGATCAAGACAGTGGAACTGATGCGACCTCCAGTCCGCATCAAGGACGTGCAGAAGCTTGCAGGGTGCTTTGCAGTGCTCAGAAGGTTTATCTCTAGGCTTGCTGAGTGGGCCCTCCTGTTATTCAAGCTCCTGTGCCAGTACGGACCATTCGTCTAGACTGAGGAAGTAGAGAAGGCGTTCCGCGAGCTGAAGTAGCACTGACGATGCAACCGATAATGGTGGCGCCAGAGCCCATGGAGCCCCTGTACCTCTACATTGCAGCCACAACAGAAGTGGTAAGCATGGTTTTGGTTGTAGAGCGGGCCAGTCCCCAACAGCCTCGACGGACAGAACGGGCCCCTGCTGCTGATTCTGAGCCCAGAGCTTGGAGCTTGCAGGGGGCTCTGACAACAAAGAATCCTCTGGGTCCCAGCCCCTAGAGGAGGTCTAGGTCCCCCTAGGGGGCATCAATGAGCAAGAAGCCTCTGGGTCCCAGCCCCCAGAGAAGGTCCGGGTCCCCCTCTGGGGCCCCGTAGAGGAAGAAGCCTCTGGGTCCCAGCCCCCACAGGAGGTCTGGGTCCCCATAGGGGCGCCGGAGAGCAAGGAGTTTCTTGGTCCCAACCCCCTGAGGATGACCAGGTCCCCCTAGAGGGCTCCTGAGATCAAGGATCCATTGGGTCCCAGCTCCCAAAGGATGCACCAGACCCTGGAGACATGGAGTCACCAGGCCCGGATCAGATGGAAGAGGATACGCCGCTTTCTCCAAGGAGATCTCAGACCATCCAATGCCCGATCTACTTCATCAGCGAAGTCCTACATGAAGCAAAAACAAGGTACCTTGAGGTGCACAATCTGCTCTATGCAGTACTAATTGCATCGAGGAAGCTCCGCCACTAATTTCAGGCACACAGAGTCTCAGTGGTGACTTCGTTCCCACTGGAGGCAATGCTGCGCAGCCCCAACGCAACAGGCAATATCGCCAAATGGGCTGCCGAACTGGCGGAATTCGAGCCTGACTTCATACTCCATCATGCGATCAAGAGCTAAGCTCTGGCAGACTTTGTTGCTGAGTGGACTCCTTCACCAAGCAATCCAGGGGGCCGGGAAATCAGCGAGTCGGAGCCCAGAGCACCGGTGCTTACCGGGCCTCACTGGACACTCTTCTCCGACGGATCCTCGTGGAAGCAAGGGGCTGGAGCCAGTGTAACGCTCACCTCCCCAATAGGAGAGCTGTCCAAGTACGCGGTGCACCTCGACATCAAAGCGACTGTAGGATCGAAGAGCAGGTGAAAAGCTAGCAGAGGGGGGGGTGAATGGTAGATTTAAAAAAATCTTACACAGCAGAAACAATTAAATCCCAACCCCTTCGGTAGAAAAACAATCTTTTAAAGAAATCATGTGTGAGACTAATCTAAATGTGTTTCACTGAGACAAAAATGATATATATCAGAGAGAATCAAGTCACGAATAAAACACAAGAAGAATCACTCAAATCCGTCGAGAGAAACTCAAGTTATGATCGAAAGATCAAACAAAGGTCAATCTGTCCTACCAGAGAAAAACAGTTTTGGAACGCTGCAAAGAAACACGTGTAGATCAGAAACCACAAATCCAATGACCGTGAAATATTGACAGATTGTAGATAATCAAGCTGTGAATACAACCCAAAAAGAATCACGTCAATTGGATCTGTAAAACTCGAGTTATGATAAAACTACCAACGAAAGGTAGTGCTGTCCAGAAACTCAACGAGTAAAACTTGTCTGAAACAAGTCGGACGAACAAGGCACAAAACTTCCTTCAAACTATGAATTTTATTCAATATAACACAAGAGGAACAGCCCCAATGTCGTGCACCACAAGCTCTGGCATTCCCTTGATTCTATAACCAGCCCTTAGGCCAACCCAATCTCAACTAGGACTCTAAAACATTCTATAACTGCTTAGGACTCTTCTATACGCAGATAGAAGCAATCTTAAGACTTCCAAACACCTTAGGAACGTATCCCACATTCCTAAAACAACTCAAATTCGTGACCTACACGAAATCCTATCATAACCAACTCGATACTTTCCATACCGAGTCATAACCGACTCCGCCGCAGCCAAAGTCATCAACTGATACGATCGAATCCTTCCAACCAGATCTTCCCATCCATAAACCATCTTCGGAACCATGTTGCCACGTCATGCACCGCATGCATACGTGCAAACACCTTCCTTCGACGTCCAGTAACCTTCATATGCACTGCCCTTGATTCAATCATCCTGCGCGACCTCCTGACCCGCTCAACCACAATACCTCCTGAATTTGGTTGTTGGAACCTCATCTCCTCCCTGAGACTAGTCCAAAGGATCCTGTCACTAGCCATGAATTGAACTCAAGCAACACCTGCACATGAACAAACAACCAATCCGTACGAGCCCAAGTCCGCGACTTGACTCAAGTCAGTTCCAAACACAACAGCTTACGTGAGCACCTCACATAAGCGTGTTGCAAAGCATAGCAAAACAATATCAGCCATATCAACCAAAAAGCACCAAAAATTGAGCAAATGAATACTAAGCAATCTTTCTAAGAATATAAAGCAAGTTCGAAACATTGCAAGATAAAAGAAGGAACATTGCAATTAAGCTCCGAACCTAGCCAAAGCTAATTGGAGCTTGAGCCGGAGCTTACCAAAGCTAGTAGAACCTAGTGCCGGAGCTTACCAAAGCTAGTACAACCTAGCGTCGGAGCTTACCAAATCTAGTTGGAACTAGTCATCCCAAAATTCGGAGCTAGAAAAACATGTCAGAGCTAACCAACATAAGTCGGACCTAGCAAAACATATCTGAGCTTAACAAAGACATGCCGAAGATATCAAAAACATGCCGAAGCTAAAGACAAAGCTCACCGGAGCTACCCAAAAACACGTCGGATCTAGACAAAGAAAGTCGGACCTATTGCCGGACCTTGCAGAAGCTCGGAGCTAGAGTCGGACCTTGCTAAAAAGATGTTATGGCAGCATCCAAAACTTTTATTGTCAAAGCCAATGTATTTAGCACACATTAGTCTCACAATCTCCCCCTTGATGAATGCATTGGCAATACCATTTAAATCTGAACATTGGCATGAAAAGTTTGGATAACAATTTTCCCCCTTTTTGAAAATAAAATGAGATCGAAATGAATTTCTCCCCCCATACATATTTCTCCCCCTTGCATAATTCACCATATTATCTCTCCCCCTTTGACAATGTATTCAACAAGGTTCAAAAGAGAAATTTTAATAGTTATGAGCATATTATAACATATACATATAAAACAAAGCTCATCCATGTCATACTATCAAGTAACTTACACCATCACAACAATGAGATACATAAAGTAGTGTAAGCCATGCTAGAGATCAAATGTAATTTTCAATTTAAGCAAGTCATGATCTCATAAACTTAACTATTTCAATGCCCGAAAGCATGACACTTGTTGCTACATTTTATTATTTTTCAAGGCACAAATTTAGATCATATGATATTTGCAAGCGATTATATGCGCATCTGCCTTATTCTAACCAACCAAGCCAAGCCTATGTCATTTGACAATCAGAAGCTTAAGAACATGGTTTTAGTCATACACAACTTCTTCCAAGTTCATATCTAAGTGTAATGATAAGACATCTCAAAAGAAGAAGTGTGATGCATGCATATTCTCTTGATCTTTTCTCAACTTATATTTGTTCAAAAAAAACTCAACAAGTGAGTTGATTACTTGATTAATTCTTAATGATTAAAAGCACTTGTCAGCATGCAACAAGTTCAAAACAGCAAGAAAGTTCGACCATGAACAGATTTAGTGTAAGTAATTATTCCAATTACTAGACATGGCAAAAACTACAAAATGTATAACACAAGTAATGTAGTAAGAACTTTTAGCATGTAAAAGGAATCACAAAGTCATATATGTATGAAATACTATGCTCATATTATTTTAATTTCAGATTCAAAAAGACTTCTCGGGTTTGAAAACTCCCCCTCAATGTAAGCCATTGATAAAAGCACTTTTAACATCCATCTGATATAGCTTAAAACCTTTAGATGCAGCAAAAGCTAACAAAATTCTTATGGCTTCTAATCTAGCAACAAGATCAAAAGTTTCATCAAAATATAGACCTTCAACTTGAGTGAAACCTTGAGCAACCAACCTAGCCTTATTCTCAACCACAACCCCATCCTCACTTTGTTTATTTTTAAACACCCATTTAGTTCCAATTAAAGTGTGATTATGGGCGGGAGGTACAAGTTTCCAAACATTATTTCTTTCAAAGTTTTCTAACTCTTCTTGCATGGCAATAATCCAAGGTTCATTGGTGACTGCATGTTGTATGTCTTTGGGTTCAAAAGAAGCAACAAAAGCAGAATGAGCATGAGAGTTTGGATTGCAAAACCTGGACCATGTAACTCGTTTGTGCAAGCTTCCAATTATCTATTTCAGGGGATGATCTTTGTAAAACCGTACGGGAACAGATGTCTCACAAGCTTCTTGTTCTTCATGTTCATCAAAAATTGATGAGTTTGTGACTTGAGGACGATTTGAATCAGCATTGATGATTGTCGGTGCTAGTTGAGAATTAACATCCGAAGCTGAACCAAAGTCTTTAGCTGCTGAATTCTCGGGCAGCAGCTCCAACTCTTCATCATCTTCAACGAAAATGCTCCCCCCCCGCGGATATGGATCTGGATCTGCAATGTTTAAGCTAGTACCTGGGCTAGCTTCATCAAAAGACACTTCACAAGTCGCCAAAATTTTGTTAGTGTCAAGTAAAAACACACGATAGCCTCTAGTATGAGATGGATAACCAAGAAACATGCCATCAATGGATCTAGGTTCAAATTTATCAAGATTACCATGTTTCTTAACAAAGCATTTTCAACCAAAAACCGAAAGTGCGTAACACTAGGCCTATGTCCAAACCGGAGCTCGTATGGTGTTTTACCTAGCTTAGCGCGAAAGAAAACACGATTTGAGACATAACAAGCGGTTGCAATCGCATCAGCCCAAAATTTCCTAGGAGTTTGATATTCATCAAGTATAGTCCTAGCCATCTCAACTAAGGTTCTGTTCTTTCTTTCTACAACACCGTTTTGTTGAGGTACATATAGTGAAGAAAATTGATGATCTATTCCATTTTCAGCACAAAAGTGATCAAAAGATTGATTTTTAAATTCAGTTTCGCTATGACTTCTAATTGCTTTTAAAGATCCTGGGTGATCAATTGATAATCTAAGAAATAAAGATCTAAAGTGACTAAAAGTTTAATTCTTAGATGCCATGAAGTAAACCCAAGAGTATCTAGAACAGTCATCAACAATTACAAGCACGTACCATTTTCCACCGAAGGATTGTACTCGTGCCGGACCAACGGTGTCAAGGTGCAAAAGTTGACCAGGTTCAGTTGTCATAGTAATTGTGAGAAGAGCATGTGAACCTGCAACCATCTTAGCATGTCTACACGAAGAGCATACAATATCTTTGTCTCCTTTGAGTTTAGGCAAACCACGTATGCGATCAAAAGCACTAACACGAGTGAGATGATCAAAGCCTACGTGACCAAGTCTACAATGCCAGAATAATAAATCTTTTGAATCATTTGCAACGAGACACCTATGCCCAGAAGTTGACATATGAAAATCAGCTTTAAAAACTCTTCCAAAACGAGACATGTTAAACAAATGCTCACTATTTGAATCTACAATTTTGCAGCAATTTTTAGTGATTGTTATTTCCAAATTCTCATCAAGCAATTGAGAAACAGAAAGCAAGTTGTACTTCAAATTTTTAACAAGTGCCACATCTTTTAAAGTGTAGTGATCATTTACTCTAACCGAACCTTGAGCAATAATAGGAGTTGAAGAATTATTGGCAAAAGTAACATTTTCTACATGTGATACAAAGGAGAGGGAGGATAACCATTCTCTGTTACCGGTCATGTGGCGTGAGCATCCTGAATCCTCAATCCATATGTTCTCCATCCTCAAGCATGAAACCTACACAGAAGGATAGTTCATCGTTGACTCAATACTAGTGTTAGTCAATAAGCATTTTGGAATCCAGTACTGAGCCATGCGACGTCCAGTAGGAACAACACGCGAAAGATGTGACAAAATTGCTGTTTTATGAGTCAAAGGTTGAGGTTTTCTGCTCTTAACAATTGATTTAGATGTTGTTACTCGTTTAGAGCGAAAACCAGTAGCTCCAGAGGTGTGGACATTTGTTTTGAAAGAAACAGCTGATGCTCCGGATGCACAAACCGAAGGTCCGAAAGCAAAAACCGAAGCTCCGGAAGGAACAACAGAAGGTCCGGGAGCTTTCGGAGCTATCGGAACTACCGGAGCTGTCTTTGCAAGTCTCTTATCAGAGGGTACCGAAGCTACCTTTTCAAATTTCTAACTCATTAAAGCAGGTTGCATGTTTCTAATTTTAGGTTTAGCATGAAAGTTATGAGATCTAGCAGACATTTTATCCTTTTTAATTTGTTTAGCTAGTCTATAACAAAAATCTACGACATGACCATCTTATTCACAATAAGTACAATGAAATTTAATTTTGTAATCATGTCTACATGAGCACCCAGCATTAGAAACAGAATTAGAAAGCACTCCTGCAGATTCAAAGATCACATCCTTTTGTTTAGGGACAGTTTTGATTAAACCTCCTCCAAATGATTTTACAATTTGAGGTGGATGTGTTTGAGAATAAACATGAGAATCAAAACCTAAACCGGTTTTATCATTACAAGATTTGGATGAACTCAGTAGCAAGTTTAAATTTTTGTTCCCAACACAAAACTTCTCTAGCATCCTATTCATGTCATCAAGCTTTTTAGACAATTCTAGGCAGTTTTCACATGAAGTTTTTCCTTTTAATTTGCAATTTGAACAAATCTTAACTTCATGAGTACGTAAATCATTGTTCATAATGAAAATTTCATTCATTGCATCTTTTAGCTTCTTATCAAGTTTGTCACATGCAGAACAATGCAAATCATCTGTTGAACAGGAAGCATCTTTTATGTTTTTATCATTAAGTGCAGTAAGCTCTCTGTTATTTTAAATTTCTTCATCAAGTGTATCTAGAGTGGTGGAGTGTGCACTTCTTAATGTGGACAATAGTTCATAGATTAAGTCACAAGAGGGACATGCATCATCACTAGGAGTCAACATTTTTAAACGGTTGATTTAAGATTCTAGTGATTCAATTTTAGCAGCATTATCTCTATGCTTTTTGTCCTTTTTCTTGACAATAATAGTTGCACGAGAAATAGCATAACATATTTCATTGCAGGTAGAACATACCTCATCGTCGTCACTGTTGTGTTCTGCATCCTCCCGACTTGATCTTCACCTTGTTTTACCCGCCATGAAGCATAAGTTGGTCAGATCGTCATCATCTTCATCACTTTCAAAGTCTACATCACTTGAACTGAGTTCTTAAAGTACAGTGATGATGCTGTTAATCATCTTGCGTCCCATGGTACCCTTCTTTTTCTTGTTGGGATTTCTAGAGGTGGTCTTGACCTTGTTCTATTTTTCTTCACGGGTAGTAGGACCTGAAAGGTTAGGGCATGCTTTACGAAAGTGTCCTGTCTTACCACATTCAAAACAGCGTTGAGGTCCGGAGCTTCCTCTCCTTCTAGTTCTCACAATTTGCAATGCTTTTGAGAATCTAGAGGAGATGAGTGCTAACTCCTCTTCTGGAAATTCCTCGATCTGCTCCAGGGTTAGTGAGGACAACAAAGCAAGAGTATTGCAAGATGATGATTGGCCGGAGCTAGGCATATCACATTGTGAGACAAATGCAATAGAATTATTTGGGTTCTTATGTAATAAGATGTCAATTTCATGAGTTTTTAGTTTAGAATAAAGCACATCTAATGTAAGAGAACTCATGACAGTTGATTCACAAATAAATGTTACTTTCATCTCCCAAATTGACACGTCTAATGCACTAAGAAGTTGCCTAGCATTCTCAGTATCAGAAAAGTTAATATTGACACTATGTAAGTTGCTGAGAATTTTATTGAAGCGAGCAAAGAGGTCATCGATAGACTCACCGGGTCGCATCTCGAAACACATATATTCCTTTTTGAACATATCTTGTTTTACCTCCTTGATTGTGTTGGATCCTTCATGATAATCACAGAGAGATCTCCAAACATCGTATGCTGATCGGAGGTGCGCAACACGATCAAAGTCGCTTTGAGTGAGTCCCTGTATGATCCAAGTTGCGAGCCTTGTTGTTGTTGTCGATGTCCCGCAGGTTCGTAGCCGTAACTTGATCATTTGGTGGCACTTCAAAAGGTTTGTATACATTCTCCCATATTGCGAAGCCTTGCGCCTGGATAAAAGCTTCCATGCGTGCCTTCCAAACCTGAAAATCAATACCACTAAACACACAAGGTTTTGCGGAGTATTTATCTATGATGATTAGTTAAAACACGTGCAAATCACAAGCATTAGAGCCCGTGGCTCTGATACCAATTTTAGGATTTAAGAGCACGTGAAAATCTACCAGAGGGGGGGGGGTGAATGGTAGATTTAAAAAAATCTTACGCAGCGGAAACAATTAAATCCCAAACCCTTCGGTAGAAAAACGATTTGTTAAAGAAATCGTGTGTGAGACTAATCTAAACGTGTTTCACCGAGACAAAAATGATATTTATCAGAGAGAATCAAGTCACGAATAAAACACAAGAAGAATTACTCAAATCCGTCGAGAGAAACTGAAGTTATGATCGAAAGATCGAACAAAGGTCAATCTGTCCTACCCGAGAAAAACAGTTCTGGAACGCTGCAAAGAAACTCGTGTAGATCAGAAACCATAAATCCAATTACCGTGAAATTTTGACAGATGATAGATAATCAAGTTTTTAAGACAACCCAAAAAGAATCACGTCAATTGTATTTGTAAAACTCGAGTTATGATAAAACCACCAATGAAAGGTAGTGCTGTCCAGAAACTCGACGAGTAAAACTTGTCTGGAACAAGTCAGACGAACAAGGCACAAAAGTTCCTTCAAACTATGAACTTTATTCAATAGAACAAAAGAGGAACAGCCCTAAAGTCGTGCACCACGAGATCTGGCCTTCCCTTGCTTATATAACCAGCACTTAGGCCAACCCAATCTCAACTAGGACTCTAATCATACTCAAATCAGGAATCGAAACTTTCCATAACTGCTTAGGAATCTTCTATACGCAGATAGAAGCAATCTTAAGACTTCCAAACACCTTAGGAACGTATTCCACATTCCTAAAACAACTCAAATTCGTGACCCGCACGAAATCCTATCATAACCAAATCGATAATTTCCATACTGAGTCATAACTAACTCCACCGCAGCCAAAGTCATCAACCGATACGATCCGATCCTTCAAACCAGATCTTCCCATCCATAAACCATCTTCGGAACCATGTTGCCACATCATGCACCACATGCATATGTGCAAACACCTTCCTTCGATGTCCAATAACCTTCATATGCACTGCCCTTGATTCAATCATCCTGCGCGAACTCCTGACCCGCTCAACCACAATTCCTCCTAAATTCGGTTGTTGGAACCTCATCTCCTCCCAGAGACTAGTCCAAAGGATCCTAACACCAGCCATGACTTGAACTCAAGCAACACCTGCACATGAACAAACAACCAATCCGTATGAGCCCAAGTCCGTGACTTGACTCAAGTCAGTTCCAAACACAACACCTTACATGAGCACCTCACATAAGCGTGTTGGAAAGCATAGCAAAACGATATCAGCCATATCAACCAAAACGCACCAAAAACTTAGCAAATGAATACTAAGCAATCTTTCTAAGAATATAAAGCAAGTTCAAAACATTGCAAGATAAAAGCAGGAACATTGCGATCAAGCTCCGAACCTAGCGAAAGCTAATCGGAGCTTGAGCTAGAGCTCACCAAAGCTAGTACAACCTAGTGCCAGAGCTTACCAAAGCTAGTACAACCTAGCGCCGGAGCTTACCATAGCTAATCGGAACTAGTCATCTCAAAAGTTGGAGCTAGAAAAACATGTCGGAGCTAAGCAACATAAGTTGGACCTAGCAAAACATATCCGAGATTAACAAAGACATATCGGAGCTATCAAAGACATGCCGGAGCTAAAGACAAAGCTCAACGGAGCTACGCAAAAACATGTCGGATCGAGACAAAGAAAGTCGGACCTATTGTCGGACCTTGCAGAAGCTCAGAGCTAGAGTCGGACCTTGCTAAAAAGATTTTATGGCAGCATTCAAAACTTTTATTGTCAGAGCCAATGTATTCAACACACATAGGTCTCACAGCGACCAACAACATGGCAGAGTACAAGGCCCACATCTTCGGACTCATAGCTACACAGAGTCTCTGTGTCTAGCAGATGCTGGTTAAGGGAGACTCCCAGCTGATCATCAAGAAGGGTTGGGGAGAGTGCTACTGCAACTACCCACAGCTCGCGGCGTACCTACTACAAGTCAAGAAGTTGGAAGCTAGCTTCGAGGCCTTGGACCTCTGCCATGTACCACGTGCCGACAACTCCATCGCTGACGCCTTGTTAACCATGGCGTCCATGGGAGCCTCGATCCCTAGAGGGTTCTTCGGCAGGAGGTTGGTGCGGCCAACTGCAAGGCCTGCGGGGCCTAACGAAGAAGGCAAGCCTAGCACCACAGAGCTGGCGACCACGGCGGCCCTGCAACCATGGGCCCCTCGAGGATCTTGTGCGTGTAGTCCGCACCAAAACCGGACTAGTATGCATTTCCTAGAATTCTCGAGTGCGGTTTTCTCTAAACTCATTTTAAACTTGTCTCTTTTCATGCAGACTATTCTGGTTTTTGCCTCTGTACAGTTTCAGACTTGTCCGGCCCATAGCGGACTAGTCCGATCATTCCAATACCTTGGAATTTCGCCAAGTCCCTAGACTTGTCCGGACTTGTCCGACATCTAGCGGACTTGTCAGTTTTCCCTCTCACTAAAATAGGACTTGTCCGGTTTTGACCAGACTTGTTTGTTTTTCCTCTGACTAAGTTTGTACTTGTCCTATTTAGTCTGGACTTGTCCAATTTCTCTCTCACTAACTTTGGACTAGTCCGACACCTTTCAGACTTGTCCGGTTATTGCGATTTCGAATTGATCTTTTTGTTTCACGACTTGTTTTTGGGTTTTACCTTAAGTGGGCCTAAGTACGTTGTGTCTAACTCTTCTTGGAGCTCATGTGGGACCCCACATCGGCCCCTGTTGACGGCTCCTAAGATATACTAACAAATCATCCCTAGCAAAGGTGCCAGAAATGCTTGTTGATATTACTTACGCACCATTAACTAAACATATCCAACTGACATGTCAGAAATGCTTGTTAATGGTTCTATTGGGTCACAAAGTGAATTCCGCAAGCACACGGAGGTATCATTGTAGCATTTCCCCTTAAGAGTATTCCCAAGGGTGTCATTTATTTGATCCCAAAGGAAGGCGGGGTAGAGATATAACAATCATCAAGTGGAAAGGGTAGAAAGGTCTAAGTAAGAATCTAGTAAGGATGGATAAAATAATAGTGGAGGTAGTGTGACACACACAAAAGCTTTCAAGTCTAAGGGGGATAAGAGGATCCTAGAGGTTAGTTAAGGTTGAGAGTTATGGAGGTGCTCCTATGCTCTATTGTACATATACATAGTCCAAACTAATTATTCATAAGCTAGATCAATGGTGAACTTATGCTATGTTGTTCAACACATCGGTCACGGGATTACCGCTAGCAATACTAGGGCGACTCCCGCCAAGATCCTGTGGCGTAGCCGAACGTGGAGGATTACAAAGGACAGATAGGACTGTCACCACCTACTGCCTACCTCTTCAATCCATGGGTCTACGAGACATCCAATGCTACTTAGCTATCCTAGCACCATGCTAACATATTAAGTAATTACCTTAAGAGTGTAAAAGCCCGCCTTTCGGAAGAACAAAAAACGAAAAAAAATGCAAACTCAAAAATTTTGAAAATGGACTTGAAAATCCAAACTCACATGAACCATATGAGTTAACCAATGTTCACTAATAATAGGGACTTGTTAAAATTTTACATACAAAACATGTTTGCTAATGTATTTTGGAACTTAAGGGTTAAGATCCTTAATTTCCAAGTATTCGCATTTTTAGTGAAAAATTAAAGGGGAAAATAAAAAAATAGAGAGAAAGAAAAAGGAATTATTCCAACCCTAGAATGGGACATTAACAAAAATTCAAATCTACATCTGTAAATTTTTCCATGACCTTCTAATATTCCAAATAGACTCTTGGTAAAGTTTCAAAATTTTTGAAGCACGTTTTTTTATTTATTGGACATGTACTGAGAGTTTAATCAGAGTCGACTTCAAATTTAAACATTGTACTTAATCTTTTCCAATTCAACTCCAAATTTTTCCTGAGGTCCCTTATGGTTCAAAAAGGGTAACTTCAAAGTTTCAGGATTTTTGAACCTAATCTACTATTTATTTGCTTGAGCCAAGTATCACCACTTGAATTCAAATTCAAACCTGAGATCAAAATTCAACTTGCCCAGTTCTGAAATCTGATTGCACCATAAAATTCTTCACATTTTATTTAGTCATTGAGCCAAAGTTGAATATTTCTATAGCATGTTTGCTAGCCCTAATTGAAATTGGAAAGGGGAATGAGGGAGGTGGGTCCCACAAGTGGTCCCCACAGGTCAGGTTGGCACCTACTCCCTCTCTCCTCCCCTGCCTCCACGCAGGCGCGCTGCATGTGCCACGGCGATGGAGACATCGGTCCTTATCTAGCCGCCTGACTCCACCGCCCCACGGAACCTCGCCTCTACTCCGCTTTGCCGCTACGTGCTGACCACCCCCGGCTGCAGCCCTCTTGGCCGCCACAGCGTCGCCCCACGTCAGCCGTCCGTCTGCTCGCCGGAGCCGCACCTCCACCCTTCTGCTTCTCCAGCGCCACGCCTGCCACTGCTGCTGGCCGGCTCGCGCCGCTACCGCCGTGCCCCCACCTGCTCCACCTCCACCGATGCGCCGCCACGCGCCTCCGCTTCCGACGCCCGATGGTGCTACACCACTGCTCGTTCTGCAGGCGCCGTCCACGAGCGCTCCGACCGCGCGCGAGTGCGCCGCCCGACACGAGTGCTCGGCAGCCACGGCTGCCTCTCCAGCTTCCTCTGCCGCTCATGCTCACCTGACCGCCGATCCTGCCGGTTGCGCCTCCTCTCACCCCTGCTCGTGCGTCGTTCTCGGCCATCACAACACCGGTAGTCTTTACCGCCACGGTCGAACTCGTCGCTGGCCTAGTCCTGCCGCTGCTGCCATGCACGCGTCCTGAGTGCTGCATGCCACGCCACGCCGACCGTGCGCGCCATGGATGCGCGTTGTCCGTGCCTCGCCTCCGCCTCTGCTCCGCCCGTGTACCATGTGTTGCTGCTCGCCAGCCGCGCCCCATAGCGGCACTGCCGTCCAACTCTCTGTCCGTCCACCACTGCGCAAGTGACGGCCGTCCGCCCTTGCTGTTGTCCTGACCCAGCACCTCGTGCAGACACCCGCCCGCCGTGTCCCTTCTAGCTGCGTCTTTCCGGGCCGACCACGAGCACCATGAATCCATGTCCGCGTTTCGCGCCGTGGCTATGTCCTGGAAGCAAGGCGAGTAATGGGTGTGATGGACGAAATGCAGGAACACGTCGTTGACACACCAACATCGACAGTTGATCCAAGGTCTGTTGTGGGGGGGAAATCAACCAAGATATGTGCAAAGATGCTTTTTGAAGGGTGATGAAGCGACGGAATCAAGTACACACCCAAGATGTTCGGCGAAATGCCTACAAGGTGAGCCTTTCCCTAAAATTCCTTGTTTGACATCACCGAAGTCCGTTCGTCGTGATTGCTAATGGTACGCCCAGTTTCCGCATTGATATCATTCCTATAGGAGTCCCCAAGTTGACCTTCTTTGCCTTTTGAATCGTGTTAACTTGTCCGTACGTGCTTGTGATGCTCCACCATTAGCCGCGTCGACGTCGTTTACCACATGACATCGTCGTGACGCTCCGAGCCGTTATCGTGCCCTGGCATCGAAATGAAGGATGCCTGTGATGAGTGTGGTGCTCAAACACCAGCACGACTCGTCGGACAATGGTTGTCAAGCCAAATTAGGTTTATTCGTTGCAAGAGTAATCGAGTCTAAGTGTAGCCAAGGTGCTCGATAAAAGACCTTCTAGGTCAACCACAGGTATTGGGGATCACCGATCACCTATGGTTGAGTAATGCAAGAACGTTGCGACCAACAAGGAGAACTAGACCAAAGGGAACCTTGGATAAGAGTTCCTTGGTTGTGTTGAGGATGTTCCCTAACCGATCATAGGATTGGTTAACTTGGTGTACCACTTCATCGACGGCAGGTTCGTCGAGTCGCTTATCAACAACCAAGTCGACATCACTATCCTTAAGACTCACAAGGTGGTGTTCGGGGTTCCGCTCACCCCATTGACGAGTCCGGGTTGATGTGGACGTCGCTAAGACGATCTTCTCGAGATGGCAAAGCATGCCTTCACGGCAAGGTCTCGCATCATGTTTAAGTCCCGAGAGCTTACCGAGCTCACCTGGACCAGCTTCCGAGAGACACTACATTAGAGTCGTCGTGTAAGCACCTGCACGATGCTTGCGACGTTAGTCGTAGCAACTGGTTTTACCTAAAAGTGGTTTGAACGTTGTCTTGGTACTCATGCTAGGTTAACAGTGCTTGTAATTACTTCTCAAGTCCAAGCCATGTTGATCTCAATTCAGTCCCAAGTGTCGCTAGGTTCTATCATGGTTCATCCTTAGTCAGGACCCTACGACAGCACTGCTCCCTTAACTAGATTTACTCCTTTATGAGTTAAGTCAAGTTCATTGGTCGACTGCTAAATCGTGACCTTCGTCTTGTACACTCTACTCATACTCAAGCTTTCGATGTCCCACCTTGATTTTTGAGTCGTCCTTACACTTCTCCGCCCAACACTTCTTCACCATTCAGAATTGTCAATCTCGCGTGGCATAACTTGAAGTGTGGTATGCTAAGTTGCAATGTAGCTTTATGTTGTACCTTTCAGTTCATACAGACACTACTATGTCCACCTTGACTCATCCTCTGGTTACCCACACAACAGAGGCATATCTGTCCTTCCTAGTCAAACTCCTCGTTCTTAAAGTTTACACAACCCCGTGGAGTCTATTGTTAAATTACTTAATTACTTAATTACTTATATGCATATCATGTCGATAGGAACGTGCTGATAGGAGATCGACAAGAAACTTCGCTTGGAGAAGGCCAAGGTGTTTCCACTTGAAGTTCCGTGGCAGACTCTTTGGAGGAAAGCACAAGACATAACGACTGACATTGACTTAGCGCAAACTAAGGCAAGCCCCGGTTTGCATTTAAGTGCCTTTTAAAGTTTTGCTTTTATACACACTGTATTGAATATACTTAATATGTGCATTAGGTCTATGTTGATTGAATACCCCACATGCATGACAAAATAATCCTTGAAGTGAATGGGTAGTATAAGACCTCCTCGATTTATATTGCTATGCTTAATGTTTAGTTGGAAGATCGGTAGAAGTTGAGTATGTCGAATACTACTCGCGAGATTGGTCACATTTTACAAACCACAAGTCAAGTAGTTGAATTCTACTTGCGAGAGAAGTCGAGTGAGGGAAACCTACTCGCGAGTTGTTACCATAACGTCAACTCTTTAATATGAGACATGGACGGGGATTTGTGTAGGTTGGTTTGCCCACAGCGTGCCTAGGTCGGTAGTGACGAGGTATGTGTTGGGAGATGGATTGGTAGCCCCGTGTGTGTCGGTTAAGGACCGTCCGTATGCGGCCCCTTTGAACAAGCTTGACTTGTACCGGCGACATACTGGACATATGGAATCTAGTAAACTGACTTAACTCAATAACTGGGATGTCGAGGCCCATTAACTCACCATCGATAGGGGTGGGTTGAGGACAGTAAGGTGTAAATCGGTCTGCGGACATATGAGGTGTTTCTTGCAGAGACCTTCTGTTCGCGGAGGTGAGACGGGCTCAGCGTTCGAGTTTCTTGTGAAAGGTGGCCATATACGACTAGTACTGAAGTGTTACGTAGGTACTGGTGTACTCGCTGACACTCACAGACGTATGTGTCGTGTTGTCCGGGTGTGTCCTGATTGCAATCACCGTCCCTCGCGGTAATAGAGTACAACTTGTTCACTGAGCCGTGACGTAGAAAATACAAAAGAAGTCAGAAAAATATGATATATTGAATTATATTTGCTTTGCAACCTTGTATGGCTTATAGATAGTACAATTAAAAGTTTACAGTTTCCCCATACTTTACCTGTAATAGCATTATGTGCTTTGGGCATGTCATATCATCGGCAAAGCGTTTCTTCTTTGATTGTGGAGTCTATGATGTGTCGTTGCCTAAAGAATGTCATTTGCTACTTAAAACATGATTATAAAGATCCACTGGTAGGCGAGTCGTTTATGCTTTACCTTACCTATGCTTAGTATTCACCTTGCATATGTCTAGTGAGACGGGTTAGTCTTGCTGAGCCTTATGCTCACGTTTGCGCTTTAACAATTTTTGCAGGTATTAGGTTTATTTCTGCCGTTCAGGTTGTACATGAGATCTGGAGGTATCGAGATAAATCTCATATAAACCACGCCGCTACTGAATGTTCTTCTTGTTGCTAGTGAGAATCGTCCTAGGGCATGGACGTCTTCTCCCCTGCTTAGTTAGGTGAGATTATGAGTATGTATTTTCCGCTGCGTGTGTACTTCTGTTGTACACTCTTTTGTAAACTCTGCTTATTATGAAATGAAAACTTTATATGTTTTGGTATACTTTTTGTGTGTCCTGTTAGGTGTCGCATCGCACAGCACCACCCAATGAGATCATTGGATGTGTGGACCCCGGTCCCCACATACATGGTATTAGAGCTTTATTGGGAATAGCACGCTCGAAAAGAGCCTATTTTCGAAAACTCTGAAGTAGTCGAGTGAGGTTTAGCTATATGCCCATTAAGGACTATTACTAGTATAAGTTATAAAGCTGGTGAACTAACTTGTTATATTATTTCTGTAACGACGATCTGTCTTCAAGGTAAGAGGTAAGGTACGCCGCCGAGAGCGGATCAATCTCGGTAAACTCTGCATACGAGATATGGTATGTGAAATTTCCGTTGCTTAGGACGGAAAGTCAATATGAGTCTCTGGAACTTTCCATGTTTTTGAGAACATATGACATACAGTACCCCAGCGTGACACAAAATTAGTGGGAGCCCCAGTCGGGTGGTGTATAACCCGATAGTATGCATCTCTAGAACTATTCATGTTCTATGGGAGCATGTGAAACACTTATGCCCGAGCGTGTATAAGCCGGTTCGTGCGGGAGTCTTTGATGTACAGACGTATTTACAACCATGTACCTCGAGACATGACCTCACTCGAGGACGACTCACACTAGAGTTGTATGCATTTACTTTTGATTATATCTTATTGTGACTGCCTGTCATGTTTCTCCGTGCCGCCCTTGAGGTGTGAAGGTGTGAAAGGGGATTGTATGTCTTCTGCAGGTACACTAACTCCGGTAGCGACCCGTGTAGCAAACGTTTGCGAGTGATCGATATTAGAACCACCTATAGACGTACCCGGATATACCGGGTTAGACTTTTCTTTTGGTGAGGCACGTAGTACCGTCAGTATCACAATTGATACTTTGACCATCCCCCACGAAAGAATGGCTTCATTATTATCTTATAAGATCCAACTCCCAGATGCTGGTAAGATTTGGATCAAAGTTTCGACATGGAACGTACAATGTGAAGAAGGATGAAGATTAAGGCTTTTGTGTACTATTGACGGAATCTAGCTCAATTATGTCAAGATGTGCTTCTAGTTAAACTTCATAGGACATCGTAGTATGCTATACGGATGGGGGAGATCTTCAGGTCCTCGACGACTTCTGTATGGACGAGTTGGACAGAACAACACGGAGAAACTCGTCCAAATCATTAGAAACCAGCATTTCTTCACCTCTTTGATATAATGAACTAGCCTCGACATTTCAACCATAACTCTTTGTAGAATCGTCGAATACCTTTGTGTAATACATTTCCGGAAACCTTGCGACTTGTACAACAAGTTTGTAGTGGGACTTGCTGTCAAATTGTGAGGTTATCCATCTGAAAATCAGTGGACAAATCAGCTTTAAACAACCATGATCTATCAAACTAAATTCTGAAACCTGAACCGATTGTTCCACTTCAAAAATCCGTATCTCTTCAACCTGGAGGGATTTGGAGGAAAGTGAATACTTTTTGGAAAGCTTTTGAAGTCTTCTATAAGTTTTCTATTGACCTCCAATCCAAAAGACACTTTTATGGTGATGAAAATGCACTGTTATAACAGCAGTTGCTGTTCTGAAACTACACGGACCAGCATCTGAATTTTTGCCATATTTCCTTGTAGAAAGCTCTTCTATTCCATTATGATACATTTCTGGAAAGGGGAAGAGCTATTATAAAACTTTTTATTCAATGTTACCTCAAATTCAGTTTAGAACTAATTAGAAACTGGAGTTGAAGATAGTACATGTATATAGGTGCTATCTGAAACAGCCAGAAAAATTCTGAACTTTGAACAGCCATAACTCTTAAACTAAAAATGCAACCTAGGCATATCTATACATTTATAGAAATCTTCAAGAGTCCTCTATCTACTTACTATTCAACAAGAAGGCTAAAACTCGCAATAACCATGTGTAAATCGAAGTATCATTTAAGATGTCGAAACAGTCCAGAATATAGACCGCTATATATTCAGTTACTGTTCGGAGTGTAATTTCTAGAGACTCATCGATTGGCTTCGGATTTTACATTTCTGTAATCCTGAGAATGTATGCAACCAGTTTGCTATGTGTTATTTTTGCAAATGTTGATATTTGTATATCTGAAAATTGTGGACAAAATTAGCCTTAAACAAAGGAGGTGCTGTCCAAATTTTCAGAAAAACTGTCAACTTGCAAATTCCATATCTTCTCAACCAGAAGTGCTAGGAGGGCAAGTAAGTACTCCATAGAAAGTTTTGGAAGTACTTTACAAGTTATCTATTCAGTTCAAGACCAAAATCCTTTTTTAAGTGGGTGAAATTTGGATAATCGCAGAGACTGTCCAGGCACACCCAAACTGGACAGCAATCTATACACCTCTGAATGTGACCCATAACTAGCAGATTTTGCATCCAATGGTGTCGTGCGAGTAACCATTGTACAGGTTACTGAGTCAGCTACAATTTTTGTAATTGGCTCCAGACTGAATCTGCCGTCTACGTTTTCCAAATCGAGTTTGAATACAATGTGGTCAATCTGAACTGAATATAAAGGTCTGAATGCTGAAATTTCAGCAAATTTTAAAAATGCATATATCTTAAACCGAAACTGATACGAAGACAAGTAAGTACATTCTGGAAATATGGTTACATTGGCTACAACTTTGTACATAAGAATATTTCCATATTTCCATCAGGACAGCCTGAAAACTTTAGATCAAAACTGCTACTTTTTGAGCAGGTGCTGCTGAAAGTGCAGAAAATTCTGCTGAATTTAAACTAGCATAACTTGCAAACCAGAGATTATCTAGAGGCAAACTAATACTTTTTGGAAAGGTCTTGAAGTGTACTTTAACTTTTTTATTCAGCTAAAGATCTGATTTTGCCAATAACAAGATCAAAATTGAGTTTGCGTCCAGGTTGGTCGTTTGTCACCATGGTCATTTCTCACCATAGCCTGGCCAGTTTAAACCTTTTGGTTTTTGTTAGGCATTCAATTCTCGATTTCAACTCGAGGAGTGTTGTAACCAACCAAGAGTTAGGACTCGACTATTTATCAAGTTGAATGCAGTGTTAAACTCATTCAAAGCCGTTTTACCTTGGATATACATACTAGTGTTTGATTTATGTGACTTGCCACATCACATCTTGTGATGTTTAGCGCAGGTCGCAATTACTCGAGTTGCATCTCATCTTCCCATGAGGATTGTGTAAAGTACGCTTCGACATCCTGGTTTGAAACATTAAGGGGGAAGGTGAGCACTTCAGTAATAGTGGTGTTCAACCATCAACCTTGGTTATAACGAGTCGTATCAACAAGAAGACGATCAAGTAAGATTACATCTTCGAGAGGATCCAACATCCACCACCAGATTGAGTTACTCAAAGAAGAAGTGTGAGTTCAACTCCACTAAAGTGATCGCTAAGGATATCAGTTCCTCTTGCCAGACCAAAGCGAAGATTAAGTGAAGCATCACTAGAGACATATAGTTAGTTGTTTTTCTCCTGATGAGGATACAATCAAGTTGAGTAGTACATGAACAAGCTTTCGAAAGGTCGAGGTAACGTGGTATATTTCCCACATTCCTTGTCAATTTTCTGTTATGAATTCCTTAACTATGGTCGTGTCATGAAAGTAACGCTACTGCTTCAGTGTCTTTCACGACCACGGTATCCAAGCCTTGCAAATCATGAGTTAGTTCTTGAGTTGTGTGTGCGTGGTTCACTTAGTCTTGCTCAAACTATAAAAGATACTGCACCATACATATGCATCAGTTGCACCATACATATGCACAATTTGCACCATACCATGTGCATATTCATTGCACCATACAACATATGATGCATCACGAAGCATCATTACAAATGAAACACCATTGATAGAATGCATGGTAATACTAAATTTTAGAGCAAGGTTGTGTACCCCATTCAAGCTATTCTAAGGTGTCTAATGACTACAATCATTTCACCATCTTCGTTTGACTTCTTACATTGTTGACCTCCTTTCCATTGAGTGATACCTGGGCAACCGATCACTCAACCTCCCTTGCAACTAAACAGACACTTGAACTTTCGTCCTTGACTTGTTTAGGTTCAAGTGCTTTGATTGTTGCAATTATACTGTTATTTATCATGTGATCACCAGTTAGATGATCAACCTTGTAAAATCCATGAAATCTCTTTCCTCGTGAGGATACTGTTCGATTGTCAACCTCGTGAAACTCTTTGGGTCCATCTAAGATCTTGCGTTAGTACAGGGTAACCTTGATACTCCAAGAACCTTGTACTTACCATATGATTGAGTTCTTTGCTGTGTTGAAACATATGAGTATGCTGAATCCTTAAATCCTCGTGTACCACCGCAAAGGGTCTTCATCTTATATTTCTATTGTTTGAAGATGTTGATAAACCCAAAAACCTTGTAGTCGCCATATTTTTTAGTATTCCTACTGTTTGGCCCCCATAAGAGTGTTGAGTGCTTTGCTACTCTTATGATACAGCTTAGGGATCCTATGGTTGACTAAACATAAAACGAGGTTAATGAATGTTGTTTAACCTCGTAAAACACCTTAACTCAGGTCAAGGGGAAATACCACATTGAGTTATAAGGACCTACGTAAAAACCAATCAAACAACCAAGAGTCAATGCATAAATAGTTTCAAACTATCATGGTGACCTAGATAAGCAAAGAACAAGTCCTGATTCTTCCAGTCAAGGCTAGGACAAGACAAGATGCCATGTCAGTGTAAGAGTACAGCAATGAAGGTTCAGTAACAGACGTGAGAGTTTTACAATGTGATGTTGTCATGTCAAGCATCCTGTCAAGGTTATCAACCTAAAGACTCGAATCACTTGAAGCAGACTTTAGAATTTCTTAAGATGCCTGAAGATAATCACTATTTTGTAGAACCCAAGTCTTTAAGGGCATTGCCATTTTCCTTAGTCAATGACCCTCTTTTACGGATTGTCCCCTCATCGTTTCTGTTATTCTACTTGTTAGAATCTCGGGATGAGATTCCTTTAAGGGGAAATAAAAGCCCGATTTTCGGAAGAACAAAAACGCAAAAAAAAATGCGAACTTAAAAATTTTGAAAATGGACTTGGAATTCCAAACTCACATGAACCATATGAGTTAACCAATGTTCACTAAAAATAGGGACTTGTTAAAATTTTACATATAAAACATGTTTGCTAATATATTTTGGAACTTAAGGGGTAAGATCCTTAATTTCCATGTATTCGCATTTCCAATGAAAAATTAAAGGAGAAAATAAAACAAAATAGAGAGAAAGAAAAAGGAATTATTCGAACCCTAAAATGGGACATTCACAAAAATTCAAATCTACGGCTGTAAATTTTTCCATGACCTTCTAATATTCCAAATAGACTCTCGGTAAAGTTTCAAAATTATTGAAGCACGTTTTCCATTTATTGGACACGTACTGAGAGTTTAATCAGAGTAGACTTCAAATTTAAACTTTGTACTTAATCTTGTCCAATTCAACTCCAAATTTTTCCTGGGGTCCCTTATGGTTTAGAAAGGGTAACTTCAAAGTTTCAGGAATTTTGAACCTAATCTACTATTTATTTCCTTGAGTCAAATATCACCACTTGAATTCAAATTGAAACCTGAGTTCAAAATTCAACTTGCTCAGTTCTGAAATCTGATTGCACCATAAAATTCTTCACATTTTATTTAGTCATTGGGCCAAAGTTGAATATTTTTGAAGCATGTTTGCTAGCCCTAATTGAAATTGGAAAGGGGAATGAGGGAGGTGGGTCCCACAAGTGGTCCCCACAGGTCAGGTCGGCACCTACTCCCTCTCTCCTCCCCTGCCTCCACGCAGGCGCGCTGCATGTGCCACGGCGATGGAGACATCTGTCCTTATCTAGCCACCCGACTCCACCGCCCCACGACACCTCGCCTCTGCTCCGCTTCGCCGCTACGCGCTCGCCGCCCCCAGCTGCATCCCTCCTGGCCGCCGCGGCGTCGCCCCACGCCAGCCGTCCGTCCGCTCACCGGAGCCACACCTCCACCTTGCCGCTTCTCCAGTGTCGCGCCTGCCGCTCCTGCTGGCCGGCTCGCGCCGCTCCCGCCGTGCCCCCACCTGCTCCGCCTATTGTCTATGGAGACCGGGGTCCACACATCAGAGGATCTCATTGGGTTGTACCGTGCGATGCGACACCTAACAGCACACACAAAAAGGATACCAAAACATATAAAGTTTTCATTTCATAATAAGCGATGTTTACAAAAGAGTGTACAACAGAAGTACACACGCAGTGGAAAATATATACTCATAATCTCACCTGCCTAGTTAGGTGAGATTATGAGTATGTATTTTCCGCTGCGTGTGTACTTCTGTTGTACACTCTTTTGTAAACTCTGCTTATTATGAAATGAAAACTTTATATGTTTTGGTATCCTTTTTGTGTGTGCTTTTAGGTGTCGCATCGCACGGCACCACCCAATGAGATCCTCGGATGTGTGGACCCCGGTCCCCACAGACAATAGGCGGAGCAGGTGGGGGCACGGCGGCAGCGGCGCAAGCCGGCCAGCAGCAGCGGCAGGCGCAGCGCTGGAGAAGCAGCAGGGTGGAGGTGCAGCTCCGGGGAGCGGACGGACGGCTGGCGTGGGGCGACGCCGCGGCGGCCGGGAGGGATGCAGCTGGGGGCGGCGAGCGCGTAGTGGCAAAGTGGAGCAGAGGCGAGGTGCCGTGGGGCGGTGGAGTCGGGCGGCTAGATAAGGACCGATGTCTCCATCGCCATGGCACATGCAGCGCGCCTGCGTGGAGGCAGGGGAGGAGAGAGGGAGTAGGTGCCGACCTGACCTGTGGGGAACACTTGTGGGACCCACCTCCCTCATTCCTCTTTCCAATTTCAGTTAGGGCTAGCAAACATGCTTCAAAAATATTCAACGTTGGCCCAATGACTAAATAAAATGTGAAGAATTTTATGGTGCAATCAGATTTCAGAACTGAGCAAGTTGAATTTTGAACTCAGGTTTGAATTTGAATTCAAGTGGTGATACTTGACTCAAGGAAGTAAATAGTAGATTAGGTTCAAAAATCCTGAAACTTTGAAGTTACCCTTTTTGAACCATAAGGGAAACATTTGGAGTTGAATTGGACAAGATTAAGTACAGAGTTTAAATTTGAAGTCGACTCTGACTAAACTCTCAGTATGTGTCGAATAAATGGAAAATGTGGTTCAAAAATTTTGAAACTTTACCGAGAGTCTATTTGGAATATTAGAAGGTCATAGAAAAATTTACAGCGGCATATTTGAATTTTTGTGAATGTCCCATTTTAGGGTTGGAATAATTCCTTTTTCTTTCTCTCTATTTTGTTTTATTTTCTCCTTTAATTTTTCATTGAAAATGCTAATACTTGGAAATCAAGGATCTTACCCCTTAAGTTCCAAAATACATTAGCGAACATGTTTTATATGTAAAATTTTAACAAGTCCCTATTTTTAGTGAACATTGGTTAACTCATATGGTTCATGTGAGTTTGGATTTCCAAGTCCATTTTCAAAATTTTTAACTTCGCATTTTTTTTTTGCATTTTTGTTCTTCCGAACAGTGGGCTTTTACAATGAGCCTAGGCACAATCCATCCTAAGGCAATGAATTGAATCATCATTGAACCAATGTTGATACACAACATAATTATCCATACTAACCTAGTTATGTTATATTTAACTAGACTATAGTGGGGGTCTACAGGTTCTATGATAATGAGATATGTTCATTATGAAATAGTCATAGAAGCTATACCTTCTACATACATGGACTCCACAATCAAACAATAAACGCTTTTCCCAAGTATATGTATAAGTAGAGACTAAAGATACTATCTTTATTATGCATAAAGTCACAATTACATGAAAGAATACATGAGCCATACCTTTCCCAATGTAGGATTGGGATGAGAGAGACTCCTTACTCCTTTCCCAATTTGGACTTGGGACTAGAGACCCTCCACTCTACAACCTAACTCCTCTAAGACTATGGATGATAGTGTATACAATAGAGATGAAGCTCGTGTGGTGTGTGTTGAAGTGAGGGGTAGGGGGTCCTATTTATACTAGTGTTGAGGTCGGTTCCCACCACCAAATTAAAGCACGCGAATCAGTCACCATTGACTCCAGGGAGCCGGGAGGAGCCAACACGTTGAGGCTAACCGAGTTTGGTGCACAGACCAGGTCGGCCGACCCCTGGTTCAGCCGACCTGGTCTTTGCACCAATTCTCGTGTGCTTTCTCCAGGTGGCTGCCAAGTGGGTCTCATTGATATATATGGGTGATACACCGTTGGATCTCCTTGGATACTTCTGTTTGTGGGCCATTTGATCCATGGGATGCCACATGTCGTCGCCTGATTGGCTGGGATGATATTTTATAGGATTGGTCCCTCTACATTTCCTTATTTCCTGCATAAAATGCTGCATACACATATTTCTCCAAGTCCAAGTGGAATTGGGTTAGATAGAAAGGTGATGTGTGCAAGAAATGACAAATCCTTCACATAATTGAGTTAAATTGAAGGATGAAATTGGTATATAACAGCCGTCAATAGCCCCCACCCTCCCCAAACTTGAATCCATTGAAACCCTAGCCCTCCACCCTTATATAAACAACCCCACCCCTTGACTTCACATATTTGTTGCCTCAATTGAAACACACCCAAACCCTAGTTTGTAGAGAGCCACCATCAAGGAGGGAGAAGGAGATCCCGAACAAGAAGAAGAGGAGGAGGAAATGAAAGAGGATCAAGATCTCCATCATGTTTTCGCTCTACATCAACAAATCACATTCAAGTTCTTTATCAACCCTAGGTCGTCAAGATCCAAGTGTTGCCTCTAAAACCCTTGATTCATTGGAGTTCTAAACACCTGGTATACCTTCTACTTTCTATTTCTCAAGTGAATTCAACCCTGTTTCTCCAAATTCAAGTCGTTTTAGAAAACCCTAGTTCGTTGTTTCTGCGTAGGGCAGATTAGTCCGGTCCTACAGCGGACTAGTCCGATTTTGTTGACTGTTTTCTGCAGAGTTAATTCTAAATCGGTTCGAATATACTCCAAATCTGTTCAAACTCGTTAATAACCATTAGAACTAGTTAGTAAACATCATTAACTACTCATTAACTAGTTTCTCTATGCAATTGCATTAATCATGCATATCATGACATATTGAGTAATATATGTGCACTTATTGATTGTGATTCTTGTCTTGTATGTTATTTGCGCGGTTTAGATGGATTTGCTCTAGGGAGTGCCGCGGAGGACCTCCAGCACCAGGAATTTGAAGACTTTGACCAAAACAAAGCCCAAGAGCAAGGCAAGTGTCTTTGAACATATTGATCCTGCTTTTAAATGTTTTGTTATCAAAACTGCATGCTTGTGTCAATTTGATGGGAATTCCTATGATAGGAAGTTTACTAGCTTTGTTTAACAACCCTTGTCACCGAGAATACATGGTAGAGAGTCAGGAAGGGCTTTTTACCTTTGCTTCGCTAAATTAACTGGGAGGGGAAAACAACTATGCCATTTAATTATGCATTAATAAGATTATGGTTAATACGAATTGGATAATATGATATTGTAATGGGTCATCTAAGCAAGCCTGGTATGTGGATGGGTTGGCAGACATGGTGGTTGCTTCTTTAGATCTAACGACTGGTTCAAGCGAGAATATGCCACGACAATAGTGCCACCATGAGGCCAAGTATGGGTGCGACTTAGCTGATTAGTTAGGGTATAGCTTGTATTGCATAGATCATTTGGCGCACTGGGGAAGGGGAGTCGGATTGGGTTTGGATATGGTTGGTGGGACTCCTTGGGATCCGAATGGCACAAGGGGGGTCCCTTGGTTGAAGATGTGCTCAGTTGGAGACATCGCCACCAGTGAAATCTCAGTGGGTCCGTACATGCTAGTAGTCCCTTTGTAAAGGCAATTTTGTGATCTCTTGGCCATACACCTATGGTAGTATTTTGTCATAATGGAGGTTTCCTTTAGTTGTCGACGGGTGATGAAATCACAAACACGTGGGTAAAGTGGTACAAACTCTGCAGAGTATTAAAACTATCATGATAGCCATGCTCCCGGTTAAGAGCACCTGGATGACCTAAAGGATTAGAGGGAAACTGGGATTTGGGATGGTTATGATTTGGTATTGGTTATGGGATGGTATTATGGTTTATGACGGTGAATATGGTTAATGTTAATGATGAAATCTGGTATAATGGTTATGGATGATGGTGAAGAATTATGTACTGGTATTATGGTAACTGCATGGTTTATGATGGATTTTCTTCACATATGTATAATATATTGCTTTTCAAATGTTTTAATGTACTTTTCAACACTTACCTTTATTATTGTCGTCATTTGTATCAGCTACATGTCATACTTTCCACACATGCTGAGTACGTCATGTACTCACCCTTGCAATTCCCCCACCAATAGTTGCAGGTCAAATCTAGGAGTATAACGATGATAATACAGAGTTCTAGGCCGTGTCTGCTGTCAGCTTTGCCTGTGATGTTGATTGGAGCTGCGCCATATACCTTTTGCTCAGTTGCTTAGTTGCTTAATTAGTTTATTTCCGCAGCTTTAGTTGAAACTTGTCATTAATATTCATTAGAGCTTGTAACCGAGGATATTATGAATTGTATAATAAAAGTGGTTAATTAATCTTGTTCTGTTGTAATTTTCTGTATATCCTTTTGTGAATGCACTCGTGTATGTGTGTTGAATGTCCTGGGCACACATATGCGTTTACTTGGTTCTTTTTCGGAATCGGGTGTCAGAAATTGCTATCAGAGCCACAGGTTGACCATAGGACGCAACCTAGATAGAATGGACACTTTAGAGCACATAGGAACACTGAGGAGTCGACGTGTTTTTGTTTGGTGTGCTGTTTGCTATGTATTGCTGCTTGTGTTCTTAGTAGAGGATTTTTGGATGCTTTAGCTTTGCCATGGCTACGTAGGCTAGTATAGGTAGTTGTTTAGTTCCATATCCCTTGATGCATATATTTGGGGACATTTTCTAAATTCTTCTCTCTTACTTTTCTTTAGATGGTGAGAACTCGCAACCAGAGGGATGTCAATGATGAGGAGGAGAATAATGGAGCACCTCAGAACAACGATGGACAAAGACCTGCGTAGGGAGCCATCAATATTGAGCAGCTATTGGCTATGCAAAACCAGCTCATGCAGACCATGATACGGACTATGGGATAGTTGCAGGCTGGTAACAACAACAACCAGCCTCACATGTCTCCACCGCCACCCCGCCGCCTCATAACTGATTGGGAGAGTTCATGAGGATCAGGCCACCGACCTTTGCTTAAGCCGCCGATCCTATGGATGTTGATGATTGGCTCAAGTCCGTAGAGAAGAAGCTAGCCATTCATCAATGCAGCGACCAGGAGAAGGTGTTATTTGCATCTCATCAACTTGTTGGAGCAGCTGCAAATTGGTGGGACTCTTTGTGCAACGCCCATGAGACACATGAGAGGATTACTTGGGCTGAATTCAAGGAGAGCTTATGTTCTCATTATGTGTTGGAAGGTGTTATGATCTTGAAGAGGCAAGAGTTTGAAAACTTGAAGCAAGGAAGATCGAGTGTGGGTGAATATCTCAATAAATTCACTCAACTCTCAAGATATGCACCTGAGGATGTGAGCCGGGACAGCCAGAAACAATACTTGTTCATGAGGCGCTTGAACAATGAGATCCAGCTACAATTTCTGAATTGTGATTATGCTAACTTCCAGAAGCTTGTCGACGAAGCAATTGTGGTGGAGAACAAAGTCCGTGAGATGGAGCAAGACACCAAGAAGAAGGCGCCACATCAGGGAAAACAACAAGGAAGTAATGTCACCCTCGCTTTGCACCACCCAATGCGCCTTATTGCAGCTCTTCTGCTCCTGTATAGCGCCCTGGTTATGCACCGCGCCCAGCTCAGTTTGCGCAGCAATGCCCTGTTATGCAAGCACCTAGACCTCTAATGCATTTTGCACCCCGTGCCAACTTTTCTGGTGCAAATGTTCAGAATCAAGTTCGTCCCAATAATTCTAGTGCATCTAGGAAGTGTTATACATGTGGAGAAGCAGGACACTTTGCAAATCAATGTCCCAAGTCAGGCCTTGGTCAAGGAAGCAATGCTCCAAGACAGAACCCAAGACCAAATGGAGGACAATCGCAAGGGAACCATGGACAGCAGAACTTTGCTCATGACAACGTGAACCATTTCTCTATGGAGGAAGCTCATCAAGCGAATGACGTGGTGATTGGTATGTTTCTCGTAAACTCCAACCCAGTGACTATGTTATTTAATTTTGGAGCATCGCATACATTCATTGCATCGAAGTATGTTGCCAAGTATAGTTTGCCTATCTCTCATATGAAGTATACTCTATTGGCTAAATCTCCTGGAGGAGAGATGAGGACAAATATAGCATGTCGAAAAGTAAGCCTTAGAATAAGGGGGGTAGACTTCGTTGCCAACCTCAAGATTTTGGATTCTCAAGGATTGGACATTATACTTGGTATGGACTGGTTGAGAAAGCACAATGGAGTCATTTAATGTGCCACAAAGACGGTGAAGTTGACCAATGAGGAAGGGATCACCATAGAATTCGAAGCGTCTCAACATGCACCAGAGCAATTGGAGCTGAATCACATGGATGGTGCCACAATTGAGGAGATTCCAGTGGTACATGAATTTTTGGATGCGTTTCCAGATGAGTTGCTAGGTATGCCACCTGATCACGACATTGAGTTTGTTATTGAATTAATATCTAGAACCACACCTATTGCTAAGAGGCCATATAGGATGCCTCCTAAGGAATTAACGGAGCTCAAGAAGCAAATTCAAGAGCAGCTAGAGAAGGGTTTTATTCGCCCAAGCTCTTCGCCTTGGGGAGCGCCTGTACTTTTCATGGACAAGAAGGATGTATCACAAAGGATGTGTGTGGATTACCAAGCTCTCAATGAGGTGATGATCAAGAACAAGTATACATTGCCCCGCATCAAGGATTTGTTTGACCAAATGAAGGGCGCCTGTGTTTTCTCCAAGATTGATTTGAGGCCAGGTTACATTCAAATGAAGATTAGACCATCAGACATACCCAAGACAGCTTTTCGGACACGATATGGATCTTATGAGTATACAGTTATGTCTTTCGGATTGACAAACGCACAATCCTATTTTATGTAAGTCATGGATAAGGTCTTCATGGAGTACATGGATAAGTTCATTGTGGTGTTCATTGATGTTATTATGATCTACTCGAAGGATGAGAAGGAACATGAGGAACACTTGAGACTCACGTTGCAGAAATTGAGGGAGCACCAATTGTATGCCAAGTTCAACAAGTGCCAATTTTGGTTAAGGGAAGTGTCGTTTTTGGGTCATATCATCTCGGGAGGAGTATCGGTTGACCCAGGAAAGGTGAGAGATGTGCTAAAATGGGAGCCATCGCAAAACACAAAGAAAATAAGGAGTTTTCTTGGGATGGCTGGATATTACCGACGGTACATTAAAGATTTCTCCAAGATTGCCAAGACCATGATGGAGTCGCTAATGAAGGGGAAAGCATTACAATGGACTCAAGCTTGTCAAGACAGTCTTGAGGAGCTAAAGAAGAGGTTAACTACACACCAGTTTTGGTATTGCAGGATTTGAGCAAGAGTTTTGATATTTATTGTGATGCATCAAGACAAGGACTTGGATGTGTTCTCATGCAAGAAGGCCAAGTGGTAGCCTATGCATCGAGGCAACTGAAGAAACATGAGCAGAATTATCCTATGCATGATTTGGAGCTTGCAGCCATGGTACATCCATTGAAGATATGGAGACATTACATTCATGGTCATAGGTGTGAGATTTATATGGATCATAAGAGTCTCAAGTTCATTTTCACACAAACAGATCTGAATTTGAGGCAACAAATATGGTTGGAGCTCATCAAGGATTATGTTGTGGGAATCAACTATCATCCAGGAAGAGCTAATGTAGTGGCCGATGCCTTGAGTCGGAAAGGAGTAAGTCACCAGCTCATAGTTTGAGAACTGCCATCCGAGCTATGTAAGGAGTTTGAGCGGTTGAATCTCAGATTTGTGAATGAGATGGGTATAATGGTATTAAACCCGAACATGGAGCAAGAAATTCAGGAAGGTCAAACAAAGGATGATAAGATTCAGAAAATCAAGGACCCAAGAGGGGAGAGAATTCAGGTTTGATGAGGATGAACATGGTACGTTATGGATTGGAAAAAGAATTGTTGTGCCCAATTTAAAGCATATTCGGAAGACAATATTAAAGGAGGCACATGCCTCGCCATACCCAATTCATCCAGGTTGTACAAAGATGTACAAGGATTTGAAGACATGTTATTGGTGGGCTAGCATGAAAAAGGACATAGCTGAATATGTAGCCTTGTGTGATGCGTGCCAATGAGTGAAAGCAGAACACCAAAGGCCAGCCGGATTATTGCGGCCATTGAAGATTCGAGAATGGATGTGGGAAGAAATCGGGATGAACTTTATAGTTGGATTACCACGTACCCTGTCTTGTTACGATTCAATATGGGTAATTGTGGATCGATTGACCAAGTCAGCTCACATTATTCTTGTCAAGACCACATATACCGCCGCAAAGTTGGCCGAGTTGTATATGGAGCATATTGTGTGCTGACATGGAGTACCGAAGAAAATAGTCTCAAATATAGGTTCTCAATTTACATCTAGGTTCTTAGAGAAACTACATGAAGCGTTGGGAACAAGGTCGAATTTTAGCTCAGCATATCACACTCAAATAGATTTACAAACTGAGAGGACCAATAAGCTTTCAGAGGATATGTTAAGAGCTTGTGCTTTGAGGCAAGGAAGGAGTTGGGACAAGAGCTTGCCATATGCAGAATTCTCATATAACAATAGTACCAAGCAAGCTTGAAAATGTCACCCTATGAAGCACTATATGGGAGGAAGTGTAGGACACTTTGTTCTGGAATGAGGTAGGAGAAAATCAGGTGTTTGGACCTGATATGTTGCAAGAAGCTGAGAAAGAAATCTAGATAATTTGTGGAAACTTGTGGGAGGCTCAATCAAGGAAAATAGGCTATGCGAACAATAGGAGAAGGGAACTAGCCTTTGAAATAGGATATTTTGTTTACCTCAAGGTGTCACCAATTTAACATAAGAGGCAAGCTAGCACCTCGATATATTGGACCATTCAAGATTTTGGACAAAAGAGAAGAGATAGCATATATGTTGGAGATGCCAGGTCATCTTTCCAATTTCCATGATGTGTTTCATGTTTCACAGCTCAAGAAGTGCTTGAAAGTGCCGGAAGAACAAGTGCCAATGGATGAATTGGAATTAGAGGCAGATTTGACTTATGCTGAGCAACCGGTCAAAATCTTCGAAACCAAGGAGAGGGTCACAAGAAACAAGGTTATTTGATGCTGTAAAGTTCAATGGAAGCATCAAACAGAATCAGAGGAAACTTGGGTGCTGGAAGATGATCTCAAGATGGATTTTCCCTATCTCTTCTCTTCTGCATCGAATCTTGGGGGTGAGATTCATTTTAATGGGAGTAGATTTGTAACACCCTTATTTTCATGCAACATGCATTGCATACATCATTAACCATGTCTAACATTAATCCACATAAAAGGGACAAGTTTAAAATGAGTTTAGAGCAAAACTGCACTCAAAAATTCTAGGAAGTGCGGACTAGTCTGGTTTTGGTGCGGACTAGTACGATTTCTCTCTGACCTCCATCGGACATGTCCGTTTTCGTGCGGACTATTCCGGTTTTTGCCTCTGTACAATTTCGGACTTGTCCGGCCCATAGCGGACTAGTCCGGTCATCCCAATTCCTTGGAATTTTGCCATGACCCTAGACTTGTTCGGACTTTTCCGACATCTAGCGGACTTGTCCGTTTTCCCTCTGACTAAAATTGGACTTGTTCGGTTTTGGCCAAACTTGTCTATTTTTCCTCTAAGTACAGACTTGTCCGATTTAGTCCGGACTTGTCCGATTTCTCTCTAACTAACTTCGGACTAGTTCGGCCCCTTTCGGACTTGTCCGATTATCGCAAGTCAGAATTGATCTTTTGTTTCAGGACGTGTTTTTGGGTTTTACCTCAAGTGGGCTAAAGACGTCATGTCTAACTCCTCTTGGAGCCCATGTGGGACCCCAAGCCGGCCTCAACCCTCCCCAAACTTGAATACATTGAAACCCTAGCCCTCCACCCTTATATAAACAACCCCACCTCTTGACTTCACATCCTTTTTGCCTCAATTGAAACAAACCAAAACCCTTGTTCGTGGAGTGTCGTCATCAAAGAGGGAGAAGGAGATCCGAACCAGAAGAAGAAGAGGAGGAAACAAAAGAGGATCAAGAACTCTATCAAGTTTTCGCTCTACATCAACAAATCACCTTCAAGTTCTTCATCAACCCTAGGTCGTCAAGATCCAAGTGTTGCCTCCAAAACTCTTGATTCATTAGAGTTCTAAACACCTGGTACACCTTCTACTTTCTATTTCTCACGTGAATTCAACATTGTATCTCCAAATTAATGTCAATCTATAAAACCTTAGTTCGTTGTTTCTAAGTATGGCGGACTAGTCCAATTTTGCTGACTTTTTTCTGCTGAATTAATTCTAAATTGGATTGAATATATTCTAAATCTGTCCAAAATTGTGAATAACCATTAGAACTAGTTAGTAAACATCATTAACAACTCATTAACTAGTTTTTTCCTTACAATTGCATTATTCGTCCATGTCATGACATATTGAGTAATATATGTGCACTTATTGATTGTGATTCTTTTCTTTTATGTTGTTTGTGCGGTTTAGACAGATTTGCGCTAGAGAGTGCTGCGGAGGACCTGCAACACCACGAATTTGGAGACTTTGAACCAAACCAAGCCCAAGAGCAAGGCAAGTGTCCTTGAACATATTGATCCTGTTTTTAAATATTTTGTTTTCAAAACTGCATTCTTGTGTCAACTCGATGGGAATTCCTATGATAGGAAGTTTACTAGGTTTGATTAACCACCCTTGTCACCAGGAATACATGGTAGAGAGTCCGGAAGGGCTATTTACCTTTGCTTCGCTAAATAATTGGGAGGGTAAAACAACTATGCCATTTAAATATGCATTAATAAGATTCTGGTTACTATGAACTGGTTAATATGATATTGTAATGGGTCATTTAAGCAAGCCTGGTATGTGGATGGGTTGGTAGACATGGTGGTTGCTTGCTTTACATCCAATGACCGGTTCATGCGAGAATATGTCAGGACAATAGTGCCACCACGAGGCCAAGTATGAGTGCGGCGTAGCTTATTAATTAGGGTATTGCTAGTATTGCATGGATCGTCTGGCACACCGGGGAAGGGGAGTCAGATTGGGTTTGGATATGGTTGGCGGGACTGCCTGGGATCTGAATGGCTCAAGAAGGGAACCCTTGGTTAATGATGTGCTCAGATGGAGACATCACCACCGGTGAGACCTCAGTGGGTCCGTACATGCAAGTAGTCCCTTTGTAAAGGCTATTTTGTGACCTCTTGGCCATACACCTATGGTAGTGTTTTGGCATAATGGATGTTTCCTTTAGTCGCCGACGGGTGATGAAATCAAAAACACGTGGGTAAAGTGGTACAAACAATGCAGAGTATTAAAACTATCATGATAGTCGTGCTCCCGGTTAAGAGCACCTGGATGACCTACATGATTAGAGGGAAACTGGAATTTGGGATGGTTATTATTTGGTATTGGTTATGGGATGGTATTATGGTTTATGGCAGTGGATATGGTTAATGTTAATGATGAAATATTGTATAACGGTGATGGATGATGGTGATGAATTATGGACTTGTATTATGGTAACTACATGGTTTATGATGGGTTTTCTTTAAATATGTATAATATATTGCTTTTCAATTGTTTTAATATATTTTTCACCACTTAACCTTTATTATTGTCGTCATTTGTATCAGCTACATGTCATACTTTACACACATGTCGAGTACACATGTACTCACTCTTGCAATTCCCCCACCAACAGTTGCAGGTTAGATTTGGGAGTATAATGATGATAAAGCGGAGTTCTAGGCCATTTGTGCCGCCAGCTATGCTTGTGGTGTTGATTGGAGCTGCGCCATATACCTTTTGCTCAGTTGCTTAGTTTGCTTAGTTGCTTAGTTAGTTTATTTCCGCTGCTTTAGTTTAACCTTGTCATTAATATTCATTAGAGCTTGTAATCGAGTATATTGTGAATTGTGTAATAAAAGTGGTTATTTAATCTTGTTTTCTGGTAATTTTTCTGTATATCCTTTTGTGAATACACTAGTGTATGTGTTTGAACGTTTTGGGCACACATATGCGTTCACTTGGTTCTTTTTCGGAACCGGGTGTCACAGTGCGTCTCCTAGGACCCTATATTACCCAGCGCCCAAGATCTAGAAGCTCAGGAGAGTCCCGATGCATGGATCACGGAGATCTGAGACTATATGGAGGACAACATCCTCCCGGAAGATCCAGTATCAGCTGAGAGGATCGTGAGGATGGCGAAGCGCTACACGCTAGTAGAAGGTGGCCTCTGCCGGTGTGGCACCAACTACGTGCTGCTATGGTGCATAACTCGGGAGGAAGACTGCGACTTGCTCGTAGAGATCCACGAAGGAGAGTGCGGGAATCATGTAGCTTCTCGCACGCTGGTTGGCAAAGACTTCTGACGTGGCTTCTACTGGCCAACAGCGTTGCAAGACGCCATCAAGCTGGTCAAGAAATGCAAGGCATGCCAGTTCCACACCAAGCAAATTCACACTTCGGCGTAGTCACTACAGATGATCCCGCCCTCCTGGCCTTTCACGGTCTGGGGGCTGGATATCCTGGGACCCTTCCTAAGAGTAGTCAGAGGGTACTGGTTCCTCTACGTCATTGTAGACAAGTGCACCAAGTGGCCCGAGGCATCCATAGTGATCAACATCAACAAGGAGTCCACAGTGAAGTTCATCAAATCGATTGTCTGCAGGTTTGGGGTACCAAACAGGATAATCATCGAGAGCGGGACCCAGTTCACCAGAGCAGCTTTCCAGGACTACGGTGAAGACCTCGGCGTCCAAGTTTGTTATGCATCCGTGGCTCATCCAAAGAGCAACAGTCAAGTCGAGAGGGCCAACGCTGAGATCCTCAGGGGCCTCAATACATCCACGTATAACAGCTTGGATAAGCATGGTGCCAAGTGGGTCGATGAACTCCCCTACGCACTATCGGCAAGCCGGACATCATCCAGCTGCACCACTGGAGAAACCCCTTTCTTTCTGGTGTATGGGGTTGAGGCCGTCCTCCCCCAGAGATCGCAGTGGGCTCATTGTGAGTCTGAGCGTTCGATGAAGCCTCGTAGGACCATCTCCGATGAGAAGATGTGTACCTCATCGATGAAGCAAGGTGGCATGCCACCATCTGAAACGCACGCTACCGAGAGGCGCTGAGGCGCTACCAGGAGCAGTTTGTGTGGAGTAGAGAGCTCCAGACAGGTGACCTGGTGCTGCGGCGCATACTTTCTCGAGAATGGTCGCACAAAAACTCCCCCAACTGGGAAGGACCCTTCCGAGTAACGCAAGTATCCTTCCTCCGGTGTGTTTGCCTAGCCACAGAACAAGGAGAGCCCCTCCCGAACCCTTGGAACATAGAGCACCTTCGTAAGTTCTATCCCTAAGCATAAATAGTAGGACAGTGTAGGGTGTCAAGTGCCAAGGAACGACACTTAGGACAAACAAGCTCTGGGAGGGACAGGTCCAAAGTGTTCAGCCATTTAGCTTGGTCCCGTACTTTAAGCATGAACACCTTGCCTCCCTTGCCAACTATAGTGGGTCATTGCCTTATTGTAAAGTGAATCCACTCCTGTGAACACATATGAGAAGAATTAACTGTCTTACCATATGCTTTCACTTATGTTCACTTAAATAACATGTTAATTTTATGATCAATAGAGCTAGTGTCATCTTTCGTATATTGTCTTCATATACTAGGTGAAATTTTTTCTATATCGCCCCTCGTAGAGTTATGCAACCCTTCTGCAGGCAGACATGTTTGAGGTACCTGCAAGGTGTCTTAAAACCTCACGGCTGCCCTCTTACATGGGGTCCTGTGGTGCCAAATGGTCCCCCGTTAAAGGCCAACGCTGAGCTGGAGGTCCACAGTGTGCAGCCTGCATAGCTTGGTCCTGTACCCTAAGCGTGCGCACTTTGCCTCCCTGGTGATGTGGCTAAGTACCGAGGGCCAGGACGCTCACAACCCGAATAAGAAGGAAGCCAGATCTCGAGCGCTAATGCACTGAATTACCAAAACCCCGCGAACCAGTCCTGAACTGTAAGACATGACAATACTGAATAATAGAAAAAGTTCACCAGTGAGCAAAACAACATGCACCCATGTTATGTGTGCAGGACATACAAAGCAGGTTGCGACAGAACGGTCAGCTCCGGCACTCCCCAAGGGGCCAGCCATTGACTTCTCAACAACGACGATGGACGACACCAGAACATCCAACTCCGGTGCCTCGCAGGGGGCCTACCGCCGATGTCCCAACACGTTAACGCCAGCAACAAGCGAGGACAAATGAGTAAACTCTCCTACCACGCTCTTGTCGCTAACAGGATTCTCTTACGATAGCCTATGCACCAAGGGCCCACTGTCGACGTACCTACAAAGATGGTGGGCGACGCCAGAGCATTTAGTCCTGGCACCTCCCAGGAGGACTACCGTCGACGTACCTACGAAGATGGTGGGCGACGCCGGAGCATATAGCTCTGGCACCTCCCAGGGGGCTGCCATCAATGTTTCTACGAAGATGGTGGGCGATGCTGGAGCATCTAGCTCTGGCGCCCCCTAGGGGGCCTGCCGTCGTTGACTTCACGATGATGTTGGACGACGATAGAGCAGCTAGCTCTGGCACCTCCCAGGGGGCCTGCCATCGACGACTCTACCACGATGGTGGGCAATGACTGAGCATCCAGCTCTAGCACCTCTCAGGGGGCCTGCCGTTGATGTCGCAGCACGTCAGCGACAGCAACAAGCACAGACGAGTGAGTACGCTCTCCTGCCCTGATCTCGCTGCTAACAAGGCTCGCTTGTGGTATCCTGTGCACCAGCGGACCGTAGTCAACATCTTCACGACGATGGTGGGCGACGCTGGAGCACCCAGCTCCGGCACCTCATAGGGGGCCGCCGTCGATGACTCTACGACGATGGTGGGCGATGCCGGAGCATCCAGCTCTGGCACCTCCTAGGGGGCCAGACCGTCGACGTCCCGACACGTCAACGACAGCAACAAGTGCGGAGAAGTGAGTACACTCTTCTGCCCTGCTCTTGCTACTAACAATGTTCGATTGTGGTATCCTGTGCATGAGAGGCCCGCTGTCGACGACTTCACGGTGATGGTGGACGACGCTGGAGCACCCAGCTCTGGCACATCCCAGGGGGCCCGCAGTCGATGATTTCATGACGATGGTGGACGACGCTGGAGCACCTAGCTCCGGCATCTCCCAGGGGGCTTGTCGTCAACGGCTTCACAACGATGGAGGGCGGCGCCAGAGCAGCAAGCTCCAGCACCTCCTAGGGGCCTACCGTCAATGACAACACACAGGAAAAGCCTGACGCTCTCAAAAGGGGCACACCAAGACAAATCACTCATGCTCCCCCACTCTATTGGGGGTCAGTCAAAGACATCCTATGCTGAAGTGGTAGGCGTACCCAAAAATCTGGCCACACCTACCAAGGGGCATCTGACGTGGGTTCCATAGGCAGGACGTCATCTAGCGACAAATCGGCCGTGTCAACTGTGCAAGCATTGGTCCCTAAAATTCTAAAAGTATCAACAAAGGCTCTTCAAGACCTTACACAAGAGAAGGATTTGGGGCAACAATTTTAAAGCGCATGACAAGCCAACAAGCAAAACAACATGAATCAAAATTCATTGACAATTAATTTACAAAGGGGTGATACTCGGATACAAAATCATTACGCCTAGGTGCCGCCGGCCTCAACTCTGCTGGAAAAAAGAAGCCACCCCCTTGGCATGGTCTTGGACTTTTGCCCTAGCCTTATCCTCCCGCTCATCAAGGGGACCTTTCTCCACCGGCTCTAGCAGGATCTTCGGGTACCAGCTTCGGAAGCATACTAGGACGTGGCAGGCCACCAGCTCAACCATCTCCTTTCCTTCGACCTCCAGCCGCCTTGCAAGGACGGTGTTCACTGACCCCAACGACAAGCAGAGGGAGTCCAATGCAGGAAGCAGCTGGGCCATCTCCTGAGATGGCTCCCCGCGTGGCACGGGACCAAGGCCGAATGGTTCCAGCACTGTCCTAGCACGGGCCAGGAAGTCTCGGACCCCTTAGGCATCGACCTTGTAGGATTCTTGGAGGCTCTCTGCCTCCCTCCAAGCAGTCTCCTCCCGGTCGGTGAGCTCCCGAGCACGATGCTCCAGGTCACCCTTCCGGCGCTGGATGGCCAGCTCCATGTCCTGCAGTGCCTTGCATTTCTCCTCTAGGCTCCGGGAGATCTCCTCCTCCTTTGCCACCAAGTCCCATTCCACGTCAGCAACGACAACTTTGTGGCGAACCAACTCTAGCTGCTGATCCTCGCACAACTTCAGGCGGGCGTCAGCGGCAGCATGGGTCTTTAAAGCCCTCAGCTCAAGCTCCTTGTTCTTGGTGCCGACCAACTTCACCAAGTGCCGCTCCTCCGTAAACTGGTCCCACTCTCGGGTGAAAGCAGCCTGCGTCTGGCGTAAGATGGATTGGGCCATAGCAACAACATCGGCGAGAGGGATTGGCTCGACTGTCGGCACCGATGACTGCCCCTTCGCCCCTCCTACCAATGCCGCGACAGATACCAGCTTACTAGGACTAGATGCTTTCCGGGCCAGAGCCCCAAGAACCATAGTGCCGTTGCCCGATGTCAAACTCCCCTCCTCTACTGCAAGGGCATCGCCGGCCGCCGGTGGAGAGTTGCCATGTTGTACGCCAATAATGTTAGGCGCCGGCGCCATTTCAATGACCGGCGGGTCCTCCCCACCAAGGGAGGCAGCCACAACCAAGGTAGCCCCCTCCTCGCCGGGCACCTCCTCGCATGGAACTTCCGCGCCGAGAACCTCCTCGCCAAGCACCTCCTCGCCTGGAACTTCCACACTTGGCACCACTTCTGCCACACCTGCCTTGATGGACAGGGGTGCAGAGTCATCAACGGCACATAAGGCCAACGTACCATCGAGCGTAGGATGCGGCGCGGTAGACCCCGTTCCAGCTCCGGGAAGGGCAGGGGCTATCAAGCCCACTCCTGGAAGCACCAAGGGCACCAAGTTGGCTGACAACGCCCTAAAAAACCGAGATAATGCTTCATCAAGAACGAAAAAGAAAAGAAGAGAAATAGCAGATGGGAGAAGCTGCAACTTACCGGCGAGTCGGGCCACTCCAATGACACTGGCCTCCCACCCCGCGCGATAGTTTAAGGTCGCCGGGACCTGATGACAAGGTCGGCGCCACCGTCTCTGGTACCAACCCCTGATCAACCCGCTCTGGCGTGGTCATCTGCGCAGGCCCCTCGTCGCCTCCTCCGGAACTAGGGCCACTACTGGAATCAAAGACTAAGTCAAGGACAGACGCTTCAGCCCCTCCGGCTCCCTCGTGACGGGACATGGGAATATCGTCCCCCCCCCCCCCCCCCCCCCGAAATAGCTTCTGATTCTTCGTCATAGAAGTAGCAAAGCTTGCGGCCAGTGTGCGGGAACACTTTCTTGGCTCCGGAACTGGCTGGCTGGCTGACGCCTGCCCTGTCAGAGGTAGTTGTGTTGGTGATGTGCCCAAGAGGCAATCATAACAATTCGGGTTGAGGCCTATTGGATATTTGATCCATAAGCAATTAGGGTACTAATGGGCCTGCGACCTAAAAGCCCATTAGTACGCCTATAAATATGAGGGGTAGGGTTAGGGGCTAATCATCCCATCACGTGACAGCCCTAGCTGCCACCCCTCGAAGGCCTCACGCCGAGACCCTTGCCGCACGGGTGGTGCTAGCACACCAGCGCACGGCGTTCCTCTCCGTACGTGTGGACTCCGTGGAGGCGCTGCTGCTACTGCTGCGCTGATCGGCTACGACGATCGTGATCGTCTACCTCCTGCCGTGACGAGGACAAGGAGACGAACAAGATCGTCTACTTCCCCTACACCGACGCGCATCTACATTCCGCAGCGCTGCGCATCTAGTGGTAACGATCCATGACCTCTGTACTCGCATGTTTCCTGGGTGATGCGGTAGAGCTGCTAGAGTAGTGTACCGCCGATTTCCTAACAAGTTGAGGGCTCTGTCTCCACCCTTGCTGAAAGACGCGAGGAAGACCCCGACCTTGGCTGCTTCGAATCACGACACAACTTTAGGACCGCCGAAGCCCCGGCCGTATATTCGGGATGCAGACAAAGAAGGCTGAACACGTTGAACTTCGGCATCGATCTCCCCAGTTCGGCCCTCAAGTCGCTAGTCACGTGGAGCAGCTAGCAGTCATCCGGAATGGAGACGCACTCATCGTCAACAACATCGGAGGTCACTGTTTTCAACATCTCCTCCAGCATCTTGGGAGTTGGGGTGTACGGACCCATCTGGAATTGGTCATGTTCGCCCTTGTAGACCCAACCCTGTACAGACGATGCTGGAGAGGGGCAGTACAGCGGAGCAAGAAGTCTGCCAGCACCAACATGGAGGTCAACCCCTTGCGAGCCAAGAACCGGATCATCCTCAAGGCGGGCTTATACTCCTCTCGCAACCCCTGGGATGCTTCCTAGGAGGTAGGGTAGGAGCTTGGACCGTCGGACGACATCTTCAACGAGGGATGAGGGTCTGTCGTCACAGTCGCCCAATCTTCCCTCCAATCGTTGCATTTGCCCCCTTTGAATGAGGCAATGTAACCCCGGGAGGTCTAGTCCCGATGGCATAAGTAGGAGGCCCCCACTTGGGTCGTTGCACTCCTTCCATTTGTCTTCATCAAGAAGAAATGCCAGAACAGCTCCACTTTGGGCGGCCATCCCAAGAACGCCTCGCATAGGTGTATGAACACGTCAACCAAGGCGATGGAGTTCGGCGACGGGTGGTGAAGTTGCAGCCTGTACTCCCCCAGCACTGCAAGGAAGAACCTTGACAACGGGAGTGCGAGCCCATCAGTGGTGTAGGCGACGAAGAGAACAGTCTTGTCCTCATGCAGGTCCCGAAGATTGGGAGACCCGTAGAGGATCATCCATCCGCACTCTGAAGCCACCCAGCCAAAGAGCTGCCTCATCGACACCAGATCTCTGGCCGATCGGAAACGGGAAGGAGGCAGCAGGGAAGCCATTGGATCAAGCTAAGGTGAGAGCTTTGGATAAGGGGTGAAGAAGGTTCGGGCGCTCGAGGAAGAAGGTGAAAACTTAGGCTGCGGGGTTTGAGTAAGGAAGGAACCGTTCCTTCTAACAATGGTTTCCTTTTTGATTACCCCCGCGATGCCTGAGTACTACGAGCGAAGGTTCAGACCGCACCACACAACACACGACACCCATGACAACGGGTCCTACGTACCCGCCCTGACGCACTAGTCCAGTCGATGAGCTGCCTGAGGAAGCCGCTGAAGCGACTCCCATAAAGGCAGAGCGAGCAAAAGAGCTAAAACTGCATCGAGAACCGTCGCTGTTGAAGGCACCGCAGAAGACAAAGATATTACAGAAAGCAAAGATCCCGTCGCCATAGTCTTTCAACCAGAAGAGGACGCGTGGCGACATCTGCAGAAGCGCCCACCGCTTCAGCTGTCCAAGACAGAATTCAAAGCATAGTGCAGGAAAACATGGAAAGGGCTCCACCATTGGGCTCTAAACCACGCCCCAAAGTGGACCCAGGGGCCACTGTCGGTACCCTGCAGACGGGGTACCCTAGCACATAGGATGAAGACATTGAGACACGTCCAGAGCCGCCACATGTCCCGTAGGAGCCAAAGCCTTTGCCTCACTCAAAGATCGAGCTGCTGTGCTGCCACGTAAGCCTTGAAGATGGGACTTGGCCTCTCCGTTGTGACGGGCTCCCGAGATGCAACATGTAGGGAAGGAACCTCATAGAGCCTTGGTGGAGCGCCCCTGGTACAAACATGGCATGGAGTGCAAGGACCAGCACCCCCAAGGGAAAGGGTCTGGAGCTGCCACGTCCCTTGACGAGCCCCAGAGTTGCCACGTGTCACGGAGGACCAGGTCTGACCTCCCCAGCGGAGATCAGCCCCGACCCTGCCAAGTGTCCCGCGGCTCGCCACAGACGATAAGATACGGGAGTCAAGGGATGGCGTGTCGTGCTCAAGTAAAGCATTGAAGACGCGCACCCACCTCCGACGCCCAACGCGGAGCATGCTAGCAGTCAGAGACCGCTATGACCAATTGCATCACAGTGAAGGCGCCGCAGGTCTATCCCACATGGCCAAGTGGGTAGCTTGCAGCAACAAGATAGGCCGACTGGACACCTTCTGCCACCGTCAGCAATGGCGCATGGGCTACTGACAAGAGAGGAGGCAAGACGGCGAGTCTTCACTACCTCAGTCAGGCAAGCTTATGCGAGAAGCCATAGACCCTTTGGATAAGATCGCCCTGAGACCACTTGTTGGGCTCCGGGTCCCCACTTGTATGGCATCCAGCCTTGTCTATAAAAGGCCCGAACCGCCACCGTTATGAAGGATCAAAATATCACACACACATACGCACATACTAGCAATATCATCCACCGTGGAGTAGGGTGTTACGCTCCTTGCGGCCCGAACCATGTAAAAACCACCGTCTCATATTCTCATCCGCTAGAACACTTGATTGAGGCCTAAGCCCAGCCAAAAAAAGAACCTCTGCGGGCTACTCCTTAGCATATCCGAGGGAAGTGTCGCATTAACACTTCGACAACTGCCAACCCTAAAATCCTTCTATTTAGGAGCCTTCTTAGGACAATTTCATGAGCGGAGAGACTTCATTCTTCTCGGGCATGATCAAGTTGGAACATCACCTCTTTGCAAAGGGCGAGGGTCAGCTCACCTAGTGGGACCAGAGTCTTGGACCATCTCCTCAATTCCATGGCCGTGCGGCTATGTTTGATGTGTATGGTTTTCATCGTGTTGCATTCTGATGGCCCCTGCTTGGACCAGGCTGTTTGCACACATTCATGGAAACCCGACATGTGAGGCCAATGTGATTCAAATCTAAACTGTCTGTGGGTTTTGGGCTCTGTCATTGCATGGAGCAAGATAAGGCAGTGGTCTGAGATCGAGGATGACAACGAGAGATGCACTGGGTTGGCATATATTTCTAACCAATTCGTCCAGGAGAAGGCACAGTCGATCCTTGTCATCGTCGGTGGGTCTTGCTCATTGGACCACATGAAGCACCTTCCAAGAAGTGGCACCACCTGTACTTCAATACAGTTTAGAGTTCTCCTGAATCTGTTCATCACACGGACATTCACACGGCCATTGTTCTTATCTGCCAGCTTATAAATCAGGTTGAATCGCCAATCAGGGGCTGTGAGGGTTTTGTCGTTTGTCTAATGCTCCTGATTTCCCTAAGGAAAGCTCTTTTTTCAAGGTCTTGTTGTGGGCCATAAACCACTGTTATTGAGGAAGCCGAGGCTGTTCAGTTATCAGTAAGGGTCGCTGTGATGGTGTATTCGTGCCTGGTAGCATCAGATAGTTTGAGACATTGACCAGTGCCGGCTAGGATAATACCTCCTCGGGTACCGTCTGCTGGGAGGTAGAAGAAGTTGTCAACATAACCAGGCCCCAAAGTGTTACGAATGATGTCATTTGTGACATTCTGCAGTTTTGTTTCCTATAAGCAGACAATCATCGGGTTTGGTTGTTGATGGTGTGTTTAACCGTCGCTTGCTTGGCCAGGTTGTTGAGGCCGTGAACATTCCAGGAAAGGATCGAATAGTTAGTAATCATTTCATCCATAAACACCAGATCCGGCAACATCAATCATAGAGGGAGGATGCCTCAAAGGGCGCCAATTCACCAACATTATAAGCAAGGGTACTGGCATCAAGTCTAACCATGATCTGGTGAAGCCAAACATAATAAACATACATGGCCTCGTGCTAGACTTAAAAGGCAATACTAGCGATACCATCATAATAGGCACGAAGTTTGGCATGATCTCACCTCTAATGCGACACAGGTGCTGAAACAAAATATTGGCCATGATTACAAAATATCAGACTACTAACCCTAGACGGTGGAGCTTAGGGGAGCTGTTCTTCGGCCACCTTAGATTTCTTCTTGGCTTTCTTTGTGGTGGACTGGTTCTTGTTTGCATCCTTGACCCTTCACTTCTTCTCCTGTTTCTCTGCAACCTTGGTCAGGGTATTGATGGTTTCAATGACTGTTGGTGAGAGGGGTTTTTATACTGGTCGAGGTAAGCTTGCAGGGTCGTACCTGCCTGTCCAGGCTCAATGATGCCCCATTTTCTGGCCAGAACTTCCTGAGCCAACTTGATTGGATGCTGGAGCTTCTTTCCTTTTTCTTTGAGGCGGGGGCTTTGGTGCTGATTAGTTTGAGGTGAGCTTGCCCCTTCCTGATTAGGCACAGTAGCACTGCAGCCAGGGTGTTTGTCACCAGGGGCATTCCCAAGAAGGGGAGGAAGAACAGGGAGAGTGGTTGTAGTTTGGAAGGCTTTCAGTAAGCTGTCGTGTTTTGGCTCATGAATCGTCAGTGGTTTAGGGGGTGATGGCATGACGCCTTCTTGATCAATGATAGATGGTGCCCCCACCTGCAGCGGGGCAGCAATGGGTACGATGGGCAGTGGGGCAAGGTGTGTTGTGTCTTCGTGTTGCTGTTGCAGGTTGGCTGTTATCTCTGTTGTTTCCTGGTGGAAGCTTGCTTCAAGCTGATGTGGTGGCAGCACCGTAGATAGTGGAATTAGAATGGCATCGGAGGACTTTTCAGTCTCATAAGACCAAGTTCTTGGATCCAGTATTTTGTGTAAGGCAGTCGAGGCCGATGATGCTTCATCAGTGTCCCATGGGTCTTATGGGGGGACAATCATGATTGTGTCGTGTTAAGAAGGTATGAAATATATGTTGACAAAAATAAGAGATGCACAACAAATCTGCAATTAAGGATGGTGTGATCGTCATCTTTATAAATCTGAATAGAATATTTTATAGCCAATATTTAATATTTGTTAGTAGGCATGTAATATTTTTGTTTCCAGTTTTGTTTATTTTTTTCTTTTGATCAACTCAGTTTTTTTTTGGTAATTGATCACATGTGATCATACCACATGTATCTGATTGATTGCTTTTTTTGTAAACATTTCTCTATATATTAACACATAACCTGCTGAGGCTAGGCAATCATCAGCAGTTCAACCAACTCGCATGGTATCAGAGCCAAAAATTCATTGTCGAGATCATGATGAGTCCTACAGCGTCTTCTGCGGGCTTCAACACGCTCATCCATCATGTTCAGAAGTTAACTCGTGAGAACTACCTACTATGGCGTGCACAAGTTGTGCCAGCTGTACGTGGCACATAGCTTTACGAATTCCTTGATGGAATTGTAAAGAAACCCACAGAGAAGATTGTCATCGAGAAGACTAACAAGAGCACCGAGATGGTGCCTAACCCAGAGTATGGAACATGGGTAGTTCAAGATCAGCAATTATTGAGTTATCTAAATTCCATGTTGTCCAAAGAAATTCTTGTACAGTTGGCGATGTACTCAACTGCTGCAGAAGTCTAAAAGGCAATCCAAGAGAGCTTTGCCTCTCAATCTCATGCAACGATTATACACTTGCGTGCCAAGCTCTCAAGCACTAGAAAATGAGGTCTCTCGGCTGCAGCATACCTCTCTGAGATGAAGGAGTATGCTGATGAGATGGCTTCAGCCGGGAAGAAACTAAAAGATGAAGACGTCATTGCCTACATCTTGGCCGGGCTAGACGCAGATTACAACTCCCTCGTGGAGAATGTAGGTACAAGACGAGGTCCAATATCTTTATATGATTTGTTTGCGCAACTCTTAACAATAGAAGCACGTTTGGAGAGGCAAAATCAGGGGCACTACCAATATAGTGCCAAGTCTGTTGCTCTTGGTGGCCCTCGCGGTCGTGGTGGACGTTCTGGTCGCGGACGTGGTAGAGGCCGTGATACACAATAATGTTTTCTGACATGTCAGATCTGTGACATAATCGGACATGCAACTTCCAAGTGCTGGTATCACTTCAATCTAGAGTTGAAACTAGAAGAAAAAGCTGTCAATAATGCCACTACATCATACGTCGTTGACACGAACTGGTACATGGACACGAGAGCCACTGACCACATTACTAGAGAGTTGGACAAGTTACCGACAAAAGACAAATACAATGGTCAAGAGAAAGTCCATACTGCAAACGGCTCAAGTATGAAAATTAACTTTGTCGATAATTCCACCTTACACATGCATGATCATTCACTTCGTCTGAGAAATATTCTGCATGTTCCAAACACAACCAAAAATCTTATCTCTATCCATAGTCTCACCCCTGATAATCCCATTTTTATTGAGTATCACTCACAATATTTTTTTGGTAAAGGATCAAGCTATGAAGAAGGTTCTTCATCAAGGCAAGTGTAAGGGAGGACTCTATCCTTGGCCATCCTTGGAAAATTCTATTACAAAATGTGCCTTCCTTACAACGAGACTTACGTTTATCACTGGCATGATAGACTGGGTCAACCCTCCATAGTAATACTGAATAAAATAGTGAGTGAGAACAATTTGCCTTGTTCCTCAGAATCTAATAAACACAAGTATGTGATGCATGTCAACAAGGCAAGAGTCATCAATTGCCTTTTCTGAAATCTTCTAGTGTATCAAAATTTCCTTTAGAACTTATGTTTTCTGATGTGTGGGGTCTAGCGCCTTCTACCGCAGGCAAGAATAGCTAGTATGCCAGTTGTATTGATGATTTTTGTAAATTCACATGGATATATCTAATTCGTCATAGATCCGAGGTTTTTTTAGAAATTTCACATCTTTCAAACCTTGGTAGAGCCATTATTTGATAGAAAAATACTCTCCATGCAAACATACTGGGGAGGAGAGTATCAAAAGCTCAACTCCTTTTTCAATCAAATATGCATAGTTCATCTAGTGGCTTGTCCTAATACTCATCAGCGAAATGGTGCAGCCGAACGTAAACACAGACATATAGTTGATGTAGGGCTCACACACCTTGCACATGCATCAATGCCACTAAAATTTGTGGATGAAGCTTTCTCCACTGCATCATATTTAATTAATAGGACTCCATCACGTGCCGTCAAGTATCAAACACCGTTGCAAAAACTCTTTGGCACAAAACCTGATTATTCCCAACTTAGAGTTTTTGGGTACGCTTGTTGTCCTAATCTACGTCCTTACAACATTCACAAACTTGCATTTCGTTCAAAGCAATGTGCTTTTTGGGGTATAGTCCACTACATAAGGGGTACAAGTGTCTAGACATTGCAAGTGGCAGAGTCTATATCCCAAGAGATGTAACTTTTGACAAGTCTATTTTTCCCTTTAAAAATCGTCATCCAAATGCAGGAGCTCAACTTAATTCCGGACTCCTTGTTCTTCATCCTACGTTGCTTCCTTTTACATGGCAATCGGGTAGAAATATTCAACATGTTAATTTTCAAGATCACGTAGATCCGGTGGAAATCACTAACCAAAACAGTTTTGGATGTCTTAATCATATGCAGGAAAATACAGATTGTGTTGATTTGGAAGGCAATTTGACGACTAACCTCGACATGCACACTCGGCAAATATCTTCTGTGGCTATGATCTTCGCTGTTGCAGACAAGCAGTTTCCATCAGTGGAGCTTGAGGCACGCTATCCTCACGCAGCAGACGCCCACCAGCAGGGCGAGCACGAGCCAGGCGCATGACCTGTGCAGGCGCGCGGCCACCAGCGACAGCATGAACCGGTGCATGCACATATGCCTGAGGCAGACACCCTGCCTATGCAGGCGCATGGCCAACAATCCAGTGGGCTGCCCGCACCTAGGCACCAGGAGCACGAGTCTAACCCAGGTGGGCAGCCTGCTCCAGCGCACGCGCGTGGGGTGTGTGATCAAGACTACATGATAAGAAAGTCAAACATGGAAGAAAATAATACGGGGGATGAGTCCAATTTACAAGAATCTGGACTTGCTCTCCAACAAAGATGTCAAAGGACAATATTACAGAATAATATCTCTAAACCTAAAAATTTTGGTAATGATTTTGTATGTCTTCTGACTACTATATGAGAGCCGAAAAATCTCATTCAAGCATTGAGTGATGAAAATTCGAAGAAAGCTATGGATGTGGAGTTCCAAGCACTGAAGAAAAATCAGACATAGCATCTTGTCCCTAGAGACGGGGTGAACAATGTCATAGATTCAAAATGGGTATATAAAATCAAATGAAATGCATATGGCTCAATTGACAGATACAAGGGCAGCCTGGTTGCAAAAGGTTTTAAACAAAGGTATGGAATTGATTACGAAGATATGTTTAGTCCAATTGATAAAGCAGCTACTGTTAGAATTGTTTTATCGATTGCTGTCTTAAAGAACTGGTGTCTTAGACAACTCGACGTTCATGATGCCTTTCTTCATGGAGATCTAGAAGAAGAAGTCTATATGTCTCAGCCCCCTGGATATGAGGATAAAAGGTATCCAGGTTTTGTTCGTAAATTAGACAAAGCTATCTATTGATTGAAACAAGCACCAATGGAATGGTACTCAAAACTAAGTTCAAAACTTATCAACATTGGGTTCATGTCCTCTAAAGGCGACACATCTCTCATTATTTACATAAAGAGAAATATTATGATTTATGTGTTGATTTATGTTGATGATATAGTGGCTGCCAGTTTCTCTAAGCAGGTTGTAGAGGCATTATTGACAGACTTGAGACAAGACTTCACATTAAAAGATTTAGGTGTTTTACACAATTTCACGGGGATCGAAGTTGGAAAGATAGAGGAAGGAATTTTACTGAATCAAATAAAATATGCCCATGAGATAATAAAGAAGGCAGGTATGGAGAACTGCAAACCTGTTAATACACCACTTTCTACTACTGAGGAATTCTCTGCACATGATGGTCAACCACTCAATGCTCTAGAAGCTAAACGGTACAAGAGTATTGTAGATGGTTTACAATATCTTACTCTAACCAGATCAGATCTAGCATTCTCACTTAATAAAGCATGTCAGTTTCTCCATTATCCCTACACCACACATATGACTATGGTAAAAAGAATTTTAAGATATATACTAGGAACTATCAGCTTTGGTATTAAATTTGTAAGAGATAGTTCCTTGTAGATAAATGCATTTTCTGATGCAGATTGGGCAGGATGTCTTGATGATAGAAGATCTACCGGTGGTTTTGCCATTTACTTGGGATCTAACCTTGTTTCTTGTACTGCTAGAAAACATGTCTCAGTATCAGGATCAAGCAAAGACATAGAATATAAATCTCTGGCAAACGCAACTGCTGAAGTTATTTGGGTAGAAACTATTTTGAATGAACTTGGTATTGAACAAAAGGAGACATTGTGTTTATGGTGTTATAACTTGGGAGCTACATACATGACAGTGAATCATGTATTCCATGCACATACCAAACATATAGAAATTGATTTTCATTTTGTAAGGGAATGAGTAGCAGACAAGCTACTCCAAATATGATTCATATCCACCAAGGATCAAATCGAAGATGGGTTTACAAAGGCACTTACAGCACGAAGACTTGCAAATTTTCAGTACAATCTTAACGTGCGAAGTTGCGATTCAGGGGAGGTGTTAAGAAGGTATGAAACATATGTTGACAAAAATAAGATATGGATAACAAATATGCAATTAACATCTGCAATAAATCTGAATAAAATATTTTATAGTCAGTATTTAATATTTGTTAGTAGGCATGTAATATTTTTGTTTCCAGTTTTTTTATTTTTCTTTTGATCAACTTAGTTTTTTTGTTAATTGATCGCATGTGATCATACCGCATGTATCCGATTGATCGCTTTCCTTGTAAACATTTTTCAATATATTAACACGTAACCTGCTGAGGCTAGGCCATCATCAGCAGTTCACCCATTCTCACACGTCGGACTTGCTATCACTAGCTAGGGGGCTTTTGACCTCTTCGTCTAGAATTGGGGCTTGGCAGGTTCTGACGGGGGAGCGGAGAGGGCCCAGGGCCTAGAGTGCCTTGTCTTTCGCGGAGCAACAATCCCTTATTGTAGGAACCGTGGAGCATCTTCCGACTGTGTTGAGTGTGCGGCACGAGGACTCCCCCCGATGCGACCGTGCTTCCCTCCCCAGCGTGTGACACACTTCTTTCTCGTTCCGCAAGGCTCTGTGTGCCCTACTTTTAGCAAGGGAACCATCTCATCTCGAGGGGACAGGGGAGGAGCTTCTAACGTTGTTATGCCTGTGGCGCGAGGATTTCCCCCATGCCACAACACCTCTTTCTCTGGTGTGCATCCGCAATGTTGGCCCCGACTGTCAGTGTCAACATTCCACTATGGTCCTCGAAGCAATTGTCTTTCACATTGCCTTCTGTCTTCTCTATCATCATCATCATTGGCCGGATAGTGACGATTCACGCGGGGCTGGCAGTAGCGTGTTGGCGGGTGCAGTTCATGTTCTTCAAGGTCTCCATTTGGATGTCTAAACTTCCACTTGAACTTACGGATCTGCACCATGCCATCGGCTATGAGATCTTCTGGGGGATAGTGTTAGAATAGGTGATCTTCCACATGGTCATTGTGGATGAGTACCTTGTACACGTGACCCCTTTCCATTCGTTTGGGCATGGTGACCTGGATCTGTGGGCTGGCGCTTGCAACATCGATCTTTGGAGCGACTATTGACGGTCCTTATGTGCCATATTTAGACCGCCAATTCACCTCATAATGTGCACAAAAGAGAAACACAACATTGTGGTAGGGTTAAAAACTAACCGATTGTACAAGGGTTGGTGTTTATTTGTATGCAGGTGAATTAAGACCCAAAATACCAAGACATGCAGGGAGTAATCCATAAAATTGGATTTTGATTAATCATGTGATGCCACGTGGCACCATATGGGTCAAATGGCCCACAAAGAGAAGTATCTGAGGCCATCCAACGGTGCAGCACCCATATTAGTCAATGGGACCCACCTGGAAGTCACCCTGAGGAAGCACACAAGAAATGGTCAACTTTTCTGATCGGCCGACTAGGGTGTTCGACGAAACCCTTCCTGGCGTCAACTCGGTCAGCTTCCACTTGTCGACTCCCTATTTTGCCCTGATCACGATGAAGACCGATTTGCGCGCATTTTGTGGCGGGAACCAACCCTTCTCCCCCTATAAATAGAACCCACACCTGACTTCACACACACACACAAAAAGTTGAGAATAGAATACCACTCCAAAGGTTTAGAGTAATCCAAGAGGCTGCAAAGTAGAAGGAGAGTGAGATAAGAGTTTAGGAGAAGGGGGCTTGGGCTGGTCAAGTCCCTCTTCTACACTTGTACCCCTACAAAGGTGTTATTCAAATCAAGTAAGCCTTTGTGATTTCGATTTAGTTTGGTTCTCAATTAATAGTAGTTTGCACAAGTTGTTACTTGTGCGTTCCTTGCTTTAATTCATTTGAGGCTTTAGTTGTAGATTTGTGTTCAAAACAACAAGAGTTGTGATTTAGACCGTAAGCATGGTGCTTAGGTTTGAAATCACTAGTGAATATCTCGTAGACCCACATATTGATGAGGTAGGCAGTAGGTGGTGACAACCCTATCCGTCCTTAATAATCCTCCACATTCAGCTATGCCATAGGCTCTTAGCGGGAGTCGTCCTAGTGTTTCTAGGGGTAAAACCGTGCACAAAGCAAGCAGCTACCACAAATTCCTTTGAATTAGAATCAATACTTTGAAATCCTCTCTCTTCCTTGCCTACAAAACAACTTTGTGTCCATGGATGAAGTAGTTCGTAAGATTACACAAACATCCCTTGGATTCGATACCCTTGAATTACTCTCTTAAGGAGAAGTGCTACACGGCAGTTTCTGTGCGCTTGCAGATTTTTATCTGTGATGTAAGAAATGTTAACAAGCGTTTCTAACGCCTTTGCGAGGTACGGTTGCTATTAATCTTCAAACCTTGTACCCCCTCGTATCTAAATATCATATCTTTCCTTTTATTAACACCACATATATCAAGCAGCCCACCATTGTTTCATATTGTGCCCCCAAGGGCAAGTTCTGTGAGCCACCGCTGTCGGCGGAACCCATCTGTTCTATTATCTATGAACTTCGACCTGGCTTTATAGCCATTGTTCGGGAGCAATCCTTCTTAGGAACGGATTGTGACAACCCTTACAACCATCTACGAGAGTTCGAACAATTGTGTTCATGCCTTCTAATCAAAGTACGACACAATAGACTCTCAAATGGAAGTTGTTTCCTTTTTCCCTCAAGGAAAAAGCCAAAAAATGGTACAACCACAACATTGGGAAGACAAACGAAAATTGGAACGAGTTATGAGACAGATTTTGTCTTGCTTTCTTTCTGGTCGCCTGAATTGTTTTCTTACAGAAGGAAGCACTATGCTTCCAGCAGATGGAGAAGGAATCTAGAGTTGCAGCTTGGGATAGATTTTCTCTTTTGAGAAATTCCGACCCAGATTTGTCCATCCCTAATCTGTTGCTTTTGCAACACTTCTATTTTGGATTGAACAAAGAGTCTGTCCTATATCTTGACATTACGGCTGGAGGATCTTTCCTCCATAAGACGCTAGAAGAAGGCAATGATCTTCTAGACTGAATTCTTGAAAATTCTTCCTTCATTATGGGTCTCAATGAGCCTCCTCAAAAATATGTAGTGTCAAGAACCGAGTATAAATCCATTGAAAAGGAAGAAGCTTATCTCAAACCTTGCTAGAGGAATCCTCTCCCGAACCAGAAACAACAAAGGACGAAGAAATTCAACCTTTGAAGTTTCCCTTCTACTTCGAGGAAGAGATATTTGAAGATTCTGGAAATACCTCAAAGTAATGTTGACATAGGAAACCATCATTGCCATTAACTCCACCTGGCCCACCTGATGGAGTGTTCATCCAACAAATGGTTATGGAGTTAACCTCTTTTCTAAGCAGGGAATGAACTGCGGAAGTTGAGCAGTCACCCCAAATTCTTCGGATGACCTCACCTTTGGCAACTATTCTATGTTTTATTAGAGGAACACCAGTGAAGGTCATATAAAACCCCACTGTTGGAGCAAATTTGATTTCTGATTCTTGTGCTCTCGCCATTCTAGGTGATGTGCCATTGGCACCAACATGTAAATCCTTCCGAGATTCTTTAGGAAACATCCTTTAAGGATGTGGAGTTTTGCAATAGGTGTCTGTAAGACACATAGATATTGATGCAATCCTAGATTACCATGTGTTCAAAATCCAAGATTTTTACATTATGATTGGGATTCTAATTGAGAAGTTTCTCATGGAAATTCCATAGGAAGGAAGCCTCAATGTCAAACTTGGAGGGAGAAAGTTCTCTATTCCTATCACGCGTTCTAAGAACACATCTGCAGAATCTCCCGTCCAAGATGAGCCTTTAGAGGAGGTTAGAACTCTTCAAATCTTAGCTCCCCCTTAAAGTGAAGGAGAAGGAGATTTCATCCAAGAGGAGGATGAATTTCATGAGGCAATTTAATTCGTGAGACCTATGTGTGCTGAATACATTGGCTATGACGATAAAAGTATTGAATACTACCAAAACACCTTTTTCAACAAGGTCTGACCCTTTGTCCGAGTTCCAGCAAGGTCCGACAATAGATCAAACTTGTTTTGGTTAGCTCTGGTGCTAGGTATCACTAGCTTTGGTAAGCTCCAGTTCAAGGATCGATTAGCTTTGCCAAGGTCCGGTGCAAGATTGCAGTGGTTCTGCTTTTACCTAGCAATGTTTCAAACTTGTTTTACACTTATGGAAAATTTGCTTAGTATTCTTTTACTATGTTTTTGGTGTGTTTTATTGCTATGCCTGATATCATTTTTCTATGGTTTGCAACATGCTTATGCGAGTGCTCAAGTAAGGTGTTGTGGTTTCGAAACTAAAGAGAGTCAAGTCGAGGACTTGTGGTCGAAAGTATTGGTTGTTTATTCATGTACAAGTGTTGCTTAAGTTCAAGATATGGCTGATGACGGGATCCATTGAGTTAGTCTTAGGTAGAAGATGAGGTTCAACAACCAAGTTCGGGAGGAATTATGGTTGAGTTGATCGGGAGGTCACGCAGCATATTTTAATCAAGAACAACGCATATGAAGGTATCGTGGACATCGTTGGAAGCTGTTTGCAAGTGTTCAACAAGTGCATGGACGTGTCTACATGGTTCCAAGATGTGATGAAGAGATTTGGATGTAAAGAATTGGTTAGAAAGGTCCAACCGACTAGGTTATGGACTCAGGCTGCGGCTAAGTCGGGTTTGACTGAAATATGGAAAGCTTTGAGTTGGTTATGATAGGATTTCGTGTGGGTAACAAAGTTGGGTTGTTTTAGGAATGTGTGATATGTTCCGTAGATGTTTGGAAGTCTTAAGATTGCTTCTATCTGCATATGGAAGAGTCTTGAGCAGTTATGGAAAGTTTCGGTTGAATCTGAGTAGGATTTGAGTCCTAGTTAGGATTGGGTTGGCCTCAGGGCTGTTTACATAAGCAAGGGAGGCCAGAGATCGTGGGGCATGACTTTGGAGCTGTTCCTCTTGTAGTTTGATAAATAAATTTTGTAGTTTAATGGAACTTTTGTGCCTTGTTTGTCTGACTTGTTTTCGCCAAGTTCTGCACACCACTACCTTGCTTCGGTGGTTTTATCATTACTCGAGTTTTACAGATCCAATTGACATTATTATTTTTGAGTTGTCTTCACCGCTTGATTATATATCATCTGTAAAAATTTTGCGGTCATTGGATTTGTGGTTTTGGATCTACACGAGTTTCATTGCAGTGTTGCAGATTTTGTTTTTCTCGCATAAAACAGATTGACCTTCGCTCAATCTTTCGATCATAACGCAAGTTTTTCTTGACGGTTTTTCATGATTCTTGTTGTCATGTCTTCGTGACTTGATTCTCCTCCATACGACTAGAGAGGTCTGTCATTCCTTGGCTATAGTCATGATGACATCTAGTCGAAGTGGAATAACATCTTCTCACAGATGTTGGAGGCAAGATGCTAGAGCTTGAAGTGGATAGGGGTGCCTCCCATGTAGCACCTGACCATCCATGCTAAGACGGACCTTCGGTATTATACGATGGAGGTTGAGTCCATCCAGGTGCATCACCCGTTGGGTTCTCTTCCTCTTCGTACACATGGACTATGGAGGTTGTCAGGAGCATGGCCGCTCTCCTTCTACAGCTTCTAGTTACCTTGCCAGAGACATTAGTTCTTCCGGCCTTCTCGATGAGAAGGAGGTCAATGGATAGCCTCCAGCATTTGTACAAATGATAATCCGGGTTAGGTAACTAAATTTCATTAACATTGATGGGACAATAAAATATCAAAGAGCCATCTTGATCATGCTTAAGGGTGTGTCTTTGCACTAAATAATCTTGATAAATTAATTATCTTTCATTTCCAATATACTCAAATGAAAAATATTTTAGTTCTCCAACCCTAGTAGCAATACGAGTAATCAATGAAGTACATTCAATTGGCCCTACCCTTGGAATGTAATCTAACCATTGTGTCATCATGGCAATAACTGGAGCCACTTTTATTTTTTTAATCATGGCAAATAAAATTTTATCTCATCATCACGCACTATCCTTACATCTCCTCTAGGGAACATAGTCATAGCCACCCATCTATGAATGAACTGTAAAGTAGGGTTGTGCAAGTGGCTATTTCTAGGTGCACTACATCTGACCTCACCAGTTAAATATTGCAAAAAACTTTGTTTGTTAAACTTAGGCAAAGTGTCTAAATCTAGCAAACAACGTTTATTGAAAGCCTAGGATTTCACTCAATTTTTTCCATATGATGTTGTATTATTCTTGAAATGATCTAAAAGTAATACCATCAAATCCGATTTTGAGTGTGCAAAGAAATTGTATAAAGAGAAGGCGTGAACCTTTCTCCTCTATGTGAGCAATGTTTTCCCATCCTAATGCACGCCAAATGGAATAGAATTCGGAATCCATACCTATTTTGGAGATCAAATCTAGATCATAAGGTTTTTTATGAGAAAACTCAAAATCTTGGAGGAGCTTGCATGCTTGATCTTCGACTTCACTTTGGATTTTGAGGTCGTCGTTATGAAGAAGTGGGTGTGGGTTGCTCCTCTTGCCCATGGGAGTGTCTTCTCGTACACTCCTCCTCCGTGAACATTGTGTATCAACGGGAGAGGGGCATGCACTTGAATCCCCGCCATGGCTTGAGCTTGTAGCCACCTTCCTCTTCCCAAACAACCTCTTCGTTTCATTCATGGCCACAACAAACAAGAACACAAGGAAAAAATCAAACGAGGTGATGTTAGTGAAAGACAAACCCCTGACGAATTTCCCCTTGAAGAACTTGAGAGCAAATTGCAAAGCAAAAGAAAATCTTTTTAGTTGAATTTTGAGCAAGAGTACTTAAATGAAGAGCAAGATACAGAATGTGAGCAAGAGTGACTTTGGGGAAATATGAAATTAGGTGAAGTGTGAGGTGAGGTGCCCCCTCATGGTCACCATTTATAGTGTGCACTCCCCAACAGTCACTACGGATCCAAATGTAGTCGTTGGAGGAGAGAGAGCCAAAATGACCTTTTACCCATGTCGGCTGAATAGGGGGATCACCCGACCTAGTAGGTGGGCCCCTCTATTCTCCCTTTTGGCAGGTGGCTCCCCAACGGCTGTGGCATTAGCTCGTTGGTGAATTACCACTTTTGTAGCGCAGAAAAATTGTTTTCTGAATAAAAACTCCTTTTTCAAAACCCAACAATTTTCTTTTTGTGAATGTAAAAAAATAAAAATTATAGTTGAGGATATAAGATTCTCAACTTACTAAGAAAATCAAATATGCAGTGGGGAAAATCAAACTATATCGGGAAAACCAAATAAAGAGGAAACAAAAACAAAGAAAAGGATAACTACCAATTTAACCTATTGGCTAGGTCTCACCACCATCCAATGAGATGGACATTCCTTCTTCATTTCTTGACATCCGGGCCCGGAGGGATGGGCTTGGATGGCTTGTCTTGCTTTTTCGGCCATACCCTCTTTGGCAGCTTGGTGGACTTGAGCCTTTGGGGAGGCCCGGACTTCTCTGTCTTCTTGGAGCATTGGCGTGAACAATAAGACGGGTTTTGCGCATAGATCAATTTCCTCGTGAATGCAATGAGCGGGTCCACCTTTGGAGTTATCATTTCGATCTCTTGAATGTGTTTAACATTTGGCCCGTACATGATATGGATCATGGAGCTTTGCTCCATCTTTGGGCGATAGTTAAACTTTTCCTCCTTGCCATTGATATGGAAGTGGATTTCTCCAGCTCCCACATCTATGCGAGCCTTCACGGTGCTTAGGAACAGGCGGCCAATAATGAGCGGCGTATGCTTCTCGACCTCCATGTCGAGCACCACGAAATCCACGGGTATGAAGCAGTTCTAGATTTTCACCGGGACATCTTCGGCAATACCTGCTAATAACGGACTGAAGAATCAGCCAGTTGGAGCTGCATTGGTGTTGGAGTAAGCTTCGTGAAGTTCAGCTGGTCGAAAACCACCTTGGGCATCACACTCACACTTGCACCAAGGTCACAAAGGGCCTTGTCAAAGTGGTGTGCACCAATTGAGCATGAGATTGTAGGACATCCGAGGTCCTTCGGCCAATGCCTCCATGTACAGAAACCATGTTGGCACTTTCCACGAGAGGTCCGAGCTGTCCTAACATCTTGCTATTATCTATTAGAGGATCAACAACTGCCAGTTGAGCCAAATGAGTCTCCAACATTTCGTTGAAGCTCAATTGATTCTTGAAGGCTGAGGATAGTCCTTCAATCTTGGAATTTATGCTCGCTAGGGTCTTGTCATTAGCCGAAAGCTTCTTGGATAGAGAATCATTGATCTTTAGCTGGCTAATGGCCAGTTCTCTCAAGTTGGGCTGATTTCCATTGTTGCCATTATTGTTGCACCCTCGTTGAAAGAATGGGCGTGCTTGGCCCCACCTTTGTTCTCCTGGACGACAAACATTGTTGTTTCCATTGTTGGCTACGTATAAGGCATCCTCATGGGTTTCTGGGCAGTCATTGCGCAAATGGCTGGTGTTTCCACAGACTTCACAAGTGATGTGAGAGTCTATGTGTGACACCCGGTTCCAAAAATGAACCAAGTGAACGCATATGTGTGCCCAGGATGTTCAACACACATACACGAGTGCATTCACAAAAGAGTATACAGAAAATTACCACAACTCAAATTATTAAATAAGTAGTTTTATCATAGAATTCATAATATCCTCAAATACAAGCTCTAATGAATATTAATGACAAGTTTGACCTAATGCAGCGGAAATAAACCGAACTGAGCAAACTAAGCAAAGTAAGCAGCATAAGCAAAGGGTATAACGCAGCTCCAACACTCCACAGGCAAAGCTGACGGTAGACACGACCAAGAACTCCATATTATCATCATTATACTCCCAATCCTGACCTACAACTGTTGGTGGGGGAATTGCAAGGGTGAGTACATGTCGTACTCAGCAAGTGTGGAAAGTATGACATGTAGCTGGCTCAAATGACAAATATAATAGTGCCTAAGTGCTGAAAGTACATTAAAACATTTGAAAATCAATATATCATATGTATGTGAATAAACCCATCATAAGCCATAATTAAAAACTTAGTACCAATCCATATTCCATATCCATCATCCATCATCCATATACCAAATTTCAACATTACCATTAATCATATCCAATACCATAAATTAATCCATAACCAGTACCAAACTATATCCATCCCCAATACCATCCCAATACCAAGTTCCCTCTGATCATGTAGGTCATCCAGGCGCTCATAACCGGGATCACAACTATCATGATAGTTTATTAGACTCTGCAGAGTTTGTACCACTTTACCCATGTGTTTGTGATTTCATCACTCGTCGGCAACTAAAGAACCTCCCTTCCTATGGTGTATGGCTAAGAGATCACAAAATAGCCTTTACAAAGGGATTACTAGTCTATTTAGACCCCACTGAGATTTCACCGGTGGCGATGCCTTCAACCGAGCACATCTTCAACCAAGGGCCCCCTCTTGAGCCATTTGGATCCCAGGGTAATCCCACCAATCATCAACAAACCCAATCCAACTACCCCTTCCCCGAGCATCCTTAGTGGTCCAAATAGCACTGGCAAAGTAATCAGCTACGTCGCACCCATACTTAGCCTCGTGGTGGCACTATAGTCCTGGCTTATTCTCGCATGAACCAGTCCTTAGATCTAAAGCAAGCAAACCACCATATCGTCCAACCCATCCACATATCGGGCTTGCTTAGATCACCCATTACCATATTATATTAAGAAGTTCACGTTAATCAATCTCATATAATTAAGGTAAGTGGTATAGTTGTTTTCCCATCCCAATTTATTAAGCGAAGCAAAAAGGGTAAAAAGCTCTTCCTGACTATCTACCATGTATTCTAGGTGACAAGGGTGGTCAAACAAAACTAGTAAACTTCCTATCATACGGTTCCCATCAAATTGACAGAAGCATGCAGTTTTGCAAACAAAGCATTTATTTTGGAAACAAGATCAATATGCTTCAAGGACACTTGCCTTGCTCATGGGATTGGTTCAGTTCAAAGCCTTCAAACTCTTGGTGCTGGAGATCCTCCGCGGCACTCTCTAGCGCAAATCTATCTAATCCACACGATAAACATACAAACAAGAATTTTAATAAAAAAGTGCACGATTATTACTCAATATGGCATTACATGCATGATTAATGCAAATGCCAGATGGAACTTGTTAATGAGTTGCTTTTAATCATAACTAACTAGTTCTAATAGCTTTTAACAAGTTTATACAGGCTTGTATTTGATTCGATCTAATTTGAGAATTAATTTAATAGAAATTAACCAGGAAAATCGGACTAGTCCGCTATGGACCGGACAAGTCCGCACAGTGCGAGATCAACATATTAGGGTTTTCTAGAAAGACGTGAATTTGCAGATTTGGGGTTGAATTCACGTAATGAAAAGAGAATATAAGGTATACCAGGTGTTTAGAACTCCAATGAATCAACAAATTTGGAGACAACACTTGGATCTTGATGATCTAGGGTTCATGATGAACTTGAAGGTGAATTGGTGATGAAGAATGAACCTTGATGGAGATCTTGATCCTCTTTCGTTTGCTCCTCTTCTTCTTGCTTGGGATATCCTTCTCCCTCCTTGATGGTGTCTCTCCACAAACTAGGGTTTGCGTGGGGTGGAAAAGTGGCAAATAGATGTCAAGCCAAGGGGTGGGGTTGTTTTTATAGAGGTGGAGGCTAGTGTTTGATGGAACTCGAGTTTGAGATGAATAGAGGTTGGTTTAGAGTCCCACATGGGCTCTAAAAGAGTTAGGCACGACGTCCTTAGGCCTACTTAACATAAAATCCAAGAAACAAGTCGTGAAACAAAAGATAAATTTGGATTCGCGATTTATCGGACAAGTCCGAAAAGGACCAGACTAGTCCGAAGTTGTCCAGAGAAAAATTGGACAAGTCCGGGCTGGACATCGGACAAGCCCAAACTTATCCAGAGGGGAAAAATAGACAAGTCCGGCCTAAAATTGGACAAGTCCGACTTTAGTCAAAGAGGAAAACGGACATGTCCTCTGGAGTATCGGACTAGTCCGGACAAGTCCAGGGACTTAGCGATTTTTTCAAGGATTTGGAACATCGGACTAGTCCGCACAAAACTGGACAAGTCCGAAAATGTCCAGAGGCAAAAACAGACTAGTCCGCAGAAAAAACGGACAAGTCCGAACGAGCTTAGAGAGAAATCAGACTAGTTTGCACTTCCCAAAATTCTTAAGTGTGGTCTTGTTATAAATAAATTTTAAACTTGTTCCTTTTTATTTTGGTTAATGTTAAACATATGTATGAATGTATGCAGGGCGTGATGCATGAAAATGAGGGTGTTACACTAAGGCATAGGCATTGCCACATACCTCACTATTGCCTTGTCCATCAATCTTTTTCATAAGGAGGTCCAATTTGGCAGTGATCATGTCCACCTCCTTGGAGGTGTGCATGCCTCGCTGGCGGGTGTGGAGATGTTAGTCACTCCAATCCATGTTTGACACCATCTTCTTGTTGAAATCTTTGGCTTTGGGCATCATCAATGAGAAGAAGGCTCCTACAACAGTAGCATCAACATGGTCACGGGCGGAAGGTATCTGCCCATTGTAGAAGTTTTGGATAATTATCCAATCATCCATCCCATGGTGGTGACAGGCTGGGATATATTCCTGCAGCCTTTCCCATTCCTCGGGAATAGGTTCCTTGGCATCTTGCTAGAAGATAGAAATTCTTCCACGTAGGGCATTGGTCTTGCCGAACGTGAAAAACTTGGCAAGGAATGTTGTCGGTACTCTGCTTACCGGGTACTTCATGATACCGCAAGAAGTGCAAGAGAGTTCCACTTGTTAGATTTGAAGGTTCCCTCAGGCCCCACATGTCACACGACACTGGACCGACCTTCTTCGTATGTGTAGCTCTAGGCTTGCCATGTGTAATATAAGACCGGAGCTGAACTCGCAATAGAGTGAAGCTCCGGAGTTGACACATGGATAAGAACCCCGGACCTAACCCCCAGTAGAGGAAAGCTCCGGTGCCGCCACGTGTATAACAACTCCGGACCCATTTCACCGCGAAGGGGAGCTCTGGAGCTGCCATGTGTGGATCCTACGGACCTTACACCAATGGGAATATTGGCAGATCTCCAACAGCACAAACATTCAAGGGACAATTAAAGCAGCAGTTACAAGATCTGATTACGTGTCATTAATGCTATATGAATGACACACGACCAGTGGGTTGTTAATAGGGGTAACACTGCCATTAAGGCACATTATCGCACTGTTAATCACTCTTAATACTCATAGACCATGTATTGGGATCTTAATACGCCAAGGTCACGTGTCGCGCCAGGCAAATATTATAACGGTCAGTCCTTAGACTATAAAAGGATTGCATTGCACGGTAAAGAGACATCTGATCTAGGTTCAGACGCACACAAGCTATACTGAAACACTCAATACCAAAACAAACACCCCGTGGAATAGGGTATTACGCTCAGGCAGCCCGAACCACGTAAATACCACGTGTCATCATCTTGTTCCTGATCTTCGCACGCCCAAACCGATACAAGAACCTCCGCGGGCTACATTTAGTAGTACCAGGTGAAGTGTCATTCATACACTTCGACATTTGACGCGCCAGGAAGGGGATGCCTGAGATTGAAAGATGGTGAACTCCGCCGCAGGATCTTCCAACAGTAATCACATTGAACAGCCTGCTGGAGGCAATCCCTCGAACATGCAGCAGCCACAGGCGCCGTTGTCCCTGCGAGAGTCATGCCACCACCGCCACCATTTGTTCCGGCACATAATGTTGAACAACAAGATGGGGCATTTGCGTTGATCACCTCATCGGCAAACAACAACCCTAAGAACGCGCTAATTGCTGCGCAAACTCTGTTGGAGCGCCCACCAGCGCATGAAGCACCCCAGGGTGCAATGGAGCAGTGGCGCGCTGTTGTGCAACATCTGGTTGCAGCCGCAGCCGATGCCATCAGCAACCAAGGTCCTCCCCCTTCGGGGCGGGCAACAACTCAACGTAGGACCTTGTCTAGAAGACTTGGTCCTCACGTGTCACAGCACCGACGGCGTGCTATATCTCAGTAGGTGACTTCACTACATTCCGGGGCATGATGCACCCACACCATCACCAGGCTTTCGACTCATGACTTGCGGTCCAAACTTGATTGCCGTTACCGGCAGCAGGACAGCCGCGTCCATATCGAGCGTGCTCATGGGAGGCAAGAGGCTCGAGACAACCCTGCTCCCCAGGGAGTAGTGGGAGGCTGTTCTGCCCTAGCCATGCACTTACGTATGGTCAGATGGCCGCAGAAGTTCCAGCCTCATCTGCCGGAGAAATTCGACGGGATTTTCAACCTCACCGAGTTTCTTCAAATCTACTCCACTGCTATACTTGCGGCGGGCGGCAACGAGGCCATGATGGCCAACTACTTCCCAGTGGATTTAACTGGGACCACTAGGTCCTGATTTATGAGCCTCCCGCCTAACTCCATCAATAGTTGGGCGGACTGATGTCAACAGTTCACTGCCAATTTTGGGAGTTCATACAATTGACCCGGCACTAAACTGGACTTGTTTGGTGTGAAGCAAACAATGGGGGGATCGCTGTGATCTTTATTCAGCAATTTTCTCAGGTACGCAATACCATCCCCACAATCTCGAGCGCTTCTGTTATCATTGCATTTAGACAGGGCGTTCAAGACAAAAAGATGTTGGAGAAGTTGGCGACCAAAGAAGTCACCAGTGTCATGAAACTCTTCAGCTTGGTAGATAAATGTGCCAAAGTTGCGGAGGGACGTGAGATGCAATCCAAACCACCTCCGGCGGCCAACAAGAAATCCTCCAAGACTGAATCCACTACTTCCGGAGGGGGCAAAAAGAAAAAGAAGTCCAACGACAAAAAGAAGCCGTCGACCGGCGCACCTACTACTGCGGCTGCTGCTGCTCCGGGTGGCCGACGGCCACGTCCCAAGAAACGACCTCGACCATCGTCAGAAGATGGCGATGGCTCCAAAGTGTGGTGTCGATCCACAAGATAGAAAAGCACAGTCTGGAAAAATGCCGAGAGGTTCAGAACCTTGTCAAGTGCTACAACAAGCGCTGAGAAGATGCTCCTTTACGCTAGCGGGAAGAAAACCAAATAGTTGATGAAGCTCCAGCTAGAGAGGAGCTAGGCTTTCAGGACCCCAAGGAGGTTCTAAAGGCCGTATACAACACCGTTGACAACGACTCTAACGTCTCTGAAAACGAGCGTCGGAAGACCTTAAACACCATTTATTGTGGTTCTTGGGGCATCACCTCTCGCCGCATCCTCAAGACAATGCGGCAGGACATGGCTGCTGCAGCTCCCACCGCCAGGGCGGAACCTCATCGGAAGTGGATTGACACTCTCATCACTTTCGATGCTTCGGACTGCCCTCATAACATGATCGGAGCTGGCCAGCCTCCGTTGATGGTGTCACCAACCATTAATAATGTTTGACTCCACCATGTATTGGAGGACGACGGTGCAGGGCTGAACCTCATAAGCTTTGAAGCCTTCGATAAGCTCCATCTCCGACCTTCGGACCTTCACCCCTCTCGACCTTTTTCTAGGGTAGGTCTGGGGTCCATTACCCTCTCGGGTCCATCACACTCCCGGTGACCATCGGGACTCGAGAGAACTACAGAACCGAGAAGCTGGTCTTTGATGAGGCACATATCAGTTTACCATTCAACTCCATACTAGGCAATCTTGCTTTATACAGGTTCATGGCCGCCGCCAACTATGGCTACTTGGTGTTGAACATGCCAACACCTTCGGGTGTTCTACGGATCCGTGGGGATCACACTACAGGAATCACTGCATTTGAAGAACTCCACGTGCTTGCAAGAATGTAGGAGGAAGCAACTGGTAAGGAGCTAGCTCCGAAACTTTTGAGCTCTCATCATCAAGGCTCAACCTCTACACCAAGTGTGCAACCAAGTGGCGGCACCGACGTTCCCGTCAAAGTTGTCCAAATTGGTTCTGACGCTGCTCAGACCACTAGTATATCAGGAGGTCTGAACAACATATAGGAACTCGTGCTCATCACTTTCCTCCAGGCGAATGTTGACGTGTTTTCCTAGCAACTATCACAAATGCTTGGGATCCCTACGGAGGTGATTGAGCACAATCAGAAGATTTATCCTGACGTACGGCCTGTACACCCGAAGCCCCGAAAGAAATCAATTGAGCGGGCAAAATTCATCTGACAGGAGATTAGGAAGTTGCTCGAAGCTGGTTTCATCCGAAGGTTTTTCATCCAAAATGGCTGCCAGACCCAATCGTTGTACCCAAGGCCGGCGGGAAGCTTCAGATGTGTATCAACTACACCACCTTAAATAAGCCGTGCCCAAAAGATCCATTTCCACTATCTAAAATAGACCAGATAGTGGACTCCACCTCTAGGCGTGAGCTCTTGTGTTTCTTAGATGCATATTCTGGATATCATCAGATCCAAATGTCTAAGATGAAGAGCATAATTCCTTCATAATAGTAGATTGATTATATTGTTATACTGCCATGCCCTTTGGTCTTAAAATGCCGCTTCAACCTTTGTGCAAGCTATGTAAAAAATATTTGGAGAGCTAATTAGAGACATGGTGGAGGTGTACGTCGATGACATCTTCGTGAAGATCAAGAACAAAGAGTCACTCCTTGATAACTTACAAGCCATCTTCGACAAGCTACGCATCACGCGCACCAAGCTGAACCCGGACAAGTGCGTCTTCGGGGTTTGTTCCGAGAAACTCCTGGGCTTCTTGGTGACTCACCGAGGAATTGAAGCAAACCCAGCGAAGATCGAGACTATAGAAGACATGCGGCCTCCAGCCCGCATCAAGGACATCCAAAAGTTAATTGGATGTCTAGTTGCGCTCAGCCGGTTCATATAAAGACTAGCAGAGCGGGTGCTACCCTTATTCAAACTCTCAAGGAAGTCCAGACCTTTTCATTGGTCTGAAGAAGCAGAAAATACATTTCAAGAGATGAAGCAGATCCTCACCACCCTACAAATTCTGGTAGCCCCGAACACCGGTGCGCCTTTACTGCTCTGCATTTCTGTAACTATGGAAGTTGTAAGCATGGTTCTGGTTGCAGAAAGGCCAGAGCCACATCTAGTTTAGGAGCTTGGAACCCTTCGTTAGGGTCCGGAACTACTTGAAGGCGAGTCCGAGTCCCAGCCTCCAGACACAGACGTTCAAGACGGAGTGATAGAAGATCAACCTCTCTAATTTGAGGGAGTTTTAACGACTGTTCAAGAAGATGCAGACCCATCAGGGAAGGTCTGAGTTGAACAAGAAGAAGATATGTACCCCTCCGGTAGGGTACGAAAAGCTCAACAAGAAGGCTCGAACCCCTCTGGGTGGTTCCAAGTCGATGGAGAGGAAGCTCCGGCCTCTTCTGCAACAGTCCAAACAGTCCAGCGTCCAGTGTACTTCATCAGTGAAGTACTCCACGATGCTAAGACACGCTACATTGAGGTACATAAGCTGCTTTACGCAGTTCTTATCGCCTAAAGGAAGCTTCGTCACTACTTCCAATCCCACATGATATCAGTGGTAACGTCTTATCCACTGCGAGCAATATTACATAACCCCAATTCTACGGGGAATATTGCAAAGCGGGCAGCAGAGTTGTCCGAGTTCGACCTCGAATCTGTACCATTACAAGCAATCAAGAGTCATGCTTTGGCTGATTTCATGGCGGAATGGACTCCCTTTCCATCAAACCATGGGGACCCCAGTGAGCAGAAGCCAGAACCCAAGGTTCCGGTATGCACCGAACCTTACTGGACCCTCTACTTCGACGGCTCCGTGGAGAAGCAGGGGGCCGGAGCTGGAATTCTTTTCCTTGCTCCAACCGGGGAGAGGGTCAAATACATGGTTCACCTTGACTTCAAGGCAACCAACAACATGTCGGAATATGAAGCTCTCATCTATGGGATCAAGGTGGCACTATACTATGGTGTAAAACAGCTGTTGGTGGAGGGTGATTTGCAACTCATCATAAAACAAGTCAAAGGTGAATGCTGCTGCAACAATCCCCAACTAGCCGCTTATCTCCTTGCAGTCCAGAAGCTCTAGAAGGACTTTGAAGTCTTGGATCTCCACCATGTTTAGCGTCCTAACAACGTTGAAGCTGATGAACTCTCGACGAAGGCTTCAACCGGAGCTCCGGCTCGCAACGGAATCTTCGTCTGGAGGTTATCAAGACCAACAACTCAGTCTGCCAAACTGAGCGAAGGGGGCGAGACTAGCACCTTGAAGCTGGCACTCCTGATGGTCCTGTTACCATGGCGTCCACCAAGGGTCATAGGTGTTGTTAGAAGCTCCGAGCAACCCAGCACGCAAGACTTAGAATCTCAAGTTAGCTTCGATTCATGGATCTCAGAGATCAGGAGCTACTTGAAAGACAACATCCTTCCTGAAGACGGTGTATCCACTGACCGGATCGTCAGGTTGGCTAAAAGATATACGCTGGTAGAAGGGGATCTCTACCAGCGTGGTGCCAACGACGTCCTAATGAGGTGCATTGCAAGGGAAGAAGGCCGCGAGCTTCTCGCGGAAATCCATGGAGGCGAGTGTGGGAACCATGCATCTTCCCGCACGTTGGTTGGTAAAGCCTTCCGGAATGGCTTTTACTGGCCTACAGCACTCCATGATGTAGTCGAGCTAGTGAAAAAATGTGAAGCGTGCTAGTTCCACGCAAAAAATTCACACATCAGCTCAATCACTACAAATGATACCTCCTACATTGCCATTCGCTGTGTGGGTTATGGACATCTTGGGACCATTGCCAAAAGCCGTCGGAGGTTACAGGTTCCTGTATGTCGCCATAGACAAGCTCACCAGGTGGAGGGAAGCTACTCCAATCGTGACAATCAACAAACAATCAGCAATAAAATTCTTGAAGTCCATAATATGCAGATTTGGAGTTCCATATAAAGTCATATCTCACAATGGAACCCAATTTACATGTGCTGCATTCCAAGAATATTGTGAATACCTCGACATTTAAGTCAGCAACGCATCGATAGCTCGCCCAGTAAGCAATGCTCAAACCGAGAGAGCAAATGTAGAAATTTTAAAAGGACTTAAGACGCGCACGTATGAGCGCTTGCAAAAGCATGGAGCCAACTGGATCGATGAGCTTCCGTCTTCACTGTTGGCAAGCAGGACTACACCTAACCAGTCAACTAGAGAGACACCCTTCTTCTTGGTGTACGGAGCTGAAGCAGTCCTTCCGCAAAAGGTCACCATGGGGTCGCTACAGGTTCAGATCTTCAACGAAGCCGCATAGGACCAGCTCCAGCGTGAAGACCTTGACCTCATCGATGAGGGGAGGTGCCAATAAGATGTTCGGAATACACGCTATCGCCAAGCGATCTGGCGCTATCATCAAAGCATGTGCACAACCGACAGCTCGAAGAAGGCAACCTGGTGTTGCGGAAGAACTAACTCGTGAAGGGATGAACAAAATTTCTCCCAGCTAGGAAGGTCCCTTCCGAGTGATCAAAGTATCCTGTCCCGGATGCATTCTCTTGGCAACTGAGGGTGGGATCCCGCTTTCTAATCCTTGGAATATCGAGCACCTCTATAAGTTTTATACTTAGAATCATGGAGGTGAGTCTGTAATTACACACAATGTATGTTATAGAGTCAGTATATAGAACCGGGTATGTCCTTTGGGTGAACATCCGAACCCCTCCGGGAGGGTCCGGGAAGTTCAAGTAACACTTGATATAGTCACAACACTAAAATTGTAACTGCCTGCCCTGGGCTAGTATAGGATGTATAACACACTTAGCATGGTCCTGTACCCTAAGTGTGTCCTTGTCTTCACTGTAATCCGGACCTATAGTGAAAGACATTGTCGTGTGAAAATAGACTCCATGTGCATTTATTTTTGTACAAGGCTCACTATTTCGAATTATTATTTTTATTCATCTTGTCTATAATGATGTTGTGCAATTCTATTTATGTTTTAGTCCAAGTTATTCATATGCGTCACAAGTTATATTGTTGGTCTTTTTGGATCTTAACATTGCTGCATAGTCTACTTGTCCGAATGCCAAGCCAACATAGGTCTCGAGTGTGCTATTGACTTAGCCTGGTCCTGCACCCAAAGTACGCCACTCTACCTACACCCCAGCAGGCCTTAGTAGGTTGAGTACTAAAAAAGCATATGGGTCTGGAAAGATTACATTAATATGCTTGTTATCATATTGAATTTCTTCACATCTAAAACTTAAATAAGAACGATAAGTCACAAACAATTTATAGACAAGAGGACGAATTTTACTCTTTTTTCTTGTCTTTAATGTACACGAAAAACACAACAATGGTGGACGATGCCGGAGCTATCAAGCTCTGACAACCTCCAAGGGGGCCCACCGCCAATTTTATATGATTGAGAGCGGGTGTCACCGGACCTACCAAGCTCCGACAACCCCAGGGGGTCCGCCGTCGACGTTCTACGCGTTGATAGTGGGTACCGTCGAAGCTATCAAGCCCCAATAAACCAACGGGGCCCACCATCAACGCGAAAAAAGACTTCAGACCTAAAATCTACAAGCTCAAAACACTAAAGTCATCAACATATCGTTACAACCTTTTGGTATATGTTCACAATCAAATTGTGCACATCTACCAAGGGGCCAACAAGACAGTGTACAATATATTGAAGACAAAGTGAAATTCATGGCGGAAAGAGTGGATTTCTTTAATTCAAAGTACTGGATTACAAAATCAGGGTTACAGTAAGAGACAAAAGGAAAAGGTCCTAGCTACTGGAGTATCTAATTCATGTGGAAAAATGAAGCAACCTTCTCAGCAACCTCTGGGACACTAGCTTTGGTGGCATCCTCCTCTTCAGCAATGAGTCTTCAATGACTGGATCGAGAGAAAATTGGGGGTCTCGGCGTTTGTAACATGCCAAGACATTCTTGGCGACGTTTTTGTCTAGATTTCTCCCCTCTGTCTACCGTTGATGAGCAATGACATTACCCATTGTATCGAGTTTGCTGCCAGCGGAGCCAAGTGCCACCAGCATCTAGTCCAGCTCCTGCGCTGGGTGCTCCGAGCATACTGGACTGAAGCCAAGAGGCACAAGGTCCCTGCCCGCACGTCCTAGGAAATGCCACAACATCAGGGATTCGGTTGCCCTCAAGCTCCGTAGCTTCTCCAGTGACCTCCGTGCGGCGGCTAGCTCCGAACTCTCCCGAGTGAAATGTTCAACCGCTTTAGCATGTTGCTGCATATTCTCAGCTACTTGCTTTTCACGGTCGGTTAGCTCTGTCTCCCGGAGGTGGATGCGGTTCTGCTGTTCTGCCAGGTCCTTCTCTCTGCCCCTCACTTTCCCTTCGGTGGTGGCAACATCAACTTTTCTTTTTGAGAGCTCCTGCCCCAGTTTCTAGTAATTCTCCTTTCTACTTCACTCCTTAAATCCATTTTTTAGTGCGATCTACAAAGCCAGAGTTAATTTCTGGGTGAGCTCCTCTTCTCTCTTCAAAACATCCTCCTGTTGTTCCAGGAGCTTATCTTCTATTGTATCAAGGTCTACTCGACGCTTCAGGAGGACCTCGTTTAATTCATTGAGGCTTTTGTAACACTCATCAACAGCATCACGCCTTTCCTTGGCTTGCTCGAGGATCTCTCGAGAATTAGCATAGAGTGCCCTAATGGCGGCTTCCTTCTCTTCCAGTAGCTTGCCCCAGTATTCCATCCAGGTTGTTTCCCTCTTGACCCACTCCTTCTGATCAGCAAGCCTCGTCTGATCAAGCCTGGTCTAAAAATGGAGCCCGTTGCGCCAACGCCTCAAGGTGTGGTGCTCCTCTTCAAGGACCTTGCTCTCATGATCAAAGGCGAGCTGAACTTGTCGGAGGCTCGAGCAAGCATTGTCTATGGACAACGCCAAGGGGATAGGCTATGGACCCACTGGGGTCATCTATGCCGGTTTTTGGGGATTCTCCATAACAAAAATAGGGTCCAACTCTACAAGTGAGATACCCTCATCTTCTGCGGCACTGGGCCATCCTCCGGAAGCTCTTCGGCCGGAACAGAGGAAGAACCCGCTAGGGGAACTCCTACCTTCGGGGCCGATGCCGAAGGTCTTGCTATAGGAACTTCAACTGCTGGCTCTGCAAGAGAACAGCCTGCCTCCGCCTCTTCATGGCGCTCTGCCTTGGGCGTGGTCACCTCCAGAGAGGTTACTTCTGGGGTGGTCGTCGGGGCTTCACCCGAAGCGATTTCCATCACCGGCTCAGGTGCCGGTACACCATCCACCTCCGGCTCAGCAGCCAAAGCTTCAATCATCTTCGGTTCAGCGACCGGACCTTCAATAACTTCTAGCCCAAGGGCCGGAGTTTTAACTACCTCCGGCTCAGCGACTAGAGGTTCGATCATCTCCAGTTCAACGGCCGGGGCTTCAACGGCTTCCAATTCAAGCACCGAAGCTTCTGGCACCATCAACCCCACAACAACCTCTGGTGCAGGAACTAGAGCCTCGATAACCTATGGCTCAGACGCCAGAGCTTCCGACATCTCGAACTCCCGCACTGGAGCCTCAGCTTCCAATGCTGCTGCCGGCGGTGCATCTTCAACTTCTCCCCCATGGTCCAGCGCTACCACGGGAGTCTCTGGCGGCGACTCTAAATCCAGATCCACGATAGCTGGCGCCGGAGCTGCCGTGACCTAGGCCGCCGCTTGAGGAGGCATGGGGGTTGAAGCTGGACTTTCCAACTGTACTGCTTCGGCACTTGCGATAGAGGCCGGAGCTTTAGACCCCAACTTTGATGCACTGCAGTCACAAAATTGGAATATTTAAAACATAACAAAAATTAGAGTGGAAAATCAATGTGAAAAAGCAAAGCTTACCTTGGGAAGCTATCGCTCCAATCGGCGCGGAACCTCTTCGCCGGAGGCTCAGAGCCGGAGCTTGTCGTGGTCGCCATGGAGGGAGCTCCGAAATGTTTCCTGGAGCCTGCCATCATTGTTGGTGTTCCCCAGTCGAGGTCTCCCTCGGCTGGGAAGAACCTCCGGACCTAGAGCCCCTTGCTGGCACCAGGACCGAAGTCAATTGTCCAGAACTGGCACCTCTCGAGGATGCTTGCACCAAAGGAGGTGTAGCTGCAGAAGATCTCCCTCGCCGGGGAGAAGGGGCTGTTGTAGATGGAGCATGCCTAACGGACCTCCCATCAGCATGCTTTAGTTTCCTCTTCCGACTGGAAGATTTGGCTGGCTTCTTGCCCTCGCCCTTGCCAATGTCTTCAACCCACTGGCTCGGAGCACGGGCGGCCACCTCCTCGGATGCTTCGGGGATTACAACCCTTGAGGTCTGCCATTTTTTCACCTCTCCAAGGTCGTCTAGCACCGGAATCTTCCTTCGGAGCTCCCTGCTGATCTCTGGAATAATGTTTAAATGTAGGAAAGCAACCGACAGAGCCAAAGCGTCATCGTCGACAAGCCCATGTTGAAATTTCTTAAGATGGAGCTTCAAAGCTTCATCATCCAAGTTGGATTTCAAACCGGTTTCAATACGGTCGTCATCCATCACGCTGTTGAAAGCCCAGGCGAGCTTCTCCCTCCTCCTCAGCGGACCCCACCTGTTCAGCAAGGAATTTATGAAGACCATCTGAGGGGTCACTCCACCCTCCACACACTCTTGGATCCTGGTCAGGATAGGCTTGAATGCATCTGACAGCTTCAGAACTACATTCTGGGTGTCGATGTCAACGTTGGGGAGTCCTTGGGGCAGCTCCAACCTGTCATGCTCCTCCACTGCAATGACAACCCAAACCTTCTTCCAGTCTTCCCATTTGCCAGAGGGGAATGACTTCAAGTACTGGAAGGGAAAGTTATTGCGCTTCACGAAGTAATAGAAGCCAATCAACTCAGTCCCTTTGCCTGTGGAATAGGCTATGAAGAAAGTCCAGAACAAGTCGATGCAGGGAGGCATGCCCACCCACATCTCGCAGAAGTGGACGAAAGTGGCCACGAGCACAAGGGAGGGCGGGCCAAGGTGATGAAGTTGGAGCCCGTAGAAGTCCAGCAGCATCAGGATGAAGCTCGAAAATGGTGGGATCAGTCCCACCATGGAGTACACCGAGAAGTACACCATCTCCCCGCGGCACTCCTCTTGAACGGAGCTTGCCAACATAGACAAGGTGGTTGAAGGAGTCGCTGTACCATCCCATGAAGGTTCGGACCTTCATCAGATTGTCCTTGGTTTGGATGCGGCTCCTGGGAAGACCTAACTCCATCGCAGCAAAGTGGAGCGAAAGAGGAGAAAGCTAAGCGAAGTTTGGGAGGCTCTGGCGCGAGTTTGATCAAAAGCGTAAAGAGTCCTCAAACCATGTGTGCTTTCCTTCTTAAGTATGCCTCCATGACGCTTGGATGGAAACCGCAATGAGAGCAAGTCCACACTATGAAGAACCTACCCCATCAATGACGAATGGGCCCGGGGCCACCCTGACGAAGAGGTCGAGGTTATTACCCCAGGTGAACTGTCGTCATGATGGGCAGCGGGATACCTAATGGCGGTAGCCTGACAAGGTGCTCAGAACCGATATGGTTTTCGTATTGGGAACCAGAGACCTTCAATTATGTGTGATCCTCAATCAAAGATCTCACCTGCCGCATTCAAGACAAGCCACGCAGCGATGGTTTAACCCCAAAACATGGCCCCAATGGCACATCAGAAGACCTTTGAAGTTACAGTGCGGGAATCAAGGATGGCCCCACCTCCGATAGAATAATCTAACCCAAAGAGTTTTCTCCCAGAGTTGGGCCCGGGGGCCACTGTAGATACCTTGTGTACCGGGTATCCCATGATACGGCAAGAATTGCAAGAGAGTTACACTTGTAAGAGTTGAACATTCCCTCAGGCCCCACATGTCACACGGCACTGGACCCGCCTTCCTCATATGGTTAGCTTCGGGACTGTTACATATAATATAAGACCGGAGCTGAACTCCAATAGAGGGAAGCTGCGGATTTGATACGTGGATAACAACCCCAGACCTAACCCCCAGTAGAGGGAAGCTCCAGTGCTGCCACGTGTGTAACAACTTCGGGCCCATTTCACCGTGAAGGGAAGCTCTGGAGCTGCCACGTATGGACCTTCCGAACGTTACACCAACGGGAATATTGGCGGATCTCCAACAGCACGGACATTCAAGGGACAGTTAAAGCAGCAGTTACAAGATCCAATTACGTGTCATTAATGTTATATTAATGACACACGATCAGTGGTCTTTTAATAGGGGTAATGATGCCATTAAGGAACATTATCGCACTATTAATCACTTTTAATATGCATAGACCATGTATTAGGCTCTTTATACGCCAAGGACACATGTCGAGCCAGGCAAATTTTCTAACGTTCAGCCCTTAGACTATAAAAGGATTGCGCCGCACGGTACAAAGACATGTGATCCAGGTTCAAACGCACACAAGCTATACCGAAACACTCAATACCAAAAACACACCCCGTGGAGTTGGGAATTACGCTCAGGCGGCCATCACCACGTAAATCCCACATGTCATCGTCTTGTTCCTAATCTTTGCGCGCCCAAACCGATACAAGAACCTCCGCGGGCTACATTTAGTAGTAGCGGGGGAAGTGTCATTCATACACTTCAACAAATGTCGTAGAACATTTCTCCCAAGTATTTGCAGTACTTTGGTTCTAGTAGAACCACTATTTTTCTCTCTCGAGAAGAGAAAACAAAAACAGCCTAAGACGGACAGCATCAGGAGATACATCCTTGATCTTAAAAGTGCTGCAGATATCAAGGAACTGTTGCAGGTGAGCACTTGCATCCTCATTATCCGTCCCACAAAATGGGTTGGCTTGCACCAGAGTGATCAGGCCAGTCTTGATTTCGAAGTTTATGTCTCTCGTGTTAACAGTGGGCCCAACAGGCACACTGTTAGCAGAGGGAGCCGAAAACTCACGAAGGGTCTTCTAGGCCATTAGCGTTTTGGTTGTTGGTGCAGTTGTGGTACCTTGCTTTGCCGCTTGAAGCTTCTGAGGAGTAACGTCACGAGGTCGATCTCTCATAAGGCATTTGAGATCTTCAACAAAGTTTTCCTGCAAGTGGAAACAGACATAAACTACCCTGTTTTCACATAAAATGCGAAAACAAAGAAGGCTCACCCTACTAAAACCTACCAGGATCCTATCCTATTCACTCAATCATGCAATACATTAACTTCCTTCCCCGACAAAGGTGCCAGAAATGCTTGTCGATATTTCCTATGCACTGCTAACAATTCATCCCTAGTAGGGGTGCTAGAAATGCTTGTTGGTAGGTTTTGTATGATACATATAAATCCGCAAGCACATAGAAACTATCGATGTAGCATTACCCTCTGAGAGTATTCCCAAAGGGTGTCATTTATATTCTCCCAAAGGAAGGCTAGCTGGAAGTAGAACAATCATCATGTTGAAAGGCTAGGTTGGCCTAGGTAAGGTTCAAGCAAGGATGGATAGATGATAAATTGGAGTAGTGTGACGCACACACGAGCATTATATCCTAAGGGGATATATGAGGTTTAGTGGGGCAAGGCTAAGGGTCAGGTAGATACTCCTGCTATGCTTCTAATGTACATATACATAGCCTAAGTTAGTTACTAATAATTATGTCAATTATGAATTCTCATGCTAAGGGCCTGTTTGGAACCTCTAGAGCTAACAATTAGCTAGCTAATAATCTATTAGCTGGATTGGGTCAACTAATTATTAGCTAGCTAATTATTAGTTGGAGGCTGTTTGGAACCCATAGCTAATTATTTGATTGTTAGAGACAATTGACCATAGTGCCCCAGTTTTATTTGTGTTGCATTCGTGTTGTACTCCGCCTCATCTCTGAAGAACTTCATAGATCTGGTTATACAAAGATGAAAGAAACCATCACCTGTTGTACTCTATAGATCTTTGATTTGAAGAACGTAGAAGAAATTGTATGAACATGTATATTACCTGCACGAAGGCTGCTTGTACTGGGCAAAGAGCACAGCTGTACGTACGGGCCAAACTGTGCAGCAGCGTGTATTGGGCAAACAGTGGCCGTAGCTGTGCGGCCGCACGTAGCTGTGCGGCCTAGAGCGGTGGCGATGCAGAAGCTGTGCTGGAAGACGGGTTAGGGCGGCAGTGATGCGGGCGCGTCTACAGGACGCGACGCGTGCAGAGTGGGAGAGATTTGTTTCAGAGGAGGAGGAAGGAAAGAAATCAAGGGTTGAACCAGCTAATATGATTATTGCTAGTTGGGGATTGGCTAATAATAAGCTGTGCTATTAGCTGAAAGGTTTGGAACCTCTATAGCTAATTCTTAGCAGCTAACTATTAGTTTTAGAGGTTCCAAACAAGACCTAAGTGGATTAACACATCGGGCACATATTTACCCCTAGCAACGCTAGACGACTCCCGCCAAGAGCCCGTGGCATAGCCGAACGTGGAGGATTACAAAGGACAGATAGGGCTGTCTACCTCTTCAGTCCATGGGTCTACGAGACATTCAACGCATCTCTCTATCCTATCACCATACTAGCATATTAAGTAATTACCTTAAGAGCCTAGGCACAAGCAATCCTAAGGCAATGAACTAAAACATCGTTGAACCATTGTTAATATATAGCACAAATGATTCATGTTAACATAATCATATAATAGCTAATTAGACTATAGTGGAGGTTTATAGTGTTTATGATGATGTAATGAGCATGGTATAACACAATCATAAATACTACTCCTACCACATACATAGAATCCAAAATCAAACAAGAAATGCTTTATCCAAGTATATGAACAATGGAAGACTAAGGATATTATCTTTATTAAGAATAAAGTCACAAATACAAATAGGAATATGGGAGAGATACCTTTCCCAATTCGAAAGAGACTCCTTCTACTCCTCTCCTACTTGGACTATGAACTAGAGGCTCTCCTGTCTACAGCCTATACTCTTCTAAACCTATGGAGAGTAGTGGATACAAAAGAAGAATACTCAAGTGGTGTGTGTTGAAGTGAGGGGTTAAGGGTCGATTCCCTCCACCAAAAGCGTGCGAATCAGTCACCCATGAACTCTTCAAGCCAGGAGGAGCCAACATGTGGTGTTTGACAGCGTTTGGTGCCAGGACTTAGTCAGCCGACTAGGGGGGTTGGCCGACGTGGTCCTGGCTCCAAATGGATAGTTCTTCCTCCAGGTGACTAACAGGTGGGTCCCATTGACTGATATTGGTGCTACACCATTGGATGGCCTCAAATACTTCTGTTTGTGGGCCATTTGATTCACGCGGTGCCACATGGCGTCCTCTGATTTGTTGGAATGATATTTTATAGGATCCATCCCCTTCTTTCACTTCAATTCTGCATAGAATCCTTGCATGCACTACTTTCTCCAATGAGAAGTGGAAATAGGTTAAATAGAAAGGTGATGTGTGCAAGAAATGATATTTCCTTCACATAATTGAGTTATATTGACGGTGAAACTGGTATATAACAGCCATCAATACCCACCACCATTAGCATGTGAATAAGTCTTCACCGCCTTCAGGGAGCCATGAGGAGCCAACATGTGGAAGTTGACCATGTTATGCACCAGGGCCAAGTCGGTCGAGCTTGGTGGTTGGCTGACATGGTCCTAGCTCCCCCTCGGTTCTGCTTGCTCTGGGTGACTGGTATGTGGGCCCATGTTCCATCCCGTGTGAATTAGCATTGGATTCCCTCGGATATGCCTGAGAATGGGTCTATGGATCCATTTGATGCCACATGTCATCGCATGATTGGCTGCAATGGCACCTTTCAGGATGGCTCCCCTCATTCTCCATCATTTATGCTTAAACTCCTGCATGCACTATTTCTCCGAGTACGAGTGGAATTATGTTAAATATAACTATGATGCGTGTAAGAAATATTTATTCCCTCACATAATTGAGTTATATTTACAGTCAAAATTGGTATATAACGACCGCCAACAAACTTCACAAAGCTTACTAGGTTCTCATCCGAAGCATAGATAAAGACTTAGGTCTTTTGATTAGTAGTTGCTATAATTTCCTATTTTGCAAAAGTACCAAGTGCACAACAAAATATTCTACCTTGCATTGAATAAATTGGCTATGGTACCTCACCCTATTTCTCAGCCATTATGGGGCTTATGCCTCATCCTTTTCTTGGGTGGTTGAAGTACAAGACAACAAAGTGAGCATGCATCACTTAATGTGTGATTTCCACTCAAATTTCCGAAGAAGTTTAAATGGTGTTTGAATTTAAGTTCCTCAATTGATGCACTCGATCACTACTATGTGGGATGTGGTATTTGTATCATCAGTAAGGTAATGCCTTTTTTGTGCTACATCTAAATAAGGCTTATATGTGGAGCTTGGTAGGGACCAACAGTAGGCATATTTGCAACACATGTATTGCTAAGTCAAAAGAGTAAGCCTTAGGAGAAAACAGATCATACCTTTAATCAATATTTGTGCAAGTGTGGTGGAATATTTGTGGAGTGGAAATATGAAGATGACTCCTTTGTATGCACTCTCTTCTTTGTGAGGATGACACATGGGTACTTATTCTTTTTTTTTCTCACGCTCTTGTACATTAGCATGCATTTTTTTCCTTTTCTTTTTTCTTGTAGCCATGTCTTCTACTCCTCTTTCCTTTTCAATATTTTTGAAGAGTGAATTATGCATGGAAATCATGCAGATTTAGATGGTTGAATGGTATGATGGAATTTTACTAAACTCCAGTGTAGCAGTTTAGCGTGTGCCCGTGCAATCTTGATCTTAAAGCATGAAAATGTTCTCAATTATGTCTATACTAGTTTGACTTGGCTCAACGTGAAGGCAAATAGCATATGCATAGGGTTTATCAAATTCAAATCATTATATGGCTTTGGTAGGAATTTCTATAAAATGAGGAAGCCCCGTTTTAAATTTTCTGCAAAAAATCAAGTTTCACTTTCAATTAGGATATTAGCAGCTTTTATCACTATATCATACCCCACAACAGCCTAGAGATAGACTTATCTTTTGCTACCCACAAATTCCGAGTTTAAGGCATGGGTATTCTAGGCCAGTAAACTCAATACTAAGAGAATACTAAGTTGCATGCAAGGGACTAGAGAAAATAAATAAGATCAACTATTCATCATTTCAACATATGCATAGTAAAAATATTCTTACCGCACATCTTTTATTTTATTATCCTATCCTATGCGATATTATTATCTTTTACACGCAAATGTAGTGGAAAGAAAGAAATAAAATAAAGGAATGCAAATGGGGCATGATACAAGTTACCTCAAGTGGGGGTCCTCCCCCAAGCTTGCTTTTCTCAATCTTCGTGATAAGGGTTGAACCCTTGATGACAAAAGTAGGTTAGGAAGTCGACTTGTTGCCGTTGCAATGTGGTGTTGATCTTGTTGAACTTCGCATGAGTTGTTGCTGCCAGTCATGGGTACCTTGGATGTGGCTTGAAATGTGTTGAGGACGTCGTCGGTCCTCACTTCAAGGTTTCCCATCTTTTGAGTGAGTTCCACCATTCCTTGGCCAAGGTCACAAGAACCTCTGGCCGAAAAGGAATGATGTGTACCCACCTGTGGAGGAGGCAAGCTACCAGAGTTTGAGCTACCTCAGGTGGTAGTCCACTCTTGCCACGACGATCCTCCCGCATCATACTGTTGAGGTTGGGTCCAACCAGGTGCATCACCCATCGGATCCAGTTCCTCTAGGTACATATAGGCCGGAGTATATCACGGTGGCATCTCCATGGCTGCACTACATGAATAGCTCCTTGTAACCCTGTCAGAGACATTACTCCTACGAACCTCTTCAATAGGTTGAAGAGTAATGGTTAGTTGCCGACATTTATATAAATGAAAATCCGAGTTTGGTAACAAAATTTCATTTATATAGCCGGGGTATAAAACACTAAGGATGCATCGAAATTATGTTTAAGAGTGTGTCCTTGCACTAGATGGTCCTCATCTAGTAAGTAGCGGCTTGTTGGAATATATTCAATTAAAGCTGTCGAAGTGTTAGAATGACACTTCCCCCGGACCTACTTAGTCGCAACCCATGGAGGTTCTTTTTTGGGAGGGGATAGTCTCCGATGAGTTTGTGCGTATGTGAGACGATGCTCACAGTGGTTTTACGTGGTTCGGGCCACCGGAGCATAACACCCTACGTCCACAGTGAGAGTTGTATTGCTTGAGTTTTGGAAGCTACGAAAGCTTTTGGGTGTTTGAAAAAATGTCCCTAGAGTCTGTGGCTGCACGTACCTTTTATTGTAAGGCTGAGCATGTTACACATGGAACCCGAGGCCCGATAGGTGGCCCCTGGGTGAATCTTATGCCTGTACAACATCTAAGAGTTTAATACCCCTTGCAGCCTCTGACTGAGGCTTGAAGACTTGCCGTCTTGCCACGTCGATCACCAATGGTTAGTGGTAGTAGTTGATGATGGCAGGAAATGTATTATCTGTATTGTCACTGCAAGCTACCCTGTCAGCAGCTTGAGGTAGCCCTTCGGTAACTTCACTGCGATGTGATTGGGCATAGTGGCACCTGACCAAGGCGCAAGTTGCATCGTGCAAATGGGGAAGGCGCGTGCCTTCGATGTGCGACTTGGACAAGGCATGCCGCCATTTACTCTCCCAACATACCGCCCTGGGCAAGTTGCAGGATGCGTGGCAGCACAAGAGCCCGCCTCTGCAGGGGAGGCCGAGTCCTGTGCTGTGGTTCACGTGGCAGCTCTGGAGCCCAACTCTGAGAATAGCCGGGGGTCTAGCGCTGCTTATCATGTGCTGGCTCCAGAGCCCGCCCAGTGGGCGAGGCCTGCTTAGTGTCACGGGCTACGTGGCGGCACCAGAGCCCACTCTTGTGGAGGAGGGAGGTCCGGTCCTGCTGGACATGTGGTGACCCGGGAACCCATCTCCGTGGGGGAGTCGGGTTCCGAGCACGGCTCCACGGTGAAGTCTCGGAGCCCTTCTCTGAGGAGGGAAGGGGTCCAGGACTGTTGGACACGTGGTGGCTTGGGAGCCCATCTCTGCAGTGGAGCTGAGTCTCGAGAAGGGGTCCACATGGCAGTACTGGAGCCATCCCCTGATAGGGAAGGGGTCCAGAACTACTGGACACAAGGTGCCACCGAACCCTACCTTAGCGGGGAGGCAGGGCACTTAGGCGTTTGCATCCTGTGCGTGGGGGTACGTGGTCTGCTAGGCGCCGACAGTGCCCCCCCCCCCCCCCCCCCGAGTCCACCCCGGGGGAGGCAACGAGCCTGTGGGTGGAGCCCTCACCTTTGTTTCCCGTGCTGCCTTTTCGCTTTTCTTTTAGGTTAGCCGAAGTGGCTGCACGCCTCTGCCACTGTGGCCACAGGTCCGTCCTCGGTTGAAGGGTCATGGAGACGTGATCTGTGTCTGCTGTAGCGCCTTTAACCGTAGTTGTTCCCAATGCAGCTACAATGTTTCCGCTTCTCCACCTTTTTGGAAACCGCCAAATTGTCTTTTGTGGTGGCTAACCGCTCGGGTCAGCCCTTCTGACAGGGGACCTAGGCCCCGCTATCATGGGTGTTGCAGGTTGGTTAGCGTGTGCTGGGCCTAGACAACCCCCACGATGGGCCAAGCACCGCGGGGGTAAGTAAAAGAAAACCCTTGCAGGCCAAGGCAGTTCCTTCCTCATTATTGCCCCAATTCTTCAGCCTTCATCTTCTTCCTTAAGCTCCCGAGCCTTCACTCGTCACCAAGATTTTGCTTTCCGCCTGCCCCAATGCCCGTCAATTTGCCAATGTCAGGGAGCAAAAAAGGTGGATCCACTGCAGGTCTTCCTCTCTTCATGACTTGCACGAAGATGAGATCATCCTTTTCATCACATACGCGGCGGCTGGGTTTGGGCTCCCAGTGTCCACATTCTTCCTCCCGCCGCAAGGATGGTTTGTCTTGCAGCTGCACCACCTATCGCCAAACTCCATCGCTGTGGCGGCAATGTTCGTCCACTTCTATGAAGCATTCGTGGGTGTTCAACTGTCGGTGGAGTTATTCCGGTACTTCTTCATGTTGAAGACCATCGAAAAAGCTCGACAAGCCAGGTGGGGGCCTACTACTTCCAACTTCGGGAGAATACCTCCAAGTGGTACATCGCACCCTTCAAGGGATCTAGGTGGGACCACTGGATGGAGAGCTGGGTGATCATGAGGATCGACGCCCATGCCCGCCAGATCCTGCCCACGAGGGACCCGACTTCTGATCGCACATCTTGGGAAGAGTTCACGAAACTGAAGAGGGAGTACAAGTCGGTGCTGGAGAGGAACTACTTCTAGTACAAAAAGACCTGACCTCTCTGATGGCGCTGAAAGACTTCCAGTCCTACCGCATTGCTCTCTGTTGACGGTCTTAACACCACAGATTATCTCTCAGAAAAGATGAGATCCACAAGCACACGGAAGATTCTCAAGTTATGTGTGTAAAGTGATGTGAGGCACTCCTCCCTATTTATACACTTACTCAAGTGGTTTTAAGAGCTAATCTTCTGGGATTCCACTTACTCCCGCGTCAAGGAAGCAACTAGAGGTTGACATGTGCACTTGGGCTGAGTTTGGTGCTTTTACCAGTTCGGCACAACATGGGGTTTGATCGAACATGGGTTGACCCACTCGGCCCTCTCTTGCTCCTTGACGCTGATATGTGGGCCCTTGCCGACCTTCTAGATGAATCGGGGTGAAAACCTACGGGTACCCGCCTATAAGTGGGCCATTCGATCTATGGGAACCCACATGTCATAGTCTGATTGGTTGGAAGTGTGTTTCCTTGCCTTGTGGTCTTGCATTTACCTCAAATTTGTATCTAATACCTACATACACCAATTTTTCCATTTACAAGTGGAACTAGGTTATTCCTAACTATAATGTGTGTAAGAAATATCCATTCCTTCACATAATTGAGTTATATTGACGGTCACAATTGGTATATAACAACTGTAAAAAACCCCCCCGAGCTTACCCTTTGCTCGTCCCGAAGCAAAGACAAAGAATTAGGTCGTGGATCAGGAGTTGCTACAATGTTCTATTTTTCAAAATTACCAACTACACAACAAAATATTCTAGCTTGCGTTGAATAAATTGGTTGTGGTACCTCACCCTTTTTTCTTAGTCATTACGGGGCTTATGGCTTATCCTTTTCTTGGGTGGTTGAAAGACAGAACAACAATACAAGCATGCATCTTCCAATAATTAAGTTTCACTCAAATTTGTGAGAATTTCAAATGGTGTTTGGATTTAAGTCACTCGTATGATGCACTCAATCACTCCTATGTGGGAAGTGGCATTTGTATTCCTCACCAAGGCAATGCCTTTCTTGTCCTACATCTAAATAAGTCTTGTATGTGGAGCTTAGTAGGGATCAAGAGTAGGCATATTTGCAACACATATATTGCCAAGTCAAAAGAGTAAGCCTTAGGAGAAAACAAATCATACTTTTGATCAAGATTCGTGCAAGTGTGATGGAATATATGCGGAGTGGAAATATGGAGACGACTCCTTTCTATGCACTCTCTTTTTATGAGGATGAAACATGGCTTTTTATTCACTCTATCTTCTCTTTTATTTTTCTTATGCTCTTGTACATGAGCATGCATTTTCTTTTTCTTATAGCCAGGTCTTCTACTCCTCTTTTTTTTTTTCAAGTAATTTTTAGAAAGTATTATGCTTGAAAATCATGGAGTATCTTTTTTGTGGTGGAATGGTATGATAAAATTTTGCTAAATTCTAGTGTAGAAGTTTAGAATGTGCCGGTGTAATCTTGATATTAAAAGCACGAAAAGATTCTCACATAGGTCTATACTAGTTTGACCAGGCTCATTGTGAAGGCAAATAGCATATGCTTAAGGTTTATCTAATTCAAATCATCATAGGACTTTTGGTAGGAATTTCTATGAAATGTGAAAATCCCATTTTAAATTTTCTCCGTGACATCAAGTTTCACTTTCAACTAGGATATTAGCACCTTCTATTACTATATCATATCCCACAAGAACCTAAGAATGGACATAGCTTTTGCTACCCACAATTTCCAAATGTCGGGCAAGAATATTCTAGGCCAGTAAACCCAATACTTGGAGAATACTAAGTTGTATGCAAGGGACTTGTTGACGTTATTTTTGTCACTGATAAAAATCGGAAAGTGCACGGAAGCTGTCATGTAGCACTTCCCCTTATAAGAGTATTCCAAGAGTGACATTTATATTCTCCCAAAGGAAGGGAAGGTGAAAGCATAGCAAATATCAAATGGAATGGATAGGTTGGTCTAGGTAGGGTTATAGCGAAGATGGGTAAGAGATATGTGGAGGTAGTGTGACACACACAAGAGTATCCAATTCTAAGGGGGATAATTGGGTCAAAGAGGGATTAAGCTAAGAGTTAGGTAGATACTCATACAATGCTTCTAGTATACATATACATAGCCTAATTTAGTTACTAATGATGATATCAATGGTTAATTCTCATGCTAAGTTGTTCAACACATCGAGCATGGGTTTACCCCTAGCAATAATAGGATGACTCCCGCAAAGAGCATGTGGCATAGTCGAACATGGAGTAATACAAGGACAGATAGGACTGTCACGACCTGCTGCCTACCTCTCCAATCCGTGGTTCTACGAGACATCTAATGCTACTTAACTATCCTAGCACTATTCTAACATATTAAGTAAATACATTAAGAGATGCAGCAAAAGCAATCCTAAGGCAATGACTAACCTAAACATCATTGAACCAATGTTAAAACATAGCATAAGTCATTCTTATTAACATGATCATGTCATAGCTACTTAGACTATAGTGGTGGTTTGTAGAGTTTATGATAATATAATGAGAGTGCTATAGCATAATCATAAATACTACTCCTACCACATATATGGAATCCACAATCAAACAAGAAACGCTTCACCCAAGTATATGACTAAAAGAAGACTAAAGATAACATCTTTATTATGAATAAAGACACAAATACAAATAGGAATATGAGAGTCATATCTTTCCCAATTGGGAAGAGACTCCTTCTACTCCTTTCCTACTTGGACTATGGACTAGAGGTTCTCCTCTATACAGCCTAAACTCCTCTGAACCTATGGAGAATAGTCAATACAATAGAATGAATACTCAAGTGGTGCGTGTGTGAAGTGAGGGTAGGGAGTCCGATTTGTAGGTGGAGAAGGGTCGCTTCCCGCCACAAAATGAGTGTGAATATGTCACAAACATCTTCAGGAAATGAAGAGAAGCCAACACGTGGCGATTGACCGATATTGTCACCAGAACCAAGTCGGCCGACTAGGGGGGTCAGCCGAACTGGTCTTTGCGCAGTTTCACGTGTCTTTCTCTAGGTCACTGCCAAGTGTGTCCCATCCCTTGATATGGGTGCTACACTTTTGGATGGCCTCGGATACTTCTGTTTGTTGTCCATTTGATCCACGTGGTGCCACATACCGGCGCATGATTGGCTGGGATGATATTTTATAGGATTGCTCCCTCTCTCGCAATAATTTTCTGCATGCACTATTTCTCGAAGGACAAGTGGAAATAGGTAAAATAGAAAGGTGATGTGTGCAAGAAATGGTAATTCCTTCGCATAATTGATTTATATTTATGGGTGAAATTGGTATATAATAGCGGTCAACAGGACTAGAGAAAATAAAACAGGGCAACTATTCATCATTTTAACTTTTGCAAAGTAAAAATATTCTTACCGCACATCCTTTATTTTATTAACCTAACCTATAATACATTTTTTAGATGCAAATGTGGTGGAAAGAAACAAATCAAATAAAGGAATGCAAATGGATTGTCATACAATTTACCTCAAGTGGGGGGTCCTCCTCCAAGCTTGTTCCTTGTCAAGGTCTGCCATAGAGGCTGAATCCCTAATGGAAGATGTAGGCCATGAGGTTGACCTATCATTTTTGCTGCGTGGCTTTGGCATTGGAGGGTTGACTGTCGATATTGGGTTGCCCTCCATGGGTTCTATGAGTGCAGTTGAAGAGTGTTGTTCTATAAATACATTATATGGATCCCTTCATCTTTAATATTTTCTAACCATCTTTACTTTTCACAAGAGCAAATGTTATCATTTAGAACATGACAAACAAGATTCTCAATTTTATCCCCCTGAACATTTTAAATTTATTGCCTAGGAATTTGAAATTTAGTGATTCATGCATGGATGAATTTCAAATCAAAATCACTGTTCCTAGGTTGCTACATACCAATTCAAACATTAAGTCATTCCATAAGCATTATCTAGGCAGAAAATGTCAAAGTCAATTTTAGAAATGCTTACGAAATTCTAGGTACTTGTTCAAATTTATTCCTATGTAAGGTGACATTTCTTCTTGAAGAATCAAAAAGAGCAATGCCCACACTTACTCTCGTGAGGATCCATAAGAATTGAAGAATTAGAAGATTAAACCTTACTTACCAATGTAAGCAAAGATCTTTCAATCCTAATGCAATTCAAATGACGAATTTTTTTGAACTTGTACCTCAATCGAAGAGCAGTATGGGTTGAAGGTCGTTGTGTGAGAAACTTACGACCAAGGATTTAGGTGTAGCCTTCATGTTCAATGTCTCCTACCAAGTTGAGGTTGAAGTTGAATGAGCTTCATTACTCCTCTATTGGGTCACTATCTTGAGCATTCCTCCACCATGAACTCAAAATGAGATCGATGGAGGGATATGCGCTTGATGGGGCCTTCCAACCCCTCTTACAAATTTTGTCCTAGCTGCACTAAAATCAAGAACAAACAAAATGACTCTAGAACGGGTTACGTTAGCTCGAAAGCATGTTGTACCCTTTGTCCAAATGTTTTGTCCAACTTGAAACATGCTAATTCACGTGTGGAAATTCAAATATTCTAATGTGAGACCTATGTGTGCTGAATACATTGGCTTGTACTGAATACATTGGCTTTGATAATAAAAGTTCTGAAATTCCGCTAAGACACATTATTAGCGAAGTCTGACTCTAGCTCCGAGCTTCTGCAAGGTCCGACAATAGGTATGACTTGCTTTGTCAAGGTTCGACATGTTTTTTGGTATCTCCGATGAGCTTTATCTTTAGCTCTGGCATGTCTTTGATAGCTTCGGCATGTTTTGGTTAAGATCTAATATGTTTTGATTGGTCTGACTTATGTTGGTTACATCCGACATGTTTTTTCTAGCTCTGGCATTTGGGTTGACTAGTTCTGACTAGCTTTGGCAAGCTCAAGCACTAGGTTGTACTAGCTTTGGTAAGCTCTGGTGCTAGGTTGTACTAGCTTTGGTTAGCTCCAGCACAAGGTCCGGATAGTTTTGGCAAGGTCCGGAGCTAGATTGCAATGGTTCTGCTTTTGCTTTGAAATATTTCAAACTTGCTTTACATTGTTAGAAAGATTGCTTAGTATTCATTTGCTAAGTTTTTGGTGTGTTTTGGTGGTTATGGTTGATATCATTTTGCTATGTTTTGCAACATGCTTATGTGAGGTGCTCACCTAAGATGTTGTAGTTTCAGAACTAACGTGAGTCAAGTCAAGGACTTGTGCTTGAAAGTATTGGTTGTTTGTTCATGTGCAGGTGTTGCTTGAGTTCAATACGTGGCTAGTGATGGGATCCATTGGACTAGTCTCAGGGAGGAGATGAGGTTCCAGCAACCAAGTTCAGGAGGAACTGTGGTTGAGCTGATCAGGAGGTCACACACGATGATTAAATCAAGAGCAATGCATAAGAAGGTATGGTGGACGTCGTCGGAAGATGTTTTCACGTGTGTAAGGAGTGCATGGACATGGTTACATGGTTCCAAGGCGTGACGAATAGATTTGGATGTAAAGAATTGGTCAGAATGGTCCAACCGACCAAGTTATGGACTCAAGCTGCGGCTGAGTCGTGTTTGACTCAAATATAGAAAGATTTGAGTTGGTTATGATAGGATTTCGTGTGGGTCACGAATTTGGTTGTTTTAGGAATGTGGGTTACATTCCTAAGGTTTTTGGAAGTCATATTATTGCTTCTATCCGCGTATAGAAGAGTTCTAAGCAGTTATGGAAAGTTTCGATTCGTGAACGGAGTAGGATTAGAGTCCTGATTTGAGTTGAGTTGACTTTCGAGCTGGTTATATAAGCAAGGGAGGATAGAAATCGTGCCACATGACTTTAAGGCTGTTCCTCTTGTGTTCTATTGAATAAAATTCGTAGTTGAAAGGAACTTTTGTGCCTTGTTCGTCCGACTTTTTCCAGACAAGTTTTTCTTGTCGAGTTTCTGCACAACACTACCTTGTTTTAGTGGTTTTATCATAACTCGAGTTTTACAGATCCAATGGACGTGATTCTTTTTGGGTTGTATTTACAACTTGATTATCTATCATATGATAAAATTTCACGGTCATTGGATTTGTGGTTTCTGATCTACACGAGTTTCTTTGCAGTGTTCCAGAACTGTTTTTCTCGGGTCGGACAGATTGACCTTTGTTCGATCTCTCGATCGTAACTTGAGTTTCTCTTGACAAATTTGAGTGTTTCTTGCTGTGTCGTCTTCGTGACTTGATTCTCTTTGATATCTATCACTTTTGTCACGGTGAAACACGTTTAGATTAGTCTCACACAGGATTTATTTAACAGATCATTTTTCTGTGGAAGGGGTTGAGATTTAATTGTTTCCGCTGCGTAAGATTTTTTAACCTAACATTTACCACCCTCTCATAGCTTTTCACGTGCTCTTAGATCCTACAATTGGTATCAGAGCTACAGTGCTCTAGTATTTGTGATTTGCATGTGTTTTGACTAATCATCATGGAAAATACTCCGCCAAACCTTGTGTGTTTAGTGATATTGATTTTCAGGTTTGCAAGGCACGTTTGGAAGCCTTCATACAGGCTCAAGGCTTCACAATATGGGAGAAGGTATACAAGCCTTATGAAGTACCATCAAACGATCAAGTTACAGCTATAAATCCGAGAGATGTCGACAACAACAACAAGGCTCGGAACCTGATCATACAAGGATTAACTCAAAGCGACTTCGACCGTGTTGCACACCTCCGATCTGCATACGATGTGTGGAAAGCACTTTGTGACTACCACGAAGGATCCAATGCAATCAAAGAGGTAAGGCAAGACAAGTTCAAGAAAGAATACATGCACTTCAAGATGCAACCCGGTGAGTCTATTGATGACCATTTTGCTCGCGTTAATAAAATTCTCAGCAACTTGCGTAGTGTCAATGTTAATTTTTCAGATGCTGAAAATGCTAGGCAATTGTTAAGTGCATTAGATATGTCAATTTGGGAGATGAAAGTCATATCTATTCATGAATCTACTGTCATGAGTACACTTACATTAAGTGTGCTATATTCCAAGTTAAAAACTCAGGAAATTTGCATAATATCACGTAAGAACCCCAACAACTCTATTGCTTTTGTTTCTCAATGTGACATGCCTAGCTCCGGTCAATCTTCATCTTGTGGTACACTTGGTTTGTTGTCCTCTCTAACCCTTGAACATATTGAGGAGTTTCCAGAGGAGGAGTTAGTACTTCTCTCTGCTAGGTTCTCAAAAGCATTGCAAAATGTGAGAACTAGAAGGAGAGGAAGCTCCGGACCTCAATGATGTTTCGAATGTGGTAAGACAGGACATTTTGGTTCAGATTGCCCTAACCTTTCAGGTCCTACTTCGTGGGATGAAAAGCAAACAAGGATGAAGCACTACCCTGCAAAAGGTACAAAGAAAAAAAAGGGTTTTACAGGACGTCAATTGGTGAGCCGTTTTATCTACACACTTCAAGAACTTGGCTCTAGCGATGTGGACATTGAATTTGATGAAGATGAAGATGATTTGGCAAACTTGTGCTTCATGCCGGGCAAGTCAAGATCAAGTATGGAGGAGGCTGAGCACAAAAACGTCAATGAAGAGATATGTCCTACTGGTGAAGAAATGTGTGATGCTATTTCTCGTGCCACTGTTATAGTTAAGAAAAAGGACAAAAAGCTAGGGACAATGCTGTTAAAATTGAGTCACTAGAATCTGAAATTAATCGTTTGAAATTCTTGATTCCTAGTGATGATTCTTGTTCCTCATGTGATTTAATATATGAAAAATTGTCCTCATTATGAAGTGCGCACACCGCCACACTTGATAAACTTGAGTTAGAATTGAAAAGAACAGAGAGCTTGCTGCACTTAATGATAAAAACTTGAAAGATGCTAGCCGTTCTACAATTGATTTGCATTGTTCTACTTGTGATGATCTTGATAAGAAACAACAAGATGCTATGAATGAAATTTCTATATTGAACAATGCTTTACGTTCTCATGAATTTAAATATTGTTCCAATTGCAAATTAAAAGGAAAAACTTCATGTGAAAATTACTTTGATCTGTCCAATAAACTTGATGACATCCATAGGACATTAGATCGACTTTGTAATGGGAATAAGAACCTAAACTTGCTGCTGAATTCTTTCAAGTCTTGCAATGATAAACTGGTTTAGGTTTTGATTCTCATGCTCATGCTAAGGAACATCCACCTAAAATTGTAAAGTCATTAGGAAGTGGTTTGATTAAAACAGTTCCTAAACAAAAGGAAGTGGTTTTCAAATCTGCAAGATTGTTGTCTCATTTGGTTTCGAATAAAAATGTTGCTTGCTCATCTAGACATGAACACAAAGTTAAATTTCATTGTACCTACTGTTGTATAGATGGTCATGTCATAGATTTTTGTTATAGACTAACTAAACAACAGAAAAAAGAAAAGAATGATTGCTAGATCTCATAACTTTCATGCAAAATTTGCCGCACTTGCTAAACTGAATGATAGAAACATGCAATCTGTTGTAATGAGTCAAAAACATGCAAAGTTTGCTCCCAAACCTACTATTTTTCGTGCTACACATGTAACATCTTGTAGGATAGTAGTTGGGTACAAAAAACCTCAAACTTTGGCTAATAAACCCGCTGTTTTATCTCAGCTTTCGCATGTTATTCCTGCTGGACGTCGTGTGACTCAGTACTTGATTCCTAAATGCCTTTTGACTAACCCCAGTATTGAGTCATCGACATATTGTGCTTTTATGTAGGTTAAATGCTTGAGGAAGGAGAACATTCGGATTGTGGATTCAGGTTGCTCGTGCCACATGACCGATAACAAATAATGTTTCTCCTCCCTCTCTTTTGTGTCACTTGTAGAGAATGTCACTTTTGCTGATAATTCTTATACTCCTATAATTGCTAAGGGTTCGGTTAGAGTAAATGATCACTACACTTTGAAGGATGTGGCACTTGTCAAAAATTTGAAATACAACTTGCTTTCTATTTCACAGTTGCTAGATGAAAATCTGGAAATTATTTTCAATAAAAACTGTTGCAAAGTTGTAGGTTCAAATAGTGAGCTTATTTTTAACATGTCACGGTTTGGAAGAGTTTTCAAAGCTGATCTTGATATGTCTTCCTCTAAGCATAGGTGTCTAGTTGCTAATAATTCAAAGGACTTATATTTTTGGCATCGTAGACTTGGTCACGTAGGCTTTAATCATCAGACGTGTGTTAGTGCTCTTGATCGCATACGTGGGCTGCCTAAGCTTAAAGGGGACAAATAAATTGTGTGATCTTCTTGTAGACATGCTAAGATGGTTGCAGGTTTACATACTCCTCTCACAATGATCATGACAACTGAACCGCGTCAACTTTTGCACCTTGACACTGTAGGACCTTCACGTGTTCAATCCTTTGGAGGTCCAGATCCATATCCGCAGGGGGGGGGAGTATTTTCATTGAAGATGAGTAAGAGGTGGAGCTGCTGCCCAAAAATTCAGTAGCTAATGACATCGTTCCAGCTCCTGATTTTGATTCACAGCCAGCACCGACGATCACCATTGCTGGTGCAGGTCCTCCTCAAGTCCCAAGCTCATCGATTTGTGATGAACATGAAGAAGAAGAATCTTGTGAAGTGTCCACTCCCCTCCGGTTTCTCAAAAGTCATCATCCACAACAAATTGTTGGATGCTTGCACGAACGAGTCACACGGTCCAGGTTTTTGCGATCCAAACTCTCATGCTCATTCTGCTTTTGTTGCATCTTTTGAACCCAAAGATATATTGCACACAGTCACTAATGAATCTTGGATTATTGCCATGCAAGAAGAGTTAGAAAATTTTGAAAGAAATAATGTTTGGAAACTTGTACCTCCACTTCAAGGTCACATTTTAATTGGAATTAAATGGGTGTTTAAAAATAAACAAAGTGAGGATGGGGTTGTGGTTAGTAATAAGGATAGGTTGGTTGCTCAAGGTTTCACTCAAGTTGAAGGTCTAGATTATGATGAAACTTTTGCTCCTGTTGCTAGATTAGAAGCCATAAGAATATTGCTAGCTTTTGCTGCATCTAAAGTTTTTAATCTTTATCAAATGGATGTTGAAAATGCTTCTCTTAATGGCGACATAGATGAGGAGGTTTATGTCAAACAACCACCGAGTTTTAAAAATTCAGATTTTCCTAATCATGTTTACAAACTGTCCAAAGCCTTGTACGGTCTCAAACAAGCCCCTAGAGCATGGTATGATAGGTTAAAAACATTCTTACATGAAAAGGGGTTTACCATGGGCAAGGTTGATAAAACTCTTTTTGTGCTTAAGCATGGCAATGACTCATTATTCGTTCAAGTGTATGTGGATGATATTATCTTTGGTTGTGCTTCTTATGATCTTGTGTCCAAGTTTTCAGCTATGATGAGTTCAGAATTTGAGATGAGTATGATGGGAGAACTCACATACTTTTTGGGGCTGCAAATCAAGCAAACCAAGGAGGGTATCTTTGTGCATCAAACGATGTATACAAAAGACCTCCTAAGGTGCTTCGACATGGACAAAAGCAATCCTCTTCGGACACCAATGGGAACAGCAACAACACTTGAACTTGATGAAGATGGTGAACCCGTTGATCAAAAAGAATATAGAAGCATGATCAGATCACTTTTGTACCTCACGGCATCAAGACCGGACATACAAAGCACGGTTTCAAGCCTCTCCACGTGCTTCACATCGTCAAGCCCTCAAAAGGATTCTTGGGTACATACATGGAACTCAAGAATTTAGCATTTTTCTTCCTTCTTCCTCAACCATTACTTTGAAAACTTTTTCTGATGCTGATTTTGGGGGTTGTGGGATTGATAGGAAAAGTACTTCCGGTGCTTGTCATTTTCTTGGTAATTCACTTGTTGTTTGGTCCTCTAGAAAACAAAATTCAGTTGCACAATCCACAGCCAAATCTAAATATGTAGTTGCTGCTAGTGCTTGCTCACAAATTCTTTTGATTGTTCAAACACTTAAGGACTATGGGGTTGATCTAGATAGTGTGCCACTGTTTTGTTATAACACTAGTGCCATTTGCATTACTCAAAACTCCGTTCAACATTCTAGAACTAAGCATATTGATATTAGGTATCACTTTCTTTGTGATAATGTTGAAAACGGAAACATTGTACTTCACCATGTAGATACCGAACAACAATTGGCTGACACTTATACAAATTATTTGGATTTCACTCGTTTTTGTTACATTCGTAGTGAAATAGGGGTTATGCATCCTCATGTCTTACATTGAGGGGGGGCTTTTTGAAACATGAGAAGTCTATGTGTGAATCTGAAATTAAAATAATATGAGCATAGTATTTCATACATATATGACTTTGTGATTTCTTTTACATGCTGAAAGTTCTTACTACATTACTCGTGTTATACATTTTGTAGTTTTTGCCATGACTAGTAATTGGAATAATTACTTACACTAAATCTGGTCATGATCGAACTTTCTTGCTGTTTTGAACTTGTTGCATGCTCACAAGTTCTTTTAATCATAAAGAGCTAATCAAGTAATCAACTCACATGTTGAGTTTTTATGAACAAATATAAATTGAGAAAAGATCAAGAGAATATGCATGCATCACACTTCTTCTTTGGAGATGGCTTATCATTGCACTTAGATATGAACTTGGAAGAAGTTGTGTATGACTAAAACCATGTCATTAAGCTTCTGATTGTCAAATGACATAGGCTTGGCTTGGTTGGTTAGAATAAGGCAAATGCACATATAATCTCTCGCAAATATCATATGATCTAAATTTGTGCTTTGAAAAATCATAAAATGCAGCAACTAGTGTCATGCTTTCAGGTCTTGAAATATTTAAGTTTGTGAGATCATGACTTTCTTAAATTGAAAATTAAATTTGATCTCTAACATGGCTTACACTACTCTATGTATCTCATTGATGTGATAGTGTAAGTTACTTGATAGTATGACTTGGATGAGCTTTGTTTTATATGTATATCTTATAATATGCTCATAACAATTAAAATTTCTCTTTTGTACCTTGTTGAATACATTGTCAAAGGGGGAGAGATAATATGTGAATTTTTAAAGAAAAGTATGCAAGGGGGAGAAATTGATTATACATTGCACATATTCACAATTATTTTGGCACGATTCTTCTCAGAGGAAGAATTTCTTTTTCTTCTCATTTTATTTTTGTCTTACAAAGGGGGAGAAATTGTTTTTAAAACTTTTAATGTGAATAAGCCAATGTTCGGATTTTAAATGGTGTTGCCAATGCATTCATCAAGGGGGACATTGTGAGACCTATATGTGATGAATACATTGGCTTGTACTTAATACATTGGCTTTGACAAAAAATGTTCTGAAATTCTGCTAAAACACATTTTTAGCAAAGTCCGACTCTAGCTCCGAGCTTCTGCATGGTCCGACAATAGGTCCGACTTGCTTTGTCAAGGTTCGACATGTTTTTTGGTAGCTCCGGTGAGCTTTGTCTTTAGCTCAGGCATGTCTTTGATAGCTCTAACATGTCTTTGTTGAGATCTGATATGTTTTGATAGGTCCGACTTATTTTGGTTAGCTCTGACATGTTTTTCTAGCTCCGGATTTTGGGTTGACTAGTTCCAACTAGCCTTGGCAAGCTCTGGCGCTAGGTTGTACTAGCTTTGGTTAGCTCTGGCTCAAGGTCCGGTTAGTTTTGGCAAGGTCCAGAGCTAGATTGCAATGGTTCTGCTTTTGCTTTGAAATATTTCGAACATGCTTTACATTGTTGGAAATATTGCTTAGTATTCATTTGCTAAGTTTTTGGAGTGTTTTGGTGGTTATGGTTGATATCATTTTGCTATGTTTTGCAACATGCTTATGTGAGGTGCTCACGTAAGATGTTGTAGTTTTGGAACTAACATGACTCAAGTCGAGGACTTGCGCTCGAAAGTATTGGTTGTTTGTTCGTGTGCAGGTGTTGCTTGAGTTCAATACATGGCTAGTGACGGGATCCATTGGACTAGTCTCAAGCAGGAGATGAGGTTCCAACAACAAAGTTCGGGAGGAACTATGTGATGAGTAGGTTTAGGCCCGATCTTCCGAAAGGTATGTCGATTGGGGTGGAGAACTCGACGTTGATGATCCGTGGCACTCGAGCGGTTCGAGTACACCTGCAATCACTACACCATGGCTCTGTTGGTTATCAACCGTGCTGCACACGCTTGACCTTGCCAAGAAGGCTAATCCCAGCAAGTGCAACCGAGAACACGAGCAAGAACGTCGAAGACACGATCTGAATCGCGAAGTTGGGGTCTCATAAACCGTAGAACGGCGATATTATTGATCTAAGCAAAACCCACCGAATATGACCAGCGGCTGCAGTATTTATAGGCTAGGGTTCGACCAAAACACGATTAGATGCGTCCCTAATGGACTCTTACGGGATACAAGGCCCGAAGGCCCGATTCGGTGGCGCAGCACCGGACATATATCTGGACTCGACTTGTTTCGACGATTCCCGAAGACTCCAGATGAATTTGGATTTGGACCAGAACCATTGGAAATTTTATCTTCTCCTCTTTCCGTGCTTATGTAGAACGTCAGAAACGGAGTCTGTATGCCTCCTGGGCGTCCATTTTAAGGTGGACTACTCCTGTACTCCGAGTTGAACTCGAGTTCGAGTTGTAAACTGTTTCCATCAACTTGTGGACATCCCAGCTGGTTCTTCATGCTCCCAAGGCCTCTTTCCTTCACTTGTTAATCTTCTCCATCATTCCTAATAAAAATTAAATCATCACATAGCAATCTATTCTCAAACTCACATGCAAAAGAAGTTAGGAACGAATTCACCTGCTGATTTATTAACTGTGCTCATGCTCTTGTGATTGGTCCTTGCAGTTCAATGTGCGTCTCCAGTGTTGTGATGTCCTCATCATCCTCCCCCTCTTGAATTGGAGTCGTCCTCGACTCAAGATCATCTTCTTCTCCCAAGTACGGTCGCAAATCTGAAATGTTAAATGTAGTACTAACCCCAAAATCGGGAGGCAATTCAAGCTTATATGCATTATCATTAATCTTTTCAACAATCTTAAAAGGACCTGCAGCTCGTGGCATAAGTTTAGATTTTCTCAAGTCAGGAAATCGCTCTTTTCTCAAATGTAACCACACCAAATCACCTGGTTCAAGTTTTACTTCTTTACTACCTTTACTACCTGCAATCCTATACTTCCCATTCATCATTTCCATATTTTTCTTTGTAGTTTCATGCATCTTAAGAATGAATTCAGATCATTGTGTAGCATCCAAATTTATAGTTTCAGAAGGAGGCAAAGGTAGTAAATCAATAGGAGCACGGGGATTGAAACCATACACTACCTGGAATGGACTTACCTTTGTCGTGGAGTGAACGGATCTGTTGTAAGCAAAATCTATATGTGGTAAACACTCCTCCCACAACTTCAAATTTGTTTTCAAGACAGCCAGCAACATAGTGGATAAAGTAAGATTAACTACCTCGGTCTGTCCATCCGTTTGTGGGTGACATGTAGTTGAAAAAGCAACTTGGTTCCCAATTTATACCACAAAGTTCTCCAAAAATGACTTAAAATTTTTGCATCACGATAAGAAACAATGGTATTTGGCACACCATGTAAATGAACATTTCCGTCATAAATAAATCAACAATGTGTGAGGCATTATCATTCTTATGACAAGGTATAAAGTGTGCCATTTTGGAAAAAGGATCAACAACTACAAAAATACTATCCCCCCCCTCTTAGTCCTAGGCAATCCCAAAAAAAGTCCATAGAAATATCCTCCCAAGGTACACTAGGAACAGGAAGAGGCATACAAAGTCGTGTGGGTTAAGGCGAGACTTAGCCTTGTTGCAAGTAGTATATCGTGACACATAGCATTCGACATCACGCCTCATCTTTGGCCAAAATAATTGTGTGGACAGCACGTCTTCAGTTTTCTTCAATCCAAAATGTCCCATCAAACCTCCTCATGTGCTTCCTGCAAAAGTAATAGACGAACGGAGCTAGCTGGAACGCATAGCTTGTTAGCACGATAGAGGAGACCCTCTCGCAGCACATATTTATTCCAAGTTCTTCCTTCTCTACAATTTTCAAAAGCATATTTGAAGTCCAAATTAGTAGGATATAATGCTTTTATTGTTTCCAAATCAAAGATTTTATGATCAAGTTGGGACAACATGGTATAACGCCTAGATAATGCATTGGCAATGATATTTTCCTTCCCTTTCTTATGATTAATGGTGTATGGAAATGACTCTATGAACTAAATCCATTTAGCATGTCATTTATTCAGATTGGTTTGACACTTAAGATACTTCAATGATTCATGATCGGAATGTATGACAAACTCCTTAGACCAAAGATAATGTTGCCAAGTTTGTAATACACGCACTAAGGCATACAATTCCTTATCATAAGTAGAATAATTCAGAGAAGGACCATGAATTTTTTCACTAAAGAAAGCAACGGGTTTACCTCCTTGTACGAGATGCCTCCAATACCAATGCCGCTTGATCGCATTCTAGCTCAAAGGTCATGTCAAAATCAGGAAGTTGTAGCAATGGTGCTTGTGTAAGCTTCGATTTGAGAACATCAAAAGCTTGTTGCTGCTGTTCGCCCCATCGAAATGGCACTCCCTTCTTTGTTAGCTCATGTAGAGGTGCTGCAATGGTGCTGAAATCCCGCACAAAGCACCCATAAAAACCTGCAAGACCAAGAAAACTACGAACCTGTGTGGCGGTTGTTGGGGCTGGCCAGCTGGTGATTGCTTCAATTTTTGCCTCATCCATCTCAATTCCCTGCGAGGAAACGACATAGCCAAGAAACAAGACTCGATTGGTGCAAAAGACGCACTTTTTGAGGTTACCAAACAAACGTGCATCTCTCAAAACAGTGAAAACAGCACGTAAATGATCAAGATGTTCATCATATGACTTGCTGTAAATGAGGATATCATCGCAGTAAACCATCACAAATTGTCCAATGAAAGCACATAAAACCTCGTTCATTAATCGCATAAAGGTGCTGGGTGCATTAGTTAAACCAAAAGGCGTGACTAACCACTCATAAAGTCCAAACTTGGTTTTAAATGCAGTTTTCCATTCATCTCCTAGTGCCATTCTAATTTGGTGGTAACCACTACGCAAGACAATTTTTGTGAAGATGATAGCACCACTCAATTCATCAAACATGTCATCTAAGCGAGGAATAGGATAACGATATCGAATGGTGATGTTATTAATTGCTCGACAATCAACACACATTCACCAACTACCATCTTTCTTAGGAACCAAAAGAACAGGAACAGAACGAGGGCTAAGGCTTTCACGAATGTACCCGCGGTCCAAAAGATCTTGGACTTGTCGCTGAATTTCCTTAGTTTCCTGTGGGTTCGCCCTGTATGCTGCACGATTTGGCAAACTTGCTCCTGGAATCAAATCGATCTTGCGTTTAATGCCTCTCATCGGTGGTAAACCAGGGGGTATCTCGGAGGGAAACACACCCTCAAACTCCTGCAAAAGGTTAGCAACAGCAGGGGGCAATGCAATAGACAATTCATGAAGTGAAAACATGGCTTCTTTGCAAACTAAAGCATAGAACATCCCCTTAGCATCGAATAAATCAGCAAGTTCAGATTTAGTTGCGAGCAAATATGGTGATTTTAACTTAATAACTTGCTGTTTTTCAGATTCTAATTTTGTTGTTTTGCCATCACAAATTTTACTCTTCTCAAAATGCACAATTTCAGCAGGAGTCATGGGGAGCAAAGTGATTTTCTTTCCCTTATACACGAGAGTATATTTATTGGTTCTACCATGACGAATAGCATCTGTATCAAATTCCCAAGGATGACCCAATAAAAGAGAACAAGCATCCATAGTAACAACATCAAAATCAGCAAAATCATGGTATGAACAAATTGAAAAATGTATTCTCGCTGTTTGTGTTACCCGAACCTTACCGCTGTTGTTGAACCATTGAATGTGGTACGGATGAGGGTGTGCTCTTGTTGTCAAACCGAGTCTCTTGACGACGTCCGTGTTCACCAAGTTATTGCAGCTACCTCCATCAATTATAGTGTGTACATGGCAGTCCTTGATGATGAGAAACATGTGGAAGAGGTTGTGTCGTTGTAGCTTGTCGTCGGTCTCCACTTTGGAGCTCAAGGCACGCTGCACAATGATGCTCCTATAGTTCTCCGTCGCTGCTGTACCAAGTACCTATTCTTTGGTGTGTTCATCATTTGGATCTGTAAAGTCAGTAGCAAGAGAATATTCATCTTCAACATCCGAAGTACTATCATACCCACCATCGTCACGTGCTATGTATGCTCGTTTGCTCGGGCAATCACTCATCATATGACCAAGTCCCTGGCAGCAGTGACACTTTATGTCGGAAATACGACCCATAGAAGGAGTGGACGACGAAGGCTTGAATGATGTCGCCTTGCTGCCTTCCGGCACGCGAGAAGGTGGAGCAGCACGTATAGTTTGTTGGCCGCCATTGGATGGTGTAGTCACCGCACGGTTGGTCGAAGATGGTGCTGTTTTGGATGGTGTAGTCGCTGCACGCGGCGTGAAGTTGCTCCTCTTGCATTGTTGCTTTTGTTGTCAGCCCTACAATTCTTTTTCTGCCAACATAGCAAGCTGAAACAATCTGTTAACAGTATCATATTCCTTGTAATCAACAATGTCCTGAATTTCACGCCTCAACTCCCCATAAAAACGAGCTATTTTATCATCCATGTCCTCTACTACCCCACAACGCAGCATACCCTTTTGTAACTCTTGAAAATACTCCTCTACGGACATGTTACCTTGGTCTAAGCGCTGCAATTTTTTGCAAAGGTCCCGCTGAAAAGATGGAGGAACAAATTGAACATGCATAGCTTCCTTTAATCTATCCTATGTTGGAGGATCAGTTCTAATTTTAACAAGTTCATTCCACCATATGATAGCAAAGTCCTTAAACTCACTAGTGGCTTGACGAACTCTATGTTGTTCAGGAACAAGATGGGAATTATATTTTTGCTCTACTATCATCTCCCAATCAAGATAAGCCTCAGCATCATAAGCACCATAAAAAGAGGGTATAGTAAATTTCACTTAGCAAAAGGATCATCGGGGGGGGGGGGGCGATTATAATTGTTGTGATTATTACCTCCCATACCTCGACGATAAAGTGGCAGCCTTGGCTGATTATTGTGATCATCCAGTTCATCATAAGCATTGTATTCTTGTCTTCCAACGAGAGGCAACCGAGCCTCAAAAGTATTCATCCGAAGAGCAAGGTCATCAAGTTGGCGAGTCAAGTTCGCCAATGACTCCTCCGTTGCTGCGTTGTATTTGGCGAACATATCTGTCATGGTCTTCATCATATCACGTAACTCAGCATGTTGAACACATTCTTCATCATTGTCTTCTCCCGCCATTGTTAGTAGGAAACAAAAGACAACAAAAAAATATGTTATCCCTATCAACTACAGTGACAATGTGAAAGGTGGAAGAGAACAATCTCCCTCGCTCAAGCGTCTTACCACGCTCTTACAAGTGTTCTTACCGACACAGCAGGTGGTGTGGACGATGAGATAAACCAATGAAGCATGGGGTGATTGCAAAGGTATCTATTATGCTCAAGAGAAAGGTGGAGCTTGGATGGCACAATATGGTGGCTAATAAGCAGGAAATCGTTAAAAGGTAAACAAAGTTGAATAAGTATTCAATGCAGGAAACTGTTGCTGGTCAACCAAGTGCTCTAGGGCCTAGCACAACACAAGGAAGTAGCAATGCAAAAGGAAGACAACATGATATAACCAACAATCACAGCACAAGTAGTATAGGCCAATTGCTTTAATATGCGTGCTCTTCACTATTTTTTTTCTTTTTTGAAATATTTTTTTGATATTTTTTCTTTACTCAGGACCACGAAGATATGAAGCACACAAATTTGCAGCTCAATTGGATGTAAGATGCGGCCTACAGAAAATCAAGAAAATTCTTTAAAATTCGTGCAGAAAATTCGGAGGCCGGATAGCCTATCTTCCGAGTGGAATTTGGGCAATCCAATTTCGCCGAATGCGGATATGCCGCCGAAAATCGGATGCAAAATTTTGCGTAGATGAATTTGAAAAAAAATCACCCGATTTCGAGTTCGTATGAGAGAGTTATGGCCGTTTTAAGGTAGGTTGTCCGAGTTACGTTTTTTTGGATGTTGATTCAAACTCAGTTTGAGAACAGAACTCACAATCGGATATGAAAACGATCGGAAATTTGCACAGAAACTAATGGAGTGGTGTGTGATGATTCAAGGATGAGTGGCACAAAGGTTTGTCACCTAATTTAGGGCTGGTGATGCGGGAGTTCACACAAGGCGGCTAGCTAGGGCAAACCGATGAACGTGGTGGATCGGTTTGTTATTTAGGGATTGTGGAATAGGTGTCGAACAGAAAGAAAACAAGGACGAAATATGATAACTAGGACCCAAAACACAAAGCTAAACCAGCAACAAGACTCGACCACACAAATGCAAACTCAACAATGCAAAATGAAAAACGAAACTGCAGGCACTATACTCTGGGAAGCTGTAAAAACGATCTAATTTTTTGTGGCTTTTCTGTGGACTCTAGGTACGAAACAAAATCTATCTAATGGAAGGAAAACAAAGATACCTCACGGGCAACCTGGAAATCTGGTAACAATTGATGAGTAGGTTTAGGCCCGATCTTCCGAAAGGTATGTCGATTGGGGTGGAGAACTCGACGTTGATGATTCGCGGCACTTGAGCGGTTCGAGTATCCCTGCAATCACTACACCAGGGCTCCGTTGGTTATCAACCATGCTGCACACGCTTGACCTCGCCAAGAAGGCTAATCCCTGCAAGTGCAACCGAGAACACGAGCAAGAACGTCGAAGACACGATCTGAATCGCAAAGTTGGGGTCTCACAAAACGTAGAACGGCAGTATTATTGATCTAAGCAAAACCCACCGAATATGACTGGTGGATGCAGTATTTATAGGCTAGGGTTCGACCAAAACACGATTTGACGCGTCCCTAATGGACTCTTACGGGATACAAGGCCCAAAGGCCTGATTCGGTGGTGCAGCACCTGACAGATATCTGGACTCGACTTGTTTCGATGAATCCCAATGACCCCGGAGGAATATTGAGATGGGACCAAAACCATTGGAAATTTTATCTTCTCCTCTTTCTGTGCATATGTAGAACGTCGAAAACGGAGTCTGTATTCCTATTGGGCGTCCGTATTAAGGTGGACTGCTCCTGGACTCCGAGTTGAACTCGAGTCCGAGTTGTAAACTGTTTCCATCAACTTGTGGACGTCCCAGCTGGTTCTCCATGCTCCCAAGGCCTCTTTTCCTTCAGTTGTTGATCTTCTCCATTATTCCTAATAAAAATTAAATCATCACATAGCAATCTATTCTCAAACTCACATGCAAAAGAAGTTAGGAACGAATTCACCCGCTGATTTATTAATCGTGTTTGTGCTCTTGTGATTGGTCCTTGCAGTTCAATGTGCGTCTCCGCTGTTGTGATGTCCTCGTCACTGTGGTTGAGCTGATCAGGAGGTCACGCAGGATGATTGAATCAAGAGCAATGCATATGAAGGTATGGTTAACATCGTCGGAAGATGTTTACATGTGTGCAAGGAGTGCATGGACGTGGCTACATAGTTCCGAGGCATTTTGAAGAGATGTGGACGTAAAGAATTGGTCGGAAAGGTCCAACCGACTAGGTTATGGACTCAGGCTACGGCTGAGTCATGTTTGACTCAAATATGGAAAGATTTGAGTTGGTTAAGATAGGATTTCATGTGGGTCACGAATTTGGGTTGTTTTAGGAATGTGGGATACGTTCCTAAGATGTTTGGAAGTCTTAATATTGCTTCTATCTACATATATAAGAGTCCTAAGTACTTATGGAAAGTTTCTATTCGTGAACGGAGTAGGATTAGAGTACTAATTTGAGTTGAGTTAGCTTTCGATCTGGTTATATAAGCAAGGGAGGCCAGAGATCATGGCACACGACTTTGGGGCTGTTCCTCTTGTGTTCTATTGAATAAAATTTGTATTTTAAAGGAACTTTTATGTCTTGTTTGGCCCACTTATTCCACACAAGTTTTTCTTGTCGAGTTTCTGCATAGCACTAACTTGTTTCGGTGGTTTTATCATAACTCGAGTTTTACAGATTAAATTGACGTGATTCTTTTTGGGTTGTCTTCAAAACTTGATTATCTATCATCTGTCACAATTTCACGGTCATTGGATTTGTGGTTTCTGATCTACACGAGTTTCTTTGCAGCGTTCCAGAACTGTTTTTCTCGGTAGGACAGATTGACCCTTGTTCGATCTTTCGATCGTAACTTGAGTTTCTCTTGACGGATTTGAGCATTTCTTGTTGTGTAGTCTTCGTGACTTGATTCTCTATGATATATATCACTTTTTTCATGGTGAAACGTGTTAGATTACTGTCACACACGATTTCATTAACAGATTGTTTATCTGCCGAAGGGGTTGGGATTTAATTGTTTCCGCTGAGTAAGATCTTTAATCTACCATTCACCCCCCTTTGGTAGCTTTTCACGTGCTCTTCGATCCTAAATCTAAAATCAAATGCACGAATTGATGGTAAATTCAAACATGCAATTGAGACAAATATGAGATAACTACCGATTAACCTATTCGCAAGGACTCACCGAATTTTTGAAGTCTGATGAGTGGGACTTTCCTCCGTCCTGTTTAGTGTGATGATTTGTTGTGCAATCCCGTAGTTGAAGATGTGGAAAAAAAAATTTTTGGACATGTGGGCCATTTGGACATGCCAAAATTACTTTTCTGTCAATTGGACATGTGAGCCATTGTTGACAGCTGTTATATACCAATTTCACCCGGCAATATAACTCAATTATGTGAAGTAAATACCATTTCTTGCAAACATCACCTTTCCAATTAACATATTTCCACTTTTCCATGGAGAAATAGTGCATGCAGGCATTTATTGAAAAAATGAGGTAAAAGAGGTGGAGCAATCCTATAAAATATCATATTAGCCAATCAAGCACCGACATGTGTCACCACATCGATCAAATGGCACACAAACAGAAGTATTTAAGACAATTCAATGGTGTATCACCTATGTCAATAAACAAGACCCAACAATCAGGGACCTAGAGAAAACACAGCTCCAACGGAGCCCTGACTAGGTTGGCGGACCCCCCTAGTCGGCCGACTTGGTCTTGGCATAAAAGTCAGTCAATCAACACGTGTTGGCTCCTCCTGGCTTCCTAAAGATGGTGATGACTGATTCACGCGCAATTGGTGGTGGGAACCGAACCTTCTCCACCTATAAATAGGACTCCCTACCCTCCACACACACAATACTTAAGTATTCATTCTATTTTATCCACTACTCTCCATAGGTTTAGAGGAGTTTATGCTGTACAGAGGAGAGCCTCTAGTCCAATGTCCAAGTAGAAAAGGAGTGGAAGGAGTCTCTTCCAAATAAAGAAAGGTATGACTCTCATATTCCTATTTCTATTTGTGACTTTATTCTTAATAAATATGTTATCTTTAGTCTTCTTTTATTCATATACTTGGATGAAGCATTTCTTGTTCGATTGTGGATTCCATGTATGTGGTAGGAGTACTATTTATGATTATGCTATACCACTCTCATTATATCATCATAAACACTACAAATCCCCACCATAGTGTAATTAGTTATGACATGATCATGTTAATATGAATGACTTATGCTATGTTTCAACATTGGTTCAACGATGTTTAGGTTAGTCATTGCCTTAGGATGGCTTGTGCTGCAGCTCTTAAGGTATTTACTTAATATGTCAAAATGGTTCTAGGATAGTTAAATATCATTGGATGTCTCATAGACCCACATATTGAAGAGGTAGGCATCATATGGTGACAGCCCTATTTGTCTTTGTAATCCTCCATGTTCGGTTATGCCATTCGCTCTTTGTGGGAGTCGTCCTAGTATAGCTAGGGGTAAACCCGTGCCTGATGTGTTGAACAACTTAGCATGAGAATTCACCATTGATATGATCATCAGTATCTAATTTAGGCTATGTATATGTATATTGGAAGCATTCTATTAGTATCTACCTAACTCTTATCCTAATCCCTCTTTGACCAGTTTATCCCCCTTAGAATAGGATACTCTCGTGTGTGTCACACTGTAACACCCTCATTTTCATGCATAATGCATTGCATACATCCTCATACATGCTTAATATTAAGTCATGTAAAAAGGAACAAGATTAAAATGAAGTTAGGATAATCTAGAAGTTTCAGTCTATCAGAGTACAGACTTGTCCGGTTTGAACCCTGGACTAGTATGGTATTCCCATAAAAGCGCATACTAGTCCTTTATCACTACGGACTAGTCCTATCAGCCTTACTGGACCAAAACGGACTAGTCCTTTATGACACCTGACTAGTCTAGTGACCGTTTCTGAAATACATCAGACTTGTCCGAAAACACCTAATTTAGTCCGATCCAACCCCGGACTTGTCCGGTATCAACACCGGACTAGTCCGAAGTCCCTCACTGTACGAGTACTATCGGTACCCTGCATACCGGATACCCCTCGGGACTGCAAAGAGTGCTAAGGAACTCCACTTACCTGATTTGAAGACTTCCGAAGGCCCCACATGTCATACGGAATCGGACCTGCCTCCCTTCTATGGTTAGTCCTAGTGCCACCACGTGTATCATAAAACCGGTGCTACATTCCATACATGGGAAAGCTACGGGCTAGATAACTGTGTGGCACCCCCGGACCTAACCCCGGCAGAGGGAAGCTCTAGTACTGACACGTGTACAATGGCACCGGACCTACCCGTCCCGGACGGTAAGCTCCGGAGCTGCCACGCGTCCAACCGCTGGACCTTCAACTTCAATAAGCAGACTGGTGGACATCCAACAGCTCGGACCTTCAAGGAACAATTAATGCTTCAAGACCCAATTATGTGTCATTAATGCTATCCTAATGACACACAATCTGAGGAACCTTAATACCAGTAATGCCACAATCAAGGGGCGTTACCACGTTGTTAAGGGTAATTAAATACATTAATTGTGTATTAAGCATTCGTAACAGCCAAGGCCACATGTTGGGCCAGGCTAACGGTGTAACGCCCAGTCCTTGTACTATAAAGGACTGGCCGAGTGATACACGGAGACCTCTACACGCCCACACATGCTCAACACACTCCAGTCTATGACACTTTTGCGCTCAGACGCTAAATAAAAGAACACACCCGTGGAGTAGGGTATTACGCTCAGGCGGCCTGAACCACGTAAATCCTCGTGTCAACTTTCCATCGTGTTCTGAATCTCCGCGCACCCACAATCGAACTACAAACTCCGTGGGCTGCTAACGGTAGTACCGGGAGAATTGCCGGAATCAAACTCCGATGGTTGGCGCGTCGGGAAGGGGGAGCCCAAGATTAAAACATGATGAACACTGCTGCTAGATCATCCAACGGTAACCATGCTGTGCATCCTGCTGGAGGCAATCCCTCCAACATGCAGCAGCCAGTAGGTGTTGTGGCTCCAGCAGGAGTCATGCAGCCACCGCAACCATCTGCTCCGGCAAATCAAGCTGGACTTTGAGATGGGGCGTCTGCATCGGTACCTGCATCGGTGAACAACAACCCTGAACACACGATTAATTTTGCGCGCGCTCTACATCAACGTCCACTTCCCCCAGGGGCACCCCAGGGTGCGATGGAGCAGTGGAGAGCTGATGCAGAACATCTGGTTGTAGCAGTAGCCGATGGCATCAACAAGCAAGGTCCTCCCCCCTCGGGGCAGGCCCCATCTCAGCATCGGACCTTGTAGGGTAGACTTGGTCCACATGCTTTGCAGCAAAGGAGGCGTGCTACGTCTCAACAGGCAACGTTGCTGCCCTCCGGAGCGCGACTCATGACCTCCGGGCACAGCTTGATCGTCGTTACCGTCAAGTTCGATCTTGAATTCGTCCCAAGACAAGCGATTAAGAGTCAAGCATTGGCGGACTTCGTGGCAGAATGGACCCCCTCTCCATCAAATCTTGGGGGTCCCAGTGAGCAGAAACCGAAACCTAAGGCTCCGGTCTTCACTAAGCCTCACTGGACTCTCTACTTCGATGGCTCCGTGCAGAAGCAGAGAACCGGAGCTGGAATCCTTCTCCTCACTCTGACCAGTGAGAAGATCAAATATATGGTTGACCTTGACTTCAAGGCAACCAACAACATGGCGGAGTATGAAGCATTAATCTATGGGCTCAAGGTGGCACTATCATATGGTGTCAAGCAGCTATTGGTAAAGAGTGATTCAAAGCTCGTTATAAAACAAGTCAAAGGTGAATGCTGCTGCAACAACCCTCAACTAGCTGCATACCTACTTGAAGTCCAAAAGCTTCAGAAGGACTTCGAAGTCCTGGATCTTTGCCATGTCCAGCATCTCAACAACGCGGAAGCTAACGAACTCTCGACAAAAGCTTCAACCAGAGCTCCTGTTCCCGATGGAACCTTCGTCTGGAGATTTTCAAGACCAACAGCTCAGCCTGCCGAACTGAGCGAAAGGGGCAAGACCAGCACCTCGATGCTGGCGGTCCCGATGGCCCTGTTACCATGGCGTCCATCAAGGGTCATAGGTGCTGTAGGAAGCTTCGAGCAGCCCAGCACGCAAAACTCAGATGCTCAAGCTAGCTCCGATGCATGGATCTCGGAGATCTAGAGCTACCAACATCCCGGCAGGCCGAAGTAAGGCGAGCCCAGAAACGATTGGATCTTAAGACAACAACAAATGCGCTTGATTGTATACAGAATTGTTGTCGATCTAAAATTTCTTTCGGGAATAGTAAGCCACAATTGAGTTATAGATAGGAAATGGATTTTACTGTTTTTCTTGACTTTAGTGTGCAGGAAAAATAAAAATCTCGTGATGATGGTGGATGATGTCGGAGCTGTCAGAGCTTCTACATTCCCCAAGGTGGCCGGAGCTATCAAGTTCCGGCAAATCCAGGGGCCAGCCGTCAACGTGAAGAAAAGATGGTGGAAGAATACACCCTGCTGTCGAACGTCTACGTGTTAACAGTGGTCGATGCCAAAGCTACCAAGCTCCGACAACCCTAGAGGACTTGCTATCAACGCTCTACGTGTTGACGATGGCTGCTGCCAGAGCTACTAAGCTCCGACGGTGGTCGACCGAAGCTACTAAGCTCCGACAACCTCAGAGGCCTCTACTGTCGATGCAACAAGACTTTGGACCTATACTTTACAAGTTAGAAGCATTCAAGTCTTCAACAAAATGTCACATCCTTTTGGTACATGTTCGCAATCAAATTGTGTACATCTACCAGGGGGCCATGTGAGACAGACAAAGGTTGAAGACAAAAAATGAAATTCATAAACTTTTTGGATTTCATTCATCTGAAGACAAGAGATTAACAAATTGGGGAAAAGAAGAGAAGATACAAGCGGGAGATACAAAGAGAAAGTGCTAAGTCATATGGAAGAATGAGGCGACCTTCTGGGCAACCATTAACACGCTGGCTTTGGCGGCATCTCCCTCTCCATCGATGGGGCCTTCAAGCACCGGGTCTAGTGGGGAGTGAGGATCCCGGCTTGTGTAGCACGTCAGCATGTACTCTACGACATTCTTCGCCAGGGATTGTCGTTCGGTTTCCAAGTGGTCCACGATGAGATCGCCCATTTTGGAGAGCTTGTTGCCCACCGAGCTCAACGCCTGCAACGCCTGGCCCAGCTCTGACTCTGGATCATTCGGATGCAAGGGACTAAAGCCCAGCGGCGTCAGCGCGTCATTGGCTTTGCCCAGGAAATCCCATACTTGTTGGGACTCAACAGCCCTTGAGCCTCACACCTCTTCCAAGGACCTATTGGTCGCGGCAAGCTCCGAATCCTCCCGGGCAAGGCGCTTGACCTCTTTGGCATTCTTCTGAATCTTTTCAGCAACTTGCCTTTCGAGTTTAGCAAGCTCCTCTTCCCAGACGTGGATCATGTTCCAGAGGTCGACCAAGTCTCTCTCCTGGCCCCGCACTTTCTTCTCCCTGGCAGCAATCTCATTCTCCCTCTTGGTGAGGTCCTGTCCCCGCTGCCAGGCCTTCTTCTCCTTGCTCTCGCAACGCTCCTCCAACTTCTTGGTGCGCTCCGCGAGGCTCTTGTCACCTAGAGTCAGCCTCTGAGTAAGCTCCTCCTCCCTCTTCACGAGGTCATCCCGCAGCTCCATGAGTTTTTGCTCTTCATCTTCGTGCTTTTTCTTCCGCTCCTCAAGAGCCTCCCAGCGCTTGACGAGGCTATCATGGATTGCGCTGAGCTTCTCTTGGCGATCATACGCTGCTTCATTAGTAGCCATGGCCTGTTCGTGGATGGCCCAGGACTGGTTGTCGAGAGATCGCACCATGCTTTCCCTCTCGTCCAGCAGCTGGCCCCAGTACTCCAATCGGGCCTTCTCCCTTTTCACCCACTCATTGTCGTCGGCCAGCCTCGTCTGCGCCATCTTGGTCTCGAATTGGAGCCGGTTGCGCCACCTCCTAAGGGTTTGCCGCTCCTCCTCGAGGGACTTGCTGTCGTGGTAAAAGGCCAGCTGAACCTGACAAAGGCTGGACCAGGCGTTGTCGATGGACAACAACAAGGGAATCGGCTCCGGAACTGCTGGGGTCCTCTCCGCTGTCTCCAGTGGGTTCTCCATAACAAAAATCGGGTCCCACTCTACAAGAGCGGACCCCTGAGCTTCCACAGCTCTAGGGCCGCCCTCCGGGATAGCCTCAGTCACTGCCGAGGAAGGTCCTGCAGTGGAAGTTTCTACCTCCGGAGTCGGCTCCGAAGGTCCCGCTGCCAGATCGTCAGCAACTGGTCCCTTGGGCGGGGGACCAATAGTTTCATCTTGGCGCCCTGGCTTAGGCGCGGGTACCTTCGGGACCACCACCTCCAGGGCAGGCGTTGAAGATTCGGCCGGAGCCGAGGCCACTTCCGGCTCCAGCGCTGGTGCCTCCTCTAATGCCGGTTCAGGCGCTGGTGCATCGACCTCCACCGGCTCGGGCGCCGGCTCTTTTGTGGAAACCTTCTCAGGCGCCGGAACTTCATCAAACAACGGCTCCACCGCAAGGGCTTCAGTAACATCCGGCTCTAAGGGCGGAACTGTACCTATCTCCGGCTCTAAGGCCGGAGCGTCCATCATCACAGCATCAAAAATCGGAGCTCCAACCTCGGTGCTGGTGCCGCTGGTACATCTTCATTCCCGTGGTCTGGCGCTACCACGGTGCATTGTGAGATGAGTCGAGGTCCAAAACCATGACAGCTGGTGCCGGAGCTACCGCGACCTCAGCCACCACCTGGGGCGGCGTTGGAATTGGAGACAGAGCCTCCGCCTGCACCGCATCAACCGCCGCTGCAGGAACCGGAGCTTCAGCCCCTTTTTTGGGTACCCTATGGATGAAGGACGAAGAAACTCAAAATACAATTACAACAGAAACAATCAACTGAGGTACAAAAACAAATTTGCCTTGGAACGCTTTCGCTCCAGCTAGTGCAGAACCTCCTTACCGATCGCTGAGGACCAAACCCTATCACCACTGGTGTGGTAGCTCCGGAAGGCTCCCCAGAGCTTGCTCCCGCTGTCAGCGACGTCTTGGTTGAGGCCCCCCTCGACCAGGAAGGACCCTCGGACCTAGAGACCTCAGCTGGCCCTGGTACCAGAGCCACATGGCCGGAGCTTGCATCCCAGGGAGATGTCGATGCCGGAGTGGTTGTCGTCGTCGAAGACCTCCCCTGCTGGGGGAGAAGGAGCTGTCATGGAAGGAGCAGGTCTGACAGACCTCCCGTCAGAGTGCTTCAACTTCCTCTTGCGGCTCGAGGGCTCGACCAACTCCTTGCCATTGCCTATGACTTCAGCTCTTGGCTTTGGGGCGGGAGCGGAGCCACCCTCTGAAGCTCCGGGGATCGCCAGCTTGGTGGTCGGATGCCTCTCAACCTCACCGAGGTCGTCAAGCACCGGCATCTTCCACCAAAGCTCCCCGCTGAACTCCGCCTCCATGTTCAGAGGGAGGAAAGTCGCCAGCGGAGCCAAATCATCACCGTCGTCGTCGATGCCGTGCTAGAACTTCTTAAGATGAAGCTCCAAAGTTGTGCCTTCCAGATTGGACTTCAAGCCGGTCTCGATCCAGTGATCATCCATCACCTTGTTGAGGTCCCAAGCGAGCTTCTCCCTCTTCTTCAGCGTCGCCCACCTGTTGACTAGGAAGATGAAGAAGACCGCCTGGGGAGTCACTGCTCCTTCCACACATTGGAGGATTCTGGTCAACGCCGGATCAAAGGCCTCCGACAGCACCGAAACTTCACTCTGGGCTTCAGTGTCAATGTTGGGAAGGCCTTCGCGCAACTCCAGCTTCTCATGCTCCTCTGCGGTGACGACAATCCAATCCTTCTTCCAGTCGTCCCACTTGCCGGAAGGGAACGACCTCAAGTATTTGTACGGGCACTTCTTGCACTTCACAAAATAGTAGAAGCCAAGGTACTCGTCACTCTTGCCGGTGGTGTGGATGGTGAAGAAGGTGCGGAAGAGCTCGACGAAGTGGGGAATACCCACCCACATCTCGCAGAAGTGGACGAAGGTTGACACCAGAAGAATGCAGTGGGGGCTAAGGTGGTACAACAGCAGACCATAGAAGTCTAACAGCATCAACAGAAAAGTGGAGAAAGGTGGGATTAGTCCCACCATGGCTTACCCGGAAAAGAACACCATGTCGCCGGTGCGCTTCTTCTTGAACGGAAGCTTGCCGGCACGGACCAGGTGGTTGAAGGAGTCGCTTCCACCGCATGTAGGTTTGGACCTTCTTCAAATCATCATCGGTCATCAGACAACCCTTGCGGAGACCCAACTCCATCGCAGCACAGTGGGGAGAGAGAGGAAAAGCAAGCGAATGTTTGGAGGATTTGAGCGCAAGTTCAATTGAAGGCGTAAGGAATCACCAAACGGTGCGCGCTTTCCTTCTTAAGTAAGCCCTCGCAACGCTTGGATGGAAACCGCAGAGGGGCTAAATATACAATTCAAAATCTTCACCCCGCCAATGACAAGGGGGCCCGGGGCCACCCCGACGATCAAGTCGAGGTCCTTACCCCAGGCGAACAGTTGCCACCATGAGAGGCGGGAAACCCAAGGGCGGCAGCCTGACAGGGCGCGCAGAACCGATACGGTTTTCGTATTGGGAACCGACGACCTTCAATTGCGTGAGATCCGCATGCGCAGATCTCACCTACTGCATCCTGGATACGCCACGCGGCGATGGTTTAACTACGAAACACCACCTGAACGGCACATCCAAAAATCCTTGAAGACACTGCGTGGAAATCGAAAGGTGGACCCACCTCCGGCAGAATGACGTTATCCAAAAGGTCTCTCCTAGAGGTGGGCCCAGGGGGTCACTGTCAGTACCCTGCATACTGGATATCCTTGGGACTACAAAGAGTGCTAAGGAACTCCACATACCTGAGTTGAAGACTTCCGAAGGCCCCACATGTCATACGGAACCGGACCTGCCTCCCTTCTACGGTTAGTCCTAGTGCCGCCACGTGTATCATAAAACCGGAGCTACATTCCTTACATGGGAAAGCTCTGGACTAGATACCTGTGTGGCACCCCCGGACCTAACCCCCGACAGAGGGAAGCTCCGGTACTAACACGTGTACAACAGCACCGGAACTAACCGTCCTAGATAGTAAGCTCTGGAGCTGCCACGCGTCCAACTGCCGAACCTTCAACTTCAACAAGCAGACTGGTGGACATCCAACGGCTCGGACCTTCAAGGAACAATTAAAGCTTCAATACCCGATTATGTGTCATTAATGCTATACTAATGACACAAGATCGGAGGACCCTTAGTACCAATAACGCCACCATCAAGGGGTGTTACATGTTGTTAAGGGTAATTAAATACTGTGTATTAAGCACCAGTAACCGCCAGGGCCACATGTCGGCCCAGGCTAACAGTTTAACGATCAGTCCTTATACTATAAAAGGACTGGTCGAGCGATACACGGAGACCTCTACACGCCCACAAGCGCTCAAGACACTCCAGTCTCTGACACTCTAGTGCTCAAATGCTCAATACAAGAACACACACCCGTGGAGTAGGGTATTATGCGCAGGCGGCCTGAACCACGTAAATCCACGTGTCAACTTGCCACTGTCCTGTGAATCTCTGCGCGCCCACAACCGAACTACAAACTCCGTGGGCTGCTAACGGTAGTACCAGGAGAATTGCCGGAATCAAACTCTGACAAGAACGGACTTGTCCGATCCCTATTGCGGACTAGTCCGGCCTTCGGGAATCAACTCAGATTCTATTATTTCTCCACAATTTGTTTTTTGGGTAATTGCCTTAATTGGGCCCAAGAGCTTCATGCCCAACCACAGAGGAGCCCATGTGGACCCCACCATGCACCCAACTCGTCCCCCACCGAATTCTACTTCAAATTCACTCCAAAACCCTAACCCTCCACCTCTATATAAACAACCCAATGCCTCACACCTTTCCACCCCAGTTAAGAACTCTTGCTGCCACTTTCGCATTGTGCCTTTGTCAAGATCAAGTCCAGAGGCAAGGAGCAGGGGAGAAACACGAAGAAGGACCAATCAAGATCGATCTTCATCGATTCTTCGGTGAATTGATGTTATTCATCACCCCTCTTCATCAACTCACCCCCATAAAGCCCTAATTGCTAGGATCCAGTCAAAACTTTGATCTTTGGATCTCTAAACACTAGTATACCCTCTGATTCCAAGTTTCTACGTCAATCCATCCCCGATTCTCTCATATCAGAAAAACCCTATTTTGTAGTTCTGTCGGGGGGGGGGGGGGGGGGGAGGGGGGGGGGGGCTAGTCCGGCCCCTGTACATTGATTAGTCCGGCCTCCGAATCTGAATTGTGCTGAGTTAATTCCAAATTGACTCGAATCAATTCTAAACCTGTCCAAACTTGTTAAAAACTATTAGAACTAGTTAGTAAACATTATTAGCAACTCATTAATGAGTTTTACCTTGCAATTGTATTAATCATGCATATCATGGCATATTGAGTACAATATGAGCATTATTTGATTGAATTCTGTGTTTTGCATGCTTGTCGCTCTGAATAGAAGGAATTGCCTTTGAGAGTGTTTTTGAGGACCTACGGAATGGAACTACGAAGTCTTTGATCCAAACCAAGCTAAAGAGCAAGGCAAGTGTTCTTTACCATATTGATCCTGTTTTAAAGGTTTTGTTTGCAAAATTTCATGCTTGTGTCGATATTGATGAGAAAACCCAATTGTAGGAGTTTACTAGTTTTGTATGACCACCGTTGTTGCTTGAATACTATGTAGAAAGTCGGGAAGGGTATTTTGCACTTTTTGCATTTCTATACTCAATTGAGCTGCAAATCATCTATAAGTGCTTAATTATGACCTATTAAACATATGGATGATGATAATTGATAATAATGGCCCTTTAGCAATATGGTTCCTAGGAATCTGAGCTAGCTTGTTATGTGGAATGGGTTGTACTGTTTTTGGTGGTTTTGCTTGCTTTATCTCTAAGGATCGGTTCGTGGAGCGACCATCATAGATTTATAGTGCCACGACAAGTCCATGTATGGGAGATGACTATGTAGTGAATTGCCAGTGCTGTTTGGACCATTAAGAATTCTCGGGGAAGGGGTAGTCGGATTGGGTTTGCAGAGATTTGTTAGAGTACCCAGGGATCTGAATGGCGCAAGAGGGGGCCCTTTGTTGGATGTGCTCAGCTGGAGACATCACCACCAGTGAAACCTCAGTGGGGTCTAAATAAGCTAGTAATCACTTTGTAAAGCCTATTTTGGGATCTCTTGGCCACACACCTAAGGAAGTGTGATGTGATGCCCGGTTCCGAAAGAAAGAACCAAGCTAACTCATATGTGTGCTAGGATGTTCATCACACATACACGAGTGCAATCACAATAGAGTATACAGAAAATTACCACATAACAAGATTAATTAACCAAATTTTGTTACACAAACCAGATTATCCTCGAATATAACCTCTAATGAATATTTATGACAAGTTCAACTAATACAGCGGAAATAAACTAATTAAGCAAACTAAACAGCTAGGCAGCATAAGCAATAGGGTATACCGCAGCTCTAATAACACCACAGGCAAAGCTGACGGTAGACACAGCCTGGAACTCCGCATTATCACCATTAAACTCCCAATCCTGACCTGCAACTGTTGGGGGGGGATTGCAAGAGTGAGTACATGTCGTACTCAGTAAGTGTGGAAAGTATGACATGTGGCTGATTCAAATGAAGACAATAATAATGGCAATGTCCTGAAAAGTACAATAAAACATTTGAAAAGCAATATATTATATGTATGTGAAATAGACCCATCATAAGCATAAGCAATGTCATAATACCAACCTGAATTCACTACCATCATTAATAATTCCAGGTTTCACCATTGCCAATAACCATATTCAATACCAGAAATTAATCCATAACCATAATACCAACCATAACCATCCCAAATACCATCCCAATACCATGTACCTTCTAATCATGGAAGTTGTCCAGGTGCTCATAACCGGGAGCATGGCTATCATGATAGTTTTATTTAACTCTGCAGAGTTTGTACCACTTTACCCACGTGTTTGTGATTTCATCACCTTTCGATGACTAGAACCTCTATTGTGCCGTCTCACACTTCCATCAGTGTGTGGCCAAGAGATCACAAAATAGCCTTTACAAAGGGATTACTAGCCTATTTAGACCCCACTGAGGTTTCACCGGTGGCGATGCCTCCAACTGAGCACATCTTTAACCAAGGGCCCCCTCTTGAGCCATTCAGATCTTAGGGTAGTCCCACCAATCATCAACAAACCCAATCCGACTACCCCTTCCCCGAGCATCCATAATGGTCCAAACAGTACCAGCAAAACAATAATTAATCAGCTACGCTGCACCCATACTTGGCCTCGTTGTGGCACTGTAGTCCTGGCTTATTCTCGCATGAACCGGTCCTTAGATCTAAAGCAAGCAAACCACCATAACATCCAACCCATCCACATAGCAGGCTTGCTTAGATCACCCATTACCATATCATATTTAACCAGTTCATGTTTACCATAATCTCATCCATGCATAATTAAATTGAGTGGTATAGTTGTTTTCCATCCCAGTTGATTAAGCTAAGCAAAAAGGTAAAAACCCTTCCCGACTCTCTACCAAGTATTCCATGTGACAGGGGTGGTTAAACAATTCTAGTAAACTTCCTATCATAGGATTCCCATCAAATTGACACAGCATTCAATTTTGCAAACAAAACATTTATTATAAAACAGGATCAATATGATTCAAGGACACTTGCCTTGCTCTTGCTGTTGATTAGGGTCAAAGCCTTCAAACTCTTGGTGCTGAAGATCCTCCGCGACACTTTCTAGCGCAAATCCGTATAATCCACACAATAAACATACAAGACAAGAAACACAATCAAAGAGTGCACAAATATTACTCAATATGACATGACATGCATGATTTATGCAAATGCAAGGTAGAACTTGTTAATAGATTGCTTTTAATGATCACTAACTAGTTCTAATAGCTTTTAACAAGTTTATACAGGTTTGGATTCGATTAGATCAAATTTTAGAATTAATTCAACCCAATTTAACCAGGAAGATCGGACTAGTCCGCTAGGGACCGGACAAGTCCGCACTACGCGAGATCAGCAGATTAGGGTTTTCTAGATCGACGTGAATTCGGAGATTAGGGGTTGAATTCTTGTAAGGAAAAGAGAATAGAAGGTATACCAGGTGTTTAGAACTCCAATGAATCAAAAAACTTGGAGGTAACACTTGGATCTTGATGATCTAGGGTTGGTGATGAACTTGGGGATGAATTGGTGGTGAAGGACGAAACTTGGTGGAGATCTTGATCCTCTTTCGTTTCCTCCTCTTCTTCTTCTTGCTTGGGATCTTCTCCTCCCTCCTTGATGGTGGCTCTCCACGAACTAGGGTTTGGGTGAATGGAAAAGTGGCAAATAGATGTCAATCCAAGGGGTGGGGCTGTTTATTTAGAGGTGGAGGCTAGGGTTAGATGGATTTCGAGTTTGGGATGAGTAGTGGCCGGTTTAGAGTCCCACATGGGCTCTAAAAGAGTTAGGCACAACGTCCCTAGGCCCACATAACGTGAAACCCAAGAAACAAGTCGTAAAACAAAAGATCAACTCGGAGTCGCGAAATATCGGACAAGTCCGAAAAGGACCGGACTAGTCCGAAGTCGTCCAGAGAGAAAATCGGACAAGTCCGACATTAAAAAGAGAGGAAATCGGACAAGTCCCCTGGAACACTGGACTAGTACGGAGAAGTCCAAGGACTTAGCAATTTTTCAAGGATTCTTGGAATATCGGACTAGTCCGCATAAAATCGGACAAGTCTGAAAGTTTCCAGAGCCAAAATCGGACTAGTCTGCAGCAAAAACGGACTAGTCCACACTTTCCTGCATTTTAAGTGCAGTTTTGTTACAAATCAATTTTAAACTCGTTCCTCTTGTTGTGGGTTAATGTTAAACACATATATGAGTGTATGTAGGGCATGATGCATGAAAATGAGGGTGTTACAAACCTACCCCTCTTAAAATGAATCTCGCCCTCGAGATTCGACGCGGAAGAGAAGAGATAGGGAAATTCCTTCTTGAGATCATCCTCCAATTCCCACGTCGCTTCTTTTTCTGTATGGTGCTTCCATTGAACTTTACACCATCTAATAACCTTGTTCCTTGTGACCCTCTCCTTAGTTTCCAAGATTTTGACCGGTTGTTCGGCATAAGCCAAATCTTCCCCTAGTTCCAATTCTTCCATTAGCACTTGTTCTTCCGGTACTCTCAAACACTTCTTGAGCTGGGAAACATGAAAGACATCATGGACATCCGAAAGATGAGCTGGCATCTCCAACTTATATGCTACTTCTCCTCTTTTGTCCAAAATCTTGAACGGTCCAATATAACGAGGTGCGAGCTTGCCTCTTATGTTAAACCTCTTATGACCTCTTAGCGGCGACACCTTGAGGTAAACAAAATCTCCCACTTCAAAGGCTAATTTCCTTCTTCTATTGTCCGCATAGCCTTTTTGTCTTTATTGGGCAGCCCTCAAGTTTTCATGAATTATTCGGACTTGCTTTTCGGCTTCTTGCAACACATCCGGACCAAATACTTGGGTTTCTCCTGCCTCATTCTAGAATGAAGGTGTCCTACACTTCCCCCCATAAAGCGCTTCATATGGTGACATTTTCAAACTTGCTTGGTAACTATTGTTGTATGAAACTTCCGCATATGGCAAGCTTTTGTCCCAACGTTTCCCATGCTTTAAAGCACAAGCTCTTAACATGTCCTCTAAAATCTGATTGGTCCTCTCGGTTTGTCCATCCGTTTGAGGATGATATGCTGAACTAAAATTCAACCTCGTTCCCAAAACTTCATGCAATTTTTGCCAAAATCTGGAGGTAAATTGAGAACCTCTATCCGACACGATCTTCTTTGGGACTCCATGTCGACACACAATATGCTCCATGTATATTTCGTCCAATTGTGCAGCTGTATATTTGGTCTTCACAGGGACAAAATGAGCTGACTTGGTTAAGCGATCCACAATTACCCAAATTGAGTCATACCCGGACTGAGTACGTGGTAACCCAAATATGAAGTCCATTCCAATTTCTTCCCACTTCCATTTCGGAATCTTCAATGGTTGCAATAATCTATCTGGCCTTTGATGTTCCGCCTTGACTCGTTGGCACACATCACACAATGCTACGTATTCAGCTATGTCCTTCTTCATGCTATCCCACCAATGGCAAGTCTTCAAGTCTTTGTACATCTTTGTACAACCAGGGTGAATTGAGTAAGGCGAGTCATGTGCCTCCTTTAATATTTTCTCCCGAATATGCTTTACATTAGGCACAACGATCCTCTTTCCAAGCCATAAGGTACCATGTTCGTCTTCATCAAATCTGAATTCTCTCCCTTCCTCGATCCTTTCCTTGATTTCCTTGATCTCCTCATTTGCGGTCTGTGCTTCTCGAATTTCTTGCTCCAGGGTTGGGTTTAACTCCATCATCTCCATCTCATTTACAAATCCGAGGTTCAACCGTTCAAACTCCTTACATGACTCGAATGGTAACTCTCGAACTATGAGTTGGTGACTTACTCCCTTTCTACTCAAGGCGTCGGCCAATACATTGGCCTTTCTCGGATGATAGTTGATCCCCAAATCTTAATCTTTGATGAGCTCCAACCATCTCTGTTGCCTCAAGTTCAGATCCGTGTGTGTGAAAATATACTTCAAACTCTTATGATCCGTATAAATTTCACACCTATGTCCAAGAACATAGTGTCTCCAAATCTTCAATGCATGTACTACGGCTGCAAGGTCCAAATCATGTGTTGGGTAATTCTGCTCATGTTTCTTCAATTGTCCTGATGCATAGGCGACCACTTGACCTTCTTGCATCAATACATATCTAAGACCTTGTCTTGATGCATCGCAATAAATGTCAAAACTCTTGCTTACATCCGGCAATACCAAAACTGGGACTGTTGTCAACCTCTTCTTTAGCTCCTCAAAACTATTCTGACAAGCTTCAGTCCATTGGAACGCCTTTCCCTTCATTAGCAACTCCGTCATAGGCTTGGCTATCTTGGAGAAGTCCTTGATAAACCGACGGTAATATCCAGCCATCCCAAGAAAACTTCTTATTTCCTTGACGCTTTGCGGCGGTTCCGACATCAACACGTCTCTCACTTTTCCGGGGTCAACCAATACTCCTCCTCCTGAAATTATATGACCCAAAAACAACACCTCTCTCAACCAAAACTGACACTTGTTGAACTTGGCATACAATCGATGCTCCCTCAATTTCTGCAATGTAAGTCTCAAGTGTTCCTCATGTTCCTTCTCGTCCTTCGAGTAGATCATAATGTCATCAATAAACACCACAACAAATCTATCCAAGTACTTCATGAAGACCTTATTCATGAGATACATAAAGTAGGCAGGCGCATTTGTCAATCCAAAAGACATCACAGTGTACTCATAAGATCCATACCGTGTCCTAAAAGCTGTCTTGGGTATGTCCGATGGTCTAATCTTCATTTGAAAGTATCCTGACCTCAAATCAATCTTAGAGAAAACACAAGCACCCTTCATCTGATCAAACAAGTCCTCTATACATGGCAAGGTGTACTTGTTCTTGATTGTTACCTCGTTGAGAGCTCGGTAATCTATGCACATCCTTTGGGATCCATCCTTCTTGTCCACAAACAGCACGGGCGCTCCCTAAGGTGAAGAGCTAGGGCGAATAAAACCTTTCTCTAGTTGCTCTTGGATTTGCTTCTTGAGCTCCGCTAATTCCAAAGGAGGCATCCTATACGGCCTCTTAGCTATAGGTGCAGTTCCAGGTATTAAATCAATAACAAACTCAATGTCTCGATCGGGTGGCATACCTGGCAACTCGTCCGGAAAAACATACAAAAATTCACACACCACTGGAATCTCCTCAATTGCGGCACTGTCCATATGATTCAACTCCAATTTCTTTGGTGCGGTTTGAGATGCTTCAAATTCTATGGTGGTCCCTTCTCCGTTGGTCAACTTCACCGTCTTTGTGGCACACTCAATAACTCCATTGTGCTTCCTCAACCAGTCCATACCAAGTATAATGTCCAATCCTTGAGAATCCAAAACAATGAGGTTGGCGGAGAAGTCTACCCCCCTTATTCTAAGGCTTACTTTTGGACATACTATATTTGTCCTCATCTCTCCTCCAGGAGACTTAACCAATAGAGTAAACTTCATATGAGAGATAGGAAAACTATAACTAGCAACATACTTCGATGCAATGAATGAATGCGATGCTCCAGAATCAAATAACATAGTCGCGGAGTTGGAGTTGGCGAGAAACATACCAATGACCACGTCATTCGCTTGTTGAGCATCCTCAGTAGAGACATGGTTCACGTTGCCATGAGCAAAATTCTGCTGTCCATGGTTCCCTTGTTGTTGTCCTCCATTGAGTCCTGGGTTTTGCCTCGGTGCATTGCTTCCTTGGCCAAGGCCTGACTTAGGACATTGATGCGCAAGGTGTCCAGCTTCTCCACAAGTATAACACTTCTTAACTCCACCAGAATTATTGGGACGAGCTTGGTTCTGAACATTTGCAGCAGGAAAATTAGCACGAGGTGCATAAGGCATTGGAGGCCTAGGTGCTTGCATAACAGGGCGCTGCTGCACAAACAGAGTTGGGCGTGGTGCATAACCAGAGCGTTGAGCAGGAATAGAAGAGCTATAATGATGCGCATTGGGTGGCGCAGAGCGAGGGCGCACATTACTTCCTTGTTTCTGTCCTTGATATGGCGCCTTACTCTTATTGTCTTGCTCCATCTCACGAATCTTGTTCTCAACCACAATTGCTTTGTCCACAAGATTCTGGAAATTCGCATAGTCACAATTGAGCAATTGTACTTGGATCTCATTGTTCAAGCCCCTCATGAACAAGTATTGCTTCCGACTGTCCCGACTAACATCCTCAGGTGCGTACCTTCAGAGTTGAGTGAATTTATTGAGATATTCACTAACACTTGATCTTCCTTGCCTTAAATTCTCAAATTCTTGTCTCTTCATGATTATAACACCCTCGGGCACATAATGAGAATGAAATTTCTCCTTGAATTCGGCCCAAGTAATTCTCTCTTGGTTCTCATGAGCATTGCAATAAGAATCCCACCAATCCGCAGCTGCTCCAACTAGTTGATGAGAAGCAAACAAGACCTTCTCCCGGTCACTGCATTGGACAATAGCTAGCTTCTTCTCCATGTACTTAAGCCAATCATCCGCATCCATAGGGTCAGCGGCTTGAGCAAAGGTTGGTGGCCTAGTCCTCATAAACTCTCCCAATCGGTTATGAGGAGGCGGGGGTGGCGGTGGAGGCATGTGGGGCTGATTGTTGATATTGCCAGCCTGAAGCTGTCCCATTGTTTGTACCATGGTCTACATGAGCTGGTTTTTCATAGCCAATAGCTGCTCAATGTTGATAGCTCCCTGAGTAGATCCTTGTCTCATGTTGTTTTGAGGCACTCCATTGTTCTCCTCCTCATCATTGCCATCCCTCTGGTTGCGAGTCCTCACCATCTGAAGAAAAGCAGTAGGTAAGAATTAGAACGTTCCCAACTATATGCATCAAGGGATATGAAACTAAACAGCTAGCTACACTAGCCTAGGTGGACATGGCAATGCTAAAGCACCCCAAAATCCTCTATTACGCACACAAGCAAACAATATATATAGCAAACAGCACTCCAAGCAAAAACACATCGATTCCTGAGTGCTCCTATGTGCTCTAAAGTGTCCATTCTATCTAGGCTGCATCCTACGGTCAACCTGTGGCTCTGATACCAATCTGTGACGCCGAGTTGCAAAAAAAAAGAACCAAGCTAACGCATATGTGTGCCCAGGATGTTCATCACACATACACGAGTGCAATCACAAAAGGGTATACAGAAAACTACCACAGAACAAGATTAATTAACCAAATTTTGTTACACAAACCAGATTATCCTCGAATACAACCTCTAATGAATATTTATGACAAGTTCAACTAATGCAGCGTAAATAAACTAATTAAGCAAACTAAACAGCTAGGCAGCATAAGCAATAGGGTATAGCGCAGCTCCAATAACACCACAAGCAAAGCTGACGGTAGACACGGCCTAGAACTCCGCACTATCACCATTAAACTCCCAATCCTGACCTGCAACTGTTGGGGGGGGGGGAATTGCAAGATTGAGTACATGTCGTACTCAGCAAGTGTGGAAAGTATGACATGTGGCTGATTCAAATGACGACAATAATAATGGCAAAGTGCTGAAAAGTACATTAAAATATTTGAAAAGCAATATATTATATGTATGTGAAATAGACCCATCATAAGCATAAGCAATGTAATAATACCAACCTGAATTCACTACCATCATTAATAATTCCAGGTTTCACCATTGCCAATAACCATATTCAATACAAAAAATTAATCCATATCCATAATACCAACCATAACCATCCCAAATACCATCCCAATACCAAGTACCTTCTAATCATGGAAGTTGTCCAGGTGCTCATAACTGGGAGCACGGCTATCATGATAGTTTTATTAGACTCTGCAGAGTTTGTACCACTTTACCCATGTGTTTGTGATTTCATCACCTTTCGATGACTAGAACCTCTATTGTGCCGTCTCACACTTCCATCGGTGTGTGGTCAAGAGATCACAAAATAGCCTTTACAAAGGGATTACTAGCCTATTTAGACCCCACTGAGGTTTCACCGGTGGCGATGCCTCCAACTGAGCACATCTTCAACCAAGGGCTCCCTCTTGAGCCATTCAGATCCCAGGGTAGTCTCACCAGTCATCAACAAACCCAATCCGACTACCCCTTCCCCGAGCTTCCATAATGGTCCAAACAGTACCAGCAAAATTCTAATTAATCAGCTACGCCGCACCCATACTTGGCCTCATTGTGGCACTGTAGTCCTGGCTTATTCTCGCATGAACCGGTCCTTAGATCTAAAGCAAGCAAACCACCATAACATCCGACCCATCCACATACCAGGCTTGCTTAGATCACCCATTACCATATCATATTTAACCAGTTCATGTTTACCATAATCTCATCCATGCATAATTAAATAGAGTAGTATAGTTGTTTTCCATCCCAGTTGATTAAGCGAAGCAAAAAGGTAAAAACCCTTCCCGACTCTCTACCATGTATTCCAGGTGACAAGGGTGGTTAAACAATTCTTGTAAACTTCCTATCATAGGATTCCCATCAAATTGACACAGCATGCAATTTTGCAAACAAAACATTTATTTTAAAACAAGATCAATATGATTCAAGGACACTTGCCTTGCTCTTGCTGTTGATTAGGGTCAAAGCCTTCAAACTCTTGGTGTTGAAGATCCTCCGTGGCACTTTCTAGCGCAAATCCATCTAATCGACAAAATAAACATACAAGACAAGAAAGACAATCAAAGAGTGCACAAATATTACTCAATATGACATGACATGCATGATTTATGCAAATGCAAGGTAGAACTTGTTAATAGATTGCTTTTAATGACTAACTAGTTCTAATAGCTTTTAACAAGTTTATACAGGTTTGGAATCGATTAGATCAAATTTTAGAATTAATTCAACCCAATTTAACCAGGAAGATCGGACTAGTCCGCTAGGGACCGGACAAGTCCGCACTCCGCGAGATCAGCAGATTAGGGTTTTCTAGATCGACGTGAATTCGGAGATTAGGGGTTGAATTCTCGTAAGGAAAAGAGAATAGAAGGTATACCAGGTGTTTAGAACTCCAATGAATCAAGAAACATGGAGGTAACACTTGGATCTTGATGATCTAGTGTTGGTGATGAACTTGGGGATGAATTGGTGGTGAAGGACGAAACTTGGTGGAGATCTTGATCCTCTTTCGTTTCCTCCTCTTCTTCTTCTTGGTTGGGATCTTCTCCTCCCTCCTTGATGGTGGCTCTCCACGAACTAGGGTTTGGGTGGGTGGAAAAGTTGCAAATGGATGTCAATCCAAGGGGTGGGGCTGTTTATATAGAGGTGGAGGCTAGGGTTAGATGGATTTTGAGTTTGGGATGAGTAGAGGCCTGTTTAGAGTCCCACATGGGCTCTAAAAGAGTTAGGCACGACGTCCCTAGGCCCACTTAACGTGAAACCCAAGAAACAAGTTGTAAAACAAAAGGTCAACTCAGAGTCGCGAAATACCGGACAAGTCCGGAAAGGACCGGACTAGTCCAAAGTCGTCCAGAGAGAAAATCGGACAAGTCTGGCCAAACATCGGACAAGTCCGACCTTAAACAGAGAGGAAATCGGACAAGTCCGCTGGAACACCGGACTACTCCGGAGAAGTCCAAGGACTTAGCAATTTTTCAAGGATTCTTGGAATATCGGACTAGTCCGAATGTTTTCAGAGCCAAAATCGGACTAGTCCGCAGCAAAAACGGACTAGTCTGCACTTTCCTGCATTTTAAGTGCGGTTTTGTTCCAAATCAATTTTAAACTTGTTCCTCTTGTTGTGGGTTAATGTTAAACACATATATGAGTGTATGTAGGGCATGATGCATGAAAATGAGGGTGTTACAGTGAGACAGCATAATTGAGATTCCACAGTCATCGAAAGGTGATGGAATCATGAACTTGTGGCTAAAGTGGTACAACCTCTGAATAGTGTGCCTAAAACTATCATGATAGCCGTGCTACCAGTCAATAGCAACCTGGACCCTCACATGATTAGAATATGGACTTTAACTTGGTTTAATGGCTTGAATTGGATTGGGAGCAGGTATTAGATATTTAATTGGCTTGGGTATATGGAATTGGTGAAATTGAGATAAATGAGCAATTATGAGTTGATTATGGTTTATTATTGCTGGTACTGCATATTTAAGTTGAAATTGATGTTATTTGGGTTATTTGGGAATGACCTCACTTAATAATGATACAATTGCATTTTTAACTGTTTTAATGTACTTTTATGCAATTAGCCATTGTTTATCATCGTCCCTTGTTAAAGCTACATGTCATACTTTTCCACACTTACTGAGTACGGCATGTGCTCACCCTTGCTATTTCCCCCAACAAATTCAGACGCAGGCAACCAGGTGGAGTATGTTTTTGAAGAGTACTAGGCTTGTGTGTTACCGTCAAACCTGCCTGTGGAGTTGAAGTCATTGGTGTTTTGTTTTCCTGCTACAGTTTCATTAGAGATGTTGTCAAGACTATTGGCATGTGTAATAATGTACTATTACTAGTAATATTATTCGACACATGGTTTATATATGTTTATCAATTGTGAATCACTTGTGTATGTGTGTTAAACATCCTGGGCACACATATACATTACGCTTGGTTCATTCCCGGAACCGAGTGTCACAAATTGGTATCAGAGCCGTATTTGACCGTAGGATGCATGCTTAGGTAGAATTGACACCACAAATCATTTAGGACTTCTTTCCTATTCAAAATTAGCTTGTTTTGCACTATTTTGCCTTCCACTAGCTATATAAAGTGGGAAAAACTGCAATGGAGGATGAGGTCAGGGTCAGATGAGGTCACAAAAGATGAGGTCAGGGTCAGATGAACAATGTTCCAAGACAGAATCCAAGGCCCAATGGAGGACCAACTCAAGGCAACCGTGGATCACAAAATTTTGCTCATGGCAAAGTGAACCATGTATCTGCAGAAGAGGCCCAACAGGCTGAGGATGTTGTGATTGGTATGTTTCTCGCAAACTCCAACGCCGCGACTATATTATTTGATTATGGGGCATCCCATTCATTCATTTCATCAAATTATGTTGCAAAGCATAGTATTCCAATCTCATACCTCAAGTTTACTTTGTTGGTTAAGTCTCCTGGAGGAGAGATGAGGAAAAATATAGTTTGTCCAAAAGCAAGTATCTCCATAAGTGGGGTAGAATTTGTTGTGAACCTCATAGTCCTGAATTCTCAAGGCTTGGACATCATACTTGGAATGGATTGGTTAAGGAAGCATAACAAAGTGATTCAGTGTCCTACTCGGACAGTGCAATTGGCAAATGCGAAAGGAATCAGTATAGAGTTCCATGCAGTACAACTGATAACTGAGAAGGCAATGGTGAATCACGCAGAAGGAGTGACCTTGGAGGAGATTCCAGTTGTTCGAGAGTACCTAGATGTGTTTCCTTAGGAATTGCCAGGTATGCCACCTGATTGTGACATCGAGTTCATCATTGATTTAATACCTGGAACTGCACCTATGGCAAAGAGGCCATATAGGATGCCTCTAGGGAATTAACAGAGCTCAAGAAGACGATTCAAGAGCAGTTAGAAAAGGGTTTTATATGCCCAAACTCATCGCCATGTGGAACCCCAGTGCTCTCCGTAGATAAGAAGGATGAGTCCCAAAGAATGTGTGTGGATTACCGGTCTCTCAACGAGGTGACAATCAAGAATAAGTACACTCTGCCATGCATTGAGGATCTGTTTGACCAGATGAAGGGAGCCAGAATATTCTCTATGATTGATATTTGGTTTGGATATTTCCAAATGAAGATTAGACCATCGAACATACCCAAGACATCTTTCAGGGCACGGTATGGGTCCTATGAGTACACAGTCGTGTCATTTGGATTAACCAATGAACCCACATACTTCATGTACCTATTCAACAAGGTTTTCATGGAGTATTTGGATAAATTCATGGTAGTGTTCATTGATGACATCATGATCTACTCAAAGGGTGAAGACGAGCACGAAGAGCATCTAAGATTGACTTTGCATAAATTGAGAGAGCATTAGTTGTATGCCAAATCTTAATAAGTGCCAATTCTGGTGGATGGAGATATCATTCCTACGCCCTATCATATCTGAAGGAGGAGTGTCAGTTGACCTAGTAAAAGTTAGAGATGTGCTAATGTGGTAACAGCCGCAGAATGTGAAGGAAATAAGGAGTTTTCTTGTGATGCTGGATATTATCGTCGGTTCATCAAGGATTTTTCCAAGATATTGAAGCCCATGTCTGAACTATTAATGAAGGAAGAGCCTCTCAAGTGGATTGCAGCTTGTCAAGACAGTTTTGACAAGCTAAATAAGATATTGACAACAACACCTCTGTTAGTATTGCCGGACGTGAGTAAGGCTTTTGACATCTATTGTGATGCTTCAAGACAAGGATTTGGATGTGTATTGATGCAAGAAGGCCGAGTTGTAGCTTACACATCCAGACAATTGAAGAAACTTGAGCAGAACTATCTGACGCATGATCTTGAACTCGCAGCCGTAGTGCATGCATTGAAGATTTGGAGACATTACGTCATTGGTCTTAGATGTGAGATCTATACGGATCATAAGAGTCTCAAGTACATATTTACTCAGACGGATCTGAATTTAACGCAATGAAGATGGTTGGAACTCATTAAGGATTATGGATCAATTATCATCTAGGAAAATCCAATGTAGTGGCTGATGCCTTGAGTCGAAAAGGAGGAAGCCACCAGCTCACCGTTAGGGATCTGCCACAAGAGCGATGCAAGGAGTTTGAACGGTTGAATCTTGGAATTGCAAATGAGATGGGAGCAATGGAAGTGAATCCAACCCCGGAACAAGAAATTCGAGACGGACAAACGAAGGATGAAGAAATCCAAGAAATCATGGAAAGGACCCAAGAAGGGAGAGAATTAAGGTTTGATGGGGACGACCATGGTACCTTATGGCTTGGAAAACGGATTGTTGTGCCTAATGATAACAGACTCTGGCAGTTGTTATTAAACGAGGCACATGACTCACTTTTTTCTATCCATCCCGGTTGTACAAAGATGTACAAGGATCTGAAGACATGCTACTGGTGGGATGGTATGAAAAGCGACATAGCGGAATATGTTACAATATGTGATGTATGCCAACAAGTCCAGGCTGAACATCAAAGGCTAGCCGGATTATTACAGCCATGGAAGATTCCAGAATAGAAGTATGAAGAGGTTGGTATGTATTTCATAGTTGGTTTACCTCGCACCTCAGCAGGTTATGATTCAATATGTGTTATTGTGGATCGGTTGACAAAATCAGCGCATTTCATTCCTGTGAAGACTACTTATAGTGGAGCCAAGTTGGCAGAATTGTATATGGGAAGAATAGTGTGTTTACACAAAGTGCCTTAGAAAATAGTGTCCGATAGAGGTTCTCAGTTTACCTTAAGGTTTTGGCAAAAGCTGAATGAATCAATGGGAACTCAACTGAATTTTAGTTCTGCATATCACCCTCAAACGGATGGACATACTGAAAGAACGAATTAGATATAGGAAGACATGCTAAGAGCTTGTGTGCTAAAGTATGGGGGAAGTTGGGACAAGAGCTTGCCATGTGCTGAATTTTCCTACAACAACAGTTATCAAGCAAGCTTGAAGATGTCGCCATATGAAGCATTGTATGGGAGAAGGTGTGGAACACTCTTGTTTTGGAATGAGACTGGGGAGACACAGGTATCTGGACCTGATGTGATCCAAGTGGCTGAAAAGCAAGTGCAGACCATCCATGATAACTTAAGGGTTGCTCAAACAAGAAAGAAGGGTTACGCAGATAATAGACGAAGAAGCTTATATTTCGAGGTGGGAGACTTCGTATACCTCAAATTGTCACCTATGTGAGGTCATAAGAGGTTTAACGTCAAAGGCAAGTTGGCACCTCGCTATATTGGACCATTCAAGATTTTGGACAAACGGGAAGAAGTAGCCTACAAATTGGAGATGTCAGCATATCATTCAGATGTTCATGATGTGTTTCATATTTCTCACCTCAAACAATGCTTGAGGGTATAATAAGAGTTGGTACCAATGGAAGAATTAGAGCTTGATGAAGATTTGACCTATGCCGAGCAACCTATCAAAATTTTGGACACCAAGGAGAGGGTCACTAGGAACAAGGTGATTCGATGGTGCAAAGTGCAATGGAAGCATCATACAGAATCGAAAGTGACATGGGAGCGAGAAGATGATCTCAAGAAGGAATTTCCCTATCTCTCTCCTTCCACGTCGAATCTCGAGGGCGAGATTCATTTTAAAGGGGGTAGGATTGTAACACCTTCATTTTCATGTATAATGCATTGCATACATCCTCATACATGTCCAATATTAAGTCATGTAAAAAGGAACAAGATAAAAATGAATTTAGGCTAATCTAGAAGTTTCAATCTGTCAGAGTCCGGACTTGTCCGGTTTGAACCCCGGACTAGTCCGATATTCCCTTAAAATTGCAGACTAGTCCTTCATCACCATGGACTAGTCATATCAGCCTTACTGGACCAAAACTGACTAGTCCTTTATGACACCGGACTAGTCCGGTCAGCCTTTCTTAAACACATCAGACTTGTCCGACAACACCTAATTTAGTTCGATCCAACCCCGAAATTGCCGTGTATCAACACCGGACTAGTGCGAAGTCACTCACTGTACGAAAACGGACTTGTCCGGTCCCTATTGAGGACTAGTCCGGCCTTCGGGAATCAAATCGGATTCCATTATTTCTCCATGAATTTTTTTTGGATAATTGCCTTAATTTGGCCCAAGAGCTTCTTGCCCAACCACAGAGGAGTCCAAGTGGACCCCACCATGGCCCCTACTCGTCCCCCGCCGAATTCTACTTGGAATTCACCCCAAAACCCTAACCCTCCACCTCTATGTAAACAACCCAATGCCTCACACCTTTCCACCCCAATTAAGAACCCTAGCTGCCACTTTCACATTGTGCCGTCATCAAGATCAAGTCCAGAGGCAAGGAGGAGGGGAGAAACACGAAGAAGGACCAATGAAGATTGATCTTCATCGACTCTTCGATGAATTGACGTTCTTCATCACCACTCTTCATCAACTCACCCCCATCAAGCCCTAATTGCCAAGATCCAAAATTTCACATCAAAACATTCATCTTTGGATCTCTAAACACGTGGTATACCCTTTACTTCCAAGTTTCTACGTCAATCCATCCCCAATTCTCCCATATTAGAAAAAAACCTATTTTGTAGTTCTATCCAAGGCGGACTAGTTCAACCCCTATATACGGACTAGTCCGGCCTCTGAACCGGAACTATGCTGAATTAATTCCAAATTGACTTGAATCAATTCTAAACCTGTACAAACTTGTTAAAAACTATTAAACTAGTTAGTAAACATTATTAGCAACTCATTAACAAGTTTTACCTCACAATTGTATTAATCATGCATATCATGGCATAATGAGTACTATATGAGCATTATTTGATTAAATTGTGTGTTTTGCATGTTTGTCGCTCGGAATAGAAGGAATTGCCGTTGAGAGTGTTTTCGAGGACCTGTAGAACCAGAACTACGAAGTCTTTGAGCCAAACGAAGCTCAAGAGAAAGGCAAGTGTCCTTGACCATAATGATCCTGTTTTAAAGGTTTGTTTGCAAAAATGCATGCTTGTGTCGAAATTGATGGGAAAACCCAATTGTAAGAGTTTACTAGTTTTGTATGACCACCCTTGTCGCTTGAACACTATGTAGAAAGTTGGGAAGGGTATTTTGAATTTTTGCATCACTATACTCGATTGTGTTGGGAATCAACTATAAGTGCTTAATTATGAACTATCGAACATATGAATCATGATAATGGATAATAATGACCCTTTAACAACATGGTGCCTAGGGATCTTAGCAAGCCAGTTATGTGGAATGGGTTGTACTATTTTTGGTGGTTTTGCTTGCTTTAGATCTACGGACCAGTTCGTGCCATCTAGGATTTACAGTGTCACCACAAAGCCAAGTATGGATGCGGCTTAGCTGACTAATTAGTGAATTGCCAGTGCTGTTTGGACTATTAAGAATGCTCAGGGAAGGGGTAGTCTGTAGGATCGAAGAGCATGTGAAAAGCTACCAGAGGGGGTGAATGGTAGATTCAAAAATCTTACATAGCGGAAACAATTAAATCCCAACCCTTTCGGTAGAAAAACAAACAATCGATAAATCGTGTGTGCGAATGATCTTAAATGTGTTCAATCGTCACAAAAATTGTAGATATTAGAGAAAACCAAGTCACAATGACAACACAATAAGAATAACTCAAATTCGTTGAGAAAACTCAAGTTACAATCAAAAGATTGAACTGAGATCGATCTTTTCTACCGAGTAAATATAGTTCTGTTTTTTGTCAAAAAAAACATGTGTAGATTAGAAACCACAAATCCAATGACCGTGAAATTTTAATTGATGATATAAAATCAAGTTGTGAAGACAACACAAATAGAATCACGTCAATCGGATCTGTAAAACTCAAGTTATGATAAAACACCAATGAAAGGTAGTGCTGTGCACAAACTTGACGAGTAAAACTTGTCTGGAACAAGTCGACGAACAAGGCACAAAAGTTCCTTTAAACTCTGAATTTTATTCAATAGAACACAAGAGGGACAGCTACGAAGTCGTCCTCCACGAGATCTGGCCTCCCTTGCTTATATAACCAGCCCTTAGGCCAACCCAATCTCAACTAGGACTCTAATCCTACTCAAATCACGAATCGGAACATTCCATAACTACTTAGGACTCTTCTATACACAGATAGAAGCAATCTTAAGGCTTCCAAGCACCATAGGAACATATCCCACATTCCTAAAACAACTCAAATTCTTGACCCACACCAAATCCTATCATAACTAACTCGACACTTTCCATACCGATCCATAACCGACACCGCCGCAGCCGAAGTCATCATCCGATACGATCCAATCCTTCTAACCATATCTTTCCTTCCTTAGCCCATCTTCGGAACCATGTTTCCACATCATGCACCGCATTCATACGTGCAAACACCTTCCTTTGACGTCCAGTAACCTTCATATCCACTGCCATTGATTCAATCATCCTGCGCGACCTCCTGACTCGCTCAACCACAATTCATCCTGAGTTTGGTTGTTGGAACCTCATGTCCTCCCTATTACTAGTCCAAAGGATCCTATCACCAGCCATGACTTGAACTCAAGCAAAACCTGCTCATGAACAAACAACCAATACTTCCGAGCATAAGTCCTCGACTTGACTCACGTTAGTTCCGAAACCACAACACCTTATTTCAACACCTCACATGAGCATGTTGCAAACCATAGAAAAATGATATCATCCATAACCACCAAAAGACACCAAAAACCTAGTAAAAGAATACTAAGCAAACTTTCCATCAATGTAAAGCAAGTTCAAAATATTTCACAGTAAAAGCAGGAACATTGCGATCAAGCTCCGAATCTTGCCAAAGCTAACCGGAGCTTGAGCCGGAGCTTACCAAAGCTAGTAGAACCTAGCGCTGGAGCTTACCAAAGCTAGTACAATATAGCGTCGGAGCTTTCCAAAGCCAACACAACTTAGCGCCGGAGCTTACCAAAGCTAGTACAACCTAGTGCGGGAGCTAAAGAAAAAGCTCACTGGAGCTCCCCAAAAACATGTTGGACCTTGACAAAACATGTTGGACCTATTGTCAGATCTGGCAGAAGATCGGAGCTAGAGTCGGACCTTTCTGAAAAGGGTGTTTTGGCAGAGTTTTAGTACTTATATCATCAAAGTCAATGTATTCAGTACAAGCCAATGTATTCAGCACACATATGTCTCACAATCCCCCCCCACCGCCCCTTGATGAATGCATTGGCAATTCAGCATGATTCAAAAGAGAAATTTTAATTGTTATGAGCATATTATATCATATACATATAAAATAAAGCTCATCCAAGTCATACTATCAAGTACCTTACACTATCACAACAATGAGATACAAAAAGTACTATAAGATATGCTAGAGATCAAATGTAATTTTCAATTTAAGCAAGTCATGATATCACAAACAAAACTATTTCAATACCTGAAAGCATGACACTTGTTGCTGCATTTTATTATTTTTCAATGTACAAATTTAGATCATATGATATTTGTAAGAGATTATATGCGCATCTTCCTTATTCTAACCAACCAAGCCAAGCCTATGGCATTTGACAATCAGAAGCTTAAGGACATGGTTTTAGTCATACACAACTTCTTTAAAGTTCATATCTAAGTGCAATGATAATCCATCTCAAAAGAAGAAGTGTGATGCATGCATATTCTCTTGATCTTTTATCATTTTTATTTGATCATAAAAGCTCAACATGTGAATAGTTGACAGATTAGTTTTTCATTATTAAAAGCATTTGTGAGCATGCATAAAGTTCAAAACACCAAGAAAGTTCGATCATGACAAGATTTAGTATATGTAATTATTCGAATTACTAGTCATGGCAAAAACTACAAAATGTATAACATGAGTAATGTAGTAAGAACTTTCAGCATGTAAAAGGAATCACAATGTCATATATGTATGAAATACTATGCTCATATTATCTTAAGTTCAGATTCACACATAGACTTCCCATGTTTCAAAACTCCACTTCAATTTAAGCCATGAGGATGCATAACCCCTACTTCACTACGAATGAAACAAAAACGAGTGAAATCCAAAGGTTTTGTAAAGATGTCAGCCAATTGATGTTCGGTATCTACATGGTGAAGCACAATGTTACCTTTTTCAACATTATCACAGAGAAAGTGATACCTTATGTCAATGTGTTTAGTTCTCGAGTGTCCAACAGGGTTTTTAGCAATGCAAATAGCACTAGTGTTATCACAGAAAAGTGGAACACTATCTAGATTTACCCCAGTGTCCTTAAGTGTTTGAACAATCTAGAGTATTTGTGAGCAAGCACTAGCAGTAGCTACATATTCTGATTTAGTAGTGGATTGTGCAACAGAGTGTTGTTTTCTAGAGGACCAAGCAACAAGAGAGTTACCAAGAAAATGACAAGTACCAGAAGTACTTTTACTATCAATCCTACAACCTCTGAAACTAGCATCGGGAAAAGCTCTCAAAGAAACGGTTGAGGACAATGAAAGAAAAATGTCAAATTCTTGAGTTCCATGTGAGTACCTGAGAATACATTTGACGGCTTGTCGATGTGAAGCACGTGGGGAAGCTTGAAATCTTGCACAAAGACATACACTGAATTGTATGTCCAGTCTTGATGTCGTGAGATACAAAAGTGATCTGATCATGCTTCGATATTCTTTTTTATCAATAGGTTCACCATCTTGATCAAGCTCAAGAGTTGTTGTGATGCTCATTGGTGTCCAAAGAGGCTTGCTTTTGTCCATGTTGAAACACATGAGAAGGTCTCTTTATACATTGTTGGATGCACAAAGGTACCTTCCTTGGTTTGCTTTATTTGCAGCCTCAAAAAGTATGTGAGTTCTCCCATCATACTCATCTCAAATCCTGAACTCATCATAGCTGAAAACTTGGAAACTAGATCATGAGAAGCACAACCAAACATAATATCCTCCATAAACACTTGAACGAATAATGAGTCATTGCCATGCTTAAGCAAAAAAAAAAGAGTTTTCTCAACCTTGCCCATGGTAAATACTTTGTCAAGTTAGAGTGTTTTTAACCTATCATACCATGCTCTAGGAACTTGTTTTAGACCATACAGGTCTTTAGTCAGTTTGAAAACATGAGTAGGAAAATCTGGATTTTCAAAACCAGGTGGTTGCTTATCATAAACCTCCTCATCTATGTAGCCATTAGGAAAAGAACTTTTAACATCCATTTGATATAGCTTAAAACCTTTAGATGCAGCAAAAGATAACAAAATTCTTATGGCTTCTAATCTAGCAACAGGAGCAAAAGTTTCATCAAAATCTAGAGCTTTAATTTGTGTGAAACCTTGAGAAACCAGTCTATCCTTATTACTAATCACAATCCCATCCTCACTTTGTTTATTTTTAAACACCCATTTAGTTCCAATTAAAGTGTGATCTTGGGGTGGAGGTACAAGTTTCCAAACATTATTTCTTTCAAAATTTTCTAACTCTTCTTTCATGGCAACGATGCAAGATTCATTAGTGAGTGCGTGTGATATATCTTTGGGTTCAAAAGAAGAACAAAAGCAGAATGAGCATGAGAATTGGGGACGAAAAACCTGGATCTTGTAACTCATTCATGCAGGCTTCCAATTATCTATCGGGGGGGGGGGGGGGTGATTCTTGTACATCCGTAGGGAAACAGATGTCTCACAAGCATCTTCTTCAATAGATTCATCGTAGATTGATGAGCTTGCTGCTTGTGGACGATCAGGTCCAGCTGAGGTGGTAGTCGAAGCTTGTTCAAAGTTCGAAGCTGGACACGTGTTAGCTTCAGAACTATAAGGCAATATCACCGATTCTTCTTCTTTTTCAAAAATACCCTCCCCCTGAGGATATGGATCTGGTCCCTCAATATCGGAGCTAGTACCCGGGCTAGCCGGAGCTAGTACCCGGGCTAGCTTCATCAAAAGAAACTTCACAAGTCTCCACAATTTTGTCAGTTCCAAGCAAAAATACACGGTATTATCTAGTGTGAGAAGGGTAACCAATAAACATGCCATCTTCAAATTTGGCTTCAAATTTATCAAGATTTCCATGTTTCTTAACAAAGCATTTGCAACCAAAAACCCTAAAGTTTGAAACACGGGGCCTATGTTTAAATCCGAGAGCATATGGTGTTTTACCTAGCTTAGCGCGCAAGAAAACACGATTTGAGACATTACAAGCGGTTGCAATCGCATCAGCCCAAAATACGATTTGAGACATTGATGTTCTATTCCATGTTCGATACAAAAGTGATTAAATGATTGATTCTTAAATTTAGTTCCATTATCACTTCTGATTGCTTTTAATGACCCTGGGTGATCAACTAATAGTCTAAGAAATAAAGTCCTAAAATGAGTAAAAGCTTCATTCTTAGATGCCATAAAATAGACCCAAGAGTATCTGGAATAGTCATCAACAGTTACAAGAACGTACCATTTAGCTCCAAAAGATTGTGTACGTGCCGGACCAATGGTGTCAAGGTGAAAGAGTTGACAAGGTTCAGTTGACATAGTCATCGTGAGAGGGGCATGTGAACCCGCAACCATCTTAGCATGTCTACACGAAGAGCATACAATATATTTGTCCCCTTTGAGTTTAGGTAAGCCACGTATGAGATCAAGAGCACTAACACGAGTGAGGTGATCAAACCCTACGTGACCAAGTCTACGATGCCAGAATAATAAATCTTTTGAATTATTGGCAACTAGACACCTATGCTCATAAGTTGACATATCAAAATCAGCTTTAAAAACTCTTCCAAAACGAGACATGTTAAACAAAAGCTCACTATTCGAATTTACAACTTTACAGCAATTTTTAGATAAAATTATTTCTAAATTCTTGTCAAGTAGTTGAGAAACAAAAAGCAAATTGTATTTCAAATTTTTATCAAGTGCCACATCTTTTAAAGTGTAGTGATTATTTACTCTAACTGATTCTTAAGCAATAATAGGAGTTGAAGAATTATCGGCAAAAGTAACATTTTCTACACGTGACACAATGGAGAGGGAGGAGAACCATTCTTTGTTACCGATCATGTGGCATGAGCATCCTGAGTCCAAAATCCATATGTTCTCCTTCCTCAAGCATGAAACCTACACAGAAGCACAATACGTCGATGACTCAATACTGGGGTTAGTCAATAAGCAATTGGGAACCCAGTACTGAGCAATGCGACGTCCAGTAGGAAAAACACGCGAAAGTTGTAACAAAATAGCAGGTTTATGAGTCAAGAATTGTGGTTTTCTTTTTTTTTTAACCACTGATTTAAAAGTTGCTACTTGTTTAGCACGAAAACCAGTAGCTCCGGAGGTGAACATAGAAGTTCCACGGGAGAAGGCTGAAGCTCTGGGTGCAAAAACTGAAGTTCCAGAGGGAACAACAGAAAATTCGGGAGCTCTCAGAGCTATCAGAACTATCAAAGATGCCTTTTCAGATTTCTTATCAGAAGGTCCGGATGCTACCTTTGCAAATTTCTGACTCGTTAAAGCTGGTTTCATGTTTCTAATTTTTCGTTTAGCAAGCATGGCAGATTTATCATGAAAGTTATGAGATCTAGCAGACATTTTATCCTTTTTAATTCGTTTAGCTAGTCTATAACAGAAATCTACGACATGACCATCTTTATCACAGTAAGTAAAATGAAATTTAATTTTGCAATCGTGTCTAGATGAGCATCCAATATTAGAAACAGAACTAGAAAGCACTTCTGCAGATTTTAAAATCACACCCTTTTGTTTAGGGACAATTTTGATTAAACCTCTTCCAAATGTTTTTACAACGTGTGGTGGATGTGTTTTAGAATAAGCATGGGAATCAAAAACTAAACCAGTTTTATCATTTTAATGTTTAGAAGAATTTAACAGCAAGTCTAGATTCTTATTCCCATTACTGAACCGCTCTAGTGTCCTATTCATGTCATCAAGCTTTTTAGACAAGTCTAGGCAGTTTTCACATGAAGTTTTACCCTTAAGTTTGCAGTTAGAACAATTTTTGACTTCATGTGTTTGTAAAGCATGGTTCAGAATGGAAATTTCATTCATTGCATCTTTTAGTTTTTTATCAAGATTATCACATGCAGAACAATGCAAATCATCCGTAGAACAAGAAGCACATTTTAAGTGCTTAACATTAAAATCCGATAGCTTTTTGTTCTTCTCAATTTCTTCATCAAGTCTATCTAGAGTGGAGGAGTGTGCATTTCTTAATGTGGACCATTGTTCATACATTAAATGACACGAGGGACATAAATCATCACTAGGAATCAAGGTTTTCAAACGATTGATTTCAGATTCTAGTGATTCAATTTTGGAAGCATTATCCCTATGTTTTTTGTCCTTTTTCTTGACAATAATAGTTGCACGAGAAATTGCATCATACATTTTGTTACATGTAGAACATACCTCATCATCGCCACTATTGTGTTCTGCATCCTCCTGATTTGATCTTGATCTTGTTTTGCCCGTCATAAAGCATATGTTGGCCAGATCGACATCATCTTCATCACTTACATAGTCTACATCACTTGAACTAAGCTCTTGAAGTGTGGTGATGAAGCTGTTTATCATCTTGCATCCTATGATACCCTTCTTTTTCTTTTTGGAGTTTCCAGAGATGGTCTTGACCTTGTTCTTCTTCTCATCACGGGTATTAGGACCTGAAAGATTAGGTCATTCTGTACGGAAGTGTCCTGTCTTACCACATTCAATGCAGTGTTGTTGTCCGGAGCTTCCTCTCCTTCTAGTTCTCACATTTTGCAATCCTTTTGAGAATCTAGTACAGATGAGTGCTAGTTCTTCTTCTGGAAATTCCTCAATCTGCTGCAGGGTTAGTGAGGACAACAAAGCAAGAGTATTGCAAGATGATGATTTGTCGGAGCTAGGCATATCATGTTGTGAAACAAATGCAATAGACTTATTTGGATTCTTATGTGATAAGATGTCAATTTCATGAGTTTTTAGTTTAGAGTAAAGCACATATAATGCAAGAGAACTCATGACAGTTGATTCACGAATAGATGTAACTTTCATCTCCCAGATTAACATGTCTAATGCACTAAGAAGTTGCCTAGCATTCTTAACATCAGAAAAGTTAACATTGACGCTACGCAAGTTGCTGAAAATTTTATTAAAACTAGCAAAGAAGTCATCAATGGACTGACTAGGTTGCATCTCAAAACGCATGTATTCCTTTTTGAGCATATCTTGTTTTACCTGATTGATCGTGTTAGATCCTTTGTGGCAGTCGCAAAGTGCTTTCCACAAATCGTATGCAGATTGTAGGTGTGCAACACGGTCGAAGTCGCTTTGAGTTAATCCTTGTATGATCAAGTTCCGAGCCTTGTTGTTGTTGTCGACATCTCTCAGATTTATAGCTGTAACTTGATCGTTTGACGGTACTTCGTAGGCTTGTACACCTTCTCCCATATTGCAAAGCCTTGAGCCTGCATGGAGGCTTCCATACGTGCCTTCCAAACCTGAAAACCAATACCACTAAAGACACAAGGTTTTGCGGAGTATTTCTCCATGATGATTAGTCAAAAACATGTGCATATCGCAAAGATTAGAGCAACCTTGTTCTGATACCAATTGTAGGATCAAAGAGCACGTGAAAAGCTACCAGAGGAGGGGCTGTGAATGGTAGACTCAAAAATCTTACGCAACGGAAAAAATTAAATCCCAACCCCTTAGGTAGAAAAACAAACAATTGATAAATTGTGTGTGCAAATGATCTTAAAGGTGTTCAATCATGAAAAAATTGTAGATATTAGAGAAAACCGAGTAACGATGACAACACAATAAGAAACAATCAAATCCGTCGAGAAAATCTCAAGTTACAATCAAAAGATTGAACTGAGATTGATCTGTTCCACCAAGTAAAAATAGTTCCGTTTTTCGTCAAAAAAACTCATGTAGATTAGTGTGGGGACCGGAATCCCAACCACCAAGGATCTCATTGGGTGGTGTCGTGCAATGCGACACCCAACAGTATACAAGAATAGAACGAGAACAAATTTAAAATACCAAGTCTTTATTGACAAGCACAGCAAAAGTTTAAAAGTACTAATGGAAGGAAAGAGAACTATACATCATAGCTACACTCTTAGCACTAGCTATGCAAAAGCAAAGTCATCCATGCCTTGGATACCTTGCACTAGCAACACACAATTCACGGTGGCGTGCAGAGTTCCCACTCGGCTGTAAACCTTGGAGGGGGTGCAGCCTCGTCATTAAACCCGTCATCAGTCGTATAATCTGCAAAAACTCGTAATATGCAAACGTTAGCATAAGGCTCAGCAAGACTAACCTGTCTCACTAGACATATGCAAGGATGAGTACTAAACATAGGTAAGTAAAGCATAAGGACTCGCCTACAAGTCGATCCTTATAGTCATGTTTTATTTAGCACCTGACATTCCTCAGGCACGACATATCATAGACTCCACGATCAAAAAAGAAACGCTTTGCCGATGATATGACGTGCACAAGGGACAAAATGCTATTACAGGTAAAGTATGGGGAAACTGTAAACTTTTAATTGTACTATCTCTAAGCCAAACAAGGTTGTTCAAGCAATTTATTAACCAATATATCATATTCGGCTCAATTCTTTAGTATTTACTACGTCACGGCGTAGTGAACAAGTGGTACTCTATTATTGCGAGGGACGGTGATTGCAATCAGGACATACCCGGAACAACATGACACATACGCACTTTCAGAAATGCCAGCGAGTACTTTCAGCAGTACCTACATAACAATTCTGAACTAGTCGTATATGGCCACCTTTCACTAAACACTCGAATGTCAAACCGGTCGATTCGTCACGAGCAGGAGGTCACTGCGTGGGGCGTACTCTGACGTGCCCACCAGCTAATTTACACCTTGCTGCCCTTAACCCATGCCTATAAAACGGAACGGAATGCCTCGACAAACCAGTATCAAGCTACGTCAGTTTACTAGAGCCCATTCCTCCAGTATGTCACCGGTGCAATTCAAGCTTGTCCAGCAGGACCGCACACAAAACGGTCCTCAATCGACACAAGCAGGGCTACGCACGTGAGACCACGTCTCACTGCATCCTATCCACTACTCGGTCTCAATTTCATATTCATAAACCATTTTCTTATTCCAAACTCTCCCGTGTGATAAAGTTCCTATCTCGCGAGTATATTCTGACTACTCGACTTCTACCGAATTCCTATGAGCATAAGCATAGCAGTGTCTACTCAATGGGCCGTAGACCTACCCAATACTCCATAGGATTTGTGGGCCATGCAAGTGGATGTCAAACACCTTGAACGTAATGCACAATCATCTGAAGACTTAAGGTGAAATAAAACTGCAAAACACTGTAAGGAACTTAAATGCAAACCGGGGCCTGCCTGAATGCGAGTCTGAGTCTATGTTAGTTTCTGACAGCTGGACCTCCAATGCTTCAGGCTGCTCCTCGACTTCAGCTACTACACGATATGCATATACTAGGTATAAATGATTTTGTGAATAATTAATATGCTTAAGGTGGGGTGTGTAAATTAAGATAAAATAAGATAATTATCTTAATTGACTTTGGGATATTTATGGTGGATACCAGAGATTATGGAGAAGACTCTGGCAAAGAACAGGAGATGATAAAGGATGTTTGTTATTCTTAACAATTATGGTAAGCAATAATCTTCTCTAAATTTTAGTTAAAAATTTCGGAGATGTATTATGGCCACCAAGGGTTGTATTTTATAGAGGGGGTCTCACTGGTTCTAGGAAAATTAGTTTTACAATTTTCTGAGCTTCCTACGGGAAGAAACTGATTTTTAAAGTTTGGGTAAATTTCTGGACATTGAATTTACATTTTTCTCTATTTGTAGCTACATAGAGATTTGGAACATTGATTAACCCAGTATTTCAGGTCCAAAGAACTTGAAACTTTTACTGGAGATCAAACGTATTAATTATATGGTTTTGACCAAAATTGGGAATTTTCCAATTAACATAACTGTAGGAATGAATTCTTTAAGAATTTTTTTATCTGAATTATGGAGAAATTTATATATCTTTTCATACAAATCCAAGTTCTCCACTAGACTGTATTCTTCACGCTGGTTCTAACAAAATTTATTTGGGAATTTTTGGATAATTCTTCTGGAAGTTATGGATTTTCTAAGTTGGAATCGAATCTGGATTTATTTTCCTATTGGAAATTTCAAATAAAAGGGGCTGGTCCCACTTCATTTGAATTCGACAAATCGGAATGGAGCCACACCGGGAGTCACGGGGTTCAACCATGCAGCCACACCGGATCCTTATCCACAACTGATCCCACACGACAGGGGTGTCGCTGACCGGTGGGACCCGCATCTTCGTCTACCTCCTGACGTGGCAGCACTCCTCGCCGGAACTGCGGCGGTGCCTTGCCGGACTTAGTTGCGTCGACCTCCTCTCGGCCTCTCCGTGACTGCTCAACCCTAAAATCGACTGCGCAAGTCGATGGTGGTGTCCAATCAAGCCGGCGATGGCCGGAGACGGCGACGGCGGAGCTAGGGTTTCGGCCTTCGTCGGAAATGCTCGGGAATGGCTCAATAGGATCGGGAAAAACTCGAGAAGGTACCTGGAAGCACCAGGAGTATTATTTGGGGGTCAGATTGGGGTGAAATCGGCGACAAGGTTGAGTTCGACGGCGAAGTGCGGGTTTTACACCTGCGGCCTTGAAAACTTGAAATCTAAGATGCTCAGTTGATAACTTTCAGGGTTTTTGGGCATGGAGCTTCCTTAGGACACATAGAAACTTTCTGATAACCAGATTTAAGGATGATTGCAAGAATGAAATGAATTTAAGCGCGGAGCTTTGTCGTTCTATTGAGAGACCGATCGGTTCTCGAACAAGAACTCAAGTTATACTTCATGTCATAAGCTTAGATTTTGTGAGCATGAACTAGAGAGGATTGTGAACCTTTTTGCTTAAAGGATCGAGGCTGGAGATGGTCTGGAACTGGTGTTTGACAGCGAGACAGTAAAAGGTTCTCGGCGGCTTCCTCGACGGTGACTGGGAAACTTCAAAATATGCCAAGCAGAAGTTGTGTCACGATCAATGACCAAATGGAATACGTAGAGGAGTTTGTGAAACGCCTTTTATCTACTTACAGCTCGGGAAGACATGGTTTCAATCATCGGCAAGAGCTCAATTTAACAGAGGCGGTGAGAATGGCGTGAATCGGGATGGAGCTCAACGGCGACGACCAAGGGGTATTTATAGGGGCTGAGGGGTGAGGGGAGCGCGTCACGGCGTCAAGCAGGCAAGCAGCTCCTTGGATGCATGCACGTTGCGGTGTCACGCGTTGCCGGCGTCGAACGGCGGGGCGAGCTGGAGACAAAGCACCCCCCGTGGGTTTCACTCGAGTGCTTTGGCTAACAGTGGGCCCCACCTCCTCTTATCTACTCCCCTCCTCTGTAACTTCAATTCTCCTACCAAATTTTGTCCAAAAATTCTAGATTTTTGTGGGGAGGATCAAATAAATATCTAGAATTTGATTCTGCAATTGGATTTTGATTTGGAGCAAGTTTCAATTGAACTTCAAATTCAAATTTGAATTTGAATGAATTCAATGGTGCCACTGTTTTAATTAGCAATTGAGTTCCAAAGATTGTGAAACTATGGGAATAAGTCAAGCAAGTTATGCTGACCATGAGTGTGTGTTCAAATCTTGATGTTCAACCTAGTTGAACGGAATTAAAAATATGAATTCAAACATGGTTTGGAATTTGCTAAGCGTCTCAATTAAAATAGCAAATGAAGATCAAAATTTATGAAACTTTGCAGGAAGTCCATTTGGAATATTAGAAAACCATAGAAAAATTTATGGCCTCTGAATTGAATAATTTTGACAGGGCCAAAAATACAGTAGTATATATTCAATTTATATTAATTTGAATATCTATTTGGTACTGCATATTAAATTGGCCAAGCAATCTTTCTTCAAATAATTCCCAACTTTGAAGAGAGGTCAAAAGAAATAAATATAATATTATTGGTGAAGTTCATTCCTCATGTCAATAAATTTAAACATGAGTACAAGAAAAGATTTGATGAGATCAAGTTTATAAGCATGGCTATAATTGGTCTCCATTAGGGTTAACCACCAATTTACATATGAACCTCATATGAAGGAAAATGTGGGATTTTACATTCCTCCCCCCTTAAAAGAATCTCATCCCGAGATTACAAAAGGAAGGATAAAAAGAAAAGACCTAATGAACATATGATGTTAACAAGTCTGGATAATTGGCTTTAAGATATTCCTCGCTTTCCCACGTTGCTTCATCAGTAGTTTGGTTTCCCCACAAGACCTTGTAGAAACGATGGTGCGGTTTCTTGTGGTACGAGTCTTCTCATCGATGATCTGGGTTGGATGTTCGAAGTAAGTAAGATCTAGTTGGAGGGCTTCCAAATCCTCCATACGGACTTTTGCTGGGGCCTTGAGACATTTTCTCAATTGTGAAACGTGAAACACATTGTGGACCCCTGAAAGCGATGCTGGCAGCTCTATCCGGTAGGCTATAGGTCCGCATTGCTCACTTATTGCGAATGGTCTGATGAAATGCGGAGCTAGCTTCCCTTTTACTCCGAAACGATGAATCCCTTTCATTGGAGATATATGAAGATAAACGTGATCCCCGATATTAAAATGAAGCGGTCGACGTCGTTTGTCCGCATAGCTTTTCTGGCGAGACTGAGCAACCTTGAGGTTGGCTTGAATAACTCGTACTCGATCTTCGGCTTCCTTTACCAAGTCTATACCAATGTTACTCGTTCACCGGATTCACACCAGCTCAATGGTGTGCGGCACTTCCAGCCACAAAGAGCTTCATATGGTGCCATTTGAATGCTAGTCTGATAACCATTGTTGTATGAAAACTCCGCCAATGGTAGATGATCATCCCAATTCTTACCATGGTGAATGGCACATGCGTGGAGCATATCCTCTAGTACTTGGTTTACTCGTTCCGTTTGACCATCAGTCTGTGGGTGGTAAGCTGAGCTTCGAATCAGTTTGTACCTAGAGATGCGTGGAGTTGCTCCAAAAATCGAGCAACAAACAAAGTTCCATGATCTGATATGATAGTGTGGTGTACTCCGTGTAAGTATAAGATCCTGACAATATACAACTCTGCACACTGTCGTGCCACATACTTGACATTGACTGGAATAAAGTGAGCCGACTTGGTGAGTCGGTCGACTATCACCCAAATCGAGTCATGTTTGCGAAAAGTGAGAGGTAACCCCACAATGAAATCCATGCTGATGTCCTCTGTGACGCCCGGTTCCGAAAATGAACCAAGCTAACGAATATGTGTGCCCAGGATGTTCAACACACATACACGAGTGTAATCACAAAAGAGTATACAGCAAATTACCACAGAATAAGATTAATTAACAAATTTTATTACCCAAACTATATTATCCTCGAATACAAGCTCTAATGAATATTTATGACAAGTTCAACTAATGCAGCGGAAATAAACTAATTAGGCAACTAAGCAAACTAAGCAAAAGGGATAGCGCAGCTCCATGCAACACCACAGGCAAAGCTGACGGTAGACACGGCCTAGATCTCCACATTATTGCCATTAAACTCATAATTCTGACCTGCAATTGTTGGGGGGGGGGGGTTGCAAGAGTGAATACATGTCGTACTCAGCAAATGTGGAAAGTATGACATGTGGCTGATTCAAATGATGACAATAATAATGGCTAAGTGCTGAAAAGTACAGTAAAACATTTGAAAAGCAATATATCATATTTATGTGAAGTAAACCCATCATAAACCATGTAACCATAATAATACCAGTCCATAAATAACCATTACCAATAACCATAATCAATGTCATAAACCATAATTCCATCCCATAACCATAGCCATAATCATAATATCAACCATAACCATTACCAAACCATAATCATTCCAAATCCCAATTTCCCTCTAATCATGGAAGTTGTCCAGGTGCTCATAACCGGAAGCACGACTATCATGATAGTTTTAATTAACTCTGCAGAGTTTGTACCTCTTTACCCATGTGTTCGTGATTTCATCACCCTTCGGTGACTAAGAATCTCCCTTATGCCCATGACCCATCGATCATATTACACACTTCCGTTGGTGTGTGGCCAAGAGATCACAAAATAGCCTTTACAAAGGGATTACTAGCCTATTTAGACCCCACTGAGGTTTCACCGGTGGCGATGCCTCCAACTGAGCACATATTCAACCAAGGGCCCCCTCTTGAGCCATTCGGATCCCAGGGTCGTCCCGCCAATCATCAACATACCCAATCCGACTACCCCTTCCCCGAGCACCCACAATGGTTCAAACAGTACTAGCAAAGCCCTAATTAATCTGCTACGCTGCACCCATACTTGGCCTCGTGGTGGCACTGTAGTCCTTGCTTATTCTCGCATGAACCGGTCCTTAGATCTAAAGCAAGCAAACCACCATAACATCCAACCCATCCACATACCAGGCTTGCTTAGATCACCCATTACCATACCATATTGACCAGTTCACGTTATCCAAAATATCATTGATGCATAATTAAATGTGTAGTGTTGTTTTCCATCCCAATTAATTAAGTGAAGCAAAAAGGTAAAAACCCTTCCCGACTCTCTACCATATATTCCAGGTGACAAGGGTGGTCAAACAAAACTAGTAAACTTCCTACCATAGGATTCCCATCAATTTGACACAAGCATGCAGTTTTGCAAACAAAACATTTATTTTAAAACAGGATCAATATGCTTCAAGGACACTTGCCTTGCAACGGCGGATAGGGTTGCTCAAGCGCTTCGAAGTCTTGGTTCTGGAAATCCTCGTACACGACCTCTTGAGCACTTCCCTCTACTAGTGATCACACATACAAGAATATACATACAAATCAACATGATGCACACCCATTAATCAACATGTGATGATATGCATGCATGCAAAGTACAATAATTGATTAACTACGGTTGTGTATTAATTAGATGCAACTAGTTCATTTGTGTTCATACGGGTTTATGGGGGTTTTAACGGGGATTAATACTGCTGAAAATAAATTCATGGTGCAACTAAAATCACTTTACGTCTATCAGATCTAATACGTCGCTAAAATTCGCATCGGAAAAATGAACCTACCGTAGATGTGACGGCTTGACGATCGCGGAACGAAGGCAACGTAGACGAAGTGGATGGTGCAGCAGTCCTTCGGCGGCACGACGACGGCGATGATCTCCGGTGGACGACGGCACCCTCCTCTTTTTCTTCCTCTTCTTCCCCTCCTTTTTTCTTCCTTTTCTTCCCCTGGCGGCTGCTCTGTTCTTCCCTATTTTTTTCCCTACCGGCCGCTAGGGCTTCCCTTTTTCTTCTTCTGGCGGCGCTGCGGTTCCTGGGATCGGGAAACACGAAGTCTGCGTCCCTTTTTATAGCCAGCGACTAGGGCCCGCGCTGCACGGTCGCGGAACGCGCGCTGGGGCACGGGAAATCGGAGCGGAGCGGGACCCAGGGCGCGTGAGCGCCGCGTGGGAGGCGGGGCGGGTCGTGGGAGGCGCGGCGCGCGGTTCGGCGGGGCCAGGCGCCTCGGGCGGCGGGGGAATCGGGGCCAGGCGGGATCGGCGCGGTGGGAGCGCGTGCGTCGGGGTGGGCGCGCGGGAGGGCGGCGGGCGCGAGGCCACGCGCGGCATCGGGGCGCGAGCACGCGGGAGGGCGAGCGGCGCGGGGGCCAAGGTAGGGCGCTGCGGCGCGCTGCGCGGGAATCGGGGCGTGGGGCTCGTGCGCTGGGGTGCGGGGACGAGGCGCGGTGCGGGTGGGGCCTGGCGGCGGGGCGTCGGTGCTGGCTGGGCCGGTCGGCGGCCTGGCCGGCGGTTGTTTTTGCTTTTTTTTTCTTCTCTTTTTTTTTCACTATATTATTTATTTATTTATTTATATATTTTATTCTTTATATTTAATATATAGTATTATATTATTATTTATGTTTTATTATTTTTATTTATCATATTTATTTTATTTATTTACTTTTATATATATTTCTTATTATATATATTATTTATTTATATCTTTTATATATTTATATATATATTTTACTTATTCCCTATTACAAGTTTTAAGCTAAAATTATTATTTTCTTTTTCTTCTTTTTGCTACACCATATATGTATGTTTTATCATTTTTCTTTTATTCTATTAATGTTTAATGCATGAACATGTACGCAATGCATGATGCGAAAATTTAGGGTGTTACAAACCTACCCCCCTTAAACTGAATCTCGCCCTCGAGATTCGATAGCGTGGAGAAAAGATGTGGGAATTCTGCCTTCAGGTCTTCTTCACGTTCCCACGTAGCTTCGGCTTCTGTATGGTGCTTCCATTGCACTTTGCACCAACGGATCCTCTTATTTCTCGTGACTCTTTCCTTTACGTCCAAGATCTTGATAGGTTGCTCGACATAGGACAAATCCTTGTGAAGTTCTAACTCGTCCATGGGCACTTGTTCTTCCGGTACCCTGAGACACTTCTTGAGTTGGGAAACATGAAACACATCATGTACGTCTGAAAGATAAGCTGGCATCTCCAACTTATATGCTACTTCTCCTCTTTTGTCCAAAATCTTGAATGGTCCAATATAACAAGGTGCTAGCTTTCCTCTTATGTTAAACCTCTTATGACCTCTCATAGGTGACACCTTGAGGTAAACAAAATCTCCTATTTTAAAGGCTAATTTCCTTCTCCTATTGTCCGCATAGCCTTTTTGTCTTGATTGGGCAGCCCTCAAGTTTTCCCGTATTATTTGGACTTGCCTTTCAGCTTCTTGTAACACGTCGGGACCAAACACTTGATTCTCTCCGGTTTCATTCCAAAACAAGGGAGTCCTACACTTCCTCCCGTATAGTGCTTCATAGGGTGACATTTTCAAACTTGCTTGGTAACTATTGTTGTATGAAAATTCCGCGTATGGCAAGCTTTTGTCCCAACTTTTCCCGTGCCTTAAAGCACAAGCTCTTAACATGTCCTCCAAAATTTGATTGGTCCTCTCGGTTTGTCCATCCGTTTTAGGATGATATGATGAACTAAAATTCAACCTCGTTCCCAAAGCTTCATGCAATTTTTGCCAAAATCTGGAGGTAAATTGAGAACCTCTATCCGAGACTATCTTCTTAGGGACTCCATGTCGACACACAATATGCTCCATGTATATTTCGGCCAATCGTGCAGCTGTATACTTGGTCTTCACAGGGACAAAATGAGCTGACTTGGTTAAGCGATCCACAATTACCCAAATTGAGTCATACCCGGATTGAGTACGTGGTAACCCAACTATGAAGTCCATTCCAATTTCTTCCCACTTCCATTCCGGAATCTTCAACGGTTGCAATAATCCGGCTGGTCTTTGATGTTCCGCCTTGACTCGTTGGCACATATCACACAGTGCTACGTATTCAGCTATGTCCTTCTTCATGCTATCCCACCAATAGCAAGTCTTCAAGTCTTTGTACATCTTCGTACAACCGGGGTGAATCGAGTATGGCGATTCATATGCCTCCTTTAATATTGTCTCCCGAATATGCTTTACATTAGGCACAATGATCCTCTTTCCAAGCCATAAGGTACCATGTTCGTCTTCATCAAATCTGAATTCTCTTCCTTCTTGGATTCTTTCCTTGATTTCCTTGATCTCCTCATCCGTGCTTTGTGCATCTCGAATTTCTTGCTCCAAGGTCGGATTTAACTCCATCATCTCCATCTCATTTACAAACCCGAGGTTCAACCTTTCAAACTCCTTACATAACTCGAATGGTAACTCTCTAACCGTGAGTTGATGACTTACTCCTTTTCTACTCAAAGCATCGGCCACTACATTGGCTTTTCCCGGATGATAGTTGATTCCCACATCATAATCCCGGATGAGCTCCAACCATCTTCGTTGCCTCAAATTCAGATCTGTCTGTGTGAAAGTATACTTAAGACTCTTGTGATTCGTATAAATTTCACACCTATGTCTGAGAATATAGTGTCTCCAAATCTTCAATGCATGTACCACGGCTGCAAGTTCTAAATCATGTGTTGGGTAATTCTGCTCATGTTTCTTCAATTGTCTTGACGCATAGGCGACCACTTGACCTTCTTGCATCAATACACACCCAAGTCCTTGTCTCGATGTGTCATACAAATCCAAACTTCTTGCTTACGTCTAGTAATACCAGCACTGGTGCAGTTATAAACCTCTTCTTCACATTCTCAATGTCGTCCTAGCAAGATAGAGTCCATTTGAGAAGCTTTCCCCTTGTTAGCAACTCAGTCATGCGCTTCACTACGTTGGAGTAGTCTTTGATGATTGGTTAGCTTTGACATTCATTGTGATGCATCAACTCCAATTGCTTTGGTGCGGTTTGAGATGCTTCAAATTCTACGGTGATCCCTTCTTCGTTGGTCCACTTCACCGTCTTTGTGGCACACTCAATAACTCCATTGTGCTTCCTCAACCAGTCCATACCAGGTATAATATCCAACCCTTGAGAATCTAAAACAATGAGGTTGGCGGAGAAGTCTACCCCCCTTATTCTGAGGCTTATTTTTGGACATACTATATTTGTCCTCATCTCTCCTCCAGGAGACTTAACCAATCATCCGCATCCATAGGGTCAACAGCTTGAGCAAAGGTTGGCAGCCTAGTCCTCATAAACTCTCCCAATCGGTTATGAGGAGGTGGGGGTGGCGGTGGAGGCATGTAGGGTTGATTGTTGATGTTGCCAGCCTTCAGCTATCCCATTGTCTGTATCATGGTCTGCATGAGCTGGTTCTGCATAGCTAGTAGCTACTCGATATTGATGGCTCCATGAGCAGGTCCTTGTCCATTTTGGTTCTGAGGTACTCTATGGTTCTCCTCCTCACCATTGACATCCCTCTGGTTGCGAGTCCTCACCATCTAAAGGATAGCAATAGGTAAGAATTTAGAAACGTCCCCAACTATATGCATCAAGGGATATGAAGCTAACCAACTAGCTATACTAGCCTAGGTGGACGTGGCAATGCTAAAGCATCCCAAAATCCTCTATTAAGCACACAAGCACACAATATATATATATATATATATATATATATATATATATATAGCAAACATCACTCCAAGCAAAAACACATCGATTCCTAAGTGCTCCTATGTGCTCTAAAGTGTCCATTCTATCTAGGCTGCATCCTACGGTCGAACCTCGCTCTGATACCAATCTGTGACGCCCGATTCCGAAAATGAACCAAGCTAACGCATATGTGTGCCCAGGATGTTCAACACACATACACGAGTGCAATCACAAAAGAGTATACAGAAAATTACCACAGAACAAGATTAATTAACAAATTTTATTACCCAAACTATATTATCCTCGAATACAAGCTCTAATGAATATTTATGACAAGTTCAACTAATGCAGCGGAAATAAACTAATTAGGCAACTAAGCAAACTAAGCAAAAGGGATAGCGCAGCTCCATGCAACACCACAGGCAAAGCTGACGGTAGACACGGCCTAGATCTCCACATTATCGCCATTAAACTCATAATTCTGACCTGCAACTGTTGGGGGGGGATTGCAAGAGTGAGTACATGTCGTACTCAGCAAGTGTGGAATGTATGACATGTGGCTGATTCAAATGACGACAATAATAATGGTTAAGTGCTGAAAAGTACAGTAAAACATTTGAAAAGCAATATATCATATTTATGTGAAGTAAACCCGTCATAAACCATGTAACCATAATAATACCAGTCCATAAATCACCATTACCAATAACCATAATCAATGTCATAAAACATAATTCCATCCCATAACCATAACCATAATCATAATATCAACCATAACCATTACCAAAACATAATCATTCCAAATCCCAATTTCCCTCTAATCATGGAAGTTGTCCAGGTGCTCATAACCGGGAGCACGGCTATCATCATAGTTTTAATTAACTCTGCAGAGTTTGTACCTCTTTACCCACGTGTTCATGATTTCATCACCCTTCGGTGACTAAGAATCTCCCTTATGCCCATGACCCATCGGTCATATTACACACTTCCGTTGGTGTGTGGCCAAGAGATCACAAAATAGCCTTTACAAAGGGATTACTAGCCTATTTAGACCCCACTGAGGTTTCACCGGTGGCGATGCCTCCAACTGAGCACATCTTCAACCAAGGGCCCCCTCTTGAGCCATTCAGATCTCAGGGTAGTCCCGCCAATCATCAACAAACCCAATCCGACTACCCCTTCCCCGAGCATCCACAATGGTCCAAACAGTACTAGCAAAGCCCTAATTAATCAGCTACGCCGCACCCATACTTGGCCTCGTGGTGGCACTGTAGTCCTGGCTTATTCTCGCATGAACCGGTCCTTAGATCTAAAGCAATCAAACCACCATAACATCCAACCCATCCACATACCAGGCTTGCTTAGATCACCCATTACCATACCATATTGACCAGTTCACGTTATCCAGAATATCATTGATGCATAATTAAATGTGTAGTGTTGTTTTCCATCCCAATTAATTAAGCGAAGCAAAAAGGTAAAAACCCTTCCCGACTCTCTACCATATATTCCAGGTGACAAGGGTGGTCAAACAAAACTAGTAAACTTCCTACCATAGTATTCCCATCAATTTGACACAAGCATGCAGTTTTGCAAACAAAACATTTATTTTAAAACAGGATCAATATGCTTCAAGGACACTTGCCTTGCTCCGGCGGATAGGGTTGCTCAAGCGCTTCGAAGTCTTGGTTCTGGAAATCCTCGTACATGACCTCTTGAGCACTTCCCTCTACTAGTGATCACACATACAAGAATATACATACAAATCAACATGATGCACACCCATTAATCAACATGCGATGATATGCATGCATGCAAAGTACAATAATTGATTAACTATGGTTGTGTATTAATTAGATGCAACTAGTTCATACATGTTCATACGGGTTTACGGGGGTTTTAACGGGGATTAATACTGCTGAAAATAAATTCATGGTGCAACTAAAATCAATTTACGTCTATCAGATCTAATACGTCGCTAAAATTTGCATCAGAAAAACGAACCTACCGTAGATGTGACGGCTTGACGATCGCGGAACGAAGGCAACGTAGACGAAGTGGATGGCGCAGCAGTCCTTCGGCGGCACGACGACGGCGACGATCTCCGGTGGACGACAGCACCCTCCTCTTTTTCTTCCTCTTCTTCCCCTCTTTTTTTCTTCCTTTTCTTCCCCTGGCGGCTGCTCTGTTCTTCCCTATTTTTTTCCCTACCGGCGGCTAGGGCTTCCCTTTTTCTTCTTCTGGCAGCGTTGCGGTTCCTGGGATCGGGAAACACGAAGTCTGCATCCCTTTTTATTGCCAGCGGCTAGGGCCGGCGCTGCGCGGTCGCGGAACGCGCGCTGGGGCGCGGGAAATCAGAGCGGAGCGGGACCCAGGGCGCGTGAGCGCCACGTGGGAGGCGGGGCGGGTCGTGGGAGGCGCGGCGCGCGGTTCGGCGGGGCCAGGCGCCTCGGGCGGCGGGGGAATCGGGACCAGGCGGGATCGGCGTGGTGGGAGCGCGTGCGTCGGGGTGGGCGCGCGGGAGGGCGGCGGGCGCGAGGCCGCGCGCGGCATCGGGGCGCGAGCACGCGGGAGGGCGAGCGGCGCGGGGGCCAAGGCGGGGCGCTGCGCGGGAATCGGGGCGTGGGGCCCGGGCGCTGGGGTGCGGGGACGAGGCGCGGTGCGGGTGGGGCCTGGCGGCGGGGCGTCGGTGCTGGCTGGGCCGGTCGGCGGCCTGGCCGGCGGTTGTTTTTGCTTTTTTTTTCTTCTCTTTTTTTTCACTATATTATTTATTTATTTATATATTTTATTCTTTATATTATATATATTATTATATTATTATTTATGTTTTATTATTTTTATTTATCTTATTAATTTATTTATTTACTTTTTATATATATTTCTTATTATATATATTATTTATTTATATCTTTTATATATATATATTTATTTTTTTATTATTATAATTTTATACTTATTCCCTATTACAAGTTTTAAGCTAAAATTATTATTTTCTTTTTCTTCTTTTTGCTACACCATATATGTATGTTTTATCATTTTTCTTTTATTCTATTAATGTTTAATGCATGAACATGTATGCAATGCATGATGCGAAAATTTAGGGTGTTACATCCTCCCATTTCCAGGCAGATATGCTTAACGGTTGTAATTGTCCGGCTGCTTTCAGATGGTCGGCTTTCACTCATCGACATGTATCAAATTCGGATACATAATTCGCTATTTCCCTCTTCATCCGAGTCCACCAAAATTTCTTCTTCAAGTCTTGGTACAATTTGTTACTCCCCAGATGAATAGAATATTTGGACAAATGAGCCTCGTCCAAAATTTTCTTCCGAAGTTCCACATTGCGGGTACCACGATGCGGTCTTTGAACCAGATGGTACCGTCATCATCACCTCGAAAACACTTCTTTTCCCCCTTTTTCATTCGTTGACGAATATGGGATATGCCCTTGTCTTCCTTCTGAGCCTCCATAATTTCCTCCCTTATGGTGGGAATGAGGGCTAGGTTGTAGAGCGCCCCATATGGAACCAAGTAGAGTCTCGGTTCTTCTTCCTCTATCAAGGTGATAGAAAGGTTATTGATATGGGACTTGCGACTTAGTGCATCTACGACTACATTTGCCTTTCCGGGATGGTAGTGGATCTCAATCTCGTAGTCTTTGATTAACTCCAACCATCTTCGTTGTCGCTTATTCAATTCTTTCTGGGTGAAGATGTACTTCAAGCTTTTGTCATCGGTGTATAAATATACTAGGTTGCCCCATAGATAGTGTCTCCACATCTTTAAAGCTAGTACCACTGCAGCGAGTTCAAGATCATGAGTCGGATAATGCTGCTCATGGTTTCGAAGCTGCCGGGATCCATAAGCGATCACTCTTCTGTCTTGCACTAATACGCAACCCAGACCAATTCCAAATGCATCACAATAAACATCAAAGGACCTTGTTGTGTTTTGTTGGGCTAATACTAGTGTTGTTGTGAAGTGTTTTACCAATGCTTGGAAACCCTCCTCACATTCCTTTGACCAGGTATACCTCTTTTCTTTCTTCAGAAGTTCCGTCATTGGTTTAGCTATCTTGGAAAAGCTTGGGATGAACCTCCGGTAATATCCAGCTAAACCCAGGAAACTTCGAACTTCATGCACAGACTTGGGAGACTCCCATTTGAGTACTTGCTTAATCTTGCTTGGATCAACTGCAATCCCTTCGGCAGAGATGATGTGCCCCAGAAATGGCACTTGGTTAATCCGGAACTCACATTTGCTGAACTTAGCGTACAACTTGTGGTCCCGCAATCGCTGAAGCACGATGTGCAAATGTTGTGCATGTTCTTCTTTGGACTTTGAGTATACAAGGATGACGTCGATGAAGACCACGACAAACTTGTCCAAATCGGGCATGAATACCGAATTCATGAGATACATGAAATGGGTCGGTGTGTTGGTTAATGCGAAAGACATGACAAGGTACTCATATAATCCATACCTCGTCGAGAATGCTGTCTTAGGTATATCCTTAGGTCAAATCCTGATCTGATGATAACCAAAGCGAAGATCCATCTTTGAAAATACCCAAGCACCTACCAACTGATCGAACAGAATATCTATACGGGGTAGTGGATACTTGTTCTTGATTGTGACAGCATTGAGTGGACGATAGTCCACACATAGTCTCAATGTTTATCGTTCATTTCCACGAACAGTGCAGAACATCCCCAAGGTTAAGAACTTGGACGAATGAAACCCTTGTCCAACAGTTCATTCAGCTGCTCTTTCAGTTCTGCCAGTTCTTTAGGTGCCATCTTATACGGCCTTCTCGAGATTGGCACTGTTCCTGGTACAAGTTCAATCTTAAACTCGACATCTCTTTCTGGTGGCATACCAGGAAGATCATAGGGAAAAACGTCCAGATACTCGCATACTACCGGAATATCTTCGAGTTTATAGGCTTTGGTGTTATCAGCAGTTGGAGGCACGTGGATATTACTCTCAAGAGTGGGAATTTGGGGAGAGTGGACCGGAGAATTTAGATATATTCTCCGAGGAATGATGTCAATAATAGCACCGTTGTATTGCAAACATGCCATTCCTAAAATGACATCTAATTTCTGAGGCTCCAATATACTGAGAGAGATAGGGTATATGTTCCCACCCAGATTAAGAGGTACCCTATGGACCATCTTATCTACTACTACTTTGCCTCTCGGAGAACAAATCATATATGGGGTTTTTGCGGAAATGATAGGCAATTGGTATTGATTGATATAATACTTGCTAATAAAGTTATGGGAAGCATCGGAGTAAAAAAAGATGACTACGGGATGACCAATAAGAGAGAACGTACCCGTGAGTACGGGTGCGCCTTCCGGAACGTCCTCGATGGCGAGGTGGTGGACGTTACCGGTTCTGGTAGCTGGCTTCTTGGGCTGGTTGCGAGGCTGGTTTGCCCCCTGGTACGATGAGTGTCCTCTGCTCTGCGGGCAGTCCTTGGAGAAGTGTCCCATACGTCCGCACGTATAACATGTGTACAGGGTCTGACCGGCACAGAATGGAGAACGGAATCCCGGTGCACACGGTGGAGGTAGAGGTGCACGCGGAATCATCCCTTGTTGCTGTTGTGGGCGGAAGCCAACGTTGTTGAATGGGCGACCACGAAACATCGGTGGTCGCAATGGCGGCTGCCACCTCTGGCCGGATGGTGATCGATACACCATGCGGTATTTCTGAGGAGTACCTCCTCCGTTGCCCTGTGGAGCACTAAGAAAACTTTCCATCAAAGTAAAGCAAGTTCGAAATATTTCACAGTAAAAGCAGGAACATTGCAATCAAGCTCTGAATCTTGCCAAAGCTAACCGGAGCATGAGTCGGAGCTTACCAAATCTAGTAGAACCTAGCGCCAGAGCTTACCAGAGCTAGTACAACCTAGCGCCGGAGCTTACCAAAGCTAGTACAACTTTGCGCCGGAGCTTACCAAAGCTAGTACAACCTAGCGCCGGAGCTAAAGACAAAGCTCACCGAAGCTACCCAAAAACATGTTGGACCTTCACAAAACAAGTCGGACCTATTGTCAGACCTTGCAGAAGCTCGGAGCTAGAGTTGGACCTTTCTAAAAAGGGTGTTTTGGCTGAATTTTAGAACTTATATCATCAATGCCAATGTATTCAGTACAAGACAATCTATTGGGCACACATAGGTCTCACATAGTCAGATTGGGTTTGTGGAGATTGGTGGGACTACCCTGGGATCCGAATGGCTCAAGAGGGGGCTCTTGGTTGGATGTGCTCAAATGGATACATCACCACCGATGAAACCTCGTAACGGTCTAAATAGGCTAGTAATCACATTCTAAAGGCTATTGTGTAATCTCTTGGCACACACCTATGGAAGTGTGAGATGGCATAATTGAGATTCCATAGTCATCGAAAGGTGATAAAATCATGAACTTTTGGATAAAGTGGTACAAACTCTGCAGAGTGTGTCTAAAACTATCATGATAGCTGTGCTACCCGTTAATAGAAACCTGGACACCGCAATATTAGAATATGGACTTTAACTTGGTTTAATGGCTGGAACTGGATTGGGAGCTGGTATTGGATATTTAATTGGCTTGGGTATATGGAATTGGTGATATTGAGATAAATGAGCAGTTATGAGTTGATTATAATTTATTATTGCTGGTATTGTCAATTTAAGTTGAATTTGATGTTATTTGGGAAGGGCCTTACTTAATAATGATAAAATTGCATTTTCAACTATTTTAATGTACTTTTATGCAATTAGCCAATGTTTATCATCGTCCTTTGTTAAAGATACATGTCATATTTTCCCACAAATCCTGAGTATGACATGTCCTCACTATTGCTATTTCCCGCACCAAATTCAGACGCAGGCAATCAGGTGCAGTACCAGAAGGTTTTTGAGGAGTACTAGGCGTGTGTGTTATCGTCAAACCTGTCCGTGGAGTTGAAGTCATTAGTGTTTAGTTTTTTCCACTGCAGTTTCATTAGAGATGTAGTCGAGACTATTTTGGTTTGTAATAAGGTACTATTATTAGTAATATTATTTAAGACATGATTTATATCTGTTTATCAATTGTGAATCACTTGTATATGTGTGTTAAACATCCTGGACACACATTTCTCTTAGCCATCCTCACTACAACCCTACCTAGACCCACCTATCCTTTCCATTTGATGATTGTGCTTCCACCTAGCCTTCCTTTGGGAGAATATAAATGGCATCCTTGGAATACTGTTTTAAGGGGAAGTGCTACACGACAATTTTCGTGCACTTGCGGAATTTTATCTATGACGTAAGAAATGTCAACAAGCATTTATGGCGTCGTTGTCCGTGAAGGCAGGTGAAGTATTGCATGATTGAGTGAATGGGATAGGACCCTGGTGAAAGTGCATCTAGGCATTCCCTTGTGGGTTTTGGACAATTGGTGACAAACAAATGAGATCCTAATGAATTCATTGAGATGAATGTAGTTGAACTAAGATTAGTTACTTGGTGCACTCAAAAAGGTGATAAATGAAATGATGAAGAAAAAGGAAAAGGCCCATTTAATGAATGAATTGCAAAATATACTTAATCGTATAGGATGTGTGTGAGAGACACATCCAAAGAGCTCAAGTCTTTGCATAAGGGTAATAGCTTAAAATCAACCTTAATAATTCACTGAGCTCTAGACTAGTCCATTCACAAACCGAACTAGTCCGTTCAACATTTTGTAGTCTCACTTCACAGTGGATCGGACTAGTTTGTTAAACTTTCAGATGTTCCGTAACACCATGCACTGGAGAAGTCCGTTCATTGATCGGACTAGTCTAGGAAACACTCTGATGTTTCATAACACTGCGCACCGGACAAGTCTGTTCTTGGACCGGACTAGTCCGAGAAACTTTCTGATGTTCCAATTCACAGGGCACCAAACATGTCCAGACTAGTCCGGTATACCTCACACATATCAGGATTTTTAGTGTTCTGCACATTCCACGCGGATTTTACTCAGCACACCGAACAAGTCCAGTCCAAAGAGCGGACTAGTCCGGCCGTCGGGATCCCTAACGGTAATAATTATGGAAACACTATAAATAGGAGATCCACGACCCCAAAAACACAACTCTCGTATTCTATTGTCATGAAAAAAAACCCTAGCGCTGCCACTCGTCACAAGAGCGCAAAAACACGTCTCCCCACGCATATAAGGTCCTCAAGAGTGAAATTCTTTGAGTATTCAAATTTGGGATTGGGAGATCGTTGTCTACGCATCATTGAGCTCTTGGGGTTTATCTCTTTACACCCTTGCATTACATGTAATCTTTTTGAGTGTATTAGATCACATTTTCTTCTGTAATTTTTGTGGGAGCATTCAACGTGTGAGGTTGCCTTACAAATTCGGTGATTACCCATGATAGTGGAATCAAGTCAGCATTGTGTGGTGACTTGACGAGGGAAAAGGGTTTGAAGTGAGTTGTATCTATGTGGGCCTCCTCAACAAGGACATAGATCTCTTTGGTGAGATCGAACCTCGGTAGTGCTCATCTCTTTACTTTTGCAATTATCATTATTTAGAGCATTAAGTTGATCAAAGTTGTAATCTGAATTAACATTGTATTCCACGTGCAATTTTGCAACACTAATTGTTCAATCAAGTGTTCTGAATTGTTATTTAAATTCTGCTGCTAAAACATTTACAATTTCTGTATTAACACTTAATCAGTTCACAGCACATAAGCACACCAAACTAGTCCGCAGTCACACCAGACAAGGTCCGTCCCTCAGGTATTTAACGATTTGATTAGGTGTGCAGGAAAACTTTCAAAGCCTATTCAACCCCCTCTAGACCATATTCGATTTGTATTAGAGCAGGTTCTCCATTTATGAGACTCACTGCTCGGAGAGATCAATGGCCTCTCAAAGAACAACGAGATCCCGAAGGTGCCCAACACCAAAGATGAACATGACACAAAGGCATTCGATATACTCAAGGAAAACAAACACGATGATGAAGAAGTGTGTCAACTCAATGCGCTTCTAAGAAATAAACTTCTAAGCAGAAAGGGCAAGGAGGAAGATGACAAGACGACGGGGAGTGGTCATCATGACTACTCCTGATATCCTTATAATTACAATCATCATAATTCTAACAATCATTATCTTTCAATTCCTATGGGAAAACCTCCTGATTTTTATGGAAATGACTGTACAATATGGAAGTATAATATGAAAATGCATCTTATTTCCTTAAACCCTAGTCTTTGACATGTTGTGTACAGGTGTAGATATAGCAGACATCGACGATGAACTCACTCCGGAGAGCAAGAAACTGAACACAACACACAAGTTGTTGCAGTGATCACTTCTTCCTTGAGCTGAGAAGATTTTACCAAGACTGATGTTCTAGAAAGTGCCAAGGAAATATGGGATACACTCAAGACCGCACATGAAGGAAATCGCTCAGTTCGTAAAGCAAAAATTGAAATACTTGAAGGAGAATTGGGGAGGTTTGCCATTGAGGAGGGCGAATCACCTCAAGGCATGTACAACCGAATGAAGGTACTCATCAACAAGATCAGTTCTTATGGAAGCAAGAAGTGGACTGACCATGAGGTGGTTAAAAGGATGATTAGAGCATTTATGCCAAGGAAGGTCACCTTGTGCTCTATGATCCGAGAAATCCCGATGTTTCAAAAATGACTCTGGATGAACTCTTGGGCAAGATTATCATTGATGAGATCATGGAGAAAGAGGCCCAATATGGAAAAGACTTAGCTAAACTTACCTCCTCCAAGAAGAAAGAATTTGCCCTCAAAGCAACTTGCAAGCCTAAAGGAATGGAAGTTCGTGAAGCATAAGATGAAGAAGACACAAGTGACGTGAGCACTGATTTGGATGATGAAGAGATGGTGCTCTTCATCAAGAAATTCCAACGCGTGATGAGAAGAAGGAAGGGTAGCAAATCAAGTGATGGAGAGAGCAAAGAGAAAGGAAAATCCAAGGCACAATGTACCTGCTACAACTGTGGCAAGTACGGTCATTTTATGATTTATTGAACATATGAAGAGAGTAAGAAGAAGAAGGAAGTGAAGCCACAGGAGAAGAAGACCTTCATGAAAAGGAGGCAAGCTCACCCAGCGCACATTGGCAAGGAGTGGGACTCAAACTACGAGTCCTCCTCCGATAAAGAAGAGGAGATGGCTACCATTTCCATCAAGAAGACTACCAAGAAGTCTACGCTCTTCCACAACATGGGAGGATGGAAGACTCATAATCATACTTGCCTCTTTGCTAAGGAAGGCAAGAAAATGGGTTCGACTTACACCTCCCTCTCCTAATTCCTCCATTGATGATTTTGATAGCTCTAGTGAAAGTGAGGAAATGGTTAAAGGTTTAAGTAAAATTGCTTTAAAGAAAATTAAAATGATTTCAGATGAAATTTTTAAGAAGGAGTTGTCAACCGACAAGAATATATGCTCATCCGCGAAAGGAAGAGATATTAAGAGGTTGAGAAACTCCTTGAAATTGAGAAGAAGTGAATGTCACTTGAGCATGAGCTAGCCTTGAGTAAAGAAAACTTACTCAAAACTAGAAGACTCACACATTGCAATCAAGGATGAACTTGCTAACTTGTCAAAAGTTAACAAAATCCTTGAATGCAAGTTGAGTCACTCAAGTAAAGTGACTACTCCTCCTCCAAGAGCTCACCTTCCAAAGGTGTAAATTCGACAACAACTATAACATGCACATGCTCTAGTAAGAAAAATATTGTTAAAGATGATTCTTCTGTTTCAAACGATATACATCCATCCAAAATGGCATCTTTGATAAGGAACAGGTTAAATATGCACGTAGTGCATATATGTTCACTAGACCTCCTAACATCAAAGAAGGTCTTGGGTTTATTTAAAATAAAAACATGTCCACTAATGTTCAGGCTATGAAGCAATTTACATTTCTTAAGGAAGCATCACATTAATTTGAATTGCATATATTCTTCTGTACTTTTGATACTTCCCATGTAATCATGAAAGATAAATCTAGACATGTCTTTGCTAAATATGTAGGGCCACGCCACAAGAACTAAAAAATTGTGTGTGGGTGCCCAAGAGTCTTGTGACTAACCTGGGAGGACCCAAGCAAGCTTGGGTACCTAAAACGAAGAAATAACTCTGTTTTCCAGGCCTACTCCTCTGGTGGATCGAAATGGGTGATGGACAGTTGATGCACTAATCACATGACCGGAGGGAGGAGTATGTTTGTGGAGTATTTGCGCAATGCAGATCCAAGTGAAGAAATATACTGTTGGGACAACAACGAAGGAAAGGTCCTTGGCATCGGTAAAATTGGAATTTCTTCTCAACATACTCTTTCAAATGTTTTACATGTCGATTCTCTAGATTAAAATCTTTTGTCCATATTTCAGCTATGCGACAAAGGTTATAATTGTTTATTCACTAATGAGGGTGTGACTGTTTTTAGAAGAAGCAAGGACTTGATCACATTCAATGGAATGTTGAGGGAAAGCTTTATCTTGTTGACTTCAACAAAGATAAAGCTGAACTCAACACTTGCTTGGTTGCAAAAACTAACATGGGATGGCTGTGGCATAGACGGCTAGCCCATGTTGGGATGAGGAATCTGCAGAAACTTCTAAAAGGTGGTCACATCCAAGGTTTATAAGATGTTGTTTTTGAGAAAGACAAGCCGTGCAGCGCATGCCAGGCGAGAAAACAAGTTGGAGCACCACACCCTGCCGAGAACGTGATGACTACCTCAAGACCACTAGAAATTCTTCACATGTACCTCTTCGGTCCAATTCCTTATATAAGCGTCGGATGTAACAAATACGGATTAGTTATTGTTGATGATTTTTCTTGATTTACCTGGGTATTTTTCTTGTACGAGAAATCAGAAACTCGGGAAATCTGCAATAAATTTCAAAGAAGGGCGCAAAATGAATTCTCCTCAACCGTAAAGAATATTAGAAGTGACAACGGAACGGAGTTCAAGAATTCTCAAGTTGAGGAGTACCTAGATGAAGAAGGAATAAAGCATAAATTTTTGGCACCGTACTCCTCTCAATAAAATGAGGTGGCTGAAAGGAAAAACAGGACGTTAATTGAGATGGTGAGGACAATATTGGACGAATACAAGACTTCGGACCGGTTTTGGGCTGAAGCGGTGAACAACGCTTGTCATGCCTCAAAGAGACTATATTTTCACCGATATTTGAAGAAAACGCCATATGAGCTCCTCACCGGTAACAGGCCAAATGTTTCATATTTTAGAGTTTTTGGAGTAAATGTTTCATTATGAACAAGAAACTGAGGAGTTCGAAGTTCACTTCGAAATCTGATCAAGGGTTCTTGCTTGGTTATGATTCGAACGCCTACGCCTATCGTGTCTTCAATAAAGCCTCTATCATTGTTGAAATAGCACGTGACGTAGTGTTCGATGAAACTAACAGCTCCCAAGTGGAGCAAGTTCATAAGTGTGTGCTAGATCAAGAATAAGCCCCATGCCAAGCATTGAGGAGGATGACACTTGGTGATATTCGACCTCAAGAGCAACCACGAGACTCAGGTGCTCAAGATGAACCTCAATGGGAAAGCAATGATCGGAGCTCATGCACAAGATCAATATCAGGAAGATCAAGAAGATCAATATGATCATGTTACTAATGATCTAGGGGGGGGACACTGACAATGAAGAAAATGAAGTGCAACCAACTTCACAAGGCCCTCACCAAAGAGTACATCAGAGTATACAAAGAGATCATCCCGTCAACAACATCATTGGAGACATTGCTAAGGGAGTAACCACTAGATCTCGCATATATATAATTTATGTGAATATTACTCTTTTTTCTCTTTTATGGAACCATACAGGGTAGAGGAAGCACTAAAGGATCTAGATTGGGTGATTGCAATGCAAGAGGAGCTGAACAACTTCAAGAGAAATGAAGTATGGGAGATTGTATAAAGACCAAAGGCAAACATCGTAGGAACCAAATGGGTCTTTCGGAACAAGCAAGACGAACATGGAGTGGTAACAAGAAATAAGGCACGACTTGTCGCAAAAGGTTACTCACAAGTCGAAGGTTTGGGCTTCGACGAAACTTTCGCTCCCGTAGCTAGACCAGAGTCCATTCCTATTTTATTGGCATATGCTACTGACCATAATTTTAAGCTGTATCAAATGGACGTCAAAAGTGCTTTCCTAAATGGTCCCATTATGGAGGAAGTATACATGGAGCAGCCAACGGGATTCAAAGATCAAGAGTACCCCAACCATGTGTATAAACTGCGTAAGGCTCTCTAAAGCCTCAAACAAGCTCCCCGAGCCTGGTATGAGTGCCTTAGAGATTTTCTAACTCACAATGGTTTTAAAATTGGATAAACTGATTATACTTTGTGTACAAAACATTTTGATGATCATCTATGTGTGTGTTAAATTCATGTTGATGATATCATTTTTGGTTCTACTAATAAATATTTTTGTGAAGAATTTAGAAAAATTACGATAGACAGATTCGAGATGTCGATGTTGGGAAAATTGAAGTTCGTCTTGGGATTCCAAGTGAAGCAATTATGAGAAGGCACCTTCATAAGCCAAACCAAGTACACACAAAACATCCTCAAGAAGTTTAATATGGACAATGCCAAGCTCATCAAGACACCCATGGCAACTAATGGACATCTCGATCTCAACGAAGATGGTCCAGATGTGGATTAAAAGGTATATCGGTCTATGATTGGTTCATTACTTTATTTATGCGCATCTACACCAGATATCATGTTTAGTGTTTTTATGTGTGCATGGTTTCAAGCCGCACCTAAAGAGTGCCATTTAATAGCTGTAAAAAGATTTTTAAGATACCTTGTGCACACACGTAACTTGGACCTTCGGTATCCCAAAGGATCCAAGTTTAACTTAATTGGATATTCAGATGCCGACTATGCAAGATGCAAATTCGATAGAAAGAGCAAGTCAAAAACTTTCCAATTTCTTGGTAGATCCTTAGTTTCAGGGTCATCTAAAAAGCATAACTTCATTGCTCTTTCCACAGTCGAAGCGGAATATGTTGCAGCCGGTCGTTGTTGTGCACAACTACTTTGGATGCGAGAAACTCTAAGGGATTATGGTTACAATCCGAATCATATTCCACTCCTATGTGATAATGAAAGTGCCATAAAAATTGCACACAATCTAGTAGAACACTCAAGAACTAAGCACATAGATATTCGTCTCTGTGAGATCATTCACTAAAAGGTGATATAGTGATTTCACATGTTAGACCTAAAAAACAACTTGCAGATATATTCACAAAGCCACTAGATGAAAAGAGATTTTGTGACCTAAGAAATGAACTAAATATAATCGACTCTCAAAACGTGGCTTGAAACACTGCATAGCTGCTTGAACCTTCAAAGTTTACTTACTTTGTGGAAAACTATACCTTATCTCGATTTTTGCTTGAAAACTATCTAAATTAGTGAATCTTGGTGTAGTATGACCATTGTATGATTGTTGATTGCTCACTAGCCATATTTATCAAGATTATTTGTGAAATGATGTCCTTTAGATCACTATTAGATCAAACATCCAATATCACCCTGATTCTTATTCTGATCAATCCAGCTGACCCGGACTAGTCCAGCGTCAGCATCGGATTAGTTCGTTGTTTTAGACTAGCCGGCCCTAGTCCGGCATACCTGACTAGTCCGTACTCCTAGGGTTTACACCCAGCCTGCCGTCCAGACTTCTTCTTCCCCCCGTCACAATTGCATTTGCTTTCTCTCTCCTCAAAACCTAGCTCCCAAGGTGATTTTCGCTTTTGTCCACCAAAATCATAGTTTTCTCCATGAGAAAGCTTCTCCTCGTTGCTTCATCTCCAACCGTCAATTTTTTGTTAAAAAACCTCACTTAACCCTAGTTCTCACCTTTCATTCAAACTTTGCTTATTTATCTTGATTCCTAGCGCATACATTACCTTTATAGAAGTATTCCTATTGTATTCCTAGTATTTTTGCATTCATTCGAGCTAGATTTGTTGAAATAGGAAGTTAGGATTCATACATCAGTCCGATCTAGTCCGGTGTCTGCTGCAGACAAGTCCGCACTCTGAGAACGGACAAGTCTGGTACCTTGACAAATAGAACTTCTGAATTCTTATTTCCACAAAGGATACAATCAATTATTATGAATCCTTAAAATCCCCTGTTAGGCACGATGTCGTCAGCTTCCAAGGACAGCTCATTTGATTTTGAAGCCGAGCGTGACCGTGCAAGTGTACAAAGGGCCAAAGAGATAGTCATGAAGAAGAGGTACGACTACAATGCTCACTCCTCCCCTCCTGATGATGTTATTCCTAATAAGAGTAGAGTGGTAGTGAAGAAAACTCTAAGCAAGGATGGTGCTAGTGCCAGCTAAACTATACCTAAGAGAAGCATCAACAAGGGCAATCAACTAGCTAGTAGTCCTATTGGTCCGTTGAATATGAAGGCCCCTATTCACCGCAACAGGCAACCTTCAGATGATGATTTTACTAGGAAGGGAAAAGAATTGGCTGATGGATACAAGAAGATTTAAGTCTATGAGCAACCTAACATGTCAGCTGATCCAAGGTTCTGGAGCAACTTTCATGCTGACTGTTATGAGCATGTTTACATGAAGATGAGGAACCCAGTGATTGCAAGTCAGTTGGTCAATGTCACCTACCTCCAATCCAAGAAGTGCCAAGCCTATCAAGAGGTCCTGAAGGCATTGGAGAGACATGGTTTGAAGGATCTTCTATCCTTCCGATATAATTGGAATAATGAAATCATCACCCAATTTTACTCTACTATCTACTTCGCCCGTGATGATGGGGATAAGATGACTTGGATGACACATGGAGCTAAGTATAGTGTCACATATGAGGAGTTTGCATAGATACTTCATCTTGAGAATTCCATGGACAATGATCTTACAATTCACAATCTAAAGCCATTGGAGAAGGAAGAGCTAGAATTCCTCTATGAAAGAAGAATGCCTTACAAGCCTCCAACTACCAAGTATTTGATGTCATTCTTTGCAGTTTTGAATAGAATTCTGAGGAATACCATAGCCCCTAAGGATGGAGATGCAAAAACCATCCAAGGGACTCTAAGGACCCTGATGAAAGTGATCAGACAAATAAGAACTTTCAATGTCTTTGAGTACATCTACAATGACATTGTGAACATCTCCATTACACAAAAAAGTCCTGTGGCTATGCACCTTATATCTTGTACATGATTGAGAAGGTGACAATACTTGAGTTTGTCAATGACGTTCCTCACACAGGCCTCAAGCCCCAGAAGCCAACAATATACACTATTCCTTCTGCTCCTGCCTCACTTGCAGTGGAGCAGAGATCTAAGCAAGAAAATGAAGGAACAACAATTCTAGCTGCTACTCCTGGTCCTCCACCCTCCAGAGAGTCCTCTAGTGGCGTGCTAAAAATGCTTTCCTCCATCTTTGCATCCTGCCGCAAAAAGAAAATTAAGCAGCACAAGGAGAGTTTGGCCAAGAAGAGACATCAAAGATACATGAAGGCCAACTTCAAAGCTATTTTTGAGAAGCTAGAAATTGAGCCAGTGGGATCACCTAAGATTTCAGAGGATTCACAAGAAGATATCACTGAGATGGCTCCCCTCACTGAGCGAGAGTTGAGCTCATTCGGGCTAGCAAGTCTGTATGCTCCTCCTCCTGAACATGGACTTGAAGAGGAAGATGAAGAGAGGACTAAGAGTGAGGCAGGCAGTGGCAAAAAGTGATTCCACTAAATTTTTCCGTTTTTGGATCCTTGATGCCAGGGGGGGGGGGGGGAGATTGAGACTAGTAGCTTATTTTTTAACCATAAGGACTAATGATCGAGGACATGTATCTTTATTTCAAATTATTGTAATCTCCATTGGATGTGCCTATGTTATTTAATCTAAATGTGTGATTCTTATTCAATATTGTTGTGCCAGTTGCTTTTATAATTGATGTGTTCTTATCTTTTGGCACGTCACAAAATTTGATCACAAACTGTATAGGCATCCCACTTTCAAGAGTGCATATATTTAAGAAGTTTTTATTGCTCAGCTGTCATTCTCATATATGCACACATTACGAAAATCAATTTTTACTCTTAATTGTGAAATCTCAATTGTTTGTCATCAGTCACCGAAAAGGGGGAGATTGAAAGTGCATATAGGCATTCCCTTGTGGGTTTTGGACGATTGATGACAAACAAATGAGATCCTAATGAATTTGTTGAGTGAATGCAGGTTAACAAAGATTAGATAGTTGGTGCACTCAAAAAGGTGAAAAGGAAGTGATGAAGTAAAAGGAAATGGCCCGATTGATGAATGAAGCGCGAAGTGGACTTAATTGTATAGGATGTGTGTGAGAGACACATCCCAAGAGCTCAAGTCTTTGCGTAGGGGTAAGGGCTTAAAATCAACCTTAATTATTCATTGAGCACCGGGCTAGTCCGTTCACAAACCGGACTAGTCCGTTCAACTTTCAATAGTCTCACTTCACAGTGCATCAGAGTAGTCCGTTCATAGACCGAACTAGTTCGTTAAACTTTCTGATATTCCATAACACTGTGCACCGGACAAGTCCGTTCATTGATCGGACTAGTATGAGAAACTCTCTAATGTTTCATAACACTGTGCACCGGACAAGTCCGTTCATGGACTAGACTAGTCAGAGAAACATTCTGATGTTCCAATTCACAGGGCACCAGACATGTCCGGACTCCTACCGGACTAGTTCAGTGTACCTCACACATATTAGGGTTTTTAGTGTGCTTCACATTCAACAACGATTTTACTCAGCACACCGGACAAGTCCGGTCCAAAGAGCCAACTAGTCTGGCCATCGGGATCCCTAATGGTAATAATTTTGGAAACAATATAAATAGGAGATCCATGACTCCACAAACACAACTCTCATATTCTATATTCAAGAACTGAAACCCTAGCACTGCCACTCGTCCCAAGAGCACAAAAACACATCTCCCCACGTATCTATGGTCCTCAAATGTGAAATTCTTTGAGTATTCAGATTTGGGATTGAGAGATCGTTGTCTACGCGTCATTGAGCTTTTGGGGTTTGATCTGTTTACAATCCTGCATTACTTGTAATCTTTTCGAGTGTATTGGATCACTTTTTTCTGCTGTAATTTTTGTGGGATCCCTCAATGTGTGAGGTTTCCCTACCAACTCGGTGATTACCCGTGATAGTGGAATCAAGTTAACCTTGTGTGTTGACTTGACGAGGGAAAAGAGTTTGAAGAGACCCGACACTTTGTTGGCCTCCACAACGAGAAGGTAGATCTCTTCGGTGAGATCAAACCTCGGTAAAAATCCGTGTCCCATGTGCCCATCTCTTTACTTTTTGCAATTATCATGATTTAGAGCATTAAGTTGATCAAACTTGTAATATGAATTAACTTTGTATTCCACATGCAATTTTGCAATACTAATTGTTCAATTAAGTGTTCTGAATAGTAGTTTAAATTCCGCTTCTAAAACATTTACAATTTATGCATTAACACTTTATCAGTTCACAACACATCATTACAACGGACTAGTTTGATGTCATATTGGACAGGTCCGGTCCCTCACATATTTAACGATTTTATTAAGTGTGCAAGAAAACTTTCAAAGCCTATTCACCCCCCCTCTTGGACACATTCACTTGGCTAGGTTTTAGTAGGAGAACCCATTTTGTTTTTGCATTTTATGTGAAAACAGGGTAGTGTATGTCTGGTTTCTGTTTGCCGAAAAACTTTGTTGAAGATCTTGAATCCCTTCTGAGAGATCGACCTCGTGTCGTTACTCCTCAAAAGCTTCGTGCAACAAAGAAAGCTAGCGCAACTGCACCAACAACCAAAACACAAATGGCCCAGAAGACCCTTCATGAGTTTTCGGCTCCTTCTACTAGCAATGTTCTTGTCAGGCCCACTGTTAACACGGGAGACGTGAACTTGGAAATCAAGACTGGCCTGATCACTATGGTGCAAACCAACCTGTTTTGTGGGAAGACTAGTGATGATGCAAGTGCTCACCTGCAATCGTTCCTTGAGATCTACAACAGTTTTAAGATCAAGGACGTATATCCTCATGTCGTCCGTCATAGGCTATTTCCGTTCTCCCTTCTTTGGGGCGAAGCAAAGGTTCTACACAAACTGAAGTGTTGTAGACACTTGGGACAAGTGTTCTACGACATTCCTCGCCAAGTTGTTCCTGTTGGGCAAGACTATGCCCTACGTGGAAGAATTTCCAGCTTCGAGCAAGATGCCAAGGAGTCTATTCCCGAGGCTCGAGAAAGGCTTCATGAGTACATCCTGGCATGTCCCCACCATGAGATGGATTACTGGCTAATGATTCAAAACTTCTACAACAGGTTGATCCCCTTCGCCCGTGACCATGTTTATGCCGCTACAGGAGGTGCCATCTTCTCATTGATGGTACCCAAAGCCAAATACATAATTGAGAAGATGGTGTCAAACATGGGTTGGAGCGACGAGCGTCTCCATACCTATCAGCGAGGCATGCACACCTTGAAAGAGGTGGACATGATCGCTGCCAAATCGGACCTCCTCAGGGAGAAGATTGTTGGACAAGACGTTGGTGACGTATGTGGAAATTCCTATGCCCTAGACTCTCACATCACTTGTGAAGTCTGTGGCAACACGGGACATTTGGGCAATGACTGCCCAGAAACCCGTGAGGATGTCTTGTATGTAGCCAACAATGGGAACAACAATGGCTATCGTCCACGAGGTCAAGGGTGGGGCCAACCACACCCATTCTTGCAAAGACGGTAAAACAACAATGGCAACAATCTAAATCAACCCAACTTCAGAGGGCTTGCCATTAGGCAACTGAAGATCAATGATGATCTATCAAAGAAGTTGTCGACTAATGACAAGACCCTAGAAAGCATTAATACCAAGATTGAAGGACTATCTTTGGCCTTCAAGAATCAACTGAGCTTCAACAAGATGCTGGAAACTTAGTTGGCTCAACTAGCAGCTGTTGTTCTACCAGTGGAGAATGGCAGGCTGCCAAGACTGCCCGATCCTCTTGTGGAAAATGTAAACATGATTTCTCTATGAGGATGCAACTGGCTGAAGGGCCCTAGATACCCCATCATATCTTTCTCAATTGAGGCTCACTACTTTGACAAGGCACTTTGTAACCATGGAGCAAGTGTGAGTGTGATGCCCAAGGTGGTCTTCGATCAGCTGAACTTCCCGGAGCTTACTCTAACACCAAGGCAGCTCCAGCTGGATGACTCTTTCGTCCGTTATCTAGGGATATTGCTGAAGATGTTTTGGTGGAAATCCGGAATTGCTTCATACCCGTGGATTTCGTGGTGCTCGACATGGAGGTCGATAAGGATACCCCACTCGTTCTTGGTTAACCATTCCTTAGCACTGCGATGGCTCGCATAGATATGGGAGTCGGAGAAATCTACTTCCATATCAATGGTAAGGATGAGAAGTTTAACTTTCGCCCAAAGTTGGAGCAATGCTCCATGATTCGTATAAAGCATCGGCCTAATGCTAAACAGATTCAAGAGGTCAAAGTCACACTCCAAAGGTGGACCCGCTCATTGCATTCATGAGAAAATTGATCTAAGTAGAGAATTCGTCTTGTCGTCCACGTCGACATCCCAAGAAGACGAAAAAATCTGGGCCTCCCCGGAGGCCCATGTCCACCAAACCACCAAAGAAGAAATGGCAGAAGAAGCAAGACATGTCATCTGAGGCCATCCATCCGGGCCCGAATGTCATGAAATGAAGAAGTTGTAATGTCCATCTCATCGGACGGAGGTGAGACCTAGCCCATAGGATAAATTGGTAGTTATCTTTTCTTTAAATTTCCTTTTCTCTTAATTTGTTTTACCCACATAGTTTGATTTTCCACACTGCATATTTGAGTTTTCTTAGCAAGTTCAAAATCATATTTTCTCAACTATTATTTTATTTATTTATTTTCACAAAAAAATGTTGGGTTTTGAAAAGAGGGTTTTTATTCGGAAAACAATTATTCTGAGCTGCAAATGTGGCATTTCACCAATGTTCTAATTTTATAGCCGTCGGGAAGCCAAATGCCAAAAGGAGGAATAGGGAACCCACTTTTAAATCCAGCCAACCCCCCCCCCCCCCCCTATTCTGCCGACTAGGGGAAAGGGCAATTTTGGCTCTCTGTCCTCTAACGGCTATATTTGATTCCCTTGTTACTGTTGGGGAGTGTACACTATAAATGGTGGCCATGAGGATTACTCCTCTTCGCACTTCACCTCATTTCATACCTACCCAAAGTCACTCTTTACTCACATTGGTTTTCTTGCCCTTCATTGAAGCACTCTTGCTCAAATCAAATCAAAAAAGTTCTGCTTTTGTTTTCATTTGCAATTTGCTCTCGAGTTCTTTAAGGGAAAATTCATCAGGAGTTTTGCATTCACTAACATCACTGCTTTCAATTTCTTGCTTTGTTATGTTCTTGCTTGTTGTGGCCATGAAAGGAATGAAGAGGTTGTTTGGGAAGAGAAAGGAGGCTGCAAGCTCAAGCCATGGTGGAGACTCAAGTACACGTCCCACATCCGTTGATAAACCAAGTTTACTTAGTAGGAGTGTATGTCAGGACACTCCCATGGATGAGAGAAGCAACCCGCGTCATCTTCTCCACGACGATGACCTCGACATATGAAGTGATGTTGAAGATCAATCACACAAGCTCCTCCAAGATCGTGAGTTTTCTCATACAAAATCTTATGATCCGGATTTGATCTCCAAAATAGGTATGGATTAATTCTTTTCATTTGGTGTGCACTAGGATGGGACAATTTTGCTCACATAGATGAGAGAGGTTCACGCCTTCTCTCCATGCAATTCCTTTGCACCCTCTAAATAGGATTTGATGGTATTTCTTTCAGATTGTTTCAAAAAGAATACAACATCATATGGAATGAATTAAGTGAAATCTCAGGCTTCCATAAATGTTGTTTGCTAGATTTAGACACTTTGCCTGTGTCCAACAAACAATGTTTTTGGCATGAATTGACTAGTGAGGTCAGATGTAGTGTTCTAGGATTAACCAATACCACAATCCTACTTTACGCTTCATGAATAGAATGGGTGGCTATAACTATGTTTCCTAGAAATGATGTTAGAATAGTGCATGATGATGAGATAAAAAATTTATTTGCCATGATTAAAAAGATAAATGTTGCTCTGGTTACTACCATGATGACACAATGGTTAGATTACATTTCAAGGATAGGGCCAATTGAATGCACTTCGTTGATTACCCATATTGCTACTAGGGTAGGAGCACTAGAATATACTTCATTTGAATATATTGAAAATGAACTAGAATTAATTAATGAAGATTATCTAGTGCAAGGACATACCCTTAAGCATGATCATGATGGTTCTTCGATGTTTTATTATCCCAGCTTTGTCAATGAAATTCGGTTACCTAACCCAGATTATCATTTGTACAAATGTTGGAGGCTAACCATTGATCTTCTTCCCATCAAGGAACCCCAAAGAAGTAATGTCTCTGGTATGGTAACTAGAAGCCGTACAAGGAGAGCGACCATGCCTCCGACAGCCTCCATAGTCCATGACTACGAAGAGGAAGAGAACCCAACGGGTGATGCACCCAGATGGACTCAACCTCCATCGGATGAGAGCGAGGGTTCGTCTTGGCATGGATGGCTAGGTGCCTCGTGGGAGCCACCCCTATCCACTTCAAGCTCTTGCAGCTTGCCTCCAACGTCCATGAGATGCCTTTCCTCTTCGGCAAGAAGTCATCATGACTATAGACAAAGAAATGACAGATCTCACTAGATGTATGGAAGACCTTGAATGAGAACGGGTGACATCTACAACACTCTCCAAGAGCATGTCTGAGGTACCCAGGATTGGCAATAACACATGGATGCTCAATTCACCAACTTCAACTCCACGCTAAAACAACAGCAAGCCGATCTCGTGGCATACTTCCATCGTCAAGGGTTCAACCCTCATCACGGAGGTGATTGAAGAACAATCTTGGTGGATGACCCCCACTTGAGGTAGATTGTATCACATCCCTTGCATATTTATTTTCAATTCATCCATCATTCAACTTGCATATAAAAAAGTAGAGTAGATTTCTGTTCAAATAAAATAAAAGATGTGTGGTACGAATCGTTTAGAATTCATATAGATGAGATGATGAATAGTTGCTCTGTTTTCATTTGCCTAAGTCCCTATTTTACAACTTACTACTCTCCGAAATATTGATTTCATTGGCTAAAATTACTTTTGCCTTGATTTAGAAATTCTGGGTAGCAAAGGACTGAACCAATTCTAATTTGTTGTGAGGTATGATATAGTGATAGGGTGGCTATTTCTAATTTGAAGGAGAAACTCCATACCCTTCATGCTTAGTACTCTCTCCAAGTTTATTGCATAAAAAGGGGGTAGAAGACATGGCTACAATAAAAAGAAAAAGAAAATGCATGCTTACATCATAAGATTGAGAAAAAAAGGAGAAAGAAAAAGAAAAGTAGTTATGTTTCATCGTTGCAAAACAAGAGAGTCTACATAAATAGGAGACTTCTCAAACATCTACATCCACTTCCACTCCATCACGCATGCACAAGTCTTGAATCAAATAGTTTTGAAATGATTTCTCCTATGGCTTGCTTTTTTGACTTTACAATATTGTGTGTTGCAAATATGCTTACTACATTCCCTACCAAGCTCCAAATACAAACCTTATTTTGTGGTAGAATGAGTTTAGGCAAAATGCCTTGGTGAGGAAATATTTCCACTACACACAAAGGAGTGACTGGGAGAGTCTATTTGACGTACTTAAAATCTAAATTGAACTCTTCGGGATTTCAGTGGAACTTGATCTCTAGTGTATGCTTGCTCTATTTGTTGTTCTATCTTTCAACCACCCATGAATAGGAGAAAGCATAAGCCCCATGATGACTTGTGATGGGTGAAGTACCATGCAAATTTTCACAATACTAGGTAGAGTATTGTATTGTGCACATGGTACTTTTAAAAATAGAGCATTGTATTAACTCTTAATCATCAACCTAAAGTCTTTACTTTGCTTTACGAGCAAAGGATAAGCTTGGGGGAGTTTGTTGACAACTTTATATACCAATTTCGCCCGTCAATATAACTCAATTATGTGAAGGAAATACCATTTCTTCGACACATCACCTTTCTATTTAACCTATTTCAATTTGTCCATGGAGAAATAGTGCATGCAGGCATTTATTGCAGGACATGAGGTAAAAGAGGAGGAGCAATCTTATAAAATATCATCCTAGCTAATCAAGCGCAGACATGCGGCACCACATGGATCAAATGGCCAAAAACAGAAGTATTTGAGGCCATCAATGGTGTATCACCTATATTAGTAAAGGCGACCCACCTGTCAGGTACCTGGAGAAAACACAGCTCCAACAGAACCCTGACCACGTCGGCCGACCCACCTAGTCGGCCGACTAGGTCTTGGTACCAAACTCGGCCAATCGACACATGTTGGCTCCTCCCGCCTTCCTGAAGATGATGATGACCGATTCGTGCGCAATTCATGGTGAGAACCGACCCTTATCCACCTATAAATAGGACCGCCTACCCTCACTTCACAAACACCACCTTAGTATTGATTCTATTGTATCCACTACTATCCATAGGTTTAGGGGAGTTTAGGCTGTAGAGAGGAGAGCCTCTAGTCCATAGTTCAAGTAGGAAAGGAGTAGAAGGATTATCTTCCCAACTGGGAAAGGTATGGCTGTCATATTCCTATTTGTAATTGTAACTTTATTCTTAATAAACATGTTATCTTTAGTCTTCTTTTATTCATTTACTTGGATGAAGCATTTCTTGTTTGATTGTGGATTCCATATATGTGGTAGGAGTAGTATTTATGATTACGCTATACCACTCTAATTATATCATCATAAACACTGCAAACCCCCACTATAGTCTAATTAGTTATGACATGACCATGTTAATATGAATGACTTATGCTATGTTTTAACATTGGTTAATCGATGTTTATGTTAGTCATTGCCTTAGGATGGCTTGTCTTGTAGCTCATAAGGTATTTACTTAACATGATAGCATGGTGCTAGGATAGTTATGTAGCATTGGATGTCTTCTAGACCCACGGATTTAAGATGTAGGTAGTAGGTGGTGACAACCCTATATGTCCTTGTAATCCTCCACATTTGGTTATGCCACAAGCTCTTTGCAGGAGTTGTCCTAGTATTGCTACGGGTAAACCTGTGCTCGATGTGTTGAACAACTTAGCATGAGAATTCACCATTGATATGATCATTAGTAGCTAACTTAAGCTATGTATATGTATACTAGAAGCATAGTAGGAGTATCTACCTAACTCTTAGCCTAACCCTTCTTGACCCATTTATCCCCCTCAGGATTGAATGCTCTTTTGTGTGTCACACTATCTAACTTATCTATTACCCATCCTTACTAGAACCCTATCTAGACCAACCTATCCTCTCCATTTGATGATCGATATGCTTCCACTTAGCCTTCCTTTTGGGAAAATATAAATGACACACTTGGAATACTCTTTTAAGGGGAAATGCTACATCAATGGTTTCCGTGCACTTACGAATTTTTAACTGTGATGCAAGCAATGTCAACAGCCATATGGTGGCCCTAGCCTCTTCATCATTTTGTGAAGACTTTTTGATTTAGTGACGACATTTCCCTCTTGAAGATATTCTTTTAAGAGCATGGTGAGGCTTGTCCTTCTTTAGGGGTGCCACTTCGACTTTCTTGATGTTCCCTTGAGTTAACCCATACTTTATATCATGGATCAAAGACTTCCTTAGGTATGATGGCATGTGGACTCCACAATCAAACAAGAAATTTTCATCCACTATGTCACTTGTCCTAGGTTGCACGGCCTTGGTCGAAGTGTAGAAATCCCAACAGGTGATTGTGGGATATCTTGGATCTTGAATGCTCTTTCAAATCCTTGTTCTGGGCCATGAGATTCATGCAAATGTTGTCTTGATTTCTTGCTTGGCCATGGTGAAAGTTCATCTAGGCAATAACTTGTGTGTTTTGGATGATTGATGACAAACGAATGAGATCCTAATGAACTTGTTGAGATGAATGCAGGTGAACTCAAATGAGATAGTTTGCTGCACTAAAAAAGTGAAAAATGAAGTGATAAAGAAAGAGAAAAGCCCAACTGATGAATAAAGCGCAAAGTAGACTTAATTGTATAGGATGTGTGTGAGATACACATCTCAAGAGCTCAAATCATTGCGTTGGGGTAAGGGCTTAAAATCAATCTTAAAATTCACTGAGCACTGGACTAGTCTGTTCATGGACCAGACTAGTCCGATCAACTTTCTGGAACCTCACTTCATAGTGGACCGGACTAGTTCGTTTATGGACTGGACTAGTTTAGTCCGTTAAACTTCCCATAAACTCGGTACAATGTGCACCGGACAAGTCCGTTCAAAAACCGGATTAGTCCATTGAACTCTCTGATGTTTCATAACACATTGCACCAGAGAAGTCCATTTATGGACCGCACTAGTCCAAGTAACTTTTTGATGTTCCAATTCACAGGGTACTAGACAAGTCCGGACTCCTACCGGACCAGTCTGGTATACCTCACACAATTTAGGGTTTCTAGTGTGCTGCACATTCCATGCTGATTTAAGACTACACAACGGACAAGTCCAGTCCCCAGTATGGACTAATGCGGCCGTCAGGATCCCAAACGGTAATATATTGTGAGACACTATAAATAGGAGATCAACGACCCCACAATAACAACTTTCATATTCTACTATTCATAACTCAAACCCTAGCGCCACTACCTGTCCCGAGAGCACAAAAACACATCTTCCCACAAATCGAAGATCCTCATAAGTGAAATCATATGAGTACTCAGATGTGGGATTGGGAGATCGTTGTCTACACATCATTAAGCTCATGGTGTTTGATATTTTGACACTCTTGCTTTACTTGTAATCTTTTCGAGTGTATTTGATCACTATTCTGCTATAATTATTGTTGGAGCCCTCAACGTGTGAGGTTGCCCCACCAACTCAGTAATTACCCGTGATAGTGGAATCAAGTCGGCCTCTTGTGGTGACTTCACGAGGGAAAAGTATTGAAGAGACCCGGTTCTGTGTGGGCTTCCTCAACAAGGAGTAGATTTCTTCAGTGAGATCGAACCTCGGTAAAAATCCGTGTCTCACAGGTTCCATTGTTTTACTTTGGCACGTTTCATCATCCAAGGCATTAGAATTGAAATCAAATAATTTTTGATCCACATGAACATATCTCTTGTTCAAGTTGAAAGAATAGTAATTACATTCCAATGCAATTTCATTTGAAGTTCCTGTCTAATAGCTTAATAGTTTTCCTTGAACTGAACAACCGGGCTAGTCCGTACCATCAACCGGACAAGTATGGACCCTCTTGTCTTTAACAATTTAATTAAGTATGCAAGAAAACATTCAAAGCCTATTCACCCCCCTTCTAGGCCACATTCAATTAGTATGAGAGCAGGCACTCCTTCTACGAGACTCACCCCTCAGAGAGATCAAATGGCCTTAGAGAAGAACAATGGGATCCCGAAGGTGCCCAACAAAGAAGAAGAACAAGACACAAAGGCATTCAATACTGTCAAGGAAAAGGTATACAATGATGAAGAAGTGTGTCAACTAAAGGAGCTTCTGAGAAAGAAACTACTAAGCAAAAAGGGCAAGGAAGAAGATGAGAAGACAATGGGGAGTGGTCATCATGACTACTCCCAATATACTTATTATTTAAATCATCTAAATTCTATTAATCATCATCTTTCAATTCCCATGGGAAAACCCCTGCAGTTCGATGGGAATGATTATACCATGTGGAAGTACAATATGAAAATGCATCTGATCTCCTTAAACCCCAATCTTTGGCATATTGTGTGTACTGGTGTAGATATTCTGGATAACAACGATGAACTCACTCTGATACAAGAGCAAGAAATTCACCGCAACACACAAGCCGTTGCAGTGATGACATCTTCCTTGAGCCGAGAAGATTTCACCAAGATTGATAGACTAGAAAGTGCCAAGGAAATCTGGGACACACATAAGACACCTCACGAAGGAAATCGATCAGTTCGTGAAGCAAAAATTGACATGCTTGAAGGAGAATTGGGGAGGTTTGCCATTAAGGGGGGCAAATCACCTAAAGAAATGTACAGCCGGATGAAGGAACTTATCAACAAGATCACTGCCTATGGAAGCAAGAAGTGGACTGACCATTTGGTGGTCAAAAGGATGATATGGGCATTCATGCCCCGCAATGTCACTTTGTGCTCAATGATCCGCGAAAGTCCGAGGTTCCATAAAATGACTTCGGATGAACTATTTGGCAAGATTATCAAGCATGAGATGATGGAGAACGAGGCCCAATATGTAAAATACTTGGCTGAACTTACTTCCTCTAAAAAGAAGGACATTGCTCTCAAAGCAACTTGCAAGACTAAAGGAAAGAAAGCTCGTGAAGCACAAGATGAGGAAGACACAAGTCATGTGAGCACCGAGTTGGATCATGAAGTGTGAGACAAAGATGTGCTGAATACATTGGCTATGATGATAAAGTAAATACTACCAAAACACTTTTTTCATCAAGGTCCGACTCTAGGTCTGAGCTCTAGCATGGTATGACTTGTTTTGGGTAGCTTCGGTAAGGTCCGACGTAAGCTTCGACTTACTTTGTCTAGGCCCAACTTGTTTTGGTTAGGTCTGACTTGCCTTGGCAAGGTCCGACATGTTTTGGATAGGTCCGATGTGTTTTTGCTAGGCCGGCGCAAGGTAGGACACGCTTTGGTAAGCTCTAGTGCTAGGTCCTGCTATCTTTGGTAAGCTCCGGTGCTAGGTCCTACGAGCTTTGGTAAGCTCCGGCTCAAGGTCCGGTTAGTTTTGGCAAGGTCCGGAACTAGATTGCAAAGGTTTTGCTTTTACTTCGAATTGATTCAAACTTGCTTCACATCTTTGGAAAGTTTACTTTGCATTATTTTACTAAGTTTTTGGTGTGCTTTTCTGGTTATTGTTGATATCTTTTTGCTAAAATTTGCAACATGCTTATGTGAGGTGCTCACGTAAAGTGTTGTGGTTTCGGAACTAACGTGAGTCAAGTCGAGGACTTGTGCTCGGAAGTATTGGTTGTTTATTCATGTGCAGGTGCTGCTTGAGTTCAATACATGGCCGGTGATGGGATCCATTGAACTAGTCTTAGGGAGAAGATGAGGTTCAACAACCAAGTTTGGGAGAAATTGTGGTTGAGTTGATCGGGAGGTCGCGCAACATGTTTGAATCAAGAACAATGCATATGAAGGTATTGTGGACATCATTGGAAGCTGTTTGCATGTGTTCAAAGAGTGCATAGACATGGATACATGGTTCCGAGGCGTGATGAAGAGAAGTGGATGTAAAGAATTGGTTCAAAAGGTACAATCGACTAGGTTATGGAGTAAGGCTGCGACTGAATCGGGTTTGACTCAAATATGGAATGATTTGAGTTAGTTATGATAGCTTTTCATGTGGGTAACAAAGTTGAGTTGTTTTAGGAATTTGGGATATGTTCCTAAGGTGTTTGGAAACCTCAAGATTGCTTCTTTCTGCGTATAGAAGAGTCTTGAGCAGTTATGGAAAGTTTCGATTCGTGAACTGAGTAGGATTAGAGTCCTAGTTAGGATTGGGTTGGCCTAAGGGCTGGTTATATAAGCAAGGGAGGCCACAACTCGTGGTGCAAGACTTTGAGGATGTTCCTTTTGTGATTTGATCAATAAAATTTGTAGTCTAAAGGAGCTTTTGTGCCTTGTACGTCCGACTTGTTTTCATCCAGTCTTTCTCATCGAGTTTCTGCACAGCACTACCTTGCTTCGATGGTTTATCATAATTCGAGTTTTATAGATCCAATTGACATGATTTTATTTTTGTTGCCTTCACAATTTGATCATCTATCATATGTAAATATTTCACGGACATTGGATTTGTTTTTTCGGATCTACATGAGTTTCGTTGCAATGTTGCAGATCAAGTTTTTCTCGCGTAGAATGGATTGACCTTCGTTCAATCTTTAAATCACAACATGAGTTTATCTCAACCGATTTTTGTGCTTCTTGTTGTGTCACTTTCGTGACTTGATTCTCAATAATATCTATCACTTTAGTCACGGTTGAACACATTTAGATTAGTTGCACACATGAGTTCTTTAACAGATCATTTTTTCCGCCGAGGGATTTTCATTGCTTCCGCTAAAAAAGATTCAATCTACCATTCACTCCCTCTGGTAGCTTTATATGTGCTCTTCGATCCTACAATTGGTATAAGAGGCACGGTGCTCTAATATTTATTATTTGCATGTGTTTTTGACTAATCATCATGGAGAAATACTCTACAAAACCTTGTGTCTTTAGTGGTATAGATATTCAGGTTTGGAAGGCACGTATGGGAGCTTTCATCCAGGCACAAGGCTTCGCAATATGGGAAAAGGTGTACAAGCCTTACGACGTGCCGTGAAACGATCAAGTCACGACAACAAACATGAGACATGTCGACAATAACAACAAGGCTTGCACCTTGATCACGCAAGGATTAACTCAAAGCGATTTTGACTGTGTTGCTCACCTCCGATCTGCTTATGATGTGTGGAAAGCACTCGGAGACTACCACGAAGGATCCAGCATTATAAAGATGCTAATGTAACACATGTTCAAAATGACGTACATGCACTTTGATATGCAACCAGGTGAGTCTATCGACAATCTTTTTGCTCGCTTTAATAAAATTCTCATTAACTTGCATCGCGCCAATGTTAATTTTTCAGATGCTGAGTATGCTAGTCAATTACTAAGTGCATTAGAAAGGTCAATTTGGGAGATGAAAGTCACATCTATTAGTGAATCGACTGTCATGAGTACACTTATTTTATATGTTCTATATTCTAAATTAAAAACTCATGAAATTAACATAATCTCACGTAAGAACCCCAACAAGTCTCTTGCATTTGTTTCTCAACGTGACATGACTAGCTACGACCAATCTTCATCTTGTGGAACACTTGCTTTGTTATCCTCTCTAACCCTTGAACAGATTGAAGAGTTTCCAAAAAAGGAATTTGCACTCATCTCTACTCGTTTCTCAAAAGCAATGCAAAATATGAGAACTAGAAAGATAGGAAGTGCCGAACCTCAACGATGCTTCGAATGTGGTAAGACAAGACATTTTTGCTCGGATTGCCCTAACCTTTTAGGTGCTACTTCCCGTGATGAAAAGCAAACAAGAACGAAGAACTCCTCTGCAAACAACAACAAGAAAACGATGGGTTTTACATGACGCCAATTGGTGAATAGTTTTATATCTGCACTTCAAGAACTTGGCTCGAGCGACATGGACATCAGAAGTGACGAAGATGAAGATGATTTGGCAAACTTGTGTTTCATGGCGGGCAAGTCAAGATCAAGTATGGAGGAGGCAGAACAGAAGTGCGATAATAAAGAGGGATGTCCTACTTGCGAAGAAATGTGTGATGCTATTTCCCGTGCCACTGTTATAGTTAAGAAAAAGGACAAGAAACTTAGGGACAATGATGTTAAAACTGAATCACTAGAATCTGAAATTAATCATTTGAAATCCTTAATTCCTAGTGATGGTCCTCATGTTATTTAATATATGAACAATTGTCCTCTCTAAGAAGTGCACACACCTCCACACTTGATAAACTCAAGTAAGAAATTGAAAACAACAGAGAGCTTGCTGCACTTAAGGATAAAAACTTGAAAGAAGCCAGCTGTTGTACAATTTATTTGAATTTTTCTACTTGTGATGATCTCGATAAGAAACTACATGATGCTATGAATGAAATTTTTGTTTTGGACAATGCTTTACGTTCTCATGAAGTTAAATATTGTCCCAATTGCATACTGAAAGGAAAAACTTCATGTGTAAATTCCCTAGAATTGTCTAAGAAACTTGATGACATGAATAGGACACTTGAGCAGTTTTGTATTCAGAACAAAAATCTAAACTTTCTGCTGAATTCATCCAGATCTTGCAATGATAAAACTGGTTTAGGATTTGATTCCAATGCTCATGCTAAATAACATCCACATAAAATTGTAAAGTCATTAGGAAGTGGTTTGATTAAAACAGTTCCTAAACAAAAAGAAGTGGTTTTCAAATCGGCAGGAATGTTCTCATTCGGTTTCAAATAAAAATGTTGCTTGCTCATCTAGACATAAACAAAAAGTTAAATTTCATTGTACCTACTGTGGTAGAGATGGTCATGACACACATTTTTGTTATATACTAGCTAAACAACAAAAAAAGAAAAGAATGATTGCTAGATCTCATAACTCTCATGCAAAATTTGTTGCACATGCTAATCCGAATGATAGGAACATGCAACCTGCTGTAATTAGTCAAAAACATGCAAAGTTTGCTCCCAAACCTACTGCTTTTCGTGCTAGACATGTAACACCTCGTAGGTCACTAGTTGGGTACATATCCTCAAGCTTTGGCTCATAAACCTGCTATTTTATCTCAGCTTGTTATTCCTGCTGGACGTGGTGTGACTCGTTACTAGATTCCTAAATGCCATTTGACAAACCCCAATATTGAGTTATCGACATATTGTGCTTCTATGTAGGTTACACGCTTGAGGAAAGAGAACATTTGGGCCGTGGATTCAGGTTGCTCACGCCAAATGACCGGTAACATAGAATGGTTCTCCTCCCTCTCTTTTGTGTCACGTGTAGAGAAGGTTACTTTTGTTGATAATTCTTCAACTCCTATAATTGCTAAGGGTTCGGTTAGAGTAAATGATCACTGCACTTTGAAGGATGTGGCACTTGTCAAGAAATCTGAATACAACTTGCTTTTTATTTCACAAATGCTAGATGAAAATCTAGAATCTATTTCCAATAAAAATTGGTGCAAAGTTGTAAGTTCAAATAGTGAGCTTATTTTTAACATGTCTTGGTTTGGAAGAGTTTTTAAAGCTGATTTTTTATATGTCTTCTTGTACGCATAGGTGTCTAGTTGCTAGTGAATCAAAATACTTATATTTTTGGCATCGTAGACTTGGTAACATAGGCTTTGATCATCTCACGCGTGTTAGTGCTCTTGATCGCATACATGGGCTGCCTAAGCTTAATGGGGACAATAAAATTGTGTGCTCTTCTTGTGGAAATGCTAAGATGGTTGCAGGTTCACATGCTCATCTCACAATGACCATAACAACTGAACCGGGTCAACTTTTGCATCTTGACACCATAGGACCTTCACGTGTTCAATCCTCCAGAGGAAAATGCACAGGTACTAGCTCAAATATTGCAGGTCTGGATCCATATCCACAGGGAGAGAGTATTTTTGTTGAAGATGAGGAAGAAGAGGTGCTGCTGCCCAAAAATTTAGAAGCTAAGGACATTGTTCCAGCTCCTTATTTTGATTCACAACCCGCACCGACGACCAACATTGCTGGTCTAGTTCGTCCTCAAGTCATAAGCTCATCGATTTGAGATGAACATGAAGAAGAAGAAGCTTGTGAAGTGTCCACTCCCCTCCGGGTCTAAAAAGTCATCCTCCACAACAATTTATTGTAAGCTTCCACGAACGAGTCACACGGTCCAAGTTTTGCGATCCAAACTCTCATGCTCATTCTGCTTTTGTTGCATCTTTTGAACCCAAGGATATGTCACACGCAATCACTAATGAATCTTGGATTATTGCCATGCAAGAAGAGTTAGAAAATTTTGAAAGAAATAATGTTTGGAAACTCGTACCTCCATCTCAAGGTCACACTTTAATTGGAACGAAATGGGTTTTTAAAAATATACAAAGTGAGCATGGGGTTGTGATTAGGAATATGGCTAGGTAAGGTTTCACACAAGATGAAGCTCTAGATTCTGATGAAACTTTTGCTCCATTTGCTAGATTAGGAGCTATAAGAATTTTGTTATCTTTTGCTGCATCTAAAAGTTTCAAGTTATATCAAATGGATGTTAAAAGTGCTTTTCTTAATGGCTACATAGATGAGGAGGTTTATGTCAAGTAACCACCGAGTTTTGAAAATCCAAATTTTCCAATCATGTTACAACCTGTCCAAAGCCTTAGACAGTCTCAAAGAAGCCCCTAGAGCATGGTATGATAGGTTAAAAACATTCTTACTTGAAATGAGGTTTACCATGGGAAAGGTTAACAAAATTCTTTTTGTGGTTAAGCATGGCAATGACTCATTATTCGTTCAAGTGTATGTGGATGATATTATCTTTGGTTGTTCTTCTCATGATCTCGTGTCCAAGTTTTTAGCTATGACGAGTTCAAAATTTGAAATGAGTATGATGGGAGAACTCACGTACTTTTTGGGGCTACAAATCGAGCAAATCAAGGAAGGTACCTTTGTTCATCAAACGAAGTATACAAGAGACCTTCTCAGGCATTTTAACATGGACAAAAGCAAGCATCTTCTGACAGCAATGGGTACAACAATGACACTTGAACTTGATGTAGCTGGTGACCCAGTTGATCAAAAAGAATATCGAAGCTTGATTGGATCACATTTGTACCTCACGGCATCAAGACAGGACATACACTTCAGCGTATGTCTTTGTGCATGGTTTCAAGCTTCTCCGCGTACTCGTCAAGCCGTCAAAAGAATTCTCAGGTACTTACATGGAACTCAGGAATTTGGCATTTTTCTTCCTTCTTCCTCAACCATTACTTTAAAAGTTTTTTCGAATGCTGATTTTGGGGGTTGTAGGATTGATAGGAAAAGTACTTCAGGTGCATGTCATTTTCTTGGTAATTCACTTGTTGCTTGGTTCTATAGAAAACAAAGCTCAGTTGCACAATCCACAACTAAATCTGAATATGTAGCTGATGCTAGCACTTGCTCACAAATTTTTTGGATTGTTCAAACTTTTAAGGACTATGGGGTTGATCTAGATAGTGTTCCATTGTTTTGTGATAACACTAGTTCTATCTGCATTGTTAAAAACCCCGTGCAACATTCTAGAACAAAAGACATTGACATTAAGTATCCCTTTCTTTGTGATAATGTTGAAAAAGGAAACATTGTGCTTCACCATGTAGATACCGAACAACAATTGGCTGACATTTTTACAAAACCTCTGGATTTCACTCGCTTTTGTTTCATTCGTAGTGAAATAGGTGCTATGCATCCTCATGGCTTAAATTGAGGGGGAGTTTTGAATCTTGGGAAGTCTATGTGTCAATCTGAATCTAAAATAATGTGAGCATAGTATTTCATACATATATGACTTTGTGATTCCTTTTACATGCTAAAAGTTCTTACTACAATACTCATGTTATACTTTTTGTAGTTTCTGCTATGGCTAGTAATTGGAATAATTACTTACACCAAGTCTGCTCATGAACGAACTTTCTCACTGTTTTGAACTTGTTGCATGCTCATAAGTGCTTTTGATAATGAAAAATGTGAGCTTTTATGTTCAAATAAAAATGTGAAAAGGTCAAGAGAATATTCATGCATCACACTTCTTCTTTCGAGATGGCTTATCATTGCACTTAGATATGAACTTAGAAGAAGTTATGTATGACTAAAACCATGTCCTCATGCTTATGATTGTCAAATGACATAGGCTTGGCTTAGATGGTTAGAATAAGGCAGATACAACATATAATCTCTTGCAAATGTCATATGATCTGAATTAGTGCTTTGAAAATAATAATAATAATGCAGCATCAAGTGCCATGCTTTTAGGTTTTGAAATAGTTAAGTTTGTGAGATCATGAATTGCTTAAATTAAAAATTACACTTGATCTCTACCGTGGCTTATACTACTTTATGTATCTCATTGATGTGATAGTGTAAGTTACTTGATCGTATGACTTGGATTAGCTTTGTTTTATATGTATGTGTTACAATATGCTCATAACAAATTAAAATTTTTCTTTTGTACCTTGCTGAATACATTGTCAAAGGGGGAGAAATTGATCACACATTGCACACACATTCACAAGTGTTTTGGCACAATTCTTCTCAGGGGAGAATTTTTCTTTTCGTCTCATCTTATTTTTGATTTACAAAGGGGAGAAATATGTATAGGGGGGAATTTTGTTTTCAAAACTTTTCATGTGAACAAGACAATGTACGGATTTTAAGTGGTGTTGACAATGCATACATCATGAGGGAGATTGTGAGATCTATATGTGCTGAATACATTGGCTATGACGATAAAAGTTTTGAATACTACCAAAACACCTTTTTCATCAAGGTCAGACTCTTGGACCGAGCTCCAGCAAGGTCCGACAATAGGTGCGACTTGTTTTATGTAGCTCTGGCAAGGTCCGATGTATGGTTTGACTTACTTTGTCTAGGACCGACTTGTTTTGGTTAGGTCCGACTTGCCTTGGCTCGGACGACATGTTTTGGCTAGGTCCGACTTGCTATGGCTAGGTCCGACATGTTTTTGTTATGTCTGGAGCAAAATCTGACTAGATTTGGTAACCTCTGGTGCTAGGTCCTGCTAGCTTTGGTAAGCTCCGGCTCAAGATCCAGTTAGTTTTGGCAAGGTTCGAAGCTAGATTGCAATGGTTCTGCTTTTACATTGAATTGATTCAAACTTGCTTTACATCTGTGGAAAGTTTTTTTAGCATCCTTATACTATGTTCTCGGTGTGTTTTTGTGGTTATGGTTTTTTGCTAAGGTTTGCAAAATGCTTATGTGAGGTGCTCATGTAAGGTGTTGTTGTTTCAGAACTAACGTGAGTCAAGTCGAGGACTTGTGCTCGGAAGCATTGGTTGTTTATTCATGTGTAGATGTTGCTTGAGTTCAAGACATGGCTGGTGACGGGATCCATTGAACTAGTCTTAGGGAGAATATGAGGTTCAACAATCAAGTTCAGGAGGAATTGTGGTTGAGTTGATCGGGAGGTCGCACAACATGTTCAAATCAAGAACCATGCATATGAAGGTATCTTTGATGTCGTTGGAAGGTGTTTGCACATGCGCAAAGAGTGCATGGACGTGGCTACATGTTTCCGAGGCGTGATGAAGAGAAGTGGACATAAAGAATTTGTTGGAAAGGTCCAACCGACTAGGTTATTGACTCAGGCTGCGGCTGAATCAGTTTTGACTCAAATATGTAAAGATTTGAGTTGGTTATGATAGATTTTCGTGTGCGTCATGAAGTTGAGTTGTTTTAGGAATGTGGGATATGTTCCCAAGGTGTTTGGAAGTCTTAAGATTGATTCTATCTACGTATAGAAGAGTCTTGAACAGTTATGGAAAGTTTTGATTCGTGAACTGAGTAGGATTAGAGTCCTAGTTAGGATTGGGTTATATAAGTTAGGGAGGCCAGAGCTCATGGTGCACGACTTTGGGGCTATTCCTTTTGTGATTTGATCAATAAAATTTGTAGTGTAAAGGAGCTTTTGTGCCTTGTTCGTCCGACTTGTTTTCGTCAAGTCTTTCTCGTTGAGTTTCTGCACAGTACTACCTTTCTTAGGAATTTTATCATAATTCGAGTTTTACAGATCCAATTGACGTGATTCTTTTTTGGTTGTCTTCACAACTTGATTATATATCATCTGTAATAATTTCACAGTTATTGGATTTGTGATTTTGGATCTACACGAGTTTCATTGTAGTGTTGCAGATCTGGTTTTTCTCATGTAGAACAGATTGACCTTCATTCAATCTTTAAATCATAACTTGAGTTTTTCTCGACGGATTTTTGTGATTCTTGTTGTTTCATCTTCGTGACTTGATTCTCCATAATATATATCACTTCTGAAACCATTGAACACATTTAGATTAGTTGCACACACGGGTTCTTTAACAGATCATTCTTCTGCCGAGGGGTTCTCATTGCTTCTGCTAAAAAAGTTTAGTTCTACCATTAACCCTCTCTAGTAGATATACACGTGCTCTTCAATCCTACATGAAGAGATGACACTCTTCATCAAGAAATTAAAGTGCATGATGAGAAGAAGGAAAGGCAACAACTCTAGTGATGGGAAGAGCAAAGAAAAAGGAAATCCAAGGCTCAACATACCTGCTACAACTGTGGTGAGTACGGTCACTTTATGGTTGACCACACATATGAAGAAAATAAAAAGAAGAAGGAAGCAAAGCCTCAAGAGAAGAAAACCTTCAAGAAAAGGAGGCAAGATCACCAAGCGCACATTGGCAAGGAGTGGGACTCAAACGATGAGTCATCCTCCGATGAAGAAGAAGAGATGGCCACCATTGCCATCAAGAAGCCTACCAAGAAGTGTATGCTCTTCCCGAACATGGGAGGATGGGAGACTCATAATCGTACTTGCCTCATTGCTAAGGAAGGCAAGAAAAAGGTAAGACTTACACCTCCCTCAACTAATTCCTTCGTTGATGATTTTGATAGCTCTAGTGAAAATGAGGAAATGTGTAAACGGTCGAATAAAATTGCTTTTAAGAAAATTAAAATGATGTTGGATGAAATTTTTGAGAAGGAGGACCTTGTCAACCAACAATAAGATATGCTCATCCGTGAAAGGATGAGATATAGAGAGGTTGAGAAACTCGTTGAGCTCGAGAGGGAGAAGAGCAAGTCACTTGAGCATGAGCTAGCCTTGAGTAAGGAAACTTACTCAAAACTAGAAGATTCACACTTTGCAATCAAGGATGAACTTGTTAACTTGTCAAAAGTCAAAAAAATCCTTGAAGTGCAAGTTGAGTCACTCAAGCAAAGTAACTCCGCCTCCTCCAAAAGCTCACCTTCAAAGGTGTAAATTTGTAAACAACTGTTACATGCACATGCTCTAGTAAGAAAAATATTGTTAAAGATAATTCTTCCATTTCACATGCTAAACAGCCATCCCAAAGTGGCATATTTGACAAGAAAATATTAAATATGCACGTAGTGCATATATGATCACTAGACCTCGTAGCGTCAAAGATGGTCTTGGGTTTACCAAAAATAAACACATGTCCACTAATGTACAGGTTAAGAAGCAAATTACTTTTGTTAAGGAAACATCGCATGAATTTGAATTGCAAATACCGTTTCGTACTTTTGATGCTTCTTATGTACTCATGAAAAATAAATCTAGACATGTATTCGCTAAATATGCACGGTCACACCACAAGAACTCAAAAACTTGTGTGTGTGTGTGCCCAAGACTCTTGTGACTAACATGCGAAGACCCAAGCAAGCTTGGATACCTAAAACAAAGAAATAATTTTATTTTGCAGGCCTACTCCTCCAATGGATCGAAATGCGTGCTAGACAGTGGATGAACTAATCACATGACTGGAGAGAGGAGTATGTTCGTGGAGTATGAGCACATTGCGGATCCAAGTGATGGAATATACTTCGAAGACAACAGCCAAGGAAAGGTCATTGGTAGCGGTAAAATTGAAATTTCTTCACAACATACTCTTTCAAATGTTCTACATGTCGGTTCTCTAGATTATAATCTTTTGTCCATATCTCAGCTATGCGTCAAAGGTTATAATTGTTTATTCACTATTGAGGGTGTGACTATTTTTAGAAGAAGTGATGGCTCTATTGCATTCAAGGGAATGTTGAAGGGGACGCTTTATCTTGTTGACTACAACAAAGATAAAGCTGAACTCAATACTTGCTTGGTTTCTAAAACTAACATGGGATGATTGTGGAATAGACAGCTAGCCCATGTTGGGATGAGAAATCTGCAGAAACTTCAAAAAGGTGGTCACATGCGAGGCATGAAAGATGTTATTTTTGAGAAAGACAGGTCGTGCAGCGCATGCCAGGCGAGAAAACAAGTTGGAGCGCCACACCCCACCAAGAACGTGATGACTACCTCAAGACCGCTGGAACTTCTTCACATGGACCTCTTCAGTCCAATTGCTAATATAAGAATCAGCGGTAACAAATATGGATTGGTTATAGATGATGATTTTTCTAGATTTACCTCGGTGCTTTTCTTGTATTATAAGCCCGAAACTCAGGGAATCCTCAAGAAATTTTTAACAAGGGTGCAAAATGAATTCTTCTCAACCCCCAAGAACATTAGAAGTGACAACGGAATGGTGTTTAAGAATACTCAAGTTGAGGAGTGCCTAAATGAAGAAGGAATAAATCATGAATTTTCGGCACCCTACTCCCCTGAACAAAATGGGATGGCCGAAAAGAAGAACAGGATGCTCATCCAGATGGCAAGGACAATGGTGGATGAATACAAGACTTCAGACCAGTTTTGGGCTGAAGCTATAAACTCTGCTTGTCATGCCACAAATCAGCTATAGCTTCTTCGACTATTGTAGAAAATGCCATATGATCTCCTCACCCGGTAATGGACCAAATGTTTCATATTTCAAAGTATTTGGATGCAAATGTTTTATCTGGAACAAGAAACCGAGGACTTCAAAGTTTGCATCAAAATCTGATGAAGGGTTCTTGCTTGGTTATGATTCGAATGCCTACGCCTATCGTGTCTTGAACAAAGTCTCTGGCTTTGTTGAAGTAGCGCGTGACGTAGTGTTTGATGAAACTAATGGCTCCCAAGCGGAGCAAGTTGATAAGTGTGTGCTAGATCAAGAAGAGGCCCCATGTCAAGCGTTGAGGAGGATGTCACTTGGTGATATTCGACCTCAAGAGCAACCACAAGACTCCAGTTCTCAAGATGAACCTCAACAGGAAAGATCGAGGGGGAGCTCATGCACAAGATCAAGATCAGGAATGTCGGTACCCTGTGTACTGGGAACTCTAGGATACCGCAAGAAACGCTAAGGAGTTCCACCCGTCCGAGTTGAAGACCTCCGAAGGTTGCACGTGTTACACAGCACTGGACCCGCCTCACTCATTTGGGTAGCTTCGGCACTTCCACATGTAACACAAGGCCGTACCTAACTGCCTCCATAGGGAAGCTCCAATCTTGCCACGTGGCTAGTGACCCCGAACCTAACCCCCAGTAGAGGGAAGCTCTAGTGCTGCCACATGTATAGTGGCTCCGGACCTGCCTCCCCACGATGGAAAGCTCTAGAGCCGCCACGTATCAAGCCTCCAGACCCAAAATAGCAACGTCTGATCCAACGGCGCAAACATTCAAGGGTCAGTTAAAGCTACAGTTACAAGACTTGATTACATGTCATTAATGCCATATTAATGACACACGATGAGAGGACCCTTAACACTAGTAACACCACAATTAAGGAGCGTTATCACATTTTTAATTATGCTTAATATTCACAGATCGTGTATTAGCCAATTAACTACTGCCAGGGCCACATGTTAGGCCAGGCTGACAATGTAACGACCAGCCCTTGGACTATAAAAGGGTTGCACTGCATGGTACAGGGGGAGGAGGAAGCCCACACGAAAACAAGCATCTCAAGATCATACATACAACATACATCCCATGGAGTAGGGTGTTACGCTAAGGCGGCCCGAACCACGTAAAACTCCTCGTGTCACTGTCTTGTTCGTAATCTCACATGCACCCCACCCAATCAAGAACCTCTGCAGTCTATGATCTACTGGTACTGGGGGAAGTGTCGATCGAACACTTCGAAGTTTTGCGCGCCAGGTAGGGGGGCACCTTGAAATTTCAAGATGGTGAACTCCACAGCAAGATCGTCAACGGCAACACTGAGAATCATATATTGTACAAGGTTGATCATCTAACCGGTGAGCACATGATGAAGAACGGTATAATTGCAACAATCAAAGCACTTGAACCTAAACAAGTCAAGGACGAAAGTTCAAGTGTCTTTTCAGTTGCAAAGGAGGTTGAGTGATCGGTTGTCCAGGTATCACTCAGTGAAAGAGAGATCAACCATATAAGAAATCAAATGAAGATGGTGAAATGATTGTAGTCATTAGATACCTTGGAATAGTTTGAATGGAAGTACATAATCTTGCTCTGAATTTTAGTATTATCATGTATTCTATCATTCGTACTTCATTGGCAATGATGCTTCATGATGCGTCATATGTTGTATGGTGCAATGAATATGCACATGATATGGTGCAAATGGTTCATTTGTGTAGGATCGAAGGGCATGTGAAAAGCTACCAGAGGGGGGGTGAATGGTAGATTAAAACTATTTCAGCGGAAGCAAATGAAAACCCCCCGGTAGGAAAACGATCTATTAAAGAAATCATGTGTGAGACTAATCTAAATGTGTTTCACCGTGAAAAAAGTGATATATATATATATATATATATATATATATATATATATGAGAGAATCAAGTCACGAAGACAACACAATAAGAATTACTCAAATTCGCCAAGAGAAACTCAAGTTACGACCGAAAGATCGAACAAAGGTCATACTGTTCTTCCTAGTAAAAAAACAGATTTGTAATACTGCAAAGAAACTTGTGTAGATCAAAAACCACAAATCCAATGACCGTGAAATTTTGACAGATGATAGACAGTAAAGTTGTAAAGACAACCCAAAAATAATCACGTCAATTGTATTTGTAAAACATGAGTTATGATAAAACCACCAAAGAAATGTATTACTATACAGAAACTCGACAAAAAAAACTTGTCTGGAACAAGTCGGATGAACAAGGCACAAAAGTTTCTTTAAACTACGATGTTTATTCAATAGAACACAAGAGGAACAGCCCCAAAGTCGTGCTCCATAAGCTCTGGCTTCCCTTGCTTATATAACCAGACCTTAGGCCAACCCAATCTCCACTAGGACTCCAATCCTACTCAAATCACGAATCGAAACTTTCCATAACTACTTAGGACTCTTCTATGCACAAATAGAAGCAGTCTTAAGACTTCCAAACACATTAGGAACGTATCTCACATTCCTAAAACAACCCAAATTTGTGACCCACACGAGATCCTATCATAACCAAAACAAATCTTTTCATATTTGAGTCAAACCCGACTCAGCCGTAGCCTGAGTCCATAATCTATGGTTACATCCTATGGTCAACCTAAATGCCGGGATCCACTTTAGCATACTAAAGTGTCCATTCTACCTAGGCTGCCTCCTATGGTCAATGCGGCTCTGATACCAATTTGTGAAACCCGGTTCTGGAAAATGAACCAAGTGAACGCATATGTGTGCCCAAGATGTTGAACACACATACACGAGTGCATCACAAACGATATACAGAAATTATCAGGTCTCAAATAATAAATTGGTACCTTATTACAATAACTCAATGGTTCACGAATTACAAATCTTTAATTATTACGACTGCAGCGGAAAGATAAACTAAACTAAGCAGCACAACTCCATTCTGCATGCAATTTAAGATAGCACGTGACCTAGTACTCCACATGATCCTCATGGTACTCCCAAGCATCACTTGAAACTATTGGTGGGGAATTACAAGGGTGAGTACATGTTGTACTCAGCAAGTGAGGGAAAGTATGATATGTAGCTAAAATCAAAGCATGATAACAAATGGCTATTTGTAGAAAAGTACATTCAAAACATAAAATAGCAACATGCAATGTCTATGTGAATTTAATCCCATCATAACCCAAGTAATTATCATAATCCATACCCAACAATCTCATTTACCATCATACCTCATCCATAGATTAACATCGATCCATGTACCAATTTTATACCTTCATAACCAACCATGTGCAATTATCATAACCAAACTATAACCATGTCCGAAAACATCCCAAATCTCAATTCAAACTGTAATAATGTAGGTCATCCAGGTGCTCTTAATAGAGAGTACGGCTATCATGATAGTTTTTAAAACTCTACAGAGGTTGTACCACTTTACCGCAAGTTTGTGATTTTGTCCTCTTTTGATGACAAAAGAACCTCCATCATGCCCATGACCCGTCGGTCACATTACACACTTCCAATGGTGTGTGGCCAAAAGATCACAAAATAGCCTTTCAATGGGACTACCAGCATGTTTAGACCCACTAAGGTTTCACCAGAGGTGATGTCTCACGACTGAGCACATCCATCCAAGGGCCCCCTCTAGTGTCGTTTGGATCCCAGGGCAGTCTCGCCACTAATGCAAACCAACCGACTCCCATTCCCCAAGCTTTCCAAATGATTCGAACAATGCTAGCAATACACCTAATTAATTGGCTAAGCCGTACCCATCTTAGCCTTGTGGTGGCACTATTGTCCTTGCATATTCTCGCATGAAGCGGTCCTTAGATCCAAGGCAAGCGAAACCACCATATAATCCAACCTAGTCCACAAACTATGGTTGCTCAGATCACCCAAGTTCCATGTTACCAATTAGCCATATTCATCAATTCTCATCATCCATAAGTTCATTAATTCATAATTAAGCCATTTAGTTGTTTCCAAAACTGATTAAGTTAAAGCGGAACAAAAAGGTAAAATACCCTTTCGGACTCTAAACAATATAACCCAAGTGACAAGGATGGTCACTGTAAAAGCCCCAAAAATTCATAGTGCAAAGTTCAGATAGGAGAATGAAAATTTTGAATGAGAAAAATAAATCAAAATGGAAATTGAACAATCAAACCAATTCGAACTTCAATGGAGGGAATTCAAATTTACAAAACATGCTCCTGTTCAAACTTTGCCAAAATAAAAATCTGAGTTCACCATTAAATTCCAAATATTCCAACATTGAAGCACAATTGCTATATAATTCACTCGAAACATTGAATTCTTCCAAATTCAAATTCAAATTTGAAATTTCATTGAAACTTGATCAATTCAAAGTTTTGATTCCATAATCAAATCCTAGATATTTAGCTGAGCCTATTTGGAAATGTTCATGAACTTTGGACATCAATTGGTAGGATATTTCCTTAATCAGAAGAAGATAGAGATGAAAGGGGCAATGGGACCCACAGGTTAGCCACCCATTTGCCCGAACCGATGCAGCCTACTCTGTTTTCTCTGCCTCCCCGCCATTCCACGTTCGTTGCTGCCTCAAGATCGACGGTAAGCAGCTGCATGGCCTCCCTTGCGTGTACTTCAAGTCCTCTCCATCTCTATCTTCATATCCTGGACGAAGTGGAAAAAGCACCGGCGTTCCTCGCTCTGTTTTCTCTCCGGCGCCACCAGCAGCGCCGCCATTTAAGCTTCATTTCACCGGCGATCCAGCGATCGTTTCTTCCCGACATCCAAAGAAAAGGGGAGCCTAACCTTCTGCTCTACCTACTGGTGCCAACCGTTCTTTATTTCCTCACTGTTTGGCCTGATATTTTGAAGTTTTGGCGGAGCTCACGGGTGCAGCCGCCGGGAGCCATCTCTGCTCCACCGTTGGCACACCGCACAAAGCGTCCTCAGCCCCCCACCTCTACAGCAGAAAGGTGCGCTAAGGTACCTAGAATATGCTGGTCAAGTTTCATCCCATGCCATGCTTCATAGCTCTCTTATTTCCAATTTTACCGAAGCTAGTTCATAGCTTGGTTGTTAGGTCTCCGATTCTATTCGGTTTCCACGTAGAACTATTTTCCGACATGGTTAAGATATACCTTGAACACCTCCTAGTGCTCCCTCCCGAGCTGTTAGTACCAAAATTTATCAACCAAAGCCCTGAAATCGTGAGTTTTCCTCTCCGCCATTAATACCGCCCCTGTTCACTGACAAACTTATGCTTATCGGTCGTTGCACTGCGTTTGCACCTCCTAATCATCTTCTCCATTATCCCCAGAAGCTTCCCAACCATTTTTCGTGCTGTTTAGGCTACGGGGCAGCGGTTCTGACATCGCCGGAACCCTAGCCGCCGCCGCTGCCATCGCACGCCGTTGTACGGCCATCACCGGGTAAAATGGACAGCACCATCGTGTTCCTCGACCCTCAAAATGGTTAGGCGGTGAGTCGAGTGAGGTTTGGCATGGTCTAATGCCGGGCCGACAAGCTCGCCGGCGCTACGCCACCGTGCCCAGCCGAGCACCGTGCGGAGCAGAAGGTGGAAGACGACCCGGGCAGGCCACGCGTGTCAGTCGGTGTTTTTTTCCTCCCTCAGATCTGCTGTGGCCATCGGATCTGGTGTGGCTGTGTGGGTGACTCTGTGGTTCTCGGTATGGCTCTCTTCTGATTGGCCCATTTAATTGAAGTGGACCCGGGTGATTATTTCAAATCATTTTCTTTTCCAAATAATTCCAGATTTTGAGCAAACTTCAAAATTCAATTACTCCTAGTAGATTGCTCAAATAATTCCCAATAAATTATTGTACACTCATCTTGATCCCAATATTGCATTGGTGCAATTTTTTGGACATGAAAGTCCCAGTATTTTAATAATTAATTAGTTTGAACAAACTTTTTGGGAAATTAATTACTCCTGTTCAGCTAACTGGAAAATTCCCAATTTCAGTAAGAACACTCTTAAAAATATCCTGGATATCCAGTAAGAATTTCAAGTTCATTGGACTTCATTTACTGGGTGAATCAGTGTTCCAAATGTCTCTGTAGTTTGAAAATTGAAAAATGTACATAAACATTTTCAGAATTTTCCCAAACTTGTAAAATCAATTTCTCCCTGTAGGAAGCTCATAAAAATATGAAGTTTTTTTTCCAAGAACCAGTAAAACCTCCTCTACCATGATCACCCACTTCTATACATGACAAAGCTCCATATTTAATACCAAATTTCAGAGAAGGCTTTTACTTGTTGGAATTTTAGAGACAACAAGCTTCCTTGAACATATCCAATCTTTGCTCTAGATCTTCCTCATAGTACCTATTATCTACTGTAGAAATCTGAAAGCCAATTAGAAATCATTTTCTTACCTGATCAGTGGTTATAAGATCTTTTATATAGTTTCACTATCACTCATCTACTTTATATATTGCATATCATATAGTGAACGGGATCGAGGAGGAGCAGGAGGCCTTTGTCTGCATCATCCTGGAGACTAACTTTGATACTCACTTATAGCCAGGCAAGCCCCAGTTTGCATTTAAGTGCTATTTCAAAGTTTCTATCTGTATCACTTATGTCTAGGATGAGTTTTGTGCATTAGGGCTAAGGTTCTTGTTAATCCAGTTGCATGAACCACAAATCCCATGGAGTATTGGGTAGGTCAACATCTTGACGAGTAGAAAATGCCATGCTAATGTTTTGAGGAATCCGGTAGAAGTCTAGTAGTTGGAATCTACCTGCGAGATAAAATTTTATCACACGGGATGGATTTGATCAAAGAATGGTTTATGAATATGAATTTGAGACTGAGCAGCAGATAGGATGCAGCGAGACAAGGTCTCACGTTCGTAGCCCTGCTTGTGTCCATTGAGGACCGATCATGTATGGCCTTGTTAGAACTGTACCGGATGCATACTGGGCATATGGAACCCAGGAAACCGATGTAACTTGATAACTTGGGTGTCCAATAATAGCCCACTGTCGATAGGGGTGGGTTGGGGGCCGCAAGGTATAAATCTGCCAGCGGTCACAGACACGCTCTGTGCAGCAACCTTATGCCTACGATGGTGGGACCGGTTTGGCGTTTGAGTTTCTTGTGAAAGGTTGCTGCGTATGACGTCGTGAGGAGCATTGCACATTTCTCACACACGGGTGTATGTGACGTGTTATCCGGGTGTCTACCGATTGCAATCACCGTCCCTCACGGTTATTTGAGTACTGTTTGTTCACTGCGCCGTGACGTAGTAAATACTTATGAAGCCAGGGGAATAAGATATATTGAATTATAACTGCTTTGCAACTATGATTGCTATAGAATATGCACACTAAAGTTGCTTTTATTGAACTTTTAAGCTGCTGCTAATAACTTAAAAACTAAGGATCAACATGTAGGTGAGTCATTTACTGCTATATCTATTCCTATGTTAAGTATCCCTGCATGTAGAGTTCTATGTTTAGGTGAGACGGTTAAGTCTTGTTGAGCCTTCATGCTCACGGTTTCTATATTAAGTTGTTTGCAGGTGAGACGTACGGGGAAGGGCCCGAAGATGAGGTGATGCGCCCTTTGGGATATACCGCCGTGTGGCAGTCCTGCACGCCGCTGTGAATTATTGTGTGTTGCTAGTGTGTAGCGTCCCTGGGCTCGACGGCTGCACTTTTGCATATCTAGGCTGAGATTTTAGCTATGAGTATTACCTCCGTTGTACATTATGTATTCTAAAAGACTTTTGATGTTTCTATAAACAAAACTTTGTATTTTGTCGTATTCTTTTCGTGTGTGTTGTTGGGTGCTGCATCGCACAGCACCACCCTCTGCGATTCCTGTAATGTGTATACCCTGGTCCTCACAGTCTGGTATCAGAGCTGCATTGGGAATAGCACGCTCGAAAAGAGCCTATTTTTAAATCATAGAAGTAGTCAAGTGAGGATTAGTTACTATACCCACACAAGGACTCTTATAGTATTAGTTACTTAAGGTGGCAAGCTAACTTATGTGTTATTATAGTCTATAACGACGCTCCAATGTCAGGTAAGAGGTAAGGTACGCCACCACAAGCGTATCAATTGCGGTAAGCTCACCATACGAGAGGTAGCATGTGATTGTTTCCGTGACCCAGCACGGAAAGTCAATATGAGTCTCTGAAACTCTCCATGTTTCTGAGAACATATGACACACGGTACCCCAGCATGCTTCAAAATTAGTGGGAGCCCCCATTGTGTGGGACATAACCTGATGCGCCTCCTACTGGTGCAGCATTATGCAAAGACGTGGGACCCCGCCGGGTGGTAGAAAACTCGGTCATGTACCTCGAGACGTGGCTTAGCTTGGGGTGGCTTGTATGAAATGATACGTGACGAATGTTTTTACTTTCGTATATATTATTGTAACTGCCTGAAATTATCGCACGTGGGGCTGTACTGTGTGGCACCATATGTTTGATCTGTAATTTGTGTGTAGTTACAGGTACACTAACCACGTTTTTAGTAGCTCGAGTTGATAACGTTTGCGAGCGAACATCATTAGTGCCACCGTTGAGACGTATGCTAGAATACCGGCTTAGGATTTTTTTTTGGTGAGGGCGTACTACTGGCATTGCATTTGAGTTTCATCATGCACGTTGACGACGATATCCGTGCTGGAGGTGTGACTCGACAACAAGTAAAAATTTCCAGCATAGGACTAAGTTTTAATTTGTCATCTCTGTTTTGGAGCGTGCTGGTCAGATTTACAATTAATTGTGTGGTCGCTGCGATAAGCGGGCATATGGTTTGGGAACTTAAGGAAGTCATTCACAAGTTTCATTTTCAGCTCCAAGGCAGATTTCAAGATTAAAACTGGAAAATTTCATTTGAACTTAAACTGCAAGGTTCCTGATTCAAACTGAGAATCTGGCAGCAAAATGCTTAACTTTGAGATAGCATAACTCTCTGTCGGAATTACCATTGAAGATCTTACATACATGGTTGGAAAGTGTAAAGAGTCCTCAAAAACTCTTATGTTCAACTCCAGATCAGGATCCCCCTGTAAACTAATAAAAAATTCAAATTTTCAAACTCTGTTAAATCTGGACAGAGACTGGACACTTTTTGTATTCTGTCATTGTTTTTATCATATCTCTTTGTACAATCGACGAACGACTTCATATAATACATTTATGTAATCCTGAGGATGTATGCAAGAATGTTGTAATTTATGATTTTTGCATATTTTGATATTTTGTATCTGGAAAAATGTGGACAAAATCAGCCTTAAACAAAGGAGGTGCTGTCAAAATTTTTCCAGAAACACTGTCAACTTGCAAAAATCATATCCCCTTATACAGAAATTATCTCAAGAAAAATAGATACATTACGGAAATCCCTTTGAGTGTTCTACAACTTTGTACTTGAACTCAAGTCCTGAATGTGCCTCTAGCTGCATGAAAATTTCTAATTTCTCCAGACTCGTCTGAATGAACAGAAACTGAGACAGATTTCCAGTGTATGTTTCATTTGGCATTTGAATTTGAATTCACTTTCATAATTGAATTATCACATCCATGACATGTTTCTCAACAAAATTTGTTGAAACTGAGTATTTGACCCACTCAAATATTTCTTTATAGATGGCGGATGTGGTGCTACTGTTGCCGGACGGATGGATGTTCTCCACGTGTGCTAACCGTCCGGGCTTTCCAATTATGCTACGGGAAGTGCTCGAACAGCTTGGCTTCATCAAAATGCCATGCTATTGGGGTCAAGAGACGGTCGACATAGGCATACTGTCATGCACCATTCTGGTCGACGTCTTTATGGCTGAGCTCTTTTTTTGGTTACTACCCTAGGAGCTCGTTTGGAGGACACGTGGGCCGTTGCAGCGTGCGAAGCGCTTATGAAGCTTTGCAAGCATCATCAAGATGCCATGGCTGAGACACGATTTTCTCTTCTCCGGGTCCATGGTGCGACTGGTCTTGAGTGGCAACGTCGTATGCTTGAGGCTTATCAATCGTACGGCGACACAACATCGACAACACTTGGGTCGTATGCCGCTGCATCCAGCATGGTGGTACTTACACAAAGTGCAATCATTGAGCAGCAGGTCGAAGCCTTGAGGCAAGCGATTGAACGGGGTGACACTCTTGATTACATCAAAGAGAACCTACGTTCATTCCTGGCTCCGACAAATCACCGGCTGAACCAATGCGAGCATCAGCTGCATCGCACTCGCACTAAACTGCGGAAAGCTCGCGCCAAACTGAGGAAGACTCGCAAGGAACTGCAGCAAGCTCGTTGTGAATTGCAGGCGAGTCAACTGGTGGTGCACCAACAGCAAGAGCAGCGCTGTTGGTGATCACTGAGGAACGAGATGAAGCCATCGAAGAAGCTCAGGGTTGGGAATTCGAGGTAGGCCAACTTAAAGATGACTTGTTCGAGGCCGAGGAGCCTATGGAGGCGGACAAATTTATCCGCACCCTCGAGGCAAAGTGCGGTTTGCTATGATGCACCGAACAGCAGAATGTGCTGTTCGCAACACAACAACTTCAGGGATCCGCCGGTGCTTGATGGGCGAACTACATCGCGTAACTGCCGGCTGGTCATGCGGTCAAGTGGACCGAGTTCCGGGAGGCGTTCTGCACCTACCATATACCTCTCTGTATCATTAAGAGGAAGCTTCAGGAATTTCTGGAGCTGAAGCAAGGCGGGAGAACTGCTCATGAATACTCCCATGCTTCCAATCATTTGGCGCAATACGCGCCAGATTATGTGGGGAGGGAAGATAAGAAGCGAGATACATTCTTCTGGGGCCTTAATCGCAAGATGAAGGTCCAACTTGAACAATGCAATTGTGGCACCTTCAACAACATCGTCAATGCCGCGATAGTGCGAGAAGACACTCAGCGCGAGCTCATTTCTGATAAGAGGAAACGGAGCTTGCCATCGAGCAGCAGTGGTGGTGGTCCAGAGAAGTACCATTTGGTGTATCGCTCACCATCCGGACAGCGATGGCAGCCACCGGCACGACCGCAGCAGTTCCACGGTCGTTCTTTCAATGGACCGAGTTTCCGACCGCCATTTCCATAGCAGCAGCAGCATCAAAGGATGGTCCCGCATGCATATCCACCTCCACCACGTTCACCGGGATTCCGTCCGCAGCTTGGCGGGAACCCGACACAATACACGTGCTACACGTGTGGCCGTGTCAGGAATTTTTCAAGGGACTGCCCCAAACAGCGACAAGGCAGCGCGCAAGCACAACATCAAAATCCGACAACGTCCACCACATAGCCATCAAAGACGTGCCGCAAGGTGAATCCGTTCTGGCGGGTACATTTTCTCTACTTGGCTCCGGTGCCACCCATAATTTCATTACCCAATCATATGTTGTCAAGCATCAATTATCTATCACTCCCACAGAAAGTCCATATTTGATATGCTCTCCGGGTGGGAAAATAGCAGCAGACATGAAAGTCCATAAAGCACAACTTAAGATGGGTGGGAACATTTATCCATCTTCTCTAATTATTTTAGAGGGTCAAAAGCTCGATGTCATCTTAGGAATGTCGTGGCTACACCGTCATGGTGCTGTTCTTGACATCGTTCCACGTGTGGTCCATTTAAACTCTCGACTATATGAACCACACACTCTCATTCTAGACCGCCTTATCCAAGAAACTCCAGCCACATACAAAACGGAAGCCACAAAGCTTGAGGACATTCGTGTGGTCTGTGAATATCTAGACGTGTTTCCTGACGGCCTTCCGGGTATGCTACCAAATAGGGATATTGTGTTTAAGATTGAACTTATTCGGGGAACCACGCCTATTTCTCTAAGGCCGTACAAGATGGCACCAAATGAGTTGGCGGAATTAAAGGAGCATTTGAAGGACCTGCTGGATAAAGGTCTCATACGCCCAAGTTCATCACCTTAGGGCTGCTCCGTTACCTTAAAGGAGCATTAAAGAAGAAGGACAAGACGTTACGTCTATGTGTGTACTATCATTCGCTCAACGCCGTGACGATCAAGAACAAGTATCCACTACCGCGCATTGATATTTTATTCGATCAATTAGTGGGTGCTAATGTTTTATCGAAGATGGATCATTGGTCTGGATACCATCAAATAAAAATCCGACCGGAGGATATAACGAAGACGGCATTCTTGATGAAATACAAGCTCTATGAATATCTTTTATGTCGTTTGGACTTACCAACGTGCCGACTCACATTATGTACCTCATGAATTATGTATTCATGCCGGGGTTGGACAAGTTTGTCATGGTCTTTATCGACGACATTCTGGTTTATTCAAAATAAGAGGAAGAACACGCCAAACACTTGCATATTGTGCTCCAACGATTGCGAGATCACAAGCTTTATGTAAAATTTAGCAAGTGTGAGTTTTGGATCAGCCAAGTACCCTGTCTTGGTCACATTATTTCAGCAGAGAGCATTGCTGTTGTTGCAAGCAAAATTGTGCAAGTGCTGAAATGGGAATCTCCAATGTCCGTTCATGAAGTTCGCAACTTCCTCGGGTTAGCGGGATATTATCGGAGGTTCATTCCGAGCTTCTCAAAAATCACTAAACCAATGACGGAGCTGCTACAAAAGGGGGACCAAATATATTTGGAGCAAGACATGTGAGGATGCATTTCAAGCATTGGTGAAGCATCTCACAACAGCCCCAGTGCTAGCTCAGCCGGACACGACCAAATCTTTCGACGTTTATTGTGATGCGTCTGGCATTGTCTCGGCTACGTGTTAATGCAAGAAGGCCGCATGATCGCATATGGATCATGACAGCTCCAAAATCATGAGCAGCATTATCCAACTCATGACCTTGAGCTCACTGCTGTGGTGCTCGTGTTAAAAATGTGGAGGCATTATTTACTCGGAAATCTAGTGCACCTCTACACCGATCACAAGAGCCTAAAATATATATTCACTCAGAAGGAGTTGAATATGCGACAGCGAAGATGGTTAGTGCTGATCAAAGATTATGAGATTGAAATCCACTACTATCCCGGGAAGGCGAATGTGGTTGCCGATGCGCTAAGCCGCGAGTCTCACGTCAATAATCTGTCCATCATCCCAATGGACGAGTACAAACCACGTTTATACTTGGTTCCATATGGAGCGTTATATAATCTTGTTCTCATTCCTACCATATGAGAGGAGATTATGAAAACTCAAAAGAAAGACGTGGGTATGTCACACATTCGGAGGAGAATGAAGAATGGGGAAATGAAGTGCTTCCGAAGTGATGAACATGGTACCCTGTGGTTCAAAGATTGTATAGTGGTACCCCGTGACATGGAACTACGGAAGAAAATCTTGGATGAAGCTGACTTATCCAAGTACTCTATTCATTCGTGCAGCAACAAAATGTATCAAGATCTGAAAACCAGATTTTGGTGGACAAGGATGAAAAGAGAAATTGCAAAGTATGTATCCGAGTGTGATACGTGTCGGCGGGTGAAAGCTGACCACAAGAGGAAAGCCAAACAGCTGCAACCATTAAACATTCCGGCCTGGAAATGGGAGGACATTAGTATGGATTTCATTGTCGGATTACCTCTCACGTTCCACAAACATAATTCGATTTGGGTGATAGCCGATCGACTAACCAAATCATCTCATTTCGTCCCTGTACATACAAACTACATTGCCAAAAAGTATGCGGAGTTGTATATTGCAAGAGTCATGTGCTTGCACGGGGTTCCCTAGACAATTATTTCAGATTGTTGTGTGCTGTTCGTTGCTCGCTTCTGGGAGCAGCTGCACTCGTCATTGGGGGCAAAATTGATCCGAAGCTCAGCATATCACCTGCAGACCGACGGTCAAACTTAGCGGGTGAATCAAGTTCTTGAAGATATGCTACGCTTGGGCCGTCCACCATGGTAAAAAATTGGGATGATCATTTACCGTTGGTGGAGTTCTCATATAACAATGGGTATCAAGCTAGCATCAAGATGGGACTGTATGATGCTCTCTACGGTCGGAAATGTCGCACAACACTCAAGTGGTGCGAATCTGGCGGGCGAGTGATATATGGCATTGATCTCATGAACGAAGCCGAAGAACAAGTGCGAGTGATCCAAGCGAATCTCAAGGATGCTCAATCCCGTCGGAAAATTTATGCGGATAAAGACATCGACCTCTCCACTTCGACATCGGAGACCATGTTTACCTTCGTGTCTCCCCAATGAAAGGAATTCATCATTTCGGAGTGAAGAAAAAGCTTGCTCTGCGATTCATCGGTCCATTAGCCATCATTGAAAAATGCGGACTTGTGGCTTATCGCTTGGAGTCACCGGCGTCACTTGCTGGTATTCATAATGTATTCCACATCTCTCAGCTGCTGAAATACCTTAAATCCCCAGCTGAAATCTGCACTGAAGATATTGAAGCTCTCCAACCAGATCTCACTTATTTGGAGTATCTGATCTGGATTATTGATGAAAAGACTCGCACCACAAGAAACCGAACTTTGTGCTTCTACAAAGTCTTGTGGAGCAACCATACCACTGATGAAGCGACATGCAAAAATGAGGACTATCTCCGATTAAACTATCCGGATTTGTTATCATCTCATATCCAAATATCTTTTTACCTTTGTCTCTTTCATTTGTAATCTCGGGACGAGATTCTTTTAAGGGAGGAGGAATGTAAAAGCCTCAAAAATTCATAGTGCAAAGTTGATATAGGAGAATTAAAAATTTGAATGGGAAAAAAAATCAAAATGGAAATTGAACAATCGAACCAATTCAAACTTCAATGGAGGGAATTCAAATTTTCAAAACATGCTCCTGTTCAAACTTTGCCAAAATAAAAATCTGATTTCACCATTAAATTCCAAATAGCCTCTCTGCAAAGATTCAAAATTTGTGAAGCACACTTGCTATATAATTTAGTGGAAACATTGAATTCTTCCAAATTCAAATTTGAAATTTCATTGAAACTTGATCAATTCAAAGTTTTGATTCCTGAATCAAATAATAGATATTTAGTTGAGCCTATCTGGAAATGTTCATGAATTTTGGACATCAGTTGGTAAGATAGTTCCTTAATCAGATGAAGATAGAGATGAAAGGGATAGTGGGACCCACTAGTCAGCCTCCCATTTGCCTGAACCAACACAGCCTGCTCTGTTTTCTCTTCCTCCCCGCCGTTCCACGTTCGGTGCTGCCTCCAGCTTGACGGTAAGCAGCTGTGTGGCCTCCCTTGCGTGTACTTCAAGCCCTCTCCGTCTCTATCTTCATATCCTGGAGGAAATGGAAAAAACACCGGTGTTCCTTGCTCTGTTTTCTCTCCCGCGCCACCAGCAGCGCCGCCGTTTGAGCTTCGTTTCACCGGCGATCCAGCCATCATTTCTTCCCGACTTCAAAACAAAAGTGTACCCTAGCCTTCTGCTCTACCTACCGGTGCCAACCGTTTTTCGTTTCTTCACCGTTTAGCCTAATATTTCAAAGTTTTGGCGAAGCTCACGGGTGAAGCCGCCGGGAGCCGTCTCTGCTCCACCATTGGCACACCGCACAAAGCGTCCTCAGCCCCCAACCTCTACAGCAAAATGGTGCGTTAAGGTAACTAGAACATGCTGGTGAAGTTTCATCCCATGCCATGCTTCATAGCTCTCTTATTTCTATTTTTACAGAAGCTAGTTCATGGCTTGGTCGTTAGGTCTCTGATTCTATTTGATTTCCACGTAGAACTATTCTCCAATATGGTTAGCATATAGCTTGAACACCTCTTAGCGCACCCTCCCGAGCTGTTAGTACAGAAAGTTATCAACCAAAGCCCTGCAATCGTGAGTTTTCCTCTCCGCCATTAAAACTGCCCCTATTCACCAATGAACTTATGCTTATCGGCCGTTCCACAGCGTTTGCACCTCCTAATTGTGAGGACCAGAGTCCCGACGTCCAAAGATCTCATTGGATGGTGCCGTGCGATGTGGCACCTAACAGCAAACACGATAAGAATGCAAAACAAACAAAATTTTTATTTCACAATAAGAGGAGTTTACGAAATAGTGTATAACAGAGGTACACACGCAACGAAAACTACATACTCATAATCTCACTTAACTAAGCAGGAGAGAAGACGTCCATGCCCTAGGACGCTTCTCACTAGTAACATGAAGAACATTCAGTAGCAGCGTGGTTCACATGAGATTCATCTCGACACCTCGAAGTCTCATGTACATCCTGAACAGCAGAAATAAACCTAATACCTGCAAAAATCGTTAAAGCGCAAACATGAGCATAAGGCTCAGCAAGATTGACCCGTCTCACTATCTATGAGACACTACATGCAAGGGGACAGTAATATAGGAAAGTTGAATTGCATAAAGGACTCGCTTAATAGTAAATCATTATTTTTCAAGTTTTAAATAGCAAATGACATTCCTTGGGCACGACACATCATAAACTCCACAATCAAGCAAGAAACATTTCATTGATGATATGGCATGCCCAAAGCACATAAGCCATAGACAGGTGACCGATCTCCAGTTCATAGTAATAGCCATTCTTTATATTTACCCGACCCAGTGTAGATGAGTGTCATCTTTCTATCTCGCGAGTAGATTCCAACTACTCGACTTCTACCAGTTTCCTGACAACATTAGCATGGCAGTTGCTACACGAGTCTTTGAGCTATTCTAACCACTCCCTTGGTTATTTGGTCATGCAAGTGGATGTCAAACACCTTAATCATAATGCACAAACATCTGAAGATGTAAGGTAAATGAAAACTGCAAAGACACTGTAAGGAACTTAAATGCAAACCGGGGCTTGCCTTGTTTGCGACTCTATAGCAATGTCAGTTGTTATGGCTTGGTCTTCTTCGGAGAATCTGCCATGGAATCTTGAAGTTGGAACTCCTTGGCCTTCTCCTCCAAGAGAAGCTTCTCGTTGATCACCTATCATCACGTTCCTATCGACATGATATGCATATAAGTAATTAAGGTAATCTAATAAAGGATTCGACGAGTTGTAAAAACCTTAAGAAGAAGAGGCTTGACAAGGAAGATTAGATATGTCTTGGATGGATGGAGAAACAATGGATATGTCAAGTGGTCATAGTAGTGTCGAGACATGAATCGAAAGGTGCAATGCAAGCACACAATGCAATTATTCACTTAACACTTGGAGCTATGCCACTCGAGAAGGCTGAGACTGACTAGTGTGGACGTGTTGGACTGATTAGGGTAAGGATGACCCAGGAATCAAGGTGGGACATCAAAAGCTTGAGTACGAGTGGAGTGTGTAACAAAGAAGGTCGCGACTTAGAAGTCGACCAATGAAGTTATACAAACTCACTAAGGTGTTAACCTAGTTAAGTGAGCAGGTATGATCGCAGGGTCCATGTCAGTACCCTAGAAACCGTACACCCCTTGAGGTTACAAAGTCCTCAAAGGAAAATCACCTACTTGGTTTGAAGACCCTCGAAGGCCCACATGTCAGACATAACCGGACCCGCTTCTCCAACATGGTTAATCCCTGGGTCGCCACGTGTACTACCAAACCGGAGCTACCACCCACAAGGGGGAAGCTCCGAGCCATGTAACGAAATGGCACCTCCGGACTTAGCCCCAGACCGAGAGAAGCTCCGGACCTGACACGTGTCGGGTAGCCCCGGAGATTCCTGTTTCCTTAGTATGCTCCGGAGCTGCCACGTGTCAAACCATCGGATCTTCAGCCTCTAACCTCCGGAAGACCCCACAACGGCTCCGGATCTTCAAAGGGGAATCAAGGACTTCAAGACCCGATTAAGTGTCATTAATACCATATTAATGACACTTAAACAGACGATCTTAACACCAATAATGGTGCTGTCAAAGCCCATTACAGGGTCATTAAGAGTGATTAAATGTGTTAAATAAGTGTCAATACTAGTAACCGCCGGGGCCACATGTCGGGCCAGGCTAACTTCTAACGGCCTGCCCTTGTACTATAATAGGACAGGCCGACGACACGTTCAGGGGCTGGACACACACATATACGCCATTGACGCTCAACACAAGCTCAAACAGCTAATATAACACCAACACACCCGTGGAGTAGGGTATTACGCTCAGGCGGCCCGAACCACGTAAACTCTTGTGTCTCCTGTGTCAATTCCTACTCACCTTCTTGAATCTCCGCACGCAAGTACCGAACTTCAAACTCCTCTATCACTTTAGCAGTGTAGGGAGATCTGCCGGTTCCAAACCACCGACAGTTGGCGCGCCAGGTAGGGGCCCTTGAGATTTTGAGAATGGTGAACTCTGCTCCTGGATCATCCAACGGCCAACCTACTGCTCAGGCTGTTGGGGGCAATCCCTCCAACAGGCAGCCACCAGCAGGAGCCTCAGCACCAGTAGGAGTCACACTCCCACCACCACCATCTCCTCCAGCAAATCGTGTTGGGCAACGTGATGGTTCGCCGGCGTCGATTACTGCGTCGGCAAATCATGACAACCCTGAACACGCACTCCATGCAACGCGTGCTCTTATCCAACGTCCACCACCTCCGGATGCATCCCGGGATGCGCTGGAGCAGTGGAGGGCTGATGTGGAGCATTTTGTTGCAGCAGCAGCCGAACGCCTCAGCAATCAGGGTCCTCCTCCTTCAGGACGAGCCCCGTCGCAGCGGTGGACTTTGTCTGGAAGACTTGGTCCGCACGTCTCCAATAGTAGGAGATGTGCTGCATCGCAACAAGTGACTTCATTGCCCTCCGGGGCACGACGCACTCACACGGTATCCAAGCTTTCGACTCACGACCTCCGGGCGGAGCTTGATCGCCGATACTGCCAGCAGAACGGTCGAGTCCATATTGAGTGTGCCCATGAAAGACGGGAAGCTCTGGACCTTTCTACTCCTGAAGGAGTAGGAGGAGGCTGTTCAGCCTTGGCCATGCATCTGCGCATGGTTAGATGGCCACAGAAGTTCCAGCCTCACCTGCTGGAAAAATTCGGCAGGACTATCAATCCTGCCGAATTTCTTCAGATCTACTCCACTGCAATCTTGGCAGCTGGAGGAAACGAGGTCGTGATGGCCAATTATTTTCCAGTGGCCTTAACTGGGACCGCCAGGTCCTGGTTTATGAGCCTTCCACCCAACTCTATCAACAGTTGGGAGGAGCTGTGCCGTCGGTTCACTGCCAACTTCGGGAGTTCCTACACCCGGCCAGGCACTGAACTGGACCTTTTTGCGGTCGTGCAAAAAGGGGGAGAATCCTTGCGGTCATTCATCCAAAGGTTCTCTCAGGTACGAAACACTATACCTTCTATCTCTAGCGCCTCTGTCATTGTGGCATTTAGACAGGGCGTACGGGACAAGAAGATGTTGGAGAAGCTGGCGATTAAGGAGATCACCAGCGTCACGGAACTCTTCATCTTGGCAGATAAATATGCCAGAGCTGCGGAGGGCCGTGAAATGCACTCCAAACCAGCCTCGGAGGATCACAAGAAATCCTCCAAAGAAGAAGCCGCTACCTCCGGGGGTGGCAAGAAGAAAAAGAAGACCAACGGCAAGAAGAAGCCGTCGGCCGGCACATCCAACGTTGCAGCTGCTGCAGCTCCGGGTGGCCAGGGGCCACGCCCCGAGAAGCGACCTTGACCGTCTTCTGAGGATGGTGGCAAACCCAAAGTGTGGTGTCCCATTCACAAAACGGGCAGCCACATTTTGGAAGACTGTCGGGAGGTCCAAAACCTTGTCGAGCGCTACAACAAGCGCCGGGAGGAATCTCCTTTCCGACAGAGGGAAGGAAAGCAAAAAGTTGACGAAGCTCCGGCTGAAGAGGAGTTAGGGTTCCAGGATCCCAAAAAGGTCCTGAAGGCCGTCTACACCTCCGTCAAGGATGATTCTGACGTCTCTGACAACGAGCGTCGGAAGACCATGAACACCATTTTTGGTGGATCATGGGATATCACCTCCCGTCGCATCATCAAGACTATGCGTCGGGATATGGCCGCTGTAGCTCCTACAGTCAGGCCGGAACCTCACCGAAAGTGGATGGACACAGCCATCACTTTTGATGCTTCGGATTGTCCCTGGAGCATGGTTGGGGCAGGACAGTTACCCTTGATGGTATCTCCTACCATCAACAACATCCAGCTCCACCACATCATGGTAGATGGAGGTTCGGGGCTAAACCTCATCAGCTTCGAAGCTTTCACTGAGCTTCAGCTCTGACCTTCGGATCTCCACCCCTCTCAACCTTTCTCTGGAGTAGGTCCGGGGGCCATCACCCCACTCGGAGCTATTACTCTCCCCGTTACCTTCGGGACACGGGAGAAGTACCGCACCGAGAAGTTGATCTTCGACGTCGCGCAGATCAACTTACCCTTCAATGCCATCTTTGGTAGACCTGCCTTGTATAAATTCATGGCAGCTGCTCATTATGGTTATCTGGTGTTGAAGATGCCAAAGCCAATAGGCGTTCTTCGGATCCGCAGAGATCGTACTATCGGAGTAACTGCACTGGAAGAGCTCCATGCGCTCACCACAGCGCAAGAGGAGGACTCCAGGCAGGAGCAAGCTCCAAAACCCCCGAGCATTCGCCAACGAGGCTCGACTTCTACACCTCGAGTGAAGCCAAGCGGCGACACCGACATTCCCATCAAAGTCGTCCAAATTGGCTCCGATGCCGCTCAAACCACCCGTATATCGGGAGGTTTGAACAACAAATAGGAACTCGCGCTCATCACTTTCCTCCGGGCTAACGTCGACGTGTTTGCTTGGCAACCGTCACAAATGCCTTGGATCCCCAGGGAAGTGATTGAGCACAATCTGAAGATCTACCCCGATGCCCGGCCTGTGCATCAAAAGCCTCGGAAGCAATCCGTAGAGCGACAAAACTTCATCCGACAAGAAGTGAAGAAGTTGCTCGAAGCCGGATACATCCGAGAAGTCTTCCATCCAAAATGGCTGGCAAACCCAGTCGTTGTGCCCAAGGCCGCCGGGAAGCTTCGGATGTGCATCGACTACACCACACTAAATAAGGCATGTCCAAAAGATCCATTCCCACTACCTAGAATAGATCAGATAGTGGATTCCACCTCCGGGTGTGAATTACTGTGTTTCCTAGATGCATATTCCGGATATCAACAAATCAGAATGTCTAGGGAAGATGAAGAGCATACTTCATTCATCATAGTAGATGGATTGTATTGTTACACAGCCATGCCCTTTGGTCTCAAGAATGCAGCTTCAACTTTTGTAAGCGCTATGTACAAAACTTTTGAAGAACTTATTAGAGACATAGTGGAAGTGTACGTCGATGACATCGTGGTCAAGGTCAGGAACAAGGAGTCACTCCTTGACACCTTGCAGGCTATCTTCGACAAGCTGCGGGCCACCCGCACAAAGCTAAACCCAAACAAGTGTGTCTTTGGGGTTAGCTCTGGAAAACTTCTTGGTTTCCTCGTAAGTCACCGGGGCATAGAAGCTAATCCGGTGAAGATTAAGGCCATTGAAGACATGCGGCCACCAACCCGCATCAAGGACGTCCAAAAATTAACTGGATATCTAGCAGCCCTTAGCCGGTTCATCTCAAGACTGGTGGAACGGGCACTCCCCTTCTTCAAGTTATTGAGGAAGTTCGGACCATTCCAATGGTCCAAAGAAGCAGAAAAGGCATTCCAGGAGCTGAAACAGTTCCTCACCACCCCACCGATTCTGGTAGCTCTGAACCCTGGTGAGCCTTTATTGCTTTATATCTCAGCTACTGACGAAGTCGTTAGTATGGTTCTGGTTGCGGAGAGACCAGAACTACCCCATACTCAGGAATCCAGACCCCTTCGGGAGGGTCCGGAGGTTCCTGAAAGCGAGTCTGGGTCCCAGCTCCGGGATTCGAATCCACAAGAAGTCACTTCAGGAGATCTAGACCCCTCCGGGAGGGTCCAGGTCATTTCTAAGGAAGCTCCGGGTTCCTCCAGTCAGAGCCCAGAGGTTCCTGAAGAAAATCCAGACTCCTCCGAGAGGATCCGGGTTAGTGAAGAGGAAGATCCGGACCCCTCCGGGAGGGTCCGGACCATTCAGCGCCCAGTGTACTTCATTAGTGAAGTACTACATGATGCCAAGACTCGATACCTAGAGGTGCATAAGCTGCTCTATGCAGTTCTTATTGCCTCTAGGAAGCTTCGCCATTACTTCCAAGCTCACAAAGTCTCAGTGGTGACCTCTTACCCACTTCAAGCAATATTGCTTAATCCCAATTCAACTGGGAATATTGCAAAATGGGCAGCGGAATTGGCTGAATTTGATCTTGAATTTATTTCAAGGCAAGCAGTCAAGAGTCAGGCATTGGCAGATTTTGTGGCGGAATGGACTCCCTCTCCATCAAACCCTGGGGGCCCCAGTGAGTAGAAGACGGAGCATCAAGCTCCAACCTTCACCGAGCCTCACTGGACCCTCTACTTCGATGGCTCCATGCAGAAGCAGGGGGCCGGAGCTGGAATCCTTCTCCTTGCACCGACTGGGGAGAAGGTGAAATACATGGTACACCTTGACTTCAAGGCAACCAACATGGCAGAGTATGAAGCACTCATCTACGGACTAAAGGTGGCACTGTCATATGGTGTCAAGCAATTGCTGGTCAAGGGAGATTCACAACTCATCATTAAGCAGGTGAAGGGTGAATGCTCTTGCAATAATCTCCAGCTAGCTGCTTACCTCCTAGAAGTCCAGAGGCTTCAGAAGGACTTTGATGTCCTAGACCTCTATCATGTTCAGCGTGCCCACAACGCTGAAGCTGACGAACTCTCGACAAAAGCGTCAACCGGAGCTCCGGATCCTGATGGAACTTTTGTCCGGAGATTGTCGAAACCCACAGCTCAGCCTGCCGAACTGAGCGAAGGGGGCGAGATCAGCATCCCGAAGCTGACGGTCCCAATGGCCCTGTTACCATGGCAGCCATCAAGGGTCGTAGGTGCTGCCGGAAGCTCCAAGCAACCCAGCACGCAAGACTCAAATGCTCAAGTTAGTTCCGATGCATGGATCTCGGAGATCCGAAACTACTTGAAAGACAACATCCTTCCTGATGACGATGTATCCGCTGACCGGGTAGTCAGATTGGCTAAAAGATACACGTTGGTAGAAGGGGATCTCTACCGGCGCGGTGCCAACGGCATCCTAATGCGGTGCATCACAAGGGAGGAAGGCTGCGAGCTCCTCGCAGAAATCCATGGAGGTGAGTGTGGGAACCACGCGTCTTCCCACACGCTGGTTGGTAAAGCCTTCCGGCATGGCTTCTACTGGCCTACAGCACTCCAGGATGCAACTGAGCTGGTGAAAAAATGCAAAGCATGTCAATTTCTTTCAAAGCAAATTCACACTCTGGCTCAGCCCTTACAAATGATACCTCCTACATGGCCCTTCGCTGTGTGGGGGATTGACATCTTGGGACCTTTCCCAAGAGTCGTCGGAGGTTACAAGTTCCTGTACGTCACCATTGACAAGTTCACCAAGTGGCCGGAAGCAACTCCAGTTGTGACAATCAACAAGCAATCTGCTATCAACTTTCTGCAGTCCATTGTATGCAGATTTGGAGTCCCAAACAAAATAATCACTGATAATGGGACCCAATTCACAAGCTCCGCATTCCAAGGATATTGTGAAGACCTCGGCATACAAGTTTGCTACGCCTCCGTAGCTCATCCAGCCAGCAATGGCCAAGCCGAGAGAGCAATGCTGAAATCCTTAAAGGACATAAAAGCGCACTTATGAGCGCTTGAAAAAACATGGAGCCAACTGGATTGAAGAGCTTCCGCCCACTCTATGGGCCAACAGGACATCTCCAAACCGGTCAACCGGAGAGACACCTTTCTTTCTCGTGTACGGAGCTGAAGCAATCCTTCCTCCGGAAATCACCTTGGGTTCACTCCGGGTCCGGACCTTCGACGAAGCCGCGCAGGACCAGCTCTGATGTGAAGACCTAGACCTCCTTGAGGAGGGAAGGTGCCAGCAGCTGTTCGGAATGCCCAATATCGTCAAGCCCTATAGCGTTATCACCAGCAGCATGTACACAACCGACAGCTCGAGGAAGGCCATCTGGTGCTACGGAGAATACAATCCAGAGAAGGGTTAAACAAACTCTCCCCCGGCTGGGAAGGACCCTTCCTAGTGATTAAAGTATCCCGTACCGGAAGCGTTCGCTTGGCTACCGAGGATGGGACACCTCTCCCAAATCCTTGGAACATCGAGCACCTCCGTAAGTTCTACACTTAATACCACGGAGGTGAGTCTTGAGTAACTTGATATGTATGTTATAGAGTCATTGTACAGAGTTGGGTAGTTCCTCCGGGAGAGCAGCCGGACCTTTCCCGAAATGTCCGCAAAGCTCATGCAATGCTTGTCACAGTTTCAGGACTAAAAGTGTCGCTAACTACCCTGGGTCAAACGAGAAATGAAACACCATTAGCCTGGTTCCGTACCTTAAGCATGTACTTGTTTCCCCTGTACCCCGGACCTATAATGAAAGACATTTTCATGTGAAATAGACTCCACGTGCATTTAATTTGTACAGGCTCAACATTTTTATTTTTCTCTTTCTTGTCTGTAATGAAGACGTGCAATTCTTAAGAAATTTTAGTTCGACCGGTTTATATACGATTCGAGTTGTATTGTCAATTCTTTTGGATTCAAATATTGTTCATGGCCAACTCGCCTGAAAGCCGCCAAGCCAATCTAGGGCTGGAGTGTGCTATCGACTTAGCCTGGTCAAGCACCCTAAGTATGCCACTCTACATACACCCCGGCAGGCCGAAGTAAGGCGGGTCCGTGTACAGTTGGATCTAGAAGAAAAGACAACATATTCGGTTGTATTCAGAATCGCGTTTGACTTAAAATATTCTTGAGAGTCATAAGTCGCGACGAAGTTATAGACAAGAAACAAATTTTACTATTTTTATTGGCTTAAGTGTGCAGGAAAAATAAAATCTACGTTGATGGAGAAAAGCCGGAGCTAACTAAGCTCCGACTCCCCTAAGGGGGCCAGCCGTCGATGTCAAATAAAAGATGGTGAGAAGACCCCGCAAATGGAGTCTGCTGCCAACAAACTGAGTGTTGGCAAAGGTCACTGCCGGAGCTAATAAGCTCCGACACCCCAGAGGGTTAACTATCGATGCTCTACACGTTGATAGAGACTATTGCCGGAGCTACTAAGCTCCAGCGATAGACAGTGCCAGAGCTTCTAAGCTCCGACAACCCCAGGGGGCCTTCACTATCGAAGACTTCAAACCTAAATTCTACAAGTTCGGAGCAAAAGAGTCTTCAACAATGCACAATATCCTATTGGTACATGTTCACAATCAAATTGTGTACATCTACCAGGGGGCCAAGTGAATATGAGAGTGTTGAAGACAAAAATTGAAATTCGCAAAAATTTTGGGGATTTCATTTATCTGGAGACAAGGGATTACATCTGGAGACAAGGGATTACAAAATTGAGGAAGAAGAAGATAAAATACAAGTGAGAATTACAGAGATGGTCTTAGACCCTATGGAAGAATTTGGCGACCTTCTGGGCAACCTCCGATACGCTGGCTCGGGTAGCTTCGCCTTCTCCTTCGACGGGACCTTCAAGCACCGGGTCCAGAGGAAATTGGGAGTTCCGGCTGGTGTAGCACGTCAGCACATACTCTGCGACGTTCTTCGCCAGGGATTGCCCCTCAACCTCCAGTTGGTCCGCAATGACATCGCCCACCTTGGAGAGCTTGCTACCTGCTGCGCTCAACGCCTGCAGCGCTAGGTCCGGCTCCGGCTCCGGATAATCCGGGCGCACGGGGCTGAAACCCATCGGTGTCAGCGCATCGTTGGCCTTGCCCAGGAACTCCCAAATCTGTAGGGAGTCCGCATTCCTCAAGCCCTTCACCTCTTCCAGGGATCTCCTGGCCGCCGTCAGTTCGGAATTCTCACAGGCGAGGCACTCAACTTCTTTGGCGTTTTGCTGAATCTTTTCAGCAACCCAGCTTTAGAGTTTTCCGAGCTCCTCCTCCCGGAGGTGGATCTTGTTCCGGCGGTCAACCAGGTCCTTCTCCCTACCCCTCACTTTCTTCTCCTGGGCAGCAAGGGCACACTCTTGTTCGGAGAGTTCCTGCCCTCGCACCCAGGTCTTCTCCTCTTCCTCTTGGCAGCGCTCTTCCAATTTCTTGGCGCGCTCCTCGAGGCCCTTGTCAGCCAGAGCTACTTTCTCGGCGAGCTCCTCTTCCCTCCTCAGGACATCATCCCGTAGCTCAAGGAGTTTCTGCTCTTCATCCTCGAGCCATTTCTCCCTCTCTTCAAGTGCCTCTGGGCGCTTGATGAGTGCGGTGCTAATGGCCTCAAGATGTTCGTGGCGTGCATCGGCCGCGTTATTGGCAGCTTTGACCTAATCGTAGATCTCCCGGGCTTGAGCGTCGAGGGCACGAGTCATACTCTCCCTGTCATCCAGCAACTTGCCCCAGTACACCAGGCGGATCTTCTCCCGTTTGATCCACTCCTTGTCATCCGCTAGCCTCGACTGCGCTAGCTTGGTCTCGAAGTAGAGCCGGTTACGCCACCACCTAAGGGTTTGGCGCTCCTCTTCAAGAGCCTTGCTGTCATGGAAGAAGGCCAATTGGACTTGACGCAGACTGGAACATGCGTTGTCAATAGAAAGCGACAACGGGATGGGTTCCGGACCTGCTGGGGTCTCCTCTGCTGGTTCCAGCGGGTCTTTAGATACAAAAATTGGGTCCCACTCCACAAGAGTGGACCCCTGAGTTTCCAAGGCACTAGGGTCGTCCTCCGGGATGGCCTCAGTCGCCATCGAAGAAGGCCGCGCCGCCAAGTCTTCGTTCACCCCCTCGGGCAGGGGGCCAGCGACTTCGCTTGGGCACTCTGGCTCGGCCGTAGGTACCTCCGACGTCGTCGCTTCCGGAGCAGGAGCCGCTACTGGCTCCGGTCTGGGCACCTCTTCCGAGGGAGGCTCGAGCTCCGTCACCTCTTCAACCACCGGCTCAGGAGTCGGAAGATCTTCAACTTCGACTAGACCTGTGACCGGAGCTCCAACAATGACCGGCTCAGTAGCCGGTGCTTCGGAGATAGCCGGCCCAACTGCCGGAACTACCTCGGTTTCCGGCTCGCATGCCGGGGCTTCAGCCACCTCCGGCTCAACCGCCAGGGCGTCGACACTTTCCGGCTCAGAGGCCGGGATTACTGCTTCCTCTGGCTCAACAGCCGAAGCTTCCATCATTGCAGCACCAGGACCCGAAGCTTCAACCTCCGAGACAGGTGCCGCTGGCGCATCTTCACTCCCGTGGTCCAGCGCTACCACGGGAACTTCTGGGGATGAGTCGCGGTCCATGACCACGATAGCCGGCGCCGGAGCTGTCGCAGCCTCAGCCACCACTTGGGGCGGCACCGGGACAGGAGCAGAAGCTCCCACCCTCACGGTCTCCGACACTGTGGATGAGGGTGGAGCCTCACTCCCCTTCTTGGGGACGCTGCAGATGATGAACGAAGAAAATTAACAAACAGTTGCTACAATTAAAATAATTGTCCAAGGTAGAGATTAGAAATTACCTTGGGAGGCTTCCACACCAGCTTGCGTGGAACCTTTTTCCCGGGCGTTCTGGGCTGGCCATAGTCGGCGTAGAAGCTTCGGAAGGCCCCCCGGAACTTGTCGCGGCCACGGGCGTTTCCTAGGTCGAGGCTCTCCTCGAACGGGAAGAAGTCCCGGACCTAGAGGCCTCCACCGGCCCAGGTGCTGGAGTCGCGCGCCCAGAGCTAACACCTCGGGAGGATCCCACCGCGGGAACAGACGCGCTCCGGGAGGACCCCACTGCAGGAACAGTCTCGTTCCGGGAGGAACCCATTACCGGGACAGTCTCCACGGTGGTAGAGGACCTTCCCCTGCGGGGAGAAGGAACCAAGGCGGAAGTAGCGGGCCTGACGAACCTTCTGTCGGCAGGCTGCAGCTTCCTCTTCCGGCTCTCTGGTTCATCAGCCAGCTCCTTGCCCTTGCCGACGACCTCGACCCTTGGCTTTGGGGCAGGGACGGAGCCATCTTCGGGCATTCCGGCGATCGCCACCCGGGTGGTTGATCTTCTCTCGACGACACCAAGGTCGTCAAGTACGGGCATCTTCCGCCGGAGCTCCCTGCTGAACTCCACTTCCACGTTCAGAGGGAGGAAGGCCGACGCGGGAGTCAAGTCATCACCTTCGACGTCGATGCCATGCTGGAATTTCTTGAGTTGGAACTCCAATGTTTTCCCCACCATGTTGGACTTCAACCCGGTCTCAACCCGGTCGTCGTCCATCACGCTGTTGAGGGCCAAAGCGAGTTTCTCCCTCCTCTTCAACGGCGCCCACCTGTTGACCAAGAAATTGCAAAATACTGCCTGAGGAGTCTATCCTCCCTACACGCATTGGCGGAACCTGCCCAAAGCAGGGTTGAAAGCTTCCGCCAGCACCGGAGCTTCACTCCAGATTGTTGTGTCGATGCCGGGAAGACCATCGGGCAGCTCCAACCTCTCGTGCTCCTCCATCCTGACGACTATCCAGTCTTTCTTTCAGTCATCCCACTTCACAGAGGGAAATGACCGGAGGTACTTGAATGGGCACTTCTTGCGCTTCACGAAGTAGTAGAAGCCAAGGTACTCATTGCTCCGGCCAGTGGTGTGGACGGTGAAGAAAGTCCGGAAGAGTTCAATGCAAGGGGGGATGCCCACCCACATCTCACAGAAGTGGACGAAGATGGACACAAGGAGGATGGAGTGAGGGCCAAGGTGATATAACTGCAGACCATAGAAGTCTAGCAGCATCATGAAAAAGGATGAAAAAGGTGGGATCAACCCCACCATGGCGTACGAGTAGAAGTACACCATTTCGCCGGAGTGCTCCATCTCGAACGGGAGCTCTCCACCGGCGCGGACCGAGCGGTTGAAGAAGTCTGAGGACCACCCCATGAGGGCCCGAACCTTCTTCAGGTCGCCGCCGGTCTTCAAGCGACTCTCGCGGAGAACCAACTCCATCGCGGCACAGCTAGGCAAGAGAAGAAAAGCGGAGCACGAGTTGGGAGTTTGAGCGCAAGATCAGATGAGAGGCGTAAAGAACTCCCGACGGTGCACGCTTTCCTTCTTAAGTAAGCCCTCGCAACGCTTGGATGGAAACCGCAAGGAAATCGAAGATACCATTCAAAAATTCCACCCAGCCGATGACAAGAGGGCCCGGGACCACCCCGACGATCAAGTCGAGACTCTTACCCAGGCGAACGGTTGTCATCACGAGGCGGGAAACCCAAAGGCGGCGACCTGACAAGGCGCGCGGAACCGATACGGTTTTCGTATCGGGAACCTGCGACCTTCAATTGCATAAGATCTGCACGTCAAGGATCTCATCTGTCGCACGCGGGATACGCCACGTGGCAAGGATTTAATTCCAAATCCTTGCCAACGGCACCCTCAAAGACCCGTGAAGACTCAGTTCAAAGGTCGCGAGGATGGACCCACCTCCGGCGGAATGACTTCCCCGGAGGTAGGTCCAGGGGGCCACTGTCGGTACCCTAGAAACCGTACACCCCTTGAGGTTACAAAGACCTCAAAGGAAAATCACCTACTTGGTTTGAAGACCCTCGAAGGCCCACATGTTAGACATAACCGGATCCGCTTCTCCAACATGGTTAATCCCTGGGTCACCACGTGTACTACCAAACCGGAGCTACCACCCACAAGGGGGAAGCTCTGGGCCATGTAACGAAATGGCACCTCCGGACTTAGCCCCAGACCGAGAGAAGGTCCGGACCTGACACGTGTCGGGTAGCCCCGGAGCTTCCTGTTTCCACAGTATGCTCCAGAGCTGCCACGTGTCAAACAGTCGGATCTTCAGCCTCTAACCTCCGGAAGACACCACAACGGCTCCGGATCTTCAAAGGGGAATCAAGGACTTCAAGACCAGATTAAGGGCGTGTTTGGCATGACTCTACTCTTCAGTTGAGCAACTCTGCTCTCAAATGCTAAGGTTGAGCAACTGTCTTGTGGTATAGGAGCTGTCACTAGAGATGTTTGGCTGAAAAATGCTTATCAACTCCAAAAAGAAGAGGTTTTAGGACATATATCAATTTTACCCCTAAGCAGTGTTGGGCCTGTACCTTCTTTTGTGGGCCAAATTGTTACAGTCTATATCACTATTTTGTTGCCGGTACTACTGCTGGTCAGGTTTTTTTCTTATGATTCTTTTTTTTTGCCGGTACTGCTGCTGGTCATGTATTTTTTTTATTTGCTGGAGAAAACAAAGTGACTGGGACATCATTGGTACTGCAATGAAACTAGCTGCCGGAAGTGACATCGAGCTTTGATTACTGGAGAGAAAAAGTCATAATTGTAGCTGCTGGAAGTAATTATATAAAACAAAAATGTATAAATTTGTACAGTTATTTGCACTCCGGATGAAATCAGTCGTGGCCACTACAATACCCATAATTTTGTCTACTGTAGTGTCAAATCCCAAGTAACTAATACATGCTAAATCAAAATTAGATGCAGCACATGGGACAAAAAAATGTGAATGCACTAATAGATGAAATTGAGTTAATTACTTTGATGATTTGGAAGAATGAAATACGAACAGCAACGTACGGGCGCAGATACGTGATCACCGGCTAACCAGCAGCTATACAGAGATCAACGATCCTTAACGTCGGGGGTGCAAGAGCCGGAAATCACTCCGCGTTGTTTGCGGGTGCCGCGGCTGGGAATCCAGCGAGCGCTGAGGCGCTGCGTCGCCAGATCTCGACCGCGCCCGGGGCTCTCACCGAAGGGAGCCGCTGCAGTGCCGCACGCCCGTCATGTCTCTGTCTCCTGCGTCGCCGAGCGAGATGCGTCGTCTCCTCTGTCGCCGAGGGAGCAACACCCGTCTCCAGATCTCACCGAGGGAGCCGCGACCGTCGCCTCCGTCGCCGAGGGAGCCACGCCCGTCGCCCGGTGCCACACGGCCTGTCGCCTCCGTCGCCTGCGGCTGCGGTGCCGCACACCCCCTCCTCTGCCCGATAGAAAAAAGAAGAAAACGATTCGATTTTTGTGTAACCAGTGGCACTGCGGTAATTACATCACAACTCCGTGTTTACTTTATTTTAAGTCTGTTTTGGAGTAGGGAAAGGGGTACTCACAAAAAATGAACTAGAGCTCCGAAAAATCTATAGAGTTGGACCTCTCCATGGAGTTTTGGAGTTGAGATCTTTGGCAACAGTTTTTCTACTCTTCTACTTAGTTTGGCTTTGGAGCTATGCCAAACATGCCCTAAGTGTCATTAATACCATATTAATGACACTTAAACGGACGATCTTAACACCAGTAATGGTGCTGTCAAAGCCCGTTGCAGGGTCATTAAGAGCGATTAAATGTGTTAAATAAGTGTCAATACTAGTAACCGCCGGGGCCACATGTCAGGCCAGACTAACTTGTAACGGTCTGGCCTTGTACTATAAAAGGACAGGCCGACGACACGTTAAGGGGCTGGACACACACATATACGCCATTGACGCTCAACACAAGCTCAAACAGCTAATATAACACCAACACACCCGTGGAGTAGGGTATTACGCTCAGGCAGCCCGAACCACGTAAACTCTTGTGTCTCCTGTGTCAATTCCTACTCACCTTCTTGAATCTCCGCGCACACATACCGAACTTCAAACTCCTCTATCACTTTAGCAGTGTAGGGAGATCTGCCGGTTTCAAACCACCGACGGTTCAGAATATGGATGAATCAAAGTGGAACCCTAGCGACACTTGGAAGTGAAGTGAGATAGGCATTGCTTGGACTCAAAGAGTCATAACAAGCATTGCTACTCTAACGTGAGTACCAAGATAACATTCAAATCACTTTTAGGTAAACCAGCCGCTACGACCTTCCTATCCTTATAAGAATCCTCACCTTGTAAGCATTTTAGCGAACATCTTGGTTGTGTTCTTGATTCTGTCACTTCATAACCATTCAAAGAGCATCTTGGCACTTAGGCTTGTCGGTTGCAACATCACCCTACCCCTGCATCACATACCAGCTCTGAACATCAACAAAGTTGGTTCTTTTCTTGTAAATATTTCATCGAACACCCTGTCTGAAGCACTGTCCAAACTAATCTTTTCACAAATCAGATCTAACCTTGAACCAATTGTCGTCTCCGTTGTGTCATCGACGTGTTCTCGCATCTCATACATCACAAGCATCATTCGCCTTGCTTCCAGGACATAGCCACGGCGCGAAACATTGTGATGGTGTATCGAGGGTGATGGCATTGATGCGGTGTTGGCACAAACTGACAGCGCTGCTGCGGCAGAGGGCGAGGTACATTGGTGGTGGGTGGCACGAGCTCGACGAGCAGGGGCATGAAAGGATGCATGGGGAGGGCTAGCATTCGGCGAGGCCTGACGAGCAAGGAGCAAGAGTGTTGCGTGGGCTAGGGCTGAAACGGGCAGGGTTGCTGTGGTAGAGGGCGAGGCACATATGGACGACCGTCGCCGTGGTACATAGGTGGGGCGCGCAGAGGTGCAGCGAGGGTGGACGGCGCCGACAGGATTGACCGGTGCTGGGCGCACGGTGCGCGGCAAGGAGGAGGCGCGACAGGGGAGCACTAGGCGGCTCGGTGAGCACGCAGTGGCAGGAGAAGCGACCATGGCGCGGTCGGCCTGTGGTGATGGACACGGCGGCGACGGCGGTCATAGGGAGCCGAAACGACAGCCGCCATGGGGCAGTGCCGTGGGCGGCTGGAGTGCGCACAAGGGAGGCACACGTCAGCGGAACAGAGGCAGACAACATCGGGGCGGCGTGGGAGGCGCGAACATAGGCGGCCGGGGGCGGGGTTGGTGTGGAGCATGGCTGCTGGCGAGCCTACGCGTGTGGGAGGCGAGCGGTGCGTGGGGGGCGACGCCGAGAGAGCGTGCGGCGGCGTTGGGGAGGGAGAGCGCGAGGCCAGGTGAGCAGTGCGGCCAGGAGACGCGGTGGGCGCTGGGCGTCGTAGGAAGGCGGAGGGGCGTGCGGTCGGGCGATGCTGGCCATCGGGGGCGGGAGCATGGCATGGAGGGATGAAGAAGCAAAACTTTTTTTCTGTACTGGGGATAGGTATGACAAGTGGGCCCCACCACTTGATCTTATCCTCTTTTTTTTTCTCTTTTTCCCAGATTCAAAACAATGTTTACAATAGCTCAATGCAAAATAACATGGGCTGGTTATATGGTATGTGGAAAATTCAAATGTTTAAACCAAAATTGAGAATTGACTCAATTGGCTTTCAAATTCAAATTTGAATGTGAATGCACCATAGGCTTTTGCTTTACTCTTCATCTATTTTCTTTTCTAAAAACCAATCGAAATCCTACATATTTGGCCTTAATTAATTAAGGGTTCTAAGCCCTCCGTTTTGTAAGTTCAAACTTTAGGCTCGAATCTATTTGGATTTTTATCCTCCACACAGTTTGATTTTTATTCCTTATGAACCCAAATTTCTAATTGGTACCACGAGTCGAAGTAGAGAGAGAGTGCATGTGGTACTGCCGGGATCCATGATAAGGACGGCCTCGAAGACTAGCTTGTGCGTGATGCCTTCTTGGCACAGACATCGAGATGGTTCTCGATAAGCACGAGCAGAAGAGGAAACCAAACGATGTTTGATGAGAGCTGACTGGTGCAACACCCGATAATTGGGGCCCACCCAAGGTGTTATCTTCATTGGAAACACCACGATGTTGCTCAAGTTAGGTTAAACTGGAATTTGAAGTAACACCTGAAGCTTTAACATTTTATGTGACATTTTTTAGATAATGCTTGAAGTTTTTTTTAACCATTCCTCATTTTCGTGATCATTGGGTAACTAACATGATTTTAGGAAGAAAACGGGCTTTTACAATCCTTCCCCCTTAAAGGAATCTCGTCCCGAGATTCTATCAAGTAGAATAACATAAACGAGTAGGGAACAATTCGTAAGAGAGGGTCATTGACTAATGGAAATGACAATGCCCTTAAAGACTTAGGTTCTACGAAGTAGTGATTATCTTAAGGCATCTTATGAAATTCTAAAGTTTGCTTTTGGTGATTCCAGCCTCCAGGTTGATAATCTTGACAGGATGTTCGACATGACAATATCACGTTGTAAAACTCTCACGTCTGTTACTGAACAGTTATCGCTGTCCTCTTACACTGGCATGACATCTTGTCCGGTCCTAGTCTTGACTTGAAGAATCAGTACTTGTTCTTTGCTTCTCTAGTTCACCTTGATAGTTTGAAACAATCTTTGCATTGATTCTTGGTTGCTTACTTGGTTTTGTGTAGGTCCTTACAACTTATGTGGTATTTCCCCTAACATAAGTTAAGATGGTTTACGAGGTTAAACAACAATCATTAACCTCGTTTGATGTTTAGCCAACCATAGGATCCCTTAGCTGTGTGATAAGAGTAGCAAAGAACGCAATGCTCTTAGGTGATTAAAATAGTAGGAGCATTGAAGATATGGTGACTACAACATTCTTGGATATATCAACATCTTCAAACAATAGTAGTAGAAGACGAAGACTCTTCGTGGTGGCACACGAGGATTTAAGGATTTAGTATCCTCATATGTTTCCAACACAGCAAAGAACTCAATCATAAGATAACTACAAGGTTCTCGGAGTATCAAGGTTACCATATACCAATGCAAGATCTTAGACAGACCCAAAGAGTTTCATGAGGTTGACAATCGAACGGTATCCTCGCGAGTAAAAGAGATTTCATGGATTTTACAAGGTTGATCATCGAACTGATGACCACTCGATGATGAATGGTATAGTTGCAACAATCAAGGTACTTAAATCTAAACAAGTCAAGGATGGAAGTTCAAGTGTTTTTATAGTTGCAAGTGAGGTTGAGTAATCGGTTTTCCAAGTATTACTCAATGGAAAGGAGATCAACAATGTAAGAAGTCAAATGAAGATGGTGAAATGATCGCAGTCATTAGGCACCTTTGAATAGTCTGAATGGAAGTACACAATGTTGCTATGAATTTTAGTATTATCATGCATTCTATCATTGTTACTGCACTGGTTATGATGCTTCATGATGCATCACATGTTGTACGGTACAATGAATATGCATATGGTATGGTGCAAATGGTGCATATGTATGGTGCAAATGGTGCACATGTATGGTGCAGTAGGTTTTATAGTTCGAGTAAGACTAAGTGAACCAGACACACAAAACTCAAGTACTGTCTGATGATTTTCAAGGATTGGATACTGTGGTTGCGAAAGACACTCAACAAATGATGTCTCTTCCATGGCTCGACCACGATCAAGAAATTCACTTTTAAGAGCATTGACAAGCAACGCGGAAAGTATACCACAGTCTTGATCTTTCAAAAGCTTGTTCATGTTCTAAACAACTTAATTGCATCTTCATCTAAGTTTTGGAGGTAGCTGTTGACTCGAGGAGTAACTTTAACCAGAGAAAACAACTAACTACTGTCTCTAGTGATGCTTCACATAACCTTTGCTTCGATCTGGCAGGAGGAACTGATATCCATCTTGATTACTATAGTGGATTTGAAGTCACACTCTTCTAGAGTAACTCAACCTGGTGGTGGAGGTTGAATCCTCTTAAAGTTGTAATCTCAATTGATCGTCTTCTTGTTGACACGACTCGTTGTAACCAAGGTTGATGGTTGAACACCACAATTACTTGTGTGCTTGCCTTCCCCATTAAAGTATCAAACCAGGATGTCGATGTGTACTCCAAAAAATCCTCATGGGAAGACGATATGCAACTCGAGTAATTGCGACCTACGTTCAACATCACAAGATGTGATGTGGCATGTCACATAAATAAGGCACAACAATGACCATCAAAAGAATTGGGGTTGGATCCAGTCAAGCACCCAATTTCCATCAGTAAATGGTTGAGTCACAACACCTGGTGGTTTCGAAGTTTCTCTAAATTAAGTCGAAGACCATTTACCTAACCAAAACGAAATGTACACACTGATCCAGTTTCGGTTGCAACCAGACTAGCCTGTACGCAACTTTAGTTTTGCTTCAGCAAATGTCAAAATCAGATCTTCAGGTGAATAACAAAGTTAAAGTACATTTCACGACCTTTCCAAAAAGTATTGGTTTGCCTCTAGATCATCTCTGCTTTGCAGGTTATGCTATTTTAAAATTAGCAAATTTTTCTGCACTTTCAGCAGAATCTGCTTAAAAAGTAGTAGTTTAGATCTAAAGTTTTCAGACCATTCTGCTCGAAATATGGAAATATTCTTATGTAGAAAGTTGTATCTAATGTAATAAGATTTCCATAATGTATTTATTTGTATGCATATCAGTCCGGGTTCAAAAGATATGAATTTTTGAAGTTTGCTAAAAATTCAGCATTCAGAAGAAATGGGGGTTCAGTTCAGACTGACCACCTTGCATTCAAACTCGATTGGGGATAGACAGATGACCGATTCAGATCTGGAGCCAATTACAAAAATTGTAGCTGACTCTCTAACCTTTCCAACAGTTACTCGTGTTGCCCTAATGGATGTAAGGTCTGCGAGTTATGGTTCAAATTTAGAAATACACAGATTGCTGTCCAGTTTGGTTGATTCCGAACAGTTTCTGCGATTTTCCAAATTTCACCCACCTAGAAAAGGATCCTGGTCTTGAGTTGAATAGAAAATTTGTAGAGGACATCCAAATATTTATAAAGAGTATTTAATTGCCCTCATATCACTACGGGTTGAGGAGATATGAAATTTTAAAGTTTGACCAAGTTCCTAGATTTTTAACTGAAATTTGGCAGAGCTTCCTTTGTATGTTGCTGATTTTGTCCACAATTTTCAAATAGAGAAACATTGATATTTGCAGAAACAATATATAGAAAACTTGTTACACACATCCTCAGTATTCCATAAATGTAAATTATGAAGTCTTTGGACGATCCTACTAGAAAATACGATCCAAACAGCAACTGAATACATAACTGTCCAGATTCTGGACTGTTACGACACCTTAAACGATACTTCAATTTAGACCTGATTATTGCGAGTTTTAGCCTTAGTGTTGAATAGGAAACGGATCGAGGACTCTTTAAGACTTCCAGACATGTATAGATATGCATGGGATGCTTTTCTAGTTTAAGAGTTATAGCTGTTGAAGTTCAGAAATTTTTTTGGCTGTTTCAGAGAGCACTGTACACAGGTACTAACTTCAACTCTAGTTTCTAATTAGTTCTAAACCGAATTTTAGATAACAATGAATATAAAGTTGTATAATAGCTTTTTACCCTTCCAAAAATGTATCACAATAGACTAGAAGATATTTCTACAAATAATTAATGCAAAACATCAGATGCTTGTTCATACAATTTTAGAACAGCGGTTGATTTAGTTAGAGAAGATTTTCATCACCTTTCAACGGTTTATTTGCTTGGAGGTCAATATAAAACTTATAGAATACTTCAAGATCTTTCCAAAAAGTATTCATTTGCCTCCATAGCCCTTCAAGTTGAAGAGGTATGGATTTTTATAAAGATGGTCACTGCTACCAGATTTCAGAAGTGAATTTGACAAAAATTACTTTATTTGTGGCTGGTTTGATCCCTGATTTTCAAACAGATAACATCATATCTTGACAGCAAGTTACATTACAAACTTGTTGTACATGTCGTAAGGTTTCCGGATAAGTATTACCCAAAGCTATTCGACCATTCTACCAAGAGTTATGGTCAAAATTGTGACTGCATACAGAACTGTCCGCTAGGTGTTAAGATTCGATAAAGTTTGGAACTATGAGTTTTTCGTCGAGTTCCATGAGAATTCTGACCTGGAGTTCAATAGAAAAGTGGTAGAGGACTCTCTACACTTTCCAACCATATAAGATAAGCCTGTAGAAAAGAAATCTACCAGGAGTTATGATCAAAATGTAGAAGGTCCAGATATGCCAGTTTCAGTCCAGCTTCGACAAGGTTCGAGAACTAAAAATTGGAATAGGTTATCGACGGAGTCGACTGTCGAGATAAACAAAAACTATTTAGAAGACCTTCTAATCCTTTTGAGCATATAACATACACCTCTATTGGTTCAACTGACTAAGAGATATGACTGTTCAAAGTCAGGTCAAATTCTCTTAGAAAACAGAACTCACCGGCTTCGAAACCCATGAATTGGAAACAAACTCAAACTTTGAAACTGAGTTCCAAATCCAGAGCTTGATCACTAGAACTGGCTTTACACCCTGATCCTTGCCTAGAAGCTGAATTGGAACTTTGTGAAAAGACTTAATGACCTACTCATCCATAGCATGTCACTATGGTTCTTGATGCTTAACCAAAGTCTCAACCCGGAGAAGTCGAGCTAAACTCTCGCTAGAAACAAAGAACTTTGGTTCACCTACTCTTGCTGAGAAACATTTTACATTGTCCATTAGATACCAGCAACTGATACTTGGACTAAATATGAATATGAAGCCATTTCTTTCGTGGGGAATTGTCAAAGTATCAAATGTGATATTGACGGTACTACGTTCCTTACCAAAAAAACGTCTAACCCGGTATATCTGGATACGTCTATAGGTGGTCCTAATATCGATCACTCATAAATATTTTTTACACGAGTCGCTACCATAGTTAATGTACCTGCAGAAGACAAACAATCCCCTTTCACAACTTCACACCACAAGGGCGGCACGGGGAAACACGACAGGCAGTCACAATAATATATATGAAAGTAAATGCATATGATCCTGGTGTGAATCGCCCTCAAACGAAGTCATGTCTCGAGGTACATGGCTGTACTACGTCTGTACAGCAAAGACTCCCGTACGAACCAGCTTATACAGGCTCGGGCAAACGTGTTTCGTATGTTCTCATAGAACATGAATATTTCTAGAGAAGCATACTATCGGGTTATCTACCACCCGACGGGGTCTCTCACTGATTTTGTGTCACGCTGGGGTACCGCATGTCATATGTTCCTAGACACATGAATAGTTTTAGAGACTCATATTTATTTTCTGTGCTAAGCCACGGAAATATCACATACCACACCTCGTATGCAAAGCTTACCGAGATTGATCCGCTCTCGGTGGCGTACCTTACCTTTTACCTTGAAGACGGAACGTCGTTAAAGAATATGATAACAAGTAAGTTAGTTCACCACCTTTATAACTTATACTAGTAATAGTCCTTAATGGGCATATAGCTAATCCTCACTCGACTACTTCGTAGTTTCGTAAATAGACTCTTTTTGAGCGTGCTATTCCCAATGAAGCTCTGATACCATGTCTGTGAGGACCCGGGTTCCTGACGTCCAAGGATTTCATTGGGTGGTGCCGTGCGATGCGGCACCTAACATCACACACGATAAGAATGCAAAACAAACAAAGTTTTTATTTCAAAATAAGAAGAGTTTACAAAACAGTGTACAACGGAGTACACACGCAGCGGAAAAAACATACTCATAATCTCACTTAACCAAGCAGGAGAGAAGAGGTCCATGCCCTAGGACGCTTCTCACTAGCAACATGAAGAACATTCGGCACCGACATGGTTCACATGAGATTCATATCGACACCTCGAGGTCTCATGTACAATATGAACAAAAGAAATAAACCTAATACCTGCAAAAATCGTTAAAGCGCAAACGTGAGCATAAGGCTACAACAAGACTGACCAGTCTCACTATCTATGAGACACTACATGCAAGGGGACAGTAATATCGGAAAGTTGAATTGCATAAAGGACTCGCCTAATAGTAAATCCTTGTTTTTCAAGTTTTAAATAGCAAATTACATTCCTTGGGAGCGGCATATAATAAACTCCACAATCAAACAAGAAACACTTCATCGATGATATGACATGCCCAAAGCACATAAGCCGTAGACAGGTTAAGTGTTCAGAAGTTATTAACTTTAATTGTGCTACAACTAAGCCATATGCAGGATTGTAGAGCACGTGAAAAGCTACCAAAGGTGGGGGGGGTTTAATGGTAGATTAAAAAATCTTACGCAGCAGAAACAATTAAATCCCAACCCCTTCGGCAGAAAAACGATATGTTAAAGAAATCGTGTATGAGACTAATCTAAACGTGTTTCACCGTGACAAAAGTGATAGATATCAGAGAGAATCAAGTCACAAAGACAACACAACAAGAATCACTCAAATCCGTCGAGAAAAACTCAAGTTACGATCGAAAGATCGAACTAAGGTCAATCTCTTCTATCGAGTAAAAAACAGATCTGTAATACTGCAAAGAAACTCGTGTAGATCAAAAACCACAAATCCAATGACCGTGAAATTTTGACACATTATTCATAATCAAGTTGTGAAGACAACCCAAAAAGAATCATGTCAATTGGCTCTGTAAAACTCGAGTTATGATAAAACTACCAAAGAAAGGTAGTGCTGTACCGAAACCCGACGAGAAAAACTTGTCTGGAACAAGTAGGACGAACAAGGCACAAAAGTTCCTTTCAACTACGAATTTTATTCAATATAACACAAGAGGAACAGCCCAAAAGTCATCTACCACGAGCTCTGGCCTCCCTTTCTTCTATAACCAGCCCGAAGGCCAACTCAACTCAAATGAGGACTCTAATCCTACTCATATCACGAATCGAAACTTTCCATAACTACTTAGGACTCTTCTATACATAGATAGAAGCAATCTTAAGACTTTCAAACACCTTAGCAACGTGTCCCACATTCCTAAGACAACTCAAATTCGTAACCCACATGAAATCCTATCATAACCAACTCAAATCTTTCCATATTTGAGTCAAACACGACTCAGCCGCAGCTTGAGTCCATAACCTAGTTGGTTGGACCTTTCCGACCAATTCTTTACATCCACATCTCTTCATCACGCCTCGGGACTATGTAGCCACGTCAATGCACTCCTTGCATACGTGCAAACATATTCCAACGATGTCAACGATACCTTCATATGCATTGTTCTTGATTCAAACATATTGCGCAACCTCCCGATCAACTCAACCACAATTCCTCCCGAACTTGGTTGTTGAACCTCATCTTCTCCCTAAGACTAGTTCACTGGATCCCATCACCAGTCATGTCTTGAACTCAAGAAACACCTGCACATGAACAAACAACCAATACTTCCGAGCACAAGTTCTCGACTTGACCCTCGTTAGTTCCGAAACTACAACATCTTATGTCAGCACCTCACGTAAGCATGTTGCAAACCATAGCAAAATGATATCAGCCATATGAACCAAAACACACCAAAAACATAGAAAATGAATACTAAGCAATCTTTTCCAACAATGTAAAGCAAGTTCGAAACATTTCACAGTAAAAGCAGGAACATTGCGATCAAGCTCCGAACCTTGCCAAAGCTAACCGGAGCTTGACCCGGAGCTTACCAAAGCTAGTACAACCTAGCGCCGGATCTTACTAAAGCTAGTACAATCTAGCGCCGGAGCTTACCAAAGCTAGTCGGAACTAGTCAACTCAAAAGCCGGAGCTAGAAAAACATGTCGGAGCTAACAAACATAAGTCGGACCTAGCAAAACATATTGGAGCTTAACAAAGACGTGCCGGAGCTACCAAAGACATGCTGGAGCTAAGGACAAAGCTCACCGGAGCTTCCCAAAAACATGTCGAACCTTGACAAAGCAAGTCGGACCTATTGTCGGACCTTGCAGAAGCTCGGAGCTAGAGTCAGACTTTGCTAAAAAGGTGTGTTAGCAGAATTTCAGAACTTTTATCATCAAAGCCAATGTATTCAGTACAAGACAATGTATTCAGCACACATAGGTCTCACAATCTCCCCCTTGATGAATGCATTGGCAACACCACTTAAGGTCCGAACATTGGCTTATTCACATTAAAAGTTTTGAAAACTATTTCTCCCCCTTTGTAAATCTGAAATAAAATGAGAAAAAGAAATTCTCCCACTGAGAAGAATCGTGCCAAAAACAATTGTGAATATGTGCAATGTGTAACCAATTTCTGCCAATTGCATACTTATCTTTAAAAATTCACATATTATCTCTCCCCCTTTGCCAATGTATTCAGCAAGGTTTATAAGACAAATTTTAAATGTTATGAGCATATTATAACATATACATATAAAACAAAGCTCATCCAAGTGATATTATCAAGTAACTTACACTATCACATCAATGAAATACATAAAGTAGTATAAGCCATGCTAGAGATCAAATGTAATTTCCAATTTAGCAAGTCATGATCTCACAAATTTAACTATTTCAAAACATGAAAGCATGACACTTGTTGCTGCATTTTATTATTTCTGAAAGCACAAATTTAGATCATATGATATTTGCAAGAGATTATATGCGCATCTGCCTTATTATAACCAACTGAGCCAACCCTATGTCATTTGACAATCAGAAGCTTAAGGACATGGTTTTAGTCATACACAACTTCTTCCAAGTTCATATCTAAGTGCAATGATAAGCCATCTCAAAAGAAGAAGTGCAATGCATGCATATTCTCTTGATCTTTTCTCAATTTATATTTGTTCATAAAAACTCAACATGTGAGTTGATTACTTGATTATTTCTTTATGATCAAAAGCACTTGTGAGCATGCAACAAGTTCAAAACAGCAAGAAAGTTCGACAATGACCAGATTTAGTGTAAGTAATTATTCCAATTACTAGACATGGTAAAAACTACAAAATGTATAGCACGAGTAATGTAGTAAGAACTTTCTGCATGTAAAAGGAATCACAAAGTCATATATGTATGAAATACTATGCTCATATTATTTTAATTTCAGATTCACACAAAGACTTCTCAAGTTTTAAAATTCCCCCTCAATGTAAGCCATGAGGATGCATAACCCCTATTTCACTACGAATAAAACAAAAATGAGTGAAATCCAAATGTTTTGTAAAAATGTCAGCCAATTGTTGTTCGGTATCTACATGGTGAAGCACAATGTTTCCTTTTTCAACATTATCATGGAGAAAGTGATACCTAATATCAATGTGCTTAGTTCTAGAATGATGCACGGGGTTTTTAGCAATGCAAATGGCACTAGTGTTATCACAAAATAGTGGAACACTATCTATATCAACCCCATAGTCCTTAAGTGTTTGAAAAATCCAAAGAATTTGTGAACAAGCACTAGCAGCAGCTACATATTTAGATTCGGCAGTGGATTGTGCAACTGAATTTTGTTTTCTAGAGGACCAAACAACAAGTGAATTACCAAGAAAATGACAAGCACCGGAAGAACTTTTCCTATCAATCCTACAACCTCCAAAATCAGCATCCGAGAAAGCTTTCAATGTAACGGTTGAGGAAGAAGGAAGAAAAATGCCAAATTCTTGAGTTCCATGTAAGTACCTAAGAATCCTTTTGACGGCTTGACGATGTGAAGCACGTGGGGAGGCTTGAAAACGTGCACAAAGACATACGCTGAATTGTATGTCCGGTCTTGATGCCGTGAGGTACAAAAGTGATCCGATCATGCTTCTATATTCTTTTTGATCCACAGATTCACCATCTTCATCAAGTTCAAGTGTTGTTGCTGTTCCCATTGGTGTTCGAAGAGGCTTGATTTTGTCCATGTTCAAGCGCCTTAGGAGGTCTTTTGTATACTTCATTTGATGCACAAAGGTACCCTCCTTGGTTTGGTTGATTTGGAGCCACAAAAAGTATGTGAGTTCTCCCATCATACTCATCTAAAATTCTGAACTCATCATAGCTGAAAACTTGGACACGAGATCATGAGAAGCACAACCAAAGATAATATCATCCTCATACCCTTGAACGAATAATGAGTCATTGCCATGCTTAAGCACAAAATGACTTTTATCAACCTTGCCCATGGTAAACCCTTTTTCAAGTAAGAATTGTTTTTAACCTATCATACCATGCTCTAGGGACTTGTTTGAGATCGTACAAGGCTTTGGACAGTTGGTAAACATGATTAGGAAAATCTGAATTTTCAAAACCCGGTGGTTGTTTGACATAAACCTCCTCATCTATGTAGCCATTAAGAAAAGCACTTTTAACATCATTTGATATAGCTTAAAACCTTTAGATGCAACAAAAGCTAATAAAATTCTTATGGCTTCTAATCTAGCAACAGGAGCAAAAGTTTCATCAAAATCTAGACCTTCAACTTGAGTGAAACCTTGAGCAACCAACCTAACCTTATTCCTAACCACAACCCCATCCTCTCTTTGTTTATTTTTAAACACCCTTTAAGTTCCAATAAAAGTGTGACCTTGAAGTGGAGGTACAAGTTTCAAAACATTATTTCTTTCAAAATTTTCTAACTCTTTTTGCATGGCAATAATCCAGGATTCATTAGTGCGTGTGATATATCTTTGGGTTCAAAAGAAGCAACAAAAGCAGAATGAGCATGAGAGTTTGGATCGTAAAACCTGGACCGTGTGACTCATTCGCGCAAGCTTCCAATAATTTATTGTGGAGGATGACTTTTGATAACCCGGAGGGGAGTGGACACTTCACAACCTTCTTTTTCTTCATGTTCATCACAAATCGATGAGCTTGTGACTTGAGGAGGATCTGGACGAGCAATGGTGGTCGTCAGTGCTGGCTGTGAATCAAAATCAGGAGCTAGAACAATGTCATTAGCTGCTGAATTTTTGGGCAGCAGCTCCACCTCTTCCTCATCTTCAACGAAAATGCTCCCCCCCTGCGGATATGGATCTGGACCTATAATGTTTGAGCTAGTACCTGTGCTAGCTTCATCAAAAGACACCTCACAAGTTTCCACAATTTTGTTAGTGTCAAGTAAAAGCACAAGGTAGCCTCTAGTATGAGATGGATAACCAAGAAACATGCCATCAATGGATCTAGATTCAAATTTATCAAGATTACCATGTTTCTTAACAATGCATTTGCAACCAAAGACCCGAAAGTGTGTAACACTAGGCCTATGTCCAAACCAAAGCTCATATGGTGTTTTACCTAGCTTAGTGCGCAAGAAAACACGATTTGAGACATAACAAGTAGTGCAATCGCATCAGCCCAAAATTTCCTAGGAGTTTGATATTCATCAAGCATAGTCCTATCCATCTCAACTAAGGTTCTGTTCTTTCTTTCTACAATACCGTTTTGTTGAGGTACATATGGTGAAGAAAATTGATGATCTATTCCATTTTCAGCACAAAAGTGATCAAAAGATTGATTTTTAAATTCGGTTCTATTGTCACTTTTAATTGCTTTTGAAGATTTTGGGTGATCAATTGATAATCGACGAAGTAAAGTTCTAAAGTGACAAAAATCTTCATTCTTAGATGCCATGAAGTAAACCCAAGAGTATCTAGAATAATCATCAACAATAACAAGAACATACCATTTACCTCCGAAGGATTGAACGCGTGAATGTCCTGCGGTGTCAAGGTGCAAAAGTTGACCCGGTTCTGTTGTCAGGATCATTGTGAGAGGAGTATATGAACCTGCAACCATCATAGCATGTGTACAAGAAGAGCACACTATTCCTTTGTCCCCTTTAAGCTTAGGCATTCCACATATGCGATCAAGAGCACTAACACGCGTTAGATGATCAAAACCTATGTGACCAAGTCTACGATGCAAAAATATAAGTCCTTTGAATAATTAACAACTAGACACCTATGCTTAGAGGAATACATATCAAAATCAGCTTTAAAAACTCATCCAAACCGAGACATGTTAAAAATAAGCTCACTATTTGAATTTACAACTTTGCAGCAATATTTAGTGAAAATAATTTCCAAATTTTCATCTAGCAGTTGTGAAACAGAAAGCAAGTTGTATTTCAAAATTTTAACAAGTGCCAAATCCCTTAAAGTGTAGTGATTATTTACTCTAAGCGAACCCTTAGCAATTATAGGAGTCGAAGAATTATCGGCAAAAGTAACATTCTCCACACGTGACACAAAATGGAGGGAGGAGAACCATTCTTTGTCACCGGTCATGTGGCGTGAGCAACCTAAATCCACAATCCAATTGTTCTCCTTCCTCAAGCGTGTAACCTACATAGAAGGACAATACGTCGATGACTCAATACTGGGGTTAGTCAAAAGGCATTTAGGAATCTAGTACTGAGTCACACAACGTCCAACAGGACTAGCACGTGAAAGCTGAGATAAAACATCAAGTTTATGAGCCAAAGCTTGAGGATTTTTGTACCCAACTACTCTCCTACGAGATGTACATGTGTACCACGAAAAACAGTAGATTTGGGAGCAAACTTTGCATGTTTTTGACTCATTATTCCAGATTTCATGTTCCTATCATTCGGTTTAGCAAGTGCAGCAAATTTTGTATGAAAGTTATGAGATCTAGCAATCATTCTTGCCTTTTGCTGTTGTTTAGCTAGTCTATAAACAAAATATATGACATGCCCATCTCTACCACTGTAGGTACAATGAAATTTAACTTTGTGTTCATGTCTAGATGAGCAAGCAACATTTTTATTTGAAACCGAATGAGCCAACACTCCTGCAGATTTGAAAACCACTTATTTTTGTTTAGGAACTGTTTGAATCAAACCACTTCCTAATGACTTTATAATTTTAGGTGGATGTGCCTTAGCATGATCTGCGGCCCCTCTGGGAGGGTCCGGACGACTGAAGAAGAATCTCCGAACCCCTCCGGCAGGGTCTTGGTTGATGAAGAAGATGTTCCAGGCCCCTTGGGAGGGTCCGAACCATCCAACACCCAGTGTACTTCATTAGTGAAGTACTGCACGACACCAAGACACAATACATTGAGGTGCATAAGCTGGTTTATGCAGTTCTTATTGTCACAAGGAAACTTCATCATTACTTCCAAGCCGACAAGATATTTGTGGTAACCTCTTATCCATTGCATGCTATACTGCACAGTCCCAACTCTACTAGGAACATCGCCAAGTGGGCAGCGGAATTGGAAGAGTTTGATCATGAATTTGTGCCACGATAAGTTATCAAGAGTTAAGCCTTGGCTGATTTCTTAGTGGAGTGGACACCTTCTCCATCATATCCTTGGGGACCCAGTGAGCAGAAGCCGGAACCAAAGGTCCCGGTCTTCACCAAACCTCACTAGACTCTCTACTTCGACGGCTCCATGCAGAAGCAGGGGGCTAGAGCTGGAATACTTCTACTCGCTCCGACCTAGGAGAACATCAAATACATGGTGCACCTTGATTTCAAGGCGACCAACAACATGGCAGAGTATGAAGCTCTCATTTATGGGCTCAAGGTGGCACTATCATATGGTGTCAAGCAGTTGCTAGTGAAGGGTGACTCGTAACTCATCATCAAGCAAATCAAAGGTGAATGCAGCAGAAACAACCCTCAACTCGCTTCTTATCTCCTTGAAGTTCAGAACCTCCAGACAGACTTCCATGTCCTTGACCTCTGCCATGTCCAGCGTCTCAACAACGTTGAAGCTGATGATCTCTTGACGAAAGCTTCAACCGGAGCTCCGGCTCTCGACAGAGTTTTTGTCCGAAGATTGTCAAGACGAACCGCTCAGCTTGCCGAACTAAGCAAAGGGGGCGAGACCGGCACCTAGAAGTTGGCGGTCCCAGTGGTCCTGTTACCATGGTGACCACCAAAGCTCGTAGGTGCTGCAGAAAGCTCCGAGCAACCCAACACGCAAGACTCAAAAGCTCAAGTTAGCTCTGATGCATGGATCTCAAAGATCTTGAGCTACTTGAAAGACAACATCCTTCTTGAAGACGGTGCATCCGTTGGCCGAGTCATCAGATTGGATAAAAGATACATGCTGGTCGAAGGCGATCTCTACCGGCGCGGTGCCAATGGCGTCCTAATGTGCTGCATTGGAAGAGAAGAAGGCCACGAGATCCTCGCGGAAATCCTTGGAGGCAAGCGTGTGAACCACACGTCTTCCTGCATGCTGGTCGGTAAAGCCTTTTGGCATGGTTTTTGCTGGCCATAGCACTCCAGGATGCAGTTGAGTTGGTGAAAAAGTGTGAAGTGTGCCAGTTCCACGCAAATAAAATTCACAAACCAGCTTAGCCAATGCAAATGATACCTCCTACTTGTCCATTCGCTGTGTGCGGGATGGACATTTTGGAACCCTTGCCAAAAGACGTCAGAGGTTACAGGTTCCTGTATGTCGCAATCGACAAGTTCACAAAGTGGCCGGAAGCTACTCCAGTCATCACAGCAACACGCAATCAGCAATCAAGTTCTTCAAGTCCATAGTTTGCCGATTTAGAGTTCCGAATAGAGTCATAACTGACAACAGAACCCAGTTCACAAGTGCAGCGTTCCAGGAATATTGCGAAGACCTCAGCATTGAAGTCAGCTACACTTCAGTAGCTCACCCGGCAAGTAATGGCCAAGCCGAGAGAACAAATGTAGAAATATTGAAAGGACTCAAGACGTGCACATATGAGTGCTTGAAGAAACACGGAGCCAACTGGATCGAGGAGCTTCCATCCACACTGTTGGCAAGCAGGACAACACCTGACATGTCAACTGGAGAGACACCCTTCTTCTTGTTGTACGGAGCTGAAGCAGTCCTTCCTCCGGAGATCACCATGGGGTCGCCCCGAGTCCGGACCTTCGACCAGGACGCGCAGGACCAGCTCCAGCGCGAAGACCTTGACCTCGTCAATGAGGGAAGGTGCCAAGCACCTGTTCAGAATGCAAGTTATCGCCAGGCGCTCCGGCGCTATAAAAAATGGCATGTGCGCAACCGACAGCTCGAGGAAGGCGATCTGGTGCGATGGAGAATACTAACTCGAGAAGGGATGAACAAATTGTCCCCAAGCCGGGAAGGTCCCTTCTAAGTAATAATATTGTCCCATCCTAGATTCGTTCGCTTGGCAACTAAGGATGGGACTCTGCTTCCCAATCCTTGGAACATTGAGCACAATGTAAGTTATAGAGTTTTATGATTAGTTTCACGGAGGTGAGTCTGTAATTATACACAATGTAAGTTATAGAGTCTATACACAGAGTCAGGTAGGTCCACCGGGAGAACAGCCGGACCCCTCCGCGAGGGTCCTTGCAGTTCAAGCAACATTTAACTCGGTCCCTATACTGAAAGTGTGGCTTACCTACCCTGGGTTTGAACAAGATGAATAGCACACTTTGCCTGGTTTTGTACCCTAAGTGTGTCTTGTCTCCCCTGTAATCCGGATCTATAATGAAAGACATTGTTGTGTGAAATCAAACTCCACGTGCATTAATTTTTTACAGGCTCGTTTTCTTTTATTATCCTTTTCCTTCTTGTGTATAGCAAAGTTGTGCAATTCTCTTTGAGCTTTAGTCCAAGTTACTCATATGTTGTGCAAGTTATATTGTTGGGTTTCTTGGATCTAAGCATTGCTAGGCGGTCTACACGCCTGAATGCCAAAGCTAAAGACAGGTCCAGAGTGCGCTATCGACTTAGCCAGGTCAAACACCCTAAGTACGCCACTATACCACAATTACGGCAGGCCTATGTAGGGTGGGTCCAGAAGGCATTCAGATCTGGAGAGATTGAATCAATGTACTTGTTATCATGTTGAGTTCTTTTGGATCTAAAATTCAAATAAGAACAGTAAGTCGCAAAAGAGTTATAGACGAGAGAACAAATTTTACTGTTTTTCTTGTCTTTAATGGACAAGAAAAATGGATAACACATGGCGATGGTGCATGATGCCGGAGCTGCTAAGCTTTGACATCCCCCAAGGTGGCCCGCCGTCAAAGTTCTACGCATTCAAAGTGGGTGCCGTCGAAGCTACTAAGCTCCAACAACCCCAGTGGGCCCACCATCAACGTGAAATGCGTTGACAGTCGGTGCCGTCAAAGCTACCAAGCTCCGACAACTCCCAGTGGGCACGCCGGCGATGCAACAAAGGGTCCCTGGAGGTGTCGGAGGTAAACTTAGGACCTAAGAGCCAAACGTTCTGGCTACAAATTCGAAGCGTTCAAGTCATTGAGACATTGTCAAAACCTTTTGGTACATCTTCGCAATTAAACTATGTACATCTACCAGGGGGCCAACAAGATAAAGGACACTACATTAAAGAAAAACACAAAGTGGAATTCATTCATGCAAGAAGAGTGGATTTCATTCATCTGAAGGAAAGAAAAAGGTCCTAGATACTTGAGGTTCTATGTCCTGTGGAAAAATGAGGCAACCTTCTCGGCAGGCTCTTGGACGCTAGCCCTGGAGGCATCCTCCTCTTTGACAATGGGTCCTTCGAACACCGGATCTAGAGAAAATTGGGGGTCATGGCTCTTGTATCACACCAAAACATATTCGGCAACGTTCTTGGCCAGAGATTTCCCCTCCGTCTCCAGTTGGTCAATGATGACGTCACCCATCGTGTCGAGTTTGCTGCCAGTAGAGGTAAGCGCCACCAGCGCCTGGTCCAGCTCTGGTGCTGGGTTCTTCGGACGTACTTGACTGAAGCCAAGTGGTGGCATAGCTTCATTGGCTCGCCATAGAAAATCCCATACCCGCTGGGACTCAGTTGCCCTAGAGTTCCGCAGCTCCTCACGTGACCTTCTAACCGCCGCAAGCTCTGAACCGTCCCGGGCGAGGTGCTCGACCTCTTTGGCATGCTGTTGAATGCTTTCAGCCACTTGCCTTTTATGATCGGCGAGCTCCGTCTCCCGGAGGTGGATGCGGTCCCGCCATTCAGCCAGGTCCTTCTCCCTACCTCTCACCCTCTCCTCTCTGGAGGCAACATCAGCCTCTTTTTTGGAGAGCTCTTGCCCCAGATTTCAATGCTTCTCCTTCTCTAGCTTGCACCGCTAATCAAGCTTTTTGGTGCCGTCTGTCAAGCTCTGCTCTCCCACAGACAGTCTCTGGCGAGCTCCTCCTCCCTCTTCATAATTTCTTCCTACTTCTCCAGGAGTTTCTCTTCCCTCTCATCGAGGTCCTCTCGACGCTTCAGGAGAATTTCATTCAGCTTGTTGAGGCTGTCTTGACGATCATCAGCAGTCTCCTTGCTTTTCCTGGCGTGCTCGAGAATCTCTCAAATCCTTGCATCGAGAGCCCTGATGGAGGCCTCCCTATCCTACAGCAACTGGCTCCAATATTCCATTCGGGCCATTTCCATCTCGACCAACTCCTGTTGGTCAGCAAGCCTTGTCTGCGCAAGCTTAGTTTCGAAATGAACTCTGTTGCACCAACGCCTTAAGGTGTGGCGCTCTTCTTTGAGAACCTTGTTGTCGTGGTCAAAGGCGAGCTAGACTTGACAGAGACTAGAACAGGCATTGTCGATAGACAACGCCGAAGGAATAGGCTCCGGACTTGCTGGGGTCTTCTCCGCTGGCTCCAAGGGGTCTCCAAGTACAAAAATTGGGTCCCACGCCACAAGCATGGTCCCCTGCAGTCCTGCGGCACCAGGGCCGCTGCCCAGAAGCTCTTCTGCTTCTACAAACACCGACGAAGGTCCCACTGAGGGAACTTCAACTTTCGAGGCTGAAGGCGAAGGTCCCCGAGTTGGATCTTTAACCGTCGGCTCTATCAGTGGAGGGCCCGCTGCCGACTCCTCCGGGTGCTCCAGCTCGGACATGGGCGCCTCTAGAGTAATCATCTCTGGGGCGGACATTGGAGCTTCGTCCGGAGCCCCCCCACCACCAGTGGCCCAGACGCTGGTACTTCCACTACATCCGGCTCAGGTGTCGGAGCTTCAACAATCTCCAGCACAGAGGTCGGAACTACAGGCACCTCCGGCTCAACCGTCGGATCTAAAACAACTTCCGGCACAAGTGCTGGAGCTTCGGTTACCTCCGGCTCAAATGCCGAAGTTTCTGCCATCTCCGTCTCATGCACTGGAGCTTCAGCCGCCAGCAGTGCATCGTCTAGAGCATCTTCACAAACATCTCCCCCGTGGTCCGGCACTACTACGGGAGTTTCTGGCGTCTCCTCTGGATCCAAGTCCACAACAGCTGGCACCGGAGCTATCGTGACTTCTGCCACCGCTTAGTGAGGCGCACGGGTTGAACCCGGAGCATCCGCACGCTCAGCCTCAGTCGCTGCAGCAGGTGCTGAAGCCTCGGCTTCTTTCTTGACATCCTGGAAATGAAAGATTGGGAAATTAAAGACAGGATAAGGACAAGATTAGCACATCAAGGTGAGATGACAATGCTACCACCCTAGTCGCCGAATAATTTCTTCTTCTGAGGCCTGGAGTCAGAGCCCACCAGACTCGGTGAGAGAAAAACCTTGGACCTTGGCCGGGAGCTAGCCGTTGTAGCTGGAGTCTCCTCAACTGGGACCTCCCCCAGCTGGGAAGGACGACCGGGCCTAGAGCCCGAAGCTAGCACTGAGCCGGAGTCGATTTTCTGGAGCTTGCGCTCCTTAAGGACGTCGACACCTGTAACACCCTCATTTTCATGCATCATGCATTGCATAAGTTCATATACATGTTTAACAAATCCACATAAAAAAAATAACAAGATTAAAATCAATTAGAAGCTAAACCGCACTTAAAAGTTCTGGAGAGTAGGGACTAGTCCGTTTTTTGTGCGGACTAGTCCGATTTCTCTCTCACCTCCATCGGACATGACGGTTTTTATGCGGACTATTCCGGTTTTAGCTTTTGTACAGGTTCGGACTTGTCCGGTCCATTGCGAACTAGTCCGTTACACTAATTCTTTGAAATTTTGCTAAGTTCCTTGACTTGTCCGGTATTCCAGCGGACTTGTCCATTTTTCCTCTAACTAAAATTGGTCTTGTCCGGTTTTGGCTAGACTTGTTGAATTTTCCTCTTACCATGTTCGTACTAGTCCAATGTCCAATGCGGACTTGTCCGTTTTCTCTCTGTCCAACTTCGGGCTAGTCTGGCCCTTTTCGAAGTTGTCCGTTAAATCGCGAGTCCGAGTTGGTCTTTTGTTTCATGACGTGTTTTTGTGTTTTACCTTAAGTGGGCCTAAGGATTTCATGTCTAACTCTTTTTAGAGCCCATGTGGGACCCCAGACCGGCCTCTACCCATCTTAAACTCGAATTCATTGAAACCTAAAAGTCGCCTAGAGGGTGGGTGAATAGGAAATAATACCTGAAATGACTTAATCAAACGGGATTAAATTCCCGTGGCTGGACTAGGGTGCACAGGGCCGGACTAGTCCACTCAGCATAGGGTGAAAACCCTAAAACTTGGTTTCTACAAGTTATTTGCGGAATTAAAGTTCACCGAAGAAATAAGCAATGTGTGGTAAACTGGTAAAGCTCAGATTGTGAAGTTTAAACACATAGATTGCAGGTTTAAAATAATGATCAACATGAAGAGCAATATATGCAATATGAACTATATGAACCCTAATAGCAATACTAGTGATCACGAAAAGTGAAAGACTTGTGAGACGAGATTTATCCCGTGGTTCAGCTCCACGAAGAAGCCTACATCTACGTTGAGAAGTCCACACAAGGACTGGGTCTCACTTGATTCTTCCATCACCAAGCCACCACGATGGCCGGCTTGGTTTCCACTATATCAATGGGTAATCACCAAGTTGGATGGGGCTACTCACAAGTTGAGGCTCCCACAGATCAATGCAATGAGGAGCACACGAAGCTCAACTCACACAAGCCATGAAACACAATCACAATGTGTAAAGAGATCAAATTGAGAGCCCAAGCGCGATGATCTTCCTTCACTTTCCTCCCCAAACCCTAATATCTTCAATATTTGGTCTTAGAGGGCTAGTAGGACAAGTAGAAGGCTTTTGAATGCTCTTGGTCACTTGCGGGAGCGCTAGGGTTCAAGACTTGTTCAAATGACCTCAGCAAAAGGGCAGACTAGTCTGGCCTCTGGACCCGTACAAGTCCAGCCTTATGGGACCACTGACCTCTGGTTAGATCCCGACAACTGCCGCACTGCGCGGCGATCGTCACGCCACCCGCCAAATTTCCAAATTTAAACGGTCACTAGACAACGGACTAGTTTGGTCCAAAACAGACTAGTCCGAGGTAGGACATAAAGGTTTAGTCCGTCTCAAAACGGACTCAACTGGACTGGCACGGACTAGTCTAGCCCACTAGTGTTTCTCTCGGATGATCTCACTAAGTCTCAAACAGATTGGTCCGTACCCAAACGGACAAGTCCGAACTTTTCCAGAGCGCATTGGTCTGTCCAAAAAACAGACAAGTCCGGACTTCTCGAACTTAGCTCCAAATTCACTCAGATTCATTTCAAAGATGTTTGGTCCTTCTCAAAACAGACTTGTCTGCCTGGCTGGACTAGTCCGACCTCCTAGGGTTTCTCTCATTTTTGGCTTCTCACTTAGGTATTTCACTAAACAACCACGTTGAGCCCCTTAGTATGATCTCAATGCACATGATACATCCGCCCTTTTACATGACACGACTCATATAAGATCAACTTCTTTGGAGCCCTAATCCGTACTCTTGAGCCTTTGACGCCCATTGCATCCTTTTCCTTTTTGGAAGGTTTCATCTCATTTCAATCATTGTACCTTTGCTTAAGATCAACTTAGCTCATTAGACTATTAATTGTTGTCATTAATTATCCAAAACCCACGGGGTTGCCTAGATGCACTTTCAAAACCCTAGCCTCCACCTCTATATAAATAACCCCACCCCTTGACTTAACATACTTTTGCCTATTGAAAGTCCACCCAAACCCTAGTTCGTGGGGAGCCACAATCATTGAGGGAGAAGGAGATCCCGAGCAAGAAGAAGAAGGGGAGGAAACGGATGAGGATCAAGATCTCCATGAAGTTTTCGTTCTTCATCAACAATTCACATTCAAGTTCCTCACCAACCCCAGATCATCAAGATCCATCTGTTGCCTCCAAAATCATTGATCCATCGGAGTCCTAAACACCTGGTATACCTTCTACTCTCTATTTCTCACGTGAATTCAATCCCGTTTCTCAAAATTCACGTCGATCTAGAAAAAAGTTTGCTATTTCTGCGAAGCGGGACTGGTCTGACCCTATAGCGGACTAGTCCGATTTTGCAATTTGGTTCTTGTCAAATTAAATCTAAATTGGTTTGAATCAATTCCAAACTTGTATAAACTTGTTAAAAGCTATTAGAACTAGTTAGTAAACATCATTAACAACTCATTAACTAGTTTTGCTTTGCATTTGCATTAATCATGCATATCATGACATATTGAGTAATATATGTGCACTTAGTGATTGTAATTCTTGTCTTGTATGTTCGTTGTGCAGATTAGACGGATTTGCGCCAGAGAGTACTGCGGAGGATCTCTAGTACCAGGAGTTTGAAGTCTTTGATCCTAACCAAGCCCAAGAGCAAGGCAACTGCCCTTGATCATATTGATCCTATTTTTGACAATAAATGTCTTGTTAGCAAACTGCATGCTTTTGTCAATTTGATGGGAATTTCTATGATAGGAAGTTTAGCAGCTTTGTTTAACCATCCTTGTCACCTGGAATATATGGTAGAGAGTCAAAAAGGCCTTTTTACCTTTTTGCATCGCTTAATTAATTGGGATGAGAAAACAATACTAGACATTAATTATGCATTAATGAGATTATGGTTAACGTGAACTAGTTAATATGACATGGTAATGCGTGATCTAAGCAAGCATGGTATGTGGATGGGATTGATGATATGGTGGTTTCGCTTGCTTTAGATCTAAGGACCAGTTCATGGAGTGACCATCAAGGATTTACAGTGCCACCACGAGGCCAAGTATGGGTGCGGCGTAGCTGATTAATTAGGGTATTGCTAGTATTGCATGAATCATTTGGCGCACTGGAGAAGTGGAGTCGGATGGGATTTGGATATGGTTGGCGGGACTCCCTGGGATCCGAATGGCACAAGAGGGGGCCCTTGGTTGAAGATGCACTCAGTTGGAGACATCACCACCGGTGAAACCTCAGTGAGTCTGTACATGCAGTAGTCCCTTTGTGATCTCTTGGCCACACACCAATGGAAGTGTGAGACGGCATAATAGAGGTTCTATGTAAAATCCCAGTTTTTCCTTATTATGAAGTTCAGTTACCAGTTTGTTTTCAACCATAGTAAAGATCAATTATGGTAATACACATGAACTTGAGCAAATCAAAAATAATTCTTTTACTCATGTTAAATGGTATTAACATGGGGATTGGACTTCACCAATGACCCTAGGATAATTCAAGTGACCTCCCTGCAGAGTTTGGGTTTTATTGAATGGATTTTGCTAGGGCAAATCACTATGCAGTATTAAATATATTCAAATTAATTTGAATATAGCACTGTACAATTAGGCCCTGCCAAAATATTCAAATCTTGGGCTGTACATTTTTCCATGACCTCATAATATTCCAAATAGACTTTCTGCCAAGTTTCAAGATTTTTTAATTCCATTTGCTATTTTATTTGAGATGCTTAGCAAATTCTAGCCATATTGAAGTTCAAATTTTGAATTCTATTCAAACTTATTTGAAAATAAAGATTTGAACACACCATCATGGTCAGCATGACTTGCTTGACTTATCCACAATGTTTCAAAATTTTTAAAGCTCAATTGCTATTTAACTCAGTGGCCCCATTGAATTTCATTCAAATTCAAATTCAAATGAAACTTGACCAAATTCGAATCTAATTTCAGAATCAAGTTCCAGATATTCATGTGATCCTCCCCACAAAAATCTAAAATTTTTTGATCAAGTTTGGTAAGAGAATTGAAGTTGCAGAGAAGGGAAGAGGATAAGGGGCGGTGGGACCCGCTGTCAGCCTCACACACTCGGATGAACCGACGGACGTGCTCTGTATACGGCTGTCCCCGTCGATCGATGCTGGGACCGCTCACCACCGTGACATGGCATGCAAGCAGGCAGCTGCGGGGTGTAAACACCCCCCTCCTGTCCTATAAAAACCCGTCCCCAGGCCATCGGCGTCGAGCTCCGTATCGAGCAATATCTTCCAGTCTTTCTTTCGGTCGTTGCCACTGAACTAGCCCACTTCTCGGAGTAATTCCATTTCTAAATGTAATAATTCTTCAATCCAGTTAAGGATAGTATTAAGTACCTCCTAGCGCACCCCCTGCCAAAAATTTGTAGACGCCATCGAATGAAGCTTGAGATTTTCAAGTTTGCCCCACCGCCAATAGAACCTCGGTCCATCGTTGAAGTCGACTTTGCCGGCAATGTCACCCCGTCCTAACATCAAAATAATAATCCTAATGCTCACAAGAATGTTTCTAGCTTTGTCATGAGCCTTTTGCGCCATCCCCATGAGATTTCGACGATAGCCGAAACCCTAGCTCCGCCGCCGTCGTCGCATTTCCATCTCCGGCCGTCGCCGCCGCCATTGGACCTGACCATCATGTTGTGCGGTCAATTTTATGGTTTGGCGGTCAGTGCCAAGGCAAGTGGAGGTTGACGCAGCCGTCGCGGCGAGCTCGCCTGCGCAGCGCCGCCGTGGCCGAGCGGCACGTCGTGAGGAAGACAAATACCGCGGGCCCCATGTGTCAGTAACGCGTGCGAGCGCGCAGATCAGCTGCGGTACAAGGATCCCGTGTGGCCACGCGGGTTGAATCTGTGGCCCCCGTGCGGCTTCAACCTGATTGGCCCTTTTCAAATACGTGGGCCCAACCCTTTATTCAAATAATTGATAGAAATACAAAATCAATTTCAGAAATTTCCCCAAACTTTTAAAATCACTTTCTCCATGTAGGAAGCTTTGAAAATTGTCAAACCAATTTTCCTAGAACCAGTGAGACCCCCTCTACAAGGAATAACCACTGGTAGCCATGATAGACCTCCAGAGTTTCAACCAAAATTCTTAGAAGGTTATTGCTTACCATAATGTTTAGAGACAACAAACTTCTTTGATCATATCCAGTTCATTGCAAGAGTCTCTACTATAGTCCCTAGTATCTACCATAAAAGTTCTAAAGCCAATTAAGATCATAATCTTATCTGTTTCACAAGATTTTAACTTGTGACCTTAAGCATATTAATTATTTTCAAAGTCATTAATATATAGTATATTCATAATGTGTAGTAACTGAAGTCGAAGAGCAGCCGAAAGCTTTGGAAGTCCAGCTGTCGGAAACTAACATAGACTCAGACTCACATTCAGGCAAGCTCCGGTTTGCAATTAAGTTCCTGATAGTGTCTTTGTACCTTTCATTCACCTTACATCTTCAGATGTTTGTACATTATGTTTAAGGTGTTTGACATCCACTTGCATGACCAAAGAACCCAGAGAGTGATTAGAATAGCTCACAGACTCGTGTAGTAACTGCCATGCTTATATTCATAGGAATCCGGTAAAAGTCGAGTAGCGGGAATCTACTCGCGAGATAGGATTTTATCACACGGATGAATTGGATCAAGAAATGTTTATGAATATGAAATTGAGACCGAGCAGAGGGTAGGATGCAGCAAGACGTGGTCTCATGTGTGTAGCCCTGCTCGTGTTGATTTAGGACCGATTCGTGTGCAGCCCCGCTGGACAATCTTGAATTGTACTGGTGACATACTGGAGAACTGGGCTCCAGCAAACTGACGTAACCGTATACTGGTTTGTTGAGGCATACCGTTCTATTTTATAGGCGTAGGTTGAGGCAGAGAGGTGTAAATAAGCTGGTGGGCACGTTAGAGTACGCCCCATGCAGTGACCTCCTGCTCATGACGGATCGAACGGTTTGACATTCGAGTGTTTGGTGAAAGATGGCCATATACGACTAGAACTGAAGTGCTATGCAGGTACTGCTGTAAGTACTCGCTAGCGCTTCCGAAAGTGCGTATGTGTCATGTTGACTAGGTGTGTCCTGATTGCAATCACCGTCCCTCGTGGTAATAGAGTACCACGTGTTCACTGTGTCGTGACGTAGTAAATACTGAAGAAGTCAGGAGAATATGATGTAATGAATTAAAATTGTTTTGCAGTCTTGTATGGCTTAGAGATAGCACAATTAAAAGATTACAGTTTCCCCATACTTTACCTGTAATAGCATTATGTGTTTTGGGCATGTCATATTATCGGCAAAGTGTTTCTTGTTTGATTGTGGAGTCTATGATGTGACGTGCCTGAAGAACACCATGTGATAATTAAAACATGACCATAGGGATGCACTTGTAGGTGTCTCTTTTATGCTATTCCTTACATATGTTTAGTATTCACCCTTGCATATGTCTCGTGAGATGGGTTAGTCTTGCTGAGCCCTAAGCTCACGTTCGCAGTTAACATGTTTTTGCAGATTATGCGACAGATGATGGGTTCGATGACGAGGATGCACCCCCTACATGGTTTACAGCCGAGTGGGAACCCTGCACGCCACCGTAAGTTGGGTGTTGGTATTGCGAAGTATCCAGGCATGGATGACTTTGCTTTTCCACAACTAGTGCTGAGAGCGTAGCTATGATGTATAGTTCTCTTTCCTTTTCATTTAGTATTGTAAAACTTCCGCTGTGTTTATAAACAAAGACTTTTTATTGTAATTTGTTCTCGTTCTTTCCTTGTATACTGTTGGGTGTCGCATCGCATGACACCAACCAATGAGATCCTTGGAGGTCGGGATTCTGGTCCTCACAGACGTGGTATCAGAGCATCATTGGTAACAATGTGCTAGAAAAGAGCATATTTTCAAAAACTTATGATTATATGAGTGAGTAATTAGCTATATGCCCTTATAAGGAGTATTATTAGTATAAGATATAAAGGTGGTAAACTAAATTATGTGTTATTAATTCTGTAACGACGCTCTGACGTTAGGTAAGAGGTAAGGTACGCCACCGTAAACGGATCAATTGCGGTAAGCTCACCATGCGAGAGGTAGCATGGAAGTCTTTCTGTGGCTTGGCACATAAATGTTAATAAGAGTCTCTGAAGCTTTCCATGTTTCTGAGAACCTATGACACACGGTACCCCAACGTGCTTCAAAGTTAGTGGGAGACCCCATCAGGTAGTGTATAACCCGATAGTATGCATCTCTAGAACTATTCATGTTCTATGGGAGCATGCAAAACACGTATGCCCGAGCGTGTATAAGCCGGTTCATGCAGGAGTCTTTGCTGTACAGACGTAGTACAGTCATGTATCTCGAGACATGACATCGCTCGAGGGCGACTCACACCAAGGTCGTACGCATTTACTTTCATATATATTATTATTGTGGCTGCCTGTCGTGTTTCCCCATGCCGCCCCTGACGTGTGAAGGTGTGAAAGGGGATTGTTTGTCTTCTACAGCATTGACTACGATAGCGATCCGTGTAGAACACGTTTGCGATTGAACGATACTAGGGCCACCTATAAACGTATACGGAAATACCTGTTAGAATTTTCTTTGGTGAGGCACGTAGTACCGTCCGTATCGACTTTGATACATGACCAACCCCAACAGCAGAATGGATGCATTATATTTTGGAAAGTCACACTATCAGGTGCTGGTAGGTTTGGACTCCGCAAAATGAGGTTCGACTTGACAAAGGGTTAGAACCAAGGTTCTTGATTTCTGGCTGAAGTTTGCTCAAATTCACCAGGTTGTAATCTTGGTTAGTTATGAACAAACTTAGGGGTATGCTATATGGATGGAATTCTCTTGAAGACCTCTACAACTTTTCTGTTGACCATCAAGGCAGAAAAGCTTGATAATCTGTTGAAATTGGGGGTATGCTTAAACTGCTCAAGATGACCCTAACATTGTACCAGTCTCTGTATTTTTTCTATAACTCACTGTAGAAAAATCTTCTGCCTTATTGTGACACATATCTGAAAAGGGTAGGAGGAGATCCACACATTTGTTATTTAAATTTTTTACAGATTCGAATTTGAGGCAATTCAAATTTCGAGCTCAAAACAGTGAGCTGCAGGGCTGCTGTTGAAAAACAGTCAGTTCATCTGTTAAGTTTAGATAGCTCTATCTTTTAATCCAGAATAGTGTCATAGTCATATATATACATTTATTGAAATATTATGAAGTCCTCTATCAACTTTATGTTGCACTCATGGCCTGAATCTCGGTGTAACAGTGGTTAATTCCTATGGTCGCAAACTTGATTCTGGCAGACCAGAACTTGAAACAGTTTGCACATAGTATCGAATTAGCGTGCTATACCTGTATAACAAATGTTTCATGGCCGAAATATTTTACTACTGGATTGTTAACTTGATATTATACATTGTTTATTTTGCCATTACCTCAATATATTGTTATTATATACCTGTATAAATTGTGGAAATCCCCACATATACAGGGGAGGTTCTGTCAAAATTTCCAGAAGACTTGGGTCAACTTTAGACCTGTATAGATTATATTTCCTAGCTCACCTGGAGCTGAATGAGTATAATATGGAAAGGATGTAAAGTGTACTACAACTTTTGTATTCAAACCAACATCTGGTTCTGACGTTTTCTGTATGAAAATTTTGAATTTGCACAGGAAGGTCAGCTGGAACAGACTGTGATTACAACTCCAGTCTTAAATTTTCTTGAACTATTTGAAGTTGGAAACCTTCTCATTGTTCAAGTATCTTTTCCACAGATGGTAGATTATATGTTATACTTACCAAACATATGGGTGTTCATGAAGTGTGCTCTTCTGAAAAGTTTTTCGGATTTGTTGATAGCAATGCTTCAACGGTTCGGGTATTGCGAAATACCAGACAATTGGGGCAAGGAGATCGATGACGGAGGTGTGACAAGATGCACCATTTATGTCAATGTACCTGCTGTTCCATTGGATATTGGATGGGCTCCTTTCAATTGGAAGACACGTGGTGTTATGCCACGAGTGTTGCCATAATGAGGTTTTGCAAACTTCATTATCGTGCTATGGTGGGTACTCCGTTCGCGCTCTTTCCAGTCGATGGTAGAGCTGGTGAAGAGTGGGCACGTCGGATGGTTGGAGCATATTGACATCCTGAAGAAGTACCCAAGATGATCTTAGCGTCATATGCAGCATCAGCGTGTCCAGAGAGCCTTGAACAGCATGCTAGCCTTGGAAGATTGATGAGTGACCTGAAGCAAGCTCTGATTCGAGAGGATCACTTTGAGGGGGCCAATGACTCACTAAGGGACACAATTGCTCCTCTCAATCGACAGATAAACTTAAGGGAGAATCAGTGGCATCGGGCTGTTAAAGCTCGATCGGAGGCTCGCATGGAAAAGCAATACGCGGAAAGCACGTTGGAAGCGTGTCAACTTGAGGTGCAACTGTTGGATGAACAGTTGGGTGAGATGACTCAAGAAAGAGATCAATCCAGGGGGCGACCAGATGCGGGTCCACGACAGCTTTCTCTGAGTTCATACTCGGACTTCATGTCAACGCACCCGCTGGTCTTCATGGAGGCCGATGAACCGTTGGAGGCAGACAACTGTCTCCGCTCCATCGAAGGAAAGTTCGGTTTACTACGAATGACCGAACATCAGAAGACCCTGTTCGAGGCCCAATAGTTACAGGGGTCTGCTGGTGCGTGGTGGGCAAATTATCTTGCCGCACGACCAGCCGACTATGCCTTGAGCTGGGAGGAGTTCCGGGAGGCGTTTCATGCCAATCACATACCTCCCGCTATTATGAGGAGTAAGCTTCAAGAGTTCTTGGAGGTGAGGCAAGGATGAAGGAGTGCTTGCGATTACTCCAAGGCATTCAACCACTTGGCCCAGTATGCTCAGGACCAAGTGAGTACGGAAGATAGGAAGCGTGAGTGCTTCTATCGGGGTTTGAAACCCAATATGAAGGACAAGCTTGCCTTGTTCAATAGCGCTATCTTCAACAACATGGTCAATGCCATGATCATGCAGGAGGACGCTACTACGGAGCTGTTCTCTGACAAGAAGAAAAGGAGTGCTCCGTAGAGCAGCGAAGGGGGTGCTCCTCAGAAGTATTGAATGGTGTATCGATCACCATCTAGCCAGAGATGGCAGCCGCCATCGCGACCACCGATGTTTTGTGGTCGCCAGTTCAACAACGCCGGCTTCCGTCCGCAGCAGCAGTAGGGGATGATTCCGCGTGCACTTCCACCTCCACCGCGTGCACCGAGATCCCGTCCTCCCTTCTCGTGCTGGTCAGACCACGTACACGTGTTTCACGTGTGGTCTTACAGGGCACTTCGCCAAGGACTGCTCACAAAGCGGAGGACAGTCATCGTACCATGGGGCAAACCAACCCCGCAACCAGCCCAATAAGCCAGCCACCAGAACCGGCAACGTCCACCACCTAGCCATCGAGGACATTCTGAAAGGCGCACCCGTACTCACGGGTACGTTATCTCTCATTGGTCATCCCATAGTCATCCTCTTTGACCTCTTTGACTTTGGTGCTTCCCGCAACATTATTAGCAAGCCTTATGTCATTCAATATCAGTTGCCTATCATTTCTACATAAAACCCATATATGATTTGTTCTCCGTGGGAGAGTAGTAGCAAATGAGATGGTTCATAGGGTACCTCTTAATCTTGGTGGGAACATATACCCTACCTCTCTTATATTACTGGAGCATCAGAAGTTAGATGTCATCTTCGGGATGGCATGGGTGCAACACAATGGTGCTATTATAGACATCATTCCTCGGAGAATATATCTGAATTCTCCACTCCACCCTCCCCAAACTCTCACTCTTAGGAGTAATATCAAAGTGACTCCAACTACTAACAACACCGGGGCCTGTAAACCTGAGGACACTCCAGTGGTATGTGAGTATCCGGACGTATTTCCTGAAGATCTTCCTGGGATGCCACCAGAAAGAGATGTCGAGTTTAAGATTGAACTTGTACCGGGAACAGTGCCGATCTCGAGGAAGCCCTATAAGATGGCACCTAAGGAAATTGCGGAACTGAAAGAGCAGCTGAAGGAACTTATGAAGGGATTCGTTCGTCCAAGTTCATCACCTTGGGGCTGTTCTGCATTGTTCGTGGAGAAGAAGGATAAAACGTTGAAACTATGTGTGGACTATCGACCAATCAATGCTATCACGATCAAGAATAAGTATCCACTACCTCACATCGATATTCCGTTTGATCAGTTGGTGAGTGCTAGGGTATTTTCAAAGATGGATCTTCGCTCTGGGTATCATCAGATCAAGATTAAACTAGAGGATATACCTAAGACGGCATCCTCGACGAGGTATGGATTGTATGAGTATCTTGTCATGTCCTTCGGATTGACCAATGCACCGGCCCATTTCCTGTACCTCAAGAATTTGGTGTTCATGCTGGAATTGGACAAGTTTGTCATGGTTTTCATCAACAACATCCTTGTGTATTCGAAATAAGAAGAAGAACATCCACAGCATTTGCGCAACGTGCTTCAACGATTGCGAGACCACAAGTTGTACGCCAAGTTTAGCAAATGTGGGTTCTGGATCAGCCAAGTGCCATTTCTAGGGCACATCATCTCCGCCGAGGGAATTGCAGTTGATCCAAGCAAGATGAAGCAAGTACTCAAATGGGATTCTCCAAAGTCTGTGCATGAAGTTCGAAGCTTCCTGGGTTTTGCAGGATATTATCGGAGGTTCATTCCAAGTTTCTCCAAGATAGCTAAACCAATGATAGAACTTCTGAAGAAAGGGAAGAAGTATGTATGGACAAAGGAATGTGAGGAAGGTTTTCAAGCATTAGTGAAACACCTCACAACAGCGCCGGTAATAGCCCGACCAGACAAAACCAAGTCATTTGATATTTACTCCGATGCATCTGGGATTGGTTTGGCTTGTGTATTAATGCAAGACAGAAGGGTGATCGCTTATGGATCACGACAGCTTCAGAACCACGAGCGGCATTATCCGACTCATGATCTTGAGCTCGCTGCCGTGGTACTTGAATTGAAAACGTGGAGACACTATTTACTGGGCAACCTAGTGCATCATTACACCGATCAAAAAAGCTTGAAGTTCATCTTCACCAAAAGGAATTGAATATGCGACAACGAAGATGGTTGGAATTGATCAAATACTACGAGATTGAGATCCACTACCAACCCGGCAAGGAGAATGTAGTTGCAGATGCGCCGAGTCGCAAGTCCGATGTCAATAGTCTTTCTATCACTTTGATAGAAGAAGAAGAGCTGAGTCTCCACTTGGTTCCATATGGGGCACTCTACAATATAGCTCTCATTCCTACCATCAGGGAAGAAATTGTGGAGGCTCAGAAGAAAGACAAGGGCATATCGCATATTCGTCGAAGAATGAAGAAGGGGGAGATGAAGTATTTCTGATGTGACGATGACGGTACCATCTGGTTCAGAGACCGCATCATGGTGCCCCGCAATATGGGACTTCGGAAGAAGATATTGGATGAAGCCCATTTGTCCAAGTATTCTATTCATCACCAAGACTCAAAGGAGAGATTTTTGTGGACTCGGATGAAGAGGGAGATAGTGAAGTACGTATTCGTATTTGATACGTGTTGGTGGGTGAAAGTCGACAATTTGAAGACAGCCGGACAGCTACAACCTTTAAGCATACTCGCCTGGAAATGGGAGGATATCAGCATGGACTTCATTGCGAGATTTCCTCTCACATTCCGTAAGCATGATCCCATTTGGGTGATAGTTGATTGATTGACCAAGTCGGCTTATTTTATACCCGTCAATGTCAACTACCATGCCCTGAAGAACGCAGAGTTGTATATTGCTAGAATCATGTGCTTACATGGAGTACCTCGCACCATTATCTCAAATCGTGGAGCCGTATTCGTTGCTCGATTTTGGGAGCAGCTCCACACATCGTTGGGTACCAAGTTGATTCGAAGCTCAGCTTACCATCCTCAGACTGATGGTCAAGCAGAGTGAGTAAACCAAGTGCTAGAAGATATGCTCCGCGCCTATCCATCCACCATGGTAAGATTTGGGATGATCACCTACCATTGGCGGAGTTTTCATACAACAACGATTATCAGGTGCATCCAGATGGCACCATATGGAGATCACTATGGCTGGATGTGCCGCACACCCTTGAACTTGTGTGAGTCTGGTGTACGAGTGATATATGGTATCGACTTGGTGGATGAAGCCGAAGAACGAGTACGAGTTATTCAAGCCAACATCAAGGCTGCTAAGTCTCGTCAGAAAAGCCATGCGGACAACGGTGTTGACCCCTTCCCTTCGATGTCGGAGATCACGTTTATCTTCGTGTATCCCCATTGAAAGGGATTTATCGCTTCAGAGTAAAAAGGAAGCTAGCTCCACGTTTCATTGGGCCGTTTGCAATAATCGAACAATGCGGACATGTGGCCTATCGACTAGAACTGCCAAAGTCGCTTTCAGGCGTCCACAATGTGTTTCACATTTCACAGTTGCGGAAATGTCTCAAGGCCCCAGTTGACGTCTGTATGGAGGATTTGGAATCTCTCCAACCAGATCTTACTTACTGTAAGCATCCAACCCAGATAATCGTTGAGAAGACTCACACCATAAGAAGGCCGCACCTTGCATTTCTACAAGGTCTTGTGGGGCCACCACACCGCTGAAGAAGCAACGTGGGAAAGCGGGGAATATCTTAGAACAAACTATACGGACTTGTTAGCGGCATACATTCATTAGGTCTTTTTCTTTTATCCTTCCTTTTGTAATCTCGGGACGAGATTCTTTCAAAAGGGGAGGAATGTAAAATGCCAGTTTTTCCTCATTATGAAGTTCGGTTACCAATTTGATTTCAACCATAGTAATGATCAATTATGGTTATACACATGAACTTGAGCTCATCAAAAATAATTCTTTTACTCATGTTAAATGGTATTAACATGGGGATTGGACTTCACCAATGATCCTAGGATAATTCAAGTGACCTCACTGTAGAGTTTGAGTTTTATTGAATGGATTTTGCTAGGGCAAATCACTATGCAGTATTAAATACATTCAAATTAATTTGAATATAGCACTGTACAATTAGGCCCTACATGAATATTCAAATCTGGGGCTGTACATTTTTCCATGGACTCATAATATCCCAAATAGACTTCCTGACAAGTTTCAAGATTTTTGAATTCCATTTGCTATTTTATTTGAGACGCTTAGCAAATTCTAGCCATATTGAAGTTCAAATTTTGAATTTTGTTCAAACTTATTTGAAAATAAAGATTTGAACACACCATAATAGTCATCATGACTAGCTGGACTTATCCACAATGTTTCAAAATATTGAAGCTCAATTGCTATTTAACTCAGTGGCCCCATTGAATTTCATTCAAATTCAAATTCAAATTTGGAATTCAAAAGAAACTTGACCAACTTCAAAATCCAATTTTAGAATCATGTTTCAGATATTTATTTGAGCCTCCCCACAAAAATCAAGAAGTTTTGGATCATGTTCGGTAAGAGAATTAAAATTGTAGAGAAGGGAAGAGGATAAGGGGCGGTGGGACCCGCTGTGAGCCTCACACACTCGGTTGAACTGACGGACGTGCTGTATACGGCTGTCCCCACCGATCGACGCCGGGAGCTCGGGCCACCGCGACATGGCATGCAAGCAGGCAGCTGCGAGGCCTAAACACCCCCCTGTCCTATAAATACCCATCCCCTGGCCGTCGGCGTCGAGCTCCGTCTCAGCTTTACCCCGCCGCCACCATTCTCAGCGCTTTCTCTTCCTCCCCGGTGAGCGCTTTCTCCCCGCTTTATTTTCCTTCGATGCAAACAGCAAAGTTGGCTCCAAGTCTGTGCTCTATCTTCTACGCCAGCTCACTTAGCGCTTTGCTCATTGTGTTGGCCGTAGTTTGGAGTTCCGCTGTCACCACTGAAGTTGGGGAAGAACGTCGCCTCTGCTCCACCATCGCTAGTCCTCGACAAGCGGCACCACAACACAACCTCCATATCAGAAAGGATCGCCATCCCGAGCTCTTTCTCACGGTAAAAGACGTGCCTCTTTTCATTCAGTATCGAGCAATATCTTCAAGTCTTTCTTTCGACCGTTGCCATTGAACTAGCTCACTTCTCGGTATAATTCCGTTTCAAAATGTAATAATTCTTCAATCCAGTTAAGGATTATATTCAGTACCTCCTAGCAGAACCCCTGCAAAGAATCAGTGCACGCCATCGAATGAAGCTTTAGATATTCAAGTTTTCCCCACCGCCAATGGAACCCCGTCGGTCCATCGTCGAAGTCGACTTTGCCGGTGATGTCACCCCGTCCTAACATCAAAATCATCATTCTAATTCTCATAGGAATGTTTTTATATTTTTCATGAGCCTTTTGCGCAATCCCCATGTGATCCCGACGATAGCCGAAACCTTAGCTCCGCCGCCGTCATCGCACCGCCATCTCCGGCCATCGCCGCCGCAATTGGACCTCACCCTCGTGTTGTGCGGTTGATTTTATAGTTTGGCGGTCAGTGCCGAGGTGAGTGGAGGTCGATGCAGCCATCGCAGCGAGCTCGCCGGCGCAGCGCCGCCGTGGCCGAGCGGCGGGTCGCTAGGAAAACGAAGACCGCGGGCCCCACGTGTCAGTGACGCGTGCGAGCGCGCGGATCAGCTGTGGTCCAAGGATCCCGTGCGTCTACGCGGGTTGAATTTGTGGCCCCCGTGCGGCTTCAACTCGATTGGCCCATTTCAAATACGTGGGCCCAACCCTTTATTCAAATAATTTCCAATTGGAATTTTATTCCAGATTTTGCCCCAACTTGGCAAATCCATAACTCCTAGTAGAATTGCTCAAAAATTTCCAAATTAGTTCTGGTAGACTAATCTCAATTTTGACTTTCCAGTAATGCAATTTATTGGACATGAAACTCCCAGAATTTTTATAATTAATTCCTTTGAGCTAATTGCTTGGGAAATTAATAACTCCTGTTCTGTTAATTGGAAAATTCCCAATTTCGGTTGGAACACTATTATTAATACACTTGATCTCCAGTAAAACTTTCAAGTTCATTGGACTTCAATTACTGGGTTGATCAGTGTTCCAGATCTCTATGTAGTTAAAAATTGAGAAAAATACAAAATCAATTTCCGAAATATCCCCAAACTTGTAAAATCAGTTTCTCACTGTAGGAATTTAAGAAAATTGTGAAACCAATTTTGGTAGAACCAGTGAGACCCCCTCTACATGGTACAACCACTTGTAGCCATGGTAAACCTCAAGGATTTCAACCAAAATTCAGAGAAGGTTATTGCTTACCATAATGTTTAGAGATAACAAACTTCTTTGATCATCTCCTGTTCTTTGCAAGAGTCTCTACTATAGTCCCTATTATCTACCATAAAAGTTTGAAAGCCAATTAAGATCATAATCTTATTTGTTTCACAAGATTTTATTTTGTGACCTTAAGCATATTAATTATTTTCAAAGTCATTAATATATAGTATATGCATAAAGTGTACTAACTGAAGTCCAAGAGCAGCCGGAAGCTTTGGAAGTCCAGCTGCTGGAATCTAACATAGACTCAGTCTCACATTCAGGCAAGCCACAATTTGCATTTAAGTTCGTTACAATGTCTCTGCAGTTTTCATTTACCTTACGTCTTCAGATGTTTGTACATTATTTAAGGTGTTTGACATCCGCTTGCATGACCAAAGAACCCAAGGAGTGATTAGAATAGCTCACAGACTCGTGTAGTAACTGTCATGCTTATATTCATAGGAATCCAGTAAAAGTCGAGTAGCGGGAATCTACTCGCGAGATAGGATTTTATCACACAGATGAATTGGATCAAGAAATGGTTTATGAATATGAAATTGAGACCGAGCAGCGGGTAGGATGCAGCGAGATGTGGTCTCACATGCGTAGCCCTGCTCATGTCGATTAAGGACCGATTCGTGTGCGCTCCCGCTGAACAAGCTTGAATGGTACCGGTGACGTACTGGAGAAATGGGCTCCTACAAACTGATGTAGCTTGATACTAGTTTGTCGAGGCATACCGTTCCATTTTATAGGCGTAGGTTGAGGGCAGCAAGGTGTGAATCAGCTGGTGGGCACGTCAGAGTACGCCCCACGCAGTGACCTCCTACTCGTGACGGATCGACCAGTTTGACATTCGAGTGTTTTGTGAAAGGTGGCCATATACGACTAGTACTGAAGTTCTATGTAGGTACTGCTGTAAGTACTCGCTGGCGCTTCCGAAAGTCCGTATGTGTCGTGTTGACCGGGTGTGTCTTGATTGCAATCACTGCCCCTCGCGGTAATAGAGTACCACTTGTTCACTGTGTCGTGATGTAGTAAATACTGAAGAAGTCAGGAGAATACGATGTATTGAATTAAAATTGTTTTGGAACCTTGTATGCCTTATAGATAACATAATTAAAAGATTACAGTTTCCCTATACTTCACCTGTAATAGCATTATGTGTTTTGGGCATCTCATATCATCGGCAAAGTGTTTCTTGTTTGATTGTGGAGTCTATGATGTGACGTGCCTGAAGAACGCCATGTGCTACTTAAAACATGACCATAAGGATCCACTTGTAGGTGTGTCCATTATGCTATTCCTTACCTATTTTTAGTATTCACCCTTGCATATGTCTAGTGAGACGGGTTAGTCTTGGTGAGCCTTAAGCTCATGTTTGCAGTTAACAAGTTTTTGCAGATTAAGCGACTAATGACGGGTTCGATGACGAGGCTGCACCCCCTCCAAGGTTTACAGCCGAGTGGGAACCCTGCATGCCGCCGTAAGTTAGGTGTTGCTAGTGCGAAGTATCCAGGACATGGATGATTTTGCTTTTGCATAGCTAGTGCTGAGAGCGTAGCTATGATGTATAGTTCTCTTTCTTTTCCGTTTAGTATTGTAAAACTTCCACTGTGTTTATAAACGAAGACTTGGTATTGTAATTTGTTCTCATTCTTTCCTTGTATACTGTTGGGTGTCACATCGCATGACACCAAACCAATGACATCCTTGGAGGTCGGGATTCCAGTCCCCACATTCTAGTCATCGAAAGGTGATAAAATCGAGAACACGTGGGCAAAGTGGTACAATATCTGCAGAGTATGTCTAAAAACTATCATGATTAACGTTCTCCTGGTCATGAGCAACCTGGACCCTCACATGATTAGAGGGACGGCTCCGCTGGCGCATGGTGGGCGAACTACATCACCTCTCTACCGGCTGGTCACGCCGTGACTTGGACCGAGTTCCGAGAGGCATTCCGCGCCTATCACATACCTCCCGGGATTATGAAAAGGAAACTTCAAGAAATCTTGGAACTCAAGCAATGTTGGAGGAGGGCTCATGAGTACTCCAAGGTTTTCAATCACCTGTCGTGGTACGCATCGGATTATGTGAACAAAGAGGAGAAGAAACGTGATTGCTTCTATCGAGGCTTGAACGCTAAAATGAAGGAAAAGCTCGCTTTGTTCAATAGCAACACATTCAACGAATTTGTCAACGCAGCGATTGTACCAGAGGATGCAGCACACGAGCTTGTGACTGCGAAGAAGAGGAGTTCTCTGCTGGGCAGCAGTGGTAGAGCTCCACAAAAGTACCGAATGGTGTACCGATCAATGTCCAGTCAAAGGTGGCAGCCACCGGCGCGACCGTCAATGTTCTGTGGCCACCCGTTCAATGCACCGAGATTCCGACCACCCCTGACACAACAGGAGCAGCAGCAGCAAGAGAGGATGAGACCTTGTGCACCCCACACAGCAGCAGCATGCATCGGGTTCCGTTCTCCGGTCTATGGTGGTCTGACGCAATACACGTGCTACAACTGTGGCATGTTGGACACCTCTCCTACAACTGTCCGGACAAGCAAACCAGTGGACAAGCACCGTGGCAGGGTGCTAATCAGCCCCACAACCATCCAAACAAACAAAATCCCAAACCCGGCAACATCCACCATATCACCATTGAGGACGTACCGGGAGGCGGACCCGTACTCGCAGGTACGTTCACTCTCCTCGATCACCACATTTTCATACTTTTTCATTCCAGTGCCACCCGCAACATCATTAGTAGTTCGTATTTGTCAAGCACCAGCTACAAATATTTCCTACTGAATATCCTTATATAATTTGTTCCACGGGTAGAAAAATTTCAGCTAATAGTATGATCCCTAAATCACCATGGTGCATGGGTGGAAAAATATATCCTACCACTCTAATTACACTAGATGGCCAAAAGATCGATGTCATATAAGGAATTTCGTGCTTGCATCACCATGGTGCTGTCCTGCACATCGTTCCTCGAACTTTTTGTTTGGATTTTCCACTACACGGTCCACGTACCGTCGTTCCTGATCGACCCATTCAAGTCATCGCAGCAGCGTACCACTCTGAATCCATTATGTTGGAAGATATTCTGGTGGTCCATGAAAACCCTGATGTGTTTGCCGATGATTTACCGGGCATGCCGCCCGAACGTGACGTCGAGTTCAAGATTGAACTGGCGCCGGGAACCACACCGATCTCTCGACGACCATACCAAATCACGCCAAGCGATCTAGCTGAATTAAAGGAACGTATAAAGGACCTGCTGGACAAAGGTTTTATTTGCCCAAGCTCCTCACCTTGGGGCTGCTCCGCGCTGTTTGTTAAGAGAAAGAATGAAATGTTGCGGTTATGTGTGGACTATCGTCTACTAAATGCCGTGACTATCAAGAACAAGTATCCACTACCTCGCACCGACATTCTCTTCGATAAATTAGTGGGTGCTAAGGTATTCCCAAGATGGATCTTCGGTACGGATATCATCAAATCAAAATTCAAACAGAAGAAATACCGAAGACGGCAGTTTCGACGTGATATGGATTCTATGAATATCTCGTCATGTCATTTGGTCTCACTAATGCTCCGTGCCACTTTATGTATCTTATGAAATCAGTGTCCACGACGGAGTTGGACAAATTTGTCGTGGTCTTCATTGATGACATCTTGGTTTACTCCAAATCGTTGGAAGAACATTATGAACACTTGCATATCGTGTTGCAATAATTGCGAGACCATAAGTTCTATGCCAAATTCAGCAACTGTGAATTTTGGATCAGCCAAGTGCCGATCTTGGGGCACATTATTTCAGCTGAGGGCATTGCAGTGGACCACTGTAAAATAGTCCAAGCACTGAAATGGGAATCTCCCAAATCTGTCCATGAAGTTCAAAGCTTCCTTGGTTTAGCCAGTTATTATCGGAGATTCATTCCGAGCTTCCGAGAAATCGTTAAACCTATGATGGAGCTGTTGAAGAAGGGTACCAAATATATTTGGAGTGAACCATGTGAGCATGCGTTTCAAACATTGGTGAAGCATCTCACAACAACCCTGGTTTTCGCTCAACCGGATACCACAAAACCGTTTGACGTTTATTGCCATTCATCCGGCTTCGGTCTTGGCTGCGTTCTTATGCAAGAAGGACGTGTGGTCGCATATAGATTACAACATCTCTACAATCTTGAACAACATTATCCAACTCACGACTTGGAGCTCGCTGCCGTGGTGCTTGCTCTAAAAATGTGTAGGCATTATTTACTTGGAAATTTAGTGCACCTCTACACCGATTACAAAAGTTTGAAGTATATATTTACTCAAGAAGAGATTGAGATTGAGACTCAATATCATCCTGGCAAAGCCAATATTGTTGCCAATGCAATTAGCCGCAAGTCTCATGTCAATAACTTTATAATCACGCCTATGGAAGAGGATGGACCGAGTTTATACTTGGTTCCATATGGAGCTTTATGGGATCTTGCTCTCATTCCCACAATCCTAGATAAGATTATTGAACCTAAAAAGAAGGAAAAAGATATGTCTCACATACGCAATAGAATGGACAGTAGTGAGATGAAATGTTTCCGAAGAGATGAACAAGGTGTGCTATGGTTCAAGAATCGAATTGTGGTGCCACGTGACATGGAACATCAAAAGAAAATCTTGGACAAAGCTCACTTATCCAAGTACTCCATTCATCGAAGCAGCAATAAACTTTATCAAGACTTGAAGACTAAGTTCTAGTGGACATGGATGAAGTGTGAGCTAGCAAAGTACGTGTCCGAGTGTGATACGTGTCGGCGAGTAAAAGCTAACCATATGAGGAAAGCGGGACAGCTGCAACAGCTGAGTATCCCCATATGGGAATGGGAGGATGTGAGTATGGATTTCATCGTCGGTTTACCACTCACATTCCGGAAGCATGATTTAATTTGGGTGATAGTCGACCAAGAAGTATGCAGAGTTGTACATCTCAAGAATCGTGTGACTCCAACAAATTCCTCGCATAATTATTTCAGATCGAGGCTTGCTGTTCATTGCTCGTTTCCTGGAGCATTTGCACGCTCCTTTGGATACTAAACTGATTAGAAGCTCCTCACATCACCCGCAGACTGTTGGACAAACTGAGAGGTTGAACCAAGTCCTTGAAGACATGTTACCCGTGTGTGCTATCCACCATGGTAAAAGTTGGGATGATTTTTTACCGTTCGCGGAATTCTCCTTAGCAACCGTGAGGACGAAGGCTCAGCAAGACTTAACCGCCTCCACTAAACATGAACTCTATATGCAGGATATACGTAATATAGGGCAGCCAGCAGATTAAGGCTTCAAGAATCTGAAATTTAGTGAGCAATCTGTTCTAAAGCATAGAAGTATCGAAACATAATTGTTCCATAAAGCATGATTCAATAATATTCCAACTATAATAATAAAATATGTCACGAGTCACGACATAGTGAACAATCGGTACGCAATAACGGCGAGGGACGGCACCTCCAATTGATATAAACCTGCAGGGATACCTGGATAGCACTACACATACACCCACTCTCAGAGCTATGAAGATACACTCTACTGATGTTGTATGCGGCAACCTTTCACCTGCTACCTACGCGGCGAACGGGTCCAACGCTATGAGCAGGAGGCCCCCACACGGATTACGACGTAACCGCTAGCAGGATTAAACAATGGTTCTCTCAACCCACACCAATAAGGCAGTGGGTTATGCCTCGACGCTAGGTGGACAGATATGGTAAATTTGATTGGGTGGAGATCTCGACGTTGATGATCCAAGGCTCCAAGGGAACGGAACCCCACAATCACTACACCACTGTTCTGTTGGTTATCACCCGTGTCACACAAATGACCTCGCCACAGAGGCTTATCCCTGCAAGCGCAATCAAGAACACAAGCAAGAACAGAGAAGTTGCAATCAAAACTGAATTGATCACGAATTGGGGTCTCACAACCGATGATCGGTGACACAGTTTAATGACAGATTGTATCTAAGCAAAAATAAACCCTAATATGGTGATGGATGCTATATAAATAAGAGTTTAGGGGCGTGCAAGACCCCTGGACGCAAACCTAATGGGCTTCCACACGATACACGGGCCAGCAGCCCAAAGGACGGTGGCGCAGCACCGGACAGATTCAGGATGCCCAGTTGTTTCGCTGATTCCCGTCAACTTAGATGGAATTTTGAGGTGGGGCTGGTTCCATTGGAAGCTTTATGAAATCACGGCTCCATACATATATAGAACGTCCAAATCCAACTCCGTATGTGTCCAGGACGTCAATTTTGGTGAAGGCAGCTCCTGGAAGCCGATGTGGAGTCAAAGTCAAGTTAGATCTGGACTCCTCCTTGGTGTGCACGTCCTATCTCCACCTCCTTGACTCCTTGGACTCCTCCAAGCCCTTGCTAGTCCTCTGCATTGTTCCTAATCAATAAAACATGCATGGAAACAAGCGTATGTTCTGAAAAATAATTGACAAGATCAGAAAGTACCTGGAGATCCAATTGTCGCGCATGTGCTCTAGTGATCGGTCCTTGCGTTGTATGCAAAGGAGAGATGTCCTCATCACCCTCTCCCTCTTGAATTGAAGTCGTCCACGACTCACGCTCATCTTCCTCACCAAAGTATGGCTTCAAATCTGAAATGTTAGATGTGGGACTTGTTGGGATTTGGCCCTTTAGTGCAGCCATTTATGGGCTTATTTATTTGGGCCAACTCCCATGGAGGAAAGCCAATGTGGTGTGAAGAGGTGGCTAGGGACTTTAGTCCCATATTGCCCACCTAGATGGGTGTTCCCCAAGATATATAGTGGCCCTTGTACAGGTTCTCAACATGAGAATGATGAGGGATGAAGGCTGCTGCTATGGACACAAAAACACACACATGCACGCGCGCGCGTTTCGCGATTTTACACGTGATTGTCACGTGACTTGTGACTTGCGAAGTTGCGCGTTCGCATCGTGACGAGTTGTGTTCTTCTAAGCGGTTATTTTTTTCTGCCACTCATATAAAAGGGAATATTTATCAACACCTAGACTGTCACGACAACAAAGGAGTAATAAGAGGCGTAACTGCAGGCGAGAATGAGATTACTTTAATGCAATCTCATTATGTTGAGAATATTCTGAGTCGGTTTGGGTACTCAGATTCTAAACTTTCTCCAACCCCATATGATCCCAGTCTAAAGCTTCGCAATAACAGAGGACAAGGAATTGTTCAGTTAAGATATTCCCAAATCATTGGTTCTCTCATGTATCTTGCTGGTGCAACCAGACCTGACATCTCATTTGCAATAAGCAAATTGAGCAGATTTACTTCCAATCCTGGAAGACATCACTAGTGTGCACTAGAACGTGTAATGAGATATTTGAGAGGTACATCAACATATGGACTTCACTATACAGGGTACCCAACTGTACTAGAAGGGTATAGTGACTCAAATTGGATCTCAGATGCTGATGAGATCAAAGCCACTAGTGGATATGTTTTCACTATTGGTGGTGCTGCAGTTTCCTGGAGGTCCCGTAAGCAGACTATATTGACAAAGTCAACTATTGAAGCGGAACTTGTAGCACTTGAAATAGCCACTGCTGAGGCAGAGTGGCTAAAACAGTTCTTGATGGACTTGCCATTGGTTGTTAAACCTGTGCCGGCCATTCTTTTGCATTGTGATAATCAAAGTGTGATCACAACTATAGGCAATACAAAAGAAAATTTGAAATCATCAAGACATGTGAAACGGCGAAACAAATCCGTGAGACATTTGAGAAATACGGGAGATATTGTCGTTGAGTATATTAATACTAAAAGAAACCTTGTAGACCCTTTTACTAAGGGATTAGCACGTGCTGTAATTCAAGAAGCGTCAAATGAAATGGGATTGAGACCCGCATGACGTTATCATACAATAGTAACCCAAACTATGTGATCGGAGATCCCGTGAAGTAGATCTTGGGAAAAACAAGTGGTATGGATAACTGGAGAGTACATATTTATTACTCATTTCTGCTAGTAGATGTGTACTCTCCGTACTGCACGGAAGGTTGACTTTAATGTCTTAATGTGTTCTGAGGCCTAAATAGGCAAGGTACCGTCCTGCAGGGTATACTTGTAAGAACACACCTATATGAGTTTGACTGTCAGGTCGCAGTCTATGAGGTGTGGGTAATCTGAAATAAACTCATAAACAGACAGGGGAGAAGACCGTAATGCTTCAAGAGGCCTAGTATCAGCGATGCTTTCATGTGAAACTTGCTCACACAAAACTAGCAATTCAAGGCTATGTCCATTGCAAAGTTGTGAGTATGTGAATCATCAAATGCTAGGTGCAGCTCAACCCGTATCGGCCTGCACTGCAAAGCTGGTATATTAAAGCGCAAAATTGTTACTTGTAGACATTGGCTTTTGGTGGGGATTGCTGGGATTTGGCCCTTTAGTGCAGCCCATTTATGGGCTTATTTATTTGGGCCAACTCCCCTGGAGGAAAGCCAATGTGGTGTGAAGAGGTGGCTGGGGACTTTAGTCCCACATTGCCCACCTAGATGGGTGTTCCCCAAGATATATAGTGGTCCTTGTACAGGTTCTCAACATGAGAGTAATGAGGGATGAAGGCTGCTGCTATAGACACGAAGACACACACACGCACACACGTGCGTTTCGCGATTTTACGCGTGATTATCGCGTGACTTGTGACTTGCAACATTGCGCGTTCGCGTCGTGACGAGTTGTGTTCTTCTAAGCGGTTATTATTTTCTGCCACTCATATAAAAGGGAATATTTATCAACACCTAGACTTCCACGGCAACAAAGGACTAATACGAGGAGTAACTGCAGGCGCACATTATCAGTGCATAATGCCTCATAACTGCTCCCATTAGTTGCACGTTGAGAAATTTTAGCGGGCGGTTTCCTGAAATTATGTCATATCGAATCGGAAGTGACTGGAGACTCGGGTATATAAGGAGACATCCTGTATACTAGAGGAATATATACACAACAACACATAACGCCTCTCTCAGTAACTGCTCTGCGCTGCCGCATTTTTGCCTTGTCGTCCCTTCATCCGTCGTGCAGTGGATTGAGGGAGAGCGGTGTCTCCGAACCGACGCCGGCGATCTGAAGACCTGCACGGGTGCCGGCGATTAGGATTCTGGGAAGTGCGTCCGCACGGCCGCTCGCTGCACTTCCATCTTCCTCAACAGTTTCATCGTCTACTTCATAAAAGGATGATCTGTAAGTGAATCTCTCGAACTATGGTTGGTTCGATTTACTTTTTGAGCGATTTATTCACATTTGTTTTAGTTCTGATCTTTGTAGTACTAGCACTGTTTATGTTGACTGCTAGTAGATTTGCTCTGGTTGTTTTGCTGTTTCGGATCATCAGATTAATTGCATGTCATGTCTATTCTCCAACAGGACTAACCCCAAACTCGGGAGGCAACTCAAGTTTATATGCACTGTCATTTATCTTCTCAAGAACCTTAAAAGGTCCAGCAGCGCATGAGATGAGTTTGGACTTTCTCAAATTCGGGAACCTATCTTTTCTCAAATGAACCCACACCAAATCACCAGGTTCCAATTTTACCTCCTTCCTACCTTTACTAGCAACAATGCGATACTTTTCACTCATTTTTTCAATTTGTAACTTAGTAGTTTCATGCAACTTAATAATAGATTTAGAACGTTGTGTAGCATCTAAGTTCACAATTTTAGTATGTGACAAAGGTAGCAAATCAATTGGAGCACGAGGATTGAAACTATAGACTACTGTAAATGGAATTAACTTGGTTGTGGAGTGAATAGACATGTTATAATCAAACTCAATATATGGCAAACACTCCTCCAACAACCTCAAATTGTCTTTCAAAACAGCCCGCAACATAGTAGATAAGGTATGGTTAACCACCTCCGTTTGCCCATCAGTTTGTGGATGACAAGTAGTAGAAAACATCAACTTTGTTCAAATTTATACCATAAAGTTCTCCAAAAGTGAGTCAAAAACTTAGCATCTCAATCAGAAACAATAGTATTGGGAACACCATGCAAACGCACAACCTCATTAAAGAACAAATCAGCAACATGTGAAGCATTATCGGTCTTGTGACAGGGTATAAAATGAGCCATTTTAGAGAAACGATCAACAACCACAAAGACACTATCCCTCCCCCTCTTTGTTCTAGGCAATCCTCAAACAAAGTCCGTAGAAATATCCTCCCAAGGTGCACTAGGAATAGGAAGAGGCATATATAGACCATGTGGGTTAAGTCGAGACTTAGCTTTGTTGCATGTCGTGCAACGTGAAACGTAGCGCTCCACATCATGCCTCATTCGTGGTCAAAAGAAGTGAGCGGCCAGCACATCCTCTGTCTTCTTAACACCAAAATGTCCCATCAAACCACCTCCATGTGCTTCCTGCAACAACAAAAGAGGAACGGAGCTAGCTGGAACACATAGCTTGTTAGCACAGTGGAGAAGGCCTTCACGCAGCAGGAATTTTTGCCACGTTCTTCCCTCTATAAAATTTTCAAAGGCATCTTTGAAGTCCAAATCAGTAGCATATAAACTCTTTATGGTTTCCAAACCAAAGATTTTATGAGAGAGTTGGGACAACATGGTATAACGTCTACATAAAGCATCGGCAATCACATTGCCTTTCCCTTTCTTATGTTTAATGATGTAAGGAAATGACGTTTGTTCAAATTAGCTTGTCCTTTAAGATACTTCAAATACTCATGATCTGAATGTATGAAAAATTCTTTTGACCATAGGTAATGTTGCCAAGTTTGCAAGACATGCACTAAAGAATAAAGTTCTTTATCATATGTAGAATAATTCAGCCACTACAGGAATCCCGACGATTTGCGACGGTCGTGTCCGTCGCAAATAAGACAAATGTCGTAGCAAATAAGCGATTTGCGACGGCTTTCTTTATTTGCGACGGTTTTTAGCCGTCGCAAATAAATCGTCGCAATTAAGCTTATTTGCGACGGCCACCGTCGCAAATAAGCTTTAATTGCGACGGCTAGGGGGGCCGCCGCAAGTTATTGCCGTGGGCCGGTGGGTCCCGCAACCTTATTTGCGACGGTATCGCCGTCGCAATTAAAGCTTATTTGCGACGGCCTGGCTGTCGCAATTAAGTGCTTCTATTTGAGACGGCCTGGCCGTCGTAAATAAGTGCAGTGGGCTGGGCCCGCGGGTCCTCCTCCGGGGCCCACAGAGCTATTTGCGACGGCCGTGCCATCGCAATTAAACTTTAATTGCGACGGCCGTGCCATCGCAATTAAACTTTAATTGCGACGGCCAGGCCGTCGCAAATAGCAGAGGCCTATTTGCGACGGCCTGGCCCCTTATTTGCAACGGTACTGTATAAAAAGTCGTCGCAAATAAGGTTTTTTATTTTTTTTTAAAACAGAAAAAAGTACCCGGCTCGATGGCCAGAATCACAGAACAGATTCCATACACACATTATATACACATAGCAAAGATCATCATCATAGAGGAAACATCATCACAATCACAAACTAATAAATTCCAATACATCTCACATCGTCATCAACAAAGCAAACAAAAGGGCTCACTCGCCCATCTGACCTCTGTAGCCACCTCCGGAGTCACCTCCGAAGTCGAAGTGGTCATCGCGCCTCATTCCAGGCGGCGGTAGCAAGGCGATGGCGTTTGTGCGGCCGTCGCGGATCCCTGCAATTAATGAAACTTAAAGTTAGAATATAAATACATCAACATCTCTCTCTCCCTTCCTCTCCCTCTATCTTCATCTAGATCCCCTCTCTTCCCCTGTCTTTTCATTTCTCTTTGTCTCTCACTCTATCTTTCTCTCCCACTCTATCTCTATTTTGATATCCCTTTCCCTCTATCTTCCTCCCTCTATCTCTATCTACATCTCCCTCCCTCTATCTTCCCCTCTCTCTATCTCCATCTACATCTTACTCTCTCTATTCATTCCTATCCTATTGTATCTATCTTTCACTCTTTCTTCTGTCTCTCTTTCTTCTATCTCTATCATTCTTCTATCTCAATCATTTTCTTCTATCTAACTATCTCTCTCTTTCATCTATCTCAATCTTATTACGCTGGAGAAGCAGGATTACATAGAAACTTACCTGACCCGCTGAAGAAGGATCGCCTGGAAGGACCGGTGGTAGTACTGGTAGCTGGATTCCCAGACCTTGCGCCCGAGCGATGGCTTGTCATTGCAAACATTAAATGCTACATATTAATAAGTCATTTACGCTGAATTAATAAGAATTTTAGTTTTTATTTTATTACCTCCATTGCTTCCCGCATCTGCGCCAACGCTGCTGCCTGGGTTTGGATCATGGCCTCCATTGTGATCCTTTGGCGTTCCGCCTCCCTCCTTTCCTCCTCATGTCGCCTTTTATTTTCTTCTACAGTTTCTCGGAGGGACTGCATCTCAATATCCATCTGCGATACGCGGCGACCTCCCGTGCCCGAAGCCTGCATGGAGCTGCCTCTCGCAGGTCTCCCCGCCCTCGAGTCGAAAACTCCGTCGAATATGGCGAGCCTATAAAAAAGAGAGTCAGTAATATGAAATTGAAATATCTTGAATACATTGGATTGAGAACGATAAAATCACTTGTAAACTCACCCTCCGTGTGCTTTTCCACCACCGGTTGCATACGTAGCTTGAGGATCGATCGGTTGACGTTCCCAATTGAAATCCTCGCCGTGTATCTTCCTAGCCTCCTCCCCGTACTTAGCCTGCAAAACAAGAAAACCGTGTAAGTTCAACAATCTATATAGTTATATTTAATATGAATGATTTCTAAACTTACCAACCGCTCGGCTGTAGCCTGACTGCACCCCGTCGGCTGAGAAGGGTCCCTGTGACCTCTCTTCCAGACCTCAGCAGGGGTGGGCGGCACCCCCGTCTCGAGCTCCTGTCAATACGTGTTAGTACGAACAATATATTATTAATATATAAACATAACTTACACACACTTACCATGCGTTTAGCTAAACTCAAGTGGTTATCTTGCCCGTGCCTGCTCTTCCCCTCCACCCCTCTGCAGTCCCGAGCCTTCTCAGACTTAGCTTTAAACTCGTCGCTAGCCCAGTAGCGACAAAGGGCCCAAAATGCATCAGTCCGACCCTGCAACCAGCTCACGTGGCCCTGCACATAGTTGGAAGTCGTTAAAAATACCATCGAGGCAATTATCAGAAAAAAAAATACATACTACACTCCACGTACCTGCGCGTACTCCTCCTCCGTCAGGTGCCTCTCGCTCTCTTGCCGGAAGTGTAACACGTGCTGCTGGTTCGCCTTCAAGTGCTCATTAATAATTTGAACACTGGCGTTCGACAAAGCTTGTCGAAGCGCCTTGGCAGCGTTGAAGTGAAACACTCGCCTCGCATCCTCAGACAGGCGACGGTCGTTCGGGTCCTCTAAAGTATATCTTGCCTGCGATAAAGAATGTATTGAAGAGATGTTCACTAAAAGAGTTTAAGAGTTGTAACTTAGAAACTTTTTTAACATACTTACCATAAAATCGGCCCATACGGCCTCCTGAAGGTTGTTGTGCTCCTGGTGATGGACGTGTGCGTAGTCCTCCCACGAAAGAGCGGGCACCCCGTCGATGACCCCGGGATAGTGCAAACGCACTATGGACCTGAGGACACCGTTCACTGGTCTGTGGTGTTTCTCACCGGTGAAAGACGTGTCGTACCAAGCCCTGTAAGATATTTATTCATTCATTACTTAAGTAAACAAAAGAAACTAAAATTGAACACGATAATTTTTATTACCTGTCTCCGACTGGACGAATCACGATCCTCTGTGAACTCTGTGAAGGGACCTCGGGAGGACAGACAAAGTGAGTCCTCCTTGTCCTCCACGTCTGCTGGGGCGCCACGTCAGGTGACCCAGACGGCTCCTCACCAGCCGAGTCAAAGGCCTCAGGAACAAACTCATCGCCAGCCGGGGGCTGGCTGGCCGAGGGCTGCCTCGCCGAGGGCTGGCTGGCTCACTGAAGGCGCCGCAGCCTCTGAGTCAATCGGTGAGGACTACAACATTCAAATGATTCATAAGTAAGTTTAATATGAATTTCAATGTAAAGAATTTGTCAAAAACGAGTGACATTTACCTGTGACGAAGCTCTAGAGCTGGTCTGAACGTGCCCCAGCAGCTGAGAGCGTCTGCTGCCAGTCGACGAGGCACCAACGAAAGCGTCCTCAGGTCTAGAGGGGTAGAACCCCCTCGTTGGCGGCACCTTCTTACCCTTCTTTGACGCCATCCTGTTGTAATTAGATAATTAGTAAATATGCAAATAAAATATACAAAATTCATGTTACTATCTTCAAGAAAACATTACTTGTAGCCACTTTCAAAATTCATCAACATCATTGTCATGTGTCTGTGCCCTACTCCTTAAACCAGCCCAATGATCTTCCATCGTGGCCTGTTCTAATTTTCGTTTTCGCGTATCATCTGCCTCTACATCTTCAACGTCTTCAACATCTCCAACTAAATGATCGAGTCCTGCACCAAGCTTGACGATAAAAGTGTCTGGCAACTCTTATTCTTGGTACACTTCTTCAACTTCTTCGCTATCATGGTAACCATCATCCCCAGGAGTATATAGCCGCTCACGAGGATTCACCTTATATACCACCCACCAAGCACTGAGCTTCGTGCATGGATAAGGTAGATAATACACTTGTTCAACTTGATGCGCAAGAACAAATGTATCGTAACCTCGTAGTCGGTCCTTATGTTTCACTTCCACCATTCCAAATTGGTTTTCTCGAGTTCCATGAGTACGATCAAACCAGTCACAGTCAAAGAAGACAACTCGAAGGGTCTTATTTCTGGTAAAAGTAAATTCAAGGATTTTGTTAATGATACCATAATAATCGGTTAAAATCCCTTGAGTGTCCATTGCTCTCGTCACAACACCGGAATTTGATGTTACCGCGAGAGGACGATGAGCTTCAAAATGAGTTGTACGGAATCGGAAGCCATTTACGTCATATCGACCATAGCTTCTAACATTCACCAATCCATAAGATAGCTGCAGCAAATCTTCATGCACATTGTGAGTCCGACACTGTTATAAAAGACGAGAGAATAATACATAATACTTCTTTAATAATAGTAATTTATAATACATAGAAGACGAGAGAATATTACATATTCTCGAAACCAAGATAGAAAACTCTACCCCCCATTTATTCCTTCCTTTCGCATCGCTTCTACTTGTTTGGCCGTAGGTTGATGCCTATGTGGCCAATATTGTCTGTGGAACTCGCTGAACATGAAAAAACATCTTTTAGAGTACATGTGTAGCAAAATATGTCGATTAGCATAAACGTAGGAGAAACACTTACTCGAAGTATTCTTGCATGCCTTCTATATTTGCGTACATGTAGAGTAAAGCAACATTCCTTTCCTGTTCCGATAGCACGTAGGTCGTGTAGCTACCAACGGTGACGCCTCTCGTTTGAAAAATGGAAAGGTCGCTTAGAGGGGGTGTTTCGTCCACATTGTACCGCATCGCCGAAGTATTGATATTGTTTTCTTCCGCAAAGTAGACACTTGAAAAGTATCCTACTTCCTTAAGAGCATATGCTTCAGCGATGCACCCTTCCACCCTTGCCCTGTTGCCAACCATTGGTTTCAAATATCGTAGCGCTCTTTCAATATGATACATCTACCTATATTGCACAGGACCGCCAACTTTAGCTTCGAATGGAAGATGGATAAGCAGATGTTGCATTGGATTGAAGAAACCCGGTGAAAATTTTTTTCCGTCTTACATAAAAGTATGGGTATCTCCTTCTCTAACTTATCCATCATCCCGATCTTGATTTCTTTAGCACAAAGCTGTCTATAGAAATAGCTGAGATCGGCTAAAACCTTCCACGCCGCATCATCTAGATAGCCCCGGAACATAACAGGTAGGAGTCTTTCCATTATAATGTGATAATCATGACTCTTCAACCCAGTGAGGTTTCCTGTGTTAACATTTATGGCTCATTTCAGGCTAGGTGCGTAACCATCTGGGAATTTCAAAGTTTTCATCCATTTCATAACTTATTTCTTTTCTTTCGATCGAAGACAGAAAGAAGCACGTGGCTTTCCACCACTTTCAGAGATTTCAAGAGTTGGACGGTGACAAATGTCTGCCAAATCTAGTCTAGCTTTATAATTGTCTTTCGTTTTGCCAGGCATATCCATGCAAGTGCTTATGATACTTTCGCTCATATTACACTCCTGTTGCATGACATCAATGTTGTGCATTAGAATCAACGGCTTCACATATGGTAGCTCCCAAAGTCCACATATGTGAGTCCAATTGTGTTCCTCTCCATAACCTACGAAATATCCAGGACGACCTTGATCAGGCACCAGTTTGTCCAACATATCATAAATTTCTGACCCGTTGAGACGCTTCGGTGGTCCTTTAGTGACAACAGTGTTCTTTCGAAAGACATGCCTCTGCTGCCTAAATATATGATTCGAGGGCAGCCAACATCTGTGACAATCGAAGTAAGATATTTTGCCTCCATGAGTTAGTCGAAAACAATCCGTGTCTGAAGCACATATCGGACATGTCAGACGACTGTGAGTGCTCCATCCGGAAAACATGCCGTATGCCGGCAAATCATGGACGGACCACAAATAAGCAGCTCGAAGGTTGAATTTCTGCTTCTTGTAACTGTCGTACGCTTCGACGCCTGTCCACAAGACTTTCAATTCTTCGATCAGCGGTTTTAACATCACGTTGAGACGTGACCCGGGATGATCAGGTCCAGATACAATGAGGCTGAGAAACATGAACTCGTTCCTCGTACAAAAAGCAGGTGGCAGGTTGTACGGAATGACAAAGACAGGCCAACATGAGTATGGCGTGGCATTCGTACTGAACAGTGAGAATCCGTCTGTCGCTAATCTGATGCGAACATTCCTCGCATCACGAGAAAAGTCTGGATCGAAACGGTCTAGCGCCTTCCATGCATCACCGTCGGATGGATGCGTCCAGAATTCTTTGTTCTCACGTTTACCTTCTTTGTGCCATCTCATGTGTCTTGCGGTTCTTTTTGAAAGAAACATCCGCTTCAACCGAGGTGTCACAGGCAAGTAACGAAGCTGCTTATGTGCGACATCTGTGATCACATTATCGCCATCATCATTAACAACTTCGACATACCTCGATTTACCACATTTCAAGCACATCTTCTCATTGGCGTGCTCTTTCCAGAATAGCATGCAGTTGTCTGAGCACACATCAATTTTCTCATACTTCATACCGAGACCAGATATCTTGATCTTTGACTGATACATATCTGGTGGCGCTTTGTGAGGTTGTGGAAGGATACCGCAGATCAATTTCATGAGATCATTGTAGCAGTTGATGGAAAAAAAGTACTTGGACTTAATTGCCATAAATCTGGTCAAGAAAGCAAGTACGGTCAGAGCCGTGTGTTCATGCAACGGCTCTTGTGATTTCTTCAGCTCCTCGAAGAACTTCTCTGCCTCATTTGTCAGAGGATCCTCCGCTTCAAGAGCTTCTAGCATCTCATCCATCCTATCAACCTCTGTTATATCATCATCCTCATCCACTTCGGCTATGACTCGAGAATTAGTCTCGCCGTGGAAGGTCCACACTTCATAATGTGGAGTGAAACCGTTTCGACATAAGTGAAACGAAAGCTCCAATCTTCTCAAAAACTTAGTGTTCCGGCATTTTGTACATGGGCACCGCACCATATCTTCCGTTGACAACGAAAACGCTCGATCCAAAAATTGATCTAACTCGATAAACCACTCATCGGAGTGACCACCAGTTCTGCTCTTCCAGCCAGTATACATCCAACTGCGGTCTTCACCCATGTTTGACTCTGTAGTTTAATGCGAAAGAAATTGTCGTTAATGTATTGTTGTGTTATGTCACGGCCCTACAACCTAGGCACATAGATCCTAAACCCACCCAAGAGTGACCGAGCGGTGCGTGCTCATGACGAGACGCGTGATCCGGATTCGAACGAAATTTCGGCAGCATAACCCCGCTGTTCTCCACTGCACGCCCAAAAATGGTGCAGCAGAGAACAACAGGGTTACACCACCGAAATCTCGTCCAAATCCGGACCCGCGTCTCGTCACAAGCCACGCCCCCTCGGTCACTCCGAGGCTGTCCAAAAAGGGACAATTCCGAACCTGCACGTCTCACATGCCAATGGCATGTGAGACGTGCCGATCCGAAATGGGTAATCAATTGCTATAGGTTACGTGGCTCATGTTCATTTATAAATCATTTACGAATGAGGAAAGAGAACGATAGTGAGGAGAAAAGTGGGTCAGAGTTGAAAGTTTCATAGTCAGGGCCATCCACATTATCGTTGTTCGCCTCTGTGATCATCTTGACGCATACGTTACGACAATAATCAACTTTTAATGCTTGACTATAATCAACTTTTAACGCGCTATAATCGGATTGTGCCGGTTTTAACCCTCTTATGTATATATATATATATATACATATTTATATTTATATATTTATATATATAAAGAACATTAAACATGCTAAAAGAAACATAACAATTAATCAAAATTTGAACATTTAATAACTTAATTCAATAACGATAAACAGCAATGAACATAAACATTAAGAAAACTAAAGCAAAACATAAGCATGCTTAACATCTACATAATCAACAACATTATCAACAAATTTGCATAACCAACATCATTAACAACTAAGCATAATTAACATCAAGATCGTGCAACAAATTCTACTCATTCGATCAACAATCATTCGAAGATTGAACAATCCACATCAAATATCATGAAATCCACAACAAATTTGCATAATCAACATCATTAACAACTAAACAAGGGGGTTACTTGACGATCGGCGACGACGAGGAGGCCGGGGTGCGCGGACGGCAGGGAGGCCGGGGCGCGCGGGCGGCGAGGTCGCTGGGGCGCGCAGGCGGCAACGACGGGGAGGCCGGGGCCGCTGGGGCGCTTGGGCGGCGAGGAGGCCAGGCCTCGGGCAGGGCGCTCGGGCGGGGCGGCGGCGCGGCGCGCTCGGGCGACGACGGCGGGGTGCGCTCGGGCGGCGGCGTGGGGAGGCGGAGGGCGGCGGCGGCGCAGCACGCTCGGGCGGCGGGGCGCGCTCGGGCGGCAGCGCGGGGAGGCGGAGGGTGGCGGCGCGGCGCGCGGAGGGCAGCGGCGGCGGGGCGCCCTCGGGCGGCGGCGCGGGGAGGCGGAGGGCGGCGGCGACGGGGCGCGCGGAGGGCGGCGGCGCGGGGAGGCGGAGGGCGACGGGGGAAATGAGTCGTGAGTGGACGAGAATGAAGAGTCGGGTCGGGATGAAGGCCCTTATTTGCGACAGCCCCTTAAATTGCGACAGCCCGACCACGTGGCCGTCGCAATTAACGTACTTGTGACGGCCCTTTTACCAGCCGTTGCAAATAAACACTTATTTGCGACAGCTACCTTATTTGCACCGGTGCTAGGGTTGGCCGTCGCAAATAGTTGTTTATTTGCGATGGCTCTGGGGTTGGCCGTCGCAAATAAGCTGTTATTTGTGACGGCCCATTTATTTGCGACGGCCAGTGGCGGGCCGTCGCAATTTATTCTATTTGCGACGGCTGGCCGTCGCAAATAAATATAGCCAGCGCAAATGATCGCTTTTCCTGTAGTGAGCGAAGGCCCATGCAATTTTTTCACTAAAGAAAGCAACAGGTTTACCTCCTTGAATTAGCACTCCTCCAATGCCAATGACGCTCGCGTCACATTAAAGCTTGAAGGTCTTCTCAAAATCAAGAAGTTGCAGCAATGGTGCTTGTGTGAGCTTCGACTTGAGAACATCGAAAGCTTGTTGTTTTGCTGGTCCCCATGGAAACGGCACAACATGCTTTGTTAACTGATGGAGAGGTGCCGCAATGATGCTGAAATCCCACACGAAACACTGGTAGAAACCTGCGAGACCAAGAAAACTTCAAACCTGTGTGACTGTAGTCTGAAGTGGCCAGCTTGTGATGGCAACAATGTTTGCCTCGTCCACCTCAATGCCCTGCAAAGTAATGACATAACCAAGAAAAGGCACACGATCGGTGGAAAAGGTGCACTTCTAAAGGTTACCAAATAAACGTGCATCACACAAGATATTAAAAACAACATGCAAATTTTTGAGATGCTCATCATATGACTTGCTGTAAGTAAGGATATCATCAAAGTAAAGCACCACAAATTTACCAATGAAAGCACGTAAAACCTCGGTTATCAACCTCATGAAAGTGCTGGGCACACTAGTTAAACCAAATGGCATGACTAACCATTCATAAAGTCCAAATTTAGATTTAAAGGTAGTTTTCCATTCATCACCTAAAGCCATACGAATCTAATGATACCCACTATGCAAATCCATCTTGGAGAAAATAATAGAACCACCCAACTCATCAAGCATGTCATCCAATCTAGGAATAGGATAGCGATAATGAATGGTAATGTTATTGATGGCTCTACAGTCAACACACATGCGCCAAGTGCCATCTTTTTATTTAACCAAAAGAACAGGAACATAACAAGGACTAAGGCTCTCATGAATGTACCCGCGGTCCAGAAGATCTTGGACTTGTCACTGAATTTCCATAGTCTCGTCGGGGTTGGTCCTGTAGGTGGCACAGTTTGGCAAGCTTGACACTGGAATCAAATCAATCTTGTGCTCAATGCCTCACACAGGTGGTAATTCAAGGGGTTTCTCTGATGGAAAAACATCCATATATTCCTGAAAAAGGTTATCAACAGCAGGTGGCAAAGCAATGGATGTATCCTCAATGGAATATAAACCATGTTTGCACACTAAAGCATAGCAAGTTCCCTTAGAGGCATATAAATCATCAAAATCAGATTTAGTTGCAAGCAAAATAGGATTTTTCAACTTAATAGGTTGCTGAATTTTGGAATTGAAAACACCCTTTTGCTTAGCATTATTCTTTTTCTCTTGCTCAAATTGCACAATTTTAATAGGACTCATAGGAAGAAACACAATTTTATTGCCCTTATGCATGAGAGTATACTTATTAGATCGACCATGGTGAATAGCATCAGTCTCAAACTCCCAAGGACGTCCCAACAAAAGAGAGCTAGCATCTATAGGTACCACATCAAAATCAGAAATATCATGGTAAGAACCAATAGAAAAATGTATCCTTGCTGTTTGTGTTACCTTTACCTTACCATTGTTGTTAAACGATTGAATGTGATAAGGGTGGGGATGCTCCCGTGTGGTCAAGCCAATCTTCTTGACCACCTCAACATTCACCAAATTGTTGCACCTACCACCATCAATGATGTTATGTACACTGCAGTCCTTGACGACGAGAAACATGTTGAAAAGGTTGTGACACTGGCAGTTGTCGTCCTCTCGAACTGTGGCACTCAAAGCTTGCTGCACAATCAAAGTCCTATAGTTGTTGGCCGCAGATGTACCAATAACATCATCAGCACCATCATCAGAACCTGAAATGTTAGCTGCAATAACATTTTCATCTTCAATATCAGAAGCACTAACATAACCACCATCAGCAGTGCGAATGATGGCCCATTTGCTGGGGCAATCTCGTTATATGGCCAAGTCCCCGAAAGAGGTGGCACTTGATATCGGAGATGCGACATGTCGATGTGTTGGGTGCAGCCACCTTTGCTGCAACACCTGGAGGCGTCTGGGAATTGCTATTATCTTGCCCCCGTCATGTAGAAGGTGCGGTGTCGCGAACAACACCAGTGGAGGGTGGTATAGAAGCACGTAAGAACGAGGAGGGCGCTTCTTTGGATGGCACCAGAAGTTGTGGTGGCGCGAAGGTGTTGTTCCGCCACTGTTGTTGGCGATCCTCCACTTTTTTTTCTGCTAACATAGCAAGTTGAAATAAACGTTGAATATAATAATATTCCTTGTAGTCAACTTTGTCCTGGATCTCAAAGCCCCCATAAAACCTAACAATTTGGTCTTACTGATCCTCAACTACCCCACAACGAAGCATACCTTTCTGCAACTCCTGGTGTACTCTTGGATAGTCATGTCACCCTAATCAAAGGATTGCAATTTCTTAAGAAGATCACATCTATATGAAGGAGGAACAAACCTAGCACACATCTCTTCTTTTAATGCAACCCATGTCTGTGGTGCATTACGTGTATTGACAAGTTCATTCCACCAAATTATAGCAAAATCATTAAACTCACTGATGGATTGTCTAACTCTATGTCACTTAGGAACAAGATGAGAGCTAAATTTTTGTTCTACCGTCATCTCCCAATCCAAGTATCTATCAGCATCATAAGATCCATAAAATGGTGGAATAGAAAACGATCATTATCTTGTTCATGAGCATGAAGACGAGGTCTACCTCCCATACCTTGACGATTTTGTTGAGGGCGACGGTGTTGTTGTGCATCAACCTCGTCGTTATTGAAGTCATCCTCTGTTTCGTAGTGAGCATGTGCATCGGCATCAAGGATGATAGAGGATGTAGCTTGTTGGGGAAGACGAGTCTCCATCCCGTCCAACCGTGTGGTCAGACCAGCAATCCGTGTATGAAGCCTCTGAAAGGTGGCTGTTGTAGTGGTCTGGTAATTGTTGAATGCTTCGGTCATCTCCCAGATCATGTCCCTTAGTTCCATATGGGACACACACTCATCATCATCCGGAGGTGTAGAACGAGAGGTCTTAATCATAGGCTTCTTTTCTGACATTGTTATTACAAAATGGAAAGGAAGACAAAAAGGTCGTGAAGAATCCTATTACTACGCTCTCTGAAGTGGAAGTGGAAAATTGATTAGTAAGATGCGTCTTACCCCGCTCTTACAAGTTTCATACTAGCACTATAGGTGGCCAACGGTGACCTGTGTGAAAGCAAGCAGAGAGTGGGTGTGATTGCAGAGGTTACCTGTTCTTCTCGAGAGAAGGTGTAGTTTGGAAGGCTCAAATGCAGTATATGTATGTGGCACAGAAGTTAGTAACAGATAGCAATGCTGAATAAGTGTCCAAAGAATTTCACCTAGTTGCTAGCCTAATAATGTATTAGAACATTTGTGGCAACAAGCAAGGACAAGGATGAATGATGATGAACAACAAGGACAATATCAGCAAGTATCTAGCACTCAAAACAGAAACAGCACAACTAGAACACCACTTAGTCTCCTGTTTTTGTCTTTAAGCACTAGTAGAAATCAAAATCTTTTTTTTCTCATTATTTTTTTATATTTTTTCTTAACCAATGGCACAAGAATAGAAACAACACCAAGTCTTAGCTCAAAATGATGAAAGATGTGATTGGTACAAATTCAGGAGTGATTGGAAAAACTGGTGTTGGAACTTCGGAGTTCGAAACAAGGGCCTTCTTAATTTTTTTTTAATTTCTTTGAAAATGCCGTGACTGGCACAGCGGGTGTATCATGTGTGGATTTTTTCGAGACCTATCTGAAAAAATGTGCCTCAATCAGAGTTCCGAGCGAAAAGTTATGCCCGTTTTAAGGAGGATACCACAAATCAGGTTTGGGAGGTGGTGGAAACTACAACAGAAACGAATCGGTGGATGCAATTTTTTGTAGATTAGTTTTTTTCTGGATGACACCCGATGGAAGAAATAAAACTGAACAAAAACAAATCTAAACCCGCAACCAGACTCAACCTAGGACACAAACTCAGAACTACAGACTCCGAAACTAAATCGTGCAAAAGGCTAAGTGACGGTTGTAGGTCAGGGAAAGTAAAGAAAATTTTCTGGCTTTTTGTGGACCATAGGACTGAAACAAAATGAATCTAAAGGGCATACAAGTTTACCTCACGGTGAACCTGAAAATTTGATACCAATTGGTAGGAGGATGAGTCGCGATCTTCTGAGAGGTATTATAAACTTGATTGGGTGGAGATCTCGACGTTGATAATCCAGGGTACCGAGCGAACGGAACCCCACAATCAGTACACCACTGCTCCATTGGTTATCACCCGTGTCACACGAATGACCTCGCCACGAAGGATTATCCCTGCAAGTGCAATCAAGAACATGAGCAAGAACAGAGAAGTTGCAATCAAAACTGAATTGATCACGAATTGGGGTCTCACAACCGATGATCGGCGACACTGTTCAATGACAGATTGTATCTAAGCAAAACCCAACCCTAATGTGGCGACTGCTGCTGTATAAATGGCAGTTTAGGGGCATGCAATACCCCTGGACGCAATCCTAATGGGATTCCACACGATACACGGGCTAGCATCCCAAAGGACAGTGGCACAACAATGGACAGATTCTGGACGCCCACTTGTTTCACCGATTCCTTTCAACTTAGAAGGAATTTTGAGGTGGGGCTGGTTCAATTGTGAACCTTTATGAAATCACTGTTTCAACCATATATAGAACGTCCAAATCCAACTCTGTATGTGTTCGGGACGTCAATTTTGGTGAAGGAAGCTCGTGAAACCCGAGGTGGAGTCGAAGTCGAGTTGGACTTGGAGTCCTCGTTGCTGTGCATGTCCTATCTCCTCCTTTTCGACTCCTTGGACTCCTTCAAGCCCTTGCTGGTCCTCTCCATGGTTCCTAATCAATAAAACATGCATCAAAACAAGCATAAGTTCTAAAAAGCAATTGACAAGGTTAGAACGTACCTAGAGATCCAATTGTTGCGCACGTGCTCTAGTGATCGATCCTTGCATTGTATGCTAAGGAGAGATGTCCTCATCAAGTTACATCGGTTTACTGGGTCCCATATATCCAGTATGCCTTCAGTACATTCAAACTTGGTTAACAGTGCTGCACACGGATCGGTCCTTGACCAACACAAGCACAGCTACGGCTTAGAGCCCCCTTTGTCCTGCTGCTCCTACTTCATGCCCGGTCTCATATTTAACCAAATGGTGAATCTCTCGCTTGACCAAACCCGTGTTATTTCTATTCCTGAACTCGAAAGTAGATTCCCACTGATCAGACTTCTACTGGAGCAACTACAACAATTAAGCATAGCTGGACAAGATCGAGGACTTAACATTGTACCCAGCTCTCATGGGTTCTCTGGTCATGCAAGTGGAAAACTCCAAGAAAACTTAGACCAAATGCACAATAGATGCTAACCCACATAGTGTGATAGCAATAGATGCTAACCCGTATAGTGTGATACGAATAAAAGTTCAAAATGCTGTTAAATTCAAACCGGGGCTTGCCTGGCTGCAAGATGGTGTCAAAGTTAATCTCCGGAGGGATGGCTTCAAGTGGCTGCGTGGTCCACTCGAGCTCGACAACTATTCAATATGCGAAAAATAATGCAAGTAAATCAATATCTAGGTAGCATGAATGAAACACAGTTTGCTGTGTGAAATAATGCCCACTGCTTCTCGAAATATTACAGGGAAAGCTAGGTAGCATGAATGAGTTTGTGGACAAAATTGTGCTCAATTCATGGAAGTCTCTGTTCTGTAAAAATCAATGAAACTGGATATTGCCCAGAATTTTCATCAGAAATTTGGAACTTTGACAAGGCCAAAAACTGGTTCTGTTTAGAGGAGGTCAATAGTGATCGAAATTTTTTTTTCATAATATTTTAAGACTTCTATTGTGAGATATTGATTTTAGAAGTTTGCACAATTGTTTGAAAAATTTATAGACATTTTAGAATTTTTCTGGTGCACTCAGATTGGGAACACCATTTGGCCATTCAAATCAATTAAAATGGACCTGAAACTCAAGGTAATTATGTGGAATGATCTGGACACGTTTGAAATTTTCTCAATGAGTAGAGAATCAGAAATTAATTCCAAAGCCACTTTGCTTCATAGAATTATTGACGACAATTTATCAATCTTAATACAGATCCAAGTGCAGCAGTTGAAAGTACAGATCACCCAGGTTCCAAAAAAAATTACTTGAGAATTATTGGACAAGAATCCTGGGAGATATTGAATTTCCAAGTTTGCATCAAATCCGGAATAAAATTTGAATTGGAAAATCCAATTAGAAAGTTGGGCCCACGGGTTTAAAATCAACCAATGGCTTTCAAGCCACAAGGGACCACAGAATCCAGTGCCACGGCCACAGCAGATCACTTGGCCGCATTTGATCCGGGACCTCGCGCACACTGGCTGATGGCCCGGGCCCACCGGGTCTTCTCTTTCCTCGCGCCCGACGGCGTAGGGAAAGGCATCCGGCAGTGCCCGACGGCGGCCGCATGCCAGCACACAAGCAAGAGCACGGCTGCCCTTGGTTATTGCCGCCACTGCCTACTTTTGGACCGGGAGAAAAATGATACGGTCCACGGCGGCGGAAATCGACGGGAAAATGTGGTCTCGACGGGTGCGGCGGGACCTAGGGTCCTGACCATGTCGGCCGGCCCCTCTGGTGTCCTATATATTTTTGCTGGGAATTAATTCTAGAGCTTCCATTTGACATTGAGAACAAGGAATTGGATCGAAAACTCGATGAAAAATGGTGGCAACACCGCAGTCACGATGAACCGAGCCCTTTTTTGCCGCCGGCTAGGAAAATCGAGATTCTGGTGTGGTTACTCCATAACTTCGATTGTTCTTCTTCGAGGTGAAGTGCCTGTACCTCTAGAGCAACAAATCATACAACCATGATGAATACTTGCACATGGAAATGGAATTTAAAGGATGACCTAGCTCAGTTCACACACAAAGCTCGTCGGTAAAACTAATAATACTCGAGCTAGGAGGGATGACATGAGCTGAAACTTTGCGAGCAGCTACTATATGTGATTGCACACCTTTTTGCCTTAAGACAGTTGGTGAGAAATTGCTCGTATCGTCTGGACATCGTGGGAGTAGGGGCACCTACGGAGGAACAGGGCATGGCGGCCGGAAAATCACCTTGGGTGTCTTTGAGAGTGCTCAAGCTGGTAAGAAAATTTGTTAAACAGGTGCGCAAGTTCTTTGTGAGGAAGTAGATTGGAAGAAAAATGATCAACACTGATTGCTTGCACCTGATTTTGACGGGAAAGAGGAAACGCGGTGAAGAACAAGTTCCTGCATGACGAACCGGAACAGAGGTGCATATTTTTCGTCTTTGGTGTTTGGAGAGAGATAAAGAAGAGCTAGGAAATACCAGAGCTCGTGGTTTGAAGCTGGGATCGAGCAGAGAAGCTAGCAAGCACACTGCTGCGTGGAATTCTGCATTTCGGGAGGTGGCACACTGAGAAACAAAGGAGGAAAGAGTCACTGTCATGTGGGTCCACCAGTGCAAGCAAGTTTTCCTTCTCTGTAGATTTTAATTATATTTCAAAGTAGCTCTATAAATTATGAATCTTGGTGGACAAGGAAAATCAAATGTGGTGAAATCAATTATGAAATCCAAATTTACATTTGATAATGTCGATAATAGAATTTTATTTTGAATTCAAAATCGAATGCTCTCATGTGCTTAAATTTAGCACATTGTAAATAAAGTCTAAAACCTGTCAAACATGGTGGAAATGAAATTTGAGATATGAGGAACACACTTGTAGACTAACCTTTTTTGGTTTAACAGATTTGAGCTCAAAAATTAGAGTTTATTTTGAAATCCCCTTTTGGGGTTTGATTCACATAGCCTATATAAGCACTCTATTCATTTTTAATTTCTCTCCCTCTAAATAGATCCTAGAGCTGAGTTTAGCATTAAGGTTTTTAGGGCCTTTACAATTACTTTCAGATCATAATAACACCTACACTGTGACACACGGTTCCGAAAATGAACCAAGTATAATGCATATGTGCGTCCAGGATGTTTGACACACATATACAAGTGATTCACAAATGATAACAAGATAATTACCGCGGCTCAAATTATTAAATAAGTACTTTTATACAATATTCAACAAATCCTCAAATTACAACCCTAATGATCAGGAATGATAATATTACTGCAACAGAAATAATCTAATTAAGCAAACTAAGCAGATAGGGTAGCGCGGCTCCAAGCAACACCACAGGCAAGTCGACGGCAGCCCTTAACCTAGTACTCCGCATTATCATCACAATACTCCCAAATGTCACCTGAAACTGTTGGTGGGGGAACTGCAAGGGTGAGTACATGTCGTACTCAGCAAGTGTAGGAAAGTATGACATGTAGCATAAACAAGGAATTGATAATAAGTAATGGCTAATTGCTAAAAAGTACATTTAAAACATGTAAAAAGCATCAAATGTGTCTATGTGAAGTAATCTTATCATATCCCACATAATTAACATAACACGGAACCATAATCAATTATCCATCCATATACCAGACTATTACCACCATCATCTTCCATATACATTTATCATAACTACATCTATATCCATAACCATAACAATAACCAATCATCCCAAATCCCAAGTTCCCTCTAGTCATGTAGGTCATCCAGGTGCTCTTAACCTGGAGCATGTGTGACATCCTGGCTCAAGGTTTAATAGAATTGATAGAATAACTCATACCAACAAGGTATACATTCTTTTTCGGAAGCTCACCCGCAAAGAACTCTAAGGTTAAGCGTGTTTGGCCCGGAGCAATTTACGGATGGGTGACCGACCGGAATGTTTTCCCGGGTGCGCATGAGTGAAAAAAATAAGCAGAAAAGACTAGTGTTGGTCTGTGGGGCTAGTCTGTGATCCTATAGAGCTGCCAGGACTAATGACTGCCAGACCCGTAGTGGTTGGGTATTACCAAATGGCATCAGAGCCGACCCTCGTGGTTTCACAGGTGCATACGGGTCAGGGATGTGTGTACGTATGCATGACGCGTGGGTCCTCTAGGAGGGACACAGTATGGTACATATGCTAGTACTGAATGTATAGACATGGCCAAGAGGGGACGTTCCTAGCTTGGGAATGACCGACGAGGACGTCGGTCTTCTAAGGGGGGTGGATTGTGACATCTTGGCTCAAGGTTTAATAGGATTGATAGAATAACTCATACCAACAAGGTATACCTTCTTTTTCAAAAGCTCACATGCAAAGAACTCTGAGGTTAAGTGTGCTTGGCCCGGAGCAATTTACGGATGGGTGACTAACCGAGAAGTTTTCCCGGGTGCGCATGAGTGAGGACAAAATGCGCAAAAAAGACTAGTGTTGGTCCGTGGGGCTTGTCTATGATCCTATAGAGCTGCCAGGAGTAATGTCTGCCAGTCCATAATGGTTGGGGTCTTACAGCACAACTATCATGATAGTTTTTAACACTCTGTAGAGGTTGTACAGCTTTACCCACAAGTTTGTGATTTCATCACACGTCGGCGACTAAAGAAAACCTCCATTATGCCAAAACACTATGATAAGTGTATGGCCAAGAGATCAAAAAATAGCCTTAACAAAGGGACTACCAGCATATTAAGACCCACTGAGGTTTCACTGCCTCCAACTGAGCACATCCAAACCAGCATATTAAGACCCACTGAGGATTCACTGCCTCCGACTGAGCACATCCAACCAAGGGCGCCCTCTCGTGCCATTCGGATCCCAGAGCAGTCCCACCATTATTTTTCAAACCCAACCGACTCCCATTCCCCGCTCTTCCAAATAATTTGAATCGATGCTGGTAATACTCTTAATTAATTGGCTAAGCCGCACCCATACTTGGCCTTGTGGTGGCACTGTAGACCTGGCATATTCTCGCATGAACCGGTCCGTAAATCCAAGGCAAGCAAACCACCATAACATCCAACCCAATCCACAAACCATGCTTGCTTAGATCTTCCAAGTCCCACATTACCATTTAACCATATTCATCATTCTACATCATCCATAGGTTCATTAAATCATAATTAAGCCATTTTAGTTTTTTTTTTCCATGACAATTAATTTAGAGCGAAGCAAAAAGGTAAAAAGCCCTTCCCGACACTCTACAATGTATTCCAAGCAACAAGGATGGTCAAACAAGACTAGTAAACACCTACTTTGGGTATGTCATCAATTTGACACAAGCATGCAATTTTTCAAACAAAACATTTAAAAACAGGATCAAAATGATCAAAGACACTTGGCTTGCTCCTGAGTTTTGTTAGAGTGAAAAGTTTCGATGTTCTGGTACTCGAGGTCCTCGATAGCACCATCCAGCGCAACACCTTCTATTCTGCACAACAAACATACAAAACAAACATTACAATACATAAATGCTCATATATTACTCAATATGCCATGATATGCATGATTATTGCAACTGTGAGGTAAAACTTGTTAATAAGTTTCTATTAATGTTTACTAACTAGTTATAATAGTGTTTAACAAGTTTGAACAGGTTTTGAGGTGATTTGAATCAATTTGAGATTAATTCAGCCTGAAATAGATTTAGACATCGGACTAGTTCGCTATCAGGGCCGGACTATACAAAATCTACAATTTAGGGTTTTCTTGATCAGTGAAAGTTGAGATTAAATTCACATGAGAAGGTGAAAGTAGAGGGTGTACCACGTGCTTAGTGCTTCAAAGATTAAGAATTAGATGCAACACTTGTATCTTGACGATTAGGCTTGATGAAGATGAGTTGAGGGTGAATTGGTGATGAAGAACGAAAAGTCGATGAAGATCTTGCTTGATTGATCCTCCTTCGTGTTCTCCTCCTCCTCCTTGTTGTTGGATCTTCTCTTGATTGCGGCTCCCACGAACTAGAGTTGAGGGTTTCTTCAATTGTGGCAGAGAGATGAAAAGTTGGGGTGGTGGGTATTTATATAGAGGTGGAGATGGTAGGGTTTGATGGATTTCTAGTTTAAGGTGGTGGACGTCGTCTAGGAGTCCAACATGGGCTCCACAGGGGTTGGACACGACGTTCTTGGGTCCAATTAAGTTAAATACCCAATAACAACATGTGGAGGAAAAGATTGAATCCCAGTCAGGCTGACCAGACAAGTCCGCTAGATGGTCGAACTAGTCCGATGTCGGACAGAGACGAAAACAGATAAGTCCGGTAGGTGGTCCGGACAAGTCTGGTTTTGTCCAAAGAGCAAAACGGACAAGTATGGCATACATCAGACAAGTTCGGGGATTTGACAACTTATTCGTAAACTGTACCAAGGATCGAACTAGTCCGCACTCAATCACGGACAAATCCGGAATGGAATAGAGACTTAATCGGACTAGCCCGTAGCAAAAACGGACAAGTCCAGAAGAGTAATAGAGAGGGAAACCAGACTAGTCCGGGGCACAAACTGGACAAGTCTGTACGTATACAGACTTTTAAGTGTTGTTTTGCTTCTAATTCAATTTAAACTTGTTTCCTTTTATATTGCTTAATGCTAAACATGTATAAGAATGTATGTAATGTGTGATGGATGAAAATGACGGTGCCACATACATGGATTCCACAATCAAACAAGAAACGCTTTGTCCATGTATATGAATAAAGAGAGACTAATAACAATAATATTATAAAGCATAAAGTCACAAAAGGAAAGAAAGATACATGAGCCATACCTTTCCCAATTTTGAATTGGGACAAGAGGCTCCTCTCTACAGCCTAACCTCCACTAAGGAACTAGGAGAACTAGCGTATACAATGAAAGAATGCTTGAGTGGTGTGTGTGTGTGATGTGAGGCAAGTCGCCCTTACTTATACATGGAGTATATGCGGTTCCGGCCTTCTTTTGCGCGTGAATCAGTCTCACGAGCTCTAGGGCACCACAGGAAGTCGACATGTGTCGGCTGACTGGGTTTGGCGACAGGATTTTCTTCCTCCGAGTCACTTTCTGGTGGTCCCTAAACTCATCCCTTAATGAATCGATGTTAGATACCCTCGGATGCACTTGGGAATAGGTCCATGGATCAATGTGATGCCACATGTTGTCCATAATTGTTCGGGATGTCACTTTTCAGGATTGCTCCCCTCATTCTTCATCATTTCTCCAAGTACAAGTAGAATTATGTCAAATCTAAGAGTGATGTGTGTTGGAAATATTTGTTACTTCACATAATTGAGTTTTATTGACAATTGAAAATGGTATATAACGACTGTCAATGGATGTGTGGAAAGCACGATACGACTACTACAAAGGATCAAATACAATCAAGGAGGTACATTAAGATATGTCCGAGAAAGAGTATTTGCATTTTGAGATGGAACCTAGTGAGTTGATCAATGACTTCTTTGCTCGCTTTAACAAAATTCTCAGTAACTTGCGTAGAGTCAATGTTAATTTTTCAGATGCTGAAAATGCAAGGCATTAGGTACATTAGACATGTCAATTAAGGAGATGAAAGTTACATATATTCGTGAATCCACTGTCATGTGTACACTTACTTTAGATGTGCTATATTCCAAATTGAAAACTCATGAACTTGATTTTATATCACGTAAACATCCCAACAAGTCTCTTGCATTTGTTTCACAATGTGACATGACTAGTTCTAGCCAGTCTCTATCATGTGGTACACTTCCTTTAGTTTCATCTCTAACCATTGAACGGATTGAAGAGTTTCTAGTGGAGGAGCTAGCACTTCTCTCTACTCAGTTCTCAAAAACAGTGTAAAATATGAGAACTACAAGGAGGGGAATTGGTGATTCTCAATGATGTTTCGAATGTGGTAAGATAAAACATTTTCTTACAGATTGCCCTAACCTTTCAGGTCGTACTACATGTAATGAAAAGCAAACAAAATTCAAGTCCACTTCTGACGACAAAAACAAGAAAAATAAGACTTTTACAAAATGGCAGTGATGGACGATATTCTCTATGCACTCCTATATAACAACTCGTGCGATGTGGACTCCAGAAGTAATGAAGATAAAGATAATTTGGCAACTATGTGTTTCATGGTGGGAAACTCAAGATCAAGTATGTAGGAAGCCGAATTCAACAGCGACAATATTGAGGTATGTTCCTGTTGTGAAGAAATGTGTGATTCTATTTCTCGTGCCACTACTGTACTTTAGAAACAGGACAAAAAAACTTAGGGACAATTATGTTAAAGTAAATCACTAGAATATGAAATTAATCGGCTAAAATCATTGATTCCTAGTGATGATTCTTGTTCCTCATGTGAGTTAATTTATAAACAATTGTCCTCTCTAACAAGTGCGCACAACTCCACATTTGATTAATTTGAGCTGGAATAGTAAAGAATAGAAAGTTTGCTGCACTTAATGATAAAAAACCAAAAGATGCTAGCTGTTCTACAATTGATTTGCATTGTTCTAGTTGTGATTATCTTTATAAGAAGCTACATGTCGCTAGGAATGAGATTTCTACTTTGAACAATGCTTTACGTTCTCATGAAGTAGGTAATGTTCTGATTGCAAATTAAAAGCAAAACATCCTAGGTCTGTCGAATAAACTTGATAACATGCATAGGACATGAGCGGTTTTGTAGTGCAAATAGGACACTAGAGCTGCTGAATTCATCCAAGTATTGCAATGATAAAATTGGTTAATGTTTTTATTCTCATGCTCATTCTAAGGCACATCCACCTAAAATTATAAAATCACTAAGAAATGTTTTTATTCAAACAGTTTCTAAACAAAAGGAGGTGGTTCAGTCAGTAGAGGTATTGTCTCATTTGGGCTCTATCACACATGTTGCTTGCTCTTCTAGACATGAACATAAAGTTAGATTTCATTGTACATACTGTGATAGAGATGCCATGTCGTAGAATTTTTTAATAGACTAGCTAAACAAGAATAGAAAGAAAGAATACAAGCTAGATTTTATAACACTCATGCAAAATTTGATGCAGGTGTTGGACCAAATGTTAGACACTTGCAAGCTTTTACGATGAGTTACAAAAATGTGAAAAATACTTCGAAACCTGCTGTTTTTCATGCTACTCAGGTCACACCTAATAGGTCAGTAGTTGGGTGCAAGAATTTTCAAAATTTGGCTCATAAACATGTTGTTTTATCTCAGCTTTCGTGTGTTATTCCTGCTAGACATCATGTGACTGAGTACTTGATTCCTAGATGTCATGTAACTAACCCCAGAATTAAGTCATTGATGTATTGTGCTTCTTTGTAATTTACACGCTTGAGGAAGAAAAACTTTTGGCTTGTGGATTCAGGTTGCTCATGTCACATGACTGGTAACAAAGAATGGTTCTCCTCCCTCTCCTTTGTGTCACATGTAGAAAATGTTACTTTTGCCGATACAACTCCTATAATTGCCAAGGGTTCGCTTAGAGTTAATAATGACTACACTTTGAAAGATGTGGCACTTGTTAATAAATTAAAATACAACTTGCTTTCTATTTCACAATTGCTACATGAGATTGTAGATTCAAATGGTGCGCTTCTAGAAACATGGTAATCTTGATAATTTGACCCTAGATCTGTTGATAGCATGTTTCTTTGTTATCCATCTCATACTGGAGGCTACCGTGTGCTTTTACTTGACACTAATAAAATTGTGTAGACTTGTGATGCTTCTTTTGATGAAGCTAGCCCAGGTACTAGCTCTAATACTGCAAGTCAAGATGCATATTCGCAAGGGGAGAGTATTTTCATCGAAAATGAGGAATAAATGGAGCTGCTGCCCGGAAATTTAGAAGCTAACGACATCGTTCCTGCTCCTGATTTTGATCCACAACCAGCACAGATGACTACCATTGCTGATCCAGATCATCCTCGAGCAACAATCTCTTTTCTTGATGATGGACATTAATAACAAGGAGCTTGTGAAGGGTCTACTCCCCTCCGAATCCTCAAAACTTATCCTCCACAATGTATTATTGGAAGCTTGCACAAACGAGTCACACGATCTAGATTGTTCGATCCAAACTCTTATGCTCATTCTGCTATTGTTGCTTCTTTTGAACCCAAAAATACATCACACGCACTAACTAATGAATCTTAGAATATTTTTATGCAAGAAGAGTTAGAAAATTTTGAAAGAAATGAAGTTTGGAAACTAGTTCCTCTACCTAATGGTCACACATTGATAGGAACTAAATGGGTGTTGAATGAAAACAATGTAAGGATGGGGTTGTGGTTAGGAACAAAGCTAGGGTCGTTGCTCAAGGTTTCACACAAGTTCAATCTCTAGATTTTGATGAAACTTTTGCTCCTGTTGCTTGCTAGATTAGAATTCATAAGAATTATATTAGCATTTGCTTCATCTAAAGGTTTATCAAATGGATGTGAAAAGTGCTTTTATTAATGGCTACATAGATGAGGAGGTTTATGTTAAGCAACCACTAGGTTTGGAAAATCCAAATTTTCCTAACCATGTTTACAAACTGTCCAAATTGTATGGTCTCAATCATGCCCCTATAGCATGGTATGATAGGATAAGAACATTCTAACTTGAAAAAGGTTTTACCATGGGCGATGTAGATAAAACTCTTTTTGTGCTTAAGCATGGCAATGAAACATTATTCGTTCAAGTGTACGTGAATGATACTATCTTTGGTTGCGCTTCTCATGATCTTGTGTCCAAGTTTTCAGGTATGATGAGTTCAAAATTTGAAATGAGTACGATGCTAGAAGACACCTACTTTTTGGGGCTACAAATTAAAAAAACAAAGGAAGAAACCTTTGTACATCAAACGAAGTATATTGTCAATACCCTGCAGATTAGTCACCCTCGCAAACTGGTAAAAGAAGTGTTGGGCCCACCATCCAGAAGAGGAGACCTTCAAGGATCACGTGTTCCATAGCTCTGGACCCGCCTCCCAGCTAAGGGTGGCTCTAGTGCTGCCACGTGTCTTCTAGCTCCAGACCCCCCTCCCTGCTAAGGGTGGGTCCGATGCTGCCACGTGTTCTGTAGCTCCAGACCCGCCTCCCTGCTAAGGGTAGCTCCAGAGCTACCACGTGTCTTGTAGCTATGTAATTTTTCTCTCGGCGAGGAGGCCTCTGGATCCCCCACCCGTCCAAGACGGCATGGGCATTGAAGACCATAAATCAGCCTCGTCAATACCAAGATAATGCATAATTAACTCCACATTATTGATGCACAGTCGGCGGGTTCTTAAGACGTAGTAACATCGCCACCAGGGCATGTTACTACACAAATAAGTCAATATTAAGTGCCTTAGATCATGTATTGGGTGCTTAATAGCCCGGGGCCACCTGTTGGGCCTCGACCTCGCTGTAAATAGCCAAGACCTTGGCTTATAAAAGGTCTATGCTCATAAAGACTCATTCAGGCTGGCACACACTCATACACACGCACTCGCTCTTGCTCTCAAGCAATACTACACACAATCTCCCATGGAGTAGGGTGTTATGCTTATGCAGTCTAGACCACGTAAATCTCTTGCATTCACCTTGTTCTTGATTCTTGAATATACACCCTCTCTAAAAAACAACCTTCGTGGACTACTTGTTAGTACTGACAGGGGAAGTGTTGTTGCAAAACTTCGACATTTGGCGCGCCAGAAAATGGGGGGGGGGGGTATACTCAAAGAATTTCAGGATCAACAATGGTGAACTCTGCTGCTGCTTCCTCTGATACGGGTGCACGAGCCGAATTAGGGAATGATGCTGGCGACACCTCTCACTGTCCTGGTGGCAATACATTCACGGAAGCTAGTGCTGCAGCGCATTAGCCTGGAAACAACATACAACCACCTGCTGCAGCAACAGCCGCTGCTCGGGTGCAGGATAGTGTTCTATCATCGATCATCGAATCGACCACAAATCCAAAGAATGCACTGATTGCAACACGTGCTCTTCTCCAGCGTCCACCAGCACCAGATGCATATCGAGCAGCGCTGTAATAGTGGCGTAATGATCTAGACAATCAGGTCGCCCCAGCAGCCACAAACTCAACAACTCGCCACAACCTAGGCCTAGGCTAGCACGAACTCGCTATAGGACCCTGTCAGGATTACTGAATCCTGTTCCTTCACAGATGAGACACGCACCATCGCAACATGCGACGTTGCATAGTCCATTGGTGGCCCGTCATGCCTCTAAAGTGTCGAGGCTGCCGACGGGAGACATCGGGGCCAAACTCGGCTGTTGTTACAAGGTTCAAGATGGTTGAGTTACCATTGAGCATAGTCATGAGAGGCGACGCATCCTTGAGGGTGAGTTTGTAGAGCCGAGCATGCCCGCTACAACTCACACAAGGTATGTTCCCCCACCTCCTTCTTCTTTAGGAGCGGGTGGTGGCTGTTTGCGCTTGCACCGTGTTGACATTTCTTACGTCACAGAAAAAATCCGCAAGCACACAAAAACTGTCGTGTAGCACTTCCCCTAAAGCAGTATTCCCAAGGGTATCAAATCCAAGGAACGTATGTGCTAATCTTACAACCCAGGGACACAAAAGTTGTTTGGTAGGCAAGGAACATAGAGGAATTCAAAGTATTGAATATAATTCAAAGGAATTTGCGATAGCTGCTTGGTTCGGGCAAAGGTTTACAACTAGCAACTCTAGGTTGATTCTTGCCAAGAGTCTATAGCATAGCCGAACGTGGAGGATTTCTAAGGATAGATAGGACTGTCACCACCTACTCCCTACCTCTCCAATCAGTGGGTCTATGAGATATTCACTAGTGATTTCTAACCTAAGCACCACACTTACGTTCTAAATAACTACTATAGTTGTTTCGTAGACAAGGCTAAAACTAGAGCCTGTAATAAATTAAAACAATGAACTCACAAGTAACTACTCGTGCGAAATACCTTGAATTAGAAATCAAACTTGAAATGAATTCACAAAGGCTTACTTGATTTTGAATCAAACCTTTGTAGGGGTTCATGTGTAGAAGAGGGACTTGACAAACCGATGCCTCTAGGACTACTTTGAACCTTAGAGTGGTATTATATTCTCAACTTTTTATGTGTGTCTGAAGTGAGTTGTGGGGTACTATTTGTTGGGGGAGAAGGGTCGGTTCCGGCCACCAATTGCGCGCGAATCATTCATCACCGTCTTCAGGAAGCCGGGAGGACCCAACACGTGGCGATTCACCGAGTTTGGCGCCAGGACCAAGTCGGCCGACTAGGGGGTGTTGACGGTTGCTATATACCAATTTCACCCGTCAATATAACTCAATTATCTGTAGGAAATATTATTTCTTGCACACATCACCTTTCTATTTTCCCTATTTCCACTTGTCCTTGGAGAAAATTGTGCACAATCTAAACAGCCACGTAAGCCTTTTAAAAGAGTGGAAGAGAAGAGCTTATCACCACTAGATCTTATTCACTCAGATTTGTGTGAAATGAATGGAATTTTGACTAGAGCAGGGAAGAAATATTTTATATCTTTTATTGATGATGCTACTAAATATTGTTATCTCTGTCTTATTAAAACGAAATATGAGGCATTGGATCATTTTCAAATTTATAAGGCAGAGGATGAAAATCAACTAGAAAGAAAGATCAAACGTGTTAGGTCCGATAGATGAGGAGAGTATCTTTCTAAAAATTTCAGCGAATATTGTGCGAAACAAGGAATTATCCATGAGAAAACGGCTCCCTATTCACCCCAATCTAATGGGGTGGCTGAGCGAAAAAACCGAACATTGTCGGACTTGGATAATGCCATGTTGGACAGTTCGGGTTTATCCAACTCTTGGTGGGGGGAAGCCATTTTGACCGCATGTTTTGTGCTGAATCGAGTTCCACCATCGAAGGGTGAAATAACCCCATATGAAGGATGGAAAGGAAGAAAACCTGCTCTCGGTTTCTTACGTGCATGGGGCTGTTTGGCCAAGGTTAATGTGCCTGAGTGTAAGAAACGAAAATTGGGACCAAAGACCGTTGATTGTGTCTTACTAGGATATGCACAACATAGTGCAGCCTATAGATTTTTAGTGATTAGATCCGAGGTTCCTGACATGCACGTTAACACAGTGACTGAATCTCGTGATGCCATATTTTTGAGGATATTTTCCAATGAAGGATAGAGTGACAAGTCATAGCGAGGCATCTACTAGTTTTACTCCTGATCCTTCTCTAATATCCGTATCTTGTTCTTACACTGGAAAACCCATTGAGGAAGACAGTACAAATATTGTTCCTTGAAGGAGCAAGAGACAAAGGATTGAAAAATCCTTTGGTGATGATTTTATTGTCTACATGGTTGATGATACACCTAAAACACTTTCAGAGGCATATGCATCACCAGATGCAGAGTACTGGAAGGAGGCAGTCCATAATGAAATAGAGTCCATTTTAACTAATGAGACTTGGGAAATATGTGACTGTCCTGTTGGGTGTAAACCTGTTGGGTGTAAGTGGATATTTAAAAAGAAGATCAAACCAGATGGTACAGTCGATAAGTATAAGGCTAGACTTGTAGCCAAGGGATTTACCCAAAAGGAAGGCGAGGATTTTTTCGATACTTATTCACCTGTTGCTAGTCTAACCACAATTCGTGTGCTTGTTGCACTTGCTGTGTGTCATGATCTCCTTATCCATCAAATGGATGTGAAAACAGCTTTCCTAAATGGCGAGCTCGATGAGGAGATCTATATGAAGCAGCCTGATGGTTTTGTGGTGCTTGGGCAAGAGAACAAGGTGTGTAAGTTGCGAAAATCTTTGTATGGCCTCAAGCAGGCTCCAAAGTAGTGGCATGAGAAGTTCGATAGAACTATGACCTCTGCAGGCTTTGTGGTAAATGATGCTGACACTTGTGTGTACTATCGGTTTGGTGGGGGTGAGGGAGTAATACTTAGCTTATATGTCGATGATATATTAATTTTTGGGACTAGTTTCGATGTGATAAATGATGTAAAATCATTCTTGTCCCAAAATTTTGATATGAAGGATTTGGGAGTGCCTGATGTTATTCTGAACATCAAACTGATTAAAGGCGAGAATGAGATTACTTTAATGCAATCTCATTATGTTGAGAATATTCTGAGTCGGTTTGGGTACTCAGATTCTAAAATTTCTCCAACGCCATATGATCCCAGTCTAAAGCTTCGCAAGAACAGAGGACAAGGAATTGCTCAGTTAAGATATTCCCAAATCATTGGTTCTCTCATGTATCTTGCTGGTGCAACCAGACCTGACATCTCATTTGCAATAAGCAAATTGAGAAGATTTACTTCCAATCCTGGAAGAGATCACTGGTGTGCACTAGAACGTGTAATGAGATATTTGAGAGGTACATCAACATATGGACTTCACTATACAGGGTACCCAGCTGTACTAGAAGGGTATAGTGACTCAAATTGGATCTCAGATGCTGATGAGATCAAAGCCACTAGTGGATATGTTTTCACTATTGGTGGTGCTGCAGTTTCCTGGAGGTCTCGTAAGCAGACTATATTGACAAAGTCAACTATGGAAGCGGAACTTGTAGCACTTGAAATAGCCACTGCTGAGGCAGAGTGGCTAAAACAGTTCTTGATGGACTTGCCATTGGTTGTTAAACCTGTGTCGGCCATTCTTTTGCATTATGATAATCAAAGTGTGATCACAACTGTAGGCAATACAAAAGAAAATTTGAAATCATCAAGACATGTGAAACGGCGAATCAAATCCGTGAGACATTTGAGAAATACGGGAGAGATTGTCGTTGAGTATATTAATACTAAAAGAAACCTTGCAGACCCTTTTAATAAGGGATTAGCACGTGCTGTAATTCAAGAAGCGTTAAATGAAATGGGATTGAGACCCCCATGACGTTATCATACAATAGTAACCCAAACTATGTGATCGGAGATCCCGTGAAGTAGATCTTGGGAAAAACAAGTGGTATGGATAACTGGAGAGTACATATTTATTACTCATTTCTGCTAGTAGATGCGTACTCTCCGTACTGCATGGAAGGTTGACTTTAATGTCTTAATGTGTTCTGAGGCCTAAATAGGCAAGGTACCGTCCTGCAGGGTATACTTGTAAGAACACACCTATATGAGTTTGACTGTCAGGTCGCAGTCTATGAGATGTAGGTAATCTCAAATAAACTCATAGAAAGACACGGGAGAAGACCGTAATGCTCCAACCCGAGGCATGGCTTTAGGAGGCCTAGTATCAACGATGCTTTCATGTGAAACTTGCTCACACAAAACTAGCAATTCAAGGCTATGTCCATTGCAAAGTTGTGAGTATGTGAATCATCGAATGCTAGGTGCATCTCAACCCGTATCGGGTCTGCACTGCAAAGCTGGTATATTAAAGTGCAAAATTGTTACTTATAGACATTGGGTTTTGGTGGGGATTGCTAGGATTTGGCCCTTTAGTGCAGCCCATTTATGGGTTTATTTATTTGGGCCAACTCTGCTGGAGGAAAGCCAATGTGGTGTGAAGAGGTGGCTGGGGACTTTAGTCCCACATTGCCCACCTAGATGGGTGTTCCCCAAGATATATAGTGGTCCTTGTACAGGTTCTCAACATGAGAATAATGAGGGATGAATGCTGCTGCTATAGACACAAAAACACAAACGCACACACGTGCGTTTCGCGATTTTACGCGTGATTATCACGTGACTTGTGACTTGCAACGTTGCGCGTTCGCGTCGTGACGAGTTGTGTTCTTCTAAGCGGTTATTATTTTCTGCCACTCATATAAAAGGGAATATTTATCAACACCTAGACTTCCACGGCAACAAAGGAGTAATAAGAGGCGTAACTGCAGGCGCACATTATCAGTGCGTAATGCCTCATAACTGCTCCCATTAGTTACACGTTGAAAAATTTTAGGGGGCGGTTTCCTGAAATTATGTCATATCGAATCTGAAGCGACTGGAGACTCGAGTATATAAGGAGATGTCCTGTATACTAGAGGAATATATACACAACAACACATAACGCCTCTCTCGGTAACTGCTCTGTGCTGTCGCATTTTTGCCTTGTCGTCCCTTCATCCGCTGTGCAGTGGATTGAGGGAGAGCGGTGTCTTCGAACCGACGCCGACAATCTGAAGACCTGCACGGGTGCCGGCGATTAGGTTTCTAGGAAGTGCGTTCGCACGGCTGCTCGCTGCACTTTCATCTTCCTCAACAGTTTCATCGTCTACTTCATAAAAGGACGATCTGTAAGTGAATCTCTCGAACTATGGCTGGTTCGATTTACTTGTTGAGCGATTTATTCACATTTGTTTTAGTTCTGATCTTTGTAGTACTAGCACTGTTTATGTTGACTGCTACTGGATTTGCTCTGGTTGTTTTGCTATTTCGGATCATCAGATTAATTGCATGTCATGTCTATTCTCCAACAGGACTAACCCCAAACTCGGGAGGCAACTCAAGTTTATATGCACTGTCATTTATCTTCTCAAGAACCTTAAAAGGTCCAGCAGCGAATGAGATGAGTTTGGACTTTCTCAAATTTGGGAACCTATCTTTTCTCAAATGAACCCACACCAAATCACCAGGTTCCAATTTTACCTACTTCCTACCTTTACTAGCAACAATGCGATACTTTTCACTCATTTTTTCAATTTGTAACTTAGTAGTTTCATGCAACTTAATAATAGATTTAGAACGTTGTGTAGCATCTAAGTTCACAATTTTAGTATGTGACAAAGGTAGCAAATCAATTGGAGCACGAGGATTGAAACTATAGACTACTGTAAATGGAATTAACTTGGTTGTGGAGTGAATAGACATGTTATAATCAAACTCAATATATGGCAAACACTCCTCCAACAACCTCAAATTGTCTTTCAAAACAGCCCGCAACATAGTAGATAAGGTATGGTTAACCACCTCCGTTTGCCCATCAGTTTGTGGATGACAAGTAGTAGAAAACATCAACTTTGTTCAAATTTATACCATAAAGTTCTCCAAAAGTGAGTCAAAAACTTAGCATCTCAATCAGAAACAATAGTATTGGGAACACCATGCAAACGCACAACCTCATTAAAGAACAAATCAGCAACATGTGAAGCATTATCGGTCTTGTGACAGGGTATAAAATGAGCCATTTTAGAGAAACGATCAACAACCACAAAGACACTATCCCTCCCCCTCTTTGTTCTAGGCAATCCTCAAACAAAGTCCGTAGAAATATCCTCCCAAGGTGCACTAGGAATAGGAAGAGGCATATATAGACCATGTGGGTTAAGTCGAGACTTAGCTTTGTTGCATGTCGTGCAACGTGAAACGTAGCGCTCCACATCATGCCTCATTCGTGGTCAAAAGAAGTGAGCGGCCAGCACATCCTCTGCTTCTTAACACCAAAATTTCCCATCAAACCACCTCCATGTGCTTCCTGCAACAACAAAAGACGAACGGAGCTACCTGGAACACATAGCTTGTTAGCACAGTAGAGAAGGCCTTCACGCAGAAGGAATTTTTGCCACGTTCTTCCCTCTATACAATTTTCAAAGGCATCTTTGAAGTCCAAATCAGTAGCATATAAACTCTTTATGGTTTCCAAACCAAAGATTTTATGAGAAAGTTGGGACAACATGGTATAACGTCTACATAAAGCATCGGCAATCACATTGCCTTTCCCTTTCTTATGTTTAATGATGTAAGGAAATGACGTTTGTTCAAATTAGCTTGTCCTTTAAGATACTTCAAATACTCATGATCTGAATGTATGACAAATTCTTTTGACCATAGGTAATGTTGCCAAGTTTGCAAGACACGCACCAAAGAATAAAGTTCTTTACCATATGTAGAATAATTCAGCGAAGGCCCATGCAATTTTTTCACTAAAGAAAGCAACAGGTTTACCTCCTTGAATTTGCACTCCTCCAATGCCAATGACGCTCACATCACACTAAAGCTTGAAGGTCTTCTCAAAATCAAGAAGTTGCAGCAATGGTGCTTGTGTGAGCTTCGACTTGAGAACATCGAAAGCTTGTTGTTTTGCTGGTCCCCATGGAAACGGCACTCCATGCTTTGTTAACTGGTGGAGAGGTGCCGCAATGGTGCTGAAATCCCGCACGAAACACTGGTAGAAACCTGCGAGACCAAGAAAACTTCGAACCCGTGTGACCATAGTCTGAAGTGGCCAGCTTGTGATGGCAACAATGTTTGCCTCGTCCACCTCAATGCCCTGCAAAGTAATGACATAACCAAGAAAAGGCACACGATCGGTGGAAAAGGTGCACTTCTAAAGGTTACCAAATAAACGTGCATCACACAAGATATTAAAAACAGCATGCAAATTTTTGAGATGCTCATCATATGACTTGCTGTAAGTAAGGATATCATCAAAGTAAAGCACCACAAATTTACCAATGAAAGCACGTAAAACCTCGGTTATCAACCTCATGAAAGTGCTGGGCACACTAGTTAAACCAAATGGCATGACTAACCATTCATAAGTCCAAATTTAGATTTGAAGGTAGTTTTCCATTCATCACCTAAAGGCATACGAATCTAATGATACCCACTATGCAAATCCATCTTGGAGAAAATAATAGAACCACCCAACTCATCAAGCATGTCATCCAATCTAGGAATAGGATAGCGATAATGAATGGTAATGTTATTGATGGCTCTATAGTCAACACACATGCGCCAAGTGCCATCTTTTTATTTAACCAAAAGAACAGGAACATAACAAGGACTAAGGCTCTCATGAATGTACCCGCGGTCCAGAAGATCTTGGACTTGTCACTGAATTTCCATAGTCTCGTCGGGGTTGGTCCTGTAGGCGGCACAATTTGGCAAGCTTGACCCTGGAATCAAATCAATCTTGTGCTCAATGCCTCACACAGGTGGTAATTCAGGGGGTATCTCTGATGGAAAACATCCATATATTCCTGCAAAAGGTTATCAACAGCAGGTGGCAAAGCAATGGATGTATCCTCAATGGAATATAAACCATGTTTGCACACTAAAGCATAGCAAGTTCCCTTAGAGTCATATAAATCATCAAAATCAGATTTAGTTGCAAGCAAAATAGGATTTTTCAACTTAATAGGTTGCTGAATTTTGGAATTGAAAACACCCTTTTGCTTAGCATTATTATTTTTCTCTTGCTCAAATTGCACAATTTCAATAGGACTCATAGGAAGAAACACAATTTTATTGCCCTTATGCATGAGAGTATACTTATTGGATCGACCATGGTGAATAGCATCAGTCTCAAACTCCCAAGGACGTTCCAACAAAAGAGAGCTAGCATCCATAGGTACCACATCAAAATCAGAAATATCATGGTAAGAACCAATAGAAAAATGTATCCTTGCTGTTTGTGTTACCTTTACCTTACCATTGTTGTTAAACGATTGAATGTGATAAGGGTGGGGATGCTCCCGTGTGGTCAAGCCAATCTTCTTGACAACCTCAACATTCACCAAATTGTTGCAGCTACCACCATCAATGATGTTATGTACACTGCAGTCCTTGACGACGAGAAACATGTTGAAAAGGTTGTGACACTGGCGGTTGTCGTCCTCTCGAACTGTGGCACTCAAAGCTTGCTGCACAATCAAAGTCCTATAGTTGTTGGCCGCAAATGTACCAATAACCTCATCAGCACCATCATCAGAACCTGAAATGTTAGCTGCAATAACATTTTCATCTTCAATATCAGAAGCACTAACATACCCACCATCAGTAGTGCGAATTATGGCCCATTTGCTGGGGCAATCTCGTTATATGGCGAAGTCCCCGACAGAGGTGGCACTTGATATCGGAGGTGCGACATGTCGATGTGTTGGGTGCAGCCACCTTTGCTGCAACACCTGGAGGCGTCTGGGACTTGCTATTATCTTGCCCCCATCATGTAGAAGGTGCGGTGTTGCATACAACACCGGTGGAGGGTGGTATAGAAGCACGTAAGAACGAGGAGGGCGCTTCTTTGGATGGCACCAGAAGTTGTGGTGGCGCGAAGGTGTTGTTCCGCCACTGTTGTTGGCGATCCTGCACTTCTTTTTCTGCTAACATAGCAAGTTGAAATAAACGTTGAATACAATGATATTCCTTGTAGTCAACTTTGTCCTGGATCTCAAAGCCCCAATAAAACCTAACAATTTGGTCTTACTGATCCTCAACTACCCCACAACGAAGCATACCTTTCTGCAACTCCTGGTGTACTCTTGGATAGTCATGTCACCCCAATCAAAGCATTGTAATTTCTTAAGAAGATCACATCTATATGAAGGAGGAACAAACCTAGCACACATCTCTTCTTTTAATGCAACCCATGTTTGTGGTGCATTACGTGTATTGACAAGTTCATTCCACCAAATTATAGCAAAATCTTTAAACTCATTGGTGGATTGTCTAACTCTATGTCACTTAGGAACAAGATGAGAGCTAAATTTTTGTTCTACCGTCATCTCCCAATCCAAGTATCTCTCAGCATCATAAGATCCATAAAATGGTGAAATAGAAAACGATCATTATCTTGTTCATGAGCATGAAGACGAGGTCTACCTCCCATACCATGACGATTTTGTCGAGGGCGACGGTGTTGTTGTGCATCAACCTCGTCGTTATTGAAGTCATCCTCTGTTTCGTAGTGAGCATGTGCATCGGCATCAAGGATGATAGAGGATGTAGCTTGTTGGGGAAGATGAGTCTCCATCCCATCCAACTGTGTGGTCAGACCAGCAATCCGTGTATGAAGCCTCTGAATGGTGGCTGTTGTAGTGGTCTGGTAATTGTTGAATGCTTCGGTCATCTCCCAGATCATGTCCCTTAGTTCCATATGGGACACACACTCATCATCATCCGGAGGTGTAGAACGAGAGGTCTTAATCATAGTCTTCTTTTCTGACATTGTTATTACAAAATGGAAAGGAAGACAAAAAGATCGTGAAGAACCCTATTACTACGCTCTCTGAAGTGGAAGTGGAAAATCGATTAGTAAGATGCGTCTTACCCCGCTCCTACAAGTTTCTTACCAGCACTATAGGTGGCCAACGGTGACCTGTGTGAAAGCAAGCAGAGAGTGGGTGTGATTGCAGAGGTTACCTGTTCTTCTCGAGAGAAGGTGTAGTTTGGAAGGCTCAAATGCAGTATATGTATGTGGCACACAAGTTAGTAACAGATAGCAATGCTGAATAAGTGTCCAAAGAATTTCACCTAGTTGCTAGCCTAATAATGTATTAGAACATTTGTGGCAACAAGCAAGGACAAGGATGAATGATGATGAACAACAAGGACAATATCAGCAAGTATCTAGCACTCAAAACAGAAACAGCACAACTAGAACACCACTTAGCCTCCTGTTTTTGTCTTTAAGCACTAGTAGAAATCAAAATCTTTTTTTTCTCATTATTTTTTTGATATTTTTTCTTAACCAATGGCACAAGAATAGAAACAGCACCAAGTATTAGCTCAAAATGATGAAAGATGTGATTGGTACAAATTCAGGAGTGATTGGAAAAACTGGTGTTGGAACTTCGGAGTTTGAAACAAGGGCCTTCTTAATTTTTTTTAATTTCTTTGAAAATGCCGTGACTGGCACAGCGGGTGTATCATGTGTGGATTTTTTCGAGACCTATCTGAAAAAATGTGCCTCAATCAGAGTTCTGAGCGAAAAGTTATGCCCGTTTTAAGGAGGATACCACAAATCAAGTTTTGGAGGTGGTGGAAACTACAACAGAAACGAATCGGTGGATGCAATTTTTTGTAGATTAGTTTTTTTTCTGGATGACAGCCGATAGAAGAAACAAAACTGAACCAAAACAAATCTAAACCAGCAACCAGACTCAACCTAGGAAACGAACTCAAAACTACAGACTCCGAAACTAAATCGTGCAAAAGGCTAAGTGAGGGTTGTAGGTCAGGGAAAGTAAAGAAAATTTTCTGGCTTTTTGTGGACCATAGGACTGAAACAAAATGAATCTAAAGGGCATACAAGTTTACCTCACGGTGAACCTGGAAATTTGATACCAATTGGTAGGAGGATGAGTCCCGATCTTCTGAGAGGTATTATAAACTTGATTGGGTGGAGATCTCGACGTTGATAATCCAGGGTACCGAGCGAACGGAACCCCACAATCAGTACACCACTGCTCCATTGGTTATCACCAGTGTCACACGAATGACCTCGCCACAAAGGCTTATCCCTGCAAGTGCAATCAAGAACACGAGCAAGAACAGAGAAGTTGCAATCAAAACTGAATTGATCACGAATTGGGGTCTCACAACCGATGATCGGCAACACTGTTTAATGACAGATTGTATCTAAGCAAAACTCAACCCTAATGTGGCGACTGCTGCTGTATAAATGGCAGTTTAGGGGCATGCAATACCCCTGGACGCAATCCTAATGGGATTCCACACGATACACGGGCTAGCATCCCAAAGGACAGTGGCACAACACTGGACAGATTCTGACGCCCACTTGTTTCACCGATTCCTTTCAACTTAGAAGGAATTTTGAGGTGGGGCTGGTTCAATTGTGAACCTTTATGAAATCACGGTTCCAACCATATATAGAACGTCCAAATCCAACTCTGTATGTGTTCGGGACGTCAATTTTGGTGAAGGCAGCTCCTGAAACCCGAGGTGGAGTCGAAGTCGAGTTGGACTTGGAGTCCTCATTGCTGTGCATGTCCTATCTCCTCCTTTTCGACTCCTTGGACTCCTTCAAGCCCTTGCTGGTCCTCTCCATGGTTCCTAATCAATAAAACATGCATAAAAACAAGCATAAGTTCTCAAAAGCAATTGACAAGGTTAGAACGTACCTACAGATCCAATTGTTGCGCACGTGCTCTAGTGATCGATCCTTGCATTGTATACTAAGGAGAGAAGTCCTCATCAAGTTACATCGGTTTACTGGGTCCCATATATCCAGTATGCCTTCAGTACATTCAAACTTGGTTAACAGTGCTGCACACGGATCGGTCCTTGACCAACGCAAGCACAGCTACGGCTTAGAGCCCCCTTTGTCCTGCTGCTCCTACTTCATGCCCGGTCTCATATTTAACCAAATGGTGAATCTCTCGCTTGACCAAACCCGTGTTATTTCTATTCCTGAACTCGAAAGTAGATTCCCACTAATCAGACTTCTACTGGAGCAACTACAACAATTAAGCATAGCTGGACAAGATCGAGGACTTGACATTGTACCCAGCTCTCATGGGTTCTCTGGTCATGCAAGTGGAAAACTCCAAGAAAACTTAGACCAAATGCACAATAGATGCTAACCCGTATAGTGTGATACAAATAAAAGTTAAAAATGCTGTTAAATTCAAACTGGGGCTTGCCTGGCTGCAAGATGGTGTCAAAGTTAATCTCCGGAGGGATGGCTTCAAGTGGCTGCGTGGTCCACTCGAGCTCGACAACTATTCAATATGCAAAAAATAATGCAAGTAAATCAATATCTAGGTAGCATGAATGAAACACAGTTTGCTCTATGATATAATGCCCACTGCTTCTCGAAATTTTACAGGGAAAGCTAGGTAGCATGAATGAGTTTGTGGACAAAATTGTGCTCAATTCATGGAAGTCTCTGTTCTGTAAAAATCAATGAAACTGGATATTGCCCAGAATTTTCATCAGAAATCTGGAACTTTGACAAGGCCAAAAACTGGTTCTGTTTAGAGGAGGTCAATAGTGATCGAATTTTTTTTTCATAATATTTTAAGACTTCTATTGTGAGATATTGATTTTAGAAGTTTGGACAATTTTTTGAAAAATTTATAGACATTTTAGAATTTTTCTGGTGCACTAAGATTGGGAACACCATTTGGCCATTCTAATCAATTAAAATGGACCTGAAACTCAAGGTAATTATGTGGAATGATCTGGACACGTTTGAAATTTTCTCAATGAGTAGAGAATCATAAATTAATTCCAAAGCCACTTTGCTTCATAGAATTATTGACGGCAATTTACCAATCTTAATACAGATCCAAGTGCAGCAGTTGAAAGTACAGATCACACAGGTTCCAAAAAAAATTACTTGAGAATTATTGGACAAGAATCCTGGGAGATATTAAATTTCCAAGTTTGCATCAAATCTGGAATAAAATTTGAATTGGAAAATCCAATTAGAAAGTTGGTCCCACGGGTTTAAAATCAACCAATGGCTTTCAAGCCACAAGGGACCACAGAATCCAGTGCCACGGCCACAGCAGATCACTTGGCCGCATTTGATCCGGGACCTCGCGCACACTGGCTGATGGCCCGGGCCCACCGGGTCTTCTCTTTCCTCGCGCCCGACGGCGTAGGGAAAGGCATCCGGCAGTGCCCGACGGCGGCCGCACGCCAGCACACAAGCAAGAGCACGGCTGCCCTTGGTTATTGCCGCCACTGCCTACTTTTGGACCGGGAGAAAAATGATACGGTCCACGGCGGCGGAAATCGACGGGAAAATGTGGTCTCGACGGGTGCGGCGGGACCTAGGGTCCTGACCATGTCGGCCAGCCCCTCTGGTGTCCTATTTTTGCTGGGAATTAATTCTAGAGCTTCCATTTGACATTGAGAACAAGGAATTGGATCAAAAACTCGATGAGAAATGGTGGCAACACCGCAGTCATGATGAACCGAGCCCTTTTTTGCCGCCGGCTAGGAAAATCGAGATTCTGGTGTGGTTACTCCATGAACTTCGATTGTTCTTCTTCGAGGTGAAGTGCCTGTACCTCTAGAGCAACAAAGCATACAACCATGATGAATACTTGCACATGGAAATGGAATTTAAAGGATGACCTAGCTCAGTTCACACACAAAGCTCGTCGGTAAAACTAATAATACTCGAGCTAGGAGGGACGACATGAGCTGAAACTTTGCGAGCAGCTACTACATGTGATTGCACACCTTTTTGCCTTAAGACAGTTGGTGAGAAATTGCTCGTATCGTCTGGACATCGTGGGAGTAGGGGCGCCTACAGAGGAATAGAGCACGGCGGCGGGAAAATCGCCTTGGGTGTCTTTGAGAGTGCTCAAGCTGGTAAGAAAATTTGTTAAACAGGTGCGCAAGTTCTTTGTGAGGAAGTAGATAGGAAGAAAAATGATCAACACTGATTGCTTGCACCTGATTTTGAAGGGAAAGAGGAAACGCGGTGAAGAACAAGTTCCTGCATGACGAACCGGAACAGAGGTGCATATTTTTCGTCTTTGGTGTTTGGAGAGAGATAAAGAAGAGCTAGGAAATACCAGAGCTCGTGGTTTGAAGCTGGGATCGAGCAGAGAAGCTAGCAAGCACACTGCTGCGTGGAATTCTGCATTTCGGGAGGTGGCACACTGAGAAACAAAGGAGGAAAGAGTCACTGTCATGTGGGTCCACCAGTGCAAGCAAGTTTTCCTTCTATGTAGATTTTAATTATATTTCAAAGTAGCTCTATAAATTATGAATCTTGGTGGACAAGGAAAATCAAATGTGGTGAAATCAATTATGAAATCCAAATTTACATTTGATAAAGTTGATAATAGAATTTTATTTTGAATTCAAAATCGAATGCTCTCATGTGCTTAACATTAGCACATTATAAATAAAGTCTAAAACCTGTCAAACATGGTGGAAATGAAGTTTGAGATATGAGGAACACACTTGTAGACTAACCTTTTTTGGTTTAACAGATTTGAGCTCAAAAATTAGAGTTTATTTTGAAATCCTCTTTTGGGGTTTGATTCACATAGCCTGTATAAGCACTCTATTCATTTTTAATTTCTCTCCCTCTAAATAGATCCTAGTGCTTAGATTAGCATTAAGGTTTTTAGGGCCTTTACAATTACTTTCTGATCATAATAACACCTACACTGTGACACACGGTTCCGAAAATGAACCATGTATAATGCATATGTGCGCCCAGGATGTTTGACACACATATACAAGTGATTCACAAATGATAACAAGATAATTACCGCGGCTAAAATTATTAAATAAGTACTTTTATTACAATATTCAACAAATCCTCAAATTACAACCCTAATGATCAGGAATGATAATATTACTGCAACTGAAATAATCTAATTAAGCAAACTATGCAGATAGGGTAGCGTGGCTCCAAGCAACACCACAGGCAAGTCGACGCCAGCCCTTAACCTAGTACTCCGCATTATCATCACAATACTCCCAAATGTCACCTGAAACTGTTGGTGGGGGAACTGCAAGGGTGAGTACATGTCGTACTCAGCAAGTGTAGGAAAGTATGACATGTAGCTTAAACAAGGAACTCATAATAAGTAATGGCTAATTGCTAAAAAGTACATTTAAAACATGTAAAGAGCATCAAATGTGTGTATGTGAAGTAATCTTATCATATCCCACATAATTAACATAACACGGAACCATAATCAATTATCCATCCATATACCAGACTATTACCACCATCATCTTCCATATACATTTATCATAACTACATCTATATCCATAACCATAACAATAACCAATCATCCCAAATCCCATGTTCCCTCTAGTCATGTAGGTCATCCAGGTGCTCTTAACCGGGAGCATGTGTGACATCCTGGCTCAAGGTTTAATAGAATTGATAGAATAACTCATACCAACAAGGTATACATTCTTTTTCGGAAGCTCACCCGCAAAGAACTCTAAGGTTAAGCGTGTTTGGCCCGGAGCTGGGTGACCGACCGGAAAGTTTTCCCGGGTGCACATGAGTGAGGACAAAATAAGCAGAAAAGACTAGTGTTGGTCTGTGGGGCTAGTCCGTGATCCTATAGAGCTGCCAGGACTAATGACTGCCAGACCCGTAGTGGTTGGGTCTTACCAAATGGCATCAGAGCCGACCCTCGCGGTTTCACAGGTGCATACGGGTCAGGGATTTGTGTACGTATGCATGACGCGTGGGTCCTCTAGGAGGGACACAGTATGGTACGTATGCTAGTACTGAATGTATGGACATGGCCAAGAGGGGACGTTCCTGGCTTGGGAATGACCGACGAGGAAGTCGGTCTTCTAAGGGGGGGTGGATTGTGACATCTTGGCTCAAGGTTTAATAGGATTGATAGAATAACTCATACCAACAAGGTATACCTTCTTTTTCAAAAGCTCACATGCAAAGAACTCTGAGGTTAAGTGTGCTTGGCCCGGAGCAATTTACGGATGGGTGACTAACCGAGAAGTTTTCCCGGGTGCGCATGAGTGAGGACAAAATGCGCAAAAAAGACTAGTGTTGGTCCGTGGGGCTCGTCTGTGATCCTATAGAGCTGCCAGGAGTAATGTCTGCCAGTCCATAATGGTTGGGGTCTTACAGCACAGCTATAATGATAGTTTTTAACACTCTGTAGAGGTTGTACAGCTTTACCCACAAGTTCGTGATTTCATCACCCGTCGGCGACTAAAGAAAACCTCCATTATGCCAAAACACTATGATAAGTGTATGGCCAAGAGATCAAAAAATAGCCTTAACAAAGGGACTACCAGCATATTAAGACCCACTGAGGTTTCACTGCCTCCGACTGAGCACATCCAAACCAGCATATTAAGACCCACTGAGGATTCACTGCCTCCGACTGAGCACATCCAACCAAGGGCGCCCTCTCGTGCCATTCGGATCCCAAAGCAGTCCCACAATTATTGCAAACCCAACCGACTCCCATTCCCCGCTCCTCCAAATAATTTGAATCGATGCTTGTAATACTCTTAATTAATTGGCTAAGCCGCACCCATAATTGGCCTTGTGGTGGCACTGTAGACCTGGCATATTCTCGCATGAACCGGTCCGTAAATCCAAGGCAAGCAAACCACCATAACATCCAACCCAATCCACAAACCATGCTTGCTTAGATCTTCCATGTCCCACATTACCATTTAACCATATTCATCATTCTACATCATCCATAGGTTCATTAAATCATAATTAAGTCATTTTAGTTTTTTTCCCATCACAATTAATTTAGAGCGAAGCAAAAAGGTAAAAAGCCCTTCCCAGCACTCTACAATGTATTCCAAGCAACAAGGATGGTCAAACAAGACTAGTAAACACCTACTTTGGGTATGTCATCAATTTGACACAAGCATGCAGTTTTTCAAACAAAACATTTAAAAACAGGATCAAAATGATCAAGGACACTTGGCTTGCTCCTGAGTTTTGTTAGAGTGAAAAGCTCTGAAGTTCTGGTACTCGAGGTCCTCGATAGCACCATCTAGCGCAACACCTTCTATTCTGCGCAACAAACATACAAAACAAACATTACAATACATAAATGCTCATATATTACTCAATATGCCATGATATGCATGATTATTGCAATTGTGAGGTAAAACTTGTTAATAAGTTTCTATTAATGTTTACTAACTAGTTACAACAGTGTTTAACAAGTTTGAACAGGTTTCGAGGTGATTTGAATCAATTTGAGATTAATTCAGCTTGAAATAGATTTAGACATCGGACTAGCTCGCTATCAGGGTTGGACTATACAAAATCTGCAATTTAGGGTTTTCTTGATCAGTGAAAGTTGAGATTAAATACACATGAGAAAGTGAAAGTAGAGGGTGTACCACGTTCTTAGTGCTTCAAAGATTAAGAATTAGATGCAACACTTGTATCTTGACAACGTGGGTTCCTCCACATTGTCAGCACAGAGTACGCAGGTGTAGTCGTTCCCGTCAATCGTGATGTTTTTTCTCTTCAGGAGGTTGCGTGAGTTGAGCCGGTCCCAAAACATCAGCCACATGAAGATCTTTATTTTCTTTAGCACCTTTGAGGCCCAAATCCAGCTAAAGGGTGTTGGTGGGTTGATGTGTTTGTAATAGTTGTTGTAAATATGCTTGGAGCTGAAAGTTCTTGTTCCCCGGATTGGAGTCCACTCATCCTGTGAAGCTTCCTTGTGTGAGATTTCCTCCAGCATGGTCTCCAGATTGGCCAGTTCCAACAGTGCTTCCTCCGACAGTGGATGAAAAAAGTGGTTGCCATGGTCTGGGTTGCTGAGGTATTGGGCCATTGAGATGTTGGTTCTTTTTGCGAAGGAGTATAAACAGGGCATGTACCTTCTGAGTAGGTGATCTTCCCACTGATCCTGCCATAGTCAAATTGTGTCCCATGTGGCAATTTTGACTTCAAAATTCCCGAGAAAAGAATCAGATAGGCTCATAACATCCCTCCACTAGAAGGATCCTTTTCCTTTTGTGCTGTGCGGGGGTTTACCGTTGCTGCAATAGCGCTGGTTGATGAGGTGAACCCAGGGGATGTCTGCTTTGTTATAGATTTTCCAGAGGAATTTCATGTGCAAGGTTCCATTCATTGCAGTGAGGCTTTTCAGACCCAACCCTACATTTTTCTTTGGTGTTGTAACTTGGTTCCAGGCCACCAGGGGCCGGCCTTTGCCAGCGATGTCCGAGGCTCTCCATAGGCATTGTTTACTGGCTTTGTCAATAGCTTGAATGACTGACTGTCTCAATTTGATGGTACACATCGCATAAATTGGGATGGCGGACAGAACGCTGTTGATAAGTGTGCATCGACCATCCATTGACAACCATGTTGCTGCTCCAGTTAGCATTTTTTGCACCCTTAAGACAAGCCCTTCAAAGGCATCTGCTTTGGTTCTGTCGAGGCTCATCGGCAGACATAAGTAAGTAAAAGGGAATGAGCCAATAGTGCAACCCAGTGTGGCTGCTAGAATTGTGGCCTCCTCTTCATCAGTGTTTATTGGTGTTAAGCTTGATTTTGCCCAGTTCACTCTCAGCCCTGTAGCTCCCCCGAAGGATTGTAGTATGTTTTTCAGTAAGAAGAGTTGTCTCTGGTTGGCTTTGAGGATTAGAATAGTGTCATCTGCATATTGTACTACCAGGAAGTCCTCGTTCATTTCTTGATGCAGTGGCAGAGATAGAAGTCTCGGCTCCACTGCTTTGTTGATTAAAATTTGTAGAAGATCTGCTGCCAGTACAAATAGCAGGTGGGATAATGGGTCCCCCTGCCAAACACCTCTTCTTCAGTGAAAAGTCTTACCTGGCACTCCATTGAGAAGAACTGAGGAGGTGGCAGTAGATAGAATATCTGTCACCCATGTGATCCACTATTCAGGGAAACCCAAAACTCTTAGCATGTGTATAATGAAGTCATGTTCCACCTTGTCAAAGGCTTTTTCGAAGTCCAGTTTGAGTACTATGACACCAGTGTTGTTTTTTTTTTGCATTGATAAAGGTACTCATAGACCCAAGCCATGCAGTCCTGGATGGTTCTTTTTTTGATGAAACCATATTGATTTTTGTGGATAATGGTTGGGATGACTTCCTGCAATCTAAATGAGAGTATCTTAGTGATCAGTTTGATAGTGGAGTTCAGCAGTGATATGGGCCTATAATCTGTGACTTTGTGGGGATTATTGATCTTCGGGATGAGAGTGATTAAGGAACTATTCAGGGGCTGGATACTGATGTTGCCATTAAAGAAGTTAGAGCATAGCAGATAAATGTCTTCATGTGCCAGCATGACTGAAATAATTTTGTGTTGAACCCATCTGGACCTGGGGCTTTGTCTGTTGGCATGTTTTTGAGTGTGGCATCAATTTCCTCCCTGGTGACCGGGTTGCATAATGTATGTAGATGTTGTCCAGGCAGCAACCAAAGGTGGTTTTGTGGCCATTGTTGAGTCGGGGCAGATTGCCCTAACCTTTCCGAAAATTCCTTCCAGAGGGCTGAGGCTTTGTGCCCATGATCCATTAGCTCTACTCCATGGTCATCTTGAATGACTGATATATTGTTTCTCCCGTATCTTTCTGTTGTTGCAGCCAAGAAGAATTTTGTTGGCTCATCACCAAACATGGCCCAACGCTCTGTATAACGTTGTCTCCAGTAGTCATTCTGTTGCATTAAGAGCTGAGTAAGCTGATGTTTGATCATGTTTCTGAAACAGCTTTCATGCAAGTATAGTGTCCTCTGCTCTTCCAATGTGTCCATGATCAGAATAACTTCATTGCATCGTTTGATCAGTTTTTTCAGCCCACCTAGTGATCTGCTCCACTTGCATAGCTTGTATCTCAGACGTTTTAATTTAGCAGAAACTCTCCTTGCACTACCAACTGTTGACAGAGGCTGGTCCCACGAGTCCTTGACAATGGTGAGGAACTGTGGATGTCTGAGCCAGTAGATTTCAAAGCGGAAGCATTTTGATTTAGGTATGGTGGTGCATGTCTGAGCTACTAGTGGGACATGGTCTGATGTGTCCCTGGCCATTGGCCAAAGTGAGGAGTTGAGAAATGATAGGGACCATTGCGCTGAGGTAAAGCACCAATTTAGTTGTTCAAGTAGAGGCGATTGTTGCATGTTACTCCAAGTGTAATTCTTACCTTGGAGAGGGATTTCAATAAGTCCCAAGCGTTGGATGATGTCATTGAACATCTGCATGTCCCCTATATTCGCTCCCGCGCGGTTGCGGTCACTGACGTGGCGATAGAAGTTGAAGTCCCCCAATATCATGCATAGCTCTTGCGGTTGCAGTGAGAGATTCCAGAGCCAGTCGGTGAACTCCTGCCGACGAGGTCCCTAGCAAGGTCCATAAATAGAAATCAGGTGCCAGACTACCCCATTCAGTCGGGATGTGAACCGCATGAATATGGCAAAATCCCTGATATCCAGAGCTTCCCCCTGAAGCAATCTGTCATTCCAGGCTACCAAAATACCTCCCGAGGCACCCATGGATGGTGCAAAGACTAATTTGTTGAATCTTCTAGGTGCCAGTCGTTTAAGGAAAGAAATGCCAATATGTTCCATTTTGGTCTCTTGTAAACAGAAGATATTGCACTCCTGGACCTCCTCTATTTTTGACCTGACTACTTGTTGCTTAGTAGTGTTATTAAGACCACGAATGTTCCAGTTAAAGACATTCCAGTTACAGTTTATGTTGTGCGCCATAAATAATAGTCAGGTATGACAGGGCAGTCCGGGAAGTAGTCCCGACCGATTGAATGAGGAAGTGGCCTATGAAACTAAGGTCAGTGTGTAGCAAGGGCCAACGAACAAACAAGTAATCAGACAGACAGATGAGCCAAGCAGCATAGAAATAGGTCACAGCCAACAGACACCAGAGTAGACTAACTGCCATAAGCTGAGGTTCCGGCCACCGGCCGATAAAAATGCAGAAATGTTCCCAACCGTGCATGTTCTCAACAGAGCACATCACAAAACAACAAGCAGTACTGTTTAATACAACCACCCTACAATTCCAAATAGCAGTTTCCCAAAAGATGAACCCATCAGCAGCGTAGCAGTGCAAAGTGTGCTCAGTGCCTTCCCCTCCCAGCAAGTCAAGCTTGATGTACCGCATTGTCATTCAGCTCCGGGAGGGACATCATCTGGCGCGCCACCTCAGGGGGAACGCCGCACTCGTTTACCGCCGTCGCCTGCAGCACATCGGTGGAGAGTTCAGGGTAGGGACGGCAGGAGTCAAGAGAGTCAAGACTGGGGAATTTGATTGGACCTGGAAAGAGATTGAGTGTCGTCGTATCCTCACTTGTACCAGCATCAGGGCCATTCTTCTGAGCAGGTGGAGGCGTGGTTCGATGACCCTGCATGAGCAGTTGGAGCCGAGGGCTCCTCTTGAGTTTGCTGGGTTCCAGTGATCTGTTGGAGTGAGAGGGTCCAACAATCTCCGCTACTGCTGATGTCAGGGCCTTGCTTTGCTTTCCTTTTATCTTATCTACAGCAGCGATGGGCTCAGCAGTGATTTCTTTGATGATCACTGAGGGGTGGCCAGAACTCTGCTCCCTTGAGTGCTGATCAGTGGATTTAGAGAGCGACATGGTGATGACTTTATTGAACCCCCCTTGCCCATTGGGTTCATTGAACTGGACGTTCCACCATGCAGAGGGGAAGTTCGGGAAGGCCACCTGGAGCATTTTTCTCAGCCCTACCGAGTCCAGGGGGGAAGCCAGTCTGGTTGCTGCGTAACAACCTCCGGGTTGACCAGTGGGAAGTTCTGTTGCTCCATCCTTGGACCTCTGACAGTCGGTTCAGTCATGTTCATGGTGCTTGAAGTTTCATCTTGAGTTGGGGCGTCAGAGAGGACGTCCATCTCATGGTGCGGTGGGGGCGGCGGTGGCCCCCATGGTTCCCAGCCATCATTGGCCTGCTGCTGGTGCTGTTCATCAGGCGCCGGCCATTCCTCATCATCTTACGGCTGTTCCTCAGGTGGTTCTTGAAGAGGGTGAGGGTCGCCATTCAGTGGCAGGTCATCTTCCGGGGGGATGCCCCCCATCCATCAGCTTCCTCAAAGCCATTTGGGGCAATCCAGTTGAGAATGTACACCGAGCAAGACCAGGAGTACCCAACCCCATCCCTGGTGCCTTGACGTAGGACTAAACTTTTGGGGACGAGCCTTGCATTGGCGTAGAGACATTTGACCAAGATGAAGCCAGGGGCCCTCGAGCTTGTGTGCCACTGAAGCAACTTGCCAAAACCAGAAACTGCTAACTCAATAGTTTCAACCGTCCTGTAGTCCAGAGGGAAGCCCAAGATCATAAACCAACCCACACGACCGAACTCATGAGTCCGGCGGTTTCTGCCAAAGTCGTGCCTGATGAAGGACACACCTACACCATCTACCACGATTGGCTATCTCATCACAACTAAGTCTCTAAACAAGATGGTCTGGAATGCAAAAAGAGCTATGCCCAGTGGGGTGAGACAGGAGTGAGTAACGGTGATACCCATGTCTTGCAGAAGGAAGTTCCAGATCCGCAGCCTGAAATCCTCGTACTGATCTTCCTGCAGCATGCTCTCAGCATCCACCGCCACAGCAAATTCTTCGTGAGACGGGTGATGGTGACCGGGAAGGTGCACCACCATCCTAGGCAGCCGGTTTGGGCCTCCGTCGGCGAAGTCAAAGTGTTGGTTGGCCAAGAACCTCGAGGGATCAACCGGGAAGTTGGCCATGAGGCTAAGAGAGTTGGCCGGCGAAAGAGCGGTGGAGACGGATGTGGAGTGCAGGATGCGGAGGAGCCAAGAAGAAGGAGCAGCAGAGGAGAAGTTGAGGGGGGGGGGTTTGCGTTTGTGAATGATGATGGCGGATGGCGGTTCCGTGGAAAGGCCAGAGGCCTTAATGGGGGGAGTGCTTCTCTTGCGCCAAACCCGAGGAATTCTGGCAGCCGAGAGGCAGTTCCGTCTGATATGCCCATATCTAAAGCAAAGATTACACCGTATCTTATTGCGGCATTGGAATTTCAGGTGAAATGGGCTGAGGCATTTATAACAGCGTTTCCCATCATACTGCCAAGCGCCATGATCACTTGGCCGCCTCAGCTCCCTGCTCTGATCGCTGTCTTGTCGACGAAGAGTTCCCTCGGGACCTTGCGAGACTGTGGCTTAGGAGATCTATCTCCCTTTGGGCGAGAACACTCGTGGACCTCCCACTTAGTAGATCTAAGCCTAGGGCGGCTACTGCATAGAGCGGTCGCATCAGGGGCATGCGCCGGATTGTTGGCGCTCCATTGCACCAGAGGCCAGTGAGACATGAATGGAGTGGGACCAGCCTTCCCTTTGTCCACCCGAAAATTCAAAATGTTGTATTGTTTATCGCGCCACGTACCTTTGGTCGCTGTGGTCGGTGAATGAACTTCGACGATCTTCCGATTAGCCAGAAAGCGGAGTCCGGCAGCACTTGTTTGTGCTTGAAGAAGATTGTAGAAAAATTTTCCCAACCACAACCCTTTTACCGTTGGGGTTGCCTTTTTTGCTGGAGAACCTTGCCGGATTGGGGAGGCGAAGGAGACCCGCCTACTTTCTGGCTTCTTGCGTGAGACCAATGTCCAGCATTCCTTCTGTTCCTGCTCCCACTTCTTATATTTAGAGATCCAATACGGTCCACCTGTGCGCCATAGATGAAAGTACACATTAAAGGTTGATGTGGTGATCCTCCGCTTTGCATTGATAAGCAGTCCCACTTGCTTGCTCGCCACGGAGAAGCGAAATGATCGCTCTTGCAATTGTTGGACATGAAAATCCCAAGGTGAACCACCCAGCACCGAGCAGAGAGCCCATCCAACGGCACTCTCCGAGAGACGAAAAGTATACCTTCGAAAGGATGCAATCATGAGGATGGAAACCTTGGGTGAATACCCCAGGTGATGAACTGTGGAGCGGAGCTGGCGGTGAACTTCATGTTGGAATATCTCGCCAGCACGAAGATCCCAGTCACCACTGGTCGGCGGTGGTCGATCCTCACCCATGTTGAGCAAATCGACCGATCTCCTGCAGCGCTAAAGGTTATCAGCGCGTCCATGGCGGCGAGCAGGGGGAGGTGGTGGAGGTGGCGGAGGCGCGGGGCACAGAGGAGCGGGAGCGAGAGCAAGCCACTTCCTCCGTGGTTGGACTCTTTACTTTACGTTAGTTGGGAGGAGTTGTTCCGACAGTTCACCGCCAACTTCGGGAGTTCATACACCCGACCAGGCACCGAACTTGACCTTTTTGCAGTCGTGCAATAAGGGGGAGAATCCCTGCGATCATTCATCCAGAGATTTTCTCAGGTACGAAACACTATCCCTTCTATCTCTAGCACTTTTGTCATTGTGGCATTTAGACAGGGCGTACGTGATAAGAAGATGTTGGAGAAAGTGGCGATCAAGGAGATCACCAGTGTCACGGAACTCTTCAGCTTGGCCGACAAATGTGCCAGAGCTGCGGAGGGTCGTGAAATGCACTCCAAACCACCTCCGGAGGATCGCAAGAAATCTTCCAAAGGCGAAGACACTACCTCTGGGAGTGGCAAAAAGAAGAAAAAGACCAACGGCAAGAAGAAGCCGTCGGCCGGCGCATCTAATGCTACAGTTGCTGCAGCTCCGGGTGGCCGGGGGCCACGCCCCAAGAAGCGACCTCTACCGTGTTCTGAAGACAGTGGAAAACCCAAGGTGGGGTATCCAATTCATAAGACGGACAGCCACAGTTTGGAAGAGTGTCGGGAGGTGCAAAACCTTGTCGAGCGCTACAACAAGCGCCAGGAAGAAGTTCCTTTCCGACAGAGGGAAGGAAAACAAAAAGTTGACGAAGCTCCGGCTGAAGAGGAGTTAGGTTTTCAGGATCCTAAAAAGGTCCTGAAGGCCGTCTACACCTCCGTCGACGACGATTCTGATGTCTCTGACAACGAGCGTCGGAAGACCATGAACACCATTTTTGGTGCATCATGGGACATCACCTTCCGCCGCGTCCTCAAGACAATGCGTCGGGACATGGCCGCTGTAGCTCCTACAGCCAGGGTGGAGCCTCATCAGAAGTGGATGGATAGGGCCATCACTTTTGATGCTTCGGACTGCCCTCGAAGCATGGTTGGAGCAGGCCAGTTACCTTTGATGGTATCTCCTACCATCAATAACATTCAGCTAAACCATGTTATGGTAGACGGAGGTTCGGGGCTGAAACTCATAAGCTTCGAAGCTTTTACCAACCTTCAGCTCTAACCTTCGGATCTTCACCCCTCTCGACCTTTCTCCGGAGTAGGTCCGGGAGCCATTACCCCACTCGGTGCTATTACTCTCCCCGTTACCTTCGGGGCCCGGGAGAAGTATCGCACTAAGAAGTTGGTCTTTGACGTTGCTCATATCAACTTACCTTTCAACGCCATCTTGGGTAGGCCTGCCTTGTACAAATTCATGGCAGCTGCTCATTATGGCTACCTGGTGTTAAAGATGCCAACACCAGTAGGCGTTCTCCGGATCCGCGGAGATCGCACTGCCGGAGTAACCGCTCTAGAAGAACTTCATGCGCTTACTACGGTGCAAGAGGAGGACTCCAGGCAGGAGCAAGCTCCAAAACCCCCGAGCATTCGTCAACGAGGCTTGACTTCTGCACCTCGTGTGCAGCCAAGCGGTGACACCGACATTCCCATCAAAGTCGTGCAAAGCAGTTCCGATGCCGCTCAGACCACCTGTATATCGGGGGGACTGAATGACAAATAGGAACTTGTGCTCATCGCTTTTCTCCGGGTTTGTGTCGACGTGTTTGCCTGGCAACCATCACAAATGCATGGGATCCCCAGGGAAGTGATTGAGCACAATCTGAAGATCTACCCTGACGCCTGGCCAGTGCATCAGAAGCCTCGGAAGCAATCCGGGGAGCAACAAAACTTCATTCGACAAGAAGTGAAGAAGTTGCTTGAAGCTGCATTCATCTGAAAAGTCTTCCATCCAAAATGGCTGGCAAACCCAGTCGTTGTGCCCAAGGCCGGCGGGAAGCTTTGGATGTGTATTGACTACACAACACTAAATAAGGCGTGTCCAAAATATCCATTCCCACTACCTAGAATAGATCAGATAGTGGATTCCACCTCCGGGTGTGAATTACTGTGTTTCCTAGACGCATATTCTGGGTATCATCAAATCAGAATGTCTAGGGAAGATGAAGAGCATACCTCTTTCATCGCAGTAGATGGATTGTACTGTTATACAACCATGCCATTTGGTCTCAAGAATGCAGCTTCAACCTTTGTACGAGCTATGTACAAAACTTTTGAAGAACTCATTAGAGATATAGTGGAAGTGTACGTCGATGACATCATGGTCAAGGTCAAGAACAAGGAGTCACTCCTTGACACCTTACAGCCTGTCTTCGACAAGCTGCGGATCACCCGCACAAAGCTAAACCCAGACAAGTGTGTTTTCGGGGTTAGCTCCGGAAAACTTCTTGGTTTCCTGGTAAATCACCGGGGCATAGAGGCTAATCCGGCGAAGATCAAATCCATTGAAGACATGCGGCCACCAGCACGCATCAAGGATGTCCAAAAGCTGATTGGATGTCTAGCAGCCCTCAGCCGGTTCATTTCAAGAATGGCGAAACAGGCACTTCCCTTCTTCAAGTTACTGAGGAAGTCCAGACCATTCCAATGGTCTGAAGAAGCAGAAAAGGCGTTCCAGGAGCTAAAACAGCTCCTCACCACCCTACCAACTCTGGTAGCTCCGAACCCTAGTGAGCCTTTGCTGCTTTACATTTTAGCAACTGACGAAGTCGTCAGTATGGTCCTGGTTGCGGAGAGACCAGAACCATCCCATGCTCAGGAATCCAGACCCCTCCCGGAGGGTCCGAAGGTTCCTAAAAGCGAGTCTGGGTCCCAGTTCCCAGACTTGAGTCCACAAGAAGTTACTACAGAAGACCCAGACCCCTCCGAGAGGGTCCAGGTCGCTTCTGAAGAAGCTCCGTGTCCCTCTAGCAAGGACCCGGAGGTCCCCGAAGAAGGTCCGGATCCCTCCGGGAGGATCCGGGTCAATGAAGAGGAAGCTCCGGGCACCTTCGGGAGGATCCGGACCATCCAGCGCCCAGTGTACTTCATAAGTGAAGTACTTCATGACGCCAAGACTCGATACCTAGAGGTGCATAAGCTGCTCTATGCAGTTCTTATCGCCTCCAGGAAGCTTCACCATTACTTCCAAGCTCACAAGATTTCAGTGGTGACTTCTTAGACACTTCGAGCAATCTTGCATAATCCCAATTCAACTGGGAATATTGCAAAGTGGGCAGCGGAAATGGCTGAATTCGATCTCGAATTCATTCCAAGATAAGCAATCAAGAGTCAAGCATTGGCAGATTTTCTGGCGGAATGGACTCCCTCTCCATCAAACCCTGGGGGCCCTAGTGAGCAGAAGCCAGAACACAAGGCTCCGGTCTTCACCGAGCCTCACTGGACCCTCTACTTCGACGGCTCCATGCAAAAGCAGGGGGCCGGAGCTGGAATCATTCTCCTTGCACCAACCGGGGAGAAGGTAAAATACATGGTGCACCTTGACTTCAAGGCGACCAACAACATGGCGGAGTACGAAGCACTAATCTACGGACTAAAAGTGGCACTGCCATACGTTGTCAAGAAGCTGCTGGTCAAGGGAGATTCACAGCTCATCATTAAACAAGTGAAGGGTGAATGCTCATGCAACAATCTCCAGCTAGCTGCTTACCTCCTTGAAGTCCAGAGGCTTCAGAAGGACTTCAAAGTCCTAGACCTCCACCACGTCCAGCGTGTCCACAACCCTGAAGCAGACGAACTCTCGATGAAAGCGTCAACCGGAGCTCCAGCTCCTGATGGAACTTTTGTCCGGAGGTTGTCAAAACCCACAGCTCAGCCTGCCGAACTGAGCGAAGGGGGCGAGATCAGCATCCCGAAGATGACGGTCCCGGTGGCCCTGTTACCATGGCAGCCATCAAGGGTCGTAGGTGCTGCCGGAAGCTTCGAGCAACCCAGCACGCAAGACCCAAAGCTCAAGTTAGCTCTGAGGCATGGATCTCGGAGATCCGAAGCTAATTGAAAGACAACATCCTTCCTGACGATGATGTATCCGCTGACCGGATAGTCAGATTGGCTAAAAGATACACGTTGGTAGAAGGGGATCTCTATCGGCGCGGTGCCAACAGCGTCCTAATGCGGTGCATCACAAGGGAAGAAGGCTGCGAGCTCCTCGCAGAAATCCATCGAGGCGAGTGTGGGAACCACGCGCCTTCCTGCATTCTGGTCGGTAATGCCTTCCGGCATGGCTTCTACTAGCCTACAGTACTCCAGGATGCAACTGAGCTGGTGAAGAAATGAGAAGCATGCCAATTTCATGCAAAGCAAATTCACACATCGGCTCAGCCTCTACAAATGATACCTCCTACATGGCCCTTCGCTGTGTGGGGGATGGACATCTTGGGACCTTTCCCAAGAGCCGTCGGAGGTTACAAGTTCCTGTACGTCGCCATTGACAAGTTCACCAAGTGGCCGTAAGCAACTCTAGTTGTGACAATAAACAAGCAATCTGCTATCAACTTTTTGCAGTCCATTGTATGCAGATTTGGAGTCCCAAACAAAATCATTACTGATAACGGGACCCAATTCACAAGCTCTGCATTTGAAGGATATTGCGAAGACCTCGGCATTCAAGTTTGCTACGCCTCCGTAGCTCACCCGGCAAGCAATGGCCAGGCCGAGAGAGCAAATGCTAAAATCCTGAAAGGACTCAAAATGCGCACCTATGAGCGCTTGAAAATCATGGAGTCAACTGGATTGAAGAGCTTCTGCCCACTCTATGGGCCAACAGGACAACTCCAAACCGGTCAACTGGAGAGACACCCTTCTTCCTGGTGTACAGAGCTGAAGCAATCCTTCCTCCGGAAATCACCTTGGGGTCACTCCGGGTCCGGACCTGCGACGAAGCCACGCAGGACCAGCTCCGGCGTGAAGACCTAGACCTCCTTGAGGAGGGAAGGTGCCAAGCAGCTGTTCGGAATGCTCGATACCGCCAAGCCCTTCGGCGCTATCATCAGCGGCATGTACACAACCGACAGCTCGAGGAAGGCGATCTGGTGCTACGAAGAATACAATCCACTGAAGGGTTAAACAAACTCTCCCCCAGCTGGGAGGGACCCTTCCGAGTGATTAAAGTATCCCGTCCTGGAAGCGTTCGCTTGGCTACCGAGGATGGGACACCTCTCCCAAATCCTTGGAATATTGAGCACCTCCATAAGTTCTACACTTAATATCACGGAGGTGAGTCTGTGGTAACTTGAGCTGTATGTTATAGAGTCATTGTACAGAGTCAGGTAGTTCCTCTGGGACAACATCCGGACCTTTCCCGGAAGGTCTGCAAAGTTCATGCAACACATGTCACAGTCTCAGAACTAAAAGTGTGGCTAGCTACCCTGGGTCAAACGAGAAATGAAACACGCTTAGCTTGGTTCCGTAACCTAACAGTGTACTTGTTTCCCCTGTACCCCGGACCTATAATGAAAGACATCTTCATGTGAAACAGACTCCACGTGCATTTATTTTATACTGGCTCAACATTTTTTATTTTTCTCTTTCTTGTCTATAAAAAAGTTGTGCAATTCATAAGAAATTTTAGTTCGACCAGTTCATGTACAATTTGAGCTGTATTGTCAATTCTTTTGGATTCAAATATTGTTCATGGCCCACTCGCTTGAATGCCGCCAAGCCAAACTAGGGCCGGAGTGTGCTATCGACTTAGCCTGGTCAAGCACCCTAAGTACGCCACTCTACCTACACCTCGGCAGGCCGAAGAAAGGCGGGTCCAAGTACAATTGGATCTGGAAGAAAGAAGGCAACACATTCGGTTGTATTCAGAATTGTGTTTGACCTAAAACTTTCTTGGGAAACGTAAGCAGCAATGAAGTTATAGTCAAGGAGCGAATTTTACTATTTTTTTTGCTTCAGTGTGCAGGAAAATAAAGAATCTACGTTGATGGAGAAAAGCCGGAGCTAACAAAGCTTCGAATCCCCCTAGGTAGCTTGTGATCGATGTTAAACATTGAAAACGAGCATTACCGGAGCAACCAAGCTCCGGCAAAGCTAGGGGGGGCAGCCGTCGACACAGAATAAAAGATGGTGAGAAGACCCCACAAGCGGAGTCTGCTGCTGACAAGCTACGTGTTGGCAAAGGTCACTACCAGAGCTACTAAGCTCTGACTCCCTGGAGGGCTAACTATCGATGCTCTACGTGTTGATAGGGACTATTATCGGAGCTACTAAGCTCCGACGGTAGTCAATGCCGGAGCTTTTGAGCTCCGACAACCTCAGGGGGCCTTCACTATCGAAGACTTCGGACCTACACTCTACAAGTTCGAAGCAAACGAGTCTCCAACAAAATACAATATCCTCTTGGTACATGTTGACAATCAAATTGTGTACATCTACTAGGGGGCCAAAGTGAAGGTTGAAGACAAAAAATTAAATTCATTAACAAATTCTGGATTTCATTCATCTGGAGACAAGGGTTTACAAAATTGGGGAAGAAAAAGAGAGAATACAAGTGGGAGCTACAGAGATGGTCCTAGACCCTATGGAAGAACTGGGCAACCTTCTGAGCAACCTCCGACACGTTGGCTCGGGTGGCTTCACCTTCTCCTTCGACGGGAACTTTAAGAACCGGGTCTAGAGGAAATTGGGGATCCCGGCTGGTGTAGCACGTCAGCACATACTCTGCGATGTTCTTCGCCAGGGACTGCCCCTCAGCTTCCAACTGGTCCGCGATGGCGTCACCCACCTTGGAGAGTTTGTCGCCCAACGAGCTCAACGCTTGCAACGCCAGGTCCGGCTCCGGCTCCGGATCATCCGGACGCACGGGACTGAACCCCATTGGTGTCAGCGCGTCGTTGGCTTTGCTCAGGAACTCCCAAACCTGCAGGGAGTCCGTAGTCCTCAAGCCCTTCGGTTCCTCCAAGGATCTTTTGGTCGCCGCCAGTTCAGAATTCTCACGAGCAAGGCGCTCAACCTCTTTGGAATTTTGCTGAATCTTTTTAGCAACCTGCTTCTCGAGTTTTCCGAGCTCCTCCTTCTGGAGGTGGATCTTGTTCCGGCGGTCGACCAGGTCCTTCTTCCGGCCCCTAACTTTCTTCTCCCTGGTAGAGATGGCACACTCTTGCTTGTAGAGTTCCTGCCCATTGCACCCAGGCCTTCTCCTCCTCCTCAACACAACGCTCCTCCAATTTCTTAGTGCATTCCTCGAGGCCCTTGTCAGCCAGAGCCACCTTTTCGGCAAGCTCCTCCTCCCTCTTCACGACATCATCCCGCAGCTCTAGGAGTTTTTTCTCTTCATCTTCAAGCTTCTTCTCCCTCTCCTCATGTGCCTCCCTACGCTTGATGAGGCTAGTGTTAATGGCTTCAAGCCTTTCGTGGCGATCATTAGTCGCACTATTAGCTGCCTTGGCCTGCTCATAAATGGCTCGGGATTGAGTGTCGAGGGCACGAGTCAAGCTCTCCCTATCATCCAATAATTTGCCCCAGTATTCCAGGCGGACCTTCTCCTGTTTGATCCACTCCTTGTCGTCTGCCAGCCTCAACTGCGCCAGCTTGGTCTCGAAGTAGAGCCGATTATGCCACCGCCTAAGGGTTTGGCGCTCCTCTTCAAGAGCCTTGCTGTCGTGGTAGAACGCCAGTTGGACTTGACGCAGACTGGAGCAAGCGTTGTCAATGGACAACGACAGGGGAATAGGGTCCGGACCTGCTGGGGTCTCCTCCGCTGGTTCCAGCGGGTTCTCGCTTACAAAAATTGGCTCCCACTCCACAAGAGTGGTCCCCTGAGCCTCCACGGCACTAGGGCCGTCCTCTGGGATAGCCTCAGTCGCCACTGAGGAGGGTTCCACAGAAGAAGTTCCGACCTCCGGAAGTGGTTCCGAAGGCCCTGCCGCCTGGTCTTCATTTGCCCCCTCAGGCAGGGGGCCAGCAACTTCATCAGGGCACCCTGGCTCAGCAGCAGCACCTCCGCCGTCATCACTTCCGGAGCAGGGGCTACTTCTGGCTCCGGCCTGGGCTCCTCCTCCGCTGGTGGCTCGGGTGTTGGTGCCTCGACCATCATGGGTTTGAGTGATGATGCCTCCGCAACGATCGGCTCGGGCGCCGGAAGGTCAACAACAATCGGCCCTGAGGCCGGAGCTTCAACCTGAACCGGCTCAGGCGCCAGAAGGTCTTCAACTGCAACCGGCTCTGCAGCCGGAGCTTCAGTGGCAACCGGCTCTGAGGCTGGAGCTTCGTAGGTAGCCGGCTCAACCGCCAGGACTTCCTCAACATCCGGCTCGCTCGCCGGGACTTCAATAACCTCCGGCTCAACCGCCGGGGCTTTGAAAATTTCTAGCTCTAGGGCCGGAATCACTACTTCCTCCCGCTCAGCGGCCGAAGCTTCCAACATCTCAGCATCAAGACCCGGGGCTTCAACCTCCAGGGCAGGCGCCACTAGCGCATCTTCTCTCCCGTGGTCCGGCACTACCACGGGAGTCTAGGGGGATGAGTCGAGGTCCATGACCACGACAGCTGGCGCCGGAGCTGCCGCAGCTTCAGCCACCACTTGGGGCGGCACCGGGACAGGTGCAGAAGCCTTCGCCCTCACAGCTTCAGCTGCTCTGGCTGAGGGCGGAGCCTCACTCCTCTTCTTGGGGATGCTGCAGATGATGGATGAAGAAACTTAAAAAACAGTTACTACAACAAAACAACCGTTTGAGGTAAGGATTAAAAATTACCTCGGAAGGCTTCCGCACCAGCTTGCACTGAATCTCTTTCCCGGGCGTTCTGGACTGACCATGGCCACAGCCGGCGTGGTAGCTCCCGAAGGCCCCCCGGAACTTGTTGCAGCCGCGGGCATTTCCTTAGTCGAGGCCCCTCTCGACCGGGATGGACCTCCGGACCAAGAGACCTCAGCTGGACCTGGTACTGGGGTCACATGCCCGGGGCTAACACCCCGGGAAGACACTGCTACAGGTACAGTCGACGCGGTTGTAGAAGACCTCCCCCTCCAGGGAGAAGGAGCTGCTATAGAGGATGCAGGCCTGATGGACCTTCCGTCGGCATGATTTAGCTTCCTCTTCCAGCTCGAGGGTTCAGCCATCGGCTCCTTGCCCTTGCCGACTACTTCGGTCCTTGGCTTCGGGGCAGGGGCGGAGCCACCTTCAGAAGCCCCAAGGATCACCACCCTGGAAGTCGATCGTCTCTCGACGACACCGAGGTCGTCAAGCGCCGGCATCGTCCGCCGGAGCTCCCTGCTAAACTGTACTTCCACATTCAGAGGGAGGAAAGCTGGTGGCGGGGTCAAGTCATCACCCGCGACGTCGATGCCTTCCTGGAACTTCTTGAGATGAAACTCCAAGGTCGCCCCCTCCATGTTGGACTTCAGCTCGGTCTCGACCCGGTCGTCGTCCATCACACTGTTGAGGGTCCAAGCGAGTTTTTCTCTCCTCTTTAGCGGTGCCCATCTATTGACCAGGAAATTGCAAAATACCGCCTGAGGAGTTAATCCTCCCTCCACACATTGGCGGATCCTGGTCAGAGCAGGGTTGAAGGCATCCGATAGCACCGGAGCTTCACTCCAGACTGCAGTGTCGATGTTGGGGAGGCCTTCGGGCAGCTCCAGCTTCTCGTGCTCCTCCACCCGGATGACTATCCATTCTTTCTTCCAATCGTCCCACTTTCCAGAGGGAAACGACCGGAGGTACTTGAATGGGCACTTCTTGCGCTTCACAAAGTAGTAGAAGCCAAGGTACTCATCACTCCTTCCGGTGGTATGGATGGTGAAGAAGGTCCGGAAAATCTCAATGCATGGGGGGATGCCCACCCACATTTCACAGAAGTGGACGAAGACAGACACTAGAAGAATGAAGTGGGGGCCAAGGTGGTACAGCTGCAGACCATAGAAGTCTTGCAGCATCAAGAAAAAGGAGGAAAAAGGTGGGATCAACCCCACCATGACGTACGCAGAAAAGTACACCATCTCGTCGTCGTTCTCCTTCTCAAATGGGAGCTTTCCCCTGGCGCAGACCAGGTGGTTGAAGAAGTCCGGGGACCACCCCATGAGTGCCTGAACCTTCTTCAGCTCACTTTCGGTCTTCAAGCGGCTCTTGCGGAGATCCAACTCCATCGCAGCACAGCGAGGCAAGGGAGGAAAAGCAAGCACAAGTTTGGGAGTTCGAGCGCAAGTTCAGATGAGAGGCGTAAAGAACCCCAGACGTTGCACGCTTTCCTTCTTATGTAAGCCCCCACAACGCTTGGATGGAAACCGCAGAGAAGCCGAAGATACTATTCGAAGGTTTCACCCTGCCGATGACAAGAGGGCCCGGGACCACCCCGACGGTCAAGTCGAGGTTCTTACTCAAGCGAACGGTTGTCATCATGAAAGGCGGGAAGCCCGAAGGCGGCGGCCTGACAAGGCGCGCGGAACCGATACAATTTTTGTATCGAGAACCGGCGACCTTCAATTGCGTGAGATCCACACACCAAAGGTCCCATTTGCCGCACCCGGGATATGCCACACGGCAAGGATTTAACTCCAAAACTATCGCCAATGGCACATCTAAAGACCTTTGAAGACTTGGCTCAAAAGTCGAAGGATGGACCCACCTCCAGCGGAATGACTTAACCCAAGGGGTCTTCCCCAAAGCTGGGCCCAGGGGGCCACTGTCGGTACCCTGAGTATCGTATACCCCTTGAGATTGCAAAGATCTCAAGGAAATGTCATCTACTTGATTTGAAGACCTTCGGAGGCCCACATGTTAGACATAACCGGACCCGCTTCCCCAACATGGTTAGTCCCAGGGTCGCCACGTGTACCATCAAACCGGAGCTACCGCCCACAAGGGGGAAGCTCTGGGCTATGTACCATAATGGCACACCCGGACCTAACCCCAGACCCAGGGAAGCTCCGGAACTGACATGTGTCTGTTGGCACCGGACCTATCTGTTCCCCACAGTATGCTCCAGAGCTGCCACGTGTCCAACCGTCGGATCTTCAGCCTCAAACCTCCAGTAGAATCCACAACAGCTCCGGATCTTCAAAGGGGAATCAAGGACTTCAAGACCCGATTAAGTGTCATTAATACTACGTTAATGACACACGATCGGACGACCCTTATTACCAGTAATGGCGCTGTCAAAGCCCGTAACTTGGTCATTAAGGGTAATTAATTGCATCAAATGTGTATCAATATTAGTAGCCGCCGGGGCCACATGTCGGGCCAGGCCAACTTGTAATGGCCTGTCCTTGTACTATTAAAGGACAGGCCAACGATACATAGAGGTCATCTGGTCTGATAGGCTCACACGCGCTCTCAACTCACGTCACCTGAGTTGAGTTCATACATCCAATACAACACCAACACACCCGGTGGAGTTGGGTATTACGCTCAGGCGACCCGAACCATGTAAATCTTTGTGTCTCCTGTGTCATTTTACATTTCACCTTCTTGAATCTCCGCGCGCCCACACCGAACTTCAAATTCCGCAAACACTTTTAGTAGTGTCAGGAGATCTGCCGGATCAAAAACACCGACAATATACTTGGCTGAAGCATTTCTTTTTGGATTGTGGATTCCATGTATGTGGTAGGAATAGTCTTTATGATCATGCCTTAATGGCATTATACTATTATCATAAACACTATAAACCGCCACTATAGTCTGATTAGTTATGATATGATCATGTTAATATGAATAACTTATGCTTTGTCTCAACAATTGTTCAACGATGTTTAGGTTAGTCATTGCCTTAAGATGTCATGATTCTTAAGGAATTACATAATAGGCTAGCATGATGCTAGGGTAGTTAAGTAACGTTGGATGTCTTGTAGACCCACAGATTGAAGAGGTAGGCAATATATGGTGACAGACCTACCTCTCCTTTGTAATCCTCCATGTTCGGCTATGCCACAGGCTCTTGGCGGGAGTCGTACTAGTATTGCTAGGGGTAAACCCGTGCCCGATATGTTGAACAACTTAGCATAAGAGTTCACCATTGACATCCTCATTAGTATGTAACTTAGGCTATGTATATGTATGCTAGAAGCATCGTAGGAGCAACTCCCCAACTCATAGTCTAATCTCCATAGGACCCATCTACCCTTTAGAATAGATTGCTTAAGTGTGTGTCACACTACCCCTATTATCAACTTACCCCTGTCTTGATAATTTATTAGTATCCCATAGCTTGATCATAAGGGTAGTGTTCATTTTACTCCATTGCTTTCCTTTGGGATAAATATGATATCCTTGGGAATACTCTTGGGCGAAATGCTACATGACAGTTTCCGTGCGCTTGCAGATCTCATCTCTTATTTGAGATAATCTGCGATGTAAGAAACGTCAACAAGCATTTCTGGTGCCATTGCCGGGGAAGGCAAAGGAAGTGAAGGATAACTATAACTTGTGATTAAGCTATAGATACTAGTAGTTATTAGAAAGGGTTACCCTAGTTTTATTTCTCCTTTTATGGTGAAAACAGGGTAGTGTTGGCTACCCCATTCCATGGGATGGCCAACGAGGACGCAAGTGCTCAACTGCAAGATAATTCAAGGCATACCTCAACAAATGTCCGCTAGGCAACACCATTTCCTTTCGCGGAAGAATTTCATCTTCCAGTAGGAACCAAAGACATCCTTCCCTAAGCTTATGGGAGGCTCCAAGAGTTCTTCTTGGTTTGCCCCCATCATGGGGTGGATAGTTGGCTCCTCATCCAACATTCATGTTATGGGTTGGTCCATCAATCCATGACCATCTTTGTGCTGGAGCTGAAGGAGTCTTATTCTCATTCACCATGGATGAGAATATGGTCTCTAATCAAGGGGTGCATTGAAGAATGCTCTAGTTCTTTTTGCTGGTCATGCACACCACTTAAAAAGTGGACATGCTAGTTATGGAACCACACCTCCCATGAAGTAACATGAAGATCAAGCCAATGGAGAAGTGGTTGGATGATCCAAGCCATGGATATTCACATTATTTGTGAAAATCCATGTCATCATGGGCCACTTGGGGAACCATTTCCCTAAGACTCATAAGGATTCTTCCTTCCAAACACAACTCCAATGGCTATCACCTACAAGGAGGCCAAGGGTGGAATCAATATCACCCTTGTAATCAAGGAGGATATAGGGATTTCAAGGGATTTATGTTCAACTAGCCTACGTTGGAGTATCTTGTCAATGGCAAAGGAAGAAATCAAGACAACATTTAGATGAAGCTCTTGACAAGGGACAAGAAAATTAAAGAGCATTCAAGATCCAAGATATCCCACAATCACTTGTTGGGATTCCTACCCTTCGACCAAGCCTGTGCAACCTAGGGCAAGTGACATTGTGGATGAAGCGTTTCTTGTTTGATTGTGGAGTCCACATGTCATCATGCCCAAGGAAGCTTTTGATCCATGATCGAAGTACGGGTTAACCTTAAGGAATATCAAGAAGGTCGAAGTGGCACCCCTAAGGAAGGACAAGCCTCACCATGCTCACAAGAGAATATCTTTAGGATGGAGAAGTTGTCACTATATCAACAAGTCTTCATCAAGATGATGGAGAGGCTAGGGCCACCATGGGCCCCACATGTCCAATAACGTGCAAAGGAGATTTGGCATGACAATCAACAGAAGTTGTCCACATCTTCAACTCCGGGATTGGACAACAAATCATCACATTAAACATGACGGATGTAAGTCCCACTCATCGGACTTTATAAATTCGGTGAGTACTTGCCAATAAGTAAATTGGTTGTTATCCCATATTTGTTTTTACCCAATTGCATATTTGATTTCTCATTCGTATTTAGCATGTTTCAATTTTAACACTTGCATGTTGGAAGGAAAAATTCCCAACCATCATAAAACTAAAATTTTGAATTAGGAAATAAATATATTTGGATATGAACCTTGGGCTTAATCTTGAATTTAAAAAAGCCATAGCTCCCAACACACAACTTCAATGAAGGTGTATCTTACATGGATGAAAAGTTTGTTAATTCCTCTAAAACAGTTATGTTCAACTCTAGAGCAGAATCCGTCTCCAAGCTATTCAAAATTTTGAAGTTCTAAAATCTCCGAAACTGGATAGAAACTGGAATCCTCTCTGTAATCCTTACTGTTCTGACCATATCTCACTCTAGAAAAATTGAACAGGTCGTGCGAGACATTTCTGTAATCCTTGTTTAGTGTATTACAACTTTGTAATTTATGCCTTTTGTAAATATGCTATTTTGCATCTGGAAATTGTGGCCCAAAATTAGCAAAACAAAGGAGGTGCTGTCAAAATTTCCAGAAAAACTGTTAGGTTTGCAATGCCATATCTCCTGAACCAGAAATGAACTGAAGGCAAACCAATGCTTTTTTGAAAGGTATGGAATATTTTTTAACCTTGTAGTTCACCTTAAAATCTGATTCTGCTATTTACTCAAATTCGTGTTGGAGTACAGACTGGTCAGGTTTCAATAGAAACTTCATCGGTTTGACAAAATTTTGGTCTTGTTATGAATCTGGTCCTCGATTTCACTTCAACAAGTGTCATAGCAGACCAGATGTTGATACTCAACCATTTTGCCGTGGAAGTGAGGGTTTGACCCAATCAAACCTCATTTTTTATGGCCATGTTTATCTCTTATTGAATAATAGTGTGAGGGTAGTAACGATAATGTGCATAACGTCTCGTCACGACCAACGATAGACGAAATGAATTTCGATCTATGGAGTTCATTATTTTGGAACTCGGTATTGTTGGTCCAGAGATTATGTATTTTCCATAATGTCTATACTTTATCACTATATGTTACTGTTATGCAAGTTTGGTTATTAATACACACACTATTGTATTTATCCTTGAGTGATCTTGCAATATCACGTCTCATGTTGGATTCATGGTTGTGACTACGGATTGGTGCACACCCATAACACGTTTGAGGTCAGTGGCTCGAGTCAGGGATGTGATGACTCCCAGCAACAGGGAACTCAGGCTCCTCAGCAGCCGACACCGCCACCTCCTCCTCCGCTTACATTAGCGGATGTGATTGCAGGAATGGTGGGTTCACGCGACGAGCAGACCGATTTGCTGCGAACACTCATGCAAAATACGTCTCATCAGTAGGGACATCCAGTGGGAGGCAATCATCAGCCTCAACAAAGAACCTACTCGGATTTCTTGGCGACTCATCCACCGGTCTTCACGGAGGCCGATGAACCTCTTGAGGCAGACAACTGGTTCGGCACAACTGAAGCGAAGTTCGGCTTACTCCAATGCACCAAACAGCAGAAGGCGCTCTTCGCAACGCAGCAGCATCACGGCTCTGCTGGCACATGGTGGGCGAATTACATCGCCTCTCTGCCGGCTGGTCATGACGTGACTTGAACCGAGTTCCGGGAGGCATTCCGTGCATATCACATACCTCCCGGGATTATGAAAAGCAAACCTCAAGAAATCTTGGAACTCAAGCAACATGGGAGGAGTGCTCACGAGTACTCCAAGGTTTTTCAATCACATGGCGCGGTACGCATCGGATCATGTGAATACAGAGGAGAAGAAACGTGATTGCTTCTATCGAGGCCTGAATGGTAAAATGAAGGAAAAGCTCGCTATGTTCAATAGCGTCACATTCAATGAATTTGTCAATGCGGCGATTGTACAAGAGGATGCAACACGCAAGCTTGTGACTGAGAACAAGAGGAGTGCTCTGCCGGGCAGCAGTTGTGGAGCTCCACAAAAGTACCGAATGGTGTACCGATCAATGTCCGGTCAAGGGTGGCAGCCACCGGCGCGACCGCCAATATTCTGTGGCCACCCGTTCATTGCACCGAGATTCCGACCACCCCTGACACAACAGCGGCAGCAGCAGCAAGAGAGGATGAGACCTCGTGCACCCCCACAGCAGCAGCATGCACCAGGTTCCGTTCTCCGGTCTATGGTGGTCCGACGCAATACACGTGCTACAACTGTGGCATGTTGGACACCTCTCCTACAACTGTCCGGACAAGCAAACCAGTGGACAAGCATCGTGCCAGGGTGCTAATCAACCCCACAACCAGCCAGAGAAAATAAATCCCAAACCCGGCAACGTCCACCACATCGCCATTGAGGACGTACTGGAAGGCGGACCCGTACTTGCACGTACATTCACTCTCCTCGATCACCCCATTTTTGTAACTTTTAATTCCGGTGCCACCCACAACATCATTATCAGTTCGTATTTGTCAAGCACCAGCTACAAATATTTCCTACTTAATATCCTAATATGATTTGTTCCTCGGGTGGACAAATTTCAGCTAATAGTATGATCCCTAAAGCACCATTGTGCATGGGTGGAAAAATATATCCTACCACTCTCATTACCATAGATGCCAAAAGATCGATGTCATATCGGGAATGTCATGGTTGCATCACCATGGTGCTGTTCTGCACATCGTTCCTCGAACTGTTCGTTTGGATTCTCCACTACACCGTCCACGTACCCTCGTTCTTGATCGACCCATTCAAGTCATCGAAGCAGCGTACCACTCTGAAACCATTATGTTGGAAGATATTCCAGTGGTCCATGAATACACTGATGTGTTTGCCAATGATTTACCGGGCATGCCACCCGAACGTGAAGTCGAGTTCAAGATTGAACTGGCGCCGGGAACGACACCAATCTCTCAACGATTATACCGAATGGTGCCAAACGAGCTAGATGACGTCTAAAGGACCTGCTGGACAAAGGTTTTATTCACCCAAGCTCCTCACCTTTTGGCTGCTCCATGCTGTTCGTAGAGAAAAAGGATGAAACGTTGCGGTTATGTGTGGAGTATCGTCTACTAAATGCCGTGACTATCAATAAAAAGTATCCACTACCGCGCACCGACATTCTCTTTGATCAATGAGTGGGTGCTAAGGTATTCCCAAGAAGGATCTTTGGTACGGATATCATCAAATTAAAATTCCGAAAAAAAGAAATACAGAAGATGGCAGTATCAACGTGATATAAATTCTATGAATATCTCGTCATGTCATTTGGCCTCACAACCGCTCCGGCCCACTTTATGTATCTTATGAAGTCAGTGTTAATGTTGCAGTTGGACAAGTTCGTCGTGGTCTTCATCGATGACATCTTGGTTTACTCCAAATCAAAGGAAGAGCACGCTGAACACTTGCATATCGTGCTGCAATGATTGCGAGACTATAAGCTCTATGCAAAATTCAGCAAGTGTGAATTTTGGATCAGCCAAGTGACAATCTTGGGGCACATTATTTCAGCTGAGGGCATTGCAGTGGACCCAAGTAAAATAGTCCAAGTGCTGAAATGGTAATCTCCCAATCCTGTCCATGAAGTTCGAAGCTTCGTTGGTTTAGCCGGTTATTATCAGTGATTAATTCTGAGCTTCTGAGAAATCATTAAACCTATGACGGAGCTGTTGAAGAAGGGTACCAAATATATTTGGAGTGAAGCATGTGAGCATGCGTTTCAAATATTGGTGAAGCATCTCACAACAGCCCTGGTTTTTGCTCAACTGGATACGACGAAACCATTCGATGTTAATTGTGATGTATCCGGCATCGGTTTTGGCTGCATTCTTATGCAAGAAGGATGTGTGGTCACATATCCATCACAACAGCTCTAAAATCTTGAGAAAAACTATCCTACTCACTACTTGGAGCTCGCTACCGTGGTGCTTGCTCTAAAAATGTGTAGGTATTATTTACATGGAAATTTAGTGCACCTCTACACAGATTACAAAAGTTTGAAGTATATCTTTACTCAAAAAGAGATTGAGATTCACTATCATCATGGCAAAGCTAATGTTGTTGACGATGCACTTAGCCACAAGTCTCATGTCAATAACTTTACAATCACGCCTATGGAAGAGGATGGACCGAGTTTATACTTGGTTCCATATGGAGCTTTATGGAATCTTGCTCTCATTCCCACAATCCGAGATAACATTATTGGAGCTAAAAAGAAGGAAAAAGATATGTCTCACATATGCAAAAGAATGGTCAGCAGTGAGATGAAATGTTTCCGAAGAGATGAACAAGTTGTGCTATGGTTCAAGAATCGAATCGTAGTGCCTTGTGACATGGAACTTCAGAAGAAAATCTGGGACGAAGCTCACTTGTCCAAGTATTCCATTTAACCGAGTAGCAATAAACTTTATCAAAACTTGATGACTAAGTTCTGATCGACACGGATGAAGTGTGAGATAGCAAAGTACATATCCGAGTGTGATACGTGTCGGCAAGTAAGAGCTAACATATGAAGAAAGTGGGACAGCTGCAACCACTGAGTATCTCTATATGGAAATGGGAGGATGTGAGTATGGATTTCATCATCGGATTATCACTCACATTATGGAAGCATGATTCGATTTGGGTGATAGTCGACCGACTAACAAAATCAGCACACTTCATTCAGGTAGATGTTAGATTCAATACCAAGAAGTATGCAGAGTTGTACATCTCAAGAATCGTGTGTCTCCGCGGAATTCCTCGCATGATTATTTCAGATTGAGGCTTGCTGTTCATTGCTGGTTTCTGGGAGCATTTGCACGCTCCGTTTGATACTAAACTGAATAGAAGCTCCGGCATATCACCCGCAGACTATTGGACAAACCAAGAGGTTGAACCAAGTCCTTGAAGACATGTTGCCCGCGTGTGCCATCCACCATGGTAAAAATTGGGATGATAATTTACCATTGGCGGAATTCTCGTTAGCAACTGTGAGGATGAAGGCTCAGCAAGACTTAACCGTCTCCACTAAACATGAAACTCTATATGCAGGATATACGTAATATAGGGCAGCAAGCAAATTATGGCTTCAAGAATCTGAAATTTCGTGAGCAATCTGTTCTAAAACATAGAAGTATCAAAACATAATTATTCCATAAAGCATGATTCAATAATATTCCAATTATAATAATAAACTACGTCATGAGTCACGACGCAGTGAACAAGCGGTACGCAATAACGGCGAGGGACGGCAACTCCAATCGATATAAACTTGCAGGGATACCCAAATAGCATGACACATACACCCACACTCGGAGCTACGAAGGTACACTCTACTGATGTTGTATGTGGCAACCTTTCACCCGCTACCAACACGCCGAACTGGTCCCAGCGCTACAAGCAGGAGGCCCCCACACGGAGTACAATGTAACCCGCTGGCAAGATTACACCTTGGTTCTCTCAACCCACACCAATAAGGCGGTGGGTTATGCCTCAACACTAGGTGGACAGGTATGGTAAACATGACTGGGTGGAAATCTCGACGTTGATGATCCAAGGCTCCGAGCGAAGGGACCGCGCAATCACTACACTACTACTCCATTGGTTATCACCCGTGTCACATGAATAACCTTGCCACGAAGGCTTATCCCTGCAAGCACAATCAAGAACACAAGCAAGAATAAAGAAGTTGCAATCAAAACTGAATTGATCATGAATTGAGTCTGACAACCGATGATCTGTGACACTGTTCAATGACAGATTGTATCTAAGAAAAATCCAACCCTAATGTGGTGACGGCTGCTGTATAAATAAGATATTAGGGGCGTGCAAGATTCCTGGACGCAACCCTAATGGGCTTCCACACGATACATGGGCCAGCAGCCCAAAGGACGGTGGCGCAGCACCAGACAGATTCTAAAGGAACACTTGTTTCACCCGATTCCCGTCAACTAACAAGGAATTTTGATGTGGGGCTGGTTCCACTGGAAGCTTTATGAAATCACGGTTCCAACCATATATATAACGTCCAAATCCGACTCCGTACGTGTCCAGGACATCAATGTTGGTGAAGGCAACTCCTGGAACCCGAGGTGGAGTCGAAGTCGAGTTGGACTTGGACTCCTCCTTGGTGTGCACGACCTATCTCCTCCTCATTGACTCCTTGGACTCCTCCAAGCCATTGCTGGTCCTCTCCATTGTTCCTAATCAATAAAACATGCATGGAAACAAGCGTAACTTCTGGAAAACAATTGACATGGTTAGAACGTACCTGGAGATCCAATTCTCGCGCACGTGCTCTAGTGGTCGGTCCTTGCATTGTATGCAAAGGGGTGATGTCCTCATCACCCTCCCCCTCTTGAATTGGAGTCGTCCTTGACTCAAGCTCATCTTCCTCACCCAAGTATGGCTTCCAATCTGAAAGATTAAATGTGGGACTAACCCCAAACTCGGGAGGAAACTCAAATTTATATGCATTGTCATTTATCTTCTCAAGAACCTTAAAAGGTCTAGCAGCACGTGGCATGAGTTTGGACTTTCTCAAATATTGGAACCTATCTTTTCTCAAATGAACCCACACCAAATCACCGGGTTCCAATTTTACCTCCTTCATACCTTTACTAGCAGCAATGCGGTACTTTTAATTCATTTTTTCAATTTGTAACTTAGTAGTTTCATGCAACTTAAGAATAAATTCAGAACGTTGTGTAGCATCTAAGTTCACAATTTCAGTATGTGGTAAAGGTAGCAAATCAATTGGACCACGAGGATTGAAACCATAGACTACCATAAATGGACTTAACTTGGTTGTGGAGTGAATAGACCTGTTATAAGAAACTAAATATTTGGCAAACACCCCGCCCACAACGTCAAATTGTCTTTCAAAACAGCCCGCAACATAGTATATAAGGTATGATTAACTACCCCCATTTGCCCATCAGTTTGTGGATGACAAGTAGTAGAAAACAGCAACATTGTTCCCAATTTATACCATAAAATTCTCCAAATGTGACTCAAACACATAGCAGCCCTATCAGAAACAATAGTATTGGGAACACCATGCAAGCGCACAACCTCATTAAAGAACAAATCAGAAACAAGTGAAGCACTATTGGTCTTGTGGTAGCGTATAAAATGAGCCATTTTAGAGAAACGATCAACAACCACAAAGACACTATCCCTCCCCCTCTTTGTTATAGGCAATCCTAAAACAAAGTCCATAGAAATATCCTCCCAAGGTGCACTAGGAACAGGAAGAGGCATATAAAGACCATGTGGGTTAAGTCGAGACTGGGCTTTGTTGCATGTCGTGCAATGTGAAACGTAGCGCTCCACATCACGCCTCCTTCGTGGCCAAAAGAAGTGAGCGGCCGGCACATCCTCATGCGCTTCCTGCAACAACAAAAGAAGAACAGAGCTAGCTGGAACACACAGCTCGTTAGCACGGTAGAGAAGGCCTTCACGCGCAGGAATTTTTGCCACGTTCTTCCCTCTCGAAAATTTCCAAATGAATATTTGAAGTCCAAATCAGTAGCATACCTCTTTATGGTTTCCAAATCAAAGATTTTATGAGCAAGCTGGGATAGCATGGTATAACGTCTAGATAAAGCGCCGACAATCACATTGTCTTTCCCTTTCCTATGTTTAATGATGTAAGGAAATGACGATTAGCACACAACCTAGTACTCCGCATTATCATCACGATACTCTCAAACGTCACCTGAAACTGTTTGTGGGGGAATTGCAAGGGTGAGTACATGCCATACTCAGCAAGTGTAGGAAAGTATGACATGTAGCTTAAACAAGGAATTGATAATAAGTAATGGCTAATTGCTGAAAAGTACATTTAAAACATGTAAAATGCATCAACTATGTCTATGTGAAGTAATCCCATCATATCCCACATAGTTAACATAACACAAAACCATAATCAATTATTCATCCATATACCAGATTATTACCACCTTCATCTTCCATATCTATTTATCATAACTCAATCTATATCCATAACCATAAACATAACCATAACCAACCATCCCAAATCTCAAGTTCCTCTAATCAAGTAGGTCGTCCAGGTGCTCTTAACCGGGAGCACGTGTGACACCTTGGCTCAAGGTTTAATAAGACTGATAGAATAACTCATACCAACAAGGTATACGTTCTTTTTTGAAAGCTCACCTGCAAAGAACTCTGATGTTAAGCGTGCTTGGCGTGAAGCAATTTACAGATGGGTGACCACCGGGAAGTTTTCTCGGGTGCGCATGAGTAAGGACAAAATGCGCAGAAAAGACTAGTGTTGGTCTGTGTCGCTAGCCCGTGATCCTATAGAGCTGCCAGGAGTAATGACCGCCAGACCCGTACTGGTTGGGGTCTTACAAAATGGTATCAGAATTGACCCTAGAGGTTTCTCGGGTTCATACGGGTCAGGGACGTGGGCACGTACACATGACACGTGGGTCCTCTAGAAGGGACACGGTATGGTATGTTTGCTAGTACAGAATGTATCGACATGACCAAGAGGGGACGTTCCTGGCATGGGAGATGACCGATGAGGACGTCGGTCTTCTAAGGGGGTGGATTGTGACATCCTGGCTCAAGGTCTAATAGGATTGATAGAATAACTCATACCAGCAAGGTATACCTTCTTTTTTGGAAGCTCACCTGCAAAGAACTCTAAGATTATGCATGCTTGGACCAGAGCAATTTATGGATGGGTGACCGACTGGGAAGTTTTCCTGGGTGCGCATGAGTGAGGACTAAATACACAGAAAAGACTAGTTTTGGTCTGTGGGGCAAGTCTGTGATCCTATAGAGCTGCCAGGAGTAATGACCGCCAGATCGTAGTGGTTGGGGTCTTACAGCATTGCTATCATGGTAGTTTTTAACACTCTGCAAAGGTTGTACCACTTCACACACAAGTTCGTGATTTCATCACCCGTCGGCAACTAAAGATAACCTCTATTATGCCAAAACACTACCATAGGTGTATGACCAAGAGATCAAAAAATAGCCTTTACAAAGAGACTACCAGCATATTCAGACCCACTGAGGTTTCACTGCCTCCAACTGAGCACATCCAACCAAGGGCCCCCTCTTGTGCCGTTTGGATCCCAGGGAAGTCCAGCCACTATTGCAAATCCAACCGACTCCCATTCCCCACTCCTCCAAATGATCTGAATTGATGCTGGTAATACTCCTAATTAATTTGCTAAGCTGCACCCATACTTGGTCTTGTGGTGGCACTGTAGTCCCACCATATTCTTTCATGAAGCGGTCCTTAAATCCAAGGTAAACAAACCACCATAACATCAAACCCAATCCACAAACCGTGCTTGCTTAGATCTCCCAAGTCCCACATTACCATTTAACCATATTCATCAATCTACATCACCCATAGGTTCATTAAATCATAATTAAGCCATTTTTGTTGTTTTCCCATCCTAATTAATTTTGATCGAAGCAAAAAGTTAAAAGCCCTTCCTGACACACTACAATGTATTCCAAACGACAAGGATGGTCAAACAAGACTAGTAAACACCTACTTTGGGAAACCCATAAATTTGACACAAGCATGAAGTTTTTCAAACAAAACATTTAAAAACAAGATGAAAATGATCAAGGACACTTGCCTTGCTCCTGAGTTTGGTTAGAGGCAAAAGCTTCGAAGTTCTGGTACTCGAGGTCCTCGACAGCGCCCTCCAGCGCAACACCTTCTATTATGCGCAACAAACATACAACATAGACATTACAATCAATAAATGCTCATATATTACTCGATATGCCATGATATGCATGATTAATGCAATTGTGAGGTAAAACATGTTAATAAATTGCTATTAATGTTTACTAACTAGTTACAATTGTGTTTAACAAGTCTGAATATGTTTCGAGTTGATTTTAATCAAATTGGGATTAATTCAGCCTGAAATAGATTTAGACACCAGACTAGTCCGCTATCAGAGCCGGACTAGTCTGGCCTATACAGAATCTGCAATTTAGGGTTTTCTTGATCAGTGAAAGTAGGGATTGAATTCACATGAAAAAAGTGAAATTAGAGGGTGTGCCATGTGCTTAGAGTTTCAAAGATTAAGAATTGGGTGCAACACTTGGATCTTGACGATTAGGCTTGATGAAGATGAGTTGAGGGTGAACTGGTGATGAAGAACGAAAAGTCGATGAAGATTTTGCTTGATTGATCCTCCTTCGTGTTCTCCTCCAACTCCTTGCCGCTGGATCTTCTCTTGATGGCAGCTCCCACAAAGTAGAGTTGAGGGTTTCATCAATTGCGGCTGAGAGATGAAAAGTTGGGGTGGTTGGGTGTTAATATAGAGGTGGAGATGGTACGGTTTGATAGATTTCTAGTTTAAGGTGGTGGAGGTCGTGTAGGAGTCCCCCTTGGGCTCCACAGGGGTTGGACACGATGTTCTTGGGCCCCATTAAGTTAAATACCCAATAACAACTCGTTGAGGATAAGATTGAATCCGAGTCGGGCTCACCGGGCAAGTCCGCTAGATGGCCGAAATAGTCCTTTGTTGGACAGAGACGATAAGTCCAATAGGTGGTCCGGACAAGTCCGGTCTTTTCTAAATAGCAAAACGGACAACTCCGGGGATTTGACAACTTATTCGTAAACCGTACCAAGGATCGGACTAGTCCGCACTCAATCACGAACAAATACAGAATGGAGCAAAGACTTAATCGGACTAGTACGCAACAAAAATGGACAAGTTCGGAAGGGCATCAGAGGGGGAAACCGGACTAGTTCGTGGTAAAACTAGACAAGTTCTTACTTATACAGACTTTTAAGTGTTGTTTTGCTTCTAATTCATTTTAATCTTGTTTCCTTTTATATTTCTTAATGTTAAACATGTATAAGAATATATGCAATGTGTGATGGATGAAAATGAGGGTGTTACATACACCTATCACATACATGGATTCCACAATCAAACAAGAAATGCTTTGTCCAAGTATATGAATAAAGAGAGACTAATAATAATAATATCATAAAGCATAAAGTCACAAAAGGAAAGAAAGATACATGAGCCATACCTTTCCCAATTCGGACTTGGGACAAGAGGCTCCTCTCTACAGCCTAACCTCCACTAAGGAACTAGGAGAACTAGTGTATACAATGAGTGGATGCTTCAGTGGTGTGTGTATGAAGTGAGGCATGTCCCCCTTATTTATACACGGAGTAGATGCGGTTCCGGCCTTCTTTTGTGCGCGAATAAGTGTCACCATCTCTAGGGCACCACAGGAAGTCGACATATGTCGGCTGACTGGGTTTGGCGAAAGGATTTGCTTCCTCTAGGTTACTGTCTGGTGGGCCCTGAACTAATCCCTGCATGAATCGATGTTAGATACCCTCGGATGCGCTTGGAAATAGGTCCATGGATCAATGTGGTGCCACATGTTTTCGCGTGATTGGTCGTGATGCCACTTTTCAGGATTGCTCCCCTCATTCTTGGTCATTTTTGCAATAAAATACATGCATACACTATTTCTGCATGTACAAGTGGAATTATGTCAAATCTAAGAGTGATTTGTGTAGGAAATATTTGTTACTTCACATAATTGAGTTATATTGACAATTGGAAATGGTATATAAAGACTATCAATGGATGTGTGGAAAGCACTATGCGACTACCATGAAGGATCAATCACAATCAATGAGGTACATCAAGATATGTTCAAGAAAGAGTATTTGCGTTTTGAGATGCAACCTAGTGAGTCGATCAATGACGTCTTTGCTCGCTTTAACAAATTCTTATCAACTTGCGTAGTGTCAATGTTAAATTTTCAGATGCTGAAAATGGAAGGCAATTGTTAGGTGCATTAAACATGTCAATTAGGGAGATGATAGTTACATATACTCGTGAATCCACTGTCATGAGTACACTTACTTTAGATGTGCTATATTCCAAATTGAAAACTCATGAACTTGACATTATATCACGTAAAAATCCCAACAAGTCTCTTGCATTTGTTTCACAATGTGACATGCCTAGTTCTAGCCAATCTTTATGATGTGGTACACTTCTTTTGCTTTCCTATCTAACCCTTGAACAGATTGAAGAGTTTCTAGTGGAGGAGCTAGCACTTCTCTCTACCCAGTTCTCAAAAACATTGCAAAATATGAGAACTACAAGGAGAGGAAGTGGTGATTCTCAATGATTTTTCAAATTTGGTAAGATAAAACATTTTCTTATAGATTGCCCTAACCTTTCAGGTCCTACTACATGTAACGAAAAGAAAACAAAGTTCAAGTCCTCTTCTGGCAACAAAAACAAGAAAATAAGACTTTTACAAAACGACAGTGATGGACCATATTCTCTATGCACTCCTAGATAACAACTCGAGCGATGTGGACTCCAGAAGTGATGAAGATAAAGACAATTTGGCAACTATGTGTTTTATGGTGGGAACTCAAGATCAAGTATGTAGGAAGCCGAATTCAACAGTGACAATGATGAGGTATGTACCTCTTGTGAACAAATGTGTGATTCTATTTCTCGTGCCACTACTGTAGTTCGTAAACAAGACAAAAAAACCTAGGGACAATGCTGTTAAATTGAATAACTAGAATATGAAATTAATCGGCTAAAATCTTTGATTCCTAGTGATGATTTTTGATCCTCATGTGAGTTAATTTATAAACAATTGTCCTCTCTAAGAAGTGTGCACAGCTCCACACTTGATTAACTTGAGCTAGAAATAGTAAAGAACAGAAAGTTTGCTGCACTTAATGATAAAAACTTAAAAGATGCTAGCTGTTCTACATTTCATTTGCATTGTTCTAGTTGTGATGATCTTAATAAGAAACTACATGTTGCTAGGAATGAGATTTCTACTTTGAACAATGATTTATGTTGTCATGAAGCTGATATTGTTCTAATTGCAAATTAAAAGCAAAAACATCCTAGATATGTCCAATAAACTTGATGACATGCATAGGACAGGAGCGGTTTTGTAGTGCAAACACTAGATCTGCTGAATTCATCCGAGTCTTGCAATGATAATATTGGTTAAGGTTTTTATTCTCATGCCCATTCTAAGGCACATCCACCTAAAATTATAAAATCACTAAGAAATGGTTCGATTCAAATAGTTTCTAAACAAATGGAGGTGGTTAAGTCCGCAGAGGTGTTGGCTCATTTTGGTGCTAACACGCATGTTGCTTGCTCTTCTAGACATGAACATAAAGTTAGATTTCACTGTACATAATGTGATAGAGATGCCATGTCATAGAATTTTTCAATAGACTAGCTAAACAAGAAAATAAAGAAAGAATACAAGCTAGATTTTATAACACTCATGCAAAATTTGATGCACGTGCTGAACCAAATGTTAGACACTTGCAACCTTCTGTGATGAGTCACAAAAATACGAAAAATACTCCCAAACCTGCTGTTTTTCATGCTAAACATGTCACACCTCATAGGTCAGTAGTTGGGTGCAAGAATTTTCAAAATTTGACTCATAAACTTGTTGTTTTATCACAGCTTTCGTGTGTTATTCCTACTATGCATCATGTGACTGAGTAGTTGATTCCTAAATGCCTTATGACTAACCCCAGAATTAAGTCATTGACCTATTGTGCTTCTATGTAAGTTACACGCTTGAGGAAGAAGAACTTTTTGCTTGTGGATTCAGGTTGCTCATGCCACATGATTGGTAACAAAGAATGGTTCTCCTCCCTCTCTTTTGTGTCACATGTAGAAAATGTAACTTTTGCCGATACAACTCCTATAGCTAAGGGTTCGCTTAGAGTTAATAATCACTGCACTTTGAAAGATGTGGCACTTGTTAAAAAATTAAAATACAACTTGTTTTCTATTTCACAATTGCTACACGAGATTGTAGATTCAAATGGTGCGCTTCTAGAAACACGATAATCTTGATAAATTTGAACCTAAATCTGTTGATAGCATGTTTCTTGGTTATCCATATCATACTAGAGGCTACCGTGTGCTTTTACTTGACATTAATAAAATTGTGGAGACTTGTGAGGCTTGTTTTAAAGAGCTAGCCCAGGTACTAGCTCTAATACTGCAAGTCAAGATGCATATTCGCGGGGGAGAGTATTTTCATTGAAGATGAGGAATAAATGGTGCTGCTACCCAGAAATTTAGAAGCTAACGATGTTGTTCCAGCTCCTGAATTTGATCCAGAACCAGCACAAACGACTACCATTGCTGATCCGGATTATCCTCAAGCTACAATTTCTTTGCTTGATGATGGACATTAATAACAAGGAGCTTGTGAAGTGTCTACTCCGCTCCGCATCCTCAAAACTCATCCTCCACAATGTATTATTGGAAGCATGCATGAACGAGTCACACGATCCAGGTTTTTCGATCGAAACTCTTACGCTCATTCTGCTATAGTTGCTTCTTTTGAACCCAAAATACATGACACACACTAACTAATGAATCTTGGATTATTGTCATGCAAGAAGAGTTAGGAAATTTGGAAAGAAACTAAGTTTGGAAACTTGTTCCTCTACCTAATGGTCACAAATTGATGGGAGCTAAATGTGTGTTTAAAAAGAAACAAAGTAAGGATGGGGTTGTGGTTAGGAACAAAGCTAGGGTGGTTGCTCAAGGTTTCACACAAGTTCAAGCTATAGATTTTGATGAAACTTTTGCTCCTGTTGCTAGATTAGAATTCATAAAAAATTTATTAGCATTTGCTCGATCTAAAGGTCTATCAAATGGATGTGAAAAGTGCTTTTATTAATGGCTACATGGATGAGGAGGTTTATGTTAAGCAACCACTAGGTTATGAAAATCCAAATTTTCCTATCCATGTTTACAAATTGTCATAATTGTATGGTCTCAATCAAGCCCCTAGATTATGGTATGATAGGTTTAGAACATTCTAACTTGAAAATGGTTTTACCATGGGCAATGTAGATAAAACTATTTTTGTGCTTAAGCATGGCAATGACACAATATTCATTCAAGTGTACGTGGATGATATTATCTTTAGTTGTGCTTATCATGATATTGGGTCCAAGTTTTCAGCTATGATGAGTTCAAAATTTGAAATGAGTATGAGCTGAAAAGTCACATATTTCAGGATCTACAAATTAAACAAACTAAAAAAGTAACCTTTGTACATAAAACGAAGTATATTGTCGGTACCATGCAGATCAAGTACCCTCGCATACTAGTAAAAGTGTTGGGCCCACCTTCTAGGAGAGGAGACCTTTGAGGATCACGTGTCCCATAGCTCGAGACCCGTCTCGCCGCTAAGGGTGGCTCTAGTGCTGCCACGTGTCTTCTAGATACAAACCCGTCTCCCTGCTAAGGGTGGATCCGATGCTACCACGTGTTCCGTAGCTCCAGACCCACCTCCCTTCTAAGCGTAGCTCCAAAGCTACCACATGTCTTGTGGCTATGGCATTTTTCTCTCCGGCGAGGAGGCCTCTGGATCGCCCACCTGTCCAAGACGGCATGGGCATTCGAGACCATAAGTCAGCCTCTTCAAGACCAAGATAATGCATCACTAACTCAACATTATTGATGCACAGTCGGCGGGGTTTTAATACGTAGTAACATCACTATCAGGGCATGTTAATACACAATTAAGTCATTATTAAGTGCCTTACATCATGTATAGGGTGCTTAATAGCCCGGGGCCACCTGTTGGGCCTCGACCTCACTATAAACAGCCAAGACCATAGCATATAAAAGGCCTATGCTAATATAGACTCATTCAGGCTGGCACACACTCATACACGCACACTCGCTCTTGCTCTCCAACAATACAACACACAATCTCCTGTGGAGTAGGGTGTTACGCTCAGGCGGCCTGAACCATGTAAATCTCTTGCATTCACCATGTTCTTGATTCTTGAAACTACAGGAAACACTAACAATTACGTCGGCCACCGCAACTTACATGCGTCAATTGACGTAATTAAGTTACTTACGTCGGTTCCTGGTAACCGACGTAAGTTAAATAAATTACGTCGGCTTCTATCCCATGGCCAACGTAAGTAAAAGAACCGACGGCAATAAACGGATACTGACGTCGGCAGTGGCCCGTAGCCGACGTAAGTTGAATAACTGACGTAAGTTAACCTTTACAAACGTTGGTCTTGACGCCAGCTGACATAAATAACCACGGCCGACGTAAGTTGTTGATTTAACCTAACCGCACGAGCCTTGCGCGCACGCGTGCCTGTTCATTTTCCCCGCGCCGCTTCGATCGCTTTCACAACGCCACCGCCGGCCGACGCCCCGCTGCCTGCCCGCCGTCGCCGCCCGGCCGCCGGCCCGCCGTCCCGCCGTCGCCGCCCCGCCGCCGCCCCTGCTCCCACCCCCGGCCCCGCCCCCGCGGTGCCGCCCCGACCATGAGGCGCGTCACTGCCCCTGCACCCCCGCCGTCGCCGCCCCTGGTCCGCCGCACCCCCGCCATCGCCGCCCCCTGTCCGTCACTGCCCTCGTCCGCTGCGCCCCCGACGCCTCCGGCACAGCAAGGTGAGCTCGGGTTTTTTTGTTTTCATTTTAATATTCATATGCATAATATGGAATTATTCCTACAAATTATATAGATACACAATATGGAATCATGCATGGTTTAGGGTTAAAATGTATACACAGTGGGAATTATGTTTACTATGCTTATGTTAGAATTAAATCGATAAACTGATGAATTACAATTGATGAATTTTTATGTTTATTTGTTATGCTTAGAATTATGGTTAGAATTGAATTGCTTTTGTTTAGGTTTAATTTAATTGAATTGAATTGCTTATGTTAGAATTGAGTTGATAAATTGATGAATTACAATGGATCATTGTTATGTTTAGGTTTATTTGAATTTCTTAGTTTTTTGAATTAAGGTTACAATTTTAATTTTGATTGCTTGAGTAATTAAGTACTATATATACATAAATGGGCTTCGGACCGGCTTGACAAGGCCCGACAAGGCCCATTTAGTGGTAAGGTAAAGTATGCGTGTAGACGGGCACGAAGGCGAACGACGGCGGTGAGGATGGCAAGCACCTACGCGTGGATGGCGTACCCTGACGAAGTGGTTTCATCTCTGATCTATTTACAGCAGCTAACCCTAATGTCGTCGTAAGATAACGGTGGGTCCAGATTGGGCATAACGTACGATGAGCTAACACTAAAGTCGTCTTAAGTTAACGGTGGGCTTCGATGGGGCATAACTTACTCTCTAAGACCAACTGGATGTGGAGCGTAATACCCTACTCCACATGGATGTGGAATTGTCATCTAAGACCAACTTTCCTCTTACTCTTTCTCTAGTTCTTTCCTCTCTCTTAAATGACCTTAAAATGAAAATGAGCAACGTAACCTATAGCAATGTATTACCAGTTTCGGATCGGCACGTGTCACATGCCATTGACATGTGGGACGTGCAGGTTCGGAATTGTCCCTTTTTGGACAGCCTCGGAGTGACCGAGGGGGCGTGGCTTGTGACGAGACGCGGGTCCGGATTTGGATGAGATTTCGGTGGAGTAACCCTGTTGTTCTCTGCTGCACCATTTTTGGGCATGTAGTGGAGAACGGCAGGGTTATGCTGCCGAAATTTTGTTCGAATCTGAATCGCGCGTCTCGTCATGAGCACGCTCCGCTCGGTCAATCTTGGGTGGGTTTAGGATCTATCTTCCTAGGTTGTAGGGTCGTGACATAACATAACAATACATTAACGACAATTTCTTTCGCGTTAAACTGCAGAGCCAAACATGGGTGAAGACCGCAGTTGGATGTATACTGGCTGGAAGAGCAGAACTGGTGGTCACTCAGATGAGTGGTACGCCAAGAAAGAAGCTTTTGTGGAACGAGCTTTTTCGTTGTCAAATAGCAATAAGGCGCGGTGCCCATGTACGAAATGTTGAAACGGAACATTTTTGGAGAAAGTGGGACTTACAATGCACTTGTGTCGAAACGGTTACGTGTCACATTATGAGTTGTGGAACTTCCACAGCGAGACAGCTTCTCAAGCTGTACAAGAAGTGGAAGCGGACAATGATGATGACACAGAGGTTGATATGATGGATGAGATGATGGAAGCTATACGACCAGAGCTTACAAAAGATCCTCAAATAGCAGAGGTTAAGGAGTTCTTCAAACGTCTCAAAGATTCAGAAGGCACTGCATGGACACACTAAAATGTCAATCCTCAATTTTGTGACTAGACTTATGGCAATTAAGTCTAAGTTCTTATTTTCTAACAATTGTTACAACATGCTCATCGAATTGTTCAATGATGTTGTCGATACCCTAGAAACCGTACACCCCCTGAGGTCACAAAGATCTCAAAAGAAAGTCATCTATTTGGTTTGAAGACCCTCGGGGGCCCACATGTCAGACATAACCGGACCCGCTTCTCCAACATGGTTAATCCCTAGGTCGCCACGTGTACTACCAAACCGGAGATACGGCCCACAAGGGGGAAGCTCCGGGCCATGTACCGAAACGGCACCTCCGGACTTAACCCCAGAACGAGAGAAGCTCCGGACCTGACACGTGTCAGGTAGCCCCGGAGCTTTCTGTTTCCCACAGCAAGCTCCGGAGCTGCCATGTGTCCAATCGTCGGATCTTCAGCTCCTAACCTCCGGAAGACCCCGCAACGGCTCCGGATCTTCAAAGGAGAGCTAAGGACTTCAAGACCCTATTAAGTGTCATTAATGCCATGTTAATGACACTTAAACAGACGATCTTAACACCAGTAACGGTGCTGTCAAAGCCCGTTACAGGATCATTAAGAGCAATTAAAAGTGTATCAATACTAGTAACCGCCGGGGCCACATGTCGGGCCACGCTAACTTGTAACGGCCTGCCCTTGAACTATAAAAGGACAAGATGACGACACGTTCAGAGAGAGGACAGACACGCGCCTCATAAGCTCATCACAAGCTCATACTGCTAATACAACACCAACACACCCGTGGAGTAGGGTATTACGCTCAGGCGGCCCGAACCACGTAAATTCTTGTGTCCCCTGCAGCCATTCTTATTCACCTTCTTGAATCTCCGCGCGCCCATACCGAACATCAAACTCCCCTATCACTTTAGTAGTGTAGGGAGATCTGCCGGTTCCAAAACACCGACAGTTGGCGCGCCAGGTAGGGGCGCCTAAGATTTCGAGAATGGTGAACTCTGCTGCTGGATCATCCAACGGCCAACCTGCTGCTCAGGTTGTTGGAGGCAATCCCTCCAATAGCCAGCCACCAGCAGGAGCCTCAGCACCAGTAGGAGTCACACTCCCACCACCACCGTCTCCTCCAACAAATCGTGCTGGACAACGTGATGGTGCGCTGGCGTCGCTTACTGCGTCGGCAAATCATGACAACCCGGAACACGCGCTCCATGCAGCGCGTGCTCTTCTCCAACGCCCACCACCTCCGGATGCATCTCGGGATGCACTGGAGCAGTGGAGGGCCGATGTGGAGCATTTGGTTGCAGCAGCAGCCGAACGCCTCAGCAACCAGGGTCCTCCTCCTTCAGGAAGAGCCCCGTTGCAGCGGCGGACTTTGTCTGGAAGACTTGGTCCGCATGTCTCTAATAGCAGGAGATGTGCTGCGTCACAACAAGTGACGTCATTGCCCTCCGGGGCTCGACGCACTCACACGGTATCCAGGCTTTCGACTCACGACCTCCGGGCGGAGCTTGATCGCCGATACCGCCAGCAGGACGGCCGAGTCCATATTGAGCGTGCCCGTGAAAGACGGGAAGCTCAGGACCTTTCTACTCATGAAGGAGTAGGAGGAGGCTGTTTAGCCTTGGCCATGCATCTGCGCATGGCTAGATGGCCACAGAAGTTCCGGCCTCACCTGCCGGAAAAATTCTACGGGACTGTCAATCCCGCCGAATTTCATCAGATATACTCCACTGCAATCTTGGCAGCCGGAGGAAATGAGGCCGTGATGGCCAATTACTTTCCAGTGGCCTTAACTGGGACTGCCAGGTCCTGGTTTATGAGCCTTCCACCCAACTCTATCAACAGTTGGGAGGAGCTGTGCCATCAGTTCACTGCCAACTTCGGGAGTTCATACACCCGGCCAGGCACTGAACTAGATCTTTTTGCGGTCGTGCAAAAAGGGGGAGAATCCTTGCGGTCATTCATCCAGAGGTTCTCTCAGGTACGAAACACTATCCCTTCTATCTCTAGCGCCTCTGTCATTGTGGCATTCAGACAAGGCGTACGGGACAAGAAGATGTTGGAGAAACTGGCGATCAAGGAAGTCACCAGTGTCACAGAACTCTTCAGCTTGGCTGACAAATGTTCCCGAGCTGCGGAGGGTCGTGAGATGCACTCCAAACCAACCTTGGAGGGTCACAAAAAACCCTCCAAAGAAGAAGCCGCTACCTCCGGGAGTGGAAAGAAGAAAAAAAAGACCAACGGCAAGAAGAAGCCGTCGGTCGGCACATCCAACGTTGCAGCTGCTGCAGCTCCAGGTGGCCGGGGGCCACGCCCCGAGAAGCGACCTCGATCGTCTTCTGAAGACGGTGGCAAACCCAAAGTGTGGTGTCCCATTCACAACACGGGTAGCCACAGTTTGGAACACTGCCAGGAGGTCCAAAACCTTGCTGAGCGCTACAACAAGCGCCGAGAAGAATCTCCTTTCCGACAAAGGGAAGGAAAGCAAAAGGTCGATGAAGCTCCGGCTGAAGAGGAATTAGGGTTTCAGGATCCCAAAAAGGTCCTGAAGGCCGTCTACACCTCAGTCGACGATGATTCTGACGTCTCTGATGATGAGCGTCGGTAGACCATGAACACCATTTTCGGTGGATCATAGGATATCACCTCCCGTCGCGTCATCAAGACTATGCGTCGGGATATGGCCGCTGTAGCTCCTACAGTCAGGCCGGAACCTCATCGAAAGTGGATGGACACAGCCATCACTTTTGATGCTTCGGATTGTCCCCAGAGCATGGTTGGAGCAGGACAGTTGCCCTTGATGGTATCTCCTACCATCAACAACATCCAGCTCCACCACGTCATGGTAGACGGAGGTTCGGGGCTGAACCTCATCAGCTTCGAAGCTTTCACTAAGCTTCAGCTCCGACCTTCGGATCTCCACCCCTCTCGGCCTTTCTCCGGAGTAGGTCCAGGGGCCATCACCCCACTCGGAGCTATCACTCTCCCTGTTACCTTCGGGACACAGGAGAAGTACCGCACCGAGAAGTTGGTCTTTGACGTCGCGCATATCAACTTACCCTTCAATGCCATCTTGGGTAGACCTGCCCTGTACAAATTCATGGCGGCTGCTCATTATGGCTATCTGGTGTTGAAGATGTCAACGCTAGTAGGCGATCTTCGGATCTGCGGAGATTGCACCGCCGGAGTAACTGCACTGGAAGAGCTCCATGCACTCACCACTTCGCAAGAGGAGGACTCCAGGCAGGAGCAAGCTCCAAAACCCCCAAGCATTCGTCAACGAGGCTCGACTTCTGCACCTCGAGTGCAGCCAAGCGGCGACACTGACAATCCCGTCAAAGTCGTCCAAATTGGTTCCGATGTCGCTCAAACCACCCGTATATCGGGAGGATTGAACGACAAATAGGAAATCGCGCTCATCACTTTCCTCCGGGCTAACGTTGATGTGTTTGCTTGGCAACCGTCACAAATGCCTGGGATCCCCAGGGAAGTGATTGAGCACAATCTGAAGATCTACCCCGATGCCCGGCCTGTGCATCAGAAGCCTCGGAAGCAATCCGTAGAGCGGCAGAACTTCATCTGACAAGAAGTAAAGAAGCTGCTCGAAGCTGGATTCATCCGAGAAGTCTTCCATCCAAAATGGCTGGCAAACCCAGTCGTTGTGCCCAAGGTCGGCGGGAAGCTTCGGATGTGCATCGACTACACCACACTAAATAAGGCATGTCCAAAAGATCCATTCCCACTACCTAGAATAGATCAGATAGTGGATTCCACCTCCGGGTGTGAATTACTGTGTTTCCTAGATGCATATTCCGGATATCATCAAATCAGGATGTCTAGGGAAGATGAAGAGCATACTTCATTCATCACAGTAGATGGATTGTATTGTTACACAGCCATGCCCTTTGGTCTCAAGAATGCAGCTTCAACTTTTGTATGATCTATGTACAAAACTTTTGAAGAACTTATTAGAGACATAGTGGAAGTATACGTCGATGACATCGTGGTCAAGGTCAGGAACAAGGAGTCACTCCTTGACACCTTGCAGGCTGTCTTCGACAAGCCGCGGGCCACCCGCACAAAGCTAAACCCAGACAAGTGTGTCATTGGGGTTAGCTCTGGAAAACTTCTTGGTTTCCTGGTAAGTCACCGTGGCATAGAAGCTAATCCGACGAAGATTAAGGCCACTGAAGACATGCAGCCACCAACCCACATCAAGGACGTCCAAAAATTAACTGGATGTCTAGCAGCCCTCAGCCGGTTTATCTCAAGACTGGCGGAACGGGCACTTCCCTTCTTCATGTTATTGAGGAAGTCTGGACCATTCCAATGGTCCGAAGAGGCAGAAAAGGCATTCCAGGAGCTGAAACAGTTCCTCACCACCCTACCAATTCTGGTAGCTCCGAACCCTAGTGAGCCTTTATTGCTTTATATTTCAGCTACTGACGAAGTCGTCAGTATGGTTCTGGTCACGGAGAGACCAGAACTACACCACACTCAGGAATCCAGACCCATTCGGGAAGGTCCGGAGGTTCCTCAAAGTGAGTTTGGGTCCCTGCTCCCAGATTCAAATCCACCGGAAGTCGTTTTAGGAGACCTAGACCCCTCCGGGAGGGTCCAGGTCATTTCTTAAAAAGCTCCGGGTTCCTCCAGCCAGAACCAGGAGGTCCCTGAAGAAAATCCGGACCCTTACGAGAGGGTCCGGGTCAATGAAGAGGAAGCTCCGGACCCCTCCGGGAGGGTCCGGACCATTCAACGCTCGGTGTACTTCATTAGTGAAGTATTACATGATGACAAGACTCGATACCTAGAGGTGCATAAGCTGCTCTATGCAGTTCTTATTGCCTCCAGGAAGCTTCGATATTACTTCCAAGCTCACAAAGTCTCGGTGGTGACCTCCTACCCACTATGAGCAATCTTGCATAATCCCAATTCAACTGGGAATATTGCAAAGTGGGCAGCGGAATTGGCTGAATTTGATCTTGAATTTATTTCAATACAAGCAGTCAAGAGTCAAGCATTGGCAGATTTTGTGGCAGAATGGACTCCCTCTCCATCAAACCCTGGGGGCCCCAGTGAGCAGAAGACGGAGCATCAATCTCCAACCTTCACTGAGCCTCACTGGACCCTCTACTTTGACGGCTCCATGCAGAAGCAGGGGGCCGAAGCTGGAATCCTTCTCCTTGCACCGACTGGGGAGAAGGTGAAATACATGGTACACCTGACTTCAAGGCAACCAACAACATGGCAGAGTATGAAGCACTCATCTACGGACTAAAGGTGGCACTGTCATACGGTGTCAGGCAACTGCTGGTCAAAGGAGATTCACAGCTCATCATCAAGCAGGTGAAGGGTGAATGCTCCTGCAATAATCTCCAGTTAGCTGCTTACCTCCTTGAAGTCCAGAGGCTTCAGAAGGATTTCGAAGTCCTAGATCTCTACCATGTTCAGCGTGCTCACAACGCTGAAGCCGACGAACTCTCGACGAAAGCGTCAACCGGAGCTCCTGCTCCTGATGGAACTTTTGTCCGGAGATTGTCGAAACCCACAACTCAGCCTGCCGAACTGAGCGAAGGGGGCAAGATCAACATCCCGAAGCTGACGGTCCCGATGGCCCTGTTACCATGGCAGCCATCAAGGGTCGTAGATGCTGTCGGAAGCTCCGAGCAACCCAGCACGCAAGACTCAAATGCTCAAGTTAGTTCCGATGCATGGATCTCGGAGATCCGGAACTACTTGAAAGACAACATCCTTCCTGACGACGATGTATGTGCTGACCGGGTAGTCAGATTGGCTAAAAGATACACGCTGGTAGAAGGGGATCTCTATCGGCGCGGTGCCAACGGCATCCTAATGCGGTGCATCACAAGGGAAGAAGGCTGAGAGCTCCTCGCAGAAATCCATGGAGGCGAGTGTGGGAACCACACGTCTTCCCGCACGCTGGTTGGTAAAGCCTTTCGGCATGGCTTCTACTGGCCTACAGCACTCCAGGGTGCAACTGAGCTGGTGAAGAAATGCAAAGCATGCCAATTTCATGCAAAGCAAATTCACACTCCGGCTCAGCCCTTACAAAAGATACCTCCTACATGGCCCTTCGCTGTGTGGGGGATGGACATCTTTGGACCTTTCCCAAGAGCCGTCGGAGGTTACAAGTTCTTGTACGTCGCCATTTACAAGTTCACCAAGTGGCCGGAAGCAACTCCAGTTGTGACAATCAACAAGCAATCTGCTATCAACTTTCTGCAGTCCATTGTATGCAGATTTGGAGTCCCAAACAAAATCATCACTGATAATGGGACCCAATTCACAAGCTCCGCATTCCAAGGATATTGCGAAGACCTCGGCATAGAAGTTTGCTACGCCTCCGTAGCTCATCGAGCCAGCAATGGCCAAGCCGAGAGAGCAAATGACGAAATCCTTAAGGGACTCAAAACGCGCACCTATGAGCGTTTGAAGAAACATGGAGCCAACTGGATCGAAGAGCTTCCACCCACTCTATGGGCCAACAGGACATCTCCAAACCGGTCAACCGGAGAAACACCCTTCTTTCTGGTATACGGAGCTGAAGCAATCCTTCCTCCGAAAATCACCTTGGGTTCACTCCGGGTCCGGACCTTCGACGAAGCCGCACAGGACCAGCTCCGGCGTGAAGACCTAGACCTCCTTGAGGAGGGAAGGTGCCAAGCAGCTGTTCGTAATGCCCGATATCGCCAAGCTCTACGGCGTTATCACCAGCGGCATGTACACAACCGACAGCTCGAGGAAGGCGATCTGGTGCTACGGAGAATAGAATCCAGAGAAGAGTTAAACAAACTCTCCCCCGGCTCGGAGGGGCCCTTCCGAGTGATTAAAGTATCCCGTCCCGGAAGCGTTCGCTTTGCTACTGAGGATGGGACACCTCTCCCAAATACTTGGAACATCGAGCACCTCCGTAAGTTCTACACTTAATACCACGGAGGTGAGTCTTGAGTAACTTGAGGTGTAGGTTATAGAGTCATTGTACAGAGTCGGGTAGTTCCTCCGGGAGAGCAGCCGGACCTTTCCCGAAAGGTCCGCAAAGCTCATGCAACACTTGTCACAGTCTCAGGACTAAAAGTGTAGCTAACTACCCTGGGTCAAACGAGAAATGAAACACCCTTAGTCTGGTTCCGTACCCTAAGAGTGTACTTGTTTCCCCTGTACCCCGGACCTATAATGAAAGACATCTTCATGTGAAATAGACTCCACGTGCATTTATTTTGTACAGGCTCAACATTTTTATTTTTCTCTTTCTTGTCTATAACAAGGACGTGCAACTCTTAAGAAATTTTAGTTCGACCGGTTTATATATAATTCGAGTTGTATTGTCAGTTCTTTTGGATTCAAATATTGTTCATGGCCAACTCGTCTGAAAGCCGCCAAGCCAATCTAGGGCTGGAGTGTGCTATCGACTTAGCCTGGTCAAGCACTCTAAGTACGCCACTCTACCTACACCCCGGCAGGCCGAAGTAAGGCGGGTCCATGGACAATTGAATCTAGAAGAAAAGACAATGCATTCGGTTGTATTTAAAATCGCGTTTAACTTAAAGTCTTCTTGAGAATCGTAAGTCGCGACAAAACTATAGACAAGAAACGAATTTTACTATTTTCCTTGGCTTAAGTGTGCAGGAAAAATAAAATCTACGTTGACGGAGAAAAGCCGGAGCTTACTAAGCTCTGACTCCCCTAAGGGGGCCAGCCGTCGACGCCGAATAAAAGATGGTGAGAAGACCCCGTAGATGGAGTCTGCTGCCAACAAACTGAGTGTTGGCAAAGGTCACTGCCGGAGCTACTAAGCTCCGACACCCTGAAGGGTTAACTATCGATGCTCTACGCGTTGATAGAGACTATTGTCGGAGCTACTAAGCTCCAACAATAGACAATGCCGGAGCTTCTAAGCTCCGACAAGCTCAGGGGGCCTTCACTATCGAAGACTTCGAACCTAAATTCTACAAGTTCGGATCAAAAGAGTCTTCAACAATGCACAATATCCTCTTGGTACATGTTCACAATCAAATTGTGTACATCTACCAGGGGGCCAAGTGAAGATAAAAGTGTTGAAGACAAAAAAAGTGAAATTCGCAAAATTTGGGGATTTCATTTATCTGGAGACAAGAGATTACATCTGGAGACAAGGGATTACAAAATTGAGGAAGAAGAAGAAAAGATACAAGTGAGAATTACAGAGATGGTCCTAGACCCTATGGAAGAATTGGGCGACCTTCTGGGCGACCTCTGATACGCTGGCTCGGGTAGCTTCGCCTTCTCCTTCGACGGGGCCTTCAAGCACCGGATCTAGAGGAAATTGGGAGTTCCGGCTGGTGTAGCACGTCAGCACATACTCTGCGACGTTCTTCGCCAGGGATTGCCCCTCAACCTCCAGTTGGTCCGCGATGACATCGCCCACCTTGGAGAGCTTGCTACCTGCTGCGCTCAACGCCTGCAGCGCTAGGTCCGGCTCCGGCTCCGGATCATCTGGGCACACAGGGCTGAAACCCATCGATGTCAGCACGTCGTTGGCCTTGCCCAGGAACTCCCAAATCTGTAAGGAGTCCGCAGTCCTCAAGCCCTTCATCTCTTCCAGGGATCTCCTGGCCGCCATCAGTTTGGAATTCTCACGGGCGAGGCACTCAACTTCTTTGGCGTTTTGCTGAATCTTTTCAACAACCCGCCTTTCGAGTTTTCCGAGCTCCTCCTCCCAGAGGTGGATCTTGTTCTGATGCTCGACCAGGTCCTTCTCTCTACCCCTCACTTTCTTCTCCCGAGCAACAAGGACACACTCTTGATCATAGAGTTCCTTCCCTCGCACCCAGGTCTTCTCCTCTTCCTCTTGGCAGCGCTCTTCCAATTTCTTGGCGTGCTCCTCGAGGCCCTTGTCAGCCAGAGCTACTTTCTCGGCGAGCTCCTCTTCCCTCCTTAGGACATCATCCCGCAGCTCAAGGAGTTTCTGCTCTTCATCCTCGAGCCGTTTCTCCCTCTCTTCAAGTGCCTCTCGACGCTTGATGAGTGTGGTGTTAATGGCCTCAAGCTGTTCGTGGCCCGCATCGGCCGCGTTATTGGCAGCTTTGGCCTGATTGTATAACTCCTGGGACTGAGCGTCGAGGGCATGAGTCATACTCTCCCTCTCATCCAATAACTTGCCCCAGTACTCCAGGCGGATCTTCTCCCGTTTGATCCACTCCTTGTCATCTGCTAGCCTCGATTGAGCCAGCTTGGTCTCGAAATAGAGCCGGTTACGCCACCGCCTAAGGGTTTGGCGCTCCTCTTCAAGAGCCTTGCTGTCATGGAAGAAGGCTAGCTGGACTTGACGCAGACTGGAACATGCGTTGTCAATGGACAGCGACAACGGGATTGGCTCCGGACCTGCTGGGGTCTCCTCCGCTGGTTCCAGCGGGTCTTCAGATACAAAAAGCAGGTCCCACACTACAAGAGTGGTCCCCTGGGTCTCCATGGCTCTAGGGCCGTCCTCCGGGATGGCCTCAGTCGCCATCGAAGAAGGCCCCGTCGCCAAGTCTTCGTTCACCTCCTCGGGCAGGGGGCCAGCAACTTCGCTTGGACCCTCCGGCTTGGCTGCAGGTACCCCCGACATCGTCGCCTTCGGAGCAGGAGCCGCTACTGGCTCCAGTCTGGGCACCTCTTCTGACGGAGGCTCAAGCTCTGTCACCTCTTCAACCACCGGCATAGGAGCCGGAAGATCTTCAACATCGTCCGGACCTTTGACCGGAGCTCCAACAATAACCGGCTTAGCTGCCGGAGCTTCGGAAGTAGCCGGCCCAACTGCCGGAACTACCTCATCTTCCGGCTCGCATGCCAGGGCTTCAGTCACCTCCAGCTCAACCGCCGGGGCTTCGACAATTACCGGCTCAGAGGCCTGGATTACTACTTCCTCTGGCTCAACAGCCGGAGCTTCCATCATCGCAGCACCAGGACCCGGAGCTTCAACCTCCAGGGCAGGTGCCGCTGGCATGTCTTCACTCCCGTGGTCCGGTGCTACCACGGGAACTTCAGGGAACGAGTCGAGGTCCATGACCATGACAGCCGGCGCCGGAGCTGTCGCAGCCTCAGCCACCACTTGGGGCGGCATCGTGACAGGAGCAGAAGCTCCCACCCCCACGGCCTCAGACACTGTGGCTGAGGGTGGAGCCTCGCTTCCCTTCTTGGGGATGCTGCAGACGATGGACGAAGAAAATTAACAAACAGTTGCCACAATTAAAATAATTGTACAAGGTAGAGATTAAAAATTACCTTGGGAGGCTTCCGCACCAGCTTGCGCGAAACCTTTTTCCCGGGCGTTCTGGGTTGGCCATAGTCGGTGTAGAAGCTCCGGAAGGCCCCCCGGAACTTGTCACGGCCACGGGCGTTTCCTGGGTCGAGGCCCTCCTCGACCGGGAAGAACCCCCGGACCTGGAGGCCTCCACCGGCCCAGGTGCCGGGTCGCGCGCCCGGAGCTAACACCCCGGAAAGATCCCACCGCGGGAACAGACGCGCTCCGGGAGGACCCCACTGCACGAACGGTCTCGTTCCGGGAGGACCCCATTACGGAGACAGTCGCCGCGGTGGAAGAAGACCTTCCCCTCCGGGGAGAAGGAACCGAGGTGGAAGTAGCGGGCCTGACGGGCCTTCCGTCGGCATGCTGCAGCTTCCTCTTCCGGCTCTCTGGTTCATCCGCCAGCTCCTTGCCCTTGCCGACGACCTCGACCCTTGGCTTTGTGGCAGGGACGGAGTCATCTTCGGGCATTCCGGGGATCGCCACCCGGGTGGTTGATCTTCTCTCGACGACACCAAGGTCGTCAAGTACGGGCATCTTCCGCCGGAGCTCCCTGCTGAACTCCACTTCCATGTTCAAAGGGAGGAAGGCCGACGGGGGAGTCAAGTCATCACCATCGACGTCAATGCGGTGCTGGAACTTCTTGAGGTGGAACTCCAAGGTTTTCCCCACCATGTTGGACTTCAACCCGGTCTCAACCCGGTCGTCGTCCATCACGCTGTTGAGGGCCCAAGAGAGCTTCTCCCTCCTCTTCAGCGGCGCCCACCTGTTGACTAGGAAATTGCAAAATACCACCTGAGGGGTCAATCCTCCCTCCACGCATTGGCGGATCCTAGTCAAAGCAAGGTTGAAAGCGTCCGCCAGCACCAGAACTTCACTCCAGATCTTCGTGTCGATGCCGGGAAGACCATCGGGCAGCTCCAGCCTCTCGTGCTCCTCCACCCTGACGACTATCCAGTCTTTCTTCCAGTCATCCCACTTCCCAGAAGGAAACGACCAGAGGTACTTGAATGGGCACTTCTTGCACTTCACGAAGTAGTAGAAGCCAAGGTACTCATTGCTCCGGCCGGTGGTGTGGACGGTGAAGAAGGTCCGAAAGAGTTCAATGCAGGGGGGGATACCCACCCACATCTCACAGAAGTGAACAAAGACAGACACGAGGAGGATGGAGTGAGGGCCAAGGTGATATAACTGCAGACCATAGAAGTCTAGCAGCATCAAGAAAAAGGAAGAAAAAGGCGGGATCAACCCCACCATGGCGTACGAGGAAAAGTACAACATTTCGCCGGCGTGCTCCTTCTTGAAGGGGAGCTCTCCGCCAGCACGGACTGAGCGGTTGAAGAAGTCCGAGGACCACCCCATGAGGGCCCAGACCTTCTTCAAATTGCCGTCGGTTTTCAAGCGACTCTCACGGAGACCCAACTCCATCGTGGCACGGCTAGGCAAGAGAAGAAGAGCGAAGCACGAGTTGGGAGTTTGAGCGCAAGATCAGATGAGAGGCGTAAAGAACTCCCGACGGTGCGCGCTTTCCTTCTAAAGTAAGCCCTCGCAATGCTTGGATGGAAACCGCAAGGAAATCGAAGATACCATTCAAAAATTTCACCCTGCCAATGACAAGAGGGCCCGGGACCACCCCGACGATCAAGTCGACGCTCTTACCCAGGCGAACGGTTGTCATCACGAGGCGGGAAGCCCAAAGGCAGCGGCCTGACAAGGCGCGCGGAACCGATACGGTTTTCGTATCGGGAACCGGCGACCTTCAATTGCGTGAGATCCGCACGCCAAAGATCTCATCTGCCGCACGCAGGATACGCCGCGTGGTGAGGATTTAAATCCAAGTCCTTGCCAACGGCACCCTCAAAGACCCTTGAAGACTCAGTTCAAAGGTCGCGAAGATGGACCCACCTCCGGCGGAATGACTTCCCCGGAGGTAGGTCCAGGGGGCCACTGTCGGTACCCTAGAAACCGTACACCCCCTGAGGTCACAAAGATCTCAAAAGAAAGTCATCTACTTGGTTTGAAGACCCTCAGGGGCCCACATGTCAGACATAACCGGACCCGCTTCTCCAACATGGTTAATCCTAGGTCGCCACGTGTACTACCAAACCGGAGCTACCGCCCACAAGGGGGAAGCTCCGGGCCATGTACCGAAACGGCACCTCCGGACTTAACCCCAGACCGAGAGAAGCTCCGGACCTGACACGTGTCAGGTAGCCCCGGAGCTTTCTGTTCCCACAGCAAGCTCTGGAGCTTCCACGTGTCCAATCGTCGGATCTTCAGCTCCTAACCTCCGGAAGACCCCGCAACGGCTCCGGATCTTCAAAGGAGAGCTAAGGACTTCAAGACCCTATTAAGTGTCATTAATGCCATGTAAATGATACTTAAACAGACGATCCTAACACCAGTAACGGTGCTATCAAAGCCCGTTACAGGATCATTAAGAGCAATTAAACGTGTATCAATACTAGTAACCGCCGGGGCCACATGTCGGGCCAGGCTAACTTGTAACGGCCTGCCCTTGAACTATAAAAGGACAGGCCGACGACACGTTCAGAGAGAGGACAGACACGCGCCTCATACGCTCATCACAAGCTCATACTGCTAATACAACACCAACACACACGTGGAGTAGGATATTACGCTCAAGCGGCCCGAACCACATAAATTCTTGTGTCTCTGCAGCAATTCTTATTCACCTTCTTGAATCTCCGCGCGCCCACACCGAACATCAAACTACCCTATCACTTTAGTAGTGTAGGGAGATCTGCCGGTTCCAAACCATCGACAGATGCCCTTCCACAACCCAACAAAGTGCCTAAGGATATGTACAACTCGAAGAAAATTCCTTCCGGTCTCGGTATGAAGCACGAAAAGATTGATGTGTGTCCGGACAACTGCATGCTTTTCTGGAGAGAGCATGCCAATGAGATCAAATGTTTGAAATGTGGTCAACCAAGGTTTGTCGAAGTTGTTAATAAGGATGGTAATACTGTGACGATGGAAGTCGCACGTAAGCAGCTTCGTTACTTACCTGTGACACCGAGGTTGAAGCGGTTGTTCCTTTCAAAAAAAATGGCCAGACACATGAGATAGCACAAAGAAGGTGAGCGTGAGAACAATGGATTCATGACGCACCCGTCCGATGGTGAGGCATGGAAGGCGCTGGACCGGTTCGACCCAGAATACGCTCGTGAAGCGAGAAATGTTCGCATCGGGTTGGTGACAGATGCGTTCACGACGTTCAGCACAAACGCCACACCATACTTCTGTTGGCCCGTCTTTGTCATTCTATACAATCTTCCACCGACTTTTTGCATGAAGAATGAGTTTATGTTTCTTAGCCTCATTGTACCTGGGCCAGATCATCCTGGGTCACGTGTCAACGTGATGTTGAAACTGTTGATCGAAGAGTTGAAAATGTTGTGGACAGGAGTCGAAGCGTACGACTGTTACAAGAAACAGGAATTCAACCTCCGAGCTGCTTATTTGTGGTCCGTTCATGATTTTCCGGCATATGACATGTTTTCTGGATGGAGCACTCATGGTCGGTTGACGTGTCCGATATGTGCGTCGGACACCGATTGTTTTCGACTTACCAATGGAGGCAAGATATCTTACTTCGATTTTCATAGACGTTGGCTGCCTCCGAATCACTTGTTTAGACAACAAAGTAATGTCTTCAGAAAGAATACCGTTGTCACTAAAGGACCACCAAAACGACTTAACGGGTCAGAAATATCTGATATGTTGGACAAATTGGTGCCTGATGAAGGTCGTCCTAGATATTTCGAAAGTTACAGAGACAAACACAATTGGACTCACATATGTGGACTTTGGGAGTTACTGTATGTGAAGTCGTTGATTCTAAGGCACAACATTGATGTTTTGCATCAAGAGCGTAACATGGCCGAATGTATCATAAGCACATGCATTGACATGACGGGCAAACAAAAGAAAATTTAAAGGCTCGAAAGGATCTTGCCGAGCTTTGTAACCGTCAAACTCTTGAGCTCTCCGAAAATGGTGGTAAACCACACGCTCCTTCCTGTCTTCGACCTAAAGAAAAAAAAAGAAGTTCTCGAATGGTTGCAAAGGTTGAAATTCCCAGATGGTTATGCAGCTTGTCTGAGATGAGCCGTGAATGTGAAAATGGGAAAGCTCATTGGGTTGAAGAGTCATGATTATCACATAATCATGGAAAGACATCTGCCTGTTATGTTTCGAGGCTATTTTGACAATGCAGTGTGGAAGGTGTTAGCCGAGCTTAGCCACTTCTATAGGCAACTCTGTGCTAAAGAAATCACGCCAGAGATGATGACTAAATTGGAAAAGAAGGTTCCGTTACTTTTGTGTAAGATGGAAAAAAATTTCCTCCAGGATTTTCCAATCCAATGCAACATCTCTTAATTCTTCTTCCATTTGAAGCGAAAGTGGGCGGTCCCGTGCAATATAGGTGGATGTATCATATTGAAAGATCACTTAGATATCTGAAACCAATGGTAGGTAACAGGGCAAGGGTTGACGGTTGCATCGCCGAAGCTTTTACTCTTAAGGAAGTAGGATACCTCTCAAGTGTTTACTTTGCAGAGGAAGACAATATTAATACTTCGGTAATGTGGTACAATATAGATGAGCAACCTCCTTGTAGCGATCTCTCCATTTTTGCAACAAGAGGCACTACTGTTGGTAGTTACACTTCGCACGATGTTAGCGAAAAAGAAAGGCGTGCTGCATTCTTCTACATGTACGCTAATATGGAAGAAATGAATGAATATTTCAAGTAAGTGTTTCTCCTACACTTATGCTTTTCACCATCTTTTCTGACACATGTATTCTAAAAGGTTCTCTTTGTCGTGTAGTATGTTCGACATGCAAAATTGGAGACGTAGACATCAGCCCACGAGCAAGCAAATAGAACATAATCGACGGGAAGGAATAAACGGGGGATCTAATTTTCTCTCCTGGTTTCGAGATCATGTAACGTTTTCTCGATAACTAATCAATGTTAACAACGTTTTATTATAACTTAAGAATGCTTACGTTTTCTTATAACTCCATATCTTGGACAGTGCCAAAAAGATGCCAACGTCCATGAAGATTTGCGACAACTATCCCGTGGAGTGGTTAATGTTAGAAGCTATGGTCGATATGATGTCAACGTCTTTTGATTCCGTACAACTAAATTTGAATCTCTTCGTCCTTTCGCGGCAATATGTAATACCGGAGTTGTGATGAGGGCAATCAATTCGCAAGATCATGAAACGTAGTACTACGGGATTATTAAAAATATCCTTGAATTCACTTTTATCGCAAACAAGCCAATTTGAGCAGTATTCTTTGACTGCGAATGGTTTGATTCCATTCGTGGAATTCGAGTAAACGAATTTTGCATGGTCGAAGTAAAATACAAGGAACAGTTGAAAGGATTCGATTCATTAGTTCTTGCACACCAAGTAGAGCAAGTGGACTATCTACCTTATCAATGCAATAAATTCAAAGCGTGGTGGGTGGTACATAAGGTGAATCCTCGTGAGCAGTTATATGCTCCAGGAGATGATGATTACCACTATGAAGCTGAGGTTGATTGTGTCTACCAAGAGGAAGAGTTGCCAGACTCCTTCTCAGTCGAGCCCATTGTAGGACTCGATGACTTAGTTGGAGACGCTCAAGATATCAAGGCTGGCACGGAAGCGGAAACAGAATCAGAATCAGAAACTGAAGATATCATTGACATAGTCGAACCTGCTGATTTGCGCAAACGAAAACGATATGCGGAAGAAGAAGATCGATGGGCTGGTTTAAGGAGTACGGTGCATGATCGTAATGTTGATGAATTTTGAAGTAACGTTTTATTCACTAATTTAATATTAATTTTGTATATTACCTTTCCATATTAATCATTTATTCATTGCAACTGGATGTTGTCAAAGGGGAAGGGGAAGTAGAAGGGGAAGCCACTGAGAGGGTTTGGGCCGCCATGAGACCTTGCTCAGGGACCTCATTCCTTTCTAGCCGACGTTCCCTCTTTCTGGCACACGCTCCACCCTCAGCTGTCGTGTGCTTTCAGCGGACGGAGGTGAATTTTAGTTACAATAAAGTTATTTTTGAAATTGCATTTGTTATTAATTATTTATTGTCACTCATTTCCTTTTGTGCGGTCTGACTCAGAGACTTCTGAGTCAGAGGCTAGATGCCGCTACAGGAGCCCGACTCAGAGGCTAGGGGCCACTACAGGAGCCCTCTAGCGCTAGCCTCCCTTCGGAGCCGGCTAGCGCTAGCCTCCCTATGCAGCCGGCTACCACTAGCCTTCTTGGAGACTGTGGTGGTTCCGCAGAGCCTTCAGGGTCACAGGACGCGGCAGCATCGCAGCAAGGGTGACGGACGAGGAGGACCCACTTTGCTGCTCCTCCTCTGGTTACTACTCAGCGGACCACGATTCGCCCTGTTGGAGACAGGTAAATACTGTATATAGTAAATTCAATATTAGATGTTGTTTTCCTTTACTTAATGATTTAATATATTTTGTAGATGTTGGTACGACTTTTCGTTCATGGGGGTCGAGAAGCAACATAGGCAGGTTAACAGTGTCCTGGGTGATATCGCGAAGTTGCACTACCCACCCTGTCGTGGGATGACTACGCTCGTGTCTCTCACCCGGTCCACGGCACGGTTTAGGGAGCCTTGTGGCACAATTTTATCGTAAGTTTAACTGTTTCATTTTTTCAACTCATTTGAATTGTTAATTTATATCACTTAAATATTTGTTTGCTTAAAGCTGAGGTACCAAGTAGAGGAACCAGGCATGGAGGACCATGCGAGATGCGTGTTCCATTACAACGCTCGGAAGCTCACGACGGCGGAGTTGTTGTACGCCCGGATTAAGGCCGTCAACGCGTACTACAAGCGGCACCCCCGGGAGCGGGAGCAAGAGCAGCAAAGGGGTGTATTTAGGAAGGACTCCGACTTGTACTTGATAGAGGAGCAGTACGCAGAGGTAAGTTTTAATATTGTTAAATATTTACAATATCTATGTATGTAAACTGCGTTGATGAAAAATGAAATATGTGCGGGTTAGTATTTCCTGGTTACAGGGTAACATGGAGGCGTACTTAGCTCTCTATCGGTACTGGGCTAGCGACGCTTTCATCAATAAGTCCACAAAGGCTAGACAGTGTCGCATGGGGTCCGAGGGCAAGCACAACTATGGCGGCAACGGCTACATGCGTTTGGCTAAACGCATGGTATGTACCTTTTCAATTTATTATGTGTTCCTAATATATTATTTATCTCACTAACACGGCTATACAGTAGCGAGAGATGGGTCATGAGCCGACCCCGACCCAGGTTTGGAAGAGAGGTCACAAGGGAAGTGACCCTTCTCAGCAAGGGTAGTGTAGTCAGGTCGCAGCCGACCGACTGGTAAGTTTTCGAAATTCATCAATTCAATTATAACTAATACTGTTATTGACATGCTTACAAGATTTATTTGTTTTGTAGGCAAAGTACGCGCAGGAGATCGCGAAGATACACGGTGCAGATTACGATTGGGAAAGCGCGCTGATCGACCCCCAAGCCGTGTACGCAAGCGGGGGGGGGGGGGGGGGGAAGGCCCACGGACGGTGAGTTCTTCGTGTCTTTCGTTTCTTTTTCAATTAATCTTCTTCTACTTAGTGTTTTCATTCTTTTGCAGGTTTGCCATTTTTGATGGAGTTGTCAACTCGAGGTCGACGCGTCCTTTGAGAGGTGCTTCATCATCTCAGGCTTCGTTCTTTGGGACCAGTGGTCGTCTCTCGCAAGCCCAGCTGGAGCTCCAGGCCATGAGGGAGACGCTGACGCAAACCTAGGCAGAGCTGGAGAGGACGAGATCGGAGGCAAGGGAGGAGCAGCAGATGACGGCTTTAATGATGGCTGGGCATGCCCGCTACAACTCACACAATGTATGTTGCCCCATCTCCTTCTCCTTTATGAGCTTGTGGTGGTTGTTCGACGCTTGCACCGTGTTGACATTTCTTACGTCACAGATAAAAATCTACAAGCGCCCAGAAACTATCGTGTAGCACTTCCCCTTAAGCAGTATTCCCAAGGGAATCGAATCTAAGGAACTGATGTGCTAATCTTACAACCCAAGGACACAAAAGTTGTTTTGTAGGCAAGGACTAGAGAGGAATTCAAAGTATTGAATCTAATTCAATGGAATTTCTGATAGGTGCTTGGTTCGGGCACAGGTTTACCTCTAGCAACACTAGGACGACTCCCGCCGAGAGCCTATGGCATAGCCGAACATGGAGGATTTCTAAGGACAGATAGGGTTGTCACAACCTACTGCCAACCTTTTCAATCCGTGGGTCTACAAGATATTCACTTGTGATTTCTAGCCTAAGCACCACGCTTACGTTCTAAATCACTACTCTAGCTGTTTCAAACACAAAGCTACAACTAGAGCCTCTAATAAATTAAAACAATGAACCCACAAATAACTACTCGTGCGAACTACCTTGAATTGCACTACAGGAATCCCGACGATTTGCGACGGCCGAAGCCGTCGCAAATAAGCCAGATGCCGTCGCAAATAAGCTATTTGCGACGGCTTTCTTTATTTGCGACGGCCTCCGGCCGTCGCAAATATGTCGTCGCAAATAAGCTTATTTGCGACGGCCACCGTCGCAAATAAACTTATTTGCGACGGCTAGGGGAGGCCGTCGCAAGTTGTTGCTGCGGGCTGGTGGGACCCGCGGCCTTATTTGCGACGGCTGTGCCGTCGCAATTAAAGCTTATTTGCGACGGCCAGGCCGTCGCAATTAAGTTCTGCTATTTGCGACGGCTGGGCCGTCGCAAATAAGTTTAGAGGGCAGGGCCCACGTGTCCTCTTCCGGGACCCACGACTCTATTTGCGACGGCCTGGCCGTCGCAATTAAAGCTTACTTGCGACGGCCAGGCCGTCGCAAATAGCAGTGGCTTAATTGCGACGGCTTGGTACCTTATTTGCGACGGTACTGTATAAAAAGCCGTCGCAAATAAGGTTTTTTATTTTTTTTTTAAAACAGAAAACTCTAACCGGCTCGATGGCCAGATTCACAACACAATATACACAGCATACACAGCATACACAATATATACACAAAGATCATCACAATCACAAACTCAAATCCCGATACATCTCACATCGTCATCAACAAAGTAAATAAAAGGGCTCACTCGCCCATCTAACCTCCGAAGCCACCTCCGAAGTCGAAGTCGTCGTCGTCGCGCCTCAATCCAGGCGGCGGTAGCGAAGGCGACGGCGTTTGTGCAGCCGTCGCGGATCCCTGCAATTAATAAAACTTAGAGTTAGAATATATGCATCAACATCTCTCTCCCTCCCTCTCCCTCTATCTTCATCTAGATCACCCTCTCTTCCTCTCTCTTTTCATTTCTCTATTTGTCTCTCACTCTATCTTTCTTGCTCACTCTATCTCTCTATTGCTATCCTTTTCCCTCTATCTTCCTCCCTCTATCTCCATCTACATCTCCCTCCCTCTATCTTCCCCTCTCTCTATCTCCATCTACATCTTACTCTCTCTTCATTCCCATCGTACTCTATCTATCTTTCACTCTTTCTTCTGTCTCCCTTTCTTCTATCTCTTTCTTTCTTCTATCTCAATCATTTTCTTCTATCTAACTATCTCTCTCTTTCATCTATCTCAATCTTATTACGCTGGAGAAGAAGGATTACATAGAGACTTACCTGACCCGCTGAAGAAGGATCGCCTGGGAGGACCGGTGGTAGTACCGGTAGCTGGATTCCCAAACCCTGCGCCCGAGCGATGGCCTGTCATTGCAAACATTAAATGCTACCTATTAGTAAGTCATTTAAGCTGAATTAATGAGAATTTTAATTTTTAGATTGTTACCTCCATTGCTTCCCGCATCTGCGCCAACGCTGCTGCCTGGGTTTGGATCGTGGCCTCCATCGCCCTCCTTTCCTCCTCATGTCGCCTTTCATTTTCTTCTACAGTCTCTCGGAGGGACTGCATCTCAATGTCCCTCTGCGAGCGGCGACCTCCCGTACCCGAAGCCTGCGTGGAGCTGCCTCTCGCAGGTCTACCCGCCCTCGAGTCGACAACTCCGTCGAATATGGCGAGCCTATAAAAAAGAGAGTCAGTAATATGAAATTAAAATATCTTGAATACTTTGAATTGAAAACGATAAAATGACTTGCAAACTCACCTTCCGTGTGCTTTTCCACCACCGGTTGCATACGCGGCTTGAGGATCGATCGGTTGACGTTCCCAATCGAAATCCTGGCCGTGTATCTTCCTAGCCTCCTCCCCGTACTTAGCCTGCAAAACAATAAAATCGTGTAAGTTCAACAATCTATATAGTTATATGTAATATGAATGGTTTCTAAACTTACCAACCGCTCGGCTGCAGCCTGACTGCACCCCGTCGGCTGAGAAGGGTCCCTGTGACCTCTCTTCCAAACCTCAGCAGGGGTGGGCGGCACCCCCGTCTCGCGCTCCTGTCAATACATGTTAGTACGAACAATATATTATTAATATATAAACATAAGTTACACACACTTACCATGCGTTTAGCTAAACGCAATTGGTTATCTTGCCCGTGTCTGCTCTTCCCCTCCACCCCTCTGCAGTCTCGAGCCTTCCCGGACTTAGCTTTAAACTCGTCGCTAGCCCAGTAGCGACAAAGGGCCCGAAATGCATCGTTCCGACCCTGCAACCAGCTCACGTGGCCCTGCACATAGTTGAAAGTCGTTAAAAGTACCATCGAGGACATTATCAGAAAAAAATACTTACTACACTCCACGTACCTGCGCGTACTCCTCCTCCGTCAGGTGCCTCTCGCTCTCTTGCCGGAAGTGTAACACGTGCTGCTGGTTCGCCTTCAAGTGCTCATTAATAATTTGAACACGGGCGTTCGACAAAGCTTGTCGAAGCGCCTTGGCAGCGTTGAAGTGAAACACTCGCCTCGCATCCTCAAACATGCGATGGTCGTCCGGGTCCTCTAAAATATATCTTGCCTGCGATAAAGAATATATTGAAGAGATGTGCACTAAAAGAGTTTAATAGTTGTAACTTAGAAACTTTTTTACATACTTACCATAAAATCGGCCCATACGGCCTCCTGAAGGTTGCCGTGCTCCTGGTGATGGACACGTGCGTAGTCCTCCCAAGAAAGAGCAGGCACTCCGTCGATGACCCCGGGATAGTGCAAACGCACTATGGACCCGAGGACACCGTTCACCGGTCTCTGGTGTTTCTCACCGGTGAAAGACAAGTCGTCCCAACTCCTGTAAGATATTTATTCATTCATTCATTACTTAAGTAATCAAAAGAAACTAAAATTGAAAACTATAATTTTTATTACCTGTCTCCGACTGGACGAATCACGATCCTCTGTGAAGGGACCGCGGGAGGACTGACAAAGTGAGTCCTCCTCGTCCTCCGCGTCTGCTGGGGCGCCACGTCAGGTGACCCAGACGGCTCCTCACCAGCCGAGTCAAAGGCCTCATGAACAAAGTCATCGCCAGCCGGGAGCTGGCTGGCCGAGGGCTGACTCGCCGAGGGCTGCCTCGCCGAGTGCTGGCTGGCCGAGGGCTGCCTCGCCGAAGGCTGGCTCACAGAAGGCGCCGCAGCCTCTGAGTCAGCCGGTGAGGACTACAACATTCAAATGATTCATAAGTAAGTTTAATGTGAATTTGAATTTAAAGAATTTGTCAAAAACGAGTGACATTTACCTGTGACGAAGCTCTAGAGCTGGTCTGAACGTGCCCCAGCAGCTGAGAGCGTCTGCTGCCAGTCGACGAGGCACCAACGAAAGCGTCCTCAGGTCTAGAGGGGTAGAACCCCCTCGTCGGCGGCACCTTCTTACCCTTCTTTGACGCCATCCTATTGTAATTAGATAATTAGTAAATATGCAAATAAAATATATATAATTCATGTTACTATCTTCAAGAAAACATTACTTGTAGTCACTTTCAAAATTCATCAACATCATTGTCATGTGTCTGTGCCCTACTCCTTAAACCAGCCCAACGATCTTCCATCGTGGCCTGTTCTAATTTTCGTTTTCGCGTATCATCTGCCTCTACATCTTCAACGTCTTCAACATCTCCAACTAATTGATCGAGTCCTGCACCAAGCTCGACGATAAAAGTGTCTGGCAACTCTTCTTCTTGGTACACTTCTTCAACGTCTTCGCTATCATGGTAACCATCATCCCCAGGAGTATATAGCCGCTCACGAGGATTCACCTTATATACCACCCACCAAGCACTGAGCTTCATGCATGGATAAGGTAGATAATACACTTGTTCAACTTGATGCGCAAGAACAAATGTATCGTAACCCCGTAGTCGGTCCTTATGTTTCACTTCCACCATTCCAAATTGGTTTTCTCGAGTTCCATGAGTACGATCAAACCAATCACAGTCAAAGAAGACAACTCGAAGGGTCTTATTTCCGGTAAAAGTAAATTCAAGGATTTTATTAATGATACCATAATAATCGGTTAAATTCCCTTGAGTGTCCATTGCTCTCGTCACAACACCAGAAATTGATGTTGCCGCAAGAGGACGATGAGCTTCAAAATGAGTTGTACGGAATCGGAAGCCATTTACGTCATATCGACCATAGCTTCTAACATTCACCAATCCATAAGATAGCTGCCGCAAATCTTCATGGACACTGTGAGTCCGACACTGTTATAAAAGACGAGAGAATATTATATAATACATCTTTAATAATAATAATTTATAATACTTAGAAGACGAGAGAATATTACATATTCTCGAAACCAAGATAGAAAACTCTGTCCCCCATTTATTCCTTCCTTTCGCATCGCTTCTACTTGTTTGGCCGTAGGTTGATGCCTATGTGGCCAATATTGTCTGTGGAACTCGCTGAACATGAAAAAACATCTTTTAGAGTACATGTGTAGCAAAATATGTAGATTAGCATAAACATAGGAGAAACACTTACTCGAAGTATTCCTGCATGCCTTCTATATTTGCGTACATGTAGAGTAAAGCAACAGTCCTTTCCTGTTCGGATAGCACGTAGGTCGTGTAGCTACCAACGGTGGTGCCTCTCGTTTGAAAAATGGAAAGGTCGCTTAGAGGGGGTGTTTCGTCCACATTGTACCGCATCGCCGAAGTATTGATATTGTTTTCTTCCGCAAAGTAGACACTTGAAAAGTATCCAACTTCTTTAAGAGCATATGCTTCAGCGATGCACCCTTCCACCCTTGCCCTGTTGCCAACCATTGGTTTCAGATATCGTAGCGCTCTTTCAATGTGATACATCCACCTATATTGCACAGGACCGCCAACTTTAGCTTCGAATGGAAGATGGATAAGCAGATGTTGCATTGGATTGAAGAAACCCGGTGGAAAAATTTTTTCCATCTTACATAAAAGTATGGGTATCTCCTTCTCTAACTTATCCATCATCCCGATCTTGATTTCTTTAGCACAAAGCTGTCTATAGAAATAGCTGAGCTCGGCTAAAACCTTCCACACCGCATCATCTAGATAGCCTCGGAACATAACAGGTAGGAGTCTTTCCATTATAATGTGATAATCATGACTCTTCAACCCAGTGAGGTTTCCTGTGTTAACATTTACGGCTCGTTTCAGGCTAGCTGCGTAACCATCTGGGAATTTCAAAGTTTTCATCCATTTCATAACTTCTTTCTTTTCTTTCGATCGAAGACAGAAAGAAGCACGTGGCTTTCCACCACTTTCAGAGATTTCAAGAGTTGGACGGTGACAAATGTCTGCCAAATCTAGTCTAGCTTTATAATTGTCTTTCGTTTTGCCAGGCATATCCATGCAAGTGCTTATGATACTTTCGCTCATATTACGCTCCTGATGCATGACATCAATGTTGTGCATTAGAATCAACGACTTCACATATGGTAGCTCCCAAAGTCCACATATGTGAGTCCAATTGTGTTCCTCTCCATAACCTACGAAATATCCAGGACGACCTTCATCAGGCACCAGTTTGTCCAACATATCAGAAATTTCTGACCCGTTGAGACGCTTCGGTGGTCCTTTAGTGACAACAGTGTTCTTTCGAAAGACATGCCTCTGCTGCCTAAATATATGATTCGAGGGCAGCCAACGTCTGTGACAATCGAAATAAGATATTTTGCCTCCATGAGTTAGTCGAAAGCAATCCGTGTCTGAAGCACATATCGGACACGTCAGACGACCGTGAGTGCTCCATCCGGAAAACATGCCGTATGCCGGCAAATCATGGACGGACCACAAATAAGCAGCTCGAAGGTTGAATTTCTGCTTCTTGTAACTGTCGTACGCTTCGACTCCTGTCCACAAGACTTTCAATTCTTCGATCAGCGGTTTTAACATCACGTTGAGACGTGACCCGGGATGATCAGGTCCAGGTACAATGAGGCTGAGAAACATGAACTCGTTCCTCGTACAAAAAGCAGGTGGCAGGTTGTACGGAATGACAAAGACAGGCCAACATGAGTATGGCGCGGCATTCGTACTGAACGGTGAAAATCCGTCTGTCGCTAATCCGATGCGAACATTCCTCGCATCACGAGAAAAGTCTGGATCGAAACGGTCTAGCGCCTTCCATGCATCACCGTCGGACGGATGCGTCAAGAATTCTTTGTTCTCACGTTTACCTTCTTTGTGCCATCTCATGTGTCTTGCGGTTCTTTTTGAAAGAAACATCCGCTTCAACCGAGGTGTCACAGGCAAGTAACGAAGCTGCTTATGTGCGACATCTGTCATCACATTATCGCCATCGTCATTAACAACTTCGACATACCTCGATTTACCACATTTCAAGCACATCTTCTCATTGGCGTGCTCTTTCCAGAATAGCATGCAGTTGTCTGGGCACACATCAATTTTCTCATACTTCATACCAAGACCAGATATCTTGATCTTTGACTGATACATATCTGGTGGCGCTTTGTGAGGTCGTGGAAGGATATCGCAGATCAATTTCATGAGATCATTGTAGCAGTTGATGGAAAAAAAGTACTTGGACTTAATTGCCATAAATCTGGTCAAGAAAGCAAGTACGGTCACAGCCGTGTGTTCATGCAACGGCTCTTGTGATTTCTTCAGCTCCTCGAAGAACTTCTCTGCCTCATTTGTAAGAGGATCCTCCACTTCAAGAGCTTCTAACATCTCATCCATCCTATCAACCTCTGTTATATCATCATCCTCATCCACTTCGGCTATGACTCGAGAATTAGTCTCGCCGTGGAAGGTCCACACTTCATATTGTGGAGTGAAACCGTTTCGACATAAGTGAAACGAAAGCTCCAATCTTCTCAAAAACTTAGTGTTTCGGCATTTTGTACATGGGCACCGCACCATATCTTCCGTTGACAACGAAAATGCTCGATCCAAAAATTGATCTAACTTGATAAACCACTCATCGGAGTGACCACCATTTCTGCTCTTCCAGCCAGTATACATCCAACTGCGGTCTTCACCCATTTTTGACTCTGCAGTTTAATGCGAAAGAAATTGTCGTTAATGTATTGTTGTGTTATGTCACGGCCCTACAACCTAGGCAGATAGATCCTAAACCCACCCAAGAGTGACCGAGCGGAGCGTGCTCATGACGAGACGCGTGATCCGGATTCGAACGAAATTTCGGCAGCATAACCCCGCTGTTCTCCACTGCACGCCCGAAAATGGTGCAGCAGAGAACAACAGGGTTACGCCACCGAAATCTCGTCCAAATCCGGACCCACGTCTCGTCACAAGCCACGCCCCCTCGGTCACTCCGAGGCTGTCCAAAAAGGGACAATTCCGAACCTGCACGTCTCACATGCCAATGGCATGTGAGACGTGCCGATCCGAAACGGGTAATCAATTGCTATAGGTTACGTTGCTCATGTTCATTTTCAGGTCATTTACGAATGAGGAAAGAGAACGAGAGTGAGGAGAAAAGTGGGTCAGAGTTGAAAGTTTCATAGTCAGGGCCGTCCTCCGCTGCCGGCCTCTCCTCCGCTGTCATGCTCGCCGCAGGCGATATGGCGTAGAATATCTCCTCTCTCTTTTGATATTTCTTCTGATACATTATCGTTTTAACCCGCTTATATATATATTTATATTTATATTTATATTTATATATTTATATATATAAAGAATATTGAACATGCTAAAAGAAACATAACAATTAATCAAAATTTGAACATTTAATAACTTAATTCAATAACGATAAGCAGCAATGAACATAAACATTAAGAATACTAAAGCAAAACATAAGCATGCTTAACATCTACATAATCAATAACATTATCAACAAATTTGCATAACCAACATCATTAACAACTAAGCATAATTAACATCAAGATCGAGCAACAATTTCTACTCATTCGAAGATTGAACAATCCATATGAAGGGGGGAGTAGCTAATTGCTACTATAGCTAATTGCTACAAAAGTAACCTATTCCTTTCATTTTAGTTTGAAATATTTGGCATGAGAATATGTGTTAACTCCATGATGCTTATCCTTTTGGTACTGAATGCTTAAATCCAAAGTGTTGCCTGATTCTCTGTAGATTTTTGACACATTCACCAGATATCATCATGAATCCATGTCACTTTCACAAATTGGTGTATCCCCTCTACGACCAGCACACCATTTGTGCACCATATTCGGCCCTTTTTAATTAGTTTACAATCTTATTTGCATCACTCAAATTGCTAATTGCTACAATCCATATTAACAACTATACAAGCTATTCTAAGTTACTATAGTTAATTGCTACTACCTCTTAACAAAATTGCTAGCTACATCTGAAAAAAAAACCCTAAAACAGGGGGGAGTAGCACTGACCTCAAGATCGGGGCGCGGCGGTCCGGTCGGGGGAGCAGCGGTCCGGGCCGGCAGCGGCGACGCCGGTGGCGCGGCGGGCCGGAGGCGGAGGCGACGCCGGTGGGGGCCGAGGGCGGCGGGCGCAGAGGCGGGGGCGCGGCGGCGATGGCGGGGCGGCGGTGGAGCCGGGGGCGCGGCGGGCCGGGGGCGCGGCGGGGGGGGCCGGCGGGCCGGGGGCGCGGCGGCGGGGGCCGGAGGGCCGGGGGCGCGGCGGCGGTGGCGGGGGCGCGGAGGCGGGGCCGAGGGCGGCGGGCGCGGAGGCAGGGCCGAGGGCGGCGGGCCGGCGGCGGAGCCGGGGGCGCGGCGGCGGGGGCGCGGCGCGGCGGCGGGGGCGCGGCGGCGGTGGCGGGGGCGCGGCGGCGGCGTGTTGAGGAAAATGAAGGGTCGGGGTGGAGCTTCCCGATATAAGACTTAATTTGCGACGGCCTTGTTAATTGCGACGGCCCGGACTTACGGCCGTCGCAATTAAATCCTATTTGCGACGGCCTTTTAACCGGCCGTCGCAAATAAGGGTTTATTTGCGACGACTGTGTTATTTGCGACGGTCCTAGGGTTTGCCGTCGCAAATAAGCTCTTATTTGCGACGGCCGGTCCGAAGGCCGTCGCAAATAAGAGATTATTTGCGACGGCCACCTTATTTCCGACGGCCAGAGGCGGGCCGTCGCAATTTAAGGTATTTGCGACGGCTGGCCGTCGCAAATAAAATCGGCCGTCGCAAATGATCGCTTTTCCTGTAGTGTTGGAAATCAAACTTGAAATGAATTCACAAAGGCATACTTGATTTTGAATCAAACCATTGTAAGGGTTCCAGTGTAGAAGAGGGACTTGACAGGGCGATGCCTCTATGCCTACTTTGAACCTTAGGAGTGGTATTCTATTATCAACTTTTTGGTGTGTGTGTGTGATTTGAGTTGTGGGGTAATATTTATTGGGGGAGAAGGGTCGGTTCCCACCACCAATTGCGCGCGAATCATTCATCAACGTCTTCAAGAAGCCTGGAGAAGCCAACACTATAAAAGCCATAAGTTCAAAGTACAGAGTCATATAGGAGAATGAAAAATTTGAATGGGAAAATGAAATCAAATTGGAAACTGAAAAAACCAAACCAATTCAAGCTTCAGTAGAAGGGATTCAAAAATTCAAATTAGCTCATGTTCGAACTTTGCCAAAATAAAAATATGAGTTCACCATTAAATTCCAAATATTCCAAATAGCCTCTCTGCAAAGTTTCAAAATTTTTGAAGATCATTTGCTATTTAATTCATTGGCCCCATTGAATTCTATTCAAATTCAAATTTTAACTTGAATTGCATATGAAATTTGTCCAAATTTGAGATCCGATTTCAGAATCATAATCTCCATATTTCAATTGGCCTCTCCACAAAAATCTATCATTTTTGGACCATTGTTGGTGGGCAAATTGAATGGAACAGAGAAGGGATGAGGATGGGAGTTGTGGGACCCACTGGTTAGTAACTCCCACTCGATGAACCGACGGAGCCCCTCTGTTTACGGCTGTCCCCGCACTTCAAAGCTGGGAGAGCTCGCCACCACGACAAGGGCATGCAAAGCAAGCAGCTGTGTGTCCTAAACCGACCTCTCCACTCTACTTAAGCACCGAATGACTCCCCTTTGACTTTCACCGTCCATTTCCTCCAAACACAAACCGCCGGCACCATCAACGAACGCCTCCCTCTTCTCCACTTCATCCAGCCATTCTAGCCCTCGGCTAATCAAGCTCCGAGCATAAAAAATTGACCCAGCTCGTCGATCTACCTTCTCCAACCGTTGGTTCAACGTTTCCTGACCTAAATCCGTGGTATTCCTCCGTTTCGCGGATGCCGTCGGAGTTGGGGACGATCATCGCCTCTGCACCACCATCACCAGCCCTCAACAAGCGGTGTCACGCCTCAACTCCAATAGCAAAAGGGATCCCCATCACGAGGTCTTTCTCACGGTAAAACCTGTGCTTCAGTTCCTTAAGTATCAAGCAAAGTATTCAAGTCTTGCTTTCGACCGTGGCCCATGAACTAGCTAGCTTCTCAGTTTAATTATGTTTCTACATGTAATGATTCTTCAAACCAATTAAGGATTTTAATCCATACCTCCTAGCGCACCTTCTGCCAAGAATCAATAGAAACAATCAAAGGATTGCCGAGATATTCGAGTTTTCCTCTCCTCCATTGAAACCTCCCCTGTTCACTGACGAACTTGTACTTACCAGCGGTTCCACATCATTGACACAACCTAGTAACCTTACTCATGATCTCTAGAGCCTCCCCGTCCTATTTACGATGCATTTGCGCCATTTCCGAGCGATTCTGACCATCGCCAAAACCCTAGCTCCGTCGCCGCCGTCGCACACGAGTTTCAGACCATTGCCGGCGTTCGGCGACCCCTCCATCGTGCTCGGCACCCTGGAAAACGGTTAGGCGGCATGTTTCGGTGTGAAGGAGGGCCGGGAAAAGAGAAACGGCGAGCTCGCCAGCGCAGTGCCGCCGCGGTCGAGCGGCGCGTCGCGAGGTAGATGAAGGGTGGCGAGCCCCGCTTGTCAGCGATGTATTCCCCCGTGCGGATCAGCTGTGGCACAAGATCTAGTGCAGCTACGCGGGTTAACCCCGTGGCCCTCGGTGTGGCCCATATGCGATTGGCCTATTTAAATGAAGTGGGGCCGGCTACATTGTTCAAACTTTCCAATTGGAAAATAATTCCATATTTCAATCAAACTTTTAAAATCCATTGCTCCTTGTAGATTTGCTCCAAAATTCCAAATAAATTCTGGTAGACTCATCCTGATCCCAACTTTGCAGTGGCACAATTTGTTGGAAATGAACCTACCATAATTCTGATAATTAATTCCTTTGAGCTAACTGCTTGGGAAATTAATTACACATGTTCTGTTAATTCGAAAGTTCCCAATTTTGGTCGGAACACTCTTATTAATACAATTGATCTCCAGTATAAATTTCAAGTTCGTTGGGATTCATTTACTAGGTTGATCAGTTTTCCAAATCTCTATGTAGTTGAAAATTGGGAAAAGTACATTAACCATTTCAGAGTTTCTTGCAAACTTGTAAAATCAATTTCTCACCGTAGAAAGCTTAGAAAATTATGAATTTTCTTTTCCTAGAACTAGTGAGACCCCCTCCACCATAATCAACCACTTGTGGCCACGACAAAGATACACATTCAGTATCAAAATTCAGAGAATCCTTTTAATTGTTGGAATTTTAGAGACAACAAGGTTTTTTGAACATCTACAGTTTTCGGTCCAGATATTCCTTGTAGAACCTAGTGTCCACTATAAAAATCCCAAAGCCAATTAAAATCATTTGCGTACATGATCAGTATTTATAAAATCTTTTCTATAGTTTCTATATCTCTCATGTACATTATATATTGCATATCATATAGTGACCGAGATCGAGGAGGACCTGGAGCCCTTGGAGACTCTACTTCCAGAACCTAACTATCCCTCTGACTCGCAGCCAGGCAAGCCCCGGTTTCCATTTAAGTGCTATTTCAAATTTTCTATTTGTATCACTTATGTCGAGGATGAATTTTGTGCATTAGTGCTAAGGCGCTTGTTACTCCACTTGCATGGCCCACAAATCCTATGGAGTATTGGGTAGGTCTAGAGCTTGACGAGTAGAACATGCCATGCTAATGTTTATAGGAATCTGGTAGAAGTCAAGTAGTTGGAATATACTCGGGAGATGGGATTTTATCACACGGGGTGAATTGAGTCAAAGAATGGTTTAAAAATGTGAAATTGAGACCGAGCAGCGGGTAGGATGCCGCTAGACGTGGTCTCATGTGTGTAGCCCTGCTTGTGTCGATTGAGGATCAATCCATGTGCGGCCCTGCTTGACAAGTTTGAACATTACCAGATGCATACTGGGCATATGGAACCCAGAAAACCAAAGTAACTTGATAACTTGGATGTCGAGGCATAGCCCATTTTCGATAAGGGTGAGATGAGGGTAGTAAGGTATAAATTCGCCGGCGGGCATATACACGCTCCGTGCGGTAACCTTATGCCCGCGATGGTGGGACCGGTTCGTTGTTTGACTTCTCTTGTGAAAGGTAGCTGCGTATGACGTGGTGAGGAGCACGACATGCTCCTTAGCCACGGGTGTATGTGACGTGTTATTCGGGTGTGTCCTGATTGCAATCACCGTCCCTTGTGGTTATTTGAGTACCGCTTGTTCACTGCACTTTGATATAGTAAATACTGAATAAGTCAGGAGAATATAATGTATTGAATTGTAATTGTTTTGAAACTTTGGTTGCTGTCAAATATGATCACTAATGTTACTTTATTAAACTAGTAAGCTGCTGTTAATAACCTGAAAATTAAGGATCAACATGTAGGCGGGTCATTTATTCCAATATCTATGCCTATGTTAAGTATCCCTGCATTTAGAGTTCCATTTTTAGGTGAGATGGTTAAGTCTTGCTAAACCTTCATGCTCACGGTTGCTATATTAAGTTGTTTGCAAGTAAGACTTGTGAGGAAGGGCCCGAGGATGAGGAGGTGCCCCCGTCGGGGTATAGCGCCGAGTGGGTGCCCTGCACGCCGCCGTAAATTTGTGTGTGGCTAGTGTGTAGCGTCTGCGGGCTGGACAGCTGCACTTTTACATAGCTAGGATGAGAGTTTAGCTATGAATATTATCTTCCACTGTATATTAAGTATTGTAAAAGAATTCCGCTGTTTATATAAATAAAACTTTGTATTTTGTTGTATTATTTTTGTGCGTGTTTTTGGGTGCCGCATCGCACGGCACCACCCTCTGTGATTCCTTGAATGTGTGGACCTAGTCCCCACAAACACGTGACGATTGACCGAGTTTGGAACCAGGACCAAGTCGGTCGACTACGGGGTGTTCACAACTGTCATATAGCAATTGCACCCGTCAATATAACTCAATTATCTGAAGGAAATATCATTTCTTGCACACATCACCTTTCTATTTAACCTATTTTCGCTTGTCCTTGGAGAAAATAGTGCACAGGTATTTCATACAGAATTGAGGTGAAGCAAGGGGATGGATCCTATAAAATATCATCCCAGCCAATCAACCATAGAAACTTGGCACCACATGAATCAAATGGCTTAAAAACAGAAGTATTCGTACCCCTATCATGATATGGTTTAGAACCCATATCATGGAATGGGACCCATCTGTTAGTCACCTGGAGGAAGAACTGGTCGTTTGGAGGCTGGACTAGGTCGGCCGACCCCGCTAGTCGGCCGACTAGTTTGTGGTGCCAAACAAGGTTAAACGCCACGTGACGGCTCCTCCCAGCTTGAAGAAGTCAGTGGTGACTGACCCGCGTGCTTTTGGTGGTGGGAACCGACCCTTCTCCAAGCTATAAATAGGACCACTCACCCCTCACTTCAACACACACCACTTGAGCACCATTCTATTGTATACACTAGTTCTCTTACTCCTTAGTTGAGTTAGGCATTAGGGATGAGAGCCTCTAGTCCCAAGTACAAATTAAGAAAGGTATGGCTTATGCATCTTTTCTTATATTTGTGACTTTATGCATAATAAAGATATTATCTTTAGTCTTCTGTTATTCATATACTTGGATGAAGCATTTCATGTTTGATTGTGAATTCCATGTATGTGGTAGGAATAGTCTTTATGATCATGCCTTAATGTCATTAGACTATCATCATAACACTATAAACCCTCACTATGGTCTAATTAGTTATGATATGATCATGTTAATATGCATAATTTATGCTATGACTCAACATTGGTTCAAAGATGTTTAGGTTAGTCATTGCCTTAAGATGTCATGATTCTTAAGGTACTTACTTAATATGCTAGCATGGTGCTAGGGTAGTTAAGTAACGTTGGATGTCTCGTACACTCACGAATTGCAGAGGTAGGTAGTAGGTGGTGACAACCCTATCTGTTCTTTGTAATCCTCCACGTTCGGCTATGCCACAAGCTCTTGGCAGGAGTCGTCCTAGTATTGCTAGGTGTAAACCTGCACCCGATATGTTGAACAACTTAGCATAAGTATTCACCATTAACATGCTCATTAGTATCTAACATAGGCTATGTATATGTAACTAGAAGAATTGTAGGAGCAACTCCGCAACTCTTAGTCTAATCTCCATGGGACCCATCTACCCTTTAGAATAGATTGCTTAGGTGTGTGTCACACTACCCCTATTATCAACTTACCCCTATCTTGATAATTGATTAGTATCCCATAGATTGATCATAGGAGTAGTGTTCACTTTACTCCATTGCCTCCCTCTGAGATAAATGTGATACCTTGGAAATACTCTTGGGTGAAATGCTACACGATAGTTTCTGTGCGCTTGTAGACCTCATCTCTTGCTAGAGATGATATGTGACATAAGAAACATCAACAAGCATTTCTGGCACCGTTGGCGGGGAAGGCAAAGTAAGTGAAGGATAACTATCACTTGTCATTAAGCTATAGATACTAGTAGTTATTAGAAACGATTACCCTAGTTTGTTTTCTCCATTTATGGTGAAAACAGAGTAGTGTTGGCTACCCCATTCCATGAGATAGCCAACGAGGACGCAAGTGCTCAATTGAAAGATAATTCAAGGCGTACCTCAACAAATGTCCGCTAGGCAACACAATTGCCTTTCGCATAAGAATTTCAGCTTCCAGTAGGAACCAAGTCATCCATCCCTAAGCTTTGGGGAGGTTCCAAGTGTTCATCTTGGTTTGCCTCCATCATGGGGTGGATAGTTGGCTCCTCATCCAACATTCATGTCATGGGTTGGTCCATCAATCCATGTCCACCTTTGTGCTGGAGCCGAAGGAGTCCTATTTTCATTTACCATGGATGAGAGTATGGTCTCTACTCAAAGAGTTGATTGAAGAATGATATAGTTCCTTTAGCTTGTCATGCACACCACTTAACAAAGTGGACATGCTATTTATGGAACCACGCCTCCCATGAAGTAACATGAAGATCAAGCTAATGGAGAAGTGTTTGGATGATCCAAGCCATGGATATTCACATTATTTGTGAAAATCCATGTCATCATGGGCCACTTAGGGAATCATTTCCCTGCGACCCATAAGGATTCTTCCTTCCAGACACAACTCCAATGGCTATCACCTACAAGGAGGTCAAGGGTGTAATCAAAACCACCCTTGTAATGAAGGAGGCTATATGGATTTCAAGGGATTTAAGTTCAACTAGCCTACGTTGGAGTATCTTGTTCTTGGCCAAGGAAGAAAGCAAGACAACATTTACATGAAGCTCGTGGCCAAGGACAAAAAAATTAAAGAGCATTCAAGATCCAAGATATCCGACAATCACTTGTTGGGATTCTACCCTTCGACCACGCCTATGGAACCTAGGGCATGTGACATTGTGGATGAAGCATTTCTTGTTTGATTGTAGAGTCCACATGTCATCATGCGCAAGGAAGCTTTTGATCCATGATCAAAGTATGGGTTAACCTTATGGAATATCAAGAAGGCCGAAGTGGCACCCCTAAGGAAGGACAAACCTCACCATGCTCACAAGAGAATAACTTCAAGATTGAGAAGCCGCCACTACATCAACAAGTCTTCATCAAGATGACGGAGAGGCTAGGGCCACCATGTGGCCCACATGTCCAACTAATGTGCCAAAGGAGATTTGGCATGTCAATCAAGAGAAGTTGTCCACATCTTCAATTACGGGATTGGACAACAAATCATCGCATTAAACAGGACGGACGTAAGTCCTAATCATCGGACTTTAAAAAATTGGTGAGTCCTTGCCAATAGGTAAATTGGTAGTTATCCCATATTTGTTTTCCCCAATTGCATATTTTAATTTCTAATTTGCATTTAGCATGTTTGAATTTTCACACTTGCATGTTGGATGGAGAAAATTCCAACCATCATAAAACTAAAATTTTGAATTATGAAATAAATTTATTTGGATGTAAACCTTGGGCATAATCACTTGAATTTGAAAAGCCATAGCTACCGGCACACAACTCCAATAAAGGTATATCTTACATGGATGGAAAGTTTGGTAATTCCTCTAAAACAGTTATGTTCAACTCTAGACCAGAATCCGTCTTTAAGCTATTCAAAATTCTGATGTTGTAAAATCTGACAAACTGGACAGAAACTGGAATCCTCTCTGTACTCCTTACTGTTCTTACTATATCTCACTCTAGAAAAATCGAATGGGCTCGTGCGAGACATTTCTGTAATCCTTGTTTATTGTATTACAACTTTGTAATCTATGGCTTTTGTAAATATGCTGTTTTGTATTTGGAAATTGTGGCACAAAATTAGCAAAACAAAGGAGGTGCTGTCTAAATTTTCAGAAAAACTGTAAGGTTTGCAATGCCATATCTCCTGAACCAGAAATGATCTGGATGCAAACCAACGCTTTTTGGAATGGTCTGGAATTTTCTTTAACCTTGTAGTTCACCTCAAATCCGATTCTGCCATTTACTAGGTTAAATTCGTGTTGGAGTACAAACTGGTCAGGTTTCAATAGAAACTTCATCGTTTTGACAAAATTTTGGTCTTGTTATGAATCTGGTTCTCGATTTCACTTCGAGAAGTGTCATAACAGACCAGATGTTGATACTCAACAATTTTGCAGTGGAAATGAGGGTTTGACCCAATCAAACCTCATTTCTTTTGATGGCCATGTTTGTCTCTTATTGAATAATAGTGTGAGGGTACTAACGATAACGCGCATAACGTTCCATCACAACCAACGATAGACAAAATGAATTTTGACCTATGGAGTTCATTTTTTGGAACTCGCTATTGTAACATTGGTCCAGAGATTATATATTTTGCATAAAGTCTATAATTTGTCAATACAAGTTACTGTTATGCAAGTTTGGTTATTAATTCGCACACTATTGTTTTCATCCTTAAGTGATCTTGCAATATCACGTCTCATGTTGGATTCATGGTTGTGACTAAAGAATGGTGCGCACCCATAACACGTTCGAGGTTGGTGGCTCAAGTCATGGATGTGATGACTCCCAGCAACAGGGAACTCAAGCTCCTCAGCAGCCGACACCGCCACCTCCTCCTCCGCTTACATTGGCAGATGTGATTGCAGCAATGGTGGGTCCGCGCGACGAGCAGACCGAGCTGCTGCGAACACTCATGCAGAACACGTCTCATCAGCGGGGACGTCCAGATGGAGGCAATCATCAGCCTCAACAAAGCACCTACTTGGATTTCTTGGCGACTCATCCACTGGTCTTCATGGAGGCCGATGAACCTCTTGAGGCAGACAAATGGCTCCGCACAACTGAAGCAAAGTTCATCTTACTCCAATGCACTCAGCAGCAGAAGGCGCTCTTCGTAGTGCAGCAGCTTCACGGCTACGCGGGCGCCTTTCTGCCGGCTTGTCACGCCATGACATGGACCGAGTTCCGGGAGGCATTCCGCGCCTATCACATACCTCCTGGGATTATGAAAAGGAAACTTCAGGAAATATTGGAACTCAAGCAACATGGGAGGAGTTCTCACGAGTACTCCAAGATTTTCAATCACCTGGCGCGGTACGCGTCGGATCATTTGAAAACAGAGGAGAAGAAACATGATTGCTTCTATCGAGGCTTGAACACTAAAATGAAGGAAAAGCTTGCTTTGTTCAATAGCGACACATTCAACGGATTTGTCAATGCAGCGATTGTACAAGAGGATGCAACACGTGAGCCTGTGACTTAGAAGAAGAGGAGTGCTCTGCTGGGAAGCAGTGGTGGAGCTCCACAAAAATACCGAATGGTGTACCCATCAATGTCCGGTCAAAGGTGGCAGCCACCGGTGCGACCGCTAATGTTCTGTGGCCGCCCGTTTAATGCACCGGGATTCTGACCACCCCTGACACAACAGCGGTAGCAGCAGCAAGAGAGGATGAGATCTCGTGCAGTCCCACAGCAGCAGCATGCACCGGGTTCCGTTCTCCGGTCTATGGTGGTTGGAGGCAATACACGTGCTACAACTGTAGCGTGTTGGACACCTCTCCTACAACTGTCCGGACAAGCAAACCAGTGGACAAGCATCGTGCCAGGGTGCTAATCAAACCCACAACTAGTCAAACAAACCAAATCCCAAACACAGCAACATCGACCACATCGCCATTGAGGACGTATCGGAAGACGGACCCGTACTCGCAGGTACGGTCACTCTCCTCGATCACCCATTTTTGTACTTTTTGATTCCGGTGCCGCCCACAAAATCATCAGTAGTTCGTATTTTTCAAGCACCAGCTACAAATATTTCCTACTGAATATCCTTATATGATTTGTTCCTCGGGTGGAAAAACTTCGGCTAATAGTATGATCCCTAAAGCACCACTGTGCATGGGTGGAAAAATATATCCTACCACTCTCAGTACCCTAGATGGCCAAATGATCGATGTCATATCGGGAATGTCGTGGTTGCATCACCATGGTGCTATTCTGCACATCGTTCCTTGAACTGTTTGTTTGTATTCTCCACTACACGGTCCACGCACCCTCGTTCTTGATCGATCCATTCAAGTCATCGCAACAGCCTACCACTCTGAATCCATTATGTTGGAAGATATTCTGGTGGTCCATGAATACCCTGATGTGTTTGCTGATGATTTACCGGGCACGGCGCCCGAACGTGTCGTCGAGTTCAAGATTGAACTGGCACCAGGAACCACACCGATCTCTCGACGACCATACCGAATGGCACTAAACAAGCTAGCTGAATTAAAGGAACGTCTAAAGGACCTGCTGGACAATGGTTTCATTCGCCCAAGCTCCTCACCCTGGGGCTGCTCCATGCTGTTCGTTAAGAAAAAGGATGAAACATTGCGGTTATGTGCGGACTATCGTCTACTAAATGTCGAGACTATCAAGAACAAGTATCCACTACCTTGCACTGACATTCTCTTCGATCAATCAGTGGGTGATAAGGTATTCCCAACACGGATCTTAGGTACGGATATCATCAAATCAAAATTCAGACAGAAGAAATACCGAAGACGGTAGTTTCAACGTGATATGGATTCTATTAATATCTCGTCATGTCATTTGGTCTCACCAACGCTCCGGCCCACTTTATGTATCTTATGAACTCAGTGTTCATGCCAGGGTTGAACAAGTTCATCGTGGTCTTCATCGATGACATCTTGGTTTACTCCAAATCGGAGGAAGAACACGCTGAACTCTTCCATATCGTGCTGCAATGATTGCGAGATCATAAGCTCTATGCAAAATTCAGCAACTTTGAATTTGGGATCAGCCAAGTGCCAGTCTTGGGGCTCATTATTTCAGCTGAGGGCATTGCAGTGGACCCAAGTAAAATAGTCCATGTGCTGAAATGGGAATCTCCCAAATCGGTCCATGAAGATTAAAGCTTCCTTGGTTTGGCCGGTTATTATCAGAGATTCATTCCGAGCTATTGAGAAATCGTTAAACCTATGACGGAGCTGTTGAAGAAGGGTACCAAATATATTTGGAGTGAAGCATGTGAGCATGCGTTTCAAACATTGGTGAAGCATCTCACAATAGCCCCGGTTTTGGCTCAACCAGATACGATGAAACCGTTCGACGTTTATTGTGATGCATCTGGCATCGGTCTTGGCTGCGTTCTTACGCAAGAAGGACGTGTGGTCACATATGGATCACGGCAGCTCTGTAATCTTGAACAACATTATCCTACTCACGACTTGGAGCTCACTGCCGTGGTGCTTGCTCTAAAAATGTGTAGGCTTAATTTACTTGGAAATTTAGTGCACCTCTGCACCGATTACAAAAGTTTGAAGTATATCTTTACTCAAAAAGAGATTGAGATTGAAATTCACTATCATCCTGACAAAGCTAATGTTGTTGCCGATGCGTTTAGCCGCAAGTCTCATGTCAATAACTTTACAATCACGCCTATGGAAGAGGATGGACCGAGTTTATACTTGGTTCCATTTGGAACTTTATGGAATCTTGCTCTCATTCCCACAATCCGAGATAAGATCATTGAAGCTAAAAAGAAGGAAAAAGATATGTCTCACATACGCAAAAGAATGGACAGCAGTGAGACAAAATGTTTCCGAATAGATGAACAAGGTGTGCTATGGTTCAAGAATTGAATTGTAGTGCCACGTGACATGGAACTTCAGAAGAAAATCTTGGACGAAGCTCACTTGTCCAAGCATTCCATTCATCCGAGCAGCAATAAACTTTATCAAAACTTGAAGACTATGTTCTGGTGGACACAGATGAAGCATGAGATAGCAAAGTACGTATCCGAGTGTGATACATGTTAGCTAGTAAAAGCTAACCATATGAAGAAAGTGGGACAGATGCAACCGCTGAGTATCCCCGTTTGGAAATGGGAGGATGTGAGTATGGTTTTCATCGTTGAATTACCACTCACATTCCGGAAGCTTGATTCGTTTTGCGTGATAGTCGACCGACTAACCATATCAGCACACTTCATTCAGGTAGATGTTAGAGTCATTACAAAGAAGTATGCAGAGTTGTACATCACAAGAATCGTGTGTCTCCACGGAATTCCTCGCATGATTATTTCAGATCAAGGCTCGCTATTCATTGCTCGTTTGTGGGAGCATTGCATGCTCCGTTGGATACAAAACTGATTACAAGCTCCGCATATCACCCGCAGACTGTTGGACAAACCAAGAGGTTGAACCAAGCCCTTGAAGACATGTTATCCACGTGTGCCATCCAACATGGTAAAAATTGGGATGATTATTTACCTTTGGCGGAATTCTCGTTAGCAACTGTGAGGACGAAGGCTCAGCAAGACTTAACCGTCTCCACTAAACATGAAACTCTATATGTAGGATATACATAATATAGGGTAGCAAGCAGATTAAGGCTTTAAGAATCTAAAATTTAGTGAGGAATATGTTCTAAAGCGTAGAAGTATCAAAACATAATTATTCTATAAAGTATGATTCAATAATATTCCAACTATAATAATAATATATGTCACGAGTCATGACGCAATGAAAAAGCGGTACGCAATAATGGCGAGGGACGACAACTTCGATCGATATAAACCTGCAGGGATACCCGAATAGAACGACACATACACCCACACTTGGAGCTACAAAGGTACACTCTACTGATGTTGTATGCGGAAACCTTTCACCCGCTACCTACATGTCAAACCAATCCCAACGCTACGAGCAGGAGACCCCCTAACGGAGTACGACGTACCCACTGACAGGCTTACACCTTGGTCCTCTCAACCCACATCAATAAGGGGGTGGGTTATGCCTCGACGCTAGGTGGACATGTATGGTAAACTTGATTGGGTGGAGATCTTAACGTTTATGATCCAAGGCTCCGAGCGAACGGAACCCCGCAATCACTACACCACTGCTCCTTTAATTATCACCCGTGTCACACGAATGACCTCGCCACAAAGGCTTATCCCTGCAAGCGCAATCAAGAATACAAGCAAGAACACAGAAGTTGCAATCAAACTGATTGGGGTCTCACAACCGATGATCGGTGATACTGTTCAATGACAGATTGTATCTAAGAAAAACCCAACCCTAATGTGGTTACCGCTGCTGTATAAATAAGATTTTAGGAGCTTCCAAGATCCCTGGATGCAACCTTAATGGGCTTCGACACGATACACGGGACAGCTGCCCAAAAGACGGTGCCGTAGCACCAGACAGATTCTGGACACCCACTTGTTTCGCTGATTCCTGTCAACTTAGAAGGAATTTTGAGGTGGGGCTGGTTCCATTGGAAGCTTTATGAAATCACAGTTCAAACCATATATAGAACGTCTAGATACCACTATGTATGTGTCCGGGACGTCAATTTTGGTGAAGGCAGCTCCAGGAACCCGAGGTGGAGTCGAAGTCGAGTTGGACTTGGACTCCTCCTTGGTGTGCATGTCCTATCTCCTCCTTGTAAGACCTATGTCTTCTGAATACATTGGCTTTGACGATAAAAATTTTGAATACTACCAAAACATCTTTTATCAAGATTCGATGATAGGTCCGACATGTTTTGGTTAGCTTTGGCATGGTTCGAAGTTTGATCGCAGTGGTTCTGCTTTTATCTTGCAATGTTTCAAACTTACTTTACACCTATGGAAAGTTTGCTTGGTATTCTTTTACTAATTTTTTGGTGTATTTTGGTGTTCAAGGCTGATATCATTTTGCTATGGTTTACAACGTGCTTATGTTAGGTGCTCACGTAAGACGTTGTAGTTTCGGAACTAACGCGAGTCAAGTCGAGGAATTTTGCTTAGAAGTATTGGTTGTTTATTCATGTGCAGGTGTTGCTTGAGTTCAATACATGGCTGGTGATGGGATCTATTGAACTCGTGTTATACATTTTGTAGTTTTCGCCATGTCTAGTAATTGGAATAATTGCTTACACTAAATCTGGTCGTGGTCGAACTTTGTTGCTGTTTTGAACTTGTTGCATGCTCACAAGTTCATTCAATCATAAAGAATTAATCAAGTAACCAACTCACATGTTGAGTTTTTATGAACAAATATAAATTGAGAAAAGATCAAGAATATATGCATGTATCAAACTTCTTCTTTTGAGATGGCTTATCATTGCACTTAGATATGAACTCGGAAGAAGTTGTGTATGATTAAAATCATGTCCTTAAGCTTTTGATTGTCAAATGACATAGGCTTGGCTTGGTTCTTTAGAATAAGGCAGATGCGACATATAATCTCTTGCAAATGTCATATGTTAAAAATTTGTGCTTTAAATAAAAAATTGCAACAACAAGTGTAATGCTTTCAGGTATTGAAATAGTTAAGTTTGGGAGATCATGATTTCTTAAATTGAAAATTACATTTGATCTCTAGCATGGCTTACACTACTTTATGTATCTCATTATTGTGATAGCGTATGTTACTTGATAGTATGACTTGGATGAGCTTTGTTTTATATGTATATGTTATAATATGCTCATAACAGTTAAAATTTATCTTTTTGTACCTTGCTGAATACATTGTCAAAGGGGGAGAATTTGTTCACAAGTTGCAGATATTCACAAGTGTTTTTGGCACGATTGCACGATTCTTCTCAGGGGGAGAAGTATGCAAGGGGGAGAAATATGTATAAATGAGAGAAATTGTTTTCAAAACTTTTCATGTGGATAAGCCAAATGTTCGGGATTTTATATGGTGATGCCCATGCATTCATTAAGGGGGAGATTGTGAGACCTATATGTGCTGAATACATTTTCTTTGACGATAAAAGTTTTGAATACTACCAAAACATCTTTTTATCAAGATTTGGCGATAGGTCCGGCATGTTTTAGTTAGCTTTGGCAAGGTTCAAAGCTTGATCGCAGTGGTTCTGCTTTTATCTTGCAATGTTTCAAATTTCTTTAATCTTATGGAAAGTTTTCTTAGTATTCTTTTACTAAGTTTTTGGTGTGTTTTGGTGGTTCAGGCCGATATCATTTTTCTACGGTTTACAACATGCTTATGTGAGGTTGTCACATGAAATGTTGTAGTATCAGAACTAACGTGAGTCAAGTCGAGGACTTGTGCTCAAAAGTATTGGTTGTTTATTCATGTGCAGGTGTTGCTTGAGTTCAAGACATGGCTCGTGATGAGATCCATTGAACTATTCTTAGGGAGAAGATGAGGTTCAACAACAAAAGTTTGGGAGGAATTGTGGTTGAGTTGATTGGGAGGTCGCGCAACATATTTGAATCAAGAACAATGCATATGAAGGTATCGTGGGCGTCGTTGGAAGATGTTTGCGCATATGCAAGGAGTGCATGGATGTGGCTACATGGTTTCGAGGCATTAATAAGAGATGTGGACGTAAAGAATTGGTCAGAATGGTCCAACCGACTAGGTTATGGACTCAGGTTGCGGCTGAGTCGGGTTTGACTCAAATATGGAATGATTTGAGTCGGGTTATGATCACAAAATAGCCTTTACAAAGGGACTACCAGCATATTCAGACCCACTGAGGTTTCACTACCTCCAACTGAGCACATCCAACCAAGGGCCCCCTCTTGTGCCATTCAGATCCCAGGGCGGTCTCGACACTATTGCAAACCCAACCGACTCATATTCCTCGCTCGTCCAAATGACCCAAATCGATGCTGGTAAGACTCCTAATTAATTGGTTAAGCCGCACCCATATTGGCCTTGTGGTGGCATTGTAGTCATGGCATATTATCGCATGAACTGGTCCTTAAATCCAAGGAAAGCAAACCACCATAACATCCAACACAATCTACAAACCATGCTTGCATAGATCTCCTAAGTCCCATATTACAACTTAACCATATTCATCAATCTACATCACCCATAGGTTCATTAAATCATAATTAAGCCATTTTGGTTGTTTTCCCATCCTAATTAATTTAGAGAGAAGCATAAAGGTAAAAATCCTTCCTAACACTCTACAATGTATTCCAAGTGACAAGGATAGTCAAACAAGACTAGTAAACGCCTACTTTGGGTTTCCCATCAATTTGACACAAGCATACAGTTTTTCAAACAAAACATTCAAAAACGGGATCAAAATGATCAAGGACACTTGCCTTGCTCCTAAGTTTGGTTACAGTCAAAAGCTTTTAAGTTCTTGTACTTGAGGTCCTCGACAGCACCCTCCGGCGCAACACCTTCTATTTCCTGCAACAAACATATAAAATAGACACTACAATCAATAAATGCGCATATATTACTCAATATGCCGTGATATGCATGATTAATGCAAATGTGAGGTAAAACTTGTTAATAAGTTGCTATTAATGTTCACTAACTGGTTACAATTGTGTTTAACAAGTTTGAACAGGTTTCGAGTCGATTTGAATCAAATTGGGATTAATTCAGCCTGAAACAAATTTAGACACCAGGCTAGACCGCTATCATGGCCACACTAGTCCGCCTTATACAGAATTTGCAAGTTAGGGTTTTTTTGATCAGCGGGAATTGGGATTGAATTCACATGAAAAAGTGAAAGTAGAGGGTGTACCACGTGCTTAGAGCTTCAAATATTAAGAATTGGGTACAATACTTGGATCTTGACGATTAGGCTTGATGAAGATGATTTGAGGGTGAATTGGTGATGAAAAACAAAAAGTCGATGAAGATCTTGCTTTATTGATCCTCCTTCGTGTTCTCCTCCTCATCCTTGCTGCTGGATCTTCTCTTGATGGTGGCTCCCATGAACTAGGGTTAAGGGTTTCTTCAATTTTCGCAGAGAGATGAAAAGTTGGGGTGGTTGGGTGTTTATATAGAGGTGGAGATGGTAGGGTTTGATGGATTTCGAGTTTAAGGTGGTGGAGGCCGTGTAGGAGTCCAAAATGCGCTCCACAAGGGTTGTACACGATGTTCTTGGGCCCAGTTAAGTTAAATACTAACAGCTCGCCGAGGAAAAGATTGAATCCGATTCGGGCTCACCGGACAAGTTCGCTAGATGGCCGAACTAGTCCGATGCTGGACGGAGACGAAAACTGATAAGTCCCGTATGTGGTCCGGACAAGTCCGGTCTTGTCCAAGGGGCAAAATGGACAAGTCTGGCATACATCAGACAAGTCCGGGGATTTGACAACTTGTTCGTAAACTGTACCAAGGATCGGACTAGTCCGCACTCAATCATGGACAAATCTGGAATGAACAGAGACTTAATCAGTCTAGTCCGCAGCAAAAAATAGACAAGTCTGAAAGAGTAAAAACCGGACTAGTCTGGGGTACAAACTAGACAAGTCCATACTTTTATAGACTTTTAAGTGATGTTTTTCTTCTAATTCAATTTAAACTTGTTTTCCTTTATGTTGCTTAATGCTAAACATGTATAATAATGTATGCAATGTGTGATGGATGAAAATGAGGGTGTTACATACACCTATCACATACATGGATTCCACAATCAAACAAGAAACGCTTTGTTCATGTATATGAATAAAGAGGGACTAATAATAATAATATTATAAAGCATAAAGTCACATAAGGAAAGAAAGATACATGAGTCATACATTTCCCAATTTGAACTTGGGACAAGAGGCTCCTCTCTACAGCCTAACATCCACTAAGGAACTAGGAGAACTAGTGTATACAATGAGAGAATGCTTGAGTGGTGTGTGTGTGTGAAGTGAGGCATTGTGTCGGCTGACTGGGTTCGGCGACATGATGTACTTCCCTTGGGTCACTGTCTGGTGGGCCCTGAACTCATCCCTGCATGAATCGATGTTAGATACCCCCGGGTGCGCTTGGGAATAGGTCCATGGATCAGTGTGATGCCACATGTTGTCTCGTGATTGGTTAGGATGTCACTTTTCAGGATTGCTCCCCTCATTCTTCATCATTTCTGCAATAAAATACATGCATGCACTATTTCAAATCTAAGAGTGATATGTGTAGGAAATTTTTGATACTTCACATAATTGAGTTATATTGACAGTTGAAAATTGTATATAATGACTGTCAATGGATGTGTGGAAAGCACTATGTGACTACCACGAAAGATCAAATACAATCAAGGAGGTACATCAAGATATGTCTAAGAAAGAGTATTTGCATTTTGAGATGCAACCTAGTGAGTCGATAAATGACTTCTTTGCTCTCTTTAACAAAATTTTCAGCAACTTGCGTAGTGTCAATGTTAATATTTCAGATGCTGAAAGTGCAAGGGAATTGTTAATTCCATTAGACATGTCAACTAGGGAGATGAAAGTTACATATATTCGTGAATCCCCTGTCATGAGTACACTTGCTTTTGATGTGCCATATTCCAAATTGAAAACTCGTGAACTTGACATTATATCACGTAAAAATCTCAACGAGTCTCTTGCATTTGTTTTACAATGTTACATGCCCAGTTCTAGCCAATCTTTATCATGTGGTACCTTTCATTTGCTTTCTTCTCTAACCCTTGAACAGATTAAAGAGTTCCCAGAGGAGGAGCTAGCACTTCTCTCTACTTGGTTCTCAAAAGCATTGCAAGATATGAGAACTACAAGGAGAGGAATTGGTGATTCTCACTGATGTTTCGAATGTGGTAAGACAGGACATTTTCTTACAGATTGCCCTAACCTTTCAGGTCCTGCTACCTGTAATGAAAAGCAAACAAAGTTCAAGTCCTCTTCTGGCAACAACAACAGGAAAAATAAGACTTTTACAAAATGGAAGTGATGGACCGTATTCTTTGTGCACTCCTAGATAACAACTCGAGCGATGTGGACTCCAGAAGTGATGAAGACAAAGACAATTTGGCAACTATGTGTTTCATGGTGGGCAACTCAAGATCAATTATTTAGGAAGCCGAATTCAACAATGACAATGATGAGGTATTTCCCTCTTGTGAAGAAATGAGTGATTCTATTTCTCGTGCCACTACTGTACTTCTGAAATAGGACAAAAAAACTTAGGGACAATGCTGTTAAAGTGAATCATTAGAATATGAAATTAATCGGCTAAAATCTTTGATTCCTAGTCATGATTCTTGTTCCTCATGTGAGTTAATTTATAAACAATTGTCCTCTCTACGAAGTGCGCACAGCTGCACACTTGATTAACTTGAGCTAGAAATAGTAAAGAACAAAAAGTTTGCTGCACTTAATGATAAAAACTTAAAAGATGCTAGCTGTTCTACAATTGATTTGCATTGTTCTAGTTGTGATGATCTTAATAAGAAACTCCATGTTGCTAGGAATAACTTTTCTTGTTTGAACAATGCTTTATGTTCTCATGAAGTTGATATTGTTATAATTGCAAATTAAATGCAAAAACATCCTAGAACTGTCCAATAAACTTGATATTGGTTAATCTTTTGATTCTCATGCTCATTCTAAGGCACATCCACCCAAAGTTATAGAATCACTAAGAAATGGTTTGATTCAAACAGTTTCTAAACAAAAGGAGGTGGTTAAGTCAGCAGAGGTGTTGTCTCATTTGGGTGCTAACACACATGTTGCTTGCTCCTCTAGACATGAACATAAAGTTAGATTTCATTGCACATACTGTGATAGAGATGCCATGTCGTAGAATTTTTTAATAGACTAGATAAACAAGAAAAGAATGAAAGAATACAAGCTAGATTTTATAACACTCATGCAAAATTTGATGAACGTGCTGAACCAAATGTTAGACACTTGTAACTTTTTGTGATGAGTCAAAAAAATGTGAAAAATACTCCCAAACCTGATGTTTTTCACGCTACACGTGTCACACCTCATAGGTAAAACAGATGGGCGCAATAATTTTCAAAATTTGGCTCATAAACTTTTTGTTTTATCTCAGCTTTCGCGTGTTATTCCTGTCGGACATCATGTGACTGAGTACTTGATTCCTAAATGCCTTGTGACTAACCCCATAATTAAGTCATTGATGTATTGTGCTTCTATGTAAGTTACACGCTTGAGGAAGAAGAACTTTTGGCTTGTGGATTCAGGTTGCTCATGCCACATGACTGGTAACAAAGAATGGTTCCCCTCCCTCTTTTTGTGTCATGTGTATAAAATGTTACTTTTGCCGATACAACTCATATAATTTTTATGGTTTCGCTTAGAGTTAATAATCACTACACTTTGAAAGATGTGGTACTTGTTAAAAAAATAAAATACAACTTGCTTTCTATTTCACAATTGCTACATGAGATTGTAGATTCAAATGGTGCGCTTCTAGAAACACGGTAATCTTGATAAATTCGAACCTAGATCTGTTGATAGCATGTTTCTTGGATGTCCATCTCATACTACACGCTACTGTGTGCTTTTACTTGACACTAATAAAATTGTGGAGACTTGTGAGGCTTCTTTTGATGAAGCTAGCCCAGGTACTAGCTCTAATACTGCAGGTCAAGATGCATATTTACAGGGGGGGTATTTTCATTGAAGATCAGGAATAAATGATGCTGTTGCTCGGAAATTTAGAAGCTAATGACGTCGTTCCTGCTACTGATTTTGATCCACAACCAGCACAGATGACTACCATTGCTGATCCGGATCATCCTCTAGCTACAATCTCTTTGCTTGACGATGGACATTAATAACAAGGAGCTTGTGAAATGTTTACTCCCCTCTGCATCCTCAAAACTCATCCTCCACAATGTATCATTCGAAGCTTGCACGAACGAGTCACATGATCCAGGTTTTTCGATCCAAACTCTTACGCTCATTCTACTATTGTTCCTTATTTTGAACCCAAAAATACATCACACGCACTAACTAATGAATCTTAGATTATTGTCATGCAACAAGAGTTAGGAAATTCTGAAAGAAAAGAAGTTTGGAAACTAGTTCCTCTACCTAATGGTCACACATTGATCGGAACTAAATGGGTGTATAAAAGCAAACAAAGTAAGGATGGGGTTGTCTTTAGGAACAAAGCTAGGGTGGTTGCTCAAGGTTTCACACAAGTTGAAGCTCTAGATTTTGAAGAAACTTTTGCTCCTGTTGCTAGATTAGAATACATAAGAATATTATTAGAATTTGCTTCATCTAAAGGTCTATCAAAAGGATGTGAAATGTGCTTTTATTAATGGATACATAGATGAGGAGGTTTATGTTAAGCAACCACTAGGTTTTGAAAATCCAAATTTCTGTAACCATGGTTACAAACTGTCCGAATTGTATGGTCTCAATCAAGCCCCTAGAGAATGGTATGATAGGTTAAGAACATTCTAACTTGAAAAAGGTTTTATTATGGGCAATGTAGATAAAACTCTTTTTGTGCTTAAGCATGGCAATGACACAGTATTCGTTCAAGTGTACGTGGATGATATTATCTTTGGTTGTGCTTCTCATGATCTTGTGTCCAAGTTTTCAGCTATGATGAGTTCAAAATTTGAAATTAGTATGATGTGAGAAGTCTTATACTTTTTGGGGCTACAAATTAAAAAAACTATGGAAGGAACCTTTGTATATCAAATGAAGTATATTGTCGGTACCCTGCAGATTAGGTACCCTCACGTACTAGTAAAAGAAGTGTTGGGCCCACCTTCCGGAAGAGGGGACCTTTGAGGATCACATGTTCCATAGCTCTGGACCCGCCTCCCCGCTAAGGGTTGCTTTGGTGCTGCCACGTGTCTTCTAGCTCCAGACCCGCCTCCCTACTAATGGTGGGTCCGATGCTGCCACGTGTTCCATAGCTCCAAACCCGCTTCCGTGTTAAGGGTAGCTCCAGAGCTACCACGTGTCTTGTGGCTATTGAATTTTTGTCTCCGGCGAGGAGGCCTCTGGATCCCCCACCTATCCAAGATGGCATGGTCATTCAAGACCATAAATCAGCCTCTTCAAGACAAAGATAATGCATCATTAACTCCACATTATTGATGCACAGTCAGCGGGGTCTTAAGACATAGTATTGTCACCATCAGGGCATGTTAATACACAATTAAGTTATCATTAAGCGCCTTAGATCATGTATAGGGTGCTTAATAGCCCGGGGCCACCTGTTGGGCCTCGACCTCAATGTCGACAGCCAAGACCTTGGCATATAAATGGTCTAAGCTTATACAGACTCATTCAGGCTCGCACACACTCATACACGCACACTCGCTCTTGCTCTCAAGCAATAGAACACACAATCTCCCATGGAGTAGGGCAATACGCTCAGGCAGCCCGAACCATGTAAATCTCTTCCGTTCACCCTGTTCTTGATTCTTCAATATACACCCTTCTGAAAAAGAACCTTTGCAGACTACTTGTTAGTAGTAGCAAGGGAAGTGTTGTTGCAACAGTTTGACATTTTGTGCGCCAGAAGGGGGGGGGGGGCTACACTCGAAGAATTCAGGATCAACAACGGTGAACTCTGTTGCTGCTTCCTCTGATTCGGCTGGACGAGCCGAAGATGGAATGAAGCTGGCGACACCTCTCACTGTCCTGGTTGCAATACAGTCACGGATCCACAAGCTAGTGTTGCATCGCATTAGCCTGGAAACAACATACCACCACCTGCTGCAGCATCAACCTCTGCTCGGGTGCAGGATGGTGTTCTAGCATCAGTCATCGAATCGACCACAAATCCAAAGAATGCGTTGATTGCAACACGTGCTCTTCTCCAGCGTCCACCAGCACCAGATGCATCTCCAACAGCGCTAGAATAGTGGCGTAATGATCTAGACAATCTGGTCACCACTGCAGCCACAACACTCAACAACTCACCGCAACCTAGGGCTAGGCAGGCACCAACCCACAACAGGACCATGTGAGGACGACTCGATCCTATTCCTTCACAGAGGAGACACGCACCATCACAACACGCGATGTCGCATAGTCCATCGATGGACCGTCATGCCTCTAAAGTGTCGAGGTTGGCGACGGGGGACCTTAGGGCCGAACCCGACTGCTGTTACATGGTTCAAGATGGCTGAGTTGCTATTGAGCATAGTCGCGAGAGGCGACGCATCCTTGAGGGTGAGTTTGTAGAGCCGGGCATGTCCGCTACAACTAACACAAGGTATTTTCCCCCACCTACTTCTCGTTTAGGAGCGGGTGGTGGTTGTTCGGCGCTTGCACTAGGTTGACATTTCTTACGTCACAGATAAAAATCTGCCAGCGCACAGAAACTATCGTGTAGCACTTTCCCTTAAGTAGTATTCCCAAGGATATCGAATCCAAGGAATGTATGTGCTAATCTTACATCCCAAGGACACAAAAGTTGTTTGGTAGGCAAGGAACAAAGAGGAATTCAAAGTATTGAATCTAATTCAAAGGAATTTGCGATAGCTGCTTGGTTCGGGCATGGGATTACCCCTAGCAACACTAGGACGACTACCTCCGAGAGCCTATGGCATAGTCGAACGTGGAGGATTTCTAAGGACAGATAGGGCTGTCACCACCTACTGCCTACCTCTTCAATCCTGGGTCTACAAGATATTCACTGGTGATTTCTAACCTAAGCACCATGCTTACATTCTAAATCACTACTCTAGTTGTTTCGAACACAAAGCTACAACTAGAGCCTCTAATAAATTAAAACAATGAACACACAAGTAACTACTCGTAATAACTACCTTGAATTGGAAATCAAACTTGAAATGAATTCACAAGGGCTTACTTGATTTTGAATCAAACCTTTGTAGGGGTTCAAATGTAGAAGAGGAACGTGACAAGCTGATGCCTCTAGAGCTACTTTGAACCTTACATTTGGTATTCTATTCTCGACTTTTTGGTGTGCGTGTGAAGTGAGTTGTGGGATACTATTTATTGGGGGAGAAGGGTCAGGCCCCGCCACCAATTGCGCGTGAATCTGAAAGTGCATCTAGGCATTCCTTGTGGGTTTTGGTTGATTTATGACAAAAAAATGAGATCCTATCAAAATTATTGAGATTAGCGTAGGCTTTAAAGAAATTAGGAAGAAAGTGCAAAAAAGGAAGGAGAATGAGGATCTAAACGGGAAAAGAGCTCAAGAGCTGAAAAGATTAGATCATTTTGTATCGAATGTGTTGGAGAAACACACCCCAAGAGCTCAAGTTAACAAAAAATATAACTTACTTCCCAATTCACAGGAAAACCGGACTTATCTGATATACACTGGACTAGTCTAATGTCTCTCTGACTTTGATCACACCAGTCACCCTTGTGTGGACTATTTCTCAGCACTTCACTCTTGCACAACAAATGGACAAGTCCGTTATTCATCAGACTAGTCCGATAATCTTTTAACTAAAATCGGACAAGTCCTCCAAGTCCGAACTTGCCCTTTGCCCCACAGTTTTTAAATAGACTGGACAAGTCCGATATCAGTCAGACTAGTCCGAAAACTCTCTTACTAAAATCGGACAAGTCCCTCAAAGTGCGGACTTGTCCTCAGTTCTACTCGATGTTCACTACACCGCACTAGTCCGATATCAACCGGACTAGTCTAAAAAGTTTCTGACTAAAAACGGACTTGTCCGCACCAGCAACGGACTAGTCCGGTATATCTCAACACTTAGGGTTTTCCACGCGCCGCACACCAGACTAGTCTGGAGTCCACCACGCACTAGTCTGGACATCGCAAACCCTAATGGTAATTTTTGGAAACCCTAGTATAAATAGAGGTGTACGACCCTGCAACCAATACTCTCGATTCCCTGCGCTGTCACACCTCACAAGAGACAAAAATACACATCTCTCCACACATTCTAACCCAAAAAAGATCAAATATTGGAGGATTAGCAATTTACCAAAGGAGAGACTTGTTCTACACATCTTGAGCTCTTGGGTTTGAATCTCTCAGACACTCTTGTTGTTTATTGTACATCTTTTTAGTGTGTTTGGTGGTGTTCTTCATTGTAATTCTTGGGGAGCCCTCAACATGTGAGAAGGCCCCTTGAACGAGTTATTTGCCCCTTTGTGATCAGTGGAAGAGAATCGACCTCCATGGCAATTCGATGATGGTAGGGTTGGTGAAGACCCGGTCCTCCGTGGACTCCTCAATGTGGATGTAGATTTCCTTCACGGAATGGAACCACGGGACAAAATCTTTCCTCGCGCATCTTTGTTTACCTTTTCATCATAATCTAGGTTTTGTCTAGTATTGTGAAATTCACCTTGAAAAATTGTATCATAATTGATCATTGCAATATATTGGTTCATTGGTTCAATACACTTTACTCGTAATCTGATTTCCACTGCATAGTGTGCTAGACGTAGAATTGTAAATTTACTTTGATCTTTCAGTCCGCGCACACCGGCTAGTCCGCACAATACCGGACTAGTCCAGCCTCCCCGTATTTGATGCATCTATTAAGTGTTTTAGGGTCTGACAAAAGTTCAAAAAGCCTATTCTCCCCCTCCCCTCTATGCTACATTCAATTTGTATCAGAGCCTAACTCTTCAAAAGAGACTCACCGCTCGAAGAGACAATGTCGGACATCAAGGATGTACACAAGAACTTCATCAACGAGATGGGCAATGATGAAAAGGCCCGAAAACTGGAGATGCTCGTCGACGCCATCCAAGACTATGAGGATGATGATGAGGAGATGCTTGATCTCAAAGCACTCCTACAGAAGAAAGCACTTTCCCAAAAGGGAAGGAGAAGATCGACGACGAAAAGAAGAAGGGGAGTAATCACACCGACTACTCCAGATATCCTTTTAACTATGATCGTTTGAATTCCAATAATGATCATTACTTATCAATTCCTCTAGGGAAAGTAACTTACTTCAATGGAAATGAATATTCAATGTGGAGACAAAACATGAAAACGCATCTCATATCTCTTAACCCAAGTTCGCGGAATATATTGTGTACAAGGATAGATATCCCAGATGATGATAAGGAGCTGACTCCAAGCCAAGAGCAAGCCATTCATCGGAGCGCTCAAGCTGCAGCCGTTATCACGTCATCACTGAGCCGAGACAAGTTCACCAAGGTGGATGGACTCGAAATTGTCAAGGATATATGGGACACTCTACAAACTGCACATGAAGGTGATCGTCATGTACGCGAAGCCGAGATTGAAATGATTGAAGGCGAATTGGGAAGATTCGCCATAGAAGAAGATGAATCACCAAAAGATATGTACAATGGATTGATGAATCTTATCAACAAAGTCCGAGCATATCGCAGCAAGAAGTGGAATGATCATGAGGTCATAAAGCTGATTCTTAGGGTTTTCATGCCTCACAACATAACTCTTTGCTCCACGATTAGAGAAAGCCCTGGGTATCGGAAAATGACCCCGGACAAACTTCTTGGGAAGATTATCAACTTTGAGATGATGGAGAAGCAAGCCAAGCAAGTCAAGGAAATTGCCGACCTTACCTCGGTAAAGAAGAGGAGAGTTGCTTTGAAGTCCACTTGTAAACCTGTATCACAAGAAGCTCGAGAAGCTAATGGAGAAGACGACAGCGATGATGAAAGTAGTGATATCGATGAAGAAGATATGATCTTATTCATGAAGAAATTCAAGAAAATGATCAAAAGAAGACAAGGTGGACGCTCAAATGAAGGATGAAATAGGGAAAAATCAAGGACAAAAATGAGGCGTGCTTGCTATAACTGTGGAGAGTACGACCATTTTATAGTAGACTGTCCACATGAAGAAAATAAGAGGAAGACTAAGGACAACAAGCCTCAACCTAAGAAAATGTTCAACAAGAACAAGCAATATGGCCAAGCACACTTAAGGAAGGAGTGGGACTCTAATGATGAGTGCTCATCCGAAGAAGAAGAGGAGATGGCCACCATAGCCGTCATGAAGCCTACCAAGAAATCCACCTCTTCCCAACCATCAGCGCATGGAAGGACGCATATAACAAATGTCTAATGTCCAAGGAAAGTAAAAGGAAGGTAACAACTAAATCTTCCTCCTCAAATTCTTTTACTAGTGATAGTGATAATTCTAGTGAGGATGATAGCAGTGATGAACAAGAATACATGCTTAGAGGTTCAGACAAAAAAAACTTCTGCTAAGATGAAATTTCTAATGGATAAGCTTGGTGGTAAGGAGGAGCTAGTTGATCGTCAAGAACATATGATCATCCTCCAAAAGGAATAATATCTGAAGATCAAAAAGCTTCTTGAACTTGAGAAGGAGCTAAGCAAATCACTAGAATATGAGTTAGCTTCAAGCAAGAAAGCTTGCTTGAAGTTAAATGACTCAAATGCCACCTTCAAGATGACCTTGCTAACTTGACGAAACTAGATTCTTGAGGTACAAGTTGAGGCACTCAAGCAAAGTGGTTCTTCATCCTCTTCAAGCGCACCTTCTCAACATATAAAATCTGAGATTGTCATTGCTTGTACATGTGCTAAAAATAACACTAACTTGAAGGAAAAGCCAAACTTGACAAAGGACAAGCGTTCTTCTCAAAGTGGCATATTTGACAAGGAGAAGGTCAAGTATGCACGCAGTGCATACTCAGTCACAAGACCTCCCAATGTCAAATACGGCATTTGATATTCTTATGGTGAAAAGCAAAACACTAGAAGCCACAAGAATAACATGGAACACATTGCTTTTCTCAAGGGAAACTCTTCTCAAGTTGGAAAACAAGATAACCTTGACAAAATGAACATTGTTAACACATATGAACATCAAGTTCTATTTAGAACATTTGATGCTTCATGTGTACTCATGAAAAGTAATGTTGGTAGAGTTTATTCTAAATATGTTCGGCCACGCCATGGGAGCACCAAGTCTCATGTGTGGGTCCCAAATCACTTGTGACTAACCTCAAAGGACCCAGGCAAGCTTGGGTACCTAAGACCAAGGCATAATTTGTCTTTTGCAGGCATATTCATCCGGTGGAGCAAAATGGGTGCTAGATAGCGGATGCACCAATCACATGAAAGGAGAAAGAAGAATTTTCATAGAATATGAATAAAATGAAGATCTATGCGAAGGCGTTTACTTTGGTGACAATAGTCAAGGAAGAGTGCTTGGTACCAGAAAAATTGCCATTTCATCACAACATACTCTTTCTCATGTTTTACACGTTGACTCCTTGGATTATAACCTATTGTCTATATATCAATTATGTGACAAGGTTTATAATTGTTTGTTCACTAACAAGGTTGTGACCGTCTCTAGAAGGAATGATAACTCGGTTGCATTCAAGGGTGTGTTAAAGGGAAAACTTTATCTAGTTGACTTCAACAAATATAAAGCCGAACTTCACACGTGCTTGATTGCAAAGACAAAACATGGGTTGGTTGTGGCATAGACTGCTAGCACATGTTGGTATGAGGAATCTTCAAAAACTTCTAAAAGGTGATCACATCCGTGGTTTAAGAGAATGTTGTTTTTGAGAAAGACAGACCTTGTAGAGTGTGCCAAGCCAGGAAGCAAGTAGGAGCACCACATCCCGCGAAAAATGTCATGAGTACAACAAGACCGCTTGAACTACTCCACATGGATCTATTCGGTCCAATTTCTTACATAAGCATCGGTTGTAATAAGTATGGTTTAGTCATTGTCGATGATTTTTCACGCTTCACGTGGGTTTTATTTTTGCATGATAAGACGAAAACTCAAGGAACCCTCAATAAGTTTATTAAGCGTGCCCAAAATGAATTCTCATTGAAGATCAAGAACATACGGAGTATCGATACGAAGAAGGGATAAGGCACGAATTTTCAGCACTATATTCTACTCAACAAAACGGAGTGGTCGAAAGGAAGAACAATACACTAATTGAGATGGCAAGGACAATGCTCGATGAATACAATACTTCAGACTGGTTTTGGGCTGAAGCGGTCAACACCACTTGTCACGTCATAAACCGACTCTATCTTCATCACCTACTCAAGAAAACCTCATATGAACTTCTCACGAAGCAAGTTGATCAATGTGCGATAGATCAAGAAGAATCTCCATAACAAGGAGTGAGAAGAATGTCGTTGGGAGATATTCGACCACAGGTGCCATCTCCAAATGCGAATGAAGAAGATGAACTACAAGTGGAGGACAATGATCATGGGGGAGCTTCCACAGAAGATCAATCTCAAGTTACTCAAGGTGTTCAAGACATCAATGAAGGCAACTATACAGGGGGAGAATACGATGATAATCATGAACATTCAAGACAACAAGTGCCACATTCAAGTGTACACCAAAACATCGAAATAGATCATCCTGTCAACAACATAATCGGTTACATTGAAAATGGAGTAGTAACTCGATCTCGCATAGCTAATTTTTTTTGTGAACACTATTCTTTTGTCTCCTATTTGGAACCACACATGGTCGAAGATGCATTAAAAGACCCAGACTGGGTGATAGAGATGGAAGAAGAATTGAACAACTTGAAAAGGAACGAAGTGTGGGAGCTTGTTGAAAGATCCAAGTCCAACGTCGTCGGCACTAAATGGGTCTTCCGCAACAAGCAAGATGAACATGGAGTTGTAACAAGGAACAAGGCATGACTAGTGGCCAAAGGATACTCACAAGTCAAAGTTTTGGATTTCGACGAGACTTTTTCTCCTGTAGCTAGGCTTGAATCGATTTGAATATTACTTGCATATGGTACTCACCATGATTTCAAGCTTTATCAAATGGACGTGAAAAGCGCCTTCCTCAATGGACCGATCTAGGAGGAGGGGTATGTGCAGCAACCACCCAGTTTTGAAGATCAAGAGTACCCCGACTATATGTAGAAACTGCGTAAAGCTCTCTATGGCCTTAAACAAGCTCCCAGAGATTTTTTGATTGAAAATGGATTCAAGATCGGTAAAGCTGATTACACTTTGTTTACTAAACACTTTGATGATGATCTATTTGTTTTCCAAATCTATGTTGACGATATTATATTTGGTTCAACTAACAAATCTTTTTGTCAAGAATTTTGTTTATGACAGATAGATTCGAGATGTCCATGATGGGAGAGTTCAGATACTTTTTGGGATTCCAAGTAAAGCAACAAAATGACAGGACATTCATAAGCTAAACAAAGTACACTCGAGACATTATCAAGAAGTTTGGAATGGACAAATCAAAGCCCATAAAGACTCCCATTGTAACAAATGGACACGTGGATCTTAATGAAGACAGACCAAACGTGGACCAAAAGGTATATAGTTCCATGATTGGCTCCTTACTTTATTTATGTTCATCTGGGCCTGATATCATGTTGAGTGTATGATTGTGTGCAAGATTTCAATCCAATCCTAAGGAATGTCATTTGGCAGTCGTTAAAAGGATCCTGAGATATTTAGTTCATACACCAAACCTAGGCCTTTGGTATCCTAAAGGTTAAAAATTCAATCTCATTGGATACTCCGATGCAGATTATGTCGGATGCAAGGTAGATAGAAAAAGTACCTCCGGTACTTGCCAATTCCTAGGTAGATCCCTAGTTTCTTGGTCCTCCAAGAAACAAAATTCCATTGCCTTATCCACGGTCGAAGCGGAGTATGTTGCAGCCACGAGTTGTTGTGCACAAGTCCTTTGAATGCGAACAACTCTATGGCACTATGGTTATAATATGAGTCATATTCCTATCCTTTGTGATAATAAGAGTGCCATTAAAATTGCCCATAATCCCATTGAGCACTCTAGAACAAAACACGTAGACATCTGGCATCACTTCTTGAGATATCACTCAATGAAAGGGAAATAGCCATTTCCCATCTCAACACTGAGAAACAACTAGCCAATATCTTTACCAAGCCACTTGATGAAAAACGTTTTTGTGAGCTCCAAAATGAACTAAATATCCTTGATGCTCGCAACGTGGCTTGAAAACTTGCATACCTGTATGCCATCTTCAAAATCATGTAAATTGTGTTAAAAATCATATCTCTCTATTTTTCCCGGAAAACTATGTTAATTACTTGATCTTGGTGAATTATGGTCATAGCTTGATTGTTTTATGTTTATTGATCATATTCATCAAGAATATTTGTGTGTTTTTGCCACCTATCTTCTTTTCAAGCACCTTCGAATATATACGAAAGTTCTATATATGTTTCTGTCCAGGTGACCACGGACTAGTCTGTGGTTACACCGGACTAGTCTGCACATTGCAGACTAGTCCGCAAAGTGTCCAGACTAGTCCAGTCCGACCAAGGACTAGTCCTATTTTTTGAGTCCATAACCCTAGGGCCGGCGCAAACCTAATCTTCTTCTACCTCACAACTCTTCATACATTCCCTTTCCTCACTCAAGTGCTCCCAAGGCGATTTCGTGAGTTCTTAATCGAATCCACTCAAGTATCGGTGGGATTTGATCTCCGTTGAAAGGGGATCGAAGACCACGGACTTGTCCGCATCAACAACTCCTTCAACACCGCGAATCGAAGGATTTGGTAAAATTTCTCTCCAAACCATAGAACCTTCGATTTTCCCTTGTTTTTGCTCAAATAGCTTAGTTTCTCATATAAATACATGCTCCCTTGTTGTATTACAACTACATTGCTCCACTTTTGCATTGAGAAACAATAGTATCCTGTTAGTTAGGGTTCGAGCAGCTAAATATCAGACTAGTCCGTTATCAGTGCACACAATTTCGGTACTCCGGACTAGTATGCACCTGATCAACAGACAAGTCCAATGTTAGCTAAGCAAAACTCTAATCTTCTTCAACTCAATGCCTTTCTTTGCCAACAATCCTTATCAATGTCATTTATAACCTTCCTGTCAGGACAATGTCGAGCTCAAAAGAGAACATATCTGACTTCGAGGACGAAATGGATGAAGAGACATTGCCTCGTCTTTCGACGGGCCAAGCCAAGAAGAGACAAGATCGTACCGCTGACCCCTCGCCCACCCCACCTAGGGTGCGGCGAAAGGTTCTGGCCAAGAATCCAGCTTCAAAGGCAAAATATATGGTTGGTCCTAGCAAGGCGGGTCCTCACAAAACTAAGGGAAAAGGCAAAGGAATTGCCTTTGGCCTGATTGGCCCCCTCTAGATAACTGCTCCAAGACGGTGGAATAGGGACCCCTCAGAGGAATAGTTCAATGGTAAAGGAAGTGATGTGGCTTGGAAGTTGAGGAAAATTGATGATTATAGTGGTGACCAAAGGCAATTGATCCAAGTTTTTGTAGCAATTTCATGCGGACTACTATTGTACCATATACCTTCAGACGAAGACACCAATAATCTGCAGCCAATGGATTGACTGTAGCCATTTTGAACGAAAAAAGTTGTGGTGCTTTTGATGAAGTGGTAGAGGTGGCAGAGAGGCATAGTTTAAAGGACTTGTTTGCTTTTCGATTATAACCGAAATGATGAGGTCATAGCATAGTTCTTTGCAACCTCCTACTTTGCTAGTGATGAAGAAGAGAGGGTGACTTGGATGACACATGGATCCAAGTACACTGTTACTTATGATGAGTTTGCTAGGCTGCTGCACCTTGAGGACACCAGTAGCAATGAGTTCATTATTCACAATATTGGTGTTTTGGAGAAGGACAAGATGGACTTTCTCTATGATACTCGCCTCAAGTACAATCCTCCTTCAACCAAGATTATGAAATCCTTCTTCATGGTTCTCTATAGAGTGCTCTGGAAGACCATTGCTTCAAGGGATTGAGATGAAGGGAGTGTCCAAGGTTACTTGAGGACCTTGATGAAAGTGATTAATAAGAGGAGAAAGTTTGACATCTTTGACTACATCTGGAACAACATGGTAAACATCTCCTGCACCCCCAATCGCTCATGTGGCTATGCACCGTACATTATGTTCATGATAGAGAAGGTCACAAGGATCGAATTTGTGAAATACGTTGAGCATACAGCTTTGAGGCCTCATAAGCTGCCACAAGCTGCTATTCCAATTACTCCGTCTCCTGTTTCAAGTGAAGAGGCTCTTAGGAGAGCTCAAGGAGATGCAAGGCCTGCCTCTAACACCATGGCCCCTCCTCACAAAGGGTCTCCTAGTGGGATTATGAAGTACTTGGCCGCTATCTTTGGCTCTTGCCGCAAAACTAAGGTGAAGGTTCGCAAGATGAAAAGGCAAGAAAGGAGCAAGTGAGATACATGAAGGACAATGTAAAAGCTATTTGTCAAAAGCTGGAGATTGAGCTTATTGGATCTCCAGTCATTTCAGAGGACACTGCTTCTGACTTCTCATACCTTCCACCTCTTTCACCTTTTGAGCTTGCCTACTTTGGCGGTCGGGGCACGACCAGTGGCTCTCACCCTCCACCTTCTCAACCTAATGATGAAGATGACGAGAGCACCGACAGCGTGGAGTGAGCCAGCGAAGATGAGTAGATCCCTCCTCTCCTTCTTTTTGGTGCCTTGATACCAAAGGGGGAGAGATTGAGTGGGAATCTTAGGTCGTAGCAGTAGGTTGAGAGATGAGAGCTCTATTTGTGTTTCTTTTCCTATTTTGTCTTACTTTTGGTGTTGTAAAAATTTAATGATGCCCTTTCATGCCCTTGAACATGTGGTGTGAAATGATGACTATGTTATGCTTATGACCTATGTTTTATGCTCTGATTTTGATATTCATGCCTGATAATCTTGATGTTGTGATTATGCTTTTATCTTATTCACACCAAGATTATGGCTCGCACACACGTAGTTTTGCACCCCACCATAAAGACTGCACATATGTCTTATGTCTACATTGCCTATTTTGCTCGAAGCTCATATGTGCACACTTTATGAAAATTTGAATTTTTGACATATTTGTGTAAATCTCGATTCGTTGTCATCAATCACCAAAAAGGGGGAGATTGCAAGTGCATCTAGGAATCCCTTGTGGGTTTTGATTGATTTATCACAAACAAATGAGATCCTAATAAAATTGTTGAGATGAGTGAAGGCTTTAATGAAATTAGGAAGAAAGCGCAAAAAGGAAGGACAATGAGGATCTAAAAGGAAAAGAGCTCAAGAGCTGAAAAGATTAGATCATTGTTTATAGAGTGTGTTGGAGAAACACATCCCAAGAGCTCAAGTTAACAAAAAATTTAACTCACTGCACAATTCACAGGACAACCGGACTAGTCTGTTATACACCGGACTAGTACGATATCTCTCTGACTAAGATTGGACTAGTCCCCCTTGTGCGGACTAGTCCTCAACACTTCACTCTTGCAAAACAAACGAACAAGTACCATATCCATCGAACTAGCCCGATAATATTCTGACTAAAATAGGACAAGTCCTCCAAGTCCGGACTTTCCCTTTGCCGTACATTTTTTCACTAGACCGGACGAGTCCAATATCAGTTGGACTAGTCTAAAAACTGTCTGACTAAAATAAGACAAATACCTCAAAGTGCGTACCTGTCCTCAGTTCCACTCGTTGTTCACTACATCGGACTAGTTAGATATCGATCGGACTAGTCCGAAAAGTTTCTGACTAAAAACAGACTAGTCCGCATTAGTAATGGACTAGTCCGGTCTATCTCAACACTTATGGTTTTCCACACGCCGCACAATGTACTAGTCCGGAGTCCACCACAGACTAGTTCGGACATCGCAAACCCTAACAGTAACTTTCGGAAACCCTAGTACAAATAGATGTGTACGGCCCTGCAACCAATACTCTCGGTTCCCTGCACCGTCACACCTCCCAAGAGCCCAAAATACACATCTCTCCACACATTCTAACCAAAAACGGATCAAATCTTTAAGGATTAGCAATTGATCAAAGGAGAGACTTGTTCTACACATCTTGACCTCTTGGGTTTGAATTTCTCACACACTCTTGTTGTTTATTGTACATCCTTTGAGTGTGTTTTGTGTTGTTTTTTATTGTAATTTTTGGGGAGCCCTGAGCTTGTGAGAAGGCCCCTTAAACGAGTTATTTTCCCCCTTTGTGATTAGTTGAAGAGAATCGGCCTCCATGGCGATTTGACGAGGGTAGGGTTGGTGAAGACCCGGACCTCCGTGGACTCCTCAACGTGGATGTACATTTCCTTCGTGGAATCGAACCGCGGGATAAAATCTTGTATTCCGCATCTTTGTTTTACTTTTCATTATAATCTAGGTTTTGTCTAGTATTGTGAAATTCACCTCGAAACATTTTATTATACTTGATCATTGCAATATATTGGCTCATTGGTTCAATACACTTTACTCGTAATATGATTGCCGTTGCATAGTGTGCTAGACGTAGAATTGTCAATTTACTTTGAACTTTTAGTCCGCGCACATCGGACTAGTCCGCACAATACCAGACTAGTCCGACCTCCCCGTATATGATCCATCTGTTAAGTGTTTTAGGGTCTGACAAAAGTTCAAAAAGCCTATTCAACTGCCCCACCCCCCCCCTGTAGGCTACATTCAGAATCATTCATCAACGTCTTCTAGAAGTCGGGAGGAGCCAACACTTGGCGATTTACCGAGTTTAGCGCCAGGACCAAGTCAACCGAGGGGGGTGTTGATGGTTGTTATATACCAATTTCACCCGTCAATATAACTCAATTATGTGAAGGAATATCATTTCTTGAACACATCACCTTTCTGTTTAACCTATTTCCACTTGTCCTTGGAAAAAATAGTGCATGCAGGTATTTTATACAAAATGAAGTGAACCAAGGGGATGGATCGTATAAAATATCATCCCAGCCAATCAAGCATCGACACGTGGCACCACATGGATCAAATGGCCCTTTAACACAAGTATCCGAGGCCATCCAATGATGTAGCACTCATATCATGGAATGGGACCCAACTGTTAGACACCTGGAGGAGGAACTGGTCGTTTGGAGGCAGGACTAGATCGGCTGACCCCCCCTAGTCAGCCGACTAGGTCCTGGCGCCAAACACGGTCAAACGCCACGTGTTGGCTCCTCCTGGCTTGAAGAAGTCAGTGGTGACTGATTCACGCGCTTTTGATGGTAGGAACCGACCCTTCTCCAAGCTATAAATAGGACCCCTCACTTCAACACACACTACTTGAGCATCATTCTATTGTATACACCGGTTCTCTTACTCCTTAGTGGAGTTAGGCATTAGGGAGGAGAGCCTCTAGTACAAAGTCCAAATTGGGAAAGGTATGGCTTATGCATCTTTTCTTATATTTGTGACTTTATGCACACTAAAGATATTATCTTTATTCTTCTCTAATTCATATACTTGGATGAAGCATTTCTTGTTTGATTGTGGATTCCATGTATGTGGTAGGAATAGTCTTTATGGTCATGCCTTAATGTCATTCTACTATCATCATAAACCCTATAAACCCCCACTATTGTCTAATTAGTTATGATATGATCATGTTAATATGAATAATGCTATGTCTCAACATTGTTTCAATGATGTTTAGGTTAGTCATTGCCTTAAGATGTCATGATTCTTAAGGTATTTACTTAATATGCTAACATGGTGCTAGGCTATTTAAGTAACATTGGATGTCTTGTAGACCCACAGATTGAAGAGGTAGGCAGTAAGTGGTGACAACCCTATCTGTCCTTTGTAATCCTCCACATTCGGCTATGCCACAGGCTCTTGGCGGGAGTTGTCCTAGTATTGCTAGGGGTAAACCCGTGCCCAATATGTTGAACAACTTAGCATAAGTATTCACCATTGACATGCTCATTAGCATGTAACTTAGGCTATGTATATGTATACTAGAAGCATTGTAGAAGCAACTCACCAACTCATAGTCTAATCTCCATAGGACCCATCTACCCTTTAGATTACATTGCTTCGGTGTGTGTCACACTACCACCATTTATCAACTTATCCCTGTCTTGATAATTGATTAGTATCCCATAGCTTGATCATAAGAGTAGTGTTCACTTTACTCCATTGCCTTCCTTTGGGATAAATACGATACCCTTGGGAATACTCCTGGGTGAAAAGCTACACAACAGTTTCCGTGCGCATGCAGACCTCATCTCTTGCTAGAGATGATCTGTAAGAAACGTCAATAAGAACTTCTGGCGCCGTTGCCGGGGAAGGAAAAGGAAGTGAAGGATAACTATCGCTTTTGATTAAGCTATAGATACTAGTGGTTATTAGAAAGGATTACCCTTGTTTGTTTTCTCCTTTTATGGTGAAAACAGGGTAGTGTTGGCTACCCATTCTATGGGATGGCCAGTGAGGACGCAAGTGCTCAACTACAAGATAATTCAAGGCGTACCTCAACAAATGTCCGCTAGGCAACACCATTGCCTTTCGCGCAAAAATTTCACCTTCCAGTAGGAACCAAAGTCATACATCCCTAAGCTTGGTGGCGGCAGGGGTGGGGGGGGGGGGGGGCTCCAATAGTTCCTCCTGGTTTGCCTCCATCATGGGGTGGATGGTTGGCTGCTCATCCATCATTCATGTCATGGGTTGGTCCATCAATCCATGCCCACCTTTGTGCTGGAGCTGAAGGAGTCCAATTCTCATTCATCATGGATGAGAATATGATCTCTACTCAAGGGGTGGATTGAAGAATGCTCTAGTTCCTTTAGCTTGTCATGCACATCACTTAACAAAGTGGACATGCTAGTTATAGAGCCACACCTCCCATGAAGTATCATGAAGATCAAGCCAATGGAGATGTGTTTGGATGATCGAAGCCATGGATATTCACATTATTTGTGAAAATCCATGTCTTCATGGGCCACTTGGGGAATCATTTCCCTAAGACCCATAAGGATTCTTCCTTCCAGACACAACTCCAATGGCTATCACCTACACGGAGGTCAAGGGTGGAATTAATATCACCCTTTTAATCAAGGAGGCTATAGGGATTCATGGGATTGAAGTTCAACTAGCCTACGTTACAGTATATTGTCCATGGCCAGGGAAGAAATCAAGACAAAATTTACATGAAGCTCTTGGCCAAGGACAAGAAAATTAAAGAGCATTCAAGATCCAAGATATCCGACCCTCACTTTTTCGGATTCCTACCCTTCAGCCAAGTCTATGCAACCTAGGGCAAGTGACATTGTGGATGAAGCGTTTCTTGTTTGACTGTGGAGTCCACATGTCATCATGCCCAAGGAAAATTTTGATCCATGATCTAAGTATGGGTTAACCTTAAGGAATATCAAGAAGGTCGAAAGGGCACTCCTAAGGAAGGACAAGCCTCGCCATGCTTACAAGAGAATATCTTCAAGATGGAGAAGTCGTTACTACATCAACAAGTCTTCATCAAGATGACGGAGAGGCTAGGGCCACCATGTGGCCCACATGTCAAACTAACATGCCAAAGGAGATTTGTCATGTCAATCAAGAGAAGTTGTCCACATCTTCAACTCCGGGATTAGACACCAAATCATTGCATTAAACAGGGTGGACGTAAGTCCCATTTATCAGACTTTAAAAATTCCGTGAGTCCTTGCCAATAGGTAAATTGGTAGTTGTCCCATATTTGTTTTCCCCAACTGCATATTTGAATTTCTCATTTGCATTTAGCATGTTTGAATTTTCACACTTGCATGTTGGAAAGAAAAATTTCCAACCATCATAAATCTAAAATTTTGAATTAGGAAATAAATTTAATTTGCATATGAACCTTGGGCATAACCACTTGAATTCATCTACCTAATTAAAACAAAAAATATTTCCCTTAATATTAATTGCATTTGCAAGTTCTTTCCAGTTGGGCAAAACAATTTGGCAAAGGGTATGCCATGCTTATGGGCAATGTAACACATTTTCGAGTTGTTTTTTTTTGTTCTTGATTTTAGTGCAGCCAAGACAAAATTTGCAAAGTGGATGGAAGGTCCCATCAAACACACATCCCTCCATCGATCTCATTTTGAGTTCATGGTAGAGGAATGCTCAAGATGGTGGCCCAATAGAGGACCAAGATGAAACTCATTCAATTCCAACCTCAAGATGGCAGGAGACATTGAACATGAAGGCTACATCAAAATCCATGGTCGTGAGTTTCTCACACAACGACCTTCAACCAAGACTAATCTTCAATTGAGGTACAAGTTCAAATTTTCCGTCGTTTGAATTGCATTAGGATTGAATGATTTTTTCTTACATTGGTAAGAAAGGTTTGCACCTTCTCATCATTCAATTTTATGCATCCTCACGAGAGTAAGTGTTGACATTACTCTTTTGATTCTTCAAAAAGGATTGTCACCTTAATTGGGAATAAATTTAAACAAGTACCTAGAATTTCATAAGCCTTGCTAAAATTGACTTAGACATTTTTCTGCCTAGGTAATGCTTATGTAATAACTTAATGGTTGAATTGGTATGTAGCAACCTAGGAATAGAGATATCCATAATTTTGATTTAAAACTCATTCATGCATGGATCACTAAATTTCAAATTCCTAGGCAAGAAAACTAAAAATGTTCAGTTGGGTAAAATTGAGAATCATGTTTACCATGACCTAAATGATAAACATTTGCTATTGTGTAAAAAGCTATGATGGTTAGAAAATTTACAAGATGAAGGGATCCATATAGTGTATTTGTATCACTTGCAATGCTCTGAGTTGGAGCTTTAGAAAAATGTGCAAATTGAATTATCCATAAAGCCCCACTCCTATCAATGATTCATACATTATTCATGAATACACTTGAAATTGGACACAATGCATCTTTGATTTTGTTCTTCCTCGTACATACATATGAAGATTTGGTTACCTAACCCGAAAATTCATTTATACAAGTATCGGAAGCTAACCATCGCTCTCTATCACAGAGGGGAAGTTTGCAGGAGTAATGATACCATGCAGGCATTCAAAGATTTTATTGTTGGAATCCTTACAGGATTCCATTTCAACATATCTTGGCCAAGGAGTCAAATAGGATGGTTGCTACTTATCGAAAATTAAGCCCGAAGATCAACTATAACAATACAAGACTGGAGGTTTGTCATGGAAACCATTCATGAGCAACCAATGGGCTGCTACGAATATGTAAGAGCATTATACTCTCAACTATTCTAAGAACTCATTCAAGCTCAAGCGGATTGCCACCATAATTGGGTGTAAGTTATTCCTTTGTGGCTAAAAGGTATGATGACCTTAACCAATGAATGACAAGATAACATCCAATATATATTGGGTGCGAGTTGTTCTTATGTGGCTAGAAGGTATTTTATACCTTGCAAAGGAAATGGATCACACTCAACCAATGTCTAGTGTACGTAATCCCTTTGTAGTTATAGCTATGTTGTACCGTAGCCAGGGAATAACGGATCGTACTCAACACATGTTGGGTACATGTCACTACTATGTGGCTAAAAGGTATCATTACCTTAGCCAACGAATGAAGGATCACACCCAATGCATAAGGAGTACAAGTTATTCCTTTATGGCAAGAAGGTATGATACACCTTAGCCAAAGAGTGACAGAACACACACAACACATGTTGAGTGCACGTCATTCCATTGAAGACGAGGGATATCATTACCTTAGCCAAGGAATAACAAGGTACATCAACCATATGGAAACCTTAAGGTGTGGATGAGCGACATCGACAACACTCTCCTCGACCACACTCGTGGAATCCATGGAAGGCAACCCAACATAGAAACTCAACCCCTCCAATGTAAAATCCATGCTGCAAACAAAGTTAGGCCAACCACATGGCCTATATCCGTCGTTACGGTTTCAGCCCCTCCCGCGGATCTTGGTCAAGAACAAGTTTGGGGGAGGACCCCCACTTGAGGTAACTTGTATCACACCCCTTGCATATTTATTTTCCATTCACCCATCATCCACCTTGCAAAAAAACATAAAAATAAGGAGAGTAGACTCATTTTCAAAATAAAATAAAAGATGTGCGTTAAGAATGATTTGGAATTCACATAGATGAAATGATGAATAGTTGCTATGTTTTAATTTTCCTAAGTCCCTAGTTTATGACTTACTACTCTCCAAAATATTGCTTTCATTGGCTAGAATTACTTTTGCCTTGATTTAGAAATTGTAGGTAGCAAAAGCCTAATCCATTCTAAGTTGCTGTGAAATATGATATAGTGATAGGGCCGCTATTCTTAGTTTGAAAGTGAAACTTAGATTTTTGGAGAAATTCTAAAAAGAATTAAGTTATTGTCATTTGATTGCAAATACCTAACAAAGTCATATGATACATCACATTGATAAACCTTATGCATATGCTATTTGTCTTCACATTGAGCTTTGTCAAACTAGTATAGACCTATGTGAGATTTCATTCATTACTTTCTGAATTCAAGAAATCACTTGCACATGCTATACTTCTACACTTGAAGTAAGCAAAATCCCATCATACCATCATTCCAAAATAAAAAGAGAAACTCCATAGCCTTCATGCTTAATACTCTTTCCATGTTTATTGCATAAAAAGGGAGTAGAAGACATGGCTAAAAAAAAAGAGAGAAAAATAAAATTCATGCTTACATCATAAGCACGAGAGAAAAAAAATAGAAAAATTATCCATGTTTCATCCCTGCAAAATAAGAGACTCCACTCGAAAAGGAGTCATCTCAAATATCAACATCCACTTGCACTCCATCACACATGCACAAGTCTTGAATCAAATAGTTTTGAATTGAATTCTCCTAAAGCTTCCTTTTTGGACTTAGCAATGCTATGTGTCGCAAATATGCATACTATAGTCCCTACCAAGCTCCACATACAAGCCTTATTTAGTGGTAGGATGAGTGCACGCAAAATGCCTTGGTGAGGAAATATTTCCACACACAGAGGAGAGACCAAGAGAATCAAATTGAGGTACTTAAAATCTAAATTGAACTCTCTAGAATTTGAGTGGAACTTGATTTCTAGGGTATGTGTGCTCCATTTGCTATTCTATCTTTCAACCACCCATGAATAGGATATGGCATAAGCTCCATAATGACTTAAGATGGGTGAAGTACCATGCCAATTTTTGCAATACTAGATAGAGTATTTTGTTATGCACGTGGTACTTTTGAAAAATAGATAGCATCTCCTGATCATCAAGCTAAAGTCCTAACTTTCCTCAGGACGAGCAAAGGATAAGCTTGCGGAAGTTTGTTGACATTTGTTATATACAAATTTCACCCGTCAATATAACTCAATTATGTGAAGGAAATTTCATTTCTTGCACGCATCACCATTCTATTTAACCTATTTCTACTTGTACTTATATAAAGTAGTGCATGCATGCATTTTATACAAAATTGAAGTGAAACAAGGCAATGGGTCCTATAAAATATCATCCCAGCCAATCAAGCGTCGACACCTGGCACCACATGGATCTAATGGCCCACAAACAGAAGTAACCTAGGCCATCCAATGGTGTAGCACCCATATCATGTAATGGGACCCACCTATCAGTCACATTGAGGAAGAACTGGCTGTTTGGAACCAAGACATGGTCGGTCGGCCCCCCTAGTCGGCCGACTAGGTCCTGGCGCCAAACGCGGTCAAACACCATGTGTTGGCTCCTCCCGGCTTGAAGAAGTCACTGGTGCCTGATTCACACGCTTATAGTGGCGTGAACCGACCCTTCTCCAATCTATAAATAGGACCCCTCACCCCTCACTTCAACACACACCACTTGAGCATCATTCTAATGTATACACTAGTTCTCTTAGTCCTTAGTGGAGTTTGGCATTACGGAAGAGAGCCTCTAGTCCCAAGTCCAAATTGGGAAAGGTATGGCTTATGTATCTTTTCTTATATTTGTGACTTTATGCATAATAAAGATATTATCTTTAGTCTTCTCTTATTAATCTAATTGGATGAAATGTTTCTTGTTTGATTGTGGATTCCATGTATGTGGTAGGAATGGTCTTTATGATCATGCTTTAGTGTCATTATACTATCATCATAAATACTATAAACCCCCGCTATAGTCTAATTAGTTATGATATGATCATGTTAATATGAATAACTTATGTTATGTCTCGACATTGGTTCAATGATGTTTAGGTTAGTCATTGCCTTCACATGTCATGATTCTTAAGGTATTTACTTAATATGCTAGCATAGTGCTAGGGTAGTTAAGTAACGCTAGATGTCTCGTAGACCCACAGATGGAAGTGGTAGGCAATAGGTGGTGACAACCCTATCTGTCTTTTGTAATCCTCCACGTTCGGCTATGCCGCATGCTCTTGGCGGGAGTTGTCCTAGTATTGCTAGAGGTAAACCCGTGTCCCATATGTTGAACAACATAGCATAAGTATTCACCATTGACATGCTCATTAGTATCTAACTTAGGCTATGTATATGTATACTAGAAGCATTGTAGGAGCGACTACCCAAATCTTAGTATAATCTCCATTGGACCCATCTACCCTTTAGAATAGATTGCTTAGGTGTGTTTCACACTACCCCTATTATCAACTTACCCCTGTCTTGATAATTGATTAGTATCCCATAGCTTGATCATAAAAGTATTGTTCACTTCACTCCATTTCCTTCCTTTGGGATAAATACGATAACCTTGGAAATACTCTTGGGTTAAATGCTACACAACAGTTTCTGTGCGCTTGCGGACCTCATCTCTTGCTAGAGATGATCTGTGACATAAGAAACGTCAACAGGGGGCTCGGCCAACCTGGTCTTTGCACCATTTCTCATGTGCTTTCTCCACGTCACTGCCAGGTGGGTCCTATCTGTTGATATGGGTGCTACACCATTGGATGGCCTTGGATACTACTGTTTGTGGGCCATTTGATCCATTTGATGACATGTGATGTTGCCTGATTCATCGAAATCCAATTTAATGGATTACTTACTGCATGTCTTGTTATTTTTGGCTATATTTCACCTGCATACAAATAAACACCAACACATAAGGAATTGGTTAGTTTTTAACCCTAGAAATATGTTTGTTTCTCTTTTGTACAAAATATGAGGTGAATTGATGTTCTAAATATGGCACTTCGTATGGTGAAGTGGCAACCCAAGTTCCGGCCTCATTTGCCAGAGAAGTACAATGGGACTATTAACCCCATCGAGTTCCTGTAGATCTACCCCATCACCATCCTTGCTGCAAGAGGGAATGAGGATGTCATGGCCAATTACTTCCGAGTTGCCTTGATCAGTACTGCTCGATTATGCTTCATGAGCTTGCCCCTTAGCTCAGTCTACAGCTGAAGAGTGCTATGTCGCCAGTTTACTACCAATTTTGGGAGTTCTTATACTCGTCCTGGCACTGAGCTATACCTTTTTGCCATACGGCATAATCTGGGAGAGTCATTATGGTCATTCATTCAGGTTCTCCTAGGTTCGAAACACTATACCCTCTATCTCGAACGCTTCTATTGTTGTCATCTTCCGATAGAGCATAAGGCATAAGAAGTTGCTGGAGAAGCAGACCACAAAAAACCTAAAAGATGTTACAGAGCTCTTTAGTCTGGCAGATAAATGTGCTAGGGTTGCTAAAGAGCACGACTGGCACTTTAGACCAGCCGCGGAGGCAGGTGCACCATCTACCTACCAGAAGGGAACCACTGCCCAATGTAGTGGTAAAAATAAAAATACGAAGACAAGTGGTAACAGTAATCCACTCACTGGTACAGCTACAACTGTAGCTGCAACGGCTTCAGGTGGCCTAGGGCCACGCCCTGACAAGCGACTGTGACAGTCGTCCGATGACGACGATATAAAGAAGTAATGTCCAATCCACAACACTTCGAGTTACGGCCACAAATAGTGCCCCGCGATCAAGAGGCTCGTGGAGCGAGTACAAGAGAACCAGTAGAAGCGTCATGAAGAGATACCCATCTGTCGACAGGAGGGTAAATAGAAGGCAGACTCGCAGGTTGCAGAGCAACAGGAGTTGGGATTCAAGGATGCCAAGAAATCATTGAAGGTGGTCTACAACAATTTCGATGTCTCCAACTCCATCTCCGACAACAAGCGAAGGTGGACTCTCCATATGACCTATGGAGGGTCGTGGGACTTTACTTCCCGGCACGTAGTGAAAACTCTTCATTAGGAAGTAGCTGCTATAGATCCCACCGTCAAGGCAGAACAAAATCGAAATTGTATGGACACTCCGATCATCTTTGATGCCTTCGACTGCCCCAAGAACATTGCGGGAGCTGGACATCTTCCACTGGTAGCCTCTCTGACCATCAACAACCTACAACTCTTCCACGTTCTTGTTGATGGCAGGGCGGCACTCAACCTCATCAGCTTTGCAGCTTTCAAGAAGTTGCAGGTCCACATGTCAGACCTTAAACCCTTGCTCCAATTCCCTGGATTCAGTCCGGGAGCCATTTCTCTACTTGGTTGTGTGTGTCTCTCAGTAACATTCAGGACACGTGAGAACTACTAGTTGTAGAAGCTGATCTTCAACGTGGCAGAGATTAGTCTTCCCTTCAACGCCATCCTCGGTAGACCGGCTCAGTACCGATTCCAATGGAGGTTATTGAGCATCATCTATAGATCTGGCCCGATGCACAACAAATTCAACAAAAACCCGGGAAGCAGTCCATCGAGAGGCAAAACTTCATTCGTGTAGAAATCAAAAAGTTACTTGATGCTAGATTCATTTGGGAGGTTCATCATCCATGATGGCTGGCAAATCTAGTCCTCATTCCCAAGGCTAATGGGAAACTTTGGATGTGCATCGACTACACCACACTGAATAAGGCATGTCCAAGGGACCCTTTTCCACTTCCATTAATAGACCAAATAGTGCCTTCTACTTCTGGCTGCGATTTATTATGCTTCCTAGATGCATATCCTGGTTTTCATCAAATACCAATGGCTAAGGAAGACATAGAACATACACCCTTTATCACAGTAGATGGTCTATACTACAATACTTCCATGCCTTATGGTATCAAGAAATATCTCTCAACTTTTGTGTGTGTTATGCACAAAATATTTGGACATCTTATTCAGAGCCTAGTTGAGGTGTATGTTGTTGACATCGTTGTCAAAGTAAAGACCAGATACTCCTTGCTGCACAATCTTCAGTCATTTTTTGACAAATTGCGCATGATGCGCACGAAGTTAAACCCTGACAAGTGTGTTTTTGCGGTCTCCTGTGGGAACCTTCTTGGATTTCTCGTAACACACCAAGGAATTGAGGCCAACCTAGAGAATATAGGAGCCATCAAAGCGATGCGACCTCCATGTCGTATTAAAGATGTCCAGAAGCTCATAGGATGTATGGCCTCACTCAGTCAGTTTATTTCTAGACAGGCTGAGCGGGCTCTCTTATTTTTCAAGCTCCTACAAAAGACCGTACCTTTCAACTAGTCCGAAGAAGCAGACAAGGCATTCTAGGAACTCAAATAGTCTCTCACAACGCTCCTGGTAATGGTAGCTTTGGAACCAGGTGAGCCTTTGGTACTTTACATTGCTGCAACAGCAGAAGTTGTTAGCAAGGTACTTGTTGTAGAAAGACCAAAAGTATCTTCAAAGTCCTCTTTGCAAAGGCTCAGACCCCTCTGGGGGGGGGGTCCGGAGCCACTACGAGGAATCAACAATCATGTCATATCTGCGTCCCAGACCCCCATACCTTGAAGCAAGTCTTGAAGGCCAAGGGCCTCCAGTGCTATCTTTACAAGAAGAAACGTCGAACACCCCCCCCCCCCCCACCCCACGGAAGTGTCTCGAACGCACATGAAGAAGAGTGGGACACCTCCGGGAGGGTCTAGGTTGATGGAAAAGATGGACTGGACCCCTCAAGGAGGGTCTAAACTATCCAATGACCTGTTTATTTCATTAGCGAGGTCCTCCATGACTCCAAGACAAGATATCTTGAAGTGCATAAGCTGTTATACACAATACTTATCGTGTCAAGGAAGCTACATCATTACTTTCAAGTTGACAAGATCTTGATGGTAATTTCTTCTCCACTATGAGCTGTACTCCATAATCCCAATGCATCAAGAAACATTATCAAATGGGCTTCGGAGCTCACAGGGTTTGATCTTGAATTCCGGCCTCGACATGCTATCAACATTGAAGCACTAGTTGACTTTCTGGCGAGTGGAGCCTATCTTCATCTAGTCTATGGGGCCTTGACGTAGATAAGTTGGAACCAGAGGTTCCAGTCTTTACTGAGCCTCACAGGACTCTATTCATCAATGGATCTGTGCAAAAGCAAGGGGTCGGACAGGTGTTCTGCTCCTTGCACCAATCGGGGAGCAAGTCAAGTGCATGGTCTGCCTTGACTTCAAGGCTACCAATAACGTGGCTGGTAAGGTAGGTTTAGGCCCGATCTTCCGAAAGGTAATGATAAGACGATTGAGGTGGAGAACTCGATGTTTATGATCCGAGGCTCTCGAGTAGAACACGAAAAACCCCTGCAATCAGTACACCACTGCTCCGTTGGTTATCAATCGTGCTGCACATGATTGACCTCGCCAAGAAGGCTAATTCTTGCAAGTGCAACTGAGAACCCAAGCAAGAACAAGGGAGAAGCAATCTGAGTCGATAAGATGGGGTCTTACAAACCGATGAACGGCGAAACTGTGTATAACAAATTTATCTAAGCAAAACCCAATTATTTATGACGACCACTATGGAGTATATATAGGTGGGAGGACGTCCAAGGTGGTTTTGGTGTCGTTACCTAATCCTAAGACACAAAAATAATAGATGTATACTTGATACAAGGCCCAATGGCCCAGTACGGTAGCGCAGCACCCTGAAAGATTCTGAACTCAATTTTGTTTCGACGATTCCTGTCGACTCCAAAGGAATTTTGACATGGTACCAGCGGCATCGGAATGTTTATCTTCTCCCCTTTCCGTTCATATGTAGAACGTCCAAAACGTAGTTCGTATGCATCCTGGGAGTCCGTTTTAGTGCGAACTTCTCCTGGACTCCGAGTTGGACACGAATTTGAGTTGGGGTCGGTTTCCATCTTCTTTGAACGTAATATCTGGTCCTCCACGCCCCTAAATCTTCCTCCAATTACTCCTTTAACTTCTATATGAATTCTAATCACAATTAAGTCATTAGGTAGCAATCTATTCTCAATAATATATAAGGAAACATATAAGAACGACCTCACCTTAGAAATTCATTGGTGTACGTGAGTTCTGTTGATTGCATCTTGTATGTTGAATGGATTATTGTGTATATCCATAGGAGTGATGTCCTCATTATCCTCCCCTTCTTGTATTGGAGTTGTCCTCGACTCAATTTCTTCTCGTCTCATATGTGGGTCCATATGTTCAACACCATCAAATCTTCTTGTATGCATGAAAGGAGGAGGCCAAGGTGGAGGATGACATAGTGCACCATCTCCATGTTCTTCATCAAATACGCATGCACATTCACCCGAGCCAGGATCCCAAACAAATAAACATCGTTCCATGCTTGTATGTGCAATGACAATGTGCTTGATCTCATCATTCTCCCCTTCTTTATGACAAGCCATCCTCGGCTTGCTCGTATGTCTAGCAAATAGGCTTGCTTTGGGAGTAGAATAAGTGCTGTCCATATTGCACAACCGCAGCAAACAATGCTCCTCTATTATATGTTGTCCCTGCTGCAAGAAAAAATACTAGAAAAACTTGACAAAAAATTATTAGTGTTAGTGCATCCATTCATTTCACCATGTTGTTGCAGCACAAAATGGGGTTTCTCAATTGAGCATATGTAAACTTTATGCACCATAAATTCACCACTATGTTCACATTTTCCTATTGCATGAAAATTATTTCTTGTCAATAAAGATAATTCAGTTTTAAAAAATATTCTTCTCTCTAGAGTGTCTAGATCACAAAGATTGTCAAATTCAGTACAACCCAAAGTATTTAGAGATGACAACAATTTCAGCTCATCTCTTTCACATGTAATTGGAATGAAATGCTTAATTTCAGCAAAAGTGGGAGGTAAAGTATCAAATTCATTCACTTATTCTAGCATAGGTACAATATAATTATCAGCACAAAATGCATTTTCGTCGTAAGGATCAGTAGGAAAATCAACTAGTGGTAAATGAGCTTTCAGAAAAGGCTCCTCAAATGGTTGCTCTCCAATAGAATGATTGAGGGAAACATTTGAAACATTCAAAAACTTCTCAACATTGATAAGTGTAGTGCAAGGTACATTACCTTCATTCTCATATTCAGCAGTAACTGTGGGTGAAATAGGTATTGAAAGATTTGAATTTTCAAAGGAGATGTTGAACATCTCATTCTCTTTTGAATTTTCTACATTTATTTGTTCATGTTCCTGCAAAAGGTTAGGCATAGGAGGAGGTACAACAAGAAAATTCTTCTCAAGTTCATTTATTTTATCTTTTCAATTATATATATTGGCAAAAGTTTCTCGCATAAGAATTTTCATGTCTTTCCATGTTTGTGGTTTTTCTAAATCACTTAAGTTGTTCCACCAAGTTAATGCACAACCTACTAATGCACTTGCAATTTTTCTAATCTTTCTCCTCTCACACATGTGACATTGTCCAAAAATTTTATCCTTTTCTATTTCCCAAGCAATATATTCATCGTAACCAAAACCATCATAAGAAGGAAGAGATGAGAGAATGTAATTACTTTCTGTGGAAGGAGTTGTAAAGATGGTCTGAATTTCATGTGAAACCTTGGTTGATGTTTGATTCTTAGCGAGCAACTCCATCGTCATCTTCATCATGTCAATCAGCTCAGCATATATTGCATGATTCTTGCTTTTACCTGACATTGTTTGTAGCAAACAGAAGACAACAAAAAAATATATTTTCCCTATCAACTACAAAGGATAATGGCAAAGTGGAAGTGGAATCACACACTCTCAAGCATCTTACCACACTCTTACAAGTGTTCTTACCGACACTGCAGGTGGCAAACGGTGGACGGTATGAAGAAACGAATGCACCGTGGGATGACTGCAAAGGTGTATCAATTCTGCTCAAGAGTAAGGTGTAGGTTGTACGGCACTTTATATGTAGCAAGGATTAGCAACAATGAAAATCAGATAGTAATGTTGAATAAGTGTCCAAAGTACTTGTCAAAGTTGCTGGCCTAAATGTGTTCCTAGTAGTTCAAGCTAGCAAGACATGAGACAAAACTAGATGACACAAAGAATGCAAGCACTTCTGTTGTTTTTGTTGTCGATTTTTTCTCTTTTTTTTGTGCGGCTTTTGTATCTTTTTTTGCACTTGCTTTTTCTTTTTTCTTCCTTTTTTTCAGAATGTGCTGCAAAAGAAGAACACAATGAAAACAAACAAAGATATCTCGTGAGTCTGTTACAGATTTTCTGCTCAATCGTCCAAGGACAAATAGGCACACATAGAGGCTTCAAACTAAAAACTTCCAACAGCAATATTATATATGTATCTCTCCTCTTTAATTTCAGTATATGGAAGACCAATTTTGGATCATAAAAGTTGGAGATGTTGCCCACGAAATAAAGACTGTTCAGAATTTCTAGGTCAATAACGGATTCAGATCTAATGCAATTTCGACCTTGATAACTCTATTTTCTGGGAAACTAGTGAATACTAAAATTATAGAGAACTTCTTAAGATTTCGAGGAAGTACAAGAACACCAAAATCCGAGTTCATATGATCGAGATATGATGAAAATACTGAATGGACAAAGATGAATCTAATATGGAGGTGAAGACGTGATTCAAAAGGATGAATCAACACAATGCAAAACACAAACTAAGATCAAAAGCAGTTCTAAACCAGAAATATGACTCAACCATGGACACAAACTCAACAAAACAAAAATGAATAAAAAAGTTGCAAAGGCTCAATGGTGGTTTGGACAAAGTGATGAATAGATCTACTAAACTACAAGTTTTTTTGTGGCTTTTTTGTGGACTCTTGGTATGAAAAACGTACAAATCAAAAGGATAGATGAATTACCTAACAGGCAACCTGGAAATCTGATAACAACTGATATTAAGATGAGTTCTGATCTTCCGAAAGGTAATGATAAGTCGATTGAGGAGGAGAACTTGACGTTGATAATCCGAGACTCTCGAGTAGAACACGAAAAACCCCTGCAATCACTACACCACCGCTCCGTTGGTTATCAACCGTGATGCACACGATTGACCTCACCAAGAAAGATAATCCCTGCAAGTGCAACTGAGAACACAAGCAAGAACAAGGTAGAAGCAATCTGAATTGCTAAGTTGGGGTCTCACAAACTGGTGAATGGCGAAACTGTGTATAACAGATTATCTAAGCAAAACTCAATTATTTATGGCGGCCACCATGGAGTATATATAGGTGGGAGGACGTTCAAGGGGGGTTTGGAGTCGTGACCTAAACCTAAGACACGAAAATAAAAGATGTAGGCTTGATACAAGGCCCAATGGCCCAATACGGTGGCGCAGCACCCTGACATATTCCGAACTCGATTTTGTTTCGACGATTCCTATCGACTCCGAAGGAATTTTGACATGGGGCCAGTTGCATTGGAAATTTTATCTTCTCGCCTTTCCGTGCATATGTAGAACGTTCAAAACGGAGTTTGTATGCGTCCTGGGCATCCGTTTTGGTGCAAACTTCTCCTGGACTCCGTGTTGGACATGAATTTGAGTTGGGGTCGGTTTCCATCTTGTTTGAACGTAATATATGGCTCCTAACCACGCCCCTATATCTTCCTCCAATTACTCCTTGAACTTATATATGGATCCTAACCACAATTAAGTAATTAGGTAGCAATGTATTCTCAAAACTATATAAGGAAACATATAAGAACGACCTCACCTCTGAAATTAATTGGTGTACATGAGTTATGTTGATTGCATCTTATATGTTGAATGGAGTGTTGTGTATATCCATAGGAGTGATGTCCTCATCATCCCCCCTTCTTGAATTGGAGTAGTCGTCGACTTAAGTTCTTCTTCTATCATATGCGGGTCCATATGTGCAATGCTATCAAATCTTCTTGTATGCATGAAAGGAAGAGGCCAAAAGTGGTGGACGACATAGTGCACCATCTCCATGTTCTTCATCAAGTACGCATGCACATTCACTCAAGACAGGATCCCAAAAAAATAAACATCGTTACATGCTTGTATGTGCAATGACAATGTGCTTGATCTCATCAGTGGCGGAATATGCAGCTCTCATCTTCGGATTGAAGGTTTCAAACTTATTTGTCATCCAGCAGATACTAGTCAAAGGATATTCGCAACTCATCATCAAGCAAGTTAATTGTGAGTTTTGTTGCAATAATCCACAACTAGCAGCATATCTACTTCATTTTTATAAGTTGGAGAAAGAATTCCAGGTCCTGGACCTACGCCATGCATGTCCAGCATGACAACAAAGCTGAACCTAATGAGCTCTCGACAAAAGTTTCAACTGGGGCTCCGGCACCTCACTGAGTTTTTGTAAGAAGGCGACAAGTACCATCCACCCAACCTGCCAAACTCGGAGAAGGGGGTGGGACCAACACCTCGATGCTAGCGGTCCAAGTAGCCCTACTACCATGTGTTTGGACCAGACATGCTGCAATAAGCTGAGAAACAAGTTCAGATCATTCGTGAAAATTTTAGAGCTGCCCAATCAAGTCAAAAAGGATATGCGGATAATAGGAGGAGAAACCTGGCCTTTGAAGTGGGAGACTTCGTCTACCTTAAAGTGACACACATGAGAGGTCATAAGAGGTTTAATATCAAAGGCAAGTTAGCATCTCGCTACATTGGGCCATTCATGATTTTGGATAAAAGAGGAGAAGTAGAGAATAAGTCAGAGCCTAAAGGAGACCGAAGATACTCAAGTGTGGGACTTCCTAGGGCGGGCGAATGACGCGCTGACACCGCTGGGTTTTAGTCCTGTACATCCGGACAACTCAGAGCTGGATCTGGACCGAGCGCTGGTGGCCCTCAATGGTGCTGGCAGCAAACTTGACGCGATAGGCGACGTCATCACGAATCAGCTGGAGACGGGGGGGGGGGGGGGGGGGGGTGGGGGAACTTAGTCAAACGTCGCAAAATATATGCTGACGTGTTATGTAAGCCGAGATCCCCAATTCCCACTGGACCCGGTGCTCGTAGGTCCCATTCTTGAAGAGGAAGACGCTGCCAAAGCCAACGTCCGAGAAGTTTCCCAAAAATTAGCTTCATTCTTCCGCAGGTCTTAGGTCCTCCAGTAGATAGGGCTTTCTTTCTATTGCCTTCTGCTGTACACTCCCCATTTTGTAATCCAGTATCTCAGATTAATGAAATACTTCTTTTTGCCTTCAATCTCACTTTTGTCTTCAATATACCGTGCCGTATCTTGTTGGCCCCCTGGTACATGTGTACGGTCGAGGTGTTTACATGTACCAAAGGTTATGACAGTATGTTGATGACTTGGTTGACTTGTAGATTATAAGTCCGAAGTCTTCAATTTTGAAGCGTCGAAGATAGGTCCCCTGGACTGATTGGAGCATGGTAGCTCCGGCGTCAACATATTAGTCGTTGACGGCGGACCTATCTTGGGAGATGTCGAAACTTAGTAGCTCCGGCGTCGTCCACCATCGCTATGAATTTTTGCTTTTCCTGCACATTAAAGGTAAGAGAAAAAGTAAAATTTGTCCTCCTGTCTATAAATTGGTTATGGCTTTTTTTTTTGGACTTTAGATCCGAAGAAACCCAACATGATAACAAGCATTTTGATATAATCTTTCTAGATCTGCATGCCTTTTTAGTACTCACCCTACTGACGCCTGTCGGGGTGTAGGTAGAGTGGCGTACTTAGGGTGCAGGACCAGGCTAAGTCGATAGCACACTCCAGACCTATGTTGGCTTGCCGTTCAGGCAAGTAGACTATGTAGCAGTGTTAAGATCCAAAAAGACTATCATTAAGGCTTGTAATGCATGTGAATTACTTGGAACAAAGCCCAAAAAGATTTGCACAACTTCATTATAGACAAGTGAGGTAAAAATAATTTGATGTATTGAGCCTTGTAAAAAAAGTAAATGCACGTGGAGTCTGTTTTTCACACAAAAATGCCATTCATTATAGGTCCGAATTACAAGGGAGACAAGGACACACTTAGGGTGCTGGACCAAGCTAAATTTGCTATACTTCTTGTGCTAGCCCAGAGCAAGTAGTTACACTTTTAGTGTTGTGACTGTTTCAAGTGTTACTTAAACTTCCCGAACCCTCTCGGAGGGGTCCAGATGTTCTCCCGGAGGACTTGCTTGTCTCTATATAATGACTCTACAACATGCACTGTGTGTAATTACAGACTCACCTAAGTGATTCTAAGCATAAAACTTACAGGGGTGCTTGATGTTCCAAGGATTTGGGAGTGGGGTCTCATCCTCTGATGCCATGCGAACACATCCTCGTCGGGATACTTTAATGACTCGAAAGGGCCCCACCCAGCTGGGGGAAAGTTTGTTCATCCCTTCAGGGCTTAGTATCTTCTGAAGCACCAGGTCACCTTCTTCAAGCTGTCGATCACGCACATTCCTTTGATGATAGCGCCAGAGCTCTTGGCGATAGCGTGCATTTCGAACAGCTGCTTGGCACCTTCCCTCGTCAACGAGGTCAAGGTCTTCACGCCGGAGAAGGTCCTGCGTGGCTTCGTCGAAGGTTCGAACCTGGAGGGATCTACAGAGGAAGGACTGCTTCACCTCGTACACCAGGAAGAATGGAGTCTCCCCAGTTGACCGGTTAGGTGTTGTCTTGTTTGCCCATAACGTGGACGGAAGCTCTTCAATCCAGTTAGCTTCGTGCTTTTTCGAGCGCTCGTATGTGCGCGTCTTGAGTCCTTTTAAGATTTCTGCATTTGCTTTCTCGGCTTGGCCATTGCTTGCTGGATGAGCTACTGAAGCGTAGCTAAGTTGAATGCCGAGGTATTCACAATATTCTTGGAATGCAACACTTGTAAATTGAGTTCCGTTGTCAGTTATGACTTTGTTGGGAACTCCAAATCTGCATATAATGGACTTCAAGAACTTGATTGCTGATTGTTTGTTGATTGTTACTACTGGAGTTGCTCCGGCCACTTGGTGAACTTGTCGATTATAAAATATAGGAACCTATAACCTCCGACGGCTTTTGGGAAAGGTCCCAAGATATCCATGCCCCACACAGCGTATGGCCATGTAGGGGGTATCATTTGTAATGATTGAGACAGTGTGTGAATCTGTTTTGCATGGAACTGGCATGCTTCACATTTCTTCACTAGCTCAACCGCATCCTGGAGTGTTGTAGGCCACTAAAAGCCATGCCAGAAGGCTTTACCAACCAACATGCAGGAAGCTGCGTGGTTCCCACACTCGCCTCTATGGATTTCTGCGAGGAGCTCGCGACCTTCTTCCCTTGCAATGCATCACATTAGGATGACGTTGGCACCACGTCATTAGAGATCCGCTTCTACCAATGTGTATCTTTTAGCCAATCTAGCAATCCGGTCAGCGGATATACTGTCTTCAAGAAGGATATTTTCTCTCAAGTAGATCCGGATCTTCGATATCCATGCATCGAAGCTAACTTGAGCTTCTGAGTCTTGTGTGCTGGGTTGCTCGGAGCTTCTGACAGCACCTACAACCCTTCGTGGACGCCATGGTAGCAGGGCCAGCAGGACCGCAAGCTTCGAGGTGCTGGTCTCGCCCCCTTCCCCCAGTTTAATAGGCTGAGATGTTGGTTTTGACAACCTCCGGACGAAGATTCCATCAGGAGCCGGAGCTCCGGTTGAGGCTTTCGTCGAGAGTTCGTCGGCTTCAGTGTTAAGTAGACACTGAATATGATGGAGGTCCAGGACTTTGAAGTCCTTCTGAAGCTTCTAAACTTCAAGGAGATACGCAGCTAATTGAGAATTGTTGCAAGAGCATTCACCTTTCACTTGTTTGATGATGAGTTGTGAATCTCCTTCACCAACAAGATATTTTACACCATAAGATAATGCCACTTTGAGTCCATAGATGAGGGCTTCATACTCCGCCATATTGTTGGTTGTCTTGAAATCAAGGTGTACCATATACTTGACCTTCTCTCCTGGTCGGAGCCAGAAGAAGGATTCTAGCTCCGGCTCCCTGCTTCTGCACAAAGCCATCAAAGTAGAGGGTCCAGCGAGCCTCAATGAATACTAGAAATTTGAGCTCTGGTTTATGCTCACTGTGGCCCCCAGGGTTTGATGGAGAGGGAGTCCACTACGCCACAAAGTCAGCCAATGCTTGACTTTTAATTGCTTGTCTCGACACAAATTCTAGACCAAATTCTGCCAGCTCCGCTGCCCACTTTGCAATATTTCCAGTAGAATTAGGGTTATGCAAAATTGCACATAGTGGAAACAAAGTTACCACTGATATACCGTGATGAGTAGGTTTAGGCCAAATCTTCCGAAAGGTAATGATAAGTCGATTGGGATGGAGAACTCGACGTTGATGATCTGCGGCACTCGAGTAGTTCAAGTATCCCACCAATCACTACACCACCACTCCATTGGTTATCAACCGTGCTGCACACGATTGACCTCGCCAAGAAGGCTAATCCCTGCAAGTGCAACCGAGAACACAAGGAAGAACGTAGAAGACACGATCTGAAATCGCGAAGTTGGGGTCTCACAAACTGTAGAACGGCGATATTATTGATCTAAGCAAAACCCACCGAATATGGCCGGCGGCTGCAGTATTTAAAGGCTAGGGTTCATCCAAAACACGATTAGACACGTACCTAATGGACTCTTATGGGATACAAGGCCCAAAGGCCCGACTCGGTGGCGCAGCACCGGACAGAAATGTGGACTCGACTTGTTTCGACGATTCCCAATGACTCCGAAGGAATTTTGAGGTAGGACCAGAACCATTGGAAATTTATCTTCTCCTCTTTCTGTGCATATGTAGAACGTTGAAAACGGAGTCTGTATGCCTCTTGGGCGTCCGTTTTAAGGTGGACTTCTCCTGGACTCCGAGTTGAACTCGAGTCCGAGTTGTAAACGGTTTCCATCAACTTGTGGACGTCCCAGCTGGTTCTCCACGCTCCCAAGGCCTCTTTCCTTCACTTGTTGGTCTTCTCCATTATTCTTAATACCAAATAAATCATCACATAACAATCTATTCTCAAACTCACATGCAAAAGAAGTTAGGAACGAATTCACCTGCTGATTTTATTGACGTGCTCGTGCTCTTGTGATTAGTCCTTGCAGTTCAATGTGCGTCTTCGCTGTTGTAATGTCCTCATCATTTTCCCCCCTCTTGAATTGGAGTCATCCTCGACTCAAGTTCATCTTTTTCTCCCAAATACAGTCGCAAATCTGAATGTTAAATGTAGGACTAACCCAAAAATCGGGAGGCAATTAAAGCTTATATGCATTATCATTAGTTTTTTCAACAATCTTAAAAGGACCAGCAGCTCGTGGCATAAGTTTAGATTTTCTCAATTCAGGGAAATCGCTCTTTTCTCAAGTGTAACACACCAAATCACCCGGTTCATGTTTTACTTCCTTTCTACCTTTACTCCCCGCAATCCTATACTTCTCATTCATCTTTTCAATATTTTTCTTTGTAGTTTCATGCATCTTAAGAATGAATTCAGATCGTTGTGTAGCATCCAAATTTATAGTTTCAGAAGGAGGCAAAGGTAGTAAATCAATAGGAGCACGGGGATTGAAACCATACACTACCTGGAATGGACTTACCTTTGTCGTGGAGTGAATGGATCTGTTGTAAGCAAATTCTATATGTGGTAAACACTCCTACCACAACATCAAATTTGTTTTCAAGACAGCCCGCAACATAGTGGATAAAGTACGATTAACTACCTCGGTTTGTCCATCCGTTTGTGGGTGACATGTAGTTGAAAAAAGCAACTTATACCACAAAGTTCTCCAAAAATGACTTAAAAATTTTGCATCACGATCAGAAACAATGGTATTTGGCACACCATGTAAATGAACAATTTTTGTAAGAAATAAATTAGTATGTGTGAGGCTTATCATTCTTATGACAAGGTATAAAGTGTGCCATTACGGAGAACGATCAACAACTACAAAATGACTATCCCTCCCCCTCTTAGTCCTAGGCAATCCCAAAACAAAGTCCATAGAAATATCGTCCCAAGGTACACTAGGAACAGGAAGAGGCATATAAAGACCATGTGGGTTAAGGCGAGACTTAGCTTTATTGCAAGTGCATTATGACACGTAGCGCTCGACATCACGCTGATCTTAGGCAAAAGTGTGTGGTCAGCACATCTTCAGTTCTTCACTCTAAATGTCCCATCAAACCTCCTCCATGTGCTTCCTGCAAAAGTAATAAACGAACGGAGCTAGCTGGAACGCATAGCTTGTTACCACGATAGAGGAGACCCTCTCGCAGAACATATTTATTCCATCTTCTTCCTTCTCCACAATTTTCAAAAGCATTTTTGAAGTCCAAATCAGTAGGATATAATGCTTTTATTGTTTCCAAACCAATGATTTTATGATCAAGTTGGGACAGCATGGTAAACGCCTAGATAATACATCGGCAATGACATTTTCCTTCCCTTTCTTAGTTAATGATGTATGGAAGAACTTGACCCTATTAAATCAATCCATTTAGCATGTCGTTTATTCAGATTGGTTTGACACTTAAGATACTTCAATGATTCATGATCGGAATGGATGACAAACTCCTTAGACCAAAGATAATGTTGCCAAGTTTGTAATACTCGCACTAAGGAATACAATTCCTTATAATAAGTGAAATAATTCAGAGAAGGACCATGAAGTTTTTCACTAAAGAAAGCAACGGGTTTACCTCCTTGTATCAGAATGCCTCCAATACCAATGCCACTTGCATCGCATTCTAGCTCAAAGGTCTTGTCAAAATCAGGAAGTTATAGCAATGGTGCTTGTGTAATCTTCGATTTGAGAGCATCAAAAGCTTGTTGCTGCTGTTCACCCCATCGAAATGGCACTCCCTTCTTTGTTAGCTCATGTAGAGGTGCTGCAATGGTGCTGAAATCCCGTACAAAGCGCCGATAAAAACCTACAAGGTCAAAAAAATACGAACCTGCGTGACGGTTGTTGGGGCTGGCCAGCTGGTGATTGCTCAATTTTTGCCTCATCCATCTCAATTCCCTGCGAGGAAACGACAAAGCCAAGAAACGAGACTCGATTGGTTCAAAGACCCACTTTTCGAGGTTACCAAACAAATGTGCATCTCTCAAAATAGGTAAAACAGATCAGTGAAATGCTGTAAATGAGGATATCATCGAAGTAAACCGCCACAAATTGTCAAATGAGAAGCACGGTAAAACCTCGTCCATAAACGCGTAAAGATACTGGTGCATTCTAGTTACCATAAAGGAGCTAACCAGATACATAAAGTCCAAACTTGGTTTTAAATGCAGTTTTCCATTCATCTCCTAGTGCCATTCTATTTTTGTGGTAACCACTACGCAAATCAATTTTTGTGAAAATGATAGCACCACTCAATTCATCAAGCATGTCATCTAAGCGAGGAATAGGATAACAATATTGAATGGTGATGCTATTAATCGCTTGACAATCAACACACATGTGCCAACTATCATCTTTCTTAGGAACCAAAAGAACAGGAACAGAACAAGGGCTAAGGCTTTCACGAATGTACCCGCGGTCCAAATGTCTTGGACTTGTCGCTGAATTTCCTTAGTTTCCTGTGGATTCGCCCTGTATGCTACAAGATTTGGCAAACGTGTTCCTGGAATCAAATCGATCTTGTGTTCAATGCCTCTCATCGGTGGTAAACCAGGGGGTATCTCGGAGGGAAACACATCCTCAAACTCCAGCAAAAGGTTAGTAATAGCAGGGGGCAATGCAATAGACAATTCATGAAGTGAAAACATGGCTTCTTTGCAAACTAAATCATAGCACATCCCCTTAGCATCGAATAAATCAGCAAGGTCAGATTTAGTTGCGAGAAACGATGGTGATTTTAACTTAATGACTTGCTGTTGTTCAGATTCTAATTTTGTTGCTTTGCCATCACAAATTTTACTCTTCTCAAAATGCACAATTTCAGCAGGAGTCATGGGGAGCAAAGTGATTTTATTTCCATTATGCGTGAGAGTATATTTATTAGTTCTACCATGATGAATAGCATCTGTATCAAATTCCCAAGGACGACCCAATAAAAGAGAACAAGCATCCATTGGAATGACATCAATATCAGCAAAGTCATGGTAAGAACCAATTGAAAAATGTATTCTCGCGATTTGTGTTACCCGAACCTTACTGCTATTGTTGAACAATTGAATACTGCTATTGTTGAACAATTGAATGTGGTAAGGATGAGGGTGTGCTCTTATTGTCAAACCATGTTTCTTGACGACGTCCGTGTTTACCAAGTTATTGCAGCTACCGCCATCAATTATAGTGTGTACACAGCAGTCCTTGACGATGAGAAACATGTGTAAGAGGTTGTGTCGTTGTAGCTTGTTGTCGGTCTCCACTTTGGAGCTCAAGGCACGCTGCACAATGATGCTCCTATAGTTCTCCGTTGCCGCTGTACCAAGTACCTCTTCTTCGGTGTTTTCGTCATTTAGATCTATAAAGTCAGTAGCAAGAGAATATTCATCTTCAACATCCGAAGTACTATCATACCCGCCATCATCGCGTGCTATGTATGCTCGTTTGCTCGGTCAATCTCTCATCATATGACCAAGTCCCTGGCAGCGGCGACACTTAATGTCGGAAGAACGACCCATAGAAGGAGTGGACGACGAAGGCTTGAATGATGTCGCCTTGCTGCCCTCCGGCACGCGAGAAGGTGGAGCAGCAGGTACAGTTTGTTGGCCGCCATTGGATGGTGTAGTCGCTGCACGAGGGGTTGAAGATGGTGCTGTTTTGGATGGTGTGGGAGTCGAACGCGGCGTGAAGTTGCTCCTTGTACGTTGTTGCTGTTGTTGTCAGCCCTGCAATTTTTTTTCTGCCAACATAGCAAGCTGAAATAATCTGTTAACAGTATCATATTCCTTGTAATCAACAATGTCCTGAATTTCACGCCTCAACCCCCCATAAAAACGAGCTATTTTATCATCCATGTCTTCTACTACCCCACAACGCAGCATACCCTTTTGTAACTCTTGATAATACTCCTCTACGGACATGTTACCTTGCTCTAAGCGCTGCAATTTTTTGCGAAGGTCCCGCTGAAAAGATGGAGGAACAAATCGAACATGCATAGCTTACTTTAATCTATCCAATGTTGTAGGATAGTTCTAGTTTTAACAAGTTCATTCCACCATATGATAGCAAAGTCCTTAAAATCACTAGTGGCTTGACGAACTCTATGTTGTTCAGGAACAAGGTGGGAATTAAATTTTTGCTCTACTGTCATCTCCCAATCAAGATAAGCCTCGACATCATAAGCACCAGAAAAAGAGGGTATAGTAAATTTCACTTTAGCAAAAGGATCATCAGGAGGACGATTATAATTGTTATGATTATTACCTCCCATACCTTAACGATAAAGTGGCAATCTTGGCTGATTATTGTGATCTTCTAGTTCATCATAAGCATTGTCTTCTTGTCTTCCAGCGAGAGGCAACCGATCCTCAAAAGTATTCATCCGAAGAGCAAGGTCATCAAGTTTGCGAGTCAAGTTTGCCAATGACTCCTCTGTTGCTGCGTTCATGGTCTTCATCATATCACGTAACTCATCACGTTGAACACATTCGTCATCATCGTCTTCTCCTGCCATTGTTAGTAGGAAAACAAAACACAACAAGAATATGTTATCCCTATCAACTACAGTGACAATGTGAAAGGTGGAAGAAAACAATTTTTCTAGCTCAAGTGTCTTATCACGCTCTTACAAGTGTTCTTACTGACACAGTAGGTGGTGTGGATGATGAGATGAACCAATGAGTGTGGGATGATTGCAAAGGTACCTGTTATGCTCAAGAGAAGGGTGGAGCTTGGATGGCACAATATGGTGGCTAATAAGCAGAAAATCATTAACAGGTAAACAAAGTTGAATAAGTATTCAATGTAGGAAACTGTTGCTGGTCAACCAAGTGCCCTAGGGCCTGGCACAAAACAAGGAAGTATCAAGGCAAAAGAAAAGACAGAATGATATAGCCAACAAAACAGCACCAAGTGATATAGACCAATAGCTTTAATATGCATGCTCTTCACTATTTTTTTTCTTTTTTATAATATTTTTTTGATATTTTTTCATTACTCAGGAGCACAAATATAGGAAGTACACAATTTTGAAGCTCAATTGGATGTAATACGCAGCCTATAGAAAATCAAGAATATTATTTAAAATTCGTGTTGATACTTTAGGGGCCGGATAACCTATCTTCCGAAGGGAATTTGGGCAATCTAGTTTCGCCAAACGCGGCTATGCCTCAAAAAATCAGATGCGAAATTTCGCTTAGATGAATTTGAAAAAAAAATTCGCCCGATTTCGAGTTCGTATGCGAAAGTTATGGCCGTTTTAACGTAGGCTGTCCGAGTTACGGTTTTTGGATGTTGATTCTAACTCGGTTTGGGAACAAAACTCGCAATCGGATATGAAAACGATCAAAAATTTGCACAACAACTAATGGGGTGGTGTGTGATGATTCAAGGATGAGTGGAAAGGTTTGTCGACTAATCTAGGGCTGGTGATGCAGGAGTTCACGCAAGGTGGCTAGCTAGGGCAAACCGATGAACGTGGCGGATCGGTTTGTTATTTAGGGATTGTGGAATAGGTGTCAAGAAGTAAGAAACACAAGGACGAAACACGATAACTAGGACCCAAAACACAAAGCTAAACCAGCAACAAGACTCGACCACACGAATGCAAACACAACAATGCAAACTGAAAAACAAAACTGTAGACACTATAGTCTAGGAAGCGGTAAAATGATCTAATTTTTTTGTGGCTTTTCTGTGGACTCTAGATACGAAACAAAATCGATCTAACGGAAGGAAAACAATGATACCTCACGGGCAACCTGGAAATCTGTGTAAAAGCCTGCTTTTCGGAGGAACAAAAACGCAATAATGCGAACTTAAAAATTTTGAAAATGGACTTGGAAATCCAAACTCACACGAACCATATGAGTTAACCAATGTTAACTAAAAATAGGAACTTGTTAAAATTTTACATATAGAACATGGTTGCTAATGAATATTGGAACTTAAGGTGTAAAATCCTTAATTTCCAAGTATTCACATTTTCAATGAAAAATTAAAGGAGGAAAGAAAACAAAATATAGAGAAAGAAAAAGGAATTATTCCAACCATAATATGGACATTCAAAAAAATTCAAATCTAAGGCTATAAATTTTTCTATGACCTTCTAATATTCAGAGTTGACTCTCGGTGAAGTTTCAAAAATTTTGAAGCACGTTTTCCATTTATTGGACACGTACTGAGAGTTTAATCAAAGTCAACTTAAAACTTAAACTTTGTACTTAACCCTGTCCAAATCAACTCCAAATTTCTCCTGAGGTACCTTATGGTTCAAAAAGGTTAACTTCAAAGTTTCAGGATTTTTGAACCTAATCTACCATTTATTTCATTGAATCAAGTATCACTGCTTGAATTCAAATTCAAACCTGAGTTCAAAATTCAACTTGCTCAGTTCTGAAATCTGATTGCACCATAAAATTCTTCACATTTTATTTAGTCATTGGGACAAAGTGGAATATTTTTGAAGCATGTTTGCTAGCCCTATTTGAAATTGGAAAAGAGAAGGGAGGAGAGAGTGGGCCCACATGTCATGTTTACCCTCATGGCCACAAAACCGACTTCGCTTCTTCCTCTCCCGGTCTTATATACCGCGCCCTGCCTTCTCCCGGTCTTATCCACGGCACACCGCTCGCCCCCGGCTGCATCCTCCTCCCGGCCGACCGCGGTGTCGCCCCACTCCCGCGCGCCTCCCTCACTGGCCAACCTGCTCGCCGGCCGTGCTCCCTGATGGCCGCCCGCTCCTCCCGTCGGCCGCCCTACTCGCCGCTCCTTCCGTGCACCCCGTCGGACATGCGCCGCGTCTGAGCTCCGCCTTGCCGCCACCGCCACACTCCCTGGCCGCCGTCTTGCTGCTCCGGCGCGCTGCTCTACCCTGGCGCTGCGTCTCGTCGCGTCCTGCTCCCGCGGCGAGCATGCCCGCGCGCAGCATGTCGCCCTGCTGCTGCTCGCCTCGCCAGGCGTCGACCTACTTCCCACACCTGTGAAACGCCCGCCTGCCGTGCGCCGGCCCCGGCTTAGTCAGCACCCTATCGCACTGCTGCTCTGCCGCACCTCTGCTTTCCACGGTGCTCTTGGTCACCCCGCGCGCCTCGCGCCCGCGTCTCGCTAGCGTCCCAGCAGCGCCCGCGCACCTGCTCGCCTCTGCATTGCAGCGCCCTCCTCGCACAACAGTTCTACTTGTGTCTCCCCAGCGCCAACGCACGCCGCCCTGTTCTACTCGCGCCGCCCACACCGCCGTGCCGGTGCGCCCTCTGTCCACTTGCCGCCGTGCTGTGCTGCCGCTAACACTCTCTGTCCACCGCCGTGCTGCGGTACCTTGCCACCGTCCAATGACCACAACCAGTCACCAACAATCGGCAACGCCGCAGCGCTCCTCACTCCAATGCCCTCCTGCGGTCGTGCGCCCCTGGCCGCTGACGTTGCGCCCAGCCCACTGCTACCGCCACGTGCCCCGATTCGCTGCTTTTGTGCGCCCACGGCAAGCGCCATGCCCCGATCTGCCACGTCGGCCGAATGCCGCTGCAGCGTGTCTCCAAGCCATTTCCATCCACGTATGCGCAATGGAAAATCTTCGACTGCTGAACTGCATCGACGCTGTCGACCTAGGCACGTAGTTGGAATGTTCCGCGCCGTGGCTATGTCCTGGAAGCAAGACGAATGATTGGTGTAATGGATGAAATGCAGGAACACACCTTTGACGCAATGGTATCGACAACTGGTCCATGGTTAGCTCTGATTTTGCAAGATTGATGGGATCAGTGACTGCAGCCAAGGTGTTCGACGAAATGGTTACAAGGCGAAACTAAGTGTGTTGCTGTTCAATGCTGGTCTATGAATGCAGGTTTACCGTGGGTTGGCAATCGACCAAGATATGTGCCAAGATGCTCTTTGAATGGAGATGAAGCGACGGAATCAAGTACACACCAAAGATAATCGGCGAAATGCCTACAAGGTGAGCCTTGCCCTAAAATTTCTTCCTTGACGTGATCGAAGTCCGTTCGTGGTTACCGCTAATGGTACTCATGTGTCGTCAAGCCATACGTCCATTTTCCGCATTGATATCATTCCTATAAAAATCCCTAAGTTGACCTCCTCTGTCATTTATATCATGCTGGCTTGTCCATGCGTGCTAGTGATGCTCCACTATGAGCCGCGTCGACGTCGTTGACCATGTGACGTCGTCGTGATGCTCCGAGCCGTCATCGTGCCCTAGCATCGAGATGAAGGATGCCTGTGATGTGTGGTGCTGAAACACAAGCACGACTCGTCGGACAATGGTTGTCAAGCCAAATTAGGTTTTAGCCATTGTGAGAGTGATCGAGTCCTAGGTGTAGCCAAGGTGCTCGATAAAATGCCTTCTAGGTCACACCACAGATGTTAGCAATCACCGATGACCTATGGTTGAGTACAGCGAGAACGTTGCGACCGACAAGGAAAACTAGACCAAGGGGAACCTTAGATAAGAGTTCCTTGTTCGTCTCGACGATGTTTCCTAACCGTCCGCAGAATTTCTTAACAAGGCGTGCCGTTTCATCGAAGACAGAATCGTCGAGTCGCTTGCCGACGATCGAGTCGACATCACTAACCTTGTGACTCATAAGGTGATGTTCGGGATTTCGCCCACCACCATGGACAAGTACGGGTCGATGTGAACGTCGATGAGATGATATTCGGAGATGGCAAAGCACATCATCGCAATATAGTAATGCCTTATGTTCGAGTTCCAGGAGTTCACCAAGCTCATCTAGACAATTTTGCGAAGGACACTGCAATAGTGTCATGTAAGAACTTGGACGATGTTTGCGAAGATAGTCGTATCAATTATTTTACCTAAAGGTCCTTTGAACGTGTCTGGGTACTCACGTTAGGATAGCAGTGCTTGCGATGACTCTTTGAGTCCAAGCAATGCCGATCTCAATTCTTTTCCAAGTGTCGCTAGGGTTTCACATCGATTTATCCTATTTCAGAACCCTACGACCACACTGGTCACTTAGTTAGGTTTACTCTTTAATGAGTTTGTGTAGCTTCACTGGTCGCCTTCTGAGTCGTGACCTCTTGTTGCACAGTTCACTCATGCCTTAAGCTTTCGATGTTCTCCCTTGATTCCTTGGTCATTCTTACACTATTTCATCCAACACTGCCACACCAGTTAGTCTCAGTTTTCTCGGGTGGCATAGCTCCAAGTGTTAAGTGAATAATTGCATTGCGTGCTTGCATTGCACCTTTCGATTCACGTCTAGACACTACTATGACCACTTGACTTATCCATAGTTTCTCCACCCATCCGAGACATATCTAATCTTCCTAGTCAAGCCTCTTCTTCTTAAGGTTTTTACAACTCGTCGAGTCCATTAGAAGATTGCCTTAATTACTTATATGCATATCATGTCGATAGGAACGTGATGATAGGTCATCGACGAGAATTTTCGCTTGGAGGAGAAGGCCAGGGTGTCCACTTGAAGTCCTTGGCGGAGTTTGCAGAGAAGGACCACTAACAATTGACATTTATTCGAGTCGCAAACTATGGCAAGCCCCGGTTTGCATTTAAATGCTTTACAGAGTTTTGCAGTATTTCTCACATTACGTCTTAAGTTTCATATGTGCATTACGTATAGGGTGATTGATACTCCACTTGCATGACCACAAATACCAGGAGTTGGTTGGAACGGGTTACAGTTTGACCTATAGTAACTGCTTTGCTAATGTATAGGAAATCCGGTAGAAGTCGAGTAGTTGTAATATACTCGCGAGAGATGTAGGACATATCATACAGGATTGGTTAGATGACAATGGCTTAATATAATGAATCTGAGACCAGGCAGGGGATGGATAGGAATCGACGAGAATTGGAGTCTCGGTCGCATAGCCCTGCCTGTGTCGATTAAGGCCCGTCTGTATGCGGCCCCTTCGAATAAGCTTGACATGTACCAGTGACATACTGGATATATGGGCTCCAGTAAACTGACGTAACTCGATAACTGGGATGTCGAGGCCATTAACTCACCATCGATAGGGGTGGGTTGAGGACAGTAAGGTGTAAATCGGTCGGCGGACACAAGAGGTAATCCGTGTGGAGACCTTCTGTTCGCGGAGGTGAGACGGGTTCGGCGTTCGGGTTTCTTGTGAAAGGTAGCCATATAAGTCTAGTACTGAAGTGTTACATAGGTACTGAAGTACTCGCTGACACTTCCGAAAGTGCGTATGTGTCGTGTTGTTCGGGTGTGTCCTGATTGCAATCATCGTCCTTCGCGGTCCACTTGTTCACTGCGCCTTGACGTAGTAAATACTGAAGTAGTGAAAAGAATATGATATATTGAATTATAATTGCTTTGCAACCTTGTTTGGCTTAGAGATAGTACAATTAAAAGTTTACAGTTTCCCCATACTTTACCTGTAATAGCAGTATGTGCTTTTGGCATGTCATATCATCGGCAAAGCGTTTCTTGTTTGATTGTGGAGTCTATGATGTGCCATGCCTGATGAATGTCATTTGCTACTTAAAAATGACTATAAGGATCCACTTGTAGGCGAGTCTTTTATGCTATTCCTTACCTATGCTTAGTATTCACCCTGCATATGTCTAGTGAGACGGGTTAGTCTTTCTGAGCCTTATGCTCACGTTTGCACTTTAACGATTTTTGTAGGTATTAGGTTTATTTTCGCTGTTCAGGTTGTACATGAGATCTCGAGTTATCGGGATAAATCTCATTTCACCCACGCCACTGCTTAATGTTCTTCTTGTTTCTAATGAGAAGCGTCCTAGGGCATGGACGTCTTCTCTTCTGCTTAGTTAGGTGAGATTATGAGTATGTAATTTCCGCTGCGTGTGTACCCTTGTTGTACACTCTTTTGTAAACTCTTCTTATTATGAAATGAAAACTTTATATGTTTTGGTATCCTTTTTGTGTGTGCTGTTTGGAGCCGCATCGCACGGCACCACCCAATGAGATCCTCGGATGTGTGGACTTCGGTCCCCACAAACATGGTGTCAGAGCTTCATTGGGAATAACATGCTCCAAAAGAGCCTATTTTCAAGAACTCCGAAGTAGTCGAGTGAGGATTAGCTATATGCCCATTAAGGACTATAACTAGTATAAGTTATAAAGGTGGTGAACTAACTTACTTGTTATACTATTATGTAACGACGCTCCATCTTCAAGGTACGAGGTAAGGTACGCCACCGAGAGCGGATCAATCTTGATAAACTCTGCATACGATATGTGGTATGTGAAATTTCCGTGGTTTAGCTCGGAAAGTCAATATGAGTCTCTGAAACTTTCCATGTTTCTCAGAACATATGACACACGAAACCCCAACGTGACACAAAATTAGTGGGAGCCCCATCAGGTGGTGTATAACCCGATAGTATGCATCTCTAGAACCATTCATGCTCTATGGGATCATGCGAAACACGTATGCCCGAGCGTGTATAAGCCGGTTCATGCGGGAGTCATTGTTGTACAGATGTAGTACAACCATGTACCTCGAGACATGACTTCGCTCGAGGGCGACTCACAACAGAGTCGTATGCATTTACTTTTGATTATATATATTATTGTGACTGCCTGTCGTGTTTCCCCGTGCCGCCCTTGAGTTGTGAATGTGTGAAAGGGGATTGTTTGTCTTCTGCAGGTACACTAACTTCGGTAGCGACCCATGTAGAATACGTTTGCGAGTGATCGATATTAGGACCACCTATAGACGTATCCGGATATACCGGGTTAGACTTTTCTTTTAGTAAGGCACGTAGTACCGTCAGTATCACATTTGATACTTTGACCATCCCCGTGAAAGAATGGCTTCATTATCATCTTGTAAGATCCAACTCCCAGTTGCTTGAAAGTTTTTGGTCAAAGTTTCGACTTGGAGAGTGCAATGGGAAGAAGGATGAAGATTAAGGTTGTTATTCACTCTTGACGGAATCTAGCTCGATTATGTCAAGATGTGCTTTTAGTGAAACTTCGTAGAACCTAGTAGTGTGCTATATGGTTAAGAAGATCTTCAAGTCCTCCACGACTGTTCTTTGAACAGTTTGAGCATGAAAGCCTTTTGAATCGATTCCCGTCACCAAAAATAAACACTAATCCCAATTCTTTGAAACATTGGACCAACTTTACTGTTTTACCCTGTCTCTTTGTGGAAAGCTCTTCCATGCCTTTGTGATACATTTTCGGAAAAGTCAGGAGCTAGACTACAACTTTGTAATTCAATATTGCCCCAAATTCAGATAAGAAGTATTTAAACACTTGAGTTAAAAAACTGGAACAAGACTATATGTACTACCTGAACCAACATGTAAAATTGTTGAACTTTGAACAACCATAACTTTTAAATTAGAACACCAACATAGGCATATATATACATGCCTGGAAAGCTTAAGGAATCCTCTAACGAGTTTCTATTCGACTCTGAGTCTAAAACTCACATTAACAAGGTGTAACTTGAAGAGTCGTTTAAGAGGTTCTGGCAGCCCGGAAGAGGGGACAGAATCTGAACTCTTCACCAATTGTATCATAACTTTTTGCAGACTTCACCTCTGCAGGCCTACTTTATGTGGTTGAAAAGTGTAGAGAGTCCTCTAAAACGTTTCTATAGAACTCCAGAGCAGAATCCATCTCTAACATACTAAAAAATTTCAAATTTTTAAACTTGATCAAATTTGGACAGCGAGTGGACAGTCCTGTATACAGTTACTGTTTCTCGCATAACTCGCTATAGAATTGTCGAATGACTTCATGTGATGCATTTATGGAATCCTGAGGATGTATGTAACAACTTTGTAATACATTGTTTCTGCATATATAAAAGTTTAACTATCTGAAAATTGTGGACAAAATGAACAACAAACAAAGGAAGTTCTGTCAAAATTTTTATTAAAAATCTGGTGACATAACTGAATTTTAAAAACCCATATCTCCTCAAACAGAAGTGCTATGAGAGCAAATGAAGAATTTTTGGAAATATTAGGAAGTCCTCTACAAGTTATCTATTCAGCTCAAGACCTAAATCTTTTCTTATGTGGGTGAAATTTCGGAATTCGCAGAAACTGTCCGGGACTACAGAAACTGGACAGCACTCTGAACTTTTCTGAATGTGACCCATAACTAGCAGATATTGCATCCAATGGTGTCGTGCGAGTAACCGTTGGACAGGTTAGTGAGTCAGCTAAAATTTTTGTAATTGGCTCCAGAACTGAATCTGTCGTACTTTTTCCAAATCGAGTTTCAATACAATGTGGTCATTCCGAACTGAATATAAAAGTCTGAATGCTGAAATTTCAGCAAACTTTAAAAATGCATATCTCTTAAACCAAAACTGATATTAAGACAAGTAAGTACATTGTGGAAATATTATTACATTGGCTACGACTTTGTAAATAAGAATATTTCCAGATTTCCATCAGAACAGCCTGAAAACTTTAGATTAAAACTGCTACTTTTTAAGCAGGTTCTGCTGAAAGTGCAGAAAATTCTGCTGACTTTAAACTAGCATAACATGCAAACCAGATATGATCTAGAGTCAAACAATTACTTTTTGGAAAGGTATTGAAGTTTACTTTAAATTTATTATTCACCTCAAGATCTGATTTTGCCATTAACTGGATCAAAATCGAGTTTGAGCCCAGACTGGTCATTTGTCACCATAGCCTGGCCAGTTTGAACCTTTTGGTTTTTGTTTGGCATTTGGTTCTCGATTTCAATTCGAGGAGTGTCGTAACCAACCAAGAGTTAGGACCCAACTAATTACCAAGTTTAATAGAGTGTTTAACTCATTTGAATCCCTTTTCCCTCGGATAGACATTCTAGTGTCTGATTTATGTGACTTGACACATCACATCTTGAGATGTTAAACGCAGGTCGCAATTACTCATGGTGCATCTCGTCTTCTCATGAGGATTGGTTGAAGTACGCTTCGACATCCTGGTTCGAAACTTTAAGGGGTAAGGTGAGCACTCAAGTAATAGTAGTGTTCAACCATCAACCTTGGTTACAATTCGTGTCAACAAGAAGGCAATCAATTAAGATTACATCTTCAAGAGGATCCAACATCCACCACCAGATTGATTTACTCTAAGAAGAGTGTGACTTCAAATCCACTAAAGTGATCGAGAAGGATATCCGTTCCTCCTGACTGATTGAAGCGAAGGTTAAGTGAAGTATCACCAGAGATGTGTCTAGTGATCTCAATCAGGTTTCTAGGGATAACCTTCGACATATGGTTAGTTGTTTTTCTTCTAATGAAGGTACTCCTAAAGTAAACTGGTAACTTTAAGACCTAGTTGAAGATACAATCAAGTTGAGTAGTACATGAACACGCTTTTGAAAGGTCTAGGTAACGTGGTATATTTTCCACATTCCTTATCAGTCGTTCTGTTATGAATTCCATAACTGTGGTCGAGTCATCAAAGGAACGCTACTCATTGAGTGTCTTTCAGGACAACGGTCTCCAATCTTTGCAAATCATCAGACAGTACTTGAGTTTTGAGTGTGTGGTTCATTTAGTCTTGCTCAAACTATAAAAGCTACTGCACCATGCATGTGCACCATTTGCACCATTCATATCCACCATATGCACCATACATATGCACCATTTGCACCACACCATGTGCATATTCATTGCACCATAACCCATGCGATGCATCATGAAGCATCATTACCAATGTAACACCGATGATAGAATGCATGGTAATACTAAAATTTAGAGCAAGACTGTGTACCCCATTCAAACTATTCTAAGGTGTCTAATGACTAAGATCATTTCACCATCTTCATTTGACTTCTTACATTATTGATGTCCTTTACATTGAGTAATACCTGGGAGACCAATTACTCAATCTCACTTGCAACTAAACAAACACTTGAACTTCCATCCTTGACTTGTTAGGTTCAAGTACCTTGATTGTTGCAACTATACCGTTCGTCATCGAGTGGTGATCAGTTTGATGATCAACCTTGTAAAATCCTTGAAATCTCCTTACTCGCGAGGATACCGTTCGATTGTCAACCTCGTGAAACTCTTTGGGTCCCTCTAAGATCTTGCATTGTTATATGGTAACCTTGCAACACTAATTACCTTGTAGTTACCATATGATTGAGTTCTTTGCTGTGTTGGGAACATATGAGGATGCTCAATCCTTAAATCCTCGTGTGCCACCGCAAAGGGTCTTCATCTTCTATTTCCTTTGTTTGAATATGTTGATATACCCACAAACCTTGTAGTCGTCTATCTTCAGTATTCCTGTTATTTTGCCCACATAGGAATGTTGAGTGCCTTGCTACTCTTATGCTACAACTAAGTGGTCCTATGGTTGACTAAACATCAAACGAGGTTAATGATTATTGTTTAACCTCGTAAACCACCTTAACTCAGGTCAAGGAAAATACCACATTAAGTTGTAAGGACCTAAGCAAAACCAAGCAAGCAACCAAGAATCCATGCAAGGATAGTTTCAAACTATCGAGGTGACCCAGAGAAGCAGAGAACAAGTGTTAATCCTTCCATTCAAGACTAGGACAAAACAAGATGTCATGTCAATGTAAGAGTACAACAATAAAGGTTCAGTAACAGACATGAGAGTTTTACGATGTGATATTGTCATGTCGAGCATCCTGTCAAGATTTTCAACCTAAAGACAAGAATCACATGATGTATACTTTACAATTTCTCAAGATGCCTGAAGATAATTACTATTTCGTAGAACCCAAGTCTTTAAGGGTATTGCCATTTTTCTTAGTCAATGACCCTCTTTTACGGATCGTCCCCTTGTTTTTTCTGTTATTCTACTTGTTAGAATCTCAGGACGAGATTCCTTTAAGGAGGAAGGATTGTAAAAGCCTGCTTTTCGGAAGAACAAAAACGAAAAAATGCGAACATATAAATTTTGAAAGTGGACTTGGAAATCAAAACTCACACGAACCATATGAGTTAACCAATGTTCACTAAAAATAGGAACTTGTTAAAATTTTACGTATAGAACATGGTTGCTAAAGAATAAAGGAACTTGAGGTGTAATATCCTTAATTTCCAAGTATTCACATTTTCAATGAAAAATTAATGGAGAAAAAAAACAAAATAGAGAGAAAGAAAAAGGAATTATTCCAACCCTAATATGGGACATTCAAAAAATTCAAATCTAAGGCTGTAAATTTTTCCATGACCTTCTAATATTCCAAATTGACTCTTGGCAAAGTTTCAAAAATTTTGAAGCACGTTTTCCATTTATTGGACACGTATTGAGTGTTTAATCAAAGTCAACTTCAAACATAAACTTTGTACTTAACCCTGTCCAAATCAACTCAAAATTTTTCCTGAGGTACTTTATGGTTCAAAAAGGTTAACTTCAAAGTTTCAGGATTTTTGAACCTAATCTCCATTTATTTCATTGAATCAAGTATCACCGCTTGAATTCAAATTCAAACCTGAGTTCAAAATTCAACTTGCTCAGTTCTGAAATCTGATTGCACTATAAAATTCTTCACATTTTATTTAGTCATTGGGCCAAAGTGGAATATTTTTTAAGCATGTTTGCTAGCCCTATTTGAAATTGGAAAAGAGAAGGGAGGAGAGAGTGGGTCCCACATGTCATGTTTATCCTCATGGCCACAAAACCGACTTCGCTTCTTCCTCTCCGGTCTTATCTACTGCGCCCTGCCTTCAACCGGTCTTATCCACGGCACACTGCTCGCCCCAAGCTGCATCCTCCTCCTGGCCGACCGCGGTGTCGCCCCACTCCCGCGCGCCTCCCTCGCCGGCCAACCTGCTCGCTGGCCGTGCTCCCTGACGGCCGCCCGCACTTCCCGTCGGACGCCCTACTAGCTGCTCCTTCTGTGCACCGCGTCCGAGCTCTGCCTTGCTGCCACAGCCACGCTCCATGGCTGCCGTCTTGCTGCTCCGGCACGCTGCTCTATCCTGGCGCTGTGTCTCGTCGCGTCCTGCTCCCGCGGCGAGCATGCCCGCGTGCAGCATGCCGCCCTGCTGCTGCTCGCCTTGCCGTGCCCCCGCATGCGCGCCACCACTGCTGGTGCCCTGCCGCCATGCTCGCGTTGCGCCCTGCCACGCGTCCCTGGCATCCGGCTGGCGTCGACCTGCTTCCCACACCTGTGCTGCGCCCGCCCGCTGTGCGCCGGCCCCGGCTTAGTAAGCACCCTATCACACTTCTGCCCCACCGTACCTCTGCTTTCCACGGTGCTCCTGGTCGCCCCGCGCGCCTCGCGCCCGCGTCTCGCAGGCGTCCCAGCAGCGCCTGTGCCCCAGCTCGCCTCGGCCTTGCAGCGCCCTCCTCGCACAGCAGTTCTACTCGTGTCTCCCCAGCGCCAACACACGCCGCCCTGTTCTGCTCGCGCCGCCCATGCTGCCGTGCATGTGCGCCCTCTATCCACTTGCCGCCATGCCGTGCTGCCGCGGACACTCTCTGTCCGCCGCCGTGCTGCAGTACCTTGCCACCGTCCAATGACCACAACCAGTCACCAACGACCTGTAACGCCGCAGCGCTTCTTGCTGCAATGCCCTCCTGCGGCCGTGCACCCCTGGCCGACGACGCTGCACCCATGGCAAGCGCCGCGCCCCGCTCTGCGACGCCGGCCGAATGCCGCTGTAGCGTGTCTCCAAGCCATTTCCATCCACCTATGCGCAATGGAAAATCTTTGACTGCTGAACTGCATCGATGCTGTTGACCTCGGCACGTCGTCGCGATGTTCCGCACAGTGGCTATGTCCTCAAAGCAAGATGAATTATTGGTGTGATGGATGAAATGCAGGAACACGCCTTTGACACAATGGTATCGACAACTGGTCCAAGGTTAGCTCTGATTTTGCAAGATTGATTGGATCAGTGACTGCCGCCAAGGTGATTGACGAAATGGTTACAAGGCGAAACTAAGTGTGTTGCTGTTCAATGCCGGTCTATGGATGCAGGTTTACTGTGGGTTGGCAATCGACCAAGATATGTGCCAAGATGCTCTTTAAATGGTGATGAAGCGACGGAATCAAGTACACACCAAAGATAATCGGCGAAATGCCTACAAGGTGAGCCTTGCCCTGAAATGTCTTCGTTGACGTCATCAAAGTCCATTCGTGGTGACCGCTAATGGTACTCATGTGTCGTCAAGCCATACGACCATTTTCTGCATTGATATCATTCCTATAGAAATCCCCAAGTTGACCTCCTTTGTCGTTTATATCACGTTGGCTTGTCCGTGCGTGCTCGTGATGCTCCACCATGAGCCGCGTCGACGTCGTTGACCACATGACGTCGTCGTGACGCTCCGAGCCGTCATCATGCCCTAGCATCGAGATGAAAGATGCCTGTGATGTGTGGTGCTGAAACACAAGCACGACTCGTCGGACAATGGTTGTGAAGTAAAATTAGGTTTTAGCCATTGTGAGAGTGATCGAGTCCTAGGTGTAGCCAAGGTGCTCGATAAAATGCGTTCTAGGTCACACCACAGATGTTAGCGCTCACCGATGACCTATGGTTGAGTACTGCGAGAACGTTGCGACCCACAAGGAAAACTAGACCAAGGGGAACCTTGGATAAGAGTTCCTTGTTCGTGTTGACGATGTTTCCTAACCGTTCGCAGAATTTCTTAACTAGGTGTGCCGTTTCATCGAAGGCAGATTCGTCGAGTCACTTGCCGACGATTGAGTCGACATCACTAACCTTTTGACTCATAAGGTGGTGTTCGGGATTCCGCCCACCACCATGGACAAGTCCGGGTCAATGTGAATGTCGATGAGATGATCTTCCCGAGATGGCAAAGCACATCGTCGCAACATAGTAATGCCTTATGTTCGAGTTCGAGGAGTTCACCGAGCTCATCTGGACAATCTTGCAAAGGACACTGCAATAGTGTCATGTAAGAACTTGGACGATGTTTGTGAAGATAGTCGTAGCGACTGATTTACCTAAAGGTCCTTTGAACATGTCTGGGTACTCACGTTAGGATAGCAGTGCTTGCGATGACTCTTTGAATCCATGCAATGCCGGTCTCACATCTTCTCCAAGTGTCGCTAGGGTTTCACATCGATTCATCCTATTTCAGAACCCTGTGACCGCACTGGTCACTTAATTAGGTTTACTCTTTAATGAGTTTGTGTAGCTTCACTGGTCGCCTTCTGAGTTGTGACCTCTTGTTGCACACTTCACTCATGCCTTAAGCTTTCGATGTTCCCCCTTGATTCCTTAGTCATTCTTACACTATTCCATCAAACAATGCCACACCAGTCAATCTCAGTTTTCTCGAGTGGCATAGCTCCAAGTGTTAAGTGAATAATTGCATTGCGTGCTTGCATTGCACCTTTCGATTCACGTCTAGACACTATTATGACCACTTGACTTATCCATAGTTTCTCCACCCACCCGAGACATATCTAATCTTCCTAATCAAGCCTCTTCTTCTTAAGGTTTTTACAACTCATCGAGTCCATTAGTAGATTACCTTAATTACTTATATGCATATCATGTCGATAGGAACGTGATGATAGGTGATCGACAAGAAGTTTCGCTTGGAGGAGAAGGCCAGGGTGTCCACTTGAAGTCCTTGGCGGAGTCTACAGAGAAGGACCACTAACAACTGACATTTATTTGGTTCACAAACTAAGGCAAGCCCCAGTTTGCATTTAAAAGCTTTACAGAGTTTTGCAGTATTTCTCACATTACGTCTTAAGTTTCATATGTGCATTATGTACAGGGTGATTGATACTCCACCTGTATGACCACAAATCCCAGGAGTTGGTTGGAACAGGTTACAGTTTGACCTGTAGTAACTGCTTTCCTAATGTATAGGAAATCCGGTAGAAGTCGAGTAGTTGTAATCTACTTGCGAGAGATGTAGGACATATCTTACAGGATTGGTTAGATAGACAATGGCTTAATATAATGAATCTGAGACCGGGCAGGGGATGGATAGGAATCGAAAAGAATTGGAGTCTCGGTCGCATAGCCCTGCCTGTGCTGATTAAGGCCCGTCTGTATGTGGCCCCTTCAAACAAGCTTGACTTGTACTGGCGACATACTGGATATATGGGCTCCAGAAAAATGACGTAACTCGATAACTGGGATGTCGAGGCCATTAACTCACCATCGATAAGGGTGGGTTGAGGATAGTAAGGTGTAATTCGGTCGGCGGACACAAGAGGTGTTCCGTGCGGAGACCTTCTGTTCGCAGAGGTGAGACAGGTTCGGCGTTCGGGTTTCTTGTAAAAGGTGGCCATATACCACTAGTACTGAAGTGTTACGTAGGTACTGATGTACTCACTGACACTTCCGAACGTGCGTATGTGTCGTGTTGTCCGGGTGTGTCCTGATTGCAATCACCGTCCCTCGCGGTAATAGAGTACCACTTGTTCACTGCTCCGTGACGTAGTAAATACCGAAGAAGTCAAAAGAATATGATATATTGAATTATAATTGCTTTGCAACCTTGTTTGGCTTAGAGATAGTAAAATTAAAAGTTTACAGTTTCCCCATACTTTACCTGTCATAGCAGTATGTGCTTTTGGCATGTCATATCATCGGCAAAGCGTTTCTTGTTTGATTGTGGAGTCTATGATGTGCCATGCCTGAAGAATGTCATTTTCTACTTAAAACATGAATATAAGGATCCACTTGTAGGCGAGTCTTTTATGCTATTACTTACCTATGATTAGTATTCACCCTACATATGTCTAGTGAGACGGGTTAGTCTTAGTGAGCCTTAAGCTCACGTTTTCACTTTAACAATTTTTGCATGTATTAGGTTTATTTGCGCTGTTCAGGTTGTACATGAGATCAGGTATCGAGATAAATCTAATGTGACCCACGCCGCTGCTGAATGTTCTTCTTGTTGCTAATGAGAAGCGTCCTAGGGCATGGACGTCTTCTCTCTTGCTTAGTTAGGTGAGATTATGAGTATGTATTTTCCGCTGCGTGTGTATCCCTGTTGTACACTCTTTTGTAAACTCTTCTTATTATGAAATGAAAACTTTATATGTTTGGTATCCTTTTTCTGTGTGCTGTTAGGTGCCGCATCGCACGGAACCACCCAATGAGATCCTCGGATATGTGGACTCCGGTCCCCACAATCTAATACCAATTGATGAGTAGGTTTAGGCCAAATCTTCCGAAAGGTAATGATAAGTCGATTGGGATGGAGAACTCGACGTTGATGATCCGCGGCACTCGAGCACTTCGAGTACCCCTGCAATCATTACAACACCGCTCCGTTGGTTATCAAATGTGCTGCACACGATTGACCTCGTCAAGAAGGCTAATCCCTGCAAGTGCAACCGAGAACACAAGCAAGAACATAGAAGACACGATCTGAAATAGCGAAGTTGGGGTCTCATAAACCTTAGAACAACAATATTATTAATCTAAGCAAAACCCACCAAATATGGCCGGCGGCTGCAGTATTTAAAGGCTAGGGTTCGGCCAAAACACGATTAGATGAGTCCCTAATGGACTCTTATGGGATACAAGGCCCAAAGGCCCGACTCGGTAGCGCAGCACCAGACAGAAATCTGGACTCGATTTGTTTCGACAATTCTCAATGATTCTGGAGGAATTTTGAGGTGGGACTAGAACCATTGGAAATATTATCTTCTCCTCTTTCCGTTCATATGTAGAAAGTTGAAAATGGATTCTTTATGCCTCCTGGGCATCCGTTTTAAGGTGGACTTCTCCTGGACTCTGAGTTGAACTCGAGTCCGAGTTGTAAACTGTTTCCATCAACTTGTGGACGTCCCAGCTGGTTCTGCACGTTCCCAAGGCCTCTTTACTTCACTTGTTGATCTTCTCCATTATTCCTAATAACAAATAAATCATCACATAGCAATCTATTCTCAAACTCATTTGCAAAAGAAGTTAGGAACGAATTCACCTGCTGATTTATTAACCATGCTCGTGCTCTTGTGATTGGTCCTTGCAGTTCAATGTGCGTCTCTGTTGTTGTGATGTCCTCATCATTTTGTGGGCTTGGAAGTAGTGGCAAAGCTTTCTTGAGGTGATAAGAACCGCGTAAAGCAGTTTATGCACCTCAATGGATCTTGTCTTTGTGTCGTGGAGTACTTCGCTGATGAAGTACACAGGGCGTTGGATGGTCCGGACCCTTTCAGAAGGACCCGAAGCTTCCTCTCCATTGACCCGGACCCTGCTGGAGGGTCCCGGACCTTCGGGTTGTGCTTCTTGGACCCTCCCAAAGGGGTCCAGAATTCCTTCTTGTTGAACACTGATCTCACTGGAAACCTCCTCAAACGAATGAGGTTGATCTCCTAGTACTTCATTTTGATGTTCCGTGTCTGGGAACTGAGACCCAGTCATGTCTTCAGGTGGGTCCAGACCCTCCCTGAGGTGTCTAGATTCCTGGACTAAATGTGGTTCTGTCTTTCTGCGACAAGGACCATACTGACAACTTCGGTGGTTGCCGAAATGTAAAGCAGTAAAGGCTCACCAGGATTCGGAGCTACCAATATTGGTAGTGTGGTGAGGAGCTGTTTCAGCTCTCTGAACGCCTTTTCTGCTTCTTTAGACCAATGAAATGGCCCGGATTTCCTCAAGAGTTTAAAGAAGGGTAGCAGCCGTTCTGTCAGTCTTGATATGAACCGACTGAGCGCAGCTAGACATCCAGTCAACTTTTTAACATCTTTAATGCGGGCTGGGGGCCGCATTTCTTCTGTAGCCTTGATCTTCGCCCGATTTGCTTCAATTTCTCGATGAGTCACCATGAACCCCAGAAGCTTTCCGGAGCTAACCCTGAAGACACAGTTGTCCAGGTTCAGCTTGGTGCGCGTGGTGCACAACTTGTCTAAGACGGCTTGTAAGTTGTCAAGGAGTGACTCCTTGTTTTTAATCTTCACGACGATGTCATCAACATACACCTCCACCAAGTCTCTAATTAGCTCTCCAAATGTTTTGTACATAGATCGCACAAATGTTGAAGCAACATTTTTAAGAACAAATGACATGGCAGTATAACAATACAGTCCATCTACTGTTATGAAGGCAGTATGCTCTTCATCTTCCTTAGACATTTGGATTTGATGGTATCCAGAATATGCATCTAAGAAACACAGTAGCTCACACCCGGAGGTGGACTCCACTATCTGATCTATTCTAGGTAGTGGAAATGGATCTTTTGGACGTGCCTTATTTAAGGTTGTGTAGTCGATGCACATCCGAAGCTTCCCACTGACCTTGGGTACAACAATTGGGTTTGCCAACCATTTTGGATGGAAGACATCCCGGATGAATCCAGCTTGGAGCAACTTCTTGATTTCCTGTCGGATGAAGTTTTGTCGCTCGATTGATTTCTTCTGGGGCTTCTGGTGTACAGGCCGAGCGTCTGGGTAAATCTTCAGATTGTGCTCAATCACCTCCCTAGGGATCCCATGCATTTGTGACGGTTGCAAGGAAAACACGTTGACATTAGACCGGAGGAAAGTGATGAGTGCGAGTTACTATTTGTTATTCAGACCCCCCGATATACAGGTAGTCCGAGCAGCATCGGAGCCAATTTGGACGACTTTGACAGGAATGTCGGCGTCGCTGCTTGGTTGCACACGAGGTGCAGAGGTAGAGCCTTTGTGACGAATGCTTGGAGAATTCAGAGCTGGCTCCTTACTAGATGCTTCCTCTTGCGCTGTGGTAAGCGCATAGAGTTCCTCTAGTGCAGTGACTCCAGCGGTACGATCTCCACGGATGCGGAGAACGCCCGTAGGTGTTGGCATTTTCAACACCAAGTAACTATAATTGGCAGCAGCTATAAACTTGTATAAAGCTGATCTGCGCAACTTCGAAAACCAGTTTCTCGGTTCTGTAGTTCTCTCGGGTCCCGAAGATTACTGGTAGTGTTATGTAACCAAGAGGAGTAATGGTTCCCGGACCTACTCCAGAGAAAGATCAGGATGGGTGAAGGTTCGAAGGCCGGAGCTAAACCTTAACGAAAGCTTCGAAGCTTATGAGGTTTAGCGCGAAACCTCCATCCACCATTACATGGTGGATTTGGATATTGTTAATGGTGGGTGACACCATCAACGGAAGTTGTCTAGCCCCGATGTAACACCCAATTTTTGGAGAGAAAAAAATGTAAAATAATTTCTTTCAGGAGCTATAAAACAAATTTCTTTGGAATAAAATTCATATAATGCAAAGTGCATCATGTATAATTGAATGTGTGAAATTTTTCAATCTTGAATTCGTTAGAATTTTGATTTTAAAACTCAAATCCTTAAATAGAAGAAAAACAAAACAGAAAAAGAAAAAGAAAAGAAAAAGAAAAAGAGAAAAGAAACTGACCTGGGCCAATTCTCCCGCCACAACCCATTTCCTCTTCTTGCCTCGCACCAGCCTGCTTCACCCCGCGCCCGCGCCTTCCTCCTCTCCCTGTCTCTGGCGACTGGGCCCCGCCCGTTAGCCCTTTCTTCCCCGCCACGCCGTGTGCCCGTAACGCTCGCGCATGATGTGCTGCCCACTCACCCGATTCAATGCCGACCGTTTCACCTCAATCAAGCGTGGGAAAGTGGGCAATGATTGCCGCCGCCCGTTACTCGTCTGATCCCCTATAAAAACCTGGCCAATCCCCACGGATTTCACCATCCCGGACACCCAAACCCTAGCTGCCGTTGAGCTTGTTAATGGCGCCATATTTTCCGTCGTTCCACCCATTATCTCTCCTCGGGAGTTTGTCTAACACCCTTGTCGTGTTGTTAGGAGCCCGCCGGACATCACTATCGAGGGGGAACGCCTCTGCATCATCGACTTCATCGGGCGCCGACGAGCTCCGCCATTACCCATCGCCATCGGCTGTCTTCTGCCAAATTTCCGACCTCGCGAGCCCCTCTAGTGTGACCCCATTGCTTCTCTCTTCCTTTTGCGCCACTTAGATGTGCTCCAAAGAGTTCCTAGGGCCAATTTTGGTCGCCGGTGAGTCCGCAACCGCGCGCACGTCGCCGCCGCCGCGCGCCGCCCTGCACTGTCGCTCGTGCCATTCGGGGCGACGTGGCCCTCTGTCGGCCATTCGTTTTGAATGGGCGGCCGAGATTACATCGGGTCGTACCCCTTCGGTACATAAAATCTGGGCCATCCATTTTATATCCCACGACCCACGTTTAAATCACCTTAACCGTTGGTAGATTAACAATGCAGCCTCTGGACTTTTTAAACTTATTGCAGATTGGTCCAAAAATTTATAAAATTGACCCCAGACTTTCAGGAAATTATGGAATAATTGTAAAATGAAGTAAAAAGTGGTTAAAAGCCCCTAGAATATTCTAAAATAGCAAATAAATTCTTGAAAATTGTAGAATAATATCTGGACTTAATAAAAATTGTTTTTAGCCATTGGAATAGTTCTGATTTTGTAGAAAAGCGCCTGAAAATTCCATAAATTAAATAAAAGTCCTTAGTTTATATAAAATAATTATAAAATTTAAATATGATCCTAGTTTATTTCTTTTTTGTAATATTTTTATAATACATTTAAATTGTTGTATTAATCATAAAATACTTTTTGATTGTATTTAATTCATAAAATTGATTTGCACATATAAATAATTAATAAAAATAGTATAAAAATTGTAAAATGTATATTTTATGTTATAAATCTATTTTAAGCATATTTTGGAGGAGAAAAATATCTATAAGATAATAATCAGTTTATAATAAATAGAAAAATGGTATAAAAATTGTTAAAAATATGTTTTGCTCAATATATTTCATTTAACTCTAAAATGCTCAATAATACCGTATTATGCCGATAATTTATATTAACCATAAAATCACTTTTGCGTAGGAATTTGTGTTTATTTGAATTGTTTGCATTCTATATGTTCTTATTGTGTGTTATTATTTTATGCATCGTCGTAAATTAGAGTCGGGGCCAGAACCGACATTTAATCTTCAAGAGCAACAATTTCCCGACGACCCCCAGGCTCAATTTGGAGGCAAGTTCCTTGATCATCTTGCACCCTTTTTGTTAGGTTTTAGTTAGATGCATGCTAATTTAAAATATGGATCATATGCTATGTTTCACTAGTTTTTCCCAATAATTCCTTGTCGCTTGGTTTGGGTGTTTTACTATTAATTAGCTTACGCTTAGCCATGGTTAATTAAAATATGATCTTTTTATCTACAAGATTACATTTGATGTATTATGATTTATGAATTGATGACAATATTAGAATTTAGTAGATAGGAATCTGATAGGGGGTTTTTTATGGATTGGTGCATGTGTGCACAAGTCCTTGGTTTGGGGCTTGACACCTATCAGATTCTAAGGACCGGTTTATGGAGGAAGTTGCTAAGCCTTTTAGTATCACCACAAAATTGTATATGGGACAACTTGGTTTAGTAATTTGGTCTCTCCCGATGTAGCATGGGTAATTGAACGGGCGGGGAATGGGTTCTGCCTTGGGATCTGCATGGCTCAAGAGGGGGCTTCTCCTGGCGGAGGGAAAATAGACTCTAGGTGATGTAGCGGTGAAACCTTAGAGTGTCCATTGCAAGTCGAGCAAACCATCGGAAACACCTCACAGTGATCACCTGGCCACACACCTTCGGAAGTGTGTAATGTGGTTAGCTACCATGGGCATCAGGGAGGTTTACCTTAGTCCACCTAGCAACAGGGGATGGAATCACGAACTGTGGGTAAAGGATACACACTCTGCAGATTCTTGTCAAACTGTCTAGACAGCCGTGCTCACGGACATGAGCAGCTTGGAACAAAATTCATAATTAGTACATGTTTACATAATGGATGGTTTGGGTTTGGTCTTACCTGGATTAATTTTGGGATGTTGGTTGGGATTTCACCTAGATGTAGGTGCTTAGTAACATTGAGAATAGGTTGTAACTGCTATAGTTCTTTACCTATTATTTGCCTTCCTTGTTGTGAACCACATGTCATAACTTCCCAACTTGCGAGTACAAGTACTCAAACTTGTTAGTTGCATACTTTTCCTCCCCAATCCATGAAGACGAAGAGGTGGAGAACCAGGACTTCTACGGAGACCCCGATGAGATGTTCTATGCTGGCACTCCCCCGTGCAATGCCTATGTTTGGAGCCCCTTTTACTTGCTTTTCCGCTGCTTGTGTACTTACTTTTAGCCCTTGAAGGTCATTTATTTATTAAGGTGATGTACCCGAACATGGCATTATTTATGGTATTTCACTTTCATCTACACATGTATGAGTTGAACTGATCTGGGCATACATGTGGAAAGCATCTGGTTGTCTTCTTATTACCAGGTGTGACAAAGTGGTATCAGAGCCGTGTTGCCCATAGGACGCAGGCCTAGATAGAAAAGGACAATTTAAAGACTTTACTATTTTCAAATATTATTAATTGTGAAAATTTCTCTGTATTCTTTACCTTGTACTTGTTTCACTTACTCCTTAATTTGTTTTATTACTGACACTGTCATGTTTCAAAATTTTAGATGGCCAACGTCAGGAGAACCGCTCGCATGTCCACTGGAGGCTATGTTCCTAACCGAAGGATTGCTGCCCGCCATACCCCGCTCAACGACCCTCGACGTGTAGTGGTGATTCGCACTGTTGGAATGGCTGCAGGATGACTTCGACGTCGACTTCAAGCTATACTGCATGATACCGGCTACAGGCACGAGAGACTGTCACTCACCTACCACTCAATCGAGATGCAGTGCCCTTACCGGATAGAATGGTCATGCAAGCTGTTTGTCTGCTGTGGAGATGAACTACTCAAGGTGCACTGTACTCCTGCCTCAAGGAGCTACCGACATCATGCTGAACAAGATATCAGTTGGGAGGCCATCACCTTTTTGAGTCACTCTTACCGCTACCAGCTGAGGAACAATGTGCATGCCTACACTCCCCAGCGTCCAAGCGGTAATGGCAATTTCATCACCAGGTTTGTGGAGGGACCTCTAAACCTTCCACGAACTCATCAGACGATTGATGACGTGGAGCGCCTCAGCATCCGACTCAACAAGGCTCAGCAAGAGATACAGGATCTTCGTGACCTCGTAGCGCACTATGAGAGGTTGATGAGAAGGTATCATCAGATCACCGACGAGGAACCAGATGGCTATGCCTCTGACACCTCCACGTGGATTTCGGACTCCCCAGATCGCCGTGCCGGACGTGGCGATACTAACTCAATGGATGAGACTTCAGACGAGGAGCCATTTTCAGAGGAGCCTTCTGTGTCGCAGCAGCCCACCAACTCTCCTCCACATGGCAACGAGTCTCATGGAAGCAACTCGGGGTATGATGGAGATGATGATGAATACCCAGACGAGGACCCTGAGGAGGAGGATCCCGAGGAGCGAGAGTAGACTTCGACCTATCCCTGCGACTCAAGATTAAGACATTTACCCATGAGTTGTAATAAGAGCGATGTAGTGAAGATCTATGTAATCTTGAGTTGTATGATTTGATTTGAGAACTTGATTATCTATGTTTGAGGTTGCTTAATGAAATGACCTTTATTTCTCATATTCCTTATTGATGCATATAGTGTGAAAGTCGTATAGAATAGTTTCTCTCTTATCTTCTTATTCTAAAACAACACCCCAACCTCAGATGCCAAGAAGAGGACGAGGACGTGGACGTGGTGTGCCACCCAATCAAGACCCTAAAGTCCCGTTACCTCAATGGAATGAAAGAGCTGCCCGTGGAGCACCAGCTACAAACCAAATGCAACAAATGATAGCAATGCAGCTACAAATGATGCAAAATTTAACACAAATTGTGAACAACATGCAACAGGCTCAACAAGCACCACCACCCCCTCCACCACCACCACCACCCCCACCTCCAGGATTTTGCTTGAGAGACTTCATGAACACTCAACCTCCAAACTTTTCCAACACTATGGAACCTATGGATGCCGACGACTGGATCAATACAATTGAAAGTAAACTAAGGATTGTCCAATGCGAAGGAACAGAAAGGGTACTATTGGCATCACACCAACTCCATGGACCTGCAGCTGATTGGTGGACCGCTTTCACTACAGCTCATGACAACCCAGACAACATCACATGGGAGGAGTTCAGAGAAAACTTCTGCAATCATCACGTACCTAAAGGGGAAATTCAAGCAAAGCGTCAAGTGTTCCTCGCCCTGAAGCAAGGAAATATGAATATATGTGAGTATCTAAACATGTTTACACAGTTATCTCGTTATGGTCCTGGAGATGTGGACACTGATGCAAAGAAGCAATTTTGTTTCAAAGAGGGGTTGGATAAGGAGATACAATTTATGATGTCCTCTAGCGACTAATCTAACTTTCAACATCTGGTGGACAAGGCTTTCACCGTAGAAAGGAAGAAGAAGGAGTATGAGGGAGAAGATCACAAGCGGAAGATGATGATGGGACAATCCTCGAGCCGCAATCGTACACGCTTTAACCCCCAGCAGTCGGGGCACATGAATCGTCCTGCCAACTCCACCGCACCAGTGCCATGTACCCAACAAGGTCAACAAATGCTACACCAATGTTCTTCTCGTCTAATAGGGCAGCCGCAACATAATCAACTGTCGGGGAATAAAATACAAAGTAACAGCATGTCTGGGCAATGCTATAACTGCGGCGAAAGAGGCCACTACTCCTTCAGTTGCCCAAAGAAGCAGCCGACACATAATCCATCGTGTGTCCAGGTCAATAACATGTCCTTGGAAGATGTTCAGGGGGGTACCTGAAGCAGTGAATGGTATGTCTCCTACTGATTCTCACTTTACTACAAGAGTACATGATAGCAAGGAAAGTTTGCCTTAATGTAAGACAAAGCATAAGGGGGGTAGTCTATCGGTTAAAGCTATCTTGAGACACTGTGAGGAGGAAGATTATTCACGTGTGCATAATGCAACGAAAATATCCTCGAAGGAAGAAGCAACGTGAAGAAGACAAAGAAGACCTCAAGGCCCTGTTTTTGGTCTCTTTCTATAGGATGTTCGAATCTCGAGGGCGAGATTCCTTTTTAGGGGGGTATAATTGTAACACCAAATTTTTGGAGAGAAAAAAATGTAAAATAAATTTTTTCAAGAGCTATAAAACACATTTCTTTCGAATAAAATTCATATAAGGCAAAGTGCATCATGTATAATTGAATGTGTGAAAATTTTCAATCTTGAATTCGATAGAATTTTGATTTAATACTCAAATCATAAAAGAGAAGAAAAACAAAACAGAAAAAGAAAAAGAAAAAGAGAAAAAAAAACGACATGGGACAATTCTCCCGCCCCGGCCCATTTCCTATTCTTCCCTCGCGCCAGCCTGCTTCACCCCGCGCCCGCGCCTTCCTCCTCTCCCTCTCTCTGGCGACTGGGCCCTGCCTGTCAGCCCTTTCTTCCCTGAATCGTCGTAAATTAGAGTCAGGGCCAGAACCGACATTTAATCTTCAAGAGCTAAAATTTCCCGACAACCCCCAAGCTCAATTTGGAGGCATGTTCCTTGACCATCTTGCACCCTTTTTGTTAAGTTTTAGTTAGATGCATGCTAATTTAAAATATGGATCCTGTACTATGTTTCCCTAGTTTTTACCAATAATTTCTTGTCGCTTGGTTTGGGTGTTTTACTATTAATCAGCTTACGCTTAGCCATGCTTAATTGAAATATGATCTATTTATCTACAAGATTACATTTGATGTGTTATTATTCATGAATTGATGGCAATATTGGAATTTAGTAGATAGGAATCTGATAGGGGCTTTTGTATGGATTGGTGCATGCGTGCACAAGACATTGGTTTGGGGCTTGACACCTATCAGATTATAAGGACCGGTTTATGGAGAAGTCGCTAAGCCTTTTAGTATCACCACAAAATTGTATATGGGACAACTTGGTTTAGTAATTTGGCCTCTCCCGATGTAGCATAGGTAATTGAACGTGCGGGGAATGGGTTCTGCCTTGGGATCCACATGGCTCAAAGGGGGCTTCTCCTGACGGAGGGAAAATAGACTCCAGGTGCTAGAGCGGTGAAACCTTAGAGTACCCATTGCAAGTCGGGAGAACCATTGGAAACACCTCGTAGTGATCTCCTGGCCACACACCTTTGGAAGTGTGTAATGTGGTTAGCTACCACAGGCATCAGGGAGGTTTACCTTAGTCCACTTGGCAACAGGGGATGGAATCACGAACTGTGGGTAAAGGATACACACTCTGTAGAGTCTTTTCAAACTGTCTAGACAGCCGTGCTCATGGACACGAGCGGCTTGGAACCAAATTCATAATTAGCACATGGTTACATAATGGATGGTTTGGATTTGTTCTTACCTGGATTAATTTTGGGATGTTGGTTGGGATTTCACCTAGATGCAGGTGCTTAATAACATTAAGAATAGGCTATAACTGCTATAGTGCTTTACCTATTATTTGCCTTCCTTGTTGTGAACCACGTGTCATAACTTCCCAACTTGCGAGTACCGTTGGTACTCAAACTTGTTAGTTGCATACTTTTCCTCCCTAGTCTATGAAGACGAAGAGGTGGAGAACAAGGACTTCTACAGAGACCCCGATGAGATGTTCTAGGCTGGCGCTCCCCCGTGCAATGCCTGTGTTTGGAGGCTCTTTTACTTGTTTTTCCGCTGCTTGTGTACTTTCTTTTAGACCTTGAAGGTCATTTATGTAATAGGGTGATGTACCCAAACATGGCATTATTTATGGTATTTCACTTTCATCTACACATGTATAAGTTGAACTGATCCTGGCATACATGTGGAAAGCATCTGGTTGTCTTCTTATTACCAGGTGTGACACCCGATCATCTTTCCGGGGCAGTCTGAGCATCAAAAATGATGGGTGCTTCCATCCACTTCCGATGCGGTTCTGCCTTAGTAGTAGGAGCTACCATGGCCATGTCCCACTGCATTGTCTTGAGGATGCGGCCAGAGGTGATGTCGCAAGAACCACCATAGATGGTGTTCAAGCTCCTCCGACATTCGTTGTCAGAGGCATTGGAGTCGTCATCGGCAGTGTTGTAAACGGCTTTTAAGACCTTTTTAGGGTCTTGGAAACCTAGCTCCTCTTCACCCGGAGCTTCGTCGACTTTTTGTTTTCCTTCCCTTTGACACAAAGGAGCTTCTTCCCAGCGCTTGTTGTTGCGCTCGGTAAGGTTTTGGACCTCCCGACACTCTTCCAAGCTGTTTTGGTTCATCTTGTGAATCGGATACCATGCTTTGGAATTGTTGTCGTCCTCTGATAAAGATCGAGGTCGCTTCTCGGGTGTGACCCCAGGTTTCCAAGAGTTGCAGCAGCAGCAACTGGAGTGTCGGCCAACGACTTCTTTTTGCTGTTGGGCTTCTTTTTCTTCTTGCCACTACCGGAGGTAGTGGCTTTAGTTTTGGAGGACTTCTGGTTGGCCTCTTGAGCTTGCTTGTAGTGCATCTCACGGCCCTCCGCAGCTCTAGCACATTTGTCAGCTAGACTGAAGTGTTCCATGACGCTGGTAACTTCTTTAACGGCCAACTTCTCTAGTATCTTCTTATCTCGAACACCATGTCCGAATGCAATGATAACAGAAGAGCTCCAGATAGAAGGAATGGTATTTTGTACCTGAGAGAATCGCTAGATAAAGGATCGTAGTGATTCCACTGAAGTTCGCTTTACAGCAAACAGGTCCAATTCAGTGTCGGGCAGGGTATAGGAGCTCCCGAAGTTAGCAGTGAATTGCTGGCACAATTCCGCCCAACTATTAATGGAGTCGGGTGGAAGACTCATAAACCAAGAGCTTGCAGTCCCAGTTAAGGCCACCGGGGAGTAATTGGCCATCAAAGCCTCATCACCCCCCGCTGCCAGTATGGCAGTAGAGTAGATTTGAAGAAATTCAGCGGGGTCAACAGTCCTGTCAAATTTCTCCGGTAAGTGGGGCCGGAACTTCTGTGGCCACCTGACCATACGTAAGTGCATTGCCAGGGCAGAACAGCCTCCCCCTACTCCTTGTAATGCAGGGTTGTCACGAGCTTCTCGTCTCTCACGAGCGCGCTCAATGTGTACACGGCCATCCAATTGCCGGTAATGGCGATCCAGTTCCGACCGCAGGTCATGAGTCAGAATCCTAGTAATTGTGTGGGTGCGTCGTGTCCCGGAACACAACGAAGTCACCTGTTGAGAGGCAACACGTCTCCTTTGTTGAGAGGCATGTGGACCAAGTCGGCAAGACAAAGTCCATCATTGTGAAGGTGCTCGCCCCGAAGTGGGAGGACCTTGGTTGCTGATGCCTGGAGCTACAGCTCCGACCAGATGGTCAACATCAGTCCTCCATTGCTTGATCGCAATGTTCCTACTTTTACTGTGAATTGATTCGAACTTGCTTTCCATCTATGGAAAGATTGCTTAGTATTCATTTGCTATGTTTTTGGTTGGTTTCGGTTGATATGACTGATATCGTTTTACTATGATTTTGCAACATGCTTATGTGAGGTGCTCTCGTTAAGTGTTGTGTTCGAAACTAACGAGAGTCAAGTCGAGGACTTGTGCATGAAAGTATTGGTTGTTTATTCATGTGCAGGTGTTGCTTGAGTTCAAGACATGGCTGGTGACGGGATCCATTGAACTAGTCTTAGGGAGAAGATGAGGTTCAACAACCAAGTTTGGGAGGAATTGTGGTTGAGTTGATCGGGAGGTCGCACATCATGTATGAATCGAGAACAATGCATGTGAAGGTATCATGGACATCATTGGAAGATGTTTGCACATATGCAAGGAGTTCATGGATATGGCTACATGGTTCCGAGGCATGATGAAGAGATGTGGACATAAAGAATTGGTCGGAAATGTCCAACCGACTAGGTTATGGACTCAGGCTGCGGCTGAGTTTGTTTTCACTCAAATATGGAAAGTTTTGAGTTGGTTATGATAGGATTTCGTGTTGGTCATGAATATGAGTTGTTTTAGGATGTCTTAAGATTGCTTCTATCTGCGTATAGAAGAGTCCTATGCAGTTATGGAATGTTTAGATTCATGATTTGTGTAGGATTAGAGTCCTAGTTGAGATTGGGTTGGCCTAAGGGCTGGTTATATAAGCAAGGGAGGCCAGAGCTCGTGGGTGACGACTTTTGGGCTGTTCCTCTTGTGTTCAATTGAGTAAAATTCATAGTTGAAAGGAACTTTTGTGCCTTGTTCGTCCGAGTTTTTCCAAACAAGTTTTTCTCATCGAGTTTCTGCATAGCACTACCTTGTTTCGGTGGTTTTATCATAACTCGAGTTTTACAGATCCAATTGACGTGGTTCTTTTTGAGTTGTCTTCAAAACTTGATTATATATCATCTATCAAAATTTGACGGTCATTCGATTTGTGGTTTTTGGTCTACACGAGTTTCTTTGTAGTATTACAGATCTGTTTTTTACTCGGTAGAACAGATTGACCTTTGTTCGATCTTTTTATCGTAACATGAGTTTCTCTCGGCGGATTTGAGTAATTCTTGTTGTGTTGCCTTCGTGATTTGATTCTGTCTGATATCTATCACTTTTTTCACGGTGAAACACGTTTAGATTAGTTTCACACACGATTTCTTTAACATATCGTTTTTCTGCTGAAGGGGTTAGGATTGAATTGTTTCAGCTGCGTAAGATTTTTTAAATCTAACATTCACCCCCCCTCTAGTAGCTTTTCATGTGCTCTTCGATTCTACAATTGGTATCAGAGTCACAGTGCTCTAATCTTTGTGATTTGCACGTGTTTTGACTAATCATCATGGAGAAGTACTCTGCAAAACCTTGTGTCTTTAGTTGTATTGATTTTCAGGTTTGGAAGGCACGTATGGAAGCCTTCATCCAGGCTCAAGGCTTTGCAATATTGGAGAAGGTATACAAGCCTTACGAAGTGCCATCAAATAATCAAGTTACAGCTACAAATTTGAGAGATGTCGACAACAACAATAAGGCTCAAAACTTGATCATGAAAGGATTAACTCAAAGCGACTTCGACCGTGTTGCACACCTCCGATCTGCATATGATGTGTGGAAAGCACATTGTGACTTCCACGAAGGATCCAACACGATCAAGGAGATAAGGCAAGACATGTTAAAGAAAGAATACATGCGCTTCGAGATGCAGCCCAGTGAGTCTATTGATGACCTTTTTGCTCGCTTTAATAAAATTCTCAGCAACTTGCGTAGTGTCAATGTTGATTTTTTAGATGCTGAAAATGCTAGGCAATTGTTAACTGCATTAGATATGTCAATTTGGGAGATGAAAGTCACATCTATTCATGAATCTACTGTCATGAGTACACTTACTTTAGATGTGGTATATTCCAAGTTAAAAACTCATGAAATTGACATAATATCACATAAGAACCATAACAAGTCTATTGCTTTTGTTTCTCAACGTGACATGCCTAGCTCCGGTCAATCTTCATCTTGTGGTACACTTGCTTTGTTGTCCTTTCTAACCCTTCAACAGATTGAGGAGTTTCCAGATGAGGAGCTAGTACTTCTATCTACTAGGTTCTCAAAAGCATTGCAAAATGTGAGAACTAGAAGGAGAGGAAGCTCCAAACCTCAACGATGTTTTGAATGTGGTAAAACAAGACATTTTCATTCAGATTCACCTAACCTTTCAGGTCCTACTTCCCGGGATGAAAAACAAACAAGGACGAAGCACTCCTCTGCAAAAGATACGAAGAAAAAGAAGGGTTTTACAGGACGTCAATTTGTGAGCAGGTTTATCTCCGCACTTTAAGAACTTGGCTCAAGCGATGTGGACATTGGAATTGATGAAGATGAAGATGATTTGGCAAACGTGTGCTTCATGGCGGGCAAGTCAAGATCATGTATGGAGGAGGCTGAACACAACAGCGATAATGAAGAGGTATGTTCTACTGGCAAAGAAATGTGTGATGCTATTTCTCGTCCCACTGTTATAGTCAAGAAAAAGGACAAAAAGCTTAGGGGCAATGCTGTTAAAATTGAGTCACTAGAACCTGAAATTAACCGTTTGAAATCTTTGATTCCTAGTGATGATTCTTGTTCCTCATGTGAATTAATATATGAACAATTGTCCTCATTAAGAAGTTTGGACACCTCCACACTTGATAAACTTGAGTTAGAAATCGAAAAGAACAAAGAGCTTGCTGCACTTAATGATAAAAACTTGAAAGATGCTAGATGTTCTACAATTGATTTGCATTGTTCTACTTGTGATGATCTTGATAAGAAACTACAAGGTGCTATGAATGAAATTTCTATATTGATCAATACTTTACGTTGTCATGAAGCTAAATACTGGTCCAATTGCAAATTAAAAGGAAAATCTTCATGTGAAAATTGTCTTGATCTGTCCAATAAACTTGTTGACATGCATAGGACATTAGATCGGTTTTGTAATGGGAATAAGAACCCGAACTCGCTGCTTAATTCCTCCAAGATATGCAATGATAAAACTGGTTTAGGTTTTGATTATCATGCTCATGCTAGGGCACATCCACCTAAAATTGTAAGAACATTAGGAAGTGGATTGATTCAAACAGTTCCTAAACAAAAAGAAGTGGTTTTCAAATCTGAAGGAGTGTTGTCTCATTCGGTGTCAAATAAAAATGTTGTTTGCTCATCTAGACATGAACACAAAGTTAAATTTCATTGTACCTACTGTGGTAGAGACGGTAATGTCATAGATTTTTGTTATATACTAGCTAAACAACAGAAAAAGGAAAGAATGATTGCTAGATCTCATAATTTTCATGCAAATTTGCTGCTCACGCTAAACCGAATGATAGGAACATGCGACCTGCTGTAATGAGCCAAAAACATGCAATGTTTGCTCCCAAACCTACTGTTTTTCATGCTACACATGTAACATCTCATAGGAAGTAGTTAGGTATAAAAATCCTCAAACTTTGTCTCATAAACCTGCTGTTTTGTCTCAGCTTTCGCGTGTTATTCCTGTTGGACGTCGTGTGACTCAGTACTGGATTCCTAAATGCATCTTGACTAACCCCAGTATTGAGTCATCGACGTATTGTGCTTCTATGTAGGTTACACGCTTGAGGAAGGAGAACTTTTGGATAGTGGATTCAGGTTGCTCACGCCACATGACCAGTAACAAAGACCGGTTCTCCTCCCTCTCTTTTGTGTCACGTGTAGAGAATGTTACTTTTGCTGATAATTCTTCAACTCCTACAATTGCTAAGGGTTCGGTTAGAGTAAATGATCACTACACTTTGAAGGATGTGGCACTTGTTAAGAATTTGAAATACAACTTGCTTTTTGTTTCACAACTGCTAGATGAAAATCTGGAAATTAATTTCACTAAAAATTGCTGCAAAGTTGTAAATTCAAAGAGTGAGCTTATTTTTAACATGTCACAGTTTGGAAGAGTTTTTAAAGCTGATTTTGATATGTATTCCTCTAAGCATAGGTGTCTAGCTGCTAATGATTCCAAAGATTTATATTTCTGGCATCATAGACTTGGTGATGTAGGCTTTGATCATCTAACGTGTGTTAGTGCTCTTGCTCGCATACGTGGGCTGCCTAAGCTTCAAGGGGACAAAGAAATTGTGTGCTCTTCTTGTAGACATCCTAAGATGGTTGCAGGTTCACATACTCCTCTCATAATGATCATGACAACTGAAACGTGTCAACTTTTGCACCTTGACACCGTAGGACCTTCACTTGTTCAATCCTTCAGAGGTAAATGGTATGTTCTTGTGATTGTTGATGATTATTCTAGATACTCTTGGGTTTACTTTATGGCATCTAAGAATGAAGCTTTTAGTCACTATAGAACTTTATTTCTTATATTATCAATTGATCATCCATGATCTTTAAAAGCAATTAGAAGTGATAACGGAACTGAATTTAAAAATCAATCTTTTGATCACTTTTGTGCTGAAAATGGAATGGATCATCAATTTCTTCACCACATGTACCTCAACAAAATGGTGTTGTAGAAAGAAAGAATAGAACCTTAGTTGAGATAGCTAGGACTATGCTCGATGAATATCAAACTCATAGGAAATTTTTGGCTGATGCGATTGCAACCGCCTGTTATATCTAAAATCGTGTTTTCTTGCGCGCTAAGCTAGGTAAAACACCATATGAGCTCTGATTTGAATATAGTCCTAGTGTTACACACTTTCTGGTCTTTGGTTGCAAATGCTTTGTTAAGAAACATGGTAATCTTGATAAATTTGAACCTAGATACATTGATGGCATGTTTCTTGGTTATCCATCTCATACTAGAGGCTACTGTGTGCTTTTACTTGAAACTAACAAAATTGTGGAGACTTGTGAGGTTTCTTTTGATGAAGCTAGCACAGGTACTAGCTCAAACATTGCAGGTCTAGATCCATATCCGCAAGGGGGGAGCATTTTCGTTGAAGATGAGGAAGAAGTGGTGCTGCTGCCCGAAAATTCAGCAGCTAATGACATTGTTCCAGCTCCTGATTTTGATTCACAGCCAGCACCGACGACCACCATGGCTGGTCCAGATCCTCCACAAGTCACAAGCTCATCGATTTGTGATGAACATGAAGAAGAAGAAGCTTGTGAAGTGTCCACCCCCCTGGGTTCTCAAAAGTCATCCTCCACAACAAATTATTGGAAGCTTGCACAAACGAGTCACACGGTCCAGGTTTTGCGATCTAAACCATCATGCTCATTCTGCTTTTGTTGCTTCTTTTGAACCCAAAGACATATCACACGCACTCACTAATGAATCTTGGATTATTACCATGCAAGAAGAGTTAGAAAATTTTGAGAGAAATAATGTTTGGAAACTTATACCTCCACCTCAAGGTCACACTTTAATTGGAACTAAATGGGTGTTTAAAAATAAACAAAGTGAGGATGGGGTTGTGGTTAGGAATAAGTCTAGGTTGGTTGCTCTAGGTTGCACTCAAGATGAAGGTCTAGATTTTGATGAAACTTTTGCTCCTGTTACTAGATTAGAAGCCATAAGAATTTTGTTAGCTTTTGTTGCATCTAAAGGTTTTAAGCTTTATCAAACGGACGTTAAAATTGGTTTTCTTAGTGGCTACATAGATGAGGAGGTTTATGTCAAACAACCACCGGGTTTTGAAAATCCAAATTTTCCTAATCATGTTTACAAACTGTCCAAAGCCTTGTACGGTCTCAAAAAAGCCCCTAGAGCATGGTATGATAGGTTAAAAACATTCTTACATGAATAGGGGTTTACCATGGGCAAGGTTGATAACTCTTTTTGTGCTTAAGCATGACAATAACTCAATATTCGTTCAAGTGTATGTGGATGATATTATCTTTGGTTGTGCTTCTCATGATCTTGTGTCCAAGTTTTTAGCTATGATGATTTCAGAATTTGAGATGAGTATGATAGGAGAACTCACGTACTTGTTGGGGCTGCAAATCAAGCAAACCAAGGATGGTACCTTTGTGCATCAAACGAAGTATACAAAAGACCTCCTAAGGTGCTTCAACATGGACAAAAGCAAGCCTCTTCGGACACCAATGGGAACAGCAACAACACTTGAACTTGATGAAGATGGTGAACCCGTAGATCAAAAAGAATATAGAAGCATGATCGGATCACTTTTGTACCTCACAACATCAAGACCAGACATATAATTCAGTGTATGTCTTTGTGCATGTTTTCAAGCCTCCCCACGTGCTTCACATCGTCAAGACGTCAAAAGGATTCTCAGGTACTTACATGGAACTCAAGAATCTGGCATTTTTCTTCCTTCTTCCTCAACCGTTACTTTCAAAGCTTTTTCCGATGCTGATTTTGGGGTTGTAGGATTGATAGGAAAAGTACTCTGGGTGCTTGTCATTTTCTTGGTAATTCACTTGTTGCTTGGTCCTCTAGAAAACAAAACTCAGTTCACAATCCACAGCTGAATCTAAATATGTAGCTGCTGCTCGTGCTTGCTCACAAATTCTTTGGATTGTCCAAACACTTAAGGACTATGGCGTTTATCTAGATAGTGTTCCACTCTTTTGTGATAACACTAGTGCCATTTGCATTGCTAAAAACCCCGTGCAACATTATAAAGCTAAGAACATTGACATTAGGTATCATTTTCTCCGTGATAATGTTGAAAAAGGAAACATTGTGCTTCACCATGTAGATACCGAACAACAATTGACTAACATTTTTACAAAACCTTTGGATTTCACTTGTTTTTGTTTCATTTGTAGTGAAAATAGGGGTTATGCATCCTCATGGCTTAAATTGAGGGGGGTTTTGAAACATGGGAAGTCTATGTGTGAATCTGAACTTAAAATAATATGAGCATAGTATTTCATACATATATGACTATGTGATTCCTTTTACATGCTGAATGTTCTTACTACATTACTCATGTTATACATTTTGTAGTTTTTGCCATGACTAGTAATTGGAATAATTACTTACACTAAATATGGTCATGATCAAACTTTCTTACTGTTTTAAACTTATTGCATGCTCCGAAGTGCTTTTAATAATAAAAAATTAATCAATCAACTATTCACATGTTGAGCTTTTATGATCAAATAAAAATGAGAAAAGATCAAGAGAATATGCATGCATTGCACTTCTTCTTTTGAGATGCCTTATCATTGCACTTAGATATGAACTTGGAAGAAGTTGTGTATGACTAAATCCATGTCCTTAAGCTTCTGATTGTCAAATGACATAGGCTTGGCTTGGTTGGTTAGTATAAGGCAGATACGCATATAATCTCTTGCAAATATCATATGATCAAAATTTGTGCTTTGAAAAATAATAAAATGCAGCAAAAAATGTCATGCTTTAAAGTCTTGATATAGTTAAGTTTGTGAGATCATGACTTGCTTAAATTGAAAATTACATTTGATCTCTAGCATGGCTTACACTACTTTATGTATCTCATTGATGTGATAGTGTAAGTTACTTGATAGTATGACTTGGATGAGCTTTGTTTTATATGTATATGTTATAATATGCTCATAACAATTAAAATTTCTCTTTTCAACCTTGTCGAATACATTGTCAAAGGGGGAGAGATAATATGGTGAATTTTTAAAGATAAGTATGTAAGAGGGAAAAATTTGTATAGGGGGGAGAAATTTACTATCTCATTTGATTTTCAAAAAGAGGAAGAAATTGTTCTCAAAACTTTTCATGCCAATGATCGGATTTTAAATCGTGTTGCCAATGCATTCATCAAGTGGGAGAAGGTGAGACCTATGTGTGTTGAATACATTGGCTTTGATAATAAAAGTCTTGAATGCTGCCATAACATCTTTTTAGCAAGGTCCGACTTTAGCTCCGGCATTTCTTTGTTAAGCTCCGATATGTTTTTTCTAGGTACGACTTATGTTGGTTAGCTTCGACATGTTTTTCTAACTCCGGTGCTAGGTTGTACTAGCTTTGGTAAGCTCCGGCTCAAGCTTTGTTAGTTTTGGCAAGATTCAGTGCTTGATCGCAATGTTCCTTCTTTTATTGTGAATTGATTTGAACATGCTTTACATCTATGGAAAGATTGCTTAGTATTCATTTGCTAAGTATTTCGTCGGTTTCAGTTGATATGACTGATATCGTTTTATTGTGGTTTTGCAACATGCTTATGTGAGGTGCTCACGTAAGGTCTTGTGTTTGGAAAAAACGAGAGTCAAGTCGAGGACTTGTGCTCGAAAGTATTGGTTGTTTATTCATGTGCAGGTGTTGCTTGAGTTCAAGACATGGCTGGTGACGTGCTCCCTTGAACTAGTCTTAGGGAGAAGATAAGGTTCAACAACCAAGTTCGGGAGGAATTGTGGTTGAGTTGATCGGGAGGTCGCGCAACATATATGAATCAAGAACAATGCATATGAAGGTGTCGTGGATGTCGTTGGAAGATGTTTGAACGTATGCAAGGAGTACATGGACGTGGCTACATGGTTCTGAGGCGTGATGAAGAGACATGGACGTAAATAATTGGTCGGAAAGGTCCAACTGACTAGGTTACGGACTCAAGCGGCAGCTGAGTTGGTTTTGACTCAACTATGGAATGTTTTGAGTTGGTTACGATAGGATTTCATGTGGCTCACAAATTTGAGTTGTTTTAGGAATGTGGGGTGTTTGGAAATCTTAAGATTTCTTCTATCTGCGTATAGAAGAGTCCTAAGTACTTATGGAAAGATTCGATTCATGATTTCAGTAGGATTAGAGTCCTAGTTGAGATTGGGTTGGACTAAGGGCTGGTTATATAAGCAAAGGAGGCCAGAGCTCGTGGGTGACGACTTTTGGGCTGTTTCTCTTGTGTTCTATAGAATAAAATTCATAGTTGAAAGGAACTTCTGTGCCTTGTTCGTCTGACTTATTCCAGACAAGTTTTTCTCATCGAGTTTCTGCACAGCACTACCTTGTTTCGGTGGTTTTATCATAACTCAAGTTTTACAGATCCAATTGATGTGATTCTTTTTGGTTTGTCTTTAAAGCTTAATTATCTATCATCTGTTAAAATTTCACGGTCATTGGATTTGTGGTTTTTGATCTACACGAGTTTCTTTGCAGTATTACTGATCTGTTTTTTACTCGGTAGAACAGATTGACCTTTGTTCAATCTTTCAATCGTAACTTGAGTTTCTCTCGACGGATTTGAGTAATTATTTTTGTGTTGTCTTCTTTATTTGATTCTCTCTGATATCTATCACTTTTGTCACGGTGAAACACGTTTAGATTACTCTCACACACGATTTCTTTAACATATCATTTTTCTGCAGAAGGGGTTGGGATTTAATTGTTTCCGCTGCGTAAGATTTTTTAAATCAACCATTCACCCCCCTTCTGGTAGCTGTTCACGTGCTCTTCGATCATATAGCACTAGATTGCCAAATAGATGGTGCCTCCACATCTTCAATGCAAGCACCACAACAGCGAGCTCAACATCATGAGTCGGATAATGCTGCTCATGGTCCCGAAGCTGCCGAGATCCATACGCGATCACTCTTCTATCTTGCATGAGCCAACAACCAAGACCAATGCCAGAAGCATCACAATAGACATCAAATGGTTTGGTTGTGTCCGGCTGAGCCAACACTGGTGCTGTGGTGAGGTGTTCCACCAAGGCTTAAATGCTTCTTCACATTCTTTAGTCCATACATACTTTGTTCCCTTCTTTAGTAGTTCCGTCATTGGTTTAGCTATCTTTGAGAAACTCGGAATGAACCTCCGATAATAGACAGCCAAGCCAAGGAAACTACGAACTTCATGTACGGAGTTGGGAGATTTCCACTTTAGGACTTGTACAATTTTGCTTGGATCAATTGCAATACCATCAGCCGAGATTATGTGTCCAAAAAATGGCACTTGCTTGATCCAAAACTCACACTTGCTGAACTTCGCATACAGTTTGTGATCCCTTAAACGGTGTAGCACAATATGCAAGTGTTTAGCACTTTCTTCTTCAGATTTAGAATACACAAGGATGTCATCGATGAAGACCAAGACAAACTTGTACAACTCCGGCATAAACACCAAATTCATGAGATACATGAAGTGATCCGGTGCATTGGTCAACCCAAAGGACATGAAAAGATACTCATACAGTCCATACCTCGTCGAGAATGCGGTTTTTTGGAATGTCCTCAGGTCTAATCTTAATCTGGTGATCACCTGAACGAAGGTCCATCTTCGAGAATACCTTAGCATCCACTAGTTGATCGATTAAGATATCAATGCGTGGTAGTGGATACTTGTTCTTCATGGTGACATCATTAAGTGGACGGTAGTCCACACACAACCTCAAAGTCTCATCTTTCTACCTCACAAACAACGCGGAACAGCCCCAAGGTGATGAACTTGGGCGAATAAAACCCTTGCTCAATAATTAATTCAGCTGCTCCTTCAATTCCGCAAGTTCCTTTGGTGCCATCCTATATAGCTTTCTCGAGATTGGCATGGTTCCCGGCGCAAGTTCAATCTTGAACTCGACGTCACATATTGGTGGCATGCTCGAAAGATCATCAGGAAACACATCTGGATATTCACACACCACTGGGATATCCTCAAGTTTCATGGCACTTGTGTGATGCACCGCTGAGACACTTGGCGCGGTATCCAAAAGATTCAAAGTGTTGCAACCATGGAATTGAGAACTCAGTTGGACAGTCCATGAGCTGATAGCAAAGATAGCTCCATAATGTGTCAACCATGACATCCCCAGGATGAGGTCAATCTGCAGATCTTCTAAGATGATGAGGATCACCGGATAGATACTTCCACCCATGCAAAGAGGTGCTCGAGAAACAACCTCATGAGCTAAAATATTGCCTCCTGATGAACTGATATGGAAAGGATGTGAGACAGTCACAAATGGCACTTGATGTTTCAGCACAAAAGACTTGCTCACGAAGTTATGAGTAGCTCCAGAGTCAAACAGAACGACTACTGGTTGATCATGTAAAGTAAACATGCCTGCTAAAACAGGCTTTCCTTCTAGAATGTCCTCAATTGCAGCATAATTAACACTGGCAAACTTTAATGAAGCTTTCTTTTTATGTTTATGGTGCTGATCAGAATTGTAAAACCCCACTTTTATGGCATGTTAATTTCATATGGGTTTGTGATCAACTATTTTGGATCTCCAATATAATGGTACACATGAACTATGCCATCCAAAACTTGTCTTGCACTCTTTGTTAGATTCTTTTATCATGGGTATTAGACTTCACCATGAATCCAAATTATATTCTATTCACCTTTTAAGAATAAGAATTTTTGGATAAGGATTAGTAAGCAATACACAATGAAGCCCTAATAAGCTCTAAACCAAATATTCAAATTAAGGGCTCTAAATTTTTCCATGAACCCCTAAATTCCTCAATAGCATGCTTACAAAGTTTCAAGATTTTAGAAACTCATCTACTATTTTTATTGAGGTGTTTAGCAAATTTGAATCAAATTCAAATCTGAATTTTTAATTCTTCTCCAACTTCTTTAAACATGAGAATTGAATTCACCATTGTGTTCAGAATAATTCATTTGCCATCTCCACAAAATTTCATGATTTTTGGAGTTGATCTTCTATTTTTAACTGAATTAGTAGCTGAGCTGTGGGGAGAATCACTGGACAGTGGGCCCCACATGTCAGCTCCCCTTTTAAACGGATCAGCTCAACCCCGACACCTCTGCACCGCCGCGCCCCCACTCGACACCGCGCGCGCATGCAGCTCCAGCGAGCTGCCTGCCTGCTCGCCGCGGCTCTATAAAAGGCCGGCCGAAGCCCCCTTTAATCCTCATCCCCGATCACAGCTACACTGCCTCGCCATTTTTCTTCCGCCGCGCGCCATCGCCGCCGCTCGCCACTGCTCCGCGGGTGCCGCCGTTCCACGCCGTTTCAAGCCTAGCTCCAAAGAGCAAAAAGGTGCGCCTGATCAAACTCTAGCTCATGGTACAAACCATTTCCCTTATCGTTGAAGCCTGAGCAAGTTATTGTTCATTTCCTCTACGGCCGAAGGTAGATAGCTAGCTATGATTTCATGTCGAATTCCTTTTCAGTAAGCAATCATCCTTTGCAATTACTTAGAGGTAGTTTCTATAGGCCCTAGCGATCCTGTCTGATCAAAAACCTTTAAGGATCATCAAGCAACGGCTCTGAATTTCGAGTTTTGCTCGCCGCCGGTGAGAAAACCTCGGTTCACCGTCGAACTCATGATTCCCGGCAACTCACTCCCCTTCTGCGCCCATATCCTTGAACTCCATCATCCCAGGAAGGTTTTGGAGCAATTCCCAAGTGATTTGAGCTACTCTATAGAGAGTTCTATGATGCCCGAGCGCTCATCGCCGCCACCGCCGTCGCACGACCTTTTCCGGCGAGCTTCAAGACCCACTGACCTCACCATCGTGCTCAGCGACCCCAAAAACCCCCAGGCGGCAAATTTCCGCGAATCTAGTGCGTCGGATTGGCCGGCGGCGAGGCTCGCCGGAGAGCACCGCCGCGGGAGCCCCGCGCGCCGCCCGCGTCGGGAGGTAGAAGACGACGCGGCGGGTCCCGCGTGTCAGCGGCGGTAAATCCCGTCGGATCAGGTATGGCCACGGGATTTGCTGTGGCTACGCGGTGGGAATCTGTGGCCCCCGTGTGGCTTAAATACTATTGGTTCTTTTTAAAACAGTGGGGCCCACGAGTTAAATCAAATTAGGAAATTATTCCAGAATAGGCTCCAACTTAGAAAATCCATAACTTTCTGTAGGATACTCCAAAATTCTTCAAACAAATTTTGTTCGAAAGCTCTCGAGCTCTAGTTTCTGTCAATACCAATTAGGTTCTGTGAAACTCAGAGTTAAATCCTGTAGAAAATAATCTTTCCTAATACAAATGAAGATTTTCCAGACAAGATATCCACAGGAAAAATCCCAAAAATTCACATTAAATTTATTGTCCTATTCTTGATTATCAGGCAAAATTTGGGAGCCATAGCACCTGTTTAACTCTCTGTATAATTCAATTTCCTTTTTCAGTTATTGAATTTTCACAGCTATTAGGTTGCTTTATTAGGTCCCAAAATTTTACTGAGTCTTCCTTTAATCATACCCTAGCTCCTGTTAAAGTCTTGGATTTAATTAACCTACTATACTAGGCCTAAATCAGTTACAAACCAAATATTGATTTAATGTCTAGAAACTCAATTATAAAGTAAATCCAGAAATTCTTGCCGAATTAGAAATACAATAACTCCTTCCCCACAGCTTAGAAAATTATGAAACAAATTTTGCTAAGACCAGAACCACTCCCTCCATCTTGATTATCAACTGTTAGCTAGGTTCAAGCTACAGTTTCCTCTCGGAAAATTTTGGAAGTTGGTTTGCTTGCCATACTTTCGGAGACCACAATCTGCTATGATCATCTCCTGTTCTTTGCAAGAGCTTTGATCGTATTCCCTAGTATCTACCATCGAAATTCCAAAGCCAAATAAGGTCCCTGTCATATGATGATCACCATGAATTAATTTATGGTCTTAAAATAAATAAATTTCAAATTCATTTTTTTTATCCGTGTTATCTGCATATCGTATAGTGACCGAAGTCGAGGAGGAGCCAGAAGCCTTGGAAGAGAACCTTCCAATTTTTAACTCAGAACCTGACCTGCAACAAGGCAAGCCCCGGTTTGCATTTAAGCCGTTTATGAGCTTTTGCTTTATCACTATGTCGAATAGTATATGAATTGTGCATTACGTTTAGGGTGAATGATACTCCACTTGCATGACCAAAAATCCCAGGGGTTTATCTGGCACGAGTTATAGTTTGACCTGTAGTAACTGCTTTGCTAATGCATAGGAAATCCGGTAAAAGTCGAGTAGTTGGAATCTACTCGCGAGAGATGTATCTCACAGGATTGGTTAGATAGAAAATAGCTTAATATAATGAAATTAAGACCGGGCAGGGAATGGCTAGGAAGCGGCGAGAAGTGAGTCTCGGTCGCATAGCTCTGCCTGTGTCGATTAAGGCCCGCGTCGTGTGCGGCCCCTTCGGACAAGCTTGAATTGTACCGGCAACATAATGGACATATGGGATCCAATAAACTGACGTAGCTTGGTCACTTGGGTGTCGAGGCATACCGTTCCGTTTTATAGGTGTGGGTTGAGGGTAGCAAGGTGTAAATCCGCTGGTGGGCACGTCAGAGTACGCCCCACGCAGGGACCTCCTGCCCGTGACGGATCGACCGGTTCGGCATTTGAGTGTCTCGCGAAAGGTTGCCATATACGACTAGTACTGAAGTGCTACGTAGGTACTGCGCGAAGTGCTCGCTGGCATTTCCGAAAGTGCGTATGTGTCGTGTTGTCCGGGTGTGTCCTGATTGCAATCACTGTCCCTCGCAGTAATAGAGTACCACTTGTTCACTGAGCGGTGACGTAGTAAATACTAAAGAAGCCAGAAAATCATATTGTATTGAATTATAATTACTTTGCAACCTTGTATGATTTAGAGATAGTATAACTAAAGATTTTCAATTTCCCCATACTTTAGCTGTAATAGCACTATGTGCTTTGGGCATGTCATATCATCGGTAAAGCGTTTCTTGTTTGATTGTGGAGCCCATGATGTGCCGTGCTCAGAGAATGTCATTTGCTACTTAAAACTTGATTACAAGGATCCACTTGTAGGCGGGTCATTTATGCTACTCCTTACCTATGTTTAGTGTCCCCGTGCATCTGTCTAGTGAGACGGTTAAGTCTTGCTGAGCCTTAAGCTCATGTTTGCAGTTAACGAGTTTTTGCAGGTTACCCTATTGAGGATGGGTTCGACGATGAGGCGACACCCCCTCTAGGGTGTACAGCCGAGTGGGAACCCTGCACGCCGCCATAGTTTGAGTGTTGCTAGTGCAAAGTATCCCTGGCATGGGAAACTTTGCTTTTTGCATAGCTAGTGCTGAGAGCGTAGCTATGGTATGTATATATTTCTTCACGTCCGCTAGTATTGTGAAAACTTCCGCTGTGTATTAAATAAAAGACTTGGTCTTGTACTTTATTCTGGTTCTATTTCTTGTAAACTGTTGGGTGTCGCATCGCACGACACCACCCAATGAGATCCTCGGATGTGTGGACTCCGGTCCCCACAAGAATTCATGGGAAAGCACAAGTGGACATAGTCATGTTCCGTCTTGCAACGTTCCCGTGCTAAATACATTCTGTGCTTTCCATAGAATTGGGGTGGACTGACAACCTGCACATCTTGTAGAGATGGGGCTGCAAGAGTGAGATCATACTGCTGTTTTGGAGGACCAGGACACACTTGCATGTTGTGCTGAGGTGCAGGTAAAACCTTCACTCGATAAAGTGATATCGAATCTGTTGTGGTTGCTCACTTGACCACAGCTCTCGACCGGATGGTAAGCAATATACCGTTCGATCCTCCTGAAGAACATCACTAATAACCTCCTGTGATGTCTTTCTCTTCCTCTTCTTCGCCTGATAGCAAAGAGATGCATCCTCCTGAACAATAGCAGCATCAACCAAGTCGTTGTAGTTGCCGTTACTGAATAATGCCAGTCGAGCTCGAAGCTTGATGTTCAGTCCTCAAAAGAAACAACCACACTTCAACGCCTCGGCATTCACATACTCAATCGCATATTGAGCCAAACGATTGAACACCTTGGAGTATTCATAAGCACTCATTTCTTCTTGCTTCAACTCCACAAACTCCTCCAACTTTGTTTTAATCACCCCATAAGATATGTGACGTGCACGAAAAGCATCACGAAACTCCGGCCAGGTCACACGTGACCATCAGGGAGAGTGGTGAGATATTCAGACCACCAAGCTCCTGCGGCTCCGTGAAGTTGTTGAGCAGCGAATAGAGCCTCCTGATATTGGTCACACTAGAGTAACTCAAACTTGGCTTCAATCACCAAGAGCCAATGACCTGACTCCAATGGTTCCAAGGCTTCTGTGAAAACTGGTGGTTAGTTGCCAAGAAATACAGATATGTGACTTGAGGTTGATCAAGTGGTCGAGCCTCAGGTTGTACACTCCGCTGTACCAACGTCTGCAGGGACTAGGCCATCCTTGCTAAGACTTCTGCCATTCCGGGTGATGATGGCACTTGTGGTAGAGTTGAGTCATCTACACCATGAGCAGAAATATCCGGTTCACCCTCAAAATGAGTGTGATCAATGCTGCAAGAGTGAGCATTATGGTTAAGATCCAAAGTTGCTATACCAACTGGAATCATGAGAAAGACCGTAATATGCATCACTTTACAATGCAGTAGGCAAGGTGTAAATAAAGATTAGAACATTGAACTAGACCCAAATAAGTCATACTGCCCACCAATTACTTAACATGGTGTTTCAACTTTACGTTAATCAATCATGTGGAGTAATCACCCCTAGACATGATGAGTGACATAAGAAGGTGAAACTAAAATGATTTGAGTTGGTAACATCGCACACTGGCATGCTGTCCAGTTTCTGGTCCATCAGACCAGTCTGTAGAAATGTAAATATTTCTCAGAGTTAAATGCAAATTTTGGTTTGGAGTTCAAGTATAAACTTGTAGTAAACTCAAAAAACTTTCCATAATGTATCATTTGTCCCCATAGCATTTCTGGAATGGAGGATATAGAAGCTTGATTAACGGTTACAAGACAGTTCAAATCTGGAATAAGAACTTCAGTTCCGTTCCAGCTGACCAACCTGTATAAACTCGAAATTTGGTCCCAGTAAATGGCAGGAATAGGATTTTAGTTGAATACAAAAGTTTTATAGCACTTCATAATCTTTCCATATTGTACTTGAACACCTCCAGGTGAACTCTGTATTAAAAGTTATACAGGTTTTAAATTGACTTAAATTTCATGGAAATTTTGATATACCTGTATATGTGGGTTTTTGTCCACAGTTTATACAGGTATATCAAAAAAATATCTTGAGGTAATGAAAAAATAAACAAGGTACCACATCATGTTAACATTGCAGAATAAATTGGTCCAGACTTATGAAGTTGTTATACAGGTCAAAGCGCGCAAATTCCAACTATGCACAAATGATTTCTGGTTCTGGACTGCCAGAACAGCATTTGCGACAAATGGAATTAGGCTCTGACAATGAAAGATTCAGAGAAGGAGTTGAATAGGAATTTGACATAGTACCTCCTAGGCTTTCCAGAAATGTATATATATGACTATGTCAAGTTTTAAGATTAGGAGCTATGACTGTCTAAAGTTGACAGATGAGCTGACTGTTTTTCTGCCAGCAGCTCTGCAGTGTACCAGTTTCAACCTGGAATTTGGATTGGTTCAGTGTCGAATTAGAAAATATATCAATTTACAAAGTTGTAGTTATGCTTCTACCCTCTCTATATATGTATCACAATAGGGAAGAAGATTTTTCTACCGAAAGTTATGGTGAAAATACAAAGACTGTGTAGTTGGTAAGACATTTGTAGTAGTTTTTGTGGAGTCCAGTTTACACCAAGGTAGGATCATTTTCAGTCCTAATGACCAACATAAACATTGTAGTGTACTGGATGATCTTTCCATCCAAATAGCATAAGCCTATGTTTTCTGTAAGCTAATCAAGGTTTCAACCTGGCGAAGTCGAGCAAACTTCTGCCAGAAATAAAGAACCTTGATTCTTCTCTAGTTATGATGGAAATTCACTTTGCAATGTCCAAAACCTATAAGCAACTGGTAGTCGGACAATAAAACACAATGCATCCATTCTGTCGTGGGGAATGGTCAAGTATCAAATTTGATACTGACGGTACTACGTGCCTCACCAAAGAAAATTCTAACCGGTATATCCGGATTAGTTTATAGGTGGCCCTAGTATCGTTCACTCGCAAACGTGTTCTACACGGGTTGCTACCGTAGTCAGCGATGCAGAAGGCAAACAATCCACTTTCACACCTTCACACCTCAAGGGCTTCACGGGGATACACAATAGACAGTCACAATAATATATATGAAAGTAAATGCATACGACTCTGGTGTGAGACGCCCTCGAGCGATGCCATGTTTCGAGGTACATGGTTGTACTACGTCTGTACATCAAAGACTCCCGCACGAACCGACTTATACACGCTCGGGCATAAATGTTTCGCATGCTCCCATAGAACATGAATAGTTCAAGAGATGCATACTATCGGGTTATACACCACCGACGGGGGCTCCCACTAATTTTGTCTAACGCTGGGGTACCGCATGTCATATGTTCTCAGAAACATGAATAGTTTCAAAGACTCATATTAACTTTTCATGCCAAGCCACAGAAATAACACATACCACTCCTCGTATGCTGAGCTTACCGACATTGATCCGCTCTCGGTGGCGTACCTTACCTCTTACCTGACGTCGGAGCGTTGTTACATAATATAATAACACATAATTAGTTTACAACCTTTATATCCTATACTAATAATACTCCATATGCGGGCATATAGCTAATTCCTCACTCATACAATCCTATGTTTTTGAAAAATATGCTCTTTTAAAGCACAATGTTCCCAATGATGCTCTGATATATCTGTGGGGACCAGAATCCTGACATCCAAGGATCTCATTGGGTGGTGTCGTGCGATGCGACACCCAACAATATACAAGAAAAGAACGAGAATAAAATACAATACTAAGTCTTTATTTATAAACACAATGGAAGTTTTACAATTTATAACGTAGGAAAGAAGTCTATAAATCATACTACGCTCTCAACACTAGCTATGCATGAATAAAGCTGTCCATGCCCTCGGACGCTTTACACTAGCAGCACTCATAGATATCGGCGGCGTGCAGAGCTCCCACTCAGGCGTGAACCCTAAAGGGTATAAGGCGTTGTCGTTAGGCCTTTAATCAACAGTATAACCTGCAAAAACTCGATAACTACAAACATGAGCATAAGGCTCGGCAAGAGTGACCTGTCTCACTAGACATATGCAAGGTAAAGACTAAACATAGGTAAGGAATATCGTAAACAGACTCGCCTACAAGTGGATCCTTATAATCATATTTAAAGTAGCAATTGACATTCTTCAGACACGACACATCATAGACTCCACAATCAAACAAGAAACGCTTTGCCGATGATATGACATGCCCAAAGCACACAATGCCGTTACAGTTAAAGTATGGGGAAATTGTAAACTTTTAATTGTGCTATTTTGAAGCCACACAAGGTGCAAAGCAATTATAATTCAATACATCATATTTTTCTGGCTTCTTCAGTATTTACTACATCACGACAACGATAGACAAGTGGTACTCAAATAACCGCGAGGGACGGTGATTGCAATCAGGACACACCTGGCTACACGACATGCACACCCGCGTGAGATGCACCTACATGCTCTCCTCCCCCGCGTCATACGTGGCCACCTTTTACCCAAGACCCCAATGTCGACAAACCTCTTCATCCCGAGCAAAAGGTCCCTACACGGATACGTCGAAGTTGCCCGCTATAAGATTTACACCTTTATGCCTTCGCATCTCCATTCATGGACAACCTTGGAGTCTCCACACTACAGTCTGGAATTACATCAGTGTATTGGGGCCATATCCCATTATGCAACAGATACAGTTCAAGCTTGTCCAACGGTCCCGCATACGGCACAGTCCTCAAGCGACATAGGCAGGGCTATGCGTCCGAGTCTCCATCTCGTCGACTCCTATTCCCCTGCCTGGTCTTGTATTCATTTCATACGCCATTCTTTCATCTTCCACACTCATACGAACTGTTATTCCTATCTCGCGAGTAGATTCCAACTACTCGACTTCTAGCGGTATATCTACACTATTAGCATTGGCAGTTCTATACGTCAAGCTGTAACCTTTTTAGCCCTCCCATAGAATTTGTGGATATACAAGTGGAGTATCAAACACCTTATATGTAATAAACAATATCAACTGAAGATGTAAGTGAAAAAAACTGGAAAATTCTGAAAGGCTCTTAAATGCAAACCGGAGCTTGCCTTAGTTTGCGACTCGAGTAAATATCAATTGATAGTTGTCCTCCTCTGAAGACTCCGCCAAGGAATTAAAGTGGACACCCTAGCCTTCTCCTCCATGTGACACTTCTCGTCAATATCGATCACTACATGACATGCATATACAATCTATATGAATGCTAGTGAAATTATAATGTATGTATAGTTCATAAGCTTCTAACTATGGTTATAGTGAGTGAATGATCTTAGTTGGCTTTGGGATTTTTATGGTAGATATTAGGGACTATAATGGAGACTCTTGCAAAGAACAGGAGATGATCGAGGAAGTTTGTTGTCTCTAAATTATGGCAAGCAATAACTTTCCAGAATTTTAGAGGCGACACTGTAGCTTTAACATAGCCATCAGTTGCTGATTATGATAGACGAGGTTTTCCTGCTTCTAGCAAATTTGGTTTCATAATTTTCTAAGCATATATGAGTGAGATATTGAATTTCAAAGTTGATAAGAACTCCTGGAAGTATTTTATAATTGAAATTAGACTTTTAGTTATTATCTATGTTTGGAACTGAATTTGGATTAGAAGATTATGTCAATTAAATCCGAATCTATTACTGGAGTTGGTAAATATCTAAAAGAGTGTTTAGGTCAAATTTGGGACCTAACAAGGAAACTGAACATCTATAATAATTCAATGATTTTAAAAAAATATAATTGAATTATACAGAAAGTTATACATGCTTGTATACCAAACCACTTGTACAACTTGAAAGTTCAGAGCATAAGAGTCATTCAGGATTTTACTGGTGATTTTTAGAGCCAGGATACTAGGAGAAATGGAATATAGCAATTTGAATTAATTGCTGGTTACAGTTTTGTTACCTAAATGAACAGCAGATTGAAACTTGAAAATGGAATAAGTTAGACAAGTTCAATGGCACCCAAACTTTTTCTGGTAACCAAGAACAGGACAATGTATTTTATGAGAATTTAAGGGATTTTTCCAGTAGAAGGATTTGTTGTAAAATTCCAGGAATGTTTGGACAAAAATATTTATCCATAAATTAAAAATGGTTGTCATGGATATTAATTGGTACTAATAGAAACTAGAGCTCAAGGGCTTTCAAACAAAATTTGTTTGAAGATTTTTTGGATAAATATACAGAGAGTTATGAATTTTTCTAATTTTGATAAAAATCAGGAATTTATTTTCTAATGGGAAAGTTTAAATAAATCAACCCGGGCCCACGGTTTTAAAATGAGCCAATCGGGCTGAAGCAACACCGAGGCCCACTGATTTAACTGCGTAGCCGCACAAAATCACTGGCCACACAAGATCCGGGCGCGCCTTCCTTTCTCTGACGCATGGGCCCCACTGGTCAGGTTCATCTTCAACCTCGGTTCACCCCGATCCAGAACAGGGAATTGTGATGGTGTCCGCACGTTTCCACATCAAGGCTAGACCAAACTTCGATCTTTTTGTGGGGATTGATTCCATGGAGCAAAGGACACTCGTGGGACACCATATTGATGGCCGGCGGCGAGCAGAACCTCGCCAGCGTCGGCAACCGCGGCGGTCATGGCATGGCCGACGGTGATCTCGTAGGGGAATGCACCAAATGATGCGCTGCGAAGTCCAGGAGCATCGTGATGCTCCAAGGAACAAGGAAATGGCCACCAATCGATAGAAAACTAGGCGTAAGGGGCTTCTCGACGGTGAACCGAGCCCTTTTTAATAGTGGTGGGGAAAAGTTCAATCTCTTGACCGTTGCTTGATTATTTATTAATCTTCTTTGTTCGATGTGCGCCTTAGGAGGTGGTGAACACAATTGCTTGCTATTGCCAAGAATTATTACATGTAGAAAACGAATTGAGCTCGAGATCTAATGGCAAAGGCATAAACTAGCTTCAGTAAATTAATAATTTCTCATGACATAGTGAATGAAATGATGAGAGTTTTTTACCGAGAGTAAAAGGGCAGGATGGTAATCCTTTTGTGTGTGGGAGTCGAAGCTTGACAAGGCTTGTGTGGAGCTGTCCACGGTGGAGCAAAGGAGGTCCTCCCCGGCGGCCGAAAATCAACGGTGGAAAACTGAAATTAAACGAGCGCACGGTTGAGGAAATGAAGAACCAATTGGACTACATTGTAGAGAAGAAGGTTGTGTGCAACATTGCTGTGGAGCTCGGGATCAAACCGCGGCAGGTTCGCGAGCTGCGGTAGAAATGGCAACGAACGTCGCTGCGCGCGGTTCTGCAATTTTAGGGGCGATGGGGAGTGAGAGAGAGAGAGAGAGAGAGAGAGAGATCAAGAGTGGAGGTCTATATGTAGCTTGCAAGTGATAAGGGCGCCAGTATGGGATCCATTCACGGAAAGATCGCACCGTATACGTCAAGAACGAAGGCGGCAACTCTGTTTCAGCGGTAAACAGAGGATGACCCATGGGCCCCACGTGGCAATTTAACTGTTCAGGGAGCCGTGTGGCACGATTTTATGGTAAGTTTAACTGTTTCATTTTTTCAACTCGTTTGAATTGTTAATGCATATCACTTAAATATTTGTTTGCTTAAAGGTGAGATACCAAGTAGAGGAACCAGGCATGAAGGACCACGCGAGACGCGTGTTCCATTACAACGCTCGGAAGCTCACGACGGCCGCGTTGTCGTACGCCCGGATTAAGGCCGTCAACGTGTACTACAAGCGGCACCCCCGGGAGCAGGAGCAGTAGCAGCAAAGGGGTGTATTTAGGAAGGACTCCGACTCGTACTTGATAGAGGAGCAGTACGCAGAGGTAAGTTTTTAATATTGTAAATATTTAAAATATCTACATATGTTAACTATGTTGATGAAAAATGAAATATGTGTAGGTTAGTATTTCCTGGTTACTGGGTAACATCGAGGCGTACTTATCTCTCTGTCGGTACTGGGCTAGCGACGCTTTCATCAATAAGTCCACAAAGGCTAGAAAGTGTCGCATGGGGTCCGAGGGCAAGCACAACTATGGCAGCGACGGCTACTTGCATTTCGCTAAACGTATGGTAAGTACCTTTTCAATTTATTTATGTGTTCCTAATATATTATTTATCTCACTAATATGGTTGTACAGGAGCGAGAGATGGGTCAGGAGCTGACCCGACCCAAGTTTGGAAGAGAGGTCAGAAGGGAAGTGACCCTTCTCAGCCAGGGCAGTGTAGTCAGGTCGCAGCCGATCGACTGGTAAGTTTTCAAAATTCATCAATTTCATTATAACTAATACTATTATTGACATGCTTACAAGATTTATTTGTTTTGTAGGCAAAGTACATGTAGGAGGTTGTGAAGATACACGGTGCAGATTACGATTGGGAAAGCGCACCGATTGACCCCTAAGCCTCGTACGCAAGCGGAGGCGGGAAGGCCCACGGACGGTGAGTTCTTCATGTGTTTCATTTTTTTTTCAATTAATCTTCTTCTACTTATTGTTTCCATTCTTTTGCAGGTTTGCCATTTTTGATGGAGTTGTCAACTCGAGGTCGACGCGACCTTTGAGAGGCGCTTCATCATCGTAGGCTTCGTCCGTTGGGACCAGTGGTTGTCTCTTGCAGACCCAGCTGGAGCTCCAGGCCATGATGGAGACGCTGACGCAAACCCAGGCAGAGCTGGAGAGGACGAGAGCGGGGGCAATTGAGGAGCACCACAGGACGGCCTTAATGATGGCCCAGATGCAAGCAACGCTGGCAGTAAGTAATTTAAAGTACCATAGTTAAATTTCACAGCACTTCAATAACATATATCTTCTAATATTTTGCAATGGCAGCCTCTTGCTCGACACGGCGGTCAGGATATCTAGATTCCTATGCTTCCGCCACAGTAGACACTGGAGCAGGTGATAACCTCTCTCTTTAATATTGTTGTATGCATTTTAGTATTTTACATAGAGAGATAAGGAGGTAGAACATAGAGGTAGATCGGTGTGACTTGTCAGATATTGATTCCTATGGTGGTGAGGAAGTTAAGTGTAATCAAGCATTAGTAGTTTTTGACCATGGCCGAAATGATTTGTATATAGTTCATAAGTTGTCACAGCTTCCAGTTAACAAAGAGCTAGTGGTTCATAACTTGACCTGTTACCTAAAGTGTCCAACTCTGATACCTACTAGTTTGCTATTTATATATGCAACATTACTTCATTTGAAACTGCAGCACGCTTCCTTCATTTGTCACTGATGTTCTTGGACTCTGATGTTATCACAGAGTTGACATTAATGCTTACTAGTGATTATGTTTCTTTTGCAGGGTTCAGCAACGCGCCGAGAAGATCCCGGAGGCAATTGAGGGGCTAGCGTGTAGCCCTGTGGACGTTTTGTTGTTGTTGATGTTTTGGAACTTAATCTGCAACTGTTTTGCGTTCTGTATATCTGTTTTGTATATCTGTTATGTGTTCTCGCCATCGAGCGAGGTAGTCAGTTTCTGTTAAAAAAAAACGAAAACTTAACTTACGTTGGCTATGGATGTGCCGACGTAAGTTAGCCCAGTATAACCTACGTCGGTGTGTCCTGACCGATGTAAGTTAAATCACTTAACCTACGTCGGTTTGGTTCAACCGACATAAGTTACGCCACATAACTTACGTCGGCCCACTGTGGCTGACGTAAGTACTCTGGCCCAGCCCGCGGCCCATCCCGGTATGTAACTTACGTCGGCTGCCGTAGACCAACGTAATTAAGTAACTTACGTCGGCGGCCGACGTAAGTTAACTTAATTATGTCCAAACCGCTACATCGGCCGGCCACTGATGTAATTAAGTGAAAATCGATGTAATTAAGTAACTTACATCGGTTTAGGCCTTAATTATTTCAGCTGTGGCTGACGTAATTGATCGATATTCCTATAGTGCGTCTGCGTGGGTTAAGGACGGCACCACATGTGGCGCCGCTGGACAAGTATTGAGTTGTACCGGTTGCATACTGGATTTATGGGGTCCAGTAAACCGATGTAACTTGTTAACCTTAGTGTCGTCTCCTCCCTGGCGCCGCTTCGCCGCCGGGCCGAGCCGCCCCGAGCGCCGCACCTCCTCCACGCCTCTGCTCCGGCGCCCGAGCAGCACCAGCCACGTCGCGCCACTTCTTCGCCTTCCCGCCGGCTTGCCCGCGCGTCCCGGCCACCGGCTCCCGCCGCCAGCGCCCACCTTCGGTGCTGTTCCCGTGCCGCGCTGCCTCAGCTCCACCTCCCCGCGCCGCGCGCTCAGACCGCCCCGCCGGCCGCCTCCTCGCCTCCGGCCACAGGTCCGCGCCCCACTAGCGCCCCCTCACTGCTGGCCCACTCGGCGACCGCCCTGCTTAGTCCGCCGCCGTGCACCAACCTCGACGACGGCCGTCGCTCGTCCTCTGGGTGAGTTCTTCACCTCATGCTCCTCCCTCTACCTCTCCACTTCCCAGCTAGGTTTCTTGCTAGGTTTCTTGCCGACGGGAGTCCTGCTCACGTGTTGCAACGCTCGACCCCGAGTGCCTCCCTGGTCGTCGTGCCACGCGCGACCTTGCTGTCCACGCACCATGCGATCCACCCCGTTCGCGCCTCCTCTGTCTTCTGCCGTCACTGACCACTTCCCCGCACGAGACTGGTCGCCATGAAGCCTCTGCAGTGCTCCTGTCAAGCTGTTGCGCCATCCAACGGTACTCAGCGCCACTGCTCACCGTCCTGGTCACCAGCACGCCGCGGGCATGGTCACCAGTGTGCATCCATCGTCCACAAGCCGTCAGCACCCCTCTTGCCATGGTCTGGCACTCAACATATAGTTCCAGCACCACACGTCGCTTGTCGGCCGCGTGAACCTGTTTCCTGCGCCATAGTCCCCACCCCCTTCCTTGCCACAGCAGCGTTGTGTTGGTCGCGATGTTCCCCTTCGTGATTCCATCCAACCAGAGATGTGAATAGGTCATAAGATGCACAAGGTGCAGGAACATGTGGATGACATCTCGGCGACGACAATTGGCTCAAGGTTAGCTCTGATTTGTGCAAAGGTTAGTTGGGACAGTGCTGCAGCCAAGATGTTCGATGAAATGTTCAAGAGGAAAGAACCAATTTTGTTGATGTGTAGAACTGGTTTGTGATGCAGGGGTAGAATGAGGTTGCAACTGACAAGTACATGTGCCAAGATACCCTTTGAATGGTGATGACGCGATGGAACTCAAGTACACACCAAGATGTTTGGCGAAATGCCTACAAGGTGAGCCTTGCCCAAAAATGTCTTGCTTGACGTCACCGACGTCCGTTCGTGGTGATCGCTAAGATTACTCATATGTCGTCAAGCCGTACGTCCATGTTACGCATTAATATCGTTCCTATAGGAGTCCCCAAGTCGACCTCCTTTGTCGTTTGTGTCACGTTGGCATGTCCGTGCGTGCTCGTGATGCTCCACCATGAGTCGCGTCGACGTCGCTAACCATATGACATCGTTGTGACGTTCCGAGCCATCATCGTGTCCTGACATCGAGATGAAGGATGCCTGTAACGTACATGATGCTGGAACACAAGCACGACTCGTCGTACAATGGTCGTTTAGCCAAATTAGGGTTTAGTCGTGGCAAGACTCTTCGAGTCCTAGGTGTAGCCTAGATGCTAGATGAAAAGCCTTCTAGGTCAAACCAAGTGGTTCGGTGATCACCGATGACTTGGAGTAGAGGTATGCAAGAACGTTGCGACCGACGAGGAGAACTAGTCCAAGTGGAACCTTGGATAAGAGTTCATTGGTTGTGTCGAGGATGTTCCGTAGCCGATCACAGGATTGGTTAACTAGGTGTGCCATTTCATTGACGGCAGGTTCGTCGAGTCGCTTATCAACAACCGAGTCGACATCACTAGCCTTAAGACTCACAAGGTGGTGTTTGAGATTCCGCTCACCCCTTTGATGAGCCCGGGTTGTTGTGGACGCCACTAAGACGATCTTCTCGAGATGGCGAAGCATGACCGTCACGACAAGGTCTCGCATCATGTTTAAGTCCCAAGAGCTTATCGAGCTCACCTGGACAAGCTTGCGGGAGACACTACATTAGTGTCGTCGTGTAAGCACTTGAACGATGCTCAAGAAGCTTGCCGTAGAAACTACTTTACCAAAAAGTCATTTCAATGTTGTCTTGGTACTCACATCAGATTAACAGGGCTTGTTACGACTCTTTGAGTCCAAGCAATGTCGATCTCACTTCACTCCCAACTGTCGCTAGGGTTTCACCCTGGTTCACCCTTATCAGAACCCTGCGATCACACTTGTCACGTAATTAGGTTTACTCTTTAATGAGTTTGTGTAACTTCGTTGGTCGACTTCTAAATCACAACCTCTTGTTGCACAGTTCACTCATGCCTTAAGCTTTCCATGCTCCATCTTGATCGCTTAGTCATCCTTACATCACACAGTCCAGTAATACTTCTTCACTATTCTACCTTATCACTCTTTGTGCGGCATAGCTCCATGTGTTGAGTGCTAAATTGCGATGTGTCATTACATTGCACCTTTCAGTGCTTATCTCGACACTACTATGCCACCTTGACACTTAGGTCATCCTTACACTACCAGTCCAACACTTCCACACCATTCAGATGTATCATCCTTGAGTGGCATAGCGTCGAGTGTTGAGTGCCAAGTTGCAATGTGTGCTTACATTGCACCTTTCAATTCACATCTCGATACTACTATGACCACTTGACTTCATCCTTTGTTCATTCACACAACAGAGGCATATCTGTCCTTCCTAGTCGAACTCCTCATTCTTAGAGTTTACACAACCCCGTGGAGTCTTTTCTTAAATTACTTAATTACTTAATTACTTATATGCATATCATGTCGATAGGAAACGTGATGGTAGGTGATCGACGAGGAGCTTCACTTGGAGGAGAAGGCCGATGTGTTTCCACTGAGGTTCCATGGCAGGTTCTCTGGAGGAAGATCAAGCCCTAACAATTGACATTTGTTCAGTCGCAAACTAAGGCAAGCCCCGGTTTACACTTAAAAGCTTTACAGAGTTTTTACAGTCTTTATCACCTTACGTCATAAGTTTGATATGTGCATTACGTTTAGGGTGAATGATACTCCACATGCATGACCAAAAATCCCAGGGTTTATTTGGCACGAGTTACAGTTTGACCTGTAGTAACTGCTTTGCTAATGCATAGGAAATCCGGTAGAAGTCGAGTAGTTGAAATCTACTCGCGAGAGATGTAGGACATATCTCACAGGGTTGGTTATACAGAAAATGACATAATGTAATGAAACTGAAGCCGGGTAGGGAATGGATAGGAAGCGGCGAGAATTGAGTCTCGGTCGCATAGCCCTGCCTGTGTTGATTAAGGCCCGTCCGTATGCGGCCCCGCTGGACAAGCTTGAATTGTACCGTCAATATAATGGACATATGGGATCCAATAAACTGATGTAACTTGATAACTGGGATGTTGAGACCCATTAACTCACCATCGATAGGGGTGGGTTGAGGACAGTAAGGTGTAAATCGGTCGGCGGACACATGAGGTGTTCCGTGCGGAGACCTTCTGTTTGCGGAGGTGAGACGGGCTCAGCATTTGAGTTTCATGTGAAAGGTGGCCATATACGCCTAGTACTGAAGTGTTATGTAGGTACAGGTGTGCTCGCTGACACTTCCGAATGACGTATGTGTCGTGTTGTCCGGGTGTGTCCTGATTGCAATCACTGTCCCTCGCAGTAATAGAGTACCACTTGTTCACTGTGTCGTGACGTAGTAAATACTAAAGAAGTCAGAAAAGTCATATGATATTGAATTATAATTACTTTGCAACTTTGTTTGGTTTAGAGATAGTATAACTAAAGATTTACAGTTTCCCCATACTTTAGCTGTAATAGCATTATGTGCTTTGGGCATGTCATATCATTGGTAAAGCGTTTCTTGTTTGATTGTGGAGCCCATGATGTGCCGTGCCCAGAGAATGTCATTTGCTACTTAAAACTTGATTATAAGGATCCACTTGTAGGCGAGTTATTTATGCTATTCCTTACCTATGTTTAGTGTCCCCGTGCATCTGTCTAGTGAGACGGTTAAGTCTTGCTGAGCCTTATGCTCACGTTTGCGCTTTAACGATTTTTGCAGGTATTAGTTTTATTTCTGCTGTTCAGGTTGTACATGAGACTCGAGGTGTCGAGATAAATCTCATGTGAGCCACGCCGCTGCTGTATGTTCTTCGTGTTGCTAGTGAGAATCGTCCTAGGGCATGGACGTCTTCTCTCCTGCTTAGTTAGGTGAGATTTTGAGTATGTATTTTCCGCTGCGTGTGTACCCTTGTTGTACACTCTTTTGTAAACTCTTCTTATTATGAAATGAAAACTTTATATGTTTTGGTATCCTTTTCGTGTGTGCTGTTAGGTGCCGCATCGCACGGCACCACCCAATGAGATCCTCGGATGTGTGGACTCTGGTCCCCACACAACACTTGATCCTCTAGAAAAAAAAGTTCAGTTGCACAATTTAGATTGTTTATACACTTAAGGACTATGGAGTTGATCTAAATAGTGTTCCATAATTTTATGATAACACTAGTGTCATTTGCATTGCTAAAAATCTCGTGCAACACTATAGAACAAAGCACATTGATGTCAGGTATCACTTTCTCCACGATAATGTTGAAAAAGTAAACATTGTGCTTCACCATGTGGACACCAAACAACAATCGGCTGAAGTTTTCACAAAACCTTTGAATTTCACTCGTTTTTATTCATTCATAGTGAAATAAGGGCTATGTATCCTCATGGCTTCAATTAAGGGAGAGTTTGCAACTTGGGAAGTCAATGTGTGAATCTAAAATTAAAAATAATATGAGCATAATTGTTTCTTAAATATATGACTATTTGATTCCTTTTACATGTTGAATGTTCTTACTACATTGCTCTTATTACACATTTTGTAGTTTTTACCATTACTAGTAATATGACTAATTACTTACACAAAATCTTGTCATGATTGAACTTTCTTACTATTTTGAACTTGTTGCATGCTCACAAGTGCTTTAAATCATAAATAAATCTGTCAATTAGTCGCCCACAAGTTGAGTTTTTATGATTAAATGAAAAGAAAGAAAAGATTAAGAGAATATGCATGCATCAGACTACTTTTGAGGTTGCTTATCATTGCACCTAGATATGAACTTGGAATGAGTTGTTTATGACAAAAACCATGTCCTTAAGCTTCTGATTGTCAAATGACATAGGCTTGGCTTGGTTGATTAGAATAAAGTTGATGCTGCATATAATCTCTTACAAAGTTCATATGTTTTAATTTTGTGCTTTAAAAGATAATAAAAACAGCAACATGTGTCATGCCTTCAAATTTTGAAATAGTTGACTTACGGATATTGTCGAAGTGTAGCAACGACACTTCGCCCAGTACTACCAAATGTAGCCCGCGGAGGTTCTTGTTTCGGTTGGGGCAGACAGAGATTAGGAACAAGATGGTGACACTAGAGATTTATGTGGTTCGGGCCGCCTGAGCGTAATAGCCTAATCCACGGGGTGTGTGTTGTTGTATTGAGATTCACTATGAAGCCTAGTGTCTGGCTCAGCTTGGATCTGCCCCCCCTGTATCGTGCGGCTCAGTCATTTTATAGTCCAAGGACTGACTGTTAAATCATTTGCTTAGCCCTACATGTGGCCTTTGCATGTTTAATAGCCTAATACATTGTCTATGAGCATTAAACATGGTTAAAAGTGTGATAATGTGCGTTAATGATTGTGTTACCTCTATTAATACTGCTCTGATCGTGTGTCATTAATGTAGCATTAATGACACGTAATCGGGTTTTGTAACTGCCAGTTTAACTGTCCCTTGAATGTTCATGTTGAAGGAGATCCACCAATGTATTCGTTGGTGATGAAGGTCCGGAGGCTCCACACGTGGCAGCTTCGGAGCTTCCGCTTACGGGGAGGTAGCTCCGGAACCGCTATACACGTATCGGCACCAGAGCTCCCATCTGTTGGGGGTTAGGTTTGGGGTTATTGTACACGTGTTAGCAGCGGAAATTCCCTATGTTGGGAATTTATTTCTGGACTTACCTTGAACGTGTCAACCCCGGAGCCTCCCATACGAAGGGTGCGGGTCTAGTGTAGTGTTACATGTGGGGCCTGAGAAAACTTTCAACTTTGACGGGTAGGACTCTCTTGCACTTCTTGCGGTATTGTGGGGTACCTTGATTCCCGCGCTTGATTCCCGCGCTTCGACTTCAAAAGTCTTCTAATGTGCCGTTGGGGCGATGGTTCGGGATTAAACCATCGCCGCCTGGCTTGTTATGAATGCGGCAGATGAGATCTTTGAGTGCGGATCTCATGCAATTGAAGGTCGCCAGTTCCCATTACATAAACTGTATCAGTTCCGAGTGCCTTGTCAGGGTGCCGCCTTTGGGTTTCCCGCCACCCATCATGACAACAGTTGGCTTGGGGTAATAACCTCAATGTCTTCATCTGGGTGGCCCCGCACCCATTCGTCATGGGCGGGGTAGATTTTTGAAATGTGACCCTACTCTTGTTGCGTTTCCATCCAAGCATTGCGGAGGCTTACTTAAGAAGGAAAGTATGCGCAGTTAGAAGACTCTTTACGCTTTCGATCAAACTTGTGCTCAGAGCCTCCCAAACTTCGCCTAGCTTTCCATTCCTTCGATCCGCTTTGCCGCGATGGAGTTGGGTCTTCCCAAGAGCCGCATCAAGAGAAAGGACGATTTGATGAAGGTCCAGACCTATATGGGGTGGTCCAGTGACTCCTCCAGCCACATGATCCGGGCTAACAAGCTCCCGTTCAAGAAGGAGCGTAATGGCGACATGGTGTACATTTCAGTGTATGCCATGGTGGGATTGATCCCACCCTTTTCAAGCTTTCTCTTGATGTTGCTGGACTTCTACGGTCTCTAGCTGTATCATCTTGGGCCTCATTCTCTTCTGTTAGTGGCGACCTTTGTCCACTTCTGTGAGATGTGGGTTGGTGTTCCCCCCTGAATCGAGCTGTTACGTACCTTCTTCACGGTCCACACCACCGGCAAGGAGATTGAGCTTCTTGGCTTCTACTATTCCATGAAGTGCAAGAACTGCCCCTTCAAGTATTTGAACTCATTACCTTCCAGCAAATGGGATGACTGGAAGAAGGACTGGGTCATCATTGCAATGGGAGAGCACGAGAGGTTGGAGCTACCCCAAGGACTCCCCAACATTGATACCGATGCTTGGAGTGTAGTTCCGGAGTTGTCAGATGCCTTTAACCCCGTCCTGACCAGGATCTGATAATGCGTGGAGGGTGGAGTGACCCCTCAGTTTGTCTTCTATAATTTCCTGGTCAACAGATAGGCTCCGCTGAGAAGAGGGAGAAGCTCGCCTGGGCTCTCAACAGCGTGATGGATGACGACAGGATTGAAACCGGTCTAAAATCCAATTTAGATGATGATGCTCTGAAGCTTCATCTCATGAAATTTCAGCATGGGATAAACGTCGAAGGCGACAACTTGATTTTGCAGGCTGCTTTGCTTCCTCTGAACATGGAGCCAGAGTTGAGTAGAGAGCTCCGGAGGGAGATGTCGGTGCTTGATGACCTTGGTGAGGTGGAGAGGCATCGAACTCTGGGATGGTGATCCCTGGAGCTTCTGAAGGAAGGTGTGCCTCTGCCACGAGGCAGAGGGTTGAAGACATCGGCAAGGGCAAGGGCAAAGAGCTAGCCGAACCCTCCAGCACGAAGAGGAAGCTGAAGCATGCTGATGGGAGGTCCGTCAGGCCTGCTCCCTCTACAACGGCTCCTTCTCCCCGATGAGTGAGGTCTTCTGCACCTGCACCTTCTCCGACGCAGGTGTCTTCAAGAGGCGCTAGCTCCGGACAGTCAACCCCAGCCTTAGTGCCGTCTAAGAGCTCCAGGTTTGGGAGTTCTTGCCGACCAAAAGAAGCACCGACCGAGAGAACTCTGGCTGCCGCAAGTGGTCCTCAGCTAAGTTTCGAAGTCGTTATCTCACCATACTTGGTGGGCTCTTGCTCCGGGCTTCAGAAGAAGAGGTTCTAAGGTGACTGGGGCGATAGCATCCCTAGGTAAGCATCGTGAGCTTGCCTTAAAAAGCTAATCTTGTTTTTGTTATGTCTTTAATCTTCTCATCCCTTTATTTCTAGGGTGTCGAGAAAGGGGTCAGGGATTTCAGCATCTGTTGCAGCGACCGTGGCTGCGCATGCCAAAGCTCCAGCTTCGACCATCGAGCATCCTCCTCCATTGGTGGCAGAGGTCATGGCAGCTCCAGCACCAGCTGTCGTGGTCTTGGATCCAGAATAGATGCCTGAAGCTCCCGTTGTAGCGCCGGACCACGGGAGAGAAGTTGAAGATGTACCTCTAGCAACAGTGCTGGAGGCTGATGCTCTAGTACCGGAGCTGAAGATGTCAGAAGCTCCGGTCTTTGAACCAGAAGTCATCGAGGCCCTGGCCGCTGAGCCAGAGGCAAATGAAGCCCTGGCCATCGAGCTGGAGATGGTTGAATCTCTGGCCCTTGGGCCACAAACTATTGAAGGTCCGGCTATTGACTCGGAAAGACATGATGCTCCGGTCGCTGAACTGGTAGTATCTTATGTGCCGCCTCCACAGCCAGTGGTGGCAGAGGCACCGGATGAAGCCCTAGCTGTTGCAGCGAAGGTAGCTGCCCTGGAGCTGCCTGGACTAGAGCCTTAGCACCATGAAGGAATGGCGGTAGGCTCTCCACCTGTGGGACCAACAACTGAAGGCCCAGATGCAGGGCCTTCGACTTCTGCTTTGGCGGGGGAAGTTCACCCAATGGGAGCTTCTTCAAAATTAGCCGAAGAGCTCCCGACAGGCGGATCCATTACCACAGAGGCTCAGGGGACCACCCTTGTAATGTGGGAGCCAATTTTGGTGATGGAGAATCATATGGAACCAGCAGAGTTGATCCCAGCAGGTCCGGAGCCTATATCCTTGGCGTTGTCCATAGACAATGCCTGCTCAAGTCTCCGACAAGTCCAGCTCGCTTTTGATCACGATAGCAAAGCCCTGGAGGAGGAGCGCAACACCTTGAGGCGTTGGTGCAACAGACTCCACTTTGAGACCAGGCTTGCACAGACAAGGCTAGCTAATCAGAAGGAGTGGAACAAGAGGTAAAAGGCCCGGTTGGAATACTGGGACAAGCTGCTAGAGGAGAAGGAAGCTGCCATCAGGGCGCTTGATGCTAACTCTAGGGAGATCCTTGAGCAAGCCATAGAGAGGCGTGATGCTGTTGATGAGCATCACAAAAACCTCAATGAATTGAATGAAGTCCTCCTTAAGTGCCAAGCGGACCTTGAGGCGAGGTAAGAGAAGCTCCAGGAGCAGTAGGAGCATATTATGAAGAGGGAGGCGGAGGTCACCCAGAAGTTGACTCTAGGTGAAAAGAATTTGGAAGATCGCAGTAAAAAGCTAGATCTATGGAGTAAAGAAGAGATGGAGAAGTATTGGAAACTGGAGCAAGAGCTCTCGAAAAGAGAAGGTGATGTTGCCACCAGGGAAGGGAAGGTGAGAGGCAGAGAAAAAGACCTGGCAGAAAGGCGGAACCGCATCCACCTCCGGGAGACGGAGCTAACCGATCGCAAGAAGCAAGTTGCTGAGAATATGCAGCAGCATGCCAAATCGGTCGAGTGCCTCGCTTGTGAAGGTTCGGAGCTTGCAGCCGCCCGGAAGTCACTGGAGGAGCTGCGGAGCTTGAAGGAGACGAAGTCCATTCAACCGTGGGACTTCTTGGGGCGAGCCAATGACGCGCTGACGCCACTAGGCTTCAGTCCTGTACGTCCGGACAATACGAGCTGGACTTGGACCGAGCGCTGGTGGCCCTCAATGCTGCTGGTGGCAAACTCGACGCGATGGGTGACGTCATTGCGCACTAGCTTGAGACGGAGGGGAAGCCTTTAGCTACAAACATCGCAAAATATGTCCTGACGTGCTATGTGAGCCGAGACCCCCCAATTTTCCCTGGACCTGGTGCTCCAAGGTCCCATTGCTGAAGAGGAGGATGCCGCCAAGGCCACCGTCCAAGAAGTTGCAAAGAAAGTCGCCTCATTCTTCCGCAGGACTTAGTACCTCTGGTAGCTAGGACTTTTTCCTTTTGCCTTCTACTGTAATCCCAATTCTGTAATCCAGTGCTTCGAATTAATGAAATCAACTTTTCTTTGCCATGAATTTCACTTTATTGTTGTTTTGTCTTCAATATATTGTGCTCTATCTTGTTGGCCCCCTATTATATGTGCACAATTGTAGTGTGTACATGTACCAAAAGGATTTGACAGGATGTTGATGACTTGAACGCTTCGAACTTGTAGATTTTAGGTTCGAAGTCTTTATTTCCGACACATCGACGGCAGGCCCTCTAGGATTGGCGGAGCTTGGTAGATCCGACGGTACCCACCATCAACGTATAAAACGTCGACGGAGGGCTCCCTAGAATTTATCAGAGCCTGATAGGTCCAGTAGCGCCCAATTTCAATGCACGAATCGTTGAAGGTAGGGCCCCCCAAGAGTTGTTGAAGCTTTGTAGCTCCGACGTCACCCACTGTCAACATATTAAACGTCGACGGCGGCCCCCTTGGAGGATGTGGAAGCTTAATAGCTCCGGCGTTTTCCACCATTGCTATGAATTTATGTTTTTTCTACACATTAAATACATGAAAAGAGTAAAATTCATCCTATTGTCTATAAATCATTTGGGACTTATCATTGCTATTTGAGTTTTAAATCCGATGAAACTCAATAGTGTAACAAGTATATTGATATAATCTTTCCGGACCCATATGATTTTTTAGTACTCACCCTACTGAGGCTTGCCGCGGTGTAGGTAGAGTGGCGTACTTAGGGTGCAGGACTAGACTAAGTCGATAGCACACTCTGGAGCTATGTTGGCTTGGCATTCAGGCAAGTAGACTATACAACATGTTAAGATACAAATAGACCAACAATATAACTTGTAACACATATGAATAACTTGGACAAAAACTAAAGAAGAATTGCACAACTTCATTATAGACAAGAAGGTTAAAAACAATAATTTGATATATCGAGCCTTGTACAAAAATAAATGCTCGTGGAGTCTGTTTTCACATAACAATGTCTTTCATTATAGGTCCGGGTTACAGGGGAGACAAGGACACACTTAGGGTGCAGGACCAAGCTAAGTGCGCAATACATCTTCTATTAACCCAGGGCAGGTAGTTACACTTTTAGTATTGTGACTGTATGCAGTGTTACTTGAACTTCGCGGACCTTCCCAGAGGTTTCCGGATGTTTTCCCGGAGGACCTACCCTTATTTGCATATTGACTCTATAACATACTTTGTATGTAATTACAGACTCACCTCCGTGATTTTATGCATGAACAATACAGAGGTGCTCGATGTTCCAAGGATTAGGAAGTGGAGTCCCATCCTAAGTTGCCAAGCGAATGCATCCAGGTCGGGATACATTAATCACTTGGAAAGGACCTTCCCAACTCGGGTAAAGTTTGCTCATCCCTTCATGAGTTAGTATCTTTTGAAGCACCAGATCGCCTTCCTCGAGTTATCGGTTGCTCACATGCCTTTGATGATAGCGCCAGAGCACTTGGCGATAACGTGCATTCCTAACAGCTGCTTGGCACATTCCCTCGTCGATGAGGTCAAGGTCTTCATGCCAGAGCTGGTCCTGCACGGCTTCGTCGAAGGTTCATACCCGAAGGGACCCCAAGGTGATCTCCGCAGAAGGACTGCTTCAGCTCAGTACACTAGGAAGAAGGGTGTTTCTCCAGTTGACCGGTTAGGTGTTGTCCTGTTCACCCACAATGTGGACGGAAGCTCATCAATCTACTTGGCTCCGTGTTTTTCCAGGCGCTCATATGTGCGCGTCTTGACTCATTTTAAAATTTTTGCATTTGCTCTCTCGGGTTGGCCTTTGCTTGCTGGGTGAGCTACTGAGGCGTAACTGAGTTGAATGTCAAGGTCTTTGCAATATTCTTGAAATACAGCACTCGTGAATTGGGTTCAATTGTCAGTTATGACTTTGTTCGAAACTCCAAATCTGCATATAATGGACTTCAAGAACTTGATTGCCGATTGCTTGTTAATTGTCACAAGTGGAGTTGCTTCCGGCCATTTGGTAAACTTGTCGATGGCGACATATAGGAACCTGTAACCTCCGACGGCTTTTGGGAATGGTCCCAAGATGTCCATGCCTCACACTGGGAATGGCCATGTAGGATGTATCATTTGTAGTGATTGAGCCGGTGTGTGACTTTGATTTGCGTGGAATTGGCACGCTTCACATTTTTTCACTAGCTCAACCGCATCCTGGAGTGCTGTAGGCCAGAAGAAGCCATGCCAGAAGGATTTATCGACCAGCGTGTGGGAAGATGCGTGGTTCCCACACTCGCCTCCATAGATTTCCATGAGGAGCTCGAAGCCTTCTTCCCTTGCAATGCACCACATTAGGATGCCATTGGCACCGCGCCGGTAGAGATCCCCTTCTACCAACATGTATCTTTAAGCCAATCAGACAATCCGGTCAGCGGATACACTGTCTTTAGGAAGGATATAGTCTTTCAAGTAGCTCCAGATCTCTGAGATCCATGCATCCGAGTTAACTTGAGCTTCTGAGTCTTTTCTGCTGGGTTGCTCAGAGCTTCCGACATCACCTACGACCCTTGGTGGATGCCATGGTAATAGGGCCACCGGGACTGCCAGCTTTGAGGTGCTGGTCTTGCCCCCTTTGCTCAGTTCGCCAGGCTGAGCTGTTGGTCTTCCCAACCTCTAAAAGAATATTCCATTAGGAGCCGCAGCTCTAATTGAGGCCATTGTCGAGAGTTCGTCAACTTCGGCGTTATGAAGACGCTGAACATGGTGGAGATCTAGGACTTTGAAGTCCTTCTGGAGCTTCTGGACTTCAAGGAGATAAGAAGCTAGTTGGGAATTGTTACAAGATCATTCACCTCTGACTTGTTTGATTATTAGTTCTGAATCACCCTTCACCAACAGCTGTTTGACACCATAAGATAGTGCCACCCTGAGTCTGTAAATGAGAGCTTCGTAGTCCGCCATATTATTGGTTGCCTTGAAATTGAGGTGAACCATGTACTTGACCTTCTCCCTAGTCGAAGCAAGGAGAAGAATTCCAGCTCTAGCCCCCCACTTCTGCGTAGAGCCGTCGAAGTAGAGAGTCCAGTGAGGCTTGGTGAAGACCGAAACCTCGGGTTCCAGTTTTAGCCCACTGTGGCGCCCAGGGTTTGATGAAGAGGGGGTCCGTTCCGCCATGAAGTCAGCCAAAGATTGACTTTTGATTGTTTGTCGTGACACAAATTCGAGACCAAACTCGGCCAATTCTGCTGCCAACTTTGCAATGTTCCAGGTAGAGTTAGGGTTATGCAAAATAGTACGCAGTGGAAAAGAAGTTATCACTGATATTTTGTGGGCTTGGAAGTAGTGATGAAGCTTCTTTGAGGCAATAGGAACTGCATAAAGCAGCTTATGCACCACAATGTATCTTGTCTTGGCATCATGGAGTACTTCACTGATGAAGTACACTGGGCGTTGGAGGGTCTGGACCCGGAGCTTCTTCTCCATTGTCCCGGACCATCTCTGAGGGGCCCAGACCTTATTGTTGCGCTTCTTGAACCCTCCCAGAGGGGTCCAAAACTTCTTCTTGCTCGACCCGGACCTTGCTAGAAGGGTCCAAATCATCTTGGTCGGCCAGGTGAATCACCTCAGGTGAACGAGGTCGATCTTCTAGCATTTTGGCTTGAGGTTCCATGTCTAGGGGCTGGGACCCGGACACGCCTTCAGGTAGCTTCGGACTCTCCCGGAGGGGTCTTGGCTCTTGGACTGGACATGGCTCCGGTCTTTCTGCAACCAGGACCATGCTGACAACTTCGGTAGGTGCAGAAATATAAAGCAGTAAAGGCTCACCAGAATTCGGAGCTACCAAAATCGGTAGTGTGGCGAGGAGTTGTTTCAGCTCTTGAAACGTCTTGTCTGCTTCTTCAGACCATTGAAATGGTCCGGACTTCCTCAAGATTTTGGAGAAGGGAAGTGCCCGCTCTACGAGTCTTGGGGTAAACCAGCTAAGCGCAGCTAGGCATCTAGTTAACTTGTGGACATCCTTGATGCGGGCAGGGGGCCGCATATCTTCTATAGCCTTGATGTTTGCCAGATTTGCTTCAATTCCTTGGTGAGTCACCAAGAAACCTAGAAGCTTCCCGGAGCTAACCCCGCAGACACAATTGTCCGGGTTCAGCTTGGTGTGCGTGATGCGTAGCTTGTCAAAGACAACTAGTAAATTGTCAAGGAGTGACTCCTTGTTCTTCATCTTCACGACGATGTCATCAACGTACACCTCCATCGAGTCTCTGATTAGCTCTCCAAATGTTTTGTACATAGCTTGCACAAATGTTGAAGCAGCATTTTTCAAACCAAAGGGCATGGCAGTATAACAGTACAATCCATCTACTGTTATTAAGGAAATATGCTCTTCATCTTCCTTGGACATTTGGATTTGATGATATCTAGAATATGCATCTAAGAAACACAATAGCTCACACCAAGAGGTGGAGTCCACTATTTGATCTATTCTAGGTAGTGGAAATGGATCCTTTGGACATGCCTTATTTAAGGTGGTGTAGTCGATACACATCCGAAGCTTCCCGCCAGCCTTGGGCACCACGACTGGGTTTGCCAGCCATTTAGATGAAACACCTCCCGGATGAAACTAGCTTCGAGCAACATCTTGATCTCCTATCGAATGAAGTTTCTTCGCTCGATTGATTGCTTTTGGGCCTTCTATTGTACAGGCCGTGCGTCAGGATAAGTATTCAGGTTGTGCTCAATCACCTCCCTAGGGATCCCAGACATTTGCGATGGTTGCCAGGAAAACACGTCGACATTTGACCGGAGGAAAGTGATGAGTGCGAGTTCCTATTTGTCATTTAGACCTCCCGATATACGGGTAGTCTGAGCAGCATCGGAACCAATTTGGATGAATTTGACGGGAACGTCGGTGTTGGTGCTTGGTTGCATGCGAGGTGCGAAGGTAGAGCCTCGATGATGAATGCTCGGGGGGTTCGGAACTGGCTCCTTACTGAATGCTTCCTCCTGCGCTGTAGTAAGCACATAGAGTTCTTCTAAAGCAGTGACTCCTGCATGCGATCTCCACGGATTCAAATAACTCCCGTAGGTGTTGGCATCTTTAACACTAAGTAGCCACAATGTGCGGCGGCCATTAACTTGCACAAGGCTGGCCTGCCCAAAATGGCGTTGAACAGTAGGCTGATCTGCACAATGTCGAAGACCAACTTCTCGGTTTTGTAGTTCACCCGAGTCCCGAAGGTCACTTGGAGTGTGATGGAGCCAAGAGGGGTAACCGCTTCGAAGCTTATGAGATTTAGTCCTGCACCTCCGTCCAACATTACACCGTGGAGTTGGATATTATTAATGGTCGGTGACACCATCAACAGGAGTTGGCCAGCACCAATCATGTTGCGGGGGCAGTCTGAAGCATCGAATATGATGGGACTGTCCATCCACTTCTGATGAGGCTCCGCCCTAGTGGTGGGAGCTGCAACGGCCATGTCCCGCCGCATTGTCTTGAGGATGCGGCGAGAGGTGATGTCCCAAGAACCACCATAAATGGTGTTCAGAGTCTTCCGACGCTCGTCGTCAGAGACGTCAGAGTCGTCATCGACGGTGTTGTGGACAGCTTTCAGAACCTTCTTGGGGTCCTGAAAACCTAGCTCCTCCTATGTCAGACATTCGTCGACTTTTTGTTTTCCTTCCCGCTGACGGAAAGGAGCTTCTTCCCGACGCTTGTTATACCGCTCGACAAGGTTCAGGACCTCCCGACATTCTTCTAGACTATGTTTGTCCATCTTGTGGATGGGACACCATACTTTAGAGCTGCCACCATGTTCTGACGATGTTCGAGGTCGTTTATCGGGGCGTGGCCCCTGGCCACCTGTAGCTGCAGCAGCCGCAGTGGCAGGTGCGCCAGCCGACAACTTCTTCTCACCGTTGGGCTTCTTTTTCTTTTGCCACCTACGGATGTAGTGTCTTTAGTTTTGGAGGACTTCTTGTTGGCCTTCGGAGCTGGCTTGGAGTGCATCTCATGGCCCTCAACATCTTTAGCACATTTGTCTGCCAAGCTGAAGAGTTTTGTGACACTAGTGACTTCTTTGGTCGCCAATTTCTCCAGCATCTTCTTATCTCGAACACCTTGTTTGAATACAACGATAATAGAAGAGCTCGAGATTGAATGGATAATCTTCCGTACCTGAGAAAACCGTTGGATGAAGGATCACAATGATTCCCCATTGTTTGCTTTATAGCAAACAGATCTAGTTCAGTGCCAGGTCGGGTGTAAGAACTCCAGATGTTGGCAGGGAGTTGTTGGCATAGCTCCGCCCAACTATTAATGGAGTCTTGTGGAAGACTTATGAACCAGGACCTTACAGTCCCAATTAGAGTCACTGGGAAGTAGTTGGCCATCACGGCCTCATCGCCTCCTCCTGCCAGTATAGCAGTGGAGAACTCGGTGGGGTTGACAGTCCCGTCAAATTTTTCCGGCAAGTGAGGTCGGAACTTCTGTGGCCATCTGACCATGGATTAGTGCATGGCCATAGCAGAACAACCTTCTCCTACTCCTTGAGGAGTAGGGTTGTCTCGAGCTTCTCATCTCTCGCGAGCATGCTCGATATGGATGCGGCCATCCTACTATCAGTTAAGGCGATCAAGTTCTGACCGCAGATCGTGAGACGTAATCCTGGTGATGGTGGGTGTGTTGTGCCTTGGGAGGCAGCAAAGTCACCTACTTTGATGCAACACATCTCCTATGCTGCGAGACTTGTAGACCAAGTCAGCCCAACAAGGTCCGTCATTGTGATGGTGCTCGCCCCGAAGGGGGAGGACCTTGATTGCTCACGCCTGCGGCTGCAGCTGCAACCAGATGGTCAACATCAGTTCTCCACTGTTCCATAGCACCCTGGGGTGCCCCTGGAGGCGGTGAATGTTGTAGAAGAGCTCGTGTGGCAATGAGCGCGTGCTCAGGGTTGTTGTTCGTCGATGTCGTGATCAATGTAGATGCCCTATCTTGTCGCCCAACATTGTTTGCCGGAACAGATGTCGGCTGTGGTGCCATAGTGCCTGCCGGAACAATGATACCCACTGGCTGCTGCACGTTGGAGGGATTGCGTCCAGCAGGTTGTTTAGAGCGATTGCCATTGGAAGATGCTGCGGCGGAATTCACCATGTTGAGATCTCGGGTCCACCTACCTGGCGCGCCAAAATGTCGAAGTGTAGCAACAACACTCCCCCCAGTACTACCAAATGTAGCCCGTAGATGTTCTTGTTTCTGTTGGGGGCACACAGAGATCAGGAACAAGATGGTGACACAAGAGATTTATGTTTTTCGGGCCGCTTGAATGTAATACCCTACTCCACGAGGTGTGTGTTATTGTATTGAGATTCACTATGAAGCCTAGTGTCTAGCTTGGCTTGGATCTGACACTCCCCCCTTGTATCGTGCGTGTGAGACCTATGCGTGCAGAATACATTGCCTTGTAGTGAATAAATTGGCTTTGATGATAAAAGTTCTGAAATTGTACTAAAACACCTTTTTAGTAAAGTCTGACTCTAGCTCCGGCGTTAGGTTGTACTAGCTTTGGTAAGCTCGGGCTCAAGCTCTGGTTAGTTTTGGCAACATTTGGAGCTTGATCGCAATGTTCCTGCTTTTTCTATGAAATGTTTCGAACTTGCTTTACATTGTTGGAAAGATTGCTTAGTATTCATTTTCTAAGTTTTTTGGTGTGTTTTGGTTGATATGGTTGATATCATCTTGCTATGGTTTGCAACATGCTTATGCGAAGTGCTCATGTAAGATGTTGTAGTCTCAGAACTAACGAGAGTCAAGTCGAGGACTTGTACTCGGAAGTATTGGTTGTTTGTTCATGTGCAGGTGTTTCTTGAGTTCAAGACATGGCTGGTGACGGGATCCATTGAACTAGTCTTAGGGAGAAGAATAGGTTCAACAACCAAGTTTGGCAGGAAATGTGGTTGAGTTGATCGGGAGGTCGCGCAACATGTATGAATCAAGAACAATGCATATGAAGTTATCATGCACGTTGTTGGAAGATGTTTGCACGTGTGCAAGGAGTGCATGGAAGTGGCTGCATGGTTCCAAGGCGTGATGAAGAGATGTGGACGTAAAGAATTGGTCAGACGGTCCAACCGACCAGGTTATGGACTCAGGCTGCGACTGAGTCGGGTTTGACTCAAATATGGAAAGATTTGAGTTGGTTATGATAGGATTTTGGTTGGTCACAAATTTGAGTTGTTCTAGGAATGTGGGATACGTTCCTAAGGTGTTTGGAAGTCTTAAGGTTGCTTCTATCTGCGTATAGAAGAGTCTTGAGCAGTTATAGAAAGTTTTGATTCGTGAACTGAGTAGGATTAGAGTCCTACTTAGTTTTGGGTTGGCCTAAGGGTTGTTTATATAAGCAAGGGAGGCCAGAGCTCATGGGAGACGACTTTGGGGCTGTTCCTCTTGTGTTCTATTGAATGAAATTCGTAGTAAAAGGAACTTTTGTGCCTTGTTCGTCTGACTTGTTCCAGACAAGATATTTTCTCGTCGAGTTTCTGCACAACACTACCTTGTTTCGGTGGTTTTATCATGCTCGAGTTTTCAGATCCAATTGATGTGACTCTTTTTGGGTTGTCTTCACAACGTGATTATCTATCATCTATAAAAATTTTAAGGTCATTGGATTTGTGGTTTCTGATCTACACGAGTTTCTTTGTAGCGTTCCAGAACTGTTTTTCTTGGGTAGGACAGATTGACCTTTGTTCGATCTTTCAATCGTAACTTGGGTTTCTCTCTACGGATTTGAGTGGTTCTTGTGGTGTCGTCTTCATGACTTGATTCTCTCTGATATCTATCACTTTTGTCACGGTAGAACACGTTTAGTTTAGTCTCACACACGATTTCTTTAACAGATCGTTTTTCTTCCGAAGGGGTTTTTGTTGCTTCCGCTGAAAAAGTTTAAATCTACCATTCACCCCCCTGGTAGTTTTTCACGTGCTCTTCTATCCTACAGTGCGGCTCAATCCTTTTATAGTCCAAGGACTGACTGTTACATCACTTGCCTGGCCCGACATGTGGCCCTAGCATGTTTAATAGCATAATACACTGTCTATGAGCATTAAACACGATTATAGTGTGATAACGTGCCTTAATGACTGCGTTACCTCTATTAACAGTGCTCTGATCTTGTGTCATTAATGCAACATTAAAGACATGTAATCAGGTCTTGTAACTATCGCTTGAACTGTCCCTTGAATGTTCGGGCTGAAGGAGATCCACCAATGTATTCGGTGGTGATGAAGGTCTGGAGGCTCCGCACGTGGCAGCTTCGGAGCTTCCCCTTACGGGGAGGTACCTCCGGCGCCGCTATACACGTGTTGGCACCGGAGCCCACCTCTGCTGGGGTTAGGTCTGGAGTTATTGTACACGTGTTAGCAGCGGAGCTTCCCTATGTTGGGAAATTATTTCCGGACTTACATGGCACGTGTCAACCCCGGAGCTTCCCATATGAAGGGTGCGGGTCCGGTGTAGTGTGACATGTGGGGCCAGAGGAGACTTTCAACTTTGACTGGTAGGACTCTCATTCACTTCTTGCGGTATCATGGGGTTCCCGGTACGCAGGGTACCGACAGAGACCATGACTGGCTTAAATTGAAATTACTCTTGATCTCTAGCATTGCTTACATTACATTATGTATCTCATTGATGTGATAGTGTAAGTCACTTGATAGTACGACTTGGATGGGCTTTTTATACGTATATGTCATATTATGCTCATAGTAAATTAAATTATCTTTTGAACCTTATTGAATACATTGTTAAAGGGGGAGAAATAGATCACACATTGCACATTTATAAGTGTTTTGCACGATTCGCAGGGAAATGTAAAGCCTTATGAGGGAGAATTTTTTAAGTGAGAGTATTCTTGTCATTTAATTTTATATTTTCGAAAAGAGGGAGAAATTTTCTTTTGTCAAAACTTTTCATGAAACGTGAATGAGCCAACATTCGGATTCTAAGTCGTGTTGCCAATACATTCATCAAGGGGGAGATTGTGAGACATAGGTGTTGAATACATTAGCAAATAGGCTAAAATGAGGGTTTACATGTAATGTTTTGAGTATACCTGAGACACTCACTTTGCACTGTCCGAACTAGCGAGAACTAGTCGCAAATGGGAGCTGCACGTGTTTTTGATTTCTTAATGTCCAAACATTGCAACACGTGAGCTTCATAAGAGTCAATGCTTCAGAGTGTCTGAACTTTTCCATTTATAATGCAGAGCGGCTGTTTGGACTGTCCGAACTTTCTACGTGCTGAAATAATCGTGCGGTTGCTATGTTTCTAACTCGCGATGTTTCAAACTTGCTTTTTGGCTTATATTAAGTTTTCGTAGTATTCATTTACTAAGTTTTTGATGCGTTATGGCTAATCGTTGTGGATAATTTTTTGGTTATGATTTGCAACATGCTTATGTGAGGTGCTCACATAAGATGTTGTGTTTTTGGACTAACGTGAGTCAAGTCGAGGACTTAAGCTTGGAAGAATTGGTTGTTTGTTCATGTCCATGTGTTTCTTGAGGTCAGGACATGGCTGGTGAAGGTGATCCATTGAACTAGTATTAGGGAGAATATGAGGTTCAACAACCAAGTTTGGGAGGAATTGTTGTTAAGTTGATCGGGATGTCATGCAGCATGTTTGGATGAAGAACAATGACTATGAAGGTATTGTGGACGTTTTGGAAAGTGTTTGCATGTGCTCAAGGGTTGCATGGACATTGCGACCTTGTTTTAGACCTGGATAAGAGTTGTGGACGTGAAGATATGGCCGAAAAGATCTAACCGGCTTGATTATGCGCTCAGGCTGCGTCTAAGGCGGTTATGGTTCTTTTATGGAATGTTTTGAGTTTGTTTTGGTTAGATTTCATGTTTGGTACGAAGTTAATTTCATTTAGGAATGTGTGGGATGTTCCTAAGGTATTTTGAAGTCTTAAGATTACTTTTATCTGTGTAATGAAGAGCTTTGAGCTGTTATGGAAAGTTTAAGTTGAATCCAATTAGGAGTAAGAGTCCTAGTTTGAATTGGGTTGGCCTAAGCGCTGGTTATATAACCAAGGGGGCTAGGGCTCTGGGAGAGACAACTTGTGACTGTTCCTATTGAGTTTCATTGAGTAATGGTTTTAGTTTTATAGGAGCTTTTGTACCTTTTTCGTCTGAGTTGTTTTTGGCAAGTTTTTCTCGTCGAGTTTCTGCGCAGACCGATGTTGTATTGGTGTTTTGATCATAACTCCAGTTTTACTGATCCAATTGTAGTGATTCGTTTTGTGTTGTCTTCAAAACTCAATTGTCTATCATCTTTAAAAATTTCACGCTCATTGGTTTTTCGGTTTATAAGATACTTGAGTTTCTTCACACCATAGCATATCTAATATTGTTCTGCTAGAATGGATTTACCGTTCCTTAAGGTTTTGGGCATAACACGAGTTTTACACGACGTTTTAGGTGATTCTTGTTGTGGTGTCTTCATGAATTGATTATCTACAACCTGTATTACTTTTTTCATGGTTAACCAGGTTTAGAGTAGTTGCACACACGGTTTCTTATCAGATTGTTTTTTTACCAAGGGGTTTTTGTAGCTTCCGCATAAAAAGTTTGAATCTACTATTCACTCCCTATGGTAGATTTTCATGTGCTCTTCGATACTACAATTTCAATGGCCAGCAGCAACAGGAACGCCGAATACCATGGCCACGATACATGAAATAGAAAAAAATTGGGTTAGAAGATGCGCATAAGAGTGAGGAATCTTCCGGTGCGAAGAAAATTCAGTTTTGTTTACCGTAGATAATGGATTTGATCAGCGAGCATACTCGGTTTGTGCTGCCACGATTGGTAAGGATGACAAAGTTCTCCTTCGGTGCTTGGGTCATGGGGCGAGCTCAAGGCTAGGGAGGTGTAGGGTGATCGGGCGCTGTAACACCCTCATTTTCATGCATCATGCCCTACATGCACTCATATACATGTTTAACATTAACCCATAACAAGAGGAACAAGTTTAAAATTGATTTGGAACAAAACCGCACTTAAAAATGTAGGAAAGTGCGGACTAGTCCGGTTTTGCTGAGGACTAGTCCGATTCCTCTCTGTCTAAAAATGGACTTGTCCGTTTTTGCTGCGGATTAGTCCAATATTTGCCTCTGGACAACTTCGGACTTGTCCGATTTTGTGCAGACTAGTCCGGTATTCCATGAATCCTTGAAAATTTGCTAAGTCCCTGGACTTTTCCGGACTAGTCCGTTGTTCCAGCGGACTTGTCCGTTTTCCTTTCTGACTAAGATCGGACTTGTCCGATTTTTGGCCAGACTTGTCCGATTTTCTCTCTGGACGACTTCGGACTAGTCCGGTCCTGTCCGGACTTGTCCGATATTTCGTGACTCCGAGATTGACCCTTTTGTTTTACGACTTGTTTCTTGGGTTTCACGTCAAGTGGGCCTAGGGACGTCGTGCCCAACTCTTTTAGAGCCCATGTGGGACTCTAAACCGGCCTCTACTCATCCCAAAACTCGAAATCCATCTAACCCTAGCCTCCACCCCTATATAAACAACCCCACCCCTTGGTTGGACATCTATTTGCCACTTTTCCAACCACCCAAACCCTAGTTCGTGGGGAGACACCATCAAGGAGGGAGGAGAAGATCCCAAGCAAGAGGAAGAAGAGGAGGAAACGAAGGAGGATCAAGATCTCCACCAAGTTTCGTCCTTCACCACCAATTCATATCCAAATTCATCACCAACCCTAGATCATCAAGATCCAAGTGTTACCTCCAAGTTTCGTGGTTCATTGGAGTTCTAAACACCTGGTATACCTTCTATTCTCTCTTCCTTATGTGAATTCAACACCTAATCTCCAAATTCACGTCGATCTAGAAAACCCTAATCTGCTGATCTCGCAGAGTGCGGACTTGTCCGGTCCCTAGCGGACTAGTCCGATTTTTCTGGTTAAATTGTGTTGAATTGGTTCCAAAAATTTGATCTAATCGAATCCAAACCTGAATAAACTTGTTAAAAGCTATTAGAATAGTTAGTGATCATTAAAAGCAATCAAGTAACAAGTTCTACCTTGCATTTGCATTAATCATGCATGTCATGTCATATTGAGTAATATTTGTGCACTCTTTGATTGTGTTTCTTGTCTTGTATGTTTATTGTGTGGATTAGACGGATTTGCGCTAGAGAGTGCCATGGAGGATCTACAACATCAAGAGTTTGAAGGCTTTGACCCTAATCAACAGCAAGAGCAAGGCAAGTGTCCTTGAAGCATATTGATCCTGTTTTTAAAATAAATGTTTTGTTTGCAAAACTGCATGCTTGTGTCAAATTGATGGGAAATCCTATGGTAGGAAGTTTACTTGATTTGCTAAACCACCCTCGTCACCTGGAATTTATGGTATAGAGTAGGGAAGGGTTTTACCTTTCTGCTTCGCTTAATCAACTGGGATGGAAAACAACTATATCACACAATTTAATTATGCATGGATGAGATTATGGTTAACATGAACTGGTTAAACATGGTATGGTAATGGATGATCTAAGCAATCCTGGTATGTGGATGGGTTGGATGTTATGGTGGTTTGCTTGCTTTAGATCTAAGGACCGGTTCATGCGAGAATAAGCCAGGACTACAGTGCCACCACGAGGCCAAGTATGGGTGCGGCATAGCTGATTAATTAGGGCTTTGCTAGTGCTGTTTGGACCATTGTGGATGCTCGGGTAAGGGGTAGTCGGATTGGGTTTGTTGATGATTTGTGGGACTACCCTGGGATCCGAATGGCTCAAGAGGGGGCCCTTGGTTGAAGATGTGCTCTGCGGGAGACATCGCCACTGGTGAAACCTCAGTGGGGTCTAAATAGGCTAGTAATCCCTTTGTAAAGGCTATTTTGTGATCTCTTGGCCACACACCAACGGAAGTGTGTAATGTGACCGACAGGTCATGGGCATAAGGGAGGTTCTTAGTCGCTGAAGGGTGATGAAATCACGAACACGTGGGTAAAGAGGTACAAACTCTGCAGAGTGTTAACTAAAACTATCATGATAGCCGTGCTCCCAGTTATGAGCACCTGGACAACTTCCATGATTAGAAGGAAATTGGAATTTGGGATGGTTATGGTTGGGTAATGGTTATGGTTGATATTATGGTTATGGTTTGGTGATGGTTATGGTTTGGTAATGGTTATGGATGGTTATGGATTAATTTCTGGTATTGAGTATGGTTATTGGCAATGGTGAAATCTGGACTTACTGATGATGGTAATGAATTCAGTTTGGTATTATGGTATTACTCGTGATTATGTTGGGATTACTTCACGTACTTATACTATATTGCTTTTCAAATGTTTTAATGTACTTTTCAGCACTTTACCATTATTATTGTCGTCATTTGAATCAGCCACATGTCATACTTTCCACACTTGCTGAGTACGACATGTACTCACTCTTGCAATCCCCCACCCCAACAGTTGCAGGTCAGGATTGGGAGTTTAATGGCGATAATGCGGAGTTCTAGGCCGTGTCTACCGTTAGCTTTGCCTGTGGTGTTGATTGGAGCTGCGCATATATACCCTATTGCTTATGCTTAGTTGCTTAGTTTGCTTAATTAGTTTATTTCCGCTGCATTAGTTGAACTTGTCATTAATATTCATTAGAGCTTGTATTCGAGGATAATATGGTTTGTGTAATAAAATTTGGTTAACTAATCTTGTCTTGTGGTAATTTTTTGTATACTCTTTTGTGATTGCACTCGTGTATGTGTGATGAACATCCTGGGCACACATATGCGTTAGCTTGGTTCATTTTCGGAACCGGACGTCACAGATTGGTATCAGAGCCACAGGTTGACCGTAGGATGCAACCTAGATAGAATGGACACTTTAGGACACATAGGAGCACTCAGGAATCGATGTGTTTTTGCTTGGAGTGCTGTTTGCTATATATATTGGTTGCTTGTGTGCTTAATAGAGGATTTTGGGATGCTTTAGCATTGCCATGTCCACCTAGGCTAGTGTAGCTAGCTGTTTAGTTTCATATCCCTTGATGCATATAGTTGGGGACGTTTTCTAATTCTTACCTATTGCTTTTCTTCAGATGGCGAGGACTCGCAACCAGAGGGATGACAATGATGAGGAGAAGAACAATGGAGTGCCTCAGAACAACAATGGGCAAGGATCTACCCAGGGAGCTATCAACATCGAGCAGCTATTGGCCATGCAAAACCAGCTCATGCAGACCATGATACAGACTATGGGACAGCTGCAGGCTGGCAATATCAACAATCAGCCCCACATGCCTCCACCGCCACCCCACCTCCTCATAACCGATTGGGAGAGTTTATGAGGACTAGGCCGCCAACCTTTGCTCAGTCCGCAGACCCTATGGATGCGGATGATTGGCTCAAGTCCGTGGAGAAGAAGCTAGCCATTGTCCAATGCAGTCACCGGGGGAAGGTGCTATTTGCTTCTCATCAACTCGTTGAAGCAGCTGCAGATTGGTGGGATTGTTATTGCAGTGCTCATGAGAACCAAGAAAGAATCACTTGGGCCGAATTCAAGGAGAATTTTCGTTCTCATTCTGTGCCCGAGGGTGTTATGATCTTGAAGAGGCAAGAATTTGAGAATTTAAGGCAAGGAAGATCAAGCGTGAGTGAATATCTCAATAAATTCACTCAACTCTCAAGGTATGCGCCTGAGGATGTTAGCCGGGACAGCCGGAAGCAATACTTGTTCATGAGGGGATTGAACAATACGATCCAAGTGCAATTGCTCAACTGTGATTATGTCAATTTTCAGAAGCTTGTGGACAAAGCAATTGTGGTTGAGAACAAGATCCGTGAGATGGAGCAAGAAATCAAGAGGAAGGCGCCATATCAAGGACAGCAACAAGGAAGTAATGTGCGCCCTCGCTTTGCGCCGCCCAATGCGCCTCATTACAGCTCCTCTAATCCTGCTCAGCGCCCTGGTTATGCACCGCACCCAACTCAGTTTGTGCAGCAGCGCCCTGTCATGCAAGCACCTAGGCCTCCGATGCCTTATGCACCTCGTGCTGATTTTCCTGGAGCCAATGTTCAAAACCAAGCTCGTCCCAATAATTCTGGTGGAGTTAAGAAGTGCTATACTTGTGGAGAAGCTGGGCACTTTGCGAATCAATGTCCTAAGTCAGGCCTTGGTCAATGAAGCAATGCGCCGAGGCAAAACCCAAGACCTAACGGAGGACAACCACAAGGAAGTCGTGGACAGCAGAATTTTGCTCGTGGCAACGTGAACCATGTCTCTACGGAGGATGCTCAACAGGCGGATGACGTGGTCATTGGTATGTTTCTCGCCAACTCCAACCCCGCGACTATGTTATTTGATTCTGGAGCATCGCATTCATTCATTGCATCGAAGTATGTTGCCAAGTATAGTTTGCCTATCTCTCATATGAAGTTTACTCTGTTGGTTAAGTCTCCTGGAGGAGAGATGAGGACAAATATAGTATGTCCAAAAGTAAGCCTTAGAATAAGGGGGGTAGATTTCTCCGCCAACCTCATTGTTTTAGATTCTCAAGGGTTGGATATTATACTTGGTATGGACTGGTTGAGGAAGCACAATGGAGTTATTGAATGTGCCACAAAGACGGTGAAGTTGACCAATGAGGAAGGAATCACCGTAGAATTTGAAGCATCTCAAACCGCACCGAAGCAATTGGAATTGAATCATATGGACGGTGCCGCAGTTGAGGAGATTCCGGTGGTGTGTGAATTTTTGGATGTTTTTCCGGACGAGTTGCCAGGTATGCCACCCGATCGAGACATTGAGTTTGTTATTTATTTAATACCTGGAACTGCACCTATAGCTAAGAGGCCGTATAGGATGCCTCCTATGGAATTAGCGGAGCTCAAGAAGCAAATTAAAGAGCAATTAGAGAAGGGTTTTATTCGCCCTAGCTCTTCACCTTGGGGAGCGCCCGTTCTATTTGTGGACAAGAAGGACGGATCCCAAAGGATGTGCGTGGATTACCGAGCTCTCAACGAGGTAACAATCAAGAACAAGTACACCTTGCCACGCATAGAAGACTTGTTTGATCAGATGAAGGGTGCTTGTGTCTTCTCTAAGATTGACTTGAGGTCGGGATACTTTAAAATGAAGATTAGACCATCGGACATACCCAAGACAGCTTTTAGGACACGGTATGGATCTTATGAGTACACCGTGATGTCTTTTGGATTGACAAATGCACCTGCCTACTTTATGTACCTCATGAATAAGGTCTTCATGGAGTACTTAGATAAGTTCGTTGTGGTGTTTATTGATGATATTATGATCTACTCGAAGGATGAGAAGGAACATGAGGAACACTTGAGGCTTACGTTGCAAAAATTGAGGGAGCATCAATTGTATGCCAAGTTCAACAAGTGCCAGTTTTGGTTGAAAGAGGTGCCATTTTTGGGTCATATAATCTCAGGAGGAGGAGTGTCGGTTGACCCCGGAAAAGTGAGAGACGTGTTGAAGTGGGAACCACCGCAAAACGTCAAGGAAATAAGGAGTTCTCTTGGGATGGCTGGATATTACCGTCGGTTTATCAAGGATTTTTCCAAGATAGCCAAGCCTATGACGGAGTTGCTAATGAAGGGAAAGGCATTCCAATGGACTCAATCTTGTCAAGAGAGTTTTGAGGAGTTGAAGAAGCGGTTGACAACAGCCCCAGTTTTGGTATTACCGGATGTAAGCAAGAGTTTTGACATTTATTGCGATGCATCAAGACAAGGGCTTGGATGTGTATTGATGCAAGAAGGTCAAGTGGTCGCCTATGCGTCGAGACAACTGAAGAAACATGAGCAGAATTACCCCACGCATGATCTTGAACTAGCAGCCGTGGTACATGCATTGAAGATTTGGAGACACTATATTCTTGGACATAGGTGTGAAATTTATACGGATCATAAGAGTTTGAAGTATATTTTCACACAAACGGATCTGAACTTGAGGCAACGAGGATGGTTAGAGCTCATCAAAGATTATGATTTGGGGATCAACTATCATCCGCGAAAAGCCAATGTAGTGGCCGATGCCTTGAGTCGGAAAGGAGTAAGCCACCAACTTACAGTTCGAGAGTTGCCGTCCGAGTTATGTAAGGATTTTGAACGATTGAACCTCGGGTTTGTAAATGAGATGGAGATGATGGAGTTAAATCCGACCTTGGAGCAAGAAATTCGAGAAGCACAGACCATAGATGAGGAGATCAAGGAAATCAAGGAAAGGACCGAAGAAGGGAGAGAATTCAGATTTGATGAAGACGAATATGGTACCTTATGGCTTGGAAAGAGGATCGTTGTGCCTAATGTAAAACATATTCGGGAGACAATAATAAAGGAGGCACGTGACTCGGCTTACTCGATTCACCCCGGTTGTACGAAGATGTACAAGGACTTGAAGACTTGCTATTGGTGGGATAGCATGAAAAAGGACATAGCCGAATATGTTGCATTGTGTGATGTGTGTCAACGAGTCAAGGCGGAACATCAAAGGCCAGCCGGATTATTGCAACCGTTGAAGATTCTAGAATGGAAGTGGTAAGAAATTGGTATGGACTTCATAGTTGGGTTACCGCGTACTCAGTCCGGATATGACTCAATTTGGGTAATTGTGGATCGCTTAACCAAGTCATCTCATTTTGTCCCTGTGAAGACCAAGTATATAGCTGCACGATTGGGCGAAAAATACATGGAACATATTGTGTGTCGACATGGAGTCCCTAAGAAGATAGTCTCTGATAGAGGTTCTCAATTTACCTCCAGATTTTGGCAAAAATTGCATGAAGCTTTGGGAACGAGGTTGAATTTTAGTTCAGCATATCATCCTCAAACGGATGGACAAACCGAGAGGACCAACCAGATTTTGGAGGACATGTTAAGAGCTTGTGCTTTAAAGCATGGGAAAAGTTGGGACAAAAGCTTGCCATACGCAGAATTTTCATACAACAATAGTTACCAAGAAAGCTTGAAAATGTCACCATATGAAGCGCTTTATGGGAGGAAGTGTAGGACACCTTTATTCTGGAATGAGGCAGGAGAAACTCAAGTATTTGGTCCGGATGTGTTGCAAGAAGCCGAGAAGCAAGTCCAAATAATTCGTGAAAACTTGAGGGCTGCCCAATCAAGGCAAAAGGGCTATGCGGATAATAGGAGAAGGAAATTAGCCTTTGAAATAGGAGATTTTGTTTACCTCAAGGTGTCACCAATGAGAGGTCATAAGAGGTTTAACATAAGAGGCAAGCTTGCACCTCGTTATATTGGACCATTCAAGATTCTGGATAAAAGAGGAGAAGTAGCATATAAGTTGGAGATGCCAGCTCATCTTTCAGACGTACATGACGTGTTTCATGTTTCCCAGCTCAAGAAGTGTTTGAGAGTGCCGGAAGAACAAGTGCCAATGGAAGAATTGGAACTAGAGGAAGATTTGACGTATGCCGAGCAACCGGTCAAAATCTTGGAAACCAAGGAGAGAGTCACAAGGAACAAGGTGATTCGATGGTGTAAAGTCCAATGGAAGCACCATACCGAAAAAGAAGCAACTTGGGAGTTAGAGGATGATCTCAAGAAGGAATTTCCCTATCTCTTCTCTTCCGCATCGAATCTCGAGGGCGAGATTCATTTTAAGGGGGGTAGGTTTGTAACACCCTCATTTTCATGCATCATGCCCTACATGCACTCATATACATGTTTAACATTAACCCATAACAAGAGGAACAAGTTTAAAATTGATTTGGAACAAAACCGCACTTAAAAATGTAGGAAAGTGCGGACTAGTCCGGTTTTGCTGAGGACTAGTCCGATTCCTCTCTGTCTAAAAACGGACTTGTCCGTTTTTGCTGCGGATTTGTCCGATATTTGCCTCTGGACAACTTTGGACTTGTCCGATTTTGTGCGGACTAGTCCGGTATTCCATGAATCCTTGAAAATTTGCTAAGTCCCTGGACTTTTCCGGACTAGTCCGGTGTTCCAGCGGATTTGTCCGTTTTCCTTTCTGACTAAGATCGGACTTGTCCAATTTTTGGCCAGACTTGTCCGATTTTCTCTCTGGACGACTTCGGACTAGTCCGGTCCTGTCCGGACTTGTCCGATATTTCGTGACTCCGAGATTGACCCTTTTGTTTTACGACTTGTTTCTTGGGTTTCACGTCAAGTGGGCCTAGGGACGTCGTGCCCAACTCTTTTAGAGCACATGTGGGACTCTAAACCGGCCTCTACTCATCCCAAAACTCGAAATCCATCTAACCCTAGCCTCCACCCCTATATAAACAACCCCACCCCTTGGTTGGACATCTATTTGCCACTTTTCCACCCACCCAAACCCTAGTTCGTTGGGAGCCACCATCAAGGAGGGAGGAGAAGATCCCAAGCAAGAGGAAGAAGAGGAGGAAACGAAGGAGGATCAAGATCTCCACCAAGTTTCGTCCTTCACCACCAATTCATCTCCAAATTCATCACCAACCCTAGATCATCAAGATCCAAGTGTTACCTCCAAGTTTCTTGGTTCATTGGAGTTCTAAACACCTGGTATACCTTCTATTCTCTTTTTCTTATGTGAATTCAACCCCTAATCTCCAAATTCACGTCGATCTAGAAAACCCTAATCTGCTGATCTCCCAGAGTGCGGAATTGTCCGGTCCCTAGCGGACTAGTCCGATTTTTCTGGTTAAATTGTGTTGAATTGGTTCCAAAAATTTGATCTAATCGAATCCAAACCTGAATAAACTTGTTAAAAGCTATTAGAACTAGTTAGTGATCATTAAAAGCAATCAAGTAACAAGTTCTACCTTGCATTTGCATTAATCATGCATGTCATGTCATATTGAGTAATATTTGTGCACTCTTTGATTGTGTTTCTTGTCTTGTATGTTTATTGTGTGGATTAGACGGATTTGCGCTAGAGAGTGCCACGGAGGATCTACAACATAAAGAGTTTGAAGGCTTTGACCCTAATCAACAGCAAGAGCAAGGCAAGTGTCCTTGAAGCATATTGATCCTGTTTTTAAAATAAATGTTTTGTTTGCAAAACTGCATGCTTGTGTCAAATTGATGGGAAATCCTATGGTAGGAAGTTTACTAGATTTGCTAAACCACCCTCGTCACCTGGAATTTATGGTAGAGAGTCGGGAAGGGTTTTACCATTCTGCTTTGCTTAATCAACTGGGATGGAAAACAACTATATCACTCAATTTAATTATGCATGGATGAGATTATGGTTAACATGAACTGGTTAAACATGGTATGGTAATGGATGATCTAAGCAAGCCTGGTATGTGGATGGGTTGGATGTTATGGTGGTTTGCTTGCTTTAGATCTAAGGACCGGTTCATGCGTGAATAAGCCAGGACTACAGTGCCAACACGAGGCCAAGTATGGGTGCGGCGTAGCTGATTAATTAGGGCTTTGCTAGTGCTGTTTGGACCATTGTGGATGCTCGGGGAAGGGGTAGTCGGATTGGGTTTGTTGATGATTGGTGGGACTACCCTGAGATCCGAATGGCTCAAGAGGGGGCCCTTGGTTGAAGATGTGCTCTGCGGGAGACATCGCCACCGGTGAAACCTCAGTGGGGTCTAAATAGGCTAGTAATCCCTTTGTAAATGCTATTTTGTGATCTCTTGGCCACACACCAACGGAAGTGTGTAATGTGACCGACGGGTCATGGGCATAAGTGAGGTTCTTAGTCGCCGAACCGTGATGAAATCGCGAACACGTGGGTAAAGAGGTACAAACTCTGCAGAGTGTTAACTAAAACTATCATGATAGCCGTGCTCCCGGTTATGAGCACCTGGACAACTTCCATGATTAGAAGGAAATTGGAATTTGGGATGGTTATGGTTGGGTAATGGTTATGGTTGATATTATGGTTATGGTTTGGTGATGGTTATGGTTTGGTAATGGTTATGGATGGTTATGGATTAATTTCTGGTATTGAGTATGGTTATTGGCAATGGTGAAATCTGGACTTACTGATGATGGTAATGAATTCAGTTTGGTATTATGGTATTACTCGTGATTATGTTGGGATTACTTCACGTACTTATACTATATTGCTTTTCAAATGTTTTAATGTACTTTTCAGCACTTTACCATTATTATTGTCGTCATTTGAATCAGCCACATGTCATACTTTCCACACTTGCTGAGTACGACATGTACTCACTCTTGCAATCCCCCACCCCAACAGTTGCAGGTCAGGATTGGGAGTTTAATGGCGATAATGCGGAGTTCTAGGCCGTGTCTACCGTCAGCTTTGCCTTTGGTGTTGATTGGAGCTGCGCATATATACCCTATTTCTTATGCTTAGTTGCTTAGTTTGCTTAATTAGTTTACTTCCGCTGCATTAGTTGAACTTGTCATTAATATTCATTAGAGCTTGTATTCGAGGATAATATGGTTTGTGTAATAAAATTTGGTTAAGTAATCTTGTCTTGTGGTAATTTTCTGTATACTCTTTTGTGATTGCACTCGTGTATGTGTGATGAACATCCTGGGCACACATATGCGTTAGCTTGGTTCATTTTCGGAACCGGGCATCACAGGCGCACGCTTGGGTCATGCTTGGAGCGGGGAGAGGAAGCAAGGTGACGCGGCCACAGTGAGCTAGGTGCGACGATAGTGTACTGAAGAAACCAGCGAGCAGGGAATATGCGAGAAAAGCAAAGTGATAGTTGTCACAGATGGGGATAGGAAGGCATAACATCAGCTCAATGAGCTGCTTGCTGCGCTGCTGGAACCATCACTGTGGCAGATGCAACTGTCTGTGTGGAGGCAGGGAAAGCAAAAGAGAAACATTGGCCGACCAGATATGTGGCGCCCACATTCCCCCCTACCCTATTCAAAATTCGAATTAAAAATAGCTAGCACGCTCCAAAAGTGCTAGAACTTGACAGAGATACTAAATCAAGTATGAGGAACTCATTGGTGAAATCGAATTTGGGATTTGAGTAAGTTTGATTTTGAATTCTAATTTAAATTTGAAATTTTCCTTTATGTATTGATTTAATGTACATAGCAAGCAAACTTCAAAAATGATAAAACTTTATATGTTTGCCAAATTAAATATGAGGAACCTAAGGGTGCTTTCAAATCTTCTATTCGACAAATTTGAATACCGATTTTGAATTTTGATTGGAATCCTCTCATTTACGGTTTGATATAAGTTACCTCTTCATGTGTGTTTATCATATTTTTCTTACATCCTCTAAATAATTCCAAAGATTAATGGAGTACTATTGTCTAGGATTTTCCATTTGCTTTGATTAGATTCTGAAATTTCAATTTTCTCTTGCATTTGAATTTTTATTTGGAAACCACCATTATTGAATTTTGTTATTTCTCAAGGTTATTTTTATTTGCTTAAATCCAAGCATACAATACCAAATCATGTTTAAATTTTTAAGAATTCCTATTTAAACATCACTTTAGATGAATATTTTAGTTCGTGTGCATTTGAATTTAAATCTTTGCACTCAATCCAACATCAGAGATTTTTTTTTTAATTTCTACATTCTTTATATTTGGAATGTGAGACTTTACAGATGACAACCTCGTTCCCAATGCATGAAACATAGAACAACTCAGATGATTTTATGAATAGAAGCACCGAGCTTCGCATGCATAATGCAATGCTAGGAGCTCAAGTCGGGCCTCACCCCCGACCTCGACGGGTGGGGGAGCTCAGCACCCCGTATCTCCTCAAAAGCACTGCACGGCAAAAGGAACGGACCACCGCCCCACGGCCCATCAGCAAAGTCCTCCTCCAAGGCCTTGATGTCGATGCCCGGTTAATGCGACAAAACCATGACCAAGGTGACTCGAGTTCCGCAGACAGTCCTAACATTCTTGTAGGATGACAAACGTCTGATAGCCGACCTGCGTCTGATGACAGCTCGGCTCCACGAAGCTCTGCTCAGTACTCCCTGAGCACCAAGGTAAACATAGAGTGCCCGACACCTTGGAGCATCCCGAGCTCCTTTCGATGCGCTTTGAACTCCTCAGAAAACGGCTCGGAGCCAAGCCTCCATGGAGGCTATACCAGAGGAGGAAACTTTTGATGTGCCCAGCACCATGTCACAGGTCGCAACCACCGCATCACGAAACCCTAGCACCTCATCCTTAGCCGTAGAGAGCCGGATGCAGAGATCCTCAAACTCTCCATCCTGGGCCAGAACTTCCCCCTCTTTTACAGCCAGCAGCCCTTTTACCTCTTCACAAGGTAAGACAGCAAGGAGCGACTATGAGGGGCAACAAGGGAAAAAAGGGAAACCTACCTGTGAGCTGGCGCGCCGTGACCACAGTGTACTGCACTATCCAAGCAGCCTTGGCATCGACCACCTCATCCACCACTATTGGGATGCATTATCTCGAGCAGTTTGGCCTTGGCCTAAGCATCTGCGGGCTCGACGTGTGATCTGGCCGCTTCTGCGAACATGGTCACCTCACCCCGAGCGGCCCTCTCTGCATCCGCACAAACCTACGCCAGCTCTTATTGCACCGTAGATTACTTGGTCTCCTCACTGCCCTGATGAAGCCCACTCTCTCAAACTAGCCAGGACCTTTCAGCAGGCCACCAGGCTAGCACCTGCAAACCCAGGAGTACAAAAATAAAATATTCTCACCACTCGGTAGCAAAAACAAAGGTGAAGTACTCACTCGACCGCTGGGAGGTGCCCCCTGAAGTCATGGAGCACGTTATCTACATTCTTGCGCTCGGCAGCAAGGCTGGCCCGGGCGATTAAGGGTTGGTTGCAGGAGTACTCAACATCATCATATGCATGCTCCCACTCCGTGAGATTGTAGGATGGTACATTATGAACAAGGGCCGAGCCGTCCCGTTTGGCCTCCGCGGTTGGCGTCTTCACGGTAGAGATCTGGGCCTTGGGAGCCAGACCATAACCACTTCGGGTACCCCACGATCAATGTCTCGAACCTAGGATAGAACTAAAAGTGCATCTAGGCAATCCCTCGTGGGTTTTGGATGATTGATGATAAACAAATGAGATCCTAATGAATTTATTGAGATGACTGCAGGTTAAGCTAGATGAGATAGTTTGGTGCACTTAAAAAGGTGAAAAATGAAGTGGTCCACAAAAGCAAAAAGCCCAACTGACAACAGAAGCGCAATGTAGACTTAAATATATAGGACGTGTGTGAGATACACATCCCAAGATCTCAAGTCTTTGCCTAAGGGTAAATGATTAAAAACACCTAAAAATTCACTGGGCACCAGACTAGTCCGTTTATGGACCATACTAGTCCGTTTAACTCCCTGTAGTCCAAATGCATTGTGTACCGGACTAGTCCAATATAATTTCTGGAACCAAATAACAACGTGCACCAGACTAGTACGATATTGGACCAGACTAGTCCGTTCAAGACTATGTAAACCCTTTTCACTACACTCTGGACAAGTCTGTTCGCAGCACAGGACTGGTCCGTTGAACTCTCGGATGTTCAATAACTCATAACATCGGAGAAGTTCGTTCTTGGATCGGACTAGTTCATTCAACTCACTGGAGTCAAAATTAACTTGGTCCTGACTAGTCCGTTATACCACACAGAATTAGGGTTTCTAGTGTGCTGCAAATTTCATGCCAACTTTTACATAGCACACAGGACAAGTGCGGTTCCTAGTACGGAATAGTCCGGTCGTCACGATCTCTAACGGTAACATCTTTGGAAACCCTATAAATAGGAGATCCACGGCCCTACAAATGAGATTAACGATTCCTACTATCAAACTCATAAACACTAGCGCCGCCACCCGTCCCAAGAGCACAAAAATACATCTCCCTACGCATCTAAAGTCCCAAAAGGTGAAAATCAATTGAACATTCAGATTTGGGGTAGGGAGATCGTCGTCTACACGTCATTGAGCTCTTGGCGTTTGATCTCATTACACTCGTGCTCTCTTGTGACGCCCGGTTCCGAAAATGAACCAAGCTAACGCATATGTGTGCCCAGGATGTTCATCACACATACACGAGTGCAATCACAAAAGAGTATACAGAAAATTACCACAGAACAAGATTAATTAACCAAATTTTATTACACAAACCATATTATCCTCGAATACAAGCTCTAATAAATATTAATGACAAGTTCAACTAATGCAGCTGAAATAAACTAATTAAGCAAACTAAAGCAACTATGCAGCATAAGCGACAGGGTATATACGCGCAGCTCCAATCAACACCACAGGCAAATCTGACAGTAGACACGGCCTAGAACTCCGCATTATCGCCATTAAACTCCCAATCCTGACCTGCAACTGTTGGGGTGGGGATTGCAAGAGTGAGTACATGTCGTACTCAGCAAGTGTGGAAAGTATGACATGTGGCTGATTCAAATGTCGACAATAATAATGGTAAAGTGCTGAAAAGTACGGTAAAACATTTGAAAAGCAATATATCTTATGTATGTGAAGTAAACCCATCATAATCATAAGTCATACCATAATACCAAACTGAATTCATTACCATCATCAATAATTCCAGATTTCACTATTGTCAATAACCATATTCGTTACCAGAGATTAATCCATAACCATTACCAAACCATAACCATCCCAAATTCCAATTTCCCTCTAATCATGGAAGTTGTCCAGGTGCTCATAACCGGGAGCACGTCTATCATGATAGTTTTAGTTAACTCTGCAGAGTTTGTACCTCTTTACCCACGTGTTCGTGATTTCATCACCCTTCGGCGACTAAGAACCTCCCTTATGCCCATGACCCGTCGGTCACATTACACACATCCGTTGGTGTGTGGCCAAGAGATCACAAAATAGCCTTTACAAAGGGATTACTAGCCTATTTAGACCCCACTGAGGTTTCACCGGTGGCGATGTCTCCTGCAGAGCACATCTTCAACCAAGGGCCCCCTCTTGAGCCATTCGGATCCCAGGGTAGTCCCACCAATCATCAACAATCCCAATCTGACTACCCCTTCCCCGAGCATCCACAATGGTCCAAACAGCACTAGCAAAGCCCTAATTAATCAGCTACGCCGCACCCATACTTGGCCTCGTGGTGGCACTATAGTCCTGGTTTATTCTCGCATGAACCGGTCCTTAGATCTAAAGCAAGCAAACCACCATAACATCCAACCCATCCACATACCAGGCTTTCTTAGATCACCCATTACCATACCATGATTATCCAGTTCATGTTAACCATAATCTCATCCATGCATAATTAAATTGAGTGATATAGTTGTTTCCCATCCCAGTTGATTAAGCGAAGCAAAAAGTAAAAAGCCTTCCCGACTCTCTCTACCATAAATTCCAGGTGACAAGGGTGGTCAAACAAAACTAGTAAACTTCCTACCATAGGATTCCCATCAATTTGACACAAGCATGCAGTTTTGCAAACAAAACATTTATTTTAAAACAGGATCAATATGCTTCAAGGACACTTGCCTTGCTCTTGCTGTTGATTAGGGTCAAAGCCTTCAACCTCTTGATGCTGTAGATCCTCCGCGGCACTTTCTAGCGCAAATCCGTCTAATCCACACAATAAACATACAAGACAAGAAACACAATCAAAGAGTGCACAAATATTACTCAATATGTCATGACATGCATGATTGATGCAATGCAAGGTAGAACTTGTTACTAGATTGCTTTTAATGATCACTAACTAGCTCTGATAGATTTTAACAAGTTTATACAGGTTTGGAGTTGATTAGATCAAATTTTAGAATTAATTTCAACACAATTTAGCCAGGAAGATCGGACTAGTCGGCTAGGGACCGGACAAGTCCGCACTTGACGAGATCAGCAGATTAGGGTTTTCTAGATCGACGTAAATTCGGAGATTAGGGGTTGAATTCACATAAGGAAAGGAGAATAGAAGGTATACCAGGTGTTTAGAACTCCAATGAACCAAGAAACTTGGAGGTAACACTTGGATCTTGATGATCTAGGGTTGGTGATGAACTTGGAGATGAATTGGTGGTGAAGAACGAAACTTGGTGGAGATCTTGATCCTCCTTCATTTCCTCCTCTTCTTCTTCTTGTTTGGGATCTTCTCCTCCCTCCTTGATGGTGGCTCCCCACGAACTAGGGTTTGGGTGGGTGGAAAAGTGGCAAATAGATGTCAAACCAAGGGGTGGGGTTGTTTATATAGGGGTGGAGGCTAGGGTTAGATGGATTTCGAGTTTTGGGATGAGTAGAGGCCGGTTTAGAGTCCCACATGGGCTCTAAAAGAGTTGGGCACGACGTCCCTAGGCCCACTTGACGTGAAACCCAAAAAACAAGTCGTAAAACAAAAGGTCAATCTGGGAGTCACGAAATATCGGACAAGTCCGGACAGGACCGGACTAGACCGAAGTCGTCCAGAGAGAAAATCGGACAAGTCTGGCCAAAAATCGGACAAGTCCGATCTTAGTCAGAAAGGAAAACGGACAAGTCCGCTGGAACACCGGACTAGTCCGGAAAAGTCCAGGGACTTAGCAAATTTTCAAGGATTCATGGAATATCGGACTAGTCCGCACAAAATCGGACAAGTCCGAAAGTTTCCAGAGCCAAAATCGGACTAGTCCGCAGCAAAAACGGACAAGTCCGTTTTTAGTTAGAGAGAAATCGGACTAGTCCTCAGTAAAATCGGACTAGTCCGCACTTTCCTGCGTTTTAAGTGCGGTTTTGCTCCAAATCAATTTTAAATGCTCCGAATATATTTTAAACTCGTTCCTCTTGTTGTGGGCTAATGTTAAACATGTATATGAGTGCATGTAGGGCATGATGCATGAAAATGAGGGTGTTACAAACCTACCCCCCTTAAAATGAATCTCGCCCTCGAGATTCGACGCGGAAGAGAAGAGATAGGGAAATTCCTTCTTGAGATCATCTTCTAGCTCCCAAGTTGCTTCTTTTTCGGTATGGTGCTTCCATTGGACTTTACACCATCGAATCACCTTGTTCCTTGTGACCCTCTCCTTGGTTTCCAAGATTTTGACCGGTTGCTCGACATACGTCAAATCTTCCTCTAGTTCCAATTCTTCCATTGGCACTTGATCTTCCGGTACTCTGAGACACTTCTTGAGTTGGGAAACATGAAACACATCATGTACGTCTGAAAGATGAGCTGGCATCTCCAACTTATATGCTACTTCTCCTCTTTTGTCCAAAATCTTGAATGGTCCAATATAACGAGGTGCGAGCTTGCCTCTTATGTTAAACCTCTTATGACCTCTCATTGGTGACACCTTGAGGTAAACAAAATCTCCTATTTCAAAGGCTAATTTCCTTCTCCTATTATCCGCATAGCCTTTTTGCCTTGATTGGGCAGCCCTCAAGTTTTCACGAATTATTTTGACTTGCTTTTCGGCTTCTTGCAACACGTCCGGACCAAATACTTGAGTTTCTCCTGCCTCATTCCAGAATAAAGGTGTCCTACACTTCCTCCCATAAAGCGCTTCATATGGTGACATTTTCAAGCTTGCTTGGTAACTATTGTTGTATGAAAATTCCGCGTATGGCAAGCTTTTGTCCCAACTTTTCCCATGCTTTAAAGCACAAGCTCTTAACATGTCCTCCAAAATCTGATTGGTCCTCTCGGTTTGTCCATCCGTTTGAGGATGATATGCTGAACTAAAATTCAACCTCGTTCCCAAAGCTTCATGCAATTTTTGCCAAAATCTGGAGGTAAATTGAGAACCTCTATCCGAGACTATCTTCTTAGGGACTCCATGTCGACACACAATATGCTCCATGTATATTTCGGCCAATCGTGCAGCTGTATACTTGGTTTTCACAGGGACAAAATGAGCTGACTTGGTTAAACGATCCACAATTACCCAAATTGAGTCATACCCGGATTGAGTACGTGGTAACCCAACTATGAAGTCCATACCAATTTCTTCCCACTTCCATTCCGGAATCTTCAACGGTTGCAATAATCCGGCTGGCCTTTGATGTTCCGCCTTGACTCGTTGACACACATCACACAATGCAACATATTCGGCTATGTCCTTTTTCATGCTATCCCACCAATAGCAAGTCTTCAAGTCCTTGTACATCTTCGTACAACCGGGGTGAATCGAGTAAGGCGAGTCATGTGCCTCCTTTAATATTGTTTCCCGAATATGATTTACATTAGGCACAACGATTCTCTTTCCAAGCCATATGGTACCATGTTCGTCTTCATCAAATCTGAATTCTCTCCCATCTTTGATTCTTTCCTTGATTTCCTTGATCTCCTCATCCGTGGTTTGTGCTTCTCGAATTTCTTGCTCCAAGGTTGGGTTTAACTCCATCATCTCCATCTCATTTACAAACCCGAGGTTCAACCGTTCAAACTCCTTACATAACTCGAATGGTAACTCTCGAACCGTGAGTTGATGACTTACTCCCTTTCTACTCAAAGCATCGGCCACTACATTGGCTTTTCCCGGATGATAGTTGATCCCCAAATCATAATCTTTGATGAGCTCCAACCATCTTCGTTGCCTCAAATTCAGAACTGTTTGTGTGAAAATATACTTCAAACTCTTATGATCCGTGTAAATTTCACACCTATGTCCAAGAATATAGTGTCTCCAAATCTTCAATGCATGTACCACGGCCGCGAGTTCCAAATCGTGCGTGGGGTAATTCTGCTCATGTTTCTTCAATTGTCTTGACGCATAGGCGACCACTTGACCTTCTTGCATCAATACACATCCAAGCCCTTGTCTTGATGCATCGCAATAAATGTCAAAACTCTTGCTTACATCCGGCAATACCAAAACTGGGGCTGTTGTCAACCGCTTCTTCAACTCCTCAAAACTCTCTTGACAAGCTTGAGTCCATTGGAATGCCTTTCCCTTCATCAGCAACTCCGTCATAGGCTTGGCTATCTTGGAAAAATCCTTGATGAATCTACGGTAATACCCAGCCATCCCAAGGAAACTCCTTATTTCCTTGATATTTTGCGGCGGTTCCCACTTCAACACATCTCTCACCTTCCCTGGGTCAACTGATACTCCTCCTCCGGAAATAATATGGCCTAAGAAGGAAACTTCCCGTAACCAGAATTGACATTTACTGAACTTGGCATACAATTGATGCTCCCTCAATTTCTGCAACGTAAGCCTCAAGTGTTCCTCATGTTCCTTCTCATCCTTCGAGTAGATCATGATATCATCAATAAACACCACAACGAACTTATCTAAGTACTCCATCAAGACCTTATTCATGAGGTACATAAAGTAAGCAGGCGCATTTGTCAATCCAAATGACATCACGGTGTACTCATAAGATCCATACCGTGTTCTAAAAGCTGTCTTAGGTATGTCCGATGGTCTAATCTTCATTTGAAAGTATCCCGACCTCAAGTCAATCTTAGAGAAGACACAAGCACCCTTCATCTGATCAAACAAGTCTTCTATGCGTGGCAAGGTGTACTTGTTCTTGATTGTTACCTCGTTGAGAGCTCGGTAATCCACGCACATCCTTTGGGATCCGTCCTTCTTGTCCACAAATAGAACAGGCGCTCCCCAAGGCGAAGAGCTAGGGCGAATGAAACCCTTTTCTAATTGCTCTTGAATCTGCTTCTTGAGCTCCGCTAATTCCTTAGGAGGCATCCTATATGGCCTCTTAGCTATAGGTGCAGTTTCAGGTATTAAATCAATAACAAACTCAATGTCTCGATCGGGTGGCATACCTGGCAACTCATCCGGAAAAAACATCCAAAAATTCACACACCACCGGAATCTCCTCAATTGCGACACCGTCCATATGATTTAGCTCTAATTACTTCGGTGCATGTTGGGTTGCTTCAAATTCTACGGTGATCCCTTCTTCATTAGTCAACTTCACCGTCTTTGTGGCACACTCAATAACTCCATTGTGCTTCCTCAACCAGTCCATACCAAGTATAATATCCAACCCTTGAGAATCTAAAACAATGAGGTTGGCGGAGAAGTCTACCCACCTTATTCTAAGGCTTACTTTTGGACATACTATATTTGTCCTCATCTCTCCTCCAGGAGACTTAACCAGCAGAGTAAACATCATATGAGAGATAGGCAAACTATACTTGGCAACATACTTCGATGCAATGAATGAATGCGATGCTCCAGAATCAAATAACATAGTCACGGGGTTGGAGTTGGCGAGAAACATACCAATGACCACGTCATCCGCTTGTTGAGCATCCTCCGTAGAGACATGGTTCACGTTGCCACGAGCAAAATTTTGCTGTCCACGGCTTCCTTGTGGCTGTCCTCCATTGGGTCTTGGGTTTTGCTTCGATGCATTGCTTCCTTGACCAAGGCCCGACTTAGGACATTGATTTCCAAAGTGTCCAGCTTCTCCACAAGTATAGCACTTCTTAACTCCACCAGAATTATTGGGACGAGCTTGGTTTTGAGCATTTGCAGCAGGAAAACTAGCACGAGGCTCATAAGGCATTGGAGGCCTAGGTGCTTGCATAACAGGGCGCTGCTGCACAAACTGAGTTGGGCGCGGTGCATAACCAGGGCGCTGAGCAGGAATAGAGGAGCTGTAAGGAGGCGCATTGGGCGGCGCAAAGCGAGGGCGCACATTACTTCCTTGTTGCTGTCCTTGATATGGCGCCTTCCTCTTGATTTCTTGCTCCATCTCACGGATCTTGTTCTCAACCACAATTGCTTTGTCCACAAGCTTCTGGAAATTGACATAATCACAGTTGAGCAATCGTACTTGGATCGTATTGTTCAATCCCCTCATGAACAAGTATTGCTTCCGGCTGTCTCGGCTAACATCCTCAGGCGCATACCCTGAGAGTTGAGTGAACTTATTGAGGTATTCACTCACGCTTGATCTTCCTTGTATCAAGTTCTCAAATTCTTGCCTCTTCAAGATCATAACACCTTCCGGCACATAATGAGAACGGAAACTCTCCTTGAATTCCGCCCAGGTAATTCTCTCTTGGTTCTCATGAGCATTGCAATAAGAATCCCACCAATCTGCAGCTGCTCCAACGAGTTGATGAGAAGCAAATAGCACCTTCTCCCGGTCACTGCATTGGACAATGGCTAGCTTCTTCTCCACGGACTTGAGCCAATCATCCGCGTCCATAGGGTCTGCGGCTTGAGCAAAGGTTGGCGGCCTAGTCCTCATAAACTCTCCCAAATGGTTATGAGGAGGTGGGGGTGGCGGTGGAGGCATGTGGGGCTGATTGTTGATATTGCCAGCCTGCAGCTGTCCCATAGTTTGTATCATGGTCTGCATGAGCTGGTTTTGCATGGCAATAGCTGCTCGATGTTGATAGCTCCCTGAGTAGATCCTTGCCCATTGTTATTCTGAGGCACTCCATTGTTCTCGTCTTCATCATTGCCATCCCTCTGGTTGCGAGTCCTCACCATCTGAAGAAAAGCAGTAGGTAAGAATTAGAAAACGTCCCCAACTATATGCATCAAGGGATATGAAACTAAACAACTAGCTACACTAACCTAGGTGGACATGGCAATGCTAAAGCATCCCAAAATCCTCTATTAAGCACACAAGCAACCAATATATATAGCAAACAGCACACCAAGCAAGAACACATCGATTCCTGAGTGCTCCTATGTGCTCTAAAGTGTCCATTCTATCTAGGCTGCATCCTACGGTCAACCTGTGGCTCTGATACCAATCTGTGACGCCCGGTTCCGAAAATGAACCAAGCTAACACATATGCGTTAGCTTGGTTCATTTTCGGAACCGGGCGTCACATCTCTCTTGTAATCTTTTCGACTGTATTTGATCATTTTCACATTGTAATTCTTGTGGGAGCCCTCAACGTGTGAGGTTGTCCCATAAACTTGGTGATTGCCCATGATAGTGGAATCAAGTCGGCCTTGTGTGGTGACTTGACGAAGGAAATGGTTAGAAGAGTCCCGACTTTGTGTGGGCTTCCTCAACAAGGAGTATATTTCTTTGGTGAGATCAAACCTCGGTAAAAAATTTGTCTTATGTGCTCCTTTATTTTTACATCTTAATTGATTAGGACACATAGTTGATCAATATTAGAATTTGAATTGCAAATTGCTTCTCAAGTGTAACTTGACAACATAAATTGTTAATTCAAGTGACATTACTTGTTGTTCACATTTCTGCTGCTATAAAGGTTAAATCCTGAATCAAGACTTAGTCAAATTGACACTCACCTAGCACACCAGACTAGTTCGCACACACAACTGGACAAGTCTGGTCTATCAAGAATTTGAATATCCGATTAAGTGTGCAGGAAATTTTCAAAAGCCTATTCACCCCCTCTAGGCCTCATTCAATTGGTATTAGAGTGAGGTTCTCCATAACCAAGACTCACCGCTCGGAGAGATCAATGGCCTATGAAAAGAACAACGACAACCTGAAGGTGCTCAACACCGAGGAAGAGCAAGATACAAAATCCTTCGACGTACTATGGAAAAATCCACATGATGATGAAGAAGTGTGTCAACTAAAGGCCCTTCTGAGGAAGAAACTTCTGGCACAAAAGGGAAAAGAAGACCAGAGGACGACAAGGAGTGATCATCACGACTACTCCCGATATCCTTACAATTACAATCGTCTTAGTTCAAATAATCACTATCTTTCTATTCCCATGGGAAAGCCTCCTATAAAATCCCACATTTTCCTTCATATGAGGTTCAGTTGTAAATTGGGTGTTAACCCTAATGGAGACCATTTATAGCCATGCTTATAAACTTGACCTCATCAAATCTTTTCTTCTACTCATGTTTCAATTTATTATCATGAGGAATGAACTTCACCAATAAACTTAGATTAATTCTTTTGACCTCTCTTCAAAGTTTGGAATTATTTGAAGAAAGATTGCTAGGCCCATTTAATATGTAGTACCAAATAGATATTCAAATCAATATAAATTGAATATATTCTACTGTATATTTGGCCATGTCAAAACTATTCAACCCAGAGACCATAAATTTCTCTATGGTTTTCTAATATTCCAAATGGACTTCCTGCAAAGTTTCATAAATTTTGAACTCCATTTGCTATTTTAATTGAGACGCTTAGCAAACTCAAACCATGTTTTGAATTCAAATTTTGAAGTCTGTTCAACTAGTTTGAACATCAAGATTTGAACACACAATCATGGTCAGCATAACTTGCTTGACTTATCCCCATAGTTTCACAATTTTTGGAACTCAATTGCTATCTAAATCATGGCACCATTGAATTTCATCCAAATTCAAATTTGATTTTGAAATTCAATTGAAACTTGCTTCAATTCAAAATCCAATTGCAGAATCAAATTCTAGATATTTATTTGAGCCTTCCCATAAAAATCATGAATTTTTGGACAAAATTTATTTGGGGAATTAAAGTTACAGAGAAGGGAAGTAGATAAGAGAAGGTGGGGCCCACTGTCAGCCAAAGCACTCGAGTGAAACCCACGGGGGGTGCCCTGTCTCAAGCTCGCCCCGCCGTTCGACGCCGGCGGTGCGCGACACTGCGGCGCGCATGGAATCCAGCGAGCTGCTTGCCTTCTTGATGCCGTGGCACGCTCTCCTATCCCCTCCGTCCCTATAAATACCCCCTTGGCCGTCGCCGTTGGACTCCATCCCAGTTCATGCCTTTTTCCCCACCCCTGTTCGATCGAGCCCTCGCTGATGATTGAAGCCGTTTCATCCCGAGTTGTAAGTAGATAAAAGGCTTGTCACAAACTCCTCTACGTATTCCATTTGGTCATTGATCGTGACATAGCTTATGGTTGGCATATTTTGAAGTTTCCCAGTCGCCGTCGAGAAAGCCGTTGAGAACCTTCACTGTCTCACCGTCGAACACCAGTTCTAGACCATCTCCAGCCTCAATCCTTTAAGCAAAAAGGTTTGCAATCCTCTCTAGTTCATGCTCACAGAATCTAAGCTTATGACATGAAGTGTAACTTGAGTTCTTGTTCGAGAACCGAATGGTTTCTCAAAAGAACAGCAAAGCATCGGGCTTAAATTCATTTCATTCTTGCAATCATCCTTAAATCTGGTTAGCAGATAGTTTCTATGTGTCCCAAGGAGGCTCCATGCCCAAAAACCGGGAAAGATTTCAACGGAGCATCTTAGATTTCATGTTTTCGAGGCTGCTGGTTCAAAAACCACACTTCACCGTCAAACTTAGCCTTGCCGGCGATTTCACCCCAATCTGACACCAAAATCATGCTCCCGGTACTCCCAGGAACCTCCCTGACCTTTTCCCGAGCCTATTGAGCCATTCCCGAGCATTTCTGACGAAGGCCGAAACCCTATCTCTGCCGTCACTGTCGCGCCGCCATCTCCGGCCATCACCGGCGTGATTGGACACCACCATCGGCTTGCGCAGTCGATTTTAAGGTTGAGCGGTCACGACGAGGCCGAACGGAGGTCAACGAACCTAAGTCCGGCAAAGCACCACCGCGGTTCTGGCGAGAAGCACCATCGCATCGCGAGGTAGACGAAGGCATATGGGCCCCACTTATCAGCGCCTATTCGAACGCCCCGGGATCAGCTGCGGCACTGTATCTAGTGCGGCTGCGCGATTGAACCCTGTGGACCCCGGTGTGGCCCAAATGCTATTGGCCCATTCAAATAAAGTGGGATAGGCCCCTTTTATTTTAAATTTCCAATAGGTAAATAAATCTAGATTCAATCCAAACTTATAAAATCCATAACTTCCATTGGAATTATCCAACAATTCCCAAATAAATTTTGTTAGAACCAACATGAAGAATATTGTCCAGTGGTTCACTTGGATTTGTATTAAAATCCATAGAAATTTCTCCATAATTCAGATAAGCAAAATGCTTAAAGAATTTATTTCCACAGTTCTGTTAATTGCAAAAATTCCAATTTTGGTCAGAACACTATTGTTAATACCCTTGATCTCCAGTAAAAGTTTCAAGCTCTTTGCACTTAAAATACTGGGTTGATCAATGTTTCAAACCTCTATGTAGTTATAAATTGAGAAAAATAGAAAAATCAATTTCCAGAAAATTATCCAAACTTGAGAAATCAATTTCTCCCTGTAGAAAGCTCAGAAATTTGTGAAACAAATTTTCCTAGAACCAGTGAGGCCCCTCTACATGATACAACCCTTGGTAGCCATAATACATCGCCAAAAATTTCAACCAAAAAAATTTAGAGAAGATTATTGCTTACCATAATTGTTAAGAATAACAAACATCCCTTATCATATCCTCTTCTTTGCAAGAGACTTCTCTATAATCTCTAGCATCCACCATAAAAATTCCAAAGTCAATTAAGATGATTGTCTTATTTTATCTTAATCTACTAAACCCACCTTAAGCATATTAATTATTCACAAAATCGTTTATACCTAGTATATGCATATTTTGTAGTAGCTGAAATCGAGGAGCAGCCGGAAGCTTTGGAGGTCCAGCTGCCAGAAACTAACATTGACTCAAACTCGCATTCAGGCAAGCCCCGGTTTGCATTTAAGTTCCTTACAGTGTTTTTACAGTTTTCATTCACCTTACGTCTTTAGATGATTGTGCATTACATTTAAGGTGTTTGACATCCACTTGCATGACAAATAAATCCTATGGAGTCTTGGGTAGGTCTACGACCCGTAAAGTAGACACTGCTATGCTTATCTTCATAGGAATTTGGTAGAAGTCGAGTAGTTGGAATCTACTCGCGAGATAGGAATTTTATCACGCGGGAGATTCTAGAATAAGAAAATGGTTTATGAATATGAAATTGAGAGTGAGCAGGGGGTAGGATGCAGTGAGACGTGGTCTCACGTGCGTAGCCCTGCTTGTGTCGATTGTGGACCGTTTCGTGTGCGGTCCTGCTAGACAAGCTTGAATTGTACCAACGACATACTGGAGGAATGGGCTCCAGTAAACTGACGTAGCTTGATAATGGTTTGTCGAGGCATACCATTCCCTTTTATAGGTGTGGGTTGAGGGCAGCAAGGTGTAAATCAGCTGGTGGGCATGTCAGTGTACGCCCCATGCAGTGAACTCCTGCTCGTGACGGATCGACCGGTTCGACATTCGAGTGTTTAGTGAAAGGTGGCCATATATGACTAGTACTGAATTCTTATGTAGGTACTACTAAAAGTACTCGCTGCCATTTCCGAAAGTGCGTATGAGTCGTGTTGTTCCGGGTATGTCCTGATTGCAATCACCGTCCCTCGTGGTAATAGAGTACCACTTGTTCACTGCGCCGTGACGTAGTAAATACTGAAGAAGTCTGGAGAATATGATATATTGGTTTATAAGTTGCTTGGACAACCATGTTTGGCTTAGAGATAGTGCAATTAAAAGTTTACAGTTTTCCATACTTTACCTGTAATAGCATTATGTGCTTTGTGCACGTCATATCATCGTCAAAGCGTTTCTTGTTTGATTGTGGAGTCTATGATGTGTCGTGCCTGAGGAATGCCATGTGCTAATTAAAACATGACTATAAGGATCCACTTGTAGGCGAGTCCTTTATGCTATTCCTTAACTATACTTAGTATTTATCCTTGCATAGGTCTAGTGAGACATGTTAGTCTTGCTGAGCCTTATGCTCACGTTTGCAGTTAACGAGTTTTTGCAGATTATACGACTGATGACGGGTTTAATGACGAGGCTGCACCCCCTCTAGGGTTTACACCCGAGTGGGAACCCTGCACACCGCCGTGAATTATGTGTTGCTAGTGCAAAGTATCCAGGGCATGGATGACTTTGCTTTTGCATAGCTAGTGCTAAGAGCGTAGCTATGATGTATAGTTCTCTTTCCTTCCACTAGTACTATTAAACTTCCACTGTGCATGTCAATAATAACTTGGTATTGTACATTTGTTCTTGTTCTATTCTTGTATACTGTTGGGTGTCGCATCGCACGACACCACCCAATGAGATCCTTGGAGGTCGGGATTCTGGACCCTACAGACATGGTATCAGAGCATCATTGGGAACAGTGTACTTGAAAAGAGCATATTTTGAAAACTTAGGATTTATGAGTGAGGAATTAGCTATATGCCCTTATAAGGAGTATTATTAGTATAAGATATAAAGGTGGTAAACTAACTTATATGTTATTTATTCTGTAACAACGCTCCACGTTAGGTAAGAAGTAAGGTACGCCACTGTAAGCGGATCAATTGCGGTAAGCTCACCATGCGAGAGGTAGCATGGATTTTTCCGTGGCTTGGCACGAAAATGTTAATAGGAGTCTCTGAAGCTTTCAATGTTTCTGAGAACCTATGACACGCAGTACCCCAACGTGCTTCAAAGTTAGTGGGAGCCCCCGTCAGGTTGTGTATAACCTGATAGTATGCCTCTCTAGAATCATTGATATTCTATGGGAGCATGTGAAACACGTATGCCCGAGCGTGTATAAGCCGGTTCGTATGGGAGTCTTTGCTGTACAGACGTATTTACAGCCATGTACCTTGAGACATGACCTCGCTCGAGGGCGACTCACACCAGAGTGGTATGCAATTATTTTCATATGTATTATTGTTACTGCCTGTCGTGTTTCCCCGTGCCACCCTTGATGTGTGAAGGTGTGAAAGAGGATTGTTTGTCTTTTGCAGCATTAACTACAGTAGCGACCCGTGTAGCACACGTTTGCTAGTGAACGATGCTAGGACCACCTATAAACGTATCCGGAAATAACCGGTTAGAATTTTCTTTGGTGAGGCACATAGTACCGTCGGTATCAACTTTGATACTTGACCACCCCCAACAACGAAAAAAATTAGATGCCTTATATGTTGGAAATTCCCACTATCAGGTGCTAGTAGGTTTGGACTCCGCAAAGATAAAAATTCGATTCAACCTTGGGGTAGCACCAAGATTCTTGATTTCTGGCCAAAGTTTGCTCAACTTTGCTAGGTTGTAATCTTGGTTAGTTAGAAATAAATATAGGGGTATGCTATATGGATGGAAATCTCTCGAAGTCCCTCTACAACTGTTCTGTTGACTATCAAGGCAGAAAAGCTTGATAATCTATTGAAATTGGGGTATGCTTAAACTGCTCCAGATAACCCTACCGTTGTACAAGTTTTAGTAATTTTGCTATAGCTCACTGTAGAAAAATCTTCTGCCTTATTGTGATATTTACGAAAAGGGAAGAAGCAGATCTACAGTTTTATTATTTAAAGTTCCTCTTGGTTCAAGTTGAAGGCAATTCAAATTCCAAGCTCAAAACATTGAACTGCAGGGCTGCTGTTGAACAACAGTCAGTTCATCTGTTAAGTTTAGATAGCTTTAGCTTTTGATCCAGAATAGTGACATGGTCATATATATACCTTTCTGGAAAGCTTAGCAAGTCCTATATCAACTTCGTGTTGTACTCGTGGCCTAGATCTTGGTATAGCCGTGTTAAATTACTATGGTTGGGGACTTGGTTCTGGTGGATGAGAACTTGGAAGAGTTGGCACATAGTTTCAAATTAACACAATATACCTAAGTAACAAATGTTTCATGGCCGAAATATTTTACCTCTGGATTGTTAACTTGATGTTATACAATGTTTATTTTGTCATTACCTCCATACATTGAAATGGTATATCTGTATAACTTGTGGAAATCACCACATATACAGGAGGGGTTCTGTCAAAATTCCAGAAAATATGGGTCAACTTAAAACCTGTATAGATTCTATTTCCTAGCTCACCTAGAGCTGTATGAGTACAATCTGGAAAGGTTGGAAAGTGTAATACGACTTTTGTATTCAAACCAACATCAGGTTCGGACGTTTCCTGTGTGAAAATTTTGAATTTATAAAGGAAGGTCAGCTGGAACAGACTGTGATTACAACTCCAGTTTTAGATTTTCTTAAACTGTGGAGAGTTGGAAACATTCTCATTGTTCCAGTATCTTTTTCACGGATGGTTGATTCTATAGTATACTTACCAACTGGATGGGTGTTCACGAAGTGTACGCTTCTGAAGTGTTTTCCGGATTTGTTGACCGCAATGCTTCAACGGTTCGGGTATCGTGAAATACCGGACTATTGGGGCAAGGAGATCGATGATGGAAGGGTAACGAGGTGCACCATTTATGTCGATGTGCCTGCTGCTCGATTGAATATTTGATGGGCCCCTTTTTCCATCCAAGTGCAAGGGATTCAATTGGAAGACACGTGGTGTTATGCCGCAAGTGTGGCCATCATGAGGTTTTGCAAACTTCATTACCATGTTGTGGCTGGCACTCCATTCGAGCTCTTTCCGGTCGATGGTAGGGCCGGTGAACAGTGGGCAAGTCGGATGGTTGCAGCATATGGGCATACTGAAGAGGTACCCTAGATGATTTTAGCATCATATGCGGCATCAGCTTGTCAGGAGAGCCTTGATCAGCATGTTAGCCCGGGAAAATTGATGAGTGACCTGAAGCAGGCCTTGATTCGAGGGGATCACTTTGAAGGTGCCAACGACTCACTTAGGGCCACGGTTGCTCCTCTAAATTTCCGTTTAAACTTAAGGGGGAAGCAGTGGCACCAGGCTGTTCAAGCTCGATCGGAGGCTCGCGTGAAAACACAACACGCAGAAAGCGCATTAGAAGCAAGTCAACTTGAGGTGTAACTGTTGGATGAACAGCTGCGCAAGGTAACTCAAGAAAGGGATCAATCCAAAGGGGAAACTCAGGATTGGAAGGCTAGTTGCAAAGATGCACAGAAGGAACTGGAAGACTTGAGGATGTCTCTTCTGCAGGCTGATGTGAAATCTTTAGTTGTCGCGACGTCATCAATGGTGGGTGGGGTAGCAACTCTTGCTCCTGCAACCGCACCCGTGGCATCGCCTTCGAATAACGAAGAAGAAGATCCTGAGGAACTCGAGTACGTCGAGTAGGACATATTGGAGTGGGATGTGGCAGCACTTCTGTTGTGACAGGGCAACCTATAGTTTAATAGGTGCTCGTGTTTTTCTTTTGTGGCCATGTTTGTGTCATATTAAGAATAGTAGTGGTTATGTCTAAGCTGATAGGATGTGTATGACATCTCATGGAAACCAAGTATGGTAGAGATGTATTTCCATAGTGGGAGTCCATCATTTTGGAGTTCACTACTATAAACTTGGTCATGAGATAATATATCTTGTATAAAGTTTGTACTTTATCAATATATATGAATTTTATGCACTTGTTCTCTTGTCAATAGTCATGCTACTGAAAAAATGAAATGGATAAAGGAAAAGAAAACATGTGCTGATTTTAAGTCATTTGGATGCAGAATGGTGTGCACTCGCTCGACACCAGAAATGGGACGATCCAGTCGTGGTCGTGAGGACGAATCTCCGACTCAGGAGACAGCTGCAACGCCGTAGCAATAAGTTCCTCCACCACCACCTCCTGAACTTCCAAGGAATCTAGCAGAGGTTCTCGCCGCAGTAATTGGCTCGCGCGACGAGCAAACGGAGTTACTACGGACTCTGGTCCAGCCTTCGTCCCGTCAAAGAGGGCGACCAGATGCATGTCCACAACAACCTTCTCTGAGTTTGTACTCGAATTTCATGTCAACACACCCGCTGATCTTCATGGAGGCCGATGAACCATTGGAGGCAGACAACTGGCTCCGCTCCATTGAAGGGAAGTTCGGTTTACTATGAGTGACCGAACAACAGAATACCCTGTTCGCGGCCCAACAATTACAGGGGTCTGCTGGTGCGTGGTTGGCAAATTACCTTGCCGCACAACCAGCCGGCTACGCCGCGAGCTGGGAGGAGTTCCGGGAGGCGTTTTGCGCCTATCACATACCTCCCGGTGTGATGAGAAGGAAGCTTCAAGAGTTCTTGGAGCTGAAGCAAGGGGGAAGGAGTGCTTACGAGTACTCCATGTTATTCAACCACTTGGCCCAATATGCTCAGGACCAAGTGAGTTCTTAAGATCGGAAGCGGGAATGCTTCTATCGGGGTTTGAACCCCAAGATGAAGGACAAGCTTGCCTTGTTCAACAGCGGCAACTTCAACAACTTGGTCAATGCCGCGATCGTGTAGGAGGACTCTACCAGGGAGCTGTTCTACGACAAGAAGAAAAGGACAGCGGCAGCTTCAACAACATGGTCAATGCCGCGATCATGCCAGAGGACTCTACTAGGGAGCTGTTCTACGACAAGAAGAAAAGGAGTGCTCCGCAGGGCAGCGGAGGAGGTACTCCTCAGAAATACCGCATGGTGTATAAATCACCATCCTGCCAGAGGTGGAAGCCGCCATCGCGACCACAGATGTTTCGTGGTCGCCATTCAATAATGTCGGCTTCCGCCCACAATAGCAACAGGGGATGATTCCGCGTGCACCTCTACCTCCACCGCGTGCACCGGGATTCCGTCCTCCACTCCATACCGGTCAGACCCCGTACACATGCTATACGTGTGGACGTACGGGGCACTTTGCTAAGGACTGCCCGCAGAGCGGAGGACAGTCATTGTGCCATGGGGTGAACCAGCCTCGCAGCCAGCCCAAAAAGCCAGCCACCAGAACCGGCAACGTTCACCACCTCACCATCGAGGACGTTCCAGAAGGCGCACCCGTACTCACGGGTACGTTCTCTCTCATTGGTCATCCCGTAGTCATCCTTTTTGCATCGAGTGCTTCCTATAACTTTATTAGCAAGTCTTATGTCAATCAATATCAATTGCCTATCAATTCCACAAAAACCCCATATATTATTTGTTCTCCGAGAGGCAAAGTAGTAGCAGATAAGATGGTCGATAGGGTACCTCTTAATCTAGGTTGGAACATATAGCCTACCTCTCTTATTCTATTGGAGCATCAAAAATTAGATGTCCTCTTAGGAATGGCATGGTTGTAATACAACGATGCTATTATTGACATCATTCCTCGGAGGATATATCTAAATTCTCCGGTGAACTCTCCCCAAATTCTCAATCTTGAGAGTAATATCCACGTGCCTCCAACTGCTGATAACACCGAAGCCTGTAAACTCGAATATATTCCAGTACTATGTGAGTATTCAGATGTTTTTCTCGAGGATCTTCCTGGTATGCCACCATAAAGAGATGTTTAGTTTAAGATTGAACTTGTACCGGGAACAGTGCCAATCTCGTGAAAGCCGTATAAGATGGCACCTAAAGAACTTGCAGAACTGAAAGAGCAGCTGAAGGAACTTTTGGACAAAGGTTTCATTCGTCCAAGTTCGTCACCTTGGGGTTGTTCTGCATTGTTCATGGAAAGGAAGGATAAAACATTGAGACTATGTGTGGACTATCATCCACTCAATGCTGTCACGATCAAGAACAAGTATCCACTACCCCGCATCGATATTCTATTCGATCAGTTGGTAGGTGCTCAGGAATTTTCCAAGATGGATCTTCGCTCAGATTATCATCAGATCAGAATTCGACCAGAGGATATACCTAAGACAACATTCTCGACGAGGTATGGATTATATGAGTACCTTGTCATGTCCTTTGGATTAACCAACGCACCGGCCCATTTCATGTATCTCATGAATTCAGTATTCATGCCGGATTTGGACAAGTTTGCCGTGGTCTTCATCGACGACATCCTTGTATACTAATAATCCGAAGAAGAACATGCACAACATTTGCACATCGTCCTTCAGCGATTGCGGGACCACAAGTTGTACGCTAAGTTCAGCAAATGTGAGTTCTGGATCGACCAAGTGCCATTTCTAGGGCACATCATCTCTGCCGAAGGGATTGCAGTTGATCCATGCAAGATTAAGCAAGTACTCAAATGGGTGTCTCCCAAGTCTGTGCATTAATTTTGAAGTTTCCTGGGTTTAGCTGGATATTACCGGAGGTTCATCCAAGGCTTTTCCAAGATAGCTAAACCAGAGACAGAACTTCTGAAGAAAAAAAGAGATATACCTGGACAAAGGAATGTGAGGAGGGATTTTCAAGCATTGGTAAAACACCTCACAACAGCACTAGTATTAGCCCAACCAGACACAACAAGATCCTTTGATGTTTATTGTGATGCATCTGGAAATTGTCTAGGTTGCGTATTAAGGCAAGACAGAAGGGTGATCGCTTATGGATCCCGGCAGCTTCGGAACCATGAGCAGCATTATCCAACTCATGATCTTGGCCTTGTTGCCGTAGTACTAGCATTACAGATTCGGAGACACTATCTATGGGGCAACCTAGTACATCTCTACACCGATCACAAAAGCTTGAAGTACATCTTCACCAGGAAAGATTTGAATATGCGACAATGAAGATGGTTGGAGTTAATCAAATACTATGAGATTGAGATCCACTAGCATCCCCGAAAGGCAAATGTAGTCGCGGATGCACTAAGTCGCAAGTCCCATATAAATAACATTTCTATCACCTTGATAGAGGAAGAAGAACCGAGTCTCTACTTGGTTCCGTATGGGGCGCTCTACAACCTAGCCCTCATTCCTACCATAAGGGAGGAAATTATGGAGGCTGAAAAGGAGGACAAGGGCATATCTCATATTCGTCAACGAATGAAGAAGGGAGAAATGAAATGTTTCCAAGGTGACGATGACGGTACCATCTGGTTTAAAGAGCGCATCATGGTACCCTGCAATGTGGAACTTCAGAAGAAAATTTTGGACAAGGCTCATTTGTCCAAATATTCTATTCATTCGGGGAGGAACAAATTGTACCAAGACTTGAAGAAGAAATTTTGGTGGACTCGGATGAAGAGTAAAATTGCAAAGTATGTATCCGAATGTGATACATGTCGACGAGTGAAAGTCGACCATCTGAAAGCAGCCAGACAATTACAACCGTTAAGCATACCTACCTGGAAATTGGAGGACATCAGCAATGGATTTCATTGTTGGATTATCTCTCACCTTTCGCAAACAAGACTCGATTTGGGTGATAGTCGACCGACTCACCAAGTCGGCTCACTTTATACCAGTCAATGTCAAGTATGTGGCACGACAGTATGCAGAGTTGTATATTGCTAGAATCCTATGCCTACACGGAGTACCCCACACTATCATATCAGATCCTGGAACCTTGTTTGTTGCTCGATTTTGGGAGCAGCTCCACGCATCCTTGGGTACCAAGTTAATTCGAAGCTCAGCTTACCACCCACAAACTAATGGTCAAACGGAACGAGTAAACCAAGTACTAGAGGAACTACAAGGATTCCACCCTGTTGCAATGATTGTACTGCAACGAATACTAAATCGTTATAGTAAGCTTGGTCTTTTGCCACGATTCAGTAGTTCGTGGCATTAGCATCTATCGCCACAGAACACGATCGTTGCATTTGGATCTATTGCGACGATTCACTATTGCGTGGCATTAGGATCTATCACCACGAATATGTTGCCACGATTCACTAGTTCGTGGCATTGGCATCTATCACCACGGAACACGACCGTTGCATTAGGATCTGTTGCCACGATTCACTAGTTCGTGGCATTAGGATCTATCGCCACAAATCTGTTGCCACAGTTCACTAGTTCGTGGCGTTAGCATATATCGCCACAGAACACGATCGTTGCATTAGGATCTGTTGCCACGATTCACTAGTTCGTTGCATTAGGATCTATTGCCACGAATTTGTTGCCACGATTCACTATTTCGTGGCATTAGCATCTATCGCCACAGAACCCGATCATTGCATTAGGATCTGTTCCCACGATTCACTAGTTCGTGGCATTAGGATCTATCGCCACGAATCTTTTGCCACAATTCACTAGTTCGTGGCATTAGCATCTATCACCACGGAATACTACCATTGCATTATGATTTGTTGCCACGATTCACTAGTACGTGGCATTAGGATCTATCGCCACGAATCTGTTGCCACGATTCACTAGTTCATGGCATTAGCTTATATCGCCATGGAACCCGATCGTTGCATTAGGATCTGTTGCCATGATTCACTAGTTCGTGGAATTAGGATCTATCGCCACGAATCTGTTGCCATGATTCACTAGTTCGTGGCATTAGCATCTATCGCCACCAAACCCGATCGTTGCACTAGGATCTGTTGCCATGATTCACTAGTTCGTGGCATTAGGATCTATTGCCACAGAACACGATCGTTGCACTAGGATCTGTTGCCACGATTCACTAGTTCGTGGCCTTAGCATCTATCTCCATGAATCTGTTGCCACGATTCACTAGTTCATGGCATTAGCATATATTGCCACGTTACACGATCATTGCACTAGGATCCGTTGCCACTATTCACTAGTTCGTAGCCTTAGAATCTATCGCCATGGAACCCGATCATGGCATTAGGATCTGTTGCTACGATTCAATAGTTCGTGGCATTAGCATCTATCGCCATGGAACCCGATCGTTGCATTTGGATCTGTTGCTACGATCCAATAGTTCGTGGCATTAGCATCTATCGCCATGGAACCAGATCATTGCATTCGAATTTGTTGCCACGATTTACTAGTTTGTGTCATTAGCATCGATCACCACAGAACGCGATCATTGCATTAGGATTTGTTGCCACGATTTAATAGTTTGTGGCGTTAGGATCTATTGCCACGAAACACAAATGTTGCATTAGCAACATATGCCACGATTCGCAAGTTCGTGGCAATAGTATCTATTGCCACAAAACACAATCGTTGTATTAGGATCCGTTGCCACGAAATACGGTGGCGTTAACGTCTATCGCCACGTAACACAAACTGCATTACATATAGTGTTCATGTACAGCTAGCTCACACAGTACTTATATGAAAAAATCATCATCTTCGTTGTCCTCCCTCAATATTGGAGGTACAATACCATCATTGATATATGTATCATCATCGTCGTGGTTGTCATTTTGTCATCATCTTGATTTGAAAGAGAGGAAGCATCACCGGTTGCTCCATCAATGTCATTCCTATCCCATGTGGTCATATCCTCAATTTTATCAGTAAGTCGTCGATCATCAAATAATGTCTCAGCCTCCATCATTTCAGTGACATTATTTTCATTGTCACCAGGGGGCATGGCAAAAAGGTTTCTTGGCATTATTTTAACAACTGTACCCCATTTAGGTTGCTTCACACTTCTAACGTAAAAAACTTGTTCTGCTTGGGTGGCTAGAATGTAAGGCTCATACTTAAATTGAGAAATAGTAGTGTCCACATCTATCATTCCGTATCGATCCATTTTGTAGCCTCTGCTTTGGCTCTGACCAGAACGAGGCCGATCAAACCATTCACATTCAAATAACAGAACCTCTTGATTTTTTTCAAAATCAACAGAAATCATTTTCTTGATTACTCCATACCAATCATGATCACCATCTCGAACAACAACACCATTGTTTTGCGTCCGTAAATCTTTTTCCACCTCTGTTGTTTGAAAGAAGATGCCATTTATGAATGATCGACTAAAAAAACGTGCCCGACGATCAGGTCCTCTAGATAATGCATACAAATAATCGGTTACTTTGCCTTCTTTGTGTAATGTCGTAATCTGTACACATTAATTATTATAGAAGGGGTCATCGATAAACCAACTTCAGAACAGATATTTCTTCAATATTTCATCAAAGTAAAAACTTGCATGTACTTACTCGTTTCTGAAACCAATAAACAAACTCATCTCTATGGAATTTTTCAACATCACGAGAATGAATTTTTTTCAGCTATTCAAAATGCTCACTGAAAATGGTACAATATTAAATTAGCCATCTACAATAAGCATGATCCATTAATATACTACAGAACATCTGAGTGTTATACGTACTTGATCCATGGAGCGGCCTCTTCAAGATTAGAAATAATATTATGCCTGATGTTATGTAGTTCCACCATAGTAAGTTCGCCCCATTTAAACCATTTTTTAGAATTATCAACATTTGTAAGTATATTAGACTCGAGAGAAGCTTCATGACGTTCTGGCCTATTAAGCTTGGTGCTGATATTACCCAGAAACTGGCTACAAAAAGTCATACACTCTTCCATAATATATCCCTCAGCTATAGAACCCTCCGGGTGAGCTCTGTTACGTACATACCTCTTCGATGTACCAAGGTACATCTCAATTGGATACATCCATCTGTAAGAAACAGGTCCACCCAAGCGATCTTCTTCGCCAAAATGGATTGGATGATGTACCATGATATCAAAGTAAGCGGGAAGAGGCAACATCTCAAGCTTACAAATTGTTTCAGGAAATTGTTCAATCATCTTATCCAAATCTGGTTCCGCCAATTCTTTAGAACAAATTCCAGAAAATAATCTGCTAAACTCAATTAAAGGTTCAACAACCTTTTCAGGCAATATGTCTCGTATTGCAATAGGAAGGAGCTTCTGAAATATAATATGGCAGTCATGAGTTTTTAGACATGATACCTTACGTGCAGTTATGTCCACACTTCTCTTGATGTTTGAGGCATAACCATCGGGCATCTTCACATCCGCCAAAAACTTGCACAAGGTGGTCTTCTGATCTTTTTGCAAGGTATATGATGCTGATGGACAATCATACTTCCCTTTATACCCGCCGGATGTTGCTTTAGCCGTATACCCATTTCATGCATATCAAAACGAGCTTGTAGACTATCTTTTGTTTTACCATACATATTAAGCAATGTACCCAATATGCTATCACAAATGTTTTCTCAATGTGCATGACATCCAAGTTATGCCTTATTAGCAATGTCTTCCAATACGGGGGCTGAAAAAATATACTTTTCTTCTTCCAACTATGCCACCTATCTTCCTCAGTGTGCTTTCTCTTATTATTCGTCTTTCCAAAACCCACTTGATCAAAAGTCTCGTATTGTTGGTGTACTTCGTGATGAGAGAGTGATGTTGGAGCCTCTTTATTCTCTATTTTGTTGTTGAAAGAAGCTTTGTCCCGATGCCACTAGTGCTGAGGTAGGAAACGACGAGGACCCATGTAGCAATATTTTCGTCCATGTTTCAACCACAAGCGTCAGTGTTTACATGGCAGTATGGACATGCTAGCCTACCTTTTGTGCTCCATCTACATAGCATTGCATATGCTAGAAAATCATTTATTGTACACAATATAGAAGCTCGCATGAGAAATGTCTCTTTCTTTGAACTTTCGTATGTTTCAACACCATCAGACCATAATTTCAGTAGCTCATCAATCAAAGGCTGAAGATACACATCAATGTTGTTTCCAGGTGACTTTGGCCCAGTAATTATCATTGACATCAACCAACAAGGCTGCTTCATACACAACCAAGGTGGTAGATTATAAGGGATTAGAATCACGGGCCATGTACTGTAAGAAACATTCATTACTCCAAAAGGATTGAAACCATCAGATGCTAGCCCAAGTCTTATGTTGCGAGGATCAGATGAGAAATTTGGGTGAATGCTATCAAAATGCTTCCATGCTATCGAATCTGCAGGATGGCGTAATATTCCATCATCAATACATTCTTCTTTGTGCCAGCGCTTGTTGGATGTTGTTGATTCTGCCATAAAAAGCCTTTGAAGACAGGGAATAAGAGGGAAGTATCATAGAATCCTGCGTGCTACAAGCTTTTTGGCTTTTCCACATGGTAAAGCCTCTCTTGCATCCCCACCAGTACTATTTTTCCATCTTAATTCACCACATTTTGGTCATCGATCCAGCAGAGAATAGTCCTTTCAGAATAACACACAGTCATTGACACATGCATCGATCTTTTCGTAGCTCAGCCCGAGTTCACGAACAACCTTCTGAACTTTATCAAGTGTATTAGGAATTCAATGGCCCTCTGGAAGCACATATGAGAATAGTTCAAGGATGAACTCACATGCTTTTTTACTCAAACCAGTTAAACATTTTATCTAGTACAACCTGACAATGAAGGATAATTGGGTCACCTTCTCACAACCTAGATACAACTCCTTTTTGGCATCATTTAATAAGTCATAGAATGCCTTTGCCCACCCAGTTGACTCCTGCTGGTTTATAGCATTTTCTGGATCATCAACACCTGCTGAAGTACCACCATGATCACCAGTGCCTCTAAGAAGGCTGGACAACATATTTTCCATAGCAGCATCATCATAAATTATCTTCTCATTATTTGCTAATTGCTCAGCAATTTTTTTCTCAACTCGTTTTTCTCCAAGGTGGACCCAACAAGTATAATCAAATGACATCCCATTACGAAGCAAGTGAAGATGAACTTCCTTGCGACGTTTCGTGCAAGGACAAGGCTTAGTTTCTTCTTCACGAGTGCCCTAGAATGCTAAATTTAAAAATGACTTCATTCCATCCTGCCACTCCTTCGTACGCCTGTCTTTTCCCATCCATGTCTTATCTTCTGACATCGCTTCCTACAATTCAATCAGCATATCCGTAAGAGGATTGAACTACAATAACATTATGTGGGCAATTGTACCTAGCGCTGTTGCTCCTCCACGTGCGGCGGCCGGCGGATGCTCCTCCATGCCGGTGGATGGCGGATGCTCTTCCAAGAGCGTGGCAGCCGACAGATTTTCCTCCAAGAGCGTGGCGGCCGGCAGATGCTCCTCCAAGAGCGTGGCGGCCGGCAGACGCTCCTCCAGGCACGTTTCATGCAATCGGGAGAGGGGCCGTTGTGGATCGAAGGGTCTGGTGGGGAGGCAGCCAGGACAAAGCGTACGTGAAGCTATCAGAGTAGGCCCAACACTACGCTGGGCCACTTTTTATTCGTGGGCTGAAACTGCTCTGAGTCACTTTGTATTTCTGGGCTGAAACTGCGCTGGAACGCTTGGTGTTCGTCCCCATGTACGCGTGAGCCCATGTACCGAAATGTGGCATCGTTAAAGGAGCTGTTTTTCGATAAAAGGAGAAATTTTTAATTTGACACGCGAAGGGCCCATCGTATGTGGGGAAAAAATATGCTTTAGATGTATACGATTCCTTGGCGTTATCCCTGTCATGTCCGGCCATCATACGACCTCGTTCGTTCATGTGGACACATGTCACAGTTACGCAACTGCTTCATCCGTTTGTTCATGTGGACACATGTCACAAATGTGGAACTACTTCATCCGTCCAAACCCGACATTTATTTTTCAGTTATTTATATTTGCTACCCGAAAAGTACCCGATACCCGATATTTCGGTCTTTTCGATTCCGGTCTCGGTTTTATCAGTTTCGGTTTTTCGGTCTTGGTTTATTTTCCCACCCCTAATTTACGTAGTAGTAGCATATGAGATATACATATTTCTCCTCCATGTTTTCTTGCAAAACTATTTACTGATATATCCTATGTGCATATTACATATGTAAAACTAATGAAAAGTATAAAACTTTTTCAAAGGGAAGTCTTAGGTTTCGTCAAATCTATCTTTGAGATTTACGCAATTTTGATATTTTTTAGCAATACAAGAATTGTACTTTTAGATTGACCATGAGAATATTTCCATAATATACAATCTACATGTTATTGAAGTTAATAAATTCCATATAAATCATTGGTCAAAGGTAATTAGTTCGACCAAAACAGAAATAGAGTTGAGTTAGTGCGAAGGAAGTATTATACGTTGCTGTTTGCCGCAGAAGGTTTGGTCCTTCGTTCAAGCCATAGCCATTTGTACAGGCGGCTGATGCGACCGGGCGCACTGAGCTTACGTGCGCGCCAGTCACCGAGGCGCCTTAAACGCGCGTAGCGCATGCGCATCTTTGAATTCCATTGGAACCGCTCCGCGTCCCATCACCACTACTGCGTGCGTCCGTTCATGTGGACACATGTCACAAATGTGGAACAGTATGCAATACCTTGGATATGCATACTGTATCCATAAAAAAATTTTCCTTGTTTGGGTAAGAGTGGTTCCACTTCAATCTAAGTGGATTGGAGAGTGTCCGACCATCAACAACCTGGCGTAATGAAGATTTTTGAATCTGACATACTCCTCTTGTTATTTCTTATCGTTATGACCACAAGGTTGCATTGTCTCAACCAAACACCACATACAACAACAATGACTCAGCGGAATCGGGAACTGGCCAATAAAAATGGAAGTTAGCAGTCTCGCGGTTCATATATCGAAACGCGCGCCATCCTTTTTCTTCTTCCTTTTTTCTATTCATAACTGTGAGACTGTTGAGTTCCATCTTCACCGGCACATATGTACGGTCTGGGTGTGCTGGTGTGGGATGCAACTTCGGTGCTCCTGTTTGTGCTTCCATGCGTACTCTGCGCTTATGTGTCATCATCTAATTGGTTGAAGTTAAATCAGGCATTATGTTAGGTAAATGAAAGGGCCAATAAAATTATGACACTTAAGTAGGAGCACACATGGAAACACTGAATGGGAGTATACAAGCGCTGTCCTCCCGTTCGGATGCAACTTCGGTGCTCCTGTTTGTGCTTCCATGCATACTACCGCTTATGTGTCATCATCTAATTGGTTGAAGTTAAATCGGGCATTATGTTAGGTAAATGAAAGGGCCAATAAAATCATGAAACTTAAGTAGGAGCATGCATGGAAGAACTGAATGGAAGTATACAAGCCGTGTTCTCCCGTTCGGATGCAACTTCGGTGCTCCCGTTTGTGTTTCCATGCGTACTCCCGCTTATGTGTCATCATCTAATTGGTTGAAGTTAAATCAAGCATTATGTTAGGTAAATGAAAGGGCAAATAAAATCATGACACTTAAGTAGGAGCATACATGGAAGCACTGAATGGGAGTATACAAGCCGTGTCCCTCCCATTCTATCCTCCCATGCATCATCCTGCTGATGTGTCAAAATGTTATTGGAGTCTTTATTAATGCTTAGTTTAATGACCTCACACATCTTCCGCGAGTCGGTCACCTTCCAACGGAAGCCATGCAGGTGCTTCCACAGCCGGAACGCCGTTCTTCTTCACCGGCACATTATGTATGGTCCAGGTGTGCCGGTGTGTACCTTAACCCCCGTCGTGCGTCCGCGGTGGTGGTTGGAAGACCCTGTATGTTATGATTCCTATCCTCTAACTACATCTATGTTTCCGATGACGCATGCGGCTCACCACTAGACAAACCGGCAAAGCCTCGGTGATGAGAGCGGCATGCAAATTTCTTGATGACAAACTGGCTGCAAGCCGTGTCCCTCCCGTTCTGTCCTCCCATGCGTCATCCTACTGATGTGTCAAAATGTTATTGGTCCCTTTATTAATGCTTAGTTTAACTACCATACCTTCACAACAAATAATATGATGACATGTTAGCGAGAGTGTCATCAAAAAACTAGAGATGGATGCGTCAGCAGGCCGCAGTCAGCGGGCCGCTGTTAGTTTTTCATCAAAAAACTTACATGCCGCTCAACCTTTTTTGGTTTGCCTGGTCATGAACCGCCTGCTTCATCAGAAACCTAGATATGGAGTAAGAGGTCTGGAATCAGAGCATACCTGTAAGGCTCTTCCCAACAACCATCGGGGACGGACGACGTACCGGGGGTTAAGGTACACCGGCACACCTGTACCGTACGTGTACCCGGCCAGCTGTGTAGTTTCCTTCGAACCTCCGGCAGAAGAAAGCGGCATTCAAGTTTCATTCTGTATGGAGAATGTTTGTTGTGTATTCATCAGGGAACACAGATACACTTTATATAGGCTAGCTAGTATAGTATGAAACCAAAACAAAACCCTTTTGCACTACATAGATTCAAAAGCTAGCGTTAATGACTAAACGTAGGCCTACGCAGTAAAACAATGGAGTTAGACCAACGCAGTCAACAATGACCGTTACATGTGTGTGTGCTTATCCTTTCTATAGTCTGGTGGTGAACCGCCTACGTCATCGGAAGCCTAGATGTAGTTGGAGGACAGGAATCGGGGCATACCTGCCTGGACCAGGATCGCCTGACGTAGCGACATTTTGCTGCATGCGTGCAGTAAAGGCTGCATCCACCGTTTGTTTTGATCCGACGGTTGCACTTCCCAGCTATCCAACTAAGGGGTTCATTCAAATAGTTTCGTAAACTCTTGTCTGCTTGCTTCAACATGAGAAATAATTTACATGCATATAATGATGCATACTTCAAACATCTAAAAAAAATTCTATAACTAATTAACAGGATTAAAAACACATTAACTTCTCTAACCAACCCAGACTAAGGATGATAGCCAAATGGTCTTTTGAAGTTGCTAGACTAAATAATTGACCCGTTTGAATGTTCAAGGACCAAACTTAGTTTTGATTGAAAGTTTGAGGATGAAGTTGAGTATTTCTAGCTTGATGAGCTCAAGCTCGAAAAGTTCGAGTAAGCTCATTTGTTGTTGTCATCAGTGATATGTACATATGATTAACTAAACTATATAATTCTATTAAAAATGTTCTATGGGACACAATTTTTATATATGATAGAAACAAACTCGCTCAAGTTCGACTCGTTGATAGCCCTACATGGAATTAATGTTTTGGTGCAATCGTGTCATCAAAGATTTTCATCCGTTGTATCTACATCTTAAGGTTATTACATATTTTCATTTAACCCCTTCCACCACCACCACCACCCCTCCACCTGGTGGAGGGGGTTAAATAAAAAGATTCAATGACTGTAATGTAGATCGATCCAAGGGTTGAAGATGGTTGATTGCACGATTGCACCAAACATCTGATTACATTCTAGTTGAACCCAACTTTAAAACATGAAACTATTGACACTGATTAATCTAGTCGTGATATTTTTCTCTTCTTCTTTTAGTGATGTTTTTGTTTTTCTTGTTTTGTGATGTTGTGTTTCATGTTTTGTACTTCCTCCTTCCCATATTACTTGTAATTAATGATTAGGACAAGTTTTCTAGTTCAAATATGAACTAAAAAATCTTCTTCTAACGACAAGTAATATAGGAAGGAGGGAGTAATGTTTTATTATAATGAACTCAATGTTGTTCGGCTGTTCCATCTGTTATTTTATTTTCTATCTGCTATTTAGTAAACTATCTATTCTATCTGTATTCTCAACTAATGAACGACCGTCCACACTGCCGATGGCCTCTAAAGTGGCATGTACGATACTTTAGCCGCTGGAGGTGTCAGTAGATTGCCCGCAGCGGGGCCTGCAAAGCGGTCTATAAAGTAGTATACAGTACTAACAGGTAGTGACGACTGGAAAGAAAAGATGAGACATTGAATTGAGAGAAAAGAAAGGACGAGAAAAATGTTACAAAAAACATAGGTATAACTCCAGTGTTCCACTGGCCATATGCACCTATATGCGGTGTAATCATTACCACTACTCCTATACGCAGCCAGAAGTTATTAACACTGCTTCAAAGGAAGTGATGCGGACTAGATGTGCTGATTAGTTTATTTTATGTTTATTGGGGATTATGTAACAGCTAGTTCTGTTGATTAGCGACGACTGGAATGAAAAGTGAAGACAATGAACAGAGAGAAGGGAACACTGATTTCCTTCGGGCACCGACTGCTGTGAAATCTAGACTTCTGTGTAAGCGTGCAATCTGCGAATCTTAGCCGTTTGATGGACATCCTAGGGTGGCTGCACCTTTTACAAATAAATGTGTAAAAAGTGCGCAAGCAGGTGGAGGGATATATGTGCAAAAAGTACGACACCCTTGGATGTCCATCACACGGCTGAGATTCGCGGATTGCACGCTTGCACGGGAGCCCAGATTGCACAGCAGTCGTTGCCTTTCCTTCGTTACAAACTATTGTATGATTGAATGTATTCATTTCCAGAAGAATCCATTTCTTTAAATTGTCTCGTGAGTTTCCTTTGATGCAAACGGGGCTAAACATAAGACAAGCGCGCATAGGGGAAACACAACAAGTGCAACATTAATCAGAGACGAGCGGACATAGGGGAAACACATATACTAGTACAAGTCTATTTTATATACTCCCTTTGTTCTCTTTTAATTGGCGTTGGGAGAACTAGCGGTGCATCCAAATGGGAATGGAGGGAATATAACCCATATAGTACAACGACAGGCAACAGAACAGGTGATGCTCATGCTTAATCCGACAGTTATCTGTACAGAAGACTGTCCACATCTCCCACGTAGGCCCGCCGCAGCGGGCAGTTCCCTGGTTCCCCCGTATTGAGCAGCCCCGAGCGTCATCATCAATGTTGGAAACCGCCACCGGCAGCGCTTCTAGACGTTGCCTGCCGAGGAACCTCCAGGCGACACCATCGATACTATTCATGGCTTCACGCCGACACCGACAGCACTCCTTGTTGGTCCGCTTCATGGCAACGGACCCGACCGCATTGTAGCCGATGTGGGCCTCACCTTCGACCTGTCGGATATACTCGAAGGCGTCACGGGCCTCGCGGTCGGTGTAGCGGAGTATGGCGAGGAAGTAGGCCGCCACCATGTGGCCGTTCGCGGCCGCGCAGGCAAGGAACTGGGTGCCCAGCTGCGCGGGACCGTGCAGGAAGACGAGGTCAAACCTGGTGACATAGCATGCATGAGGTTTGCTGACTATTGCTAGGCACTCCACGAGGCGGTCGTAACTCCGGTTATACTCCAAGATGCTCACTCGCTCCAGTGCCACGCGCCTGCCCAGGGCGCGATCCCGACACGCCGCGTGCATGGCCTTGCGGGTGGCGCGCAGACTGGAGAGGTCATCCATAGGCTGCGGGGAGGTTGCGGCGACCCACCCCGCAATCAGGACCGCAATATCGTGCGGCAAGGGGAACTCCATGGGCTTTGAAGGGAACCAATGAGGACGAGTGCGACGGAGACGAAGAGGAAGAGTACGCGCGGAGATGAGGATGGCCTGTGTGTGCTGCGGAGAAGAGGATGGTGTGTCTTTATTAGTACGCGCGGAGAAGACGATGAGACGCGCGCGGTGATGGTTATGACTTCTAAAGTGCTCCGCTTGGAATGCTACTTGCGAAACTGAAGTTACGGTTTCTAAAGTGCAACTGTACGCTACTTTAGCCGCTGGAGTTGTCAGCAGGCAGGAGGTTGCCCGCTGCGGGGCCTGCAAAGCGGTCTGTAAAAATTACTCCTCCCTTCACCCAACTCAACTCTATTTTTAGCTCTGGTCGAACTTACCCTTGACCAATGATTTCTTGCCTGGCCCTTATCCTGATCATCAAGGTCCCCCGCCTGCTGCCCCAGATGACTTGGGGCAAAATAGGGATGAAAACGGTCGGAATTAAGCTTATTACCTTTGACAACTCCTTATTCAAGCTGGTGTCTGAATAAAAAATTTAAAGAATTGAGCTTATTACTCCCTCCGTCTCTAAATACTTGTCGCTTTGTAGTTCAAAAATAAACTACAAAGCGATATTTACTACGACCCCATTTGGAACGTAGGAATCCAAATCACAAGAATTGGAAAAAAAATAGGAATAGACAAAATGCAGGAATGAAGAAAGTGAGCAATTATAAAAAAATTCTTTAGAATCTTAACTATCATTATTTGTAATACATAAATCAAAGTCATAAATTCTTACCAAAATGAACTACCAGTTTGCTTCATAAACAACTTCATTCCCATATTTCTAACATCAAGACCTCTATTGCATTGCAGTAGCTCAGAAATAATTAATCCCTTGTTTCAAAAAAAGAAATAATTATTCCATGCAAATCATTAGGTTAGATAATTTGACTTTTAAGACCATATATATTCCCTCCATAGCCAACCAGCAGACCACAAAGAACTTGGACTGGATTATTTCATTCCTCCATTTTACATAGGAAAGGAAGTCTTTCTACAGGAAACGAAATATTATTCCTGTGTTCCAAACACCTGTGACATAAGCACAATGTAGGAACGAATTCCTTTGAAGTTTCTTTTAAAAATCCTCTATTCCAAGGGACGGAGAGAGAGTACATGTCAGCCCATTAGACCCAACCTACTATTTAGAAAGTATTCGGTTATTGTTCGGAAATTTTCCATTAAAATATGGTATTCCGACAATTCGGTCGGAAATCAGTCTAAATCGTTTCCATTCCGTTTACCAATTTTCAAAGTCCGATAAAAATGGTAATCGGATCGAAAATATCAGAAATTGTCGAAAATGGTAATCGCATCGGAAATTTTCGAAAACGGCGTCGGACGGTTCGGGAATTTACCGTACCGTTTTCATCCCTAGGGCAGAATGATCCTAGGTCAAAACAATGACGGTGCTCATCAAGCTCGCAAGCTCAACTTCATTAATCCTCAAACTAGCTAATTATTTTGGATGGATTTACGTTAAGGGGTGTGCATTCGGTCTACCCGATATTTTGGTTCGCGTATTTTGGTCTTTTTCAAAATTCGGTTTCTTGAAATCACTACCCGAATTGTTGTAATAATATTAGGTACCCAAACATTTTGGGTACCAAAATTCCGGTTCGGTCTTCGGTCCTACCCGATATATCCGAATTATATATTACATCCATGTCATGTTTGCACAAATTTAGTATGATTGATAAATTTAACCCCATGAGGTCATTTATTATAAATTGACAAATGAAAAATAAAAATAAACGTTTAAATCCAACAACTTCACATATCACAACTTGAAAATAAAATATCTAAATTTGAAATGTTCATAGTTTAGCACGCATAATTTAACTTATTATTTGATGGAATGACTATTCAGTTATTTCGGTTACCCGAGAGTGGTACCTGAACCCGACATTTATTTTTCAGTTATTTATATTTGCTACCCAAAAAGTACCCGATACCCGATATTTCGGTCTTTTCGGTTCCGGTCTCTGTTTTATCGGTTTCGGTTTTTCGGTCTCGGTTTATTCGCCCTCCCCTAATTTACGTAGTAGTAGCATATGGGATATACATATTTATCCTCCATGTTTTTTTGCAAATCTATTTAGTGATATATACTATGTGCATATTACATATGTAAAACTAATGTAAAGTATAAAAATTTTTCAAAGGGAAGTCTTAGGTTTCGTCAAATCTATCTTTGAGATTTACGCAATTTTCATCTATTTTAACAATACAAGAATTGTACTTTTAGATTCACCATGAAAATATTTCCATAATATACAATCTAGTACTACATGTTATTGAAGTTAATAAATTCCATATAAATCATTGGTCAAAGGTAATTAGTTTGATCAAAATAGAAATAGAGTTGAGTGGGGGCAGAGGAAATATTATACATTGCTATTTGCCGCATAAGGTTTCGTCCTTCGTTCAAGCCGTAGCCATTTGTACAAGCGGCTGATGCGACTGGGCGCACCAAGCTTACGTGCGCGCCAGTCACCGAGGCGCCTTAAACGCGCGCAGTGCATGCGCATCTTTATATTCAATTGGAACCGCTCCGTGTCCCATCACCACTACTGCGCGCGTCAAGAGACGAACAACCAGGCGGGTTCAAATCCCCTGCAGTACTGCAGGTGCAGAAGGCATGGCTGACATGAGGGCCCCAGATGATGTGGGACCCACATGTCAGCTAGCTCTACTTCACCTGTAGTACTGCAGAGGCCCCACCACTCAGTTGCAGTAACCGCAGTGCAGTTACTGCAGGGGATTTCGTCTATGCTATAAGATCACCCGGGCACGCCATCGTCTTTTCCGCACAGCCACTCTTCCTCTCTTCCCAAAACCGCGCCAAGAACACCATGGCTGACAAGACAACGCTGCTGCCAAGCCCGCCGAAGGATGCCAAGAAGAAGCGTCCCCAACTGGACTCCCCCCGGACATGGAGTGGGCTTTCCGGAAGATGGCACACGATGTATTTGACAATACATCGCGCTCCATGCATCGCCTTGGGCTTGGTCCCCTTCCAGAGTATGCTGCCATGGGGACCATGAGCCACTACATCTTCGGCATGATGCACATGGCCGGTCGCCTCGACGTCCTCTGGGAGACGCTGGCAGACGAGCTCGGCATCGCTGGCCACGACAACCTGGTGGCGGCGAAGTCCAGGAAACTGGGCTTCTAGTCTCCGCCGCAGGAGGCGCCCCCGCCCAGCCAGGAGCCCAAGGAGGAGGAGGAGAAGGAGAAGTAGGTGGAGCGAGGTGGAGAAGTAGTTTTTTTCTTGTTCTTAGTTTTGTTGTTTATCTTTTCTTGTTTGTAGATTGTGTTTTTTTTCCTGTTTGTAATGTATCGTCTTAAGGTAATGAACTTTATATTTTTGTTCATTGGCGCGCAAAAATAGTTCTAATGTTGCTGTTCTAACGATAAAGGGAACAACTGCTATGCAATTTGCCGTTTCGTGCAAGCGTGCAATCTTCAAATCTGAACCGATCTCTATCAATCTAAGGATGGTGCATTCAGGGTTCTTTTTGCATATTGTCAGCAACACTAGGTGGGAGGATTTAATTGTTAAAAGTGCAGCATCCTTGGATAGATAGGGGACGATTCAGATTTGGAGATTGCACGCTTGCACAATACAGCAGGTTGCACAACAGTTGTTCCCAATGATAAACTAGTGGACTATTTATCTCTTTTATCTTCTAGAATGAAATATATTTCCACTTCCAACTGTATTGAGCTGGAGATCCTGAAAGTGACTATCACCTACTAGTTTATCTGACAGGACCAGCAGGGAGAAGACCACTCTCTGTTCAAACCCAACACGGATCCAATATAATGAGCAATCAAACAGCAAAGCACGTAGTAAATCACAAAAAACGCAACAACAATTTCTGGAGTACGTATCAACTTTAGCCCAGATTAGATGCTCGTGGGTGTCATTGCAAAAGGGTGAAGACAAAAAAGACTTGATTCCGGATGGCTTGCAAAAACAAACTAGAAGTCAGGGTCATCGAAATTTTTGCCGGATTTGGATTGAGTCTTAGTTATAGACTTCCATAATAATAAAATGTATCGGGTATTTTAACTTTCACAAGTGTGTCATAAAATGTATCGGGTGTTTTACTTTCACTAGTGTGTCATAAAGTTTTACTTCCCACGTATCCTGATCCAACCGTACAACTTCAAATAAAGGAGGGTTAAAGCATCTCCAACCCCTTTGTTATTTTTGGTTTACTATTCTTTCAAATGACAAATATGCTATCAGCATTTAGCATCTCATTCCATGAGCATCTCCAACCCGTTTGCTATATGATGTGCTATATTAATTTTTTTCATGTTTTACTAGTATATAATAATTATTTTAAAATTAAAATAACATTGTTGCAATGGATATATTGTAACGGTTGTATTTATAACGGCTATTTTTCAATGGTTATGTTTCTAACGACTATTTTTCAACGGATGTATTTCCAATGGCTAATTTTCAACGACTATTTTGCAATGGAACGACGATAATATACCGGAAATTGGGAATTGCAAACCGGATAGCATTTGCTACTATAGTAGCACACCGAGAGCTCCATATAGCAAATGGCTAAAAGTAGCAATCCTAATAGCAAACCGGTTGGAGATGATTTTTGCTCTAGATTTGCTAAATAATAGGATAGCACATCATATAGCTAATGGGTTGGAGATGCTCTTTTAGCCATTACCTATATGGTGTGATATCCTATTATTTAGCAAATTTAGAGCAAAAATCATCTCCAACCGGTTTGCTATTAGGATTGCTACTTTTAGCAATTTGCTATATGGAGCTCTCGGTGCGCTACTAGTAGCAAATGCTATCCGGTTTGCTATCCCCAATTTCTGCTACATTATTGTTGTTTCTATTGCAAAATAGTTGTTGAAAATTAACTGTTGGAATACAACCATTGAAAAATAGTCGTTAGAAATATAACCATTTAAAAATAGCCGTAAGAAATACAAAGGTCATAATATAGCCGTTGCAACAATGTTATTTGAATTTTAAAATAATTATTACATATTAATAAAATATGAAGTTTTTTAATATAGCACATCATATAGCAAACGGGTTGGAGATGTTCATAGAATGAGATGCTAAATGTGGATAGCATATTTGCTATTTGAAAGAATAGCAAACAAAAAATAGCAAACGGGTTGGAGATGCTCTTAGAAGATTGGTGGAAAATAATATGAACTTATAAGAAAAAGGAGAAGAAGAAAAAGGATGGAGCGCGTTTCGATACATGAACCATGACACTGTTGACATCCATCTTCATTGGCCAGCTCCCGATTCCATTGATCTCTCCAGCATGTATTCACACTAGCTACTCTCTGGTGACTGGACCCAGGGTATCCCGTATCCATTGGGTGGGCTCCTGAGAAATGTTGTTGTTGTTGTACGTGGTACTAGGTTGAGACCATTCAACTTGTGATCATAAAAATAAGAATTAAAAATTAGAAAGAGTATATAATATTCAAAAATCTCCATTACTCTCTTTACTCCGGGCTTGGGCCAGTCAAATTTGGAAACTCCTCCGCTCATATCGTAACTGCATCAGTTATATATCCAAACTCGTTTCCAATTAAAATCCAAACTAAAGGTGTATACGAAGGTTTTGCACAAGAGAGAGAGTTGCGTCGCGCCGCCGCAGACGGCAACCGTAGGGATGACAAGGAGAGAGACCCAATGGCGGGGACTCAGGTGTACAACGTGACGTTCGAGGAAGACATGATCACCACCACCGTGACGTCCTCCGTCAAGGCTGTGGGGGACTGGCTCGACGAGGTCCTCTCCGTCCATCGTCGGCGCCTTCACAAGCTCGTCGTCGGGCTCGATGTCGAGTGGCGCCCCAGCTACTCCGCCGACCAGAACCCCGTCGCTGTTCTACAGCTCTTCGTCGGCCTCCGCTGCCTCATCTTCCAGGTCATCCATGCTTACTACTTCCCCGATGAGCTAGATGATTTCCTCGGCGATTCCGACTACCGCTTCGTCGACGTCGACGTGGAGGGTGACGTCGACAGACTTTAGAAGGACTAGCAGCTGAAGGTGGCCAAAAAGATGGACCTGGCCGAGCTCGCGGCGGAGGAGATGGATCGCCCGAGCCTCCTCTGCACGGGGCTGGCGGACATCGCGAGCGCCGTGATGGCCGCCGACATGGAGAAGCCTTACGGGGTGAGGACGAGCAACTGGGACGCGTACAATCTCTGCAGCGAGCAGATCAGCTATGTGTGCATCGATGCCTTCGTCTCCTTTGAGGTCGGCCACAAGCTGCTCTCCGACGACTACTGATCTTACCACCGAGTTTGCGGATTGGCTGCTGTCGATCATCCTAGCATATGGAATTCGTAGGTGCATCGCTCAAGTTCTAGATTTTTTGCTTGTGCGCCCAATCTCTCATGAAATTATTTTTTCTTGAGGAAACACTATATCTTGCTTTTAAAAACATGCATGTTATTTCACATGCATCAAGGTCTTCCACATGCATGTTAGTTGTCCATGCATGCTACGCTCCAAACATGATCAACGAGCCTCAAACGTGACGATCTCTCAACAAAAAAGAGAACACGTAACGTCAGCAAACATGATCGAGGTCTTTCACATGTATGTTAGACGTACATATGCTACGTCCCAAACATGTATTCCAAGAATAGAATAATATTTCCTACCATGTATATATATTTCTATATTTATCATATTCTCTACCATGCATGTGTGTATGCTCTCAACCTACAGTATATGACAGTTTAACTACCACACTAATGAAGAATATTATCCTGTCATCAATAGAGATAAAAAAATTGACACAAGGATGTTCCCTCGACGGTACGAGGATAGAATGTGGACTACCATCGTCTAATAAGCACATGGCTCTCACTACGTACGTAAGTGGTTCATCAAATTAATCGATCGCATGCTGCCAATATGTATCGCTGTACTCGTCTTTTGAAGAAACAACAGGCGTAGGCACTAGCCGCTACGTGTTCTGATTTTAGGAACAAATGAACACACTTGTGAAAACACTTGCGATAACCGAGAGGAGGCGAACCGCGGTTTGGAGTAACTCCGACCGACGATTCAAAAGCACAATTTTTGAAGCATCCGATCATCTCCACTCACACTCTTAGACGATGATCCGCTATAAAGGCACACCTTCCTCTTCCTCTCCACTACAGGAATCCCGACGATTTGCGACGGCCAGGGCCGTCGCAAATAAGCCGAATGCCGTCGCAAATGAGCTATTTGTGACGGCTTTCCTTATTTGCGACGGCTTCTAGCCGTCGCAAATATGGTGTCGCAAATAGCTTATTTGCGACGGCTAGGAGAGGCCGTCGCAAGTTATTGCTGCGGGCTGGCAGGCCCTGCAAAATTATTTGCGACGGCCTAGCCGTCGCAATTAATGCTTATTTGCGACGGCCAGGCTGTCGCAATTAAGGCCTCTATTTGCGACGGCCGGGCCGTCGCAAATAAGTTCAGAGGGCAGGGCCCACGTTTCCTCCTCCGGGACCCACGATGCTATTTGCGACGGCCAGGCCGTCGCAATTAATGCTTATTTGCGACGGCCAGGCCGTCGCAAATAACTGTGGTTTAATTGCGACGGCTTGTGTCCTTATTTGCGACGGTACTGTATAAAAAGCCGTCGCAAATAAGGTTTTTTATTTTTTTTAAAAAACAGAAAATACTACCCGGCTCGATGGCCAGAATCACAACAAACACAATATAGACAATATACACAGTATATACACAGCATACACAAACATCATCACAATCACAAACTAAAATTCCGATACATCTCACATCGTCATCAACAAAGTAAATAAAAGGGCTCACTCGCCCATATAACCTCCGAAGCCACCTCCGAAGTCGAAGTCGTCGTCGTCGCGCCTCAATCCAGGCGGCGGTAGCGAAGGCGACGGCGTTTGTGCAGCCGTCGCGGATCCCTGCAATTAATAAAACTTAGAGTTAGAATATAAATGCATCAATATCTCTCTCCCTCCCTCTCCCTCTATCTTCATCTAGATCACCCTCTCTTCCTCTCTCTTTTCATTTCTCTCTTTGTCTCTCACTCTATCTTTCTTGCTCACTCTATCTCTCTATTGCTATCCTTTTCCTTCTATCTTCCTCCCTCTATCTCCATCAACATCTCCCTCCCTCTATCTTCCCCTCTCTCTATCTCCATCTACATCTTACTCTCTCTTCATTCCCATCCTACTCTATCTATCTTTCACTCTTTCTTCTGTCTTCCTTTCTTCTATCTCTTTCTTTCTTCTATCTCAATCATTTTCTTCTATCTAACTATCTCTCTCTTTCATCTATCTCAATCTTATTACGCTGGAGAAGAAGGATTACATAGAAACTTACCTGACCCGCTGAAGAAGGATCGCCTGGGAGGACCGGTGGTAGTACCGGTAGCTGGATCCCAGACCCTGCGCCCGAGCGATGGCCTGTCATTGCAAACATTAAATGCTACCTATTAGTAAGTCATTTAAGCTGAATTAATGAGAATTTTAATTTTTAGATTGTTACCTCCATTGCTTCCCGCATCTGCGCCAACGCTGCTGCCTGGGTTTGGATCGTGGCCTCCATCGCCCTCCTTTCCTCCTCATGCCGCCTTTCGTTTTCTTCTACAGTCTCTCAGAGGGACTGCATCTCAATGTCCCTCTGCGAGCGGCGACCTCCCGTACCCAAAGCCTGCGTGGAGCTGCCTCTCGCAGGTCTACCCGCCCTCGAGTCGACAACTCCGTCGAATATGGCGAGCCTATAAAAAAGAGAGTCAGTAATATGAAATTAAAATATCTTGAATACTTTGAATTGAAAACGATAAAATGACTTGCAAACTCACCTTCCGTGTGCTTTTCCACCACCGGTTGCATACGCGGCTTGAGGATCGATCGGTTGACGTTCCCAATCGAAATCCTCGCCGTGTATCTTCCTAGCCTCCTCCCCGTACTTAGCCTGCAAAACAATAAAATCGTGTAAGTTCAACAATCTATATAGTTATATGTAATATGAATGGTTTCTAAACTTACCAACCGCTCGGCTGCAGCCTGACTGCACCCCGTTGGCTGAGAAGGGTCCCTGTGACCTCTCTTCCAAACCTCAGCAGGGGTGGGCGGCACCCCCGTCTCGCGCTCCTGTCAATACGTGTTAGTACGAACAATATATTATTAATATATAAACATAAGTTACACACACTTACCATGCGTTTAGCTAAACGCAAGTGGTTATCTTGCCCGTGCCTGCTCTTCCCCTCCACCCCTCTGCAGTCTCGAGCCTTCCCGGACTTAGCTTTAAACTCGTCGCTAGCCCAGTAGCGACAAAGGTCCCGAAATGCATCGTTCCGACCCTGCAACCAGCTCACATGGCCCTGCACATAGTTCAAAGTCGTTAAAAGTACCATTGAGCACATTATCAGAAAAGAATACTTACTACACTCCACGTATCTGCGCGTACTCCTCCTCCGTCAGGTGCCTCTCGCTCTCTTGCCGGAAGTGTAACACGTGCTGCTGGTTCGCCTTCAAGTGCTCATTAATAATTTGAACACGGGCGTTCGACAAAGCTTGTCGAAGCGCCTTGGCAGCGTTGAAGTGAAACACTCGCCTCGCATCCTCAAACATGCGATGGTCGTCTGGGTCCTCTAAAACATATCTTGCCTGCGATAAAGAATATATTGAAGAGATGTGCACTAAAAGAGTTTAAGAGTTGTAACTTAGAAACTTTTTTAACATACTTACCATAAAATCGGCCCATACGGCCTCCTGATGGTTGCCGTGCTCCTGGTGATGGACGCGTGCGTAGTCCTCCCACGAAAGAGCAGGCACTCCGTCGATGACCCTGGGATAGTGCAAACGCACTATGGACCCGAGGACACCGTTCACCGGTCTCTGGTGTTTCTCACCGGTGAAAGACAAGTCGTCCCAAGCCCTGTAAGGTATTTATTCATTCATTCATTACTTAAGTAATCAAATGAAACTAAAATTGAAAACTATAATTTTTATTACCTGTCTCCGACTGGACGAATCACGATCCTCTGTGAAGGGACCGCGGGAGGACTGACAAAGTGAGTCCTCCTCGTCCTCCGCGTCTGCTGGGGCGCCACGTCAGGTGACCCAGACGGCTCCTCACCAGCCGAGTCAAAGGCCTCAGGAACAAACTCATCGCCAGCCGGGGGCTGGCTGGCCGAGGGCTGGCTCGCCGAGGGCTGACTCGCCGAGGGCTGCCTCGCCGAGTGCTGGCTGGCCGAGGGCTGCCTCGCCGAGGGCTGGCTCACTGAAGGCTCGCCGAGTCATTCATTCATAAGTAAGTTTAATGTGAATTTGAATTTAAAGAATTTGTCAAAAACGAGTGACATTTACCTGTGACGAAGCTCTAGAGCTGGTCTGAACGTGCCCCAGCAGCTGAGAGCGTCTGCTGCCAGTCGACGAGGCACCAACGAAAGCGTCCTCAGGTCTAGAGGGGTAGAACCCCCTCGTCGGCGGCACCTTCTTACCCTTCTTTGACGCCATCCTATTGTAATTAGATAATTAGTAAATTCATGTTACTATCTTCAAGAAAACATTACTTGTAGTCACTTTCAAAATTCATCAACATCATTGTCATGTGCCTGTGCCCTACTCCTTAAACCATCCCAACGATCTTCCAACGTGGCATGTTCTAATTTTCGTTTTCACGTATCATCTGCCTCTACATCTTCAATGTCTTCAACATCTCCAACTAATTGATCGAGTCTTGCACCAAGCTCGACGATAAAAGTGTCTGGCAACTCTTCTTCTTGGTACACTTCTTCAACGTCTTCGCTATCATGGTAACCATCATCCCCAGGAGTATATAGCCGCTCACGAGGATTCACCTTATATACCACCCACCAAGCACTGAGCTTCATGCATGGATAAGGTAGATAATACACTTGTTCAACTTGATGCGCAAGAACAAATGTATCGTAACCTCGTAGTCGGTCCTTATGTTTCACTTCCACCATTCCAAATTGGTTTTCTCGAGTTCCATGAGTACGATCAAACCAGTCACAGTCAAAGAAGACAACTCGAAGGGTCTTATTTCCGGTAAAAGTAAATTCAAGGATTTTGTTAATGATACCATAATAATCGGTTAAATTCCCTTGAGTGTCAATTGCTCTCGTCACAACACCGGAATTTGATGTTGCCGCGAGAGGACGATGAGCTTCAAAATGAGTTGTACGGAATCGGAAGCCATTTACGTCATATCGACCATAGCTTCTAACAGTCACCAATCCATACGATAGCTGCCGCAAATCTTCATGGACATTATGAGTCTGACACTGTTATAAAAGACGAGAGAATATTACATAATACTTCTTTAATAATAGTAATTTATAATACATAGAAGACGAGAGAATATTACATATTCTCGAAACCAAGATAGAAAACTCTGTCCCCCATTTATTCCTTCCTTTCGCATCGCTTCTACTTGTTTGGCCGTAGGTTGATGCCTATGTGGCCAATATTGTCTGCGGAACTCGCTGAACATGAAAAAACATCTTTTAGAGTACATGTGTAGCAAAATATGTAGATTAGCGTAAACATAGGAGAAACACTTACTCGAAGTATTCCTGCATGCCTTCTATATTTGCGTACATGTAGAGTAAAGCAACAGTCCTTTCCTGTTCGGATAGCACGTAGGTCGTGTAGCTACCCACGGTGGTGCCTCTCGTTTGAAAAATGGAAAGGTCGCTTAGAGGGGGTGTTTCGTCCACATTGTACTGCATCGCCAAAGTATTGATATTGTTTTCTTCCGCAAAGTAGACACTTGAAAAGTATCCAACTTCTTTAAGAGCATATGCTTCAGCGATGCACCCTTCCACCCTTGCCCTGTTGCCAACCATTGGTTTCAGATATCGTAGCGCTCTTTCAATGTGATACATCCACCTATATTGCACAGGACCGCCAACTTTAGCTTCGAATGGAAGATGGATAAGCAGATGTTGCATTGGATTGAAGAAACCCGGTGGAAAAAAAATTTCCATCTTACATAAAAGTATGGGTATCTCCTTCTCTAACTTATCCATCATCCCGATCTTGATTTCTTTACCACAAAGCTGTCTATAGAAATAGCTGAGCTCGGCTAAAACCTTCCACACCGCATCATCTAGATAGCCTCGGAACATAACAGGTAGGAGTCTTTCCATTATAATGTGATAATCATGACTCTTCAACCCAGTGAGGTTTCCTGTGTTAACATTTACGGCTCGTTTCAGGCTAGCTGCGTAACCATCTGGGAATTTCAAAGTTTTCATCCATTTCATAACTTCTTTCTTTTCTTTCGATCGAAGACAGAAAGAAGCACGTGGCTTTCCACCACTTTCAGAGATTTCAAGAGTTGGACGGTGACAAATGTCTGCCAAATCTAGTCTAGCTTTATAATTGTCTTTCGTTTTGCCAGGCATATCCATGCAAGTGCTTATGATACTTTCGCTCATATTACGCTCCTGATGCATGACATCAATGTTGTGCATTAGAATCAACGACTTCACATATGGTAGCTCCCAAAGTCTACATATGTGAGTCCAATTGTGTTCCTCTCCATAACCTACGAAATATCCAGGACGACCTTCATCAGGCACCAGTTTGTCCAACATATCAGAAATTTCTGACCCGTTGAGACGCTTCGGTGGTCCTTTAGTGACAACAGTGTTCTTTCGAAAGACATGCCGCTGCTGCCTAAATATATGATTCGAGGGCAGCCAACGTCTGTGACAATCGAAGTAAGATATTTTGCCTCCATGAGTTAGTCGAAAGCAATCCGTGTCTGAAGCACATATCGGACACGTCAGACGACTGTGAGTGCTCCATCCGGAAAACATGCCATATGCCGGCAAATCATGGACGGACCACAAATAAGCAGCTCGAAGGTTGAATTTCTGTTTTTTTGTAACTGTCGTACGCTTCGACTCCTGTCCACAAGACTTTCAATTCTTCGATCAGCGGTTTTAGCATCACGTTGAGACGTGACCTAGGATGATCAGGTCCAGGTACAATGAGGCTGAGAAACATGAACTCGTTATTCGTACATAAAGCAGGTGGCAGGTTGTACGGAATGACAAAGACAGGCCAACATGAGTATGGTGTGGCATTCGTACTGAACGGTGAGAATCCGTCTGTCGCTAATCCGATGCGAACATTCCTCGCATCACGAGAAAAGTCTGGATCGAAACGGTCTAGCGCCTTCCATGCATCACCGTCGGACGGATGCGTCAAAAATTCTTTGTTCTCACGTTTACCTTCTTTGTGCCATCTCATGTGTCTTGCGGTTCTTTTTGAAAGAAACATCCGCTTCAACCGAGGTGTCACAGGCAAGTAACGAAGCTGCTTATGTGCGTTATCTGTCATCACATTATCGCCATCGTCATTAACAACTTCGACATACCTCGATTTACCACATTTCAAGCACATCTTCTCATTGGCGAGCTCTTTCCAGAATAGCATGCAGTTGTCTGGGCACACATCGATTTTCTCATACTTCATACCGAGACCAGATATCTTGATCTTTGACTGATACATATCTGGTGGCGCTTTGTGAGGTTGTGGAAGGATATCGCAGATCAATTTCATGAGATCATTGTAGCAGTTGATGGAAAAAAAGTACTTGGATTTAATTGCCATAAATCTAGTCAAGAAAGCAAGTACGGTCACAGCCGTGTGTTCATGCAACGGCTCTTGTGATTTCTTCAGCTCCTCGAAGAACTTTTCTGCCTCATTTGTAAGAGGATCCTCCGCTTCAATAGCTTCTAGCATCTCATCCATCCTATCAACCTCTGTTATATCATCATCCTCATCCACTTCAGCTATGACTCGAGAATTAGTCTCGCCGTGAAAGGTCCACACTTCATAATGTGGAGTGAAACCGTTTCGACATAAGTGAAACGAAAGCTCCAATCTTCTTAAAAACTTGGTGTTCCGGCACTTTGTACATGGGCACCGCACCATATCTTCCGTTGACAACGAAAATGCTCGATCCAAAAATTGATCTAACTTGATAAACCACTCATCGAAATGACCACCAGTTCTGCTCTTCCAGCCAGTATACATCCAACTGCGGTCTTCACCCATGTTTGACTCTGCATTTTAACGCGAAAGAAATTGTCGTTAATGTATTGTTGTGTTATGTCACGGCCCTACAACCTAGGAAGATAGATCCTAAACCCACCCAAGAGTGACCGAGCGGAGCGTACCCATGACGAGACGCGTGATCCGGATTTGAACGAAATTTCGGCAGCATAACCCCGCTGTTCTCCACTACACGCCCAAAAATGGTGCAGCAGAGAACAACAGGGTTACGCCACCGAAATCTCGTCCAAATCCGGACCCGCGTCTCGTCACAAGCCACGCCCCCTCGGTCACTCCGAGGCTGTCCAAAAAGGGACAATTCCGAACCTGCACGTCTCACATGCCAATGGCATGTGAGACGTGCCGATCCGAAACGGGTAATACATTGCTATAGGTTACATTGCTCATTTTCATTTTCAGGTCATTTAAGAGAGAGGAAAGAACTAGAGAAAGAGTGAGAGGAAAGTTGGTCTTAGATGACAATTCCACATCCATTTCCACCGTCCACGCAATCGCGGGTCATTGACGTCCTTAGCAACCCGTTCGCTTCCGTGTCGACTTGACGCATACGGTACCACTACAATGGTCTACACGGCACGATCACACTTATTACGTGTCGTGTCCTTCCGGGTTGGTCCGAGCCGACCTAAAACCCCTTTATTTATATATATTAAGTAGTCACTCAAGAACATTATATGAATGCACTAAAGTCCAAACATACACTAAACAGAATAGAAATTCAGAATGACAGACCAAGCTATAGACAAAAATATATAAAGCATATAAAGCATTTACAAAATCTAATTATGCATTTACTACAAAATCTGAATAAAAAACATATTAGCCACAATGGACAAGTGTGAAATCACAAGTGTAATACAAGAGAGCATATAAAGCATATTAGTCAATTATGCAAGACAAAAAACATATTAGCAAAAAAGATAGCCTAAAATCCAATCCATTTTTTGGATAGTGGACTAACTCAACCCGGCCAGGACCTGGACTAAACCCAAACCCAATCCATTTTTTCTGTATGAATCAACCCGGCCCAACCAGGCCCGCGACGGCGACACCATCCAGGCGCGGCGGCAACGTTGGCCAGGCCTGACGGCTAGGCGCGGCGGCGACTGTTGTCAGGCGCGGCAGCGCCGGCCAAAGTTTGTGGTCGCTAGACCCCCTAATCGGACGACTTTGTTAGTCGAGACACATCTACACCGAAGATTTAGTCTTGTATACTTAAGCTATCCAGTGTAAATAAGGGCACATGAATCATATTTCCTATCCTATCATACAAGGATTAAAATCATAGCTTTAGCTTAATCTCCTAAAAAGTTTGAGGAAATCACAGCTTTAACTTGGTTAGGCCCACATGAAACTACAACCCTGAGAGAAACTCCACTATGATTTCTTCCATGAGTAAACCTGTTAATGGGTTAACAACTGGCCCAAAACTGAAACCAAACCACTATATTTTTCAAAAAATCTCAGCCCAAACCAGCCCACTAACAATCTCATGTAAACCAAACAAAACCAAACCAAATAAGAAATCAACATAACCCAACCTAACCCAACCCAATCCAAACCGGTTCCAACCCGTTTTGTAACCGTTTGAGCCCAAACTACCACACCGGCCCACCGGCCTTAGCGTACCGGCCAACCCTAAAACAACGAAGCCTCCGATCCGCCCTGATGGAAACACGGTTCACCCGCCCCCCTCCCCCGGGCGGCTCCTCCTTCCCGCCCGGCGACGTCAACCTTCCCCGGCGGCGCTGCTCGGCGGCTCCTTCTCCTCGCCACGCCCGGCGAGGCCAGAAATCTCCGCGGTGCCCCCCCCCCTCCACACCAGCGGCTCCTCCTCCCCGCCCGGCGAGCCAAGCTTCGCGGCGGCGCGGCTCGACTCGGCCTCTCCCAGTGGCTTCCACGACGGCGCTACCCCACTAGGCGGCTCCTCCTCCTCGTCCCGCCCGGCGAGGCCAAGCTTCGCGGCGGCGCGGCTCGGCCTTCCCCGTTGGCTTCCGCGACGGTGCTGCTCGGCGCTCCCCTGTCGGCGGCTCCTCCTCCCCTCCCTGCCCGGCGAGGGCAGGCTTCGCGGCGGCGCTGGTCGACCCCCCCCCCCCCTCCCTCTGCCGAGGTCCGGTTTCACAGCGGCCTCCCCTCACGTTGGTACCGCTGTTCCCACACAAAGAACCATTTGACTTTCAACCATAATTTCAAACTAAAATCTAACCATTAGAACCCAAACCATACAAAACCACACCAAACCGACCCAAAAAAGCAAATACGCAGGGGTATAAGGGTTTACAGGGGGCGCTCACCTTGGAGGCGTCGGGGGCCGGGGGCGGCGGGGGGCGCAACGGCGACGCGGAGCTCCGGGGCCGGCGAGGCCGGCGGCGGCGACGCCGGGGGCGCGACGGGACGGGGCGGCGGGGGCGCGGCGGGCCGGGGCGGCGGGGGCGCGGCGGGCCGGGCGGCGGGGGCGCGGCGAGCCGAGGACGGGGTGGCGGCGGGGCGGCGGGCCAGCGGCGACGGGGCGGCGACGGCGGGGCGGGGGCCGGCGGCGGCAGGGCGGCGACGGCGCGCGGTTGTGTCGAGCGGTGAGAATGAAACGAGATTGAAGTGCCGGTTCGGGATAAAGGCCCCTATTTGCGACGGCCATTTTAATTGTGACGGCCGGACCACATAGCCGTCGCAATTAATGTTACTTGCGACGGCCCTTTTTGCAGCCGTCACAAATAAGAACTTATTTGCGACGGCTTACTTATTTGCGACGGTACTAGGGTTAGCCGTCGCAAATAAGTGGCTATTTGCGACGGCTCCGGTGTTGGCCGTCGCAAATAAATACTTATTTGCGACGGCCACGTTATTTGCGACGGCCAGTGGCGGGCCGTCACAAATTACTGTATTTGCGATGGCTGGCCGTCGCAAATAAATATGGCCGTCGCAAATGATCGCTTTTCCTGTAGTGCTCTGCCACACCTCTTGATCAATTTTAGCCTCTAAACTTCTTCTCTTGCTTCTCCGCCGCACCACCGTCGACCACCTTTCTCTCTTTGTTCGCACCTCCGTCACCGCACAAATGGGTAGCCCCTCACCGAAGCGCTCCAGGTCATCGACGTCCTCCGAACCTCCTTCTCCGTTTCCGTCGCCGCCAAGGCCGGTGGAAGTGGAGGCGGCGCCTGCACCTCCTCCACTCCCGTCTCCGCCCGCGGCGCCCACACCTCTTCCGTCCGACTATGATGAGACTGTCCGCTTCATGGAGGAAAGCATCGACAAACTCGACGGCAAGCTTAAGGAGGTCACCGGCAGCCTGTTTGCCGCCGACGTGCAAGCAAAAGCGCTTGAAAAAATGGCGCATGATGTATTTCACAATACATCTCACTCCTGTCGCCGACTGGGACTTGGTGTCCTTCCCCACCACGCCAGCATGGACTTCGCCGGGTACTACATCTTCGGGTTAGGCTTTGTTGCCGCTCGTCTCGACTGCCTCTACGAGACGATCGGTGAGGAGGCCGAGGAGGGGTTTCGCGAGCAACTCATGGAGGCCGTCAGCCGGAAGAAGTTCGATCAGGTGTTGGAGGATTCTCCGCCGGCCGTTGCGGCGGAGGCGCCGCCGGCGGAGGCGGCGGCGGCGGCGGAGGTGGACAAGTCCTCCTCCGAGTAGAGTAGGATGAGTAGTAGTTTTTTTTTGTTTTCTATGTGTTTTTTTCTTGTTTGTAATATATGTGTTGTTTTTATGTTAATGAAAAATGTCTTTTATTTTATGTTCATGAACAATGTGTCCTACTCCAGTACATGCACTAACGAAAAACTCCTCCTTTTATCGAAAAACATCGCATATGGAAAATTAACACATTAGTAATATTATACTATATCTGATAAATATTCCCTCCTTATTCTTTTATTTGACGTTTTGGACAAAGCATTGAACTAACATAATAGGACGTGACCACCCCCACCCACCGACCTAGCCCTAGGCAGTAGCCCACAAATTTTCTGCGACCCTGCTGCACAACATCACGCATAATCGTGGGAGCGGGACACACGAGATTTCCATCCTTCGGTGTCCAGACAACAAACCTAGCGCGAAACGAAGGATCTCAGCGGGATTTCCACGGGACGGCATGCGGGGCAGGGGCACACGCACGAGTTGTGCGGCGGGGCCGCAGAAAATTTATTTCCGCCCGCCTAGGCCCAGAGTCGGGCTTGCCTTTAAGACCATCCGCAGTGGTTCACGGTAAAGATTTAGGCAGTGTTTGGGAGCACAGTCTTTCAATACTAAATTTTTGGAAACCACAGTTTTTAAAATGACATGGCAATACCAAAGTACGTATTTCATAACACAGTTTTGTAATACGAAGATTTTGCAATACATAGGACTTTTTGGTTGACAAACACCATTCTATAAAAAAATACCATTGTAATCTCAAATATCACGATATTGATAATTGCTCTAAAACTCCAAAAATATTGTGTTCCCAAACACCAAAATCGAATTCTCTGCGGCCCTTCCGCACACAGCCGTCTCTGTGCGACCCTGTCCAGATGGTTGCCACGTACGTTCACGATCCAAATCTTACAGCCAAGGGCGCACTGCACGGTTCCCGCGACTGTACCACCCTACTTTGATGATTGCCACGTACGCGAGCGCAGCGAATCTTGCAGGGCGCACGGGCACACGAACTCCACGTCCGAACTTTGCTCAGTGAATCGAATAACTCAGCGCTCAGAATGCACGATCCATCATCATGCGCACGAATAATATTAGGAAATTATCAACATTGATGATTCAATAATCCAATCAAGTTTCATCCAACCTACCAACAAAAAATTGGATCATCCAGTGCATCCAACCAAACGTTAATTTGGATGATCCAAGACATAAAGAAATGGATGATCTATCTCCAATCGAACTTCGACATTAAACTAACCGCAATTGATCACTGAGCACATTGTCACATGTCACTAGAGTGTACACACAAATGACAAATACAATGCCTCAACACCGTGTTTAGGGTGCATCATGGACTAACCACATGACCTGACCAAACATTCATGTAATTACCATACACCTGCAAGAGCAACCATCTGGCCGCGTCCACCAACGCATCCCGACCCTGCAAAAGGATGACGAGCAGTGGCAGATGAACATGTTGCAGCGGCGGTGCAATGGAAAACGCTGGCAGCGGACGGAGACGTACCTGGATGTTGGCGTAGTCGACCCCGCACATCTTCCGCGAGTAGATCACCTTCCGCAGCGAGCTGAACCACACTGGCAGGTACTCCACGGTTTTGCAGTCGAAGCATGTCTTCGAGAAAAGGGCCACCAATGCATCACGACCCTACGGAAGGATGACGAGCAGCGGCAGGTGAACACCATGCAGCGGCAGCGCAATGGAAAACAGTGGCAGCGGACGGCGACATACGTGGATGTTGGCATAGTCGACCTCGCACATGTTCCGTGAGACATTCACCTTCCAACAGAAGCCATGCAGGTGCTTCATCCACAGCCGGAACGCCGCATCTGGCGATGTGACGTTGACAAAGCAGTAGCCCTTGTTGGCCTTGGACCTTGGCAAATGCAACAAACGAGGTTAAGTATCAATCAGTAAAAGACGGAAGCTTGATTAGTATAATCATATATTTCAAAGCATAGGCGTGGTACTTGAAGTCAAATGGAACGTGAATAAAATCGTAAAACCAACTTGACATGGCCCACAGCAATTTTCGCGTTCTCCTCGGCGCAATGCTGATCAATAATGTTCATTACTTTTTGCCTCCTATGGAAAACGATGTAAAACATCAGGTATTAACACATCAACAAATACGAGGGGGGGAATACCAACACGCGGATTTAAAAGTATGTTGCGGATCATCAGCGTCGTCAGTCCAGAAGCAGGGTCGAAGTGGCGCCGTGGCCGCCGCAAACTCGAGAACGGATGAGGAGAAGGCTCATCGCCAACGGATCGAGGGAACGGAAGCTACACGACCGCTATGGGCGATGAGCCTTCCCCTCGATCCGTTCTCGAGTCAGGGGCGGGGCGGCGGCAGAGCCGGGGGCGCGGCAGGCGATGTTGTGCGACAGGGCCGTAGAAAATATATTTCCGCCCGCCTAGACCCAGTGTCGGGCCTGCCTCTAAGACCATCCGCAGTGGTTCACGGTAAAGCTTTAGGATGTGTTTGGGAGCACAGTTTTTCAATACTAAAGTTTTGGAAACCACAGTTTTTAAAATGACATGGTAATACCAAAGTACGTATTTCAATAACACAGTTTTGTAATACCACGATTTTGCAATACATAGGACTGTTTGGTTGACAAACACCATTCTGTAAAAAATACCATAGTAATCTCAAATACCACGATATTGCTAATTGCTCTAAGACCATCTGCAGTGGTTCACTGTAAAGCTTATTGTACTGGAAATATAGAGTAGATTACTGGAAGTATAGAGTTAGTGTCTAGAGTGAAATGCTGGAAGTATAGAGAATATACTTGAAGTACAGAGGGATATAGAGTATGTTTTAGAGGAAACCGCTGCGGATGATCTAAAACTCTAAAAACACCGTGTTTCCAAACACCAAAATCGAATTCTCTACGGCCCTTCTGCACACCCGTCTCTGTGCGACCCTGCCCAGATGGTTGCCACGTACGTTCACGCTCCAAATCTTACGGCCAAGGGCGCACTGCATGGTTCCCGCAACTGTACCACCATGCCCTGATGATTGCCACGTACGCAAGTGCACCGAATCTTGTAGGGCGCGCGGGCACACACGAACTCCACGTCTGAACTTTGCTCAGCGATCCGAATAACTCGGTGCTCGGCGTGCACGATCCATAATCATGCGCACGAATAATATTATGAAATTATCAACTTTGATGATTCAATAATCCAATCAAGTTTCATCCAACCTACCACCAAAAAATTGGATCGTCCAGTCCATCCAACCAAACGTTTATTTGGATGATCCAAGACATAAAGAAATGGATGATCTATCTCCAATCGAACTTCGATGTCAAATCAAACATAATTGATGACTGAACACTTTGTCACATGTCACTAGAGTGTACGCACAAATGAAAAATACACGGCCTCAACACAGGGTTTAGGGTGCATCATGGACTAACCACATGACCCGACCAAACACTCACATAATTACCATACACCTGCAAGAGCAACTACCTGGCCGCATACTTCGCGTACGAACGGCAACGCCGACCAACTTATACTTTTTATAGTAGGTACAAATAATTTTCCTCGTCCATGAGCCAATAAACAAGCTCTTCTGATGTGGCTTTTGTTGTTAAAAAATGAACTATGACAATATGACAAGTTCATGGAGACGGGTGGAGTACATATGATCATCGACGTCTCTCTCACATGCATGTCAATTATAGTTGTCCATGCATGCTACCGCATGTCTCTCTCACACCTGTGTGTGTGTGGGGGGGGGGGGAATTTTCTGGATACGGTATGCATACCTATGGCTGTGCATACCGTTCCAGATTTGTGACATGTAGACACGGATGGATGAAACAGTTGTATGACTCTGATATTTTTTTCGCTTCAATGAAGTGCTTTGAGATTGGTAAAATATGACGTGGCGTCAATCTAAATGGGTATGACCAGTGTTTTCGTGCATACCGTATCCAGAAAATTCGATTTGGTGTGTGTGTGTGTGTTAATGAATGCATGAATGTGTGGTGTGTTCATCGTCTTGAACTTTTTTCTTGTGTTTTCTGATGATCTTTCAACTATATATATATATATATATATATGACGATCTTTCAAAAAATAAGAGAAAATGCGTAACGTCATGAAACAGGATTGAGGTATTTTGTGTGACAAACTGAAAAAAACTGGAACATTGCATATACCTTGGGCCGGTGGGCCCTTTGCGTGTCAAAATTAAAAACTGGAACCGAAAAACTGAAACACCGCCGAACGGACCTACAATGTATGCCAGGTGGGCCACTGCATGCCCTGAACCCTTTGCATGTCAAATTAAAAAACAGCGTGTGAAGCGGAGATGGAAGCCAACCGCAGTTTGGATTAATTCGAAATCGCAGTTTTCGAAGCGTCCGATCATCTCAACTCGCACGGGACGAGGACCCGCTATAAAGTCACACCCGTCCTCCTGCGTCTCCGCAGCACCACTCCATCTCCATCGATTGTAGCCTCTAAACTTCTCTTCCTTCACCGCCGCACCATCGCCGACCACCTCTCGCTCTTTCTCCGCAACTCAGTCGCCGTACAAATAGGTAGCCCCACACTGAAGTGCTCCAGGCCACCGACGTCCTCCGAACCTCCTTCTTCTCCGTTTTCGTCACAGCCAATGCCGATGGAACTGGAGGCGGTGCCCGCACGTCCTCCTTCCCCTTCTCCGCCCGCAGCGCCCACACCTCCTCATCCCGCTTGGGTTCAGGAGACTGTCCGCCTCATGGAACACTGCTTCGATGAACTCGATCGGCGCCTGAAGGAGGCCACCGAGCACCTTTCCGCCACCGCTGGGCGAGCAAAAATGCTCGACATATTGGCGTGGGATGTATTTTCAGATACATCTCACTCGTGTGACCATCTGGGTCTTGGGAAACTTCCCGTTTGCACCAGCATGGACACCGCCGGCCACTACTGCTTCGGGTTAGGGTTTGTGGCCGGTCGTCTCAACGTCCTCTATGAGACGATTGGGGAGGTGGCTGGGGTGGAGGGTCGCCAGCATCTTCTGCAGATCGTCGCTCAGAAGCTTCGGACACAATTGCCGGAGGAGGCGGCAGCAGCGGCGGCAGCGGAGGAGGCAGCGGTGGCAGCAGCGGCAAAGGCGGAGGTGGAGGAGATCTCCTCCGACTCCGAGTAGAGTAGTATTTGTAGTTTTTCTTTTTCTTGTCTTCTATGTGCTTTCGTAGTTCTTGTTTGTAATATGTGTTGTTTCTATTTCAATGATAAATGTCTTTTCTATTCATGAACAATGCGTCCTATGCAGTATCGAAAAACATCTACTTTATGAAAAAGGGCAAGATAACTGTTGTTCAATGTCTAGCCAAGAATTCGTTGTGTTGCGACAATCAATGACTCTTGGTTGAAACTCCATTGAAATCATGGTTGAAGCTGCGTTTCTCCTCTTTTGTGTTCTTTCACTCAATTTTTTCATTTGTAGTCGGCGCATGGGAAAATGTATTTTTAGTATGTAGTAGTATATACTACATGTTATCGTTTCATTGTGATTAATGCTACAAAATGCTGATTGTTTACCATTGTTTCGTGCACTTGGCTGTATTTGCATATCGTTTGCATTAGCACATATGTATACATTTGGCAATTCATATTTTTTTCGTATTTTTTTGGGATGTCCCACTAGCTAGCAGATGACTGCTTTTAGATTTTGATCTCCATGCATGGAAACAAAGATGAATTAATAAGCGAGCAAGTTGTCCTAAGACGAAGTCTACCCCTCTAGCTACACGCACCAGCCATGTGCATGAATCAACGCGATATGAGATGTAATTAATCACAATTGGATGCGTGCACAAGGGCACAGCTTTCGTCCAATTCTCCACCCCCGCGAAAAAAATTTCGTTCTACTTGGTGCACAACATTTGAGATTTTGACACTTCAATTTTCACTACCTGCGCCTCCAATTTCAGTCCAGCCTATTATTGTATCCCTATTTCAGCCACGATGAGTATAAAGAAACACTGGCCTCTTTTCCCGACGCACCGCTGCCCCGCCCTTCCGGTGATCTCGCAGTACTTCAAAATGCATTGTCTCTCTGTCCTGTGTTCCATACTTGTATTCCTAAGAAACTCCCGTGTTTTCATTTCCCACAGTTTTTACAATATTTCCCCCTTGGATGTCGCAGTGATGCATCGAAGCTCTTGGTGGTGTTCGCTCCTGGGTATAATGCCGGGCGACCAAGATTGACGGGCTCTACCGAACCTCTTCGTCGCCGGCACCTCCCCGCGACATCGCATCCCGAACTCCATTTTTGCGCTAGGTAAACTACACGATCCATGCCGTCTTTTTATAGAGCTATATTTGCTTGGTTCTACACGATCCATGGAGTTCTGGCCTAGTTAAGTTATACACGATCCATCCTGATATACGAAGATTAAATAAATTAACAAAGAAGAAATGTGGTCTTCTGTTTCACGAATTTAGTTATGTATATATATATATATATAAACACACACTACATCTATCCCTAAGTAAATGTTGCTCCGACAGCTTATTACGGTAGTTTATTTCTAGTTCAATTCCTGGCCGAGAACGGCAAATACTAAAAACCAGAGGTACTAGTATGTAATTTCTGGATTTAGAAGTAAATGACACTGAGTTATCTGATCAACCACTCCAAATGTTGTACTCTCATTCCTGTTTTACAAATTTGTATTCCTAAGATTTTTAGTTCCCATGGTTTTCACTTTTTTCTTTCTTGTGGCTTTCTAGGATCGTACGTTTTTTTCTATTTATTTTTTTCCTAATTCCTTCGTTAGTAACAAACACTGCAGTTTATAGAAAGCACACTGTCCGATCCAAAATCTACGTTGGTCATGTAATCTGATGTTATCAATGTTATTTGGAATGACTACTTGTTGGAAAATTGCGTATTATTCTAAATCCAGATTCAACATTGAGGCAAGTTTCACAGACATTCAAGACTGTAATGCGTACTCTACAAAGCAGTAGGTAGATCACCACAATAAAAACTAGCGAAAACATATGAACTCACTTGGGTTCGTCGATGTAGCACGCAGATCGATATAAAAAACAGCTTCAAGCGGTCACGCAGATGCGCTGCCCAGAAACCTTATTGCCGTCCCTCGTGCAGGCTTCATAACGACAAAGGTTCGGAGATACCGCTCACCCTTCTCCTCGGTGCACGCCATGGAAGAGGGTTGGTGAAGGTTTGACAGCTCAAACACCACAGCACGGCTTTCCAAAAGGAAGACAAATGGATGGAAGAGAATATTGTATGTATTGGAAACCTGAATATCTTCAGGGCCTGATATAGGCACGGCTGCCCTCTAGGAGCCGTTTCCTTGTTAATGGCGTCCACTAATTGCTTGTCAATTAATGGCGTTTATGGCAATAAATCATGCACTAATTCTCTATTAGTGCAAAACGTTTCAAATTTCGTGAAGGATACAAGTGGCAAAATTACTCAATACTGCCACGCCACGGTCGCGCGTCGGAAGTCACAAGTCACGCGGACTAACACGCGAAATATCGCGAAAACTCGCGCGCGCGTGCATGTGTGTGAGTACATATAGCAAGACCCCTCATTATTGCTTTCTCTATTCAGCCATAGGTATGAGGGCTACTATATATGTTGGTTTGCACTAGCAGTATGGGACTATAATCAACAGCTACATTGCTTTGGAGTTTCAGCTGAATGGGTCATACTCAATGGGCCAAATTCCAACAATCCCCCACCAATGGCAAAGCAAGGAATGAAGAATAAAAGATCAATGTGCTGCAGTATTGTTTTATATATCAGTCTTTCGGTATGAGTCCCGTACGTGTTGAACTTATACCTAGAATAACAAGATTCATCTTTCCACAGCTGAAGAATGGACTATGCCTTGAATTCTCAGCTTTGTGTGAAAAGATTTCACTTGAAATCAAAACTCATACTAGGCTGTCAGACAACCTCACCCATCTGGAGCGTTAATGGTCCGCTCCCGTATCTTCTCATGAGCCTTTATGAGAACGCCCTATTCTCACGAACTGCGACCTACAGTTAAGCTCAAGTATATTTTTTCCTTCATGATATCATGTAGGCTAATATCTTTACAACGGAAAACATTAAGGCTTAATTTATGCCAACCTTCCATACAGTAAAGAGTACTTGGTGTCATTTGAACATGTGTACATTATTTATTTATAATGTACTCTTTGGTTACATCAGTCAACTTGTTTTTCCTAGTACCTAAATCACGGGATCTCCGATCAAAAGGACAGGTTACCGTTGTGATGTAACTTCAGGTGGGCCTCATACCGATGTTTTTAGACATCACAGAAATCACATTATGTGATAATCCTTTTGTGAAGGAGTCTGCCAAATTATTTGCACTTTTCACATAGCTCGCAGCTATAACTCCGGAGTTTTTCATCTTTCTTACAGATTTCAGTCTACGCTTGATGTGCTTGTTGGACTTTGAATTATCCTTTGTATTCATAACCTGAGCTAGCATTGATTGGTTATCAAAATACATTAGGATAGGAGGTACCGGCTTTTCAACAAAAGGTAAGTCTATCAATAGCTCTCTTAGCCATTCAGCCTCATTGCTAGTTGTTTCTAGTGCTACAAGTTCAGCCTCTGTAGTAGACTTTGTTAATATAGTTTGTTTACATGACCTCCATGAAACTACAGCACCAGCAAGCGTAAACACATAGCCACTCGTGGCTTTCATCTCATCCGCATCTGAGATCCAATTGGAATCACTATATCCCTCCAACGTTGTGGATATCCCGTGTAGTGAATTCCAAGCAAGGTTGTGCCTCTCAAATTGCGCAACACTCATTCAAGTGCCTTCCAATGATCATCTCTCGGGTTTGATGTAAACCGACTGAGTTTTCTCACAGCATAGGAGATATCTGGTCGTGTGGCACCAGCTAGAAACATAAGGGAACTGATTATTTATGAATATCTCAGTTGATCTTTTCCCTCTCCCATAAATTTTTGAAGCTTGATGCTTGCATCATAGGGAGTTGGAGAAACTTTGCAGTTATCAAAGCCAAAGCGAGAAAGAATTTTCTCCGCATAGTGGGATTGATTTAGAGTGATTCCATCCTCACTTCTAATCAACTTTATATTCAGAATTACATCTGCCGGTCCCAAGTCTTTCATGTCAAAACAACCAGAGAAGAAAGATTTGATCTCATCAATCATGCTTGTGCTTGTTCCAAAAATTAATATGTCATCGACATACAAGCACAAAATTACTCCTTGACCCCACCACAACGATAGTACACACACTTGTCCGCCTCATTCATGCTGAATCCAGCTGATGTTAGAGTGTTATCAAATTTTTCATGCCATTGTATGGGTGCTTGCTTATGACCATATAGGGATTTTATTCATTTAAACACTTTATTCTCTTGCTCAGAAATTTTATAACCATCTAGTTGCTCCATATATATTTCTTCCTCTAACTCTCCATAAAGGAAAGCCGTTTTTACATCCATTTGATGGACAAGTAAACCATAGGAAGAAGCTATCGCCAGCAAAACTCTGATGGTGGTAATTCGGGCGACAGGAGAGTATGTGTCAAAGAAATCCTCTCCTTCTTTTTGAGTCAATCCCTTGGCCACAAGCCTAGCCTTGTACTTCTCAATAGTACCATCCGACTTCAATTTCTTTTAGAAGATCCACTTACAGCTAATAGGTTTACACCCACTTGGACAATCAGTGATATCCCAAGTCCCATTTGACATGATGGAGTCCATCTAACAATGGACTGCCTCTTTCCAATACTCTGCATCTGGAGATGCATATGCCTCTTCAAGAGTATTGGGCACATAATCAACTAGATAAACAACAAAGTCATCTCCAAAATATTTTGCAATCTATTGTCTCTTACTCCTACGAGGAGATTCAGGATCGACGAAATTGTTAACTTCTCTGGATGGTGTATGTATTTCGTCGTTTGATTGTGGTGGTGTATAATCCTCATAAGTAGTTGTATGAGTATGATTATTCTCATCATAAGATGTGCTACCTACTGCTCTCATTGGAAATATATTTTCAAAGAATGAAGCATCTCTTGACTCCATGATAGTATTCACATTTTGCTCTGGAGTGTCATATTTAACTACTAAAAATCTATAGGCCGTATTGTTGTGTGCATATCCCAAGAATACACAATCTACTGTTTTGGGTCCAAACTTTCTCTTTTTCGGCTCAGGTAGATTGACCTTTGCCAAACAGCCCCAAGTCCTCAAAAATTTGACAATTGGTTTTCTTCCATTCCATCCCTCATATGGAGTGACTTCTCTGTTTTTAGTCACTACCCTATTCAGGACAAAATTTGTTGTCAAAATAGCTTCCCCCCACCATTCATAGGACATATCGGCGCTCTCTAACATAGTGTTAACCAAATATATTAGAGTTCGGTTTTTCCTTTCAGCTACCTCATTAGATTGAGATGAATACGGTGGTGTCACTTCATGTATAATACCATGTTCAGTACAAAACTGAGAGAAATCATTTGAGGTATACTCTCCTCCACGGTCATCGCACAACCGTTTAGTTTTCCTCTCAAGTTGGTTCTCAACCTTGGCCTTATAAATTTTAAAGTAATGTAGAGATTCATCTTTAGTTTTTAGAAGATAAATATAACAAAAACGAGTAGCATCATCTATAAAAGACATAAAATATCTCTTGCCTCCTCTAGTCAATATTCCATTCATCTCACACAAATCAGAATGAATAAGATCTAATGGTGTCAAATCTCTCTTTTGCTCTAAACTTTTAAATGGTTTTCGATGTTGTTTTGCTTGCACACAAGATTGGCACTTTGATCCTTTGACAATATTAAACATAGGAATAAAATCTAGTCTGGACATTCTAGCAATGGTGTCAAAACCAATATGACAAAAATGTGAGTGCCATACATCAGCTTCACAAGCTTTATTAATCCCAAATGCAAAATTCAAATGATAATTCATATCAAGATTACATAGGCGGAACAAGCCTCCGCTCACATAGCCTTTGCCAATAAAGTTTCCAAACTTGGAAATTACAACTTTATTTGACTCAAATACTAACTTATAACCATCTTGACATAACAAGGAAACACTAATAAGATTCCTGTTTATTGTTGGAACATGCTGCACGTTCTTCAAATGGACAGTCTTCCCTGAAGTGAGCTTCATTTCGACCGTACCAACACCAAGAACAGAAGCAGCTGATCCATTTCCCATCAAGATGAGGGAAGACCGCGTTCCCTGGTAAGAAGAATATAAAGACAAATCAGGACACACATGAACATTGGCACCTGTATCAACCAACCAATCTGTGGATTCTACAGCTGAAAAAAACAAATGGTAAATTACCATACCCAGAAGGATCGGCTGCACTACCATTGTTTTTGCCAATGGTCACATTCACAGCCTTCTTTTGCTGTTCATCATCTTTGATTTTGTGGTAGCGGCAGTCTTTTGCAATATGCCCTTCTTTGCCACACACAAAACATGCCCTGTTGTCTTTCTCATTTTTCTTCTTCTTGAAATTAGTAGTTTTCTTTGCTTTACCACCGTTTTGCATCTTACCCTTGTTATTATTTTTGTGGTTGGCCTTTTTCTGCATCATGTTTGCACTAGCACCATTCTCTGCAGTAGCAGATGTGTGAGGAGCGTCTTCTGCCCTTGCTTTTTCCTCCACATCGAGGGCTATAATCAGATTCTCAGTAGAGATACTTCTCTTTTATGTTTCAGGCTTGTGGCAAAATCCCTCCATGTAGCAGGGAGTTTAGCAATAATGCCCGCTGCCACAAATCTGTCAGGCAAGGCACATCCCAAACTTTCCTTCTCTCCGGCCAGCAGCTGTATCTCGTGAGCTTGGCCAACAACAGACTTTGCAACATCCATGCTGAAATCAAAGAATTGCTTACAAGTATACAGCATGAGACTAGTTTTAGAGACGGCATATTTGCGCTCTAGTGCATCCCACAACTTTGTGGGGTCTGTGTAATTCATATACACATCATAGAGATTATCAGTCAAAAGGGTTAAGATGCAACCAAGTGCAGTGTCACGCACCGTTGGATATGTGGCAGTCTGGTCAACCGTGAATGGCATTACTGGGTGAATCACCCACAACAGTCCCATCGACATAAGCCAAAATTTGACTTTAGTCTGCCATCTACGGAAATTTTCGCCACCTCCGAACCTCTCAGCATTCATTGCATCCGAAACACCAGTCATTGCTAGAATAATAGAATAATCGCAATAATAAGGTTTCTGGAATGTTGGAAAATTGCGCATTATATTAAATCCAGATTCAACATTGAGACAAGTTTCATAGATATTCAAGACTGCAATGCATACTCTACAGAGCAGTAGGTAGATCAACACAATAAAAACTGGCAAAAACATATGAACTCACATGGGCCTGTCGATGTAGCAGCGCAGATCGATATCGAAAAACAACTTCGAGCGGTCGCACAGATGCACTGCCCAGATACCTTATTGCCGTCCATCGTGCAGGCTTCAATACGACAAAGGTTCGGATATACCGCTTACCCTTCTCGTCGGTGCACGCCAAGGAAGAGGGCCGGTGAAGGTTTGACAGCTCAAACACCTCGGCACAGCTTTCCAAAAGGAAGACGAATGGATGGAAGAGAATATTGTGCGTATCGGAAACCTGAATATCTTCAGGGCCTGATATAGGCACGGCTGCCCTCTAGGAGCCATTTCCTTGTTAATGGCGTCCACTAATTGCTTGTCAATTAATGGCGTTTATGGCAATAAATCGCGCACTAATTCTCTATTAGTGCAGAACGATTCAAATTTCGTAAGGGATACAAGTGGCAAAATTACTCAATACAGCCACGCCACGGTCGCGCGTCACAAGTCACAAGTCACGTGGACTAACACGCGAAAAATCTGGGAAACGTGCGCACACGTGCATGTGTGTGAGTACATATAGACAAACCCCTCATTATTGCTTTCTCTATTCAGTCATAGGTATGAGGGCTACTATATATGTTGGTTTGCACCACCTTGCACTAGCAGTCTGGGACTATAACCTACAGCCACATTGCTTTGGAATTTCAGCTGAATGGTCCATACTCAAATGGGCCAAATTCCAACACTACTTACAATGCTCTTTACATTAGGAACAAGACATCAAACAGTGATGTCATCTACAAGCATTCATGGTGGCCAACAAGCACCTGGTATAACTATAAATGTGTTTACTATCAAAATTAAACTAATTTAGACAACATTAAATTGTTTGCATGGTACTCAGAGAATATTGCAGCACATGATGTTCAGGACCGCCGATGTTCTTCACTCCCTGGTACTACTACGATGCATGAACCAACAACAGGTATAGATATACAAACAAGAAATACTACTTCTGCCCCAGCGTAATTTTATTTTTGGAGCTTAAAAAAATGTCCCACTCCAACTCTATCCTCGGTAGTAGCTTCCAACTACCCTTATCACATCACATAACATTACTACCTGCCTCTCTACCGTGCCAATTATTTTGGCAGAGCGTGTTAGTTTTTTACTCTGCTCCTTTGGCATTGAATTTGGAGCTTTTGAGAGACTACGTTCTGTCCTTTAGATATATTGATGATGGGTGTATCATGGTCATTTGCATTCTTTCCTAGGCTCTACTAATTGTTTTAGCATGCCTTGTGATTCTACTTTCTTATTAGTACTTAGTATTTTTAGTTAACAGTTCATCAGCCTGTGTGATGGCGTGATTTTTTTATGCCTCCCCGCTGTGCTCTCTCGCCGCCGGCCACTCCGGCCAACACCGGCGCCCACGCCCACGCCCTGCTGCTGGTCACTTCAGTGTCCTCTCCGACGCGTCTCCCTCGCCCATCGCCACATCCCATCCTTCGCGTGCCATGATTACCCCGCCGTGCGCAAATCCCTGGCCATCACTCGCCCTGCCACCAATCCCCCTTGAGAGTTTCGGTGAGACCGAACCCTCGCTTTGTTGAGTGTCGCATGCTGGCGCTATGCAGTACTGCACCTGCAGTAGCCACCACTAACAAGTAGACCCGATGTCTCATGGGCCTACATGTCAGTGGCAACTAATGCAGGTGCAGTACTGCGGAGGATTTCAATCCCGCATGCTGCCTGCCTTATCTGTCTTGCATTCACCACCTGCTACCACTTCGTTCATTACTTGCCCGGCAACTAATAATTCTCTTCGAGATGCGCTCCGGCTGATGTCAGTCAGACCGAACCGGCGAACCCTATCATTGTCTAGTCTAGCGTTGCCAGCTGCATGCCCCCTCACAGTCTTTTCTGCTTCGCTCATGGACTGAAAATCCTCTGCAGTACTACGAGTGCATACCGCCACTGACATGTGTACCTGATTGCTCATTTTAGGGTATGAACGGTAATAAAGAAGTCAATAATGTAACCCCCCCCCGGCATCAAAATACGTGTCGTTAGGACAGTCCTAACTACTGTAGTAGTTCCTTTTTAATTCATTTGTGGTCGACAATTAATATAAACCAGGAGGGAGTACTATAGAACAAAATGGTGCTGGCACGACGCGGTCGTCCCACGCTCGTATTTGCCGCACTCGTCGTGAAGATGGTATGAACATCAGACTTTTCTTCTTTTCACACTATTTGTACATGATACTAAACTTGTTTAGACGGTAATTTTCTTTAATCATTTAACGTTTGAATCAATGTAACAGAAGGAAGGAAGCTAGGAAGAAGTGTGGCTAAAGGACTTAAGGTTGCCAGAATACGCTATGCATCCCAAGTTAGTAGAACACAGCATGTGAAGCTACTAATTCAGTTATCCGCTAGGTTGGGTGCTGCGGTTGGTATTAATCAGCGGCACTTTGTCAATGATGTGGTTATGTTTACAAAAAGACATGCATCCCTCACCGATGCAACGAAGTGGGCAGAGGTTGGCCATAGTAACAAGAGAGATATAGTATGAGACATTCTGATTAGTGTTGTCACACCTCCACACAAGTATTTTTTTCTTGCAATCCCCATCCTGTACGTTTACAGCAACTTGTTATACAATGTACACGATTTCTGGAACATGGAGGACACACCGGAGAGCGCAAGAAAAATTTTGAAAATTGCTGGTGAGCGCTACAAGGGGTGGCACTCGACTTTGCATGCCACCTATAAGATTTATTCTACCGATGAAGAACGTATACGAAACCAGCCTGCTGACGTAATGACACCCGAGTGGTTGCACCTAATAGAATATATTGGGTCTGAGCGATTCAAGGTAAGCTAACTTTTTAATAGCTTCACATCATACAAAAAATATTTCATTTACTTTCATTCGTGGATTTAATTCTAAAAATTATTGCAGTCAATAAGCAGGACCAATTCTCAAAATCGAAGAAGACAAAAGGCGTGTCACTTGCTTGACTCCAAATCCTACGCCCAACTTAGTTACGAGAAGGTATGAAAAATAAATCACGCTTTTACTTTGCGCTGCAAACAATATGTATACCGACATGTTGATGTTTACTTGTGTTTTATGTAGCGAGACCCAGAGACCGGAGAAGAACCCGATGACCTACAACTGTAGGAGGCAAGCCATTTGTTGAACGATAACTGGACAAACAAGCTGGCAGAAGTTGTACATGTGAGTAACACTTCAAACAATCCTCAATTAAATAAATATTTGCAAATTACATGTGACTTTTCTTTTTGTATATAGAACAAGGCACGTGCCCAAGTGGACAAAGTGCAAGCTGAGCAGGGAGGCCCAATTCCAAATGAGGAGAGAAACCACATGTTCTAGTGTTGTTATAGATCCTCAATCGGTTGTGTAGGATCACAAGTTCGGGGGTGTGGTTATATGGCTAACCCATCTGGTCCCGAACGTGAACGTATGCGTATCCAGATGTCTGAACTCTTCAATGACCAAGTTTGAAACTTAGAAGTTAGAAATGCAGGCCTCAATGAAATAGTGCAGGACTTGGATGGAAGAAATGATAGCTTAAATACCCAGATGGACTGCATAAACCAGAAGAATGAAGAGTTAATCGTTGAAGTCCAGAACTTACAAGGTCAGATAGCAGCTAATTGTGAACCGGCAGCTAAGGAAATGCAGGACATGCGTGCCTCATTGGCTGAAATGCACAAATTGATGATGGCGACCACTCCACAGAAGGTCCAACAAATAAGGAACCGCCAAAATCAACATGCTCCAACAATTAGTTCCGATCAGCTAAGGAAAACTCTTAGCATGCAAACACGTCGCTTAAGTAATCCTTGAGTGTTGTTATGCGTGTTGTAAAATTGATGGATGTTTATTCTTAAACTCGTGATTCTGTTGCCACTAATTTTCAAAACTTGTGCATTCGGGTTCTACTACCGCTAATTATAAAATGTGGCATTACGAATTTCTTGTCACGAATGATAAATCGTTGCAATAGGAAGCTATTGCCAATACAGATGATAAAATGTGGCAAAAGAATGACAAAACATTGCAGTATAAACATTTGGCAACGACTCAAAAAACGTTGCATTAAAATACTATTGCCACAGATAAGAAATCGTTGAAATACCAAACTATTCGGCTCGGATGCAAAATCATTGCGGTACCATACTAGTTCCAACGGATATGAAATCGTTGCAATACGGTACTATTCGCCACGTTTGTGGACTCGTTGCAATACCCGACTATTCGCCATAGATACGAAATCGTTGCAGTACTAGACTAGTTCCCACGGATCTAAAATTGTTGCAATACGGTACTATTCTCCACGTTTGTTGACTCGTTGCACTAACCTACTATTTGCCACGGACGTTAAACCGTCGCAGTTTCATACTATTTGCCACGGATGTGAAATCATTGCAATATGTTACTATTTGCCACGGCTGTGAAAATCGTTGCAATACTGTAGTATTTGCCACGAATGTGAAAATCGTTGCAATCACGTACTATTACCACGAATGTGAAAATCGTTGCAATCACGTACCGTTACCACAAATGCGAAATCGTTGCAATAAAATGCTATTCATTGCAATACGTTAAATCGTCGCAATACGGTAAACCATTGCAATAACATACTATTTGCCACGAATGTGAAATCGTTACAATACCGTACTATTGCCACGCCTGCAAAATTGTTGCAATACAATGCTATTCGTTGCAATACGTTAAATCGTCGCAATACGCTAAACTGTGGCAATAACATACTATTTGCCACGTCTGTGAAATCGTTACAATACCGTACTATTGCCACGCCTGTGAAATCGTTACAACCACATACAATTACCACGAATTTGAAATCGTTGCAATACCATGCTGTTTGTTGCAATACGTTAAATCGTCGCAATACGCTAAATAGTTGTAACAACATACTATTTGCCACGAATATGGAATTGTTGCAATACCAAACTATTTGCCACGATCGTGAACCTGTTGCAATACCGTACAATTCGCTGCGATACGTTAAATCGTCGCAATACATGAAATTGTTGCAATAGCGTCCTATTTGCCACCGATGTAAAATTGTTGCAATACCATACTATTCGCCAGGGATGCCAAGGTGTCGCAAATAACCTATCGCCGCGGGAATTATTACGACGATTCGTAAAAACTATCGCCACGCTCCTTTTCGTTGCAACAGCGACGTATTGCGACGAAAAACGACCTATTGCAACGAATTTTTTCGTCGCGATAAACCGAAATCCTTGCAGTGAGCATATGCTCCGTGCCTGTGCCATCCACCATTGTAAGAACTGGGATGATCATCTACCAATGGCGAAGTTTTGCTACAACAATGGTTATCAGGCTAGCATTCAAATGGCACCATATGAAGCTCTTCATGGCCAGGAGTGCCGCACAACGTTGAACTGGTGTGAATCCGATGAACGAGTAACATATGGTATAGACTTGGTAAAGGAAGTCGAAGATCAAGTACGAGTTATTCAAGCCATCCTCAAGGCTGCTCAGTCTCGCCAGAAAAGCTATGCGGAAAACGACGTCGACTGCTTCATTTTGATATTGGGGATCACATTTATCTTCGTGTATATCCAATGAAAGGGATTCATCGCTTCGGAGTAAAAGGGAAGCTAGCTTCACGTTTCATCCTACCATTCGTAATAAGTGAGCAATGCGGACCTATAGCCTATCGGCTAGAGCTGCCAGCATCGCTGTCAGGGGTGCACAATGTGTTTCACATTTCACAATTGAGAAAATGTCTCAATGCCCCAGCGAATGTCCATATGGAGGATTTGGAAGCTCTCCAACCAGATCTTACTTACTCCGAACAACCAACCCAGATAATTGATGGGAAGACTCGTACCACAAGAAACCGCACCTTGCGTTTCTACAAGATCTTATTGGGAAACCACACCGTTGATGAAGCAACGTGGGAAAGTCAACTATCCAGACTTGTTAACATCATATGTTCATTAGGTCTTTTCTTTTATCCTTCCTTTTGTAATCTCGGGACGAGATTCTTTTAAGGGGGAGGAATGTAAAATCCCACATTTTCCTTCATATGAGGTTTAGATGTAAATTTGGTGTTAACCCTAATGGAGACCATTTATGGCCATGCTTATAAACTTGATCTCATCAAATCTTTTCTTCTACTCATGTTTGAATTTATTAACATGAGGAATGAGCTTCACTAATAAACTTAGAGTAATTCTTTTGACCTCTCTTCAAAGTTTGGAATTATTTGAAGAAAGATTGCTAGGCCAATTTAATATGTAGTACCAAATAGATATTCAAATCAATATAAATTGAATATATACTACTGTATATTTGGCCATGTAGAAATTATTCAACTCTGAGGCCATAAATTTTTCTATGGTTTTCTAATATTCCAAACGGACTTCCTGCAAAGTTTCATAAATTTTGAACTCCATTTGCTATTTTAATTGAGACGCTTAGCAAATTCAAACCTTGTTTTGAATTCAAATTTTGAATTCTGTTCAACTAGTTTGAACATCAAGATTTCAACACACACTCATGGTCAGCATAACTTGCTTGACTTATCCCCATAGTTTCACAATTTTTAGAACTCAATTGCTATCTAAATCAGTGGCACCATTGAATTTCATCAAAATTCAAATTTGAAACTGAAATTCAATTAAAGATTGCTTCAATTCAAAATCCAATTGAAAAATCAAATTCTAGATTGTTATTTGAGCCTTCCAACAAAAATCTAGAATTTTTGGACAATATTTGGTAGGGGAATTGAAGTTACAGAGAAGGGAAGTAGATAAGAGAAGGTGGGGCCCACTGTCAGCCAAAGCATTCGAGTGAAACCCACGGGGGGTGCCCTGTCTCTAGCTCGCCCCGCCGTTCGACGCAGGCAGCTCGCGACACCGCAACGCGCATGCAATCCAGCGAGCTGCTTGCATGCTTGACGTCATGACGCGCTCCCCTCTCCCCTCCGTCCCTATAAATACTCCCTTGGCCGTCGTCGTTGGACTCCATCCCAGTTCACACCATTTTCACCGCCCCTGTTCAATCGAGCCCTCGCTGACGATTGCAGCCGTTTCATCCCGAGCTGTAAGTAGATAAAAGGCTTGTCACAAACTCCTCTACGTATTCCATTTGGTCATTGATCGTGACATAGCTTCTGCTTGGCATATTTTGAAGTTTCCCAGTCGCCGCCGAGGAAGCTGCTGAGAACCTTCACTGTCTCGCCATCGAACCCCAGTTCTAGACCATCTCCAACCTCGATCCTTTAAGCAAAAAGGTTCGCAATCCTCTCTAGTTCATGCTCACATAATCTAAGCTTATGACACGAAGTGTAACTTGAGTTCTTGTTCAAGAACCGAATGGTTTCTCAAAAGAACAGCAAAGCATCGCGCTTAAATTCATTTCATTCTTGCAATCATCCTTAAACCTGGTTAGCAGATAGTTTCTATGTGTCCTAAGGAAGCTTCATGCCCAAAAACCCAGAAAGATTTCAACTGAACATCTTAGATTTCAAGTTTTCGAGGCCGCTGGTTGAAAAATCGCATTTCGCCGTCAAACTCAGCCTTGCCGGTGATTTCACCCCAATCTGGCCCCCAAATCATGCTGCTGGTACTTCCAGGAACCTCCCCGTCCTTTTTCCCGAGCCTATCGAGCCATTCCCGAGCATTTGCAACGAAGGCGAAAATCTAGCTCCGCTGTCACTGTCGAGCCGCCGTCTCCGGCCATCGCCGGCGTGATTGGACACCACCATCGGCTTGCGCAGTCGATTTTAGGGTCGACGGTCATGACGAGGCCGAACGGAGGTTGACGCACCTAAGTCCGGCAAAGCACCGCCGTGGTTCCGGCGAGAAGCGCCGTCGCGTCGCAAGGTAGACGAAGGCCTATGGGCCCCACTTGTCAGCGCCTATTCGAACATCCCGGGATCAGCTGCGGCACTGGATCCAGTGCGGCTGCGCGATTGAACCCCGTGGCCCCCGGTGTGGCCCTAATGCGATTGGCCCATTCAAATAAAGTGGTACCGGCCCCTTTTATTTGAAATTTCCAATAGGAAAATAAATCCAGCTTCAATCCAAACTTAGAAAATCCATAACTGCCAGTAGAATTATCCAAAAATTCCCAAATAAATTTTGTTAGAAGCAGCATGAAGAATACGGTCCAGTGGTTCACTTGGATTTGTATGAAAATCCATAGAAATTTCTCCATAATTCAGATAACAAAATGCTTAAAGAATTTATTTCCACGGTTCTGTTAATTGGAGAAAATTCCAATTTTGGTCAGAACACTATTGCTCATACCCATGATCTCCAGTAAAAGTTTCAAGCTCTTTGGACTTAATATACTGGGTTGATCAATGTTTCAAACCTCTATGTAGTTATAAATTGAGAAAAATAGAAAAATCAATTTCTAGAAAATTACCCAAACTTGAGAAATCAATTTCTCCCCGTAGAAAGCTCAGAAAATTGTGAAACAAATTTTCCTAGAACCAGTGAGACCCGCTCTACGTGATACAACCCTTGGTAGCCATAATACATCACCAAAAATTTCAAACAAAAAATTTAGAGAAGATTATTGCTTACCATAATTGTTAAGAATAATAAACATCCTTTATCATCTCATGTTCTTTGCAAGAGACTTCTCTATAATCTCTAGCATCCACCATAAAAATTCAAAAGTCAATTAAGATGATTATCTTATTTTATCTTAATCTACTCACCCCACCTTAAGCATATTAATTATTCACAAAATCATTTGTACCTAGTATATGCGTATCGTGTAGTAGCTGAAATTGAGGAGCAGCAAGAAGCTTTGGAGGTCCAGCTGCCAGAAACTAACATTGACTCAAACTCGCATTCAGGCAAGCCCCGGTTTGCATTTAAGTTCCTTACAGTGTTTTTACAATTTTCATTCACCTTACGTCTTCAGATGATTGTGCATTACGTTTAAGGTGTTTGACATCCACTTGCATGACAAATAAATACTATGGAGTCTCAGATAGGTCTACAGCCCGTAAAGTAGACACTGCTATGCTTATCTTCATAGGAATTCAGTAGAAGTCGAGTAGTTGGAATCCACTCGCGAGATAGGAATTTTATCACGTGGGAGATTCTGGAATAAGAAAATGGTTTATGAATATGAAATTGAGACCGAGCAGGGGGTAGGATGCAGCGAGACGTGGTCTCACGTGCGTAGCCCTGCCTGTGTCGATTGAGGACCGTTTCGTGTGCAGTCCTGCCGGACAAGCTTGAATTGTACCGGCGACATACTGGAGGAATGGGCTCCAGTAAACTGACGTGGCTTGATACTGGTTTGTCGAGGCATACCGTTCTGTTTTATAGGTGTGGGTTGAAAGCAGCAAGGTGTAAATCAGCTGGTGGGAACGTCAGTTTATGCCCCACGCAGTGACCTCCTGCTCGTGATGGATTGACCGGTTCGACATTTGAGTGTTTAGTGAAAGGTGGCCATATACGACTAGTACTGAATTGTTATGTAGGTACTGTTGAAAGTACTTGCTGGCATTTCCGAAAGTGCATATGTGTTGTGTTGTTCCGGGTATGTCCTGATTGCAATCACCGTCCCTCGCGATAATAGAGTACCACTTGTTCACTGTGCCGTGACGTAGTAAATACTGAAGAAGTCAGGATAATATGATATATTGGTTTATAAATTGCTTGGACAACCTTGTTTGGCTTAGAGATAGTACAATTAAAAGTTTATAGTTTCCCCATACTTTACCTGTAATAGCATTATGTGCTTTGTGCACCTCATATCATCGGCAAAGCATTACTTGTTTGATTGTGGAGTCTATGATGTGTCGTGCCTGTGGAATGTCATGTGCTAATTAAAACATGACTATAAGGATCCACTTGTAGGCGAGTCCTTTATGCTATTCCTTACCTATACTTAGTATTTATCCTTGCATATGTCTAGTGAGACGGGTTAGTCTTGCTGAGCCTTATGCTCACGTTTGCAGTTAACGAGTTTTTGCAGATTATACGACTAATGACGGGTTTAATGACGAGGTTGCACCCCCTCCAGGGTTTACAGCCGAGTGGGAACCCTGCACACCGCCGTGAATTGTGTGTTGCTAGTGCAAAGTATCTAGGGCATGGATGACTTTGCTTTTGCATAGCTAGTGCTGAGAGCATACCTATGATGTATAGTTCTCTTTCCTTCTGCTAGTACTTTTAAACTTCCACTGTGCATGTCAATAAAGACTTGCTATTGTACATTTGTTCTCGTTCTATTCATGTATACTATTGGGTGTCGCATCGCACGACACAACCCAATGAGATCCTTGGAGGTCGGGATTCCGGTCCCCACACCTCCGAATTTGACAGAACCGACTACACCATGTGGAAATACAATATGAAGATGCATCTAATCTCTTTGAATCCTAGTCTTTGGCATATTGTGTGCACAAGTGTACTATTCTCCAAGTATTGGGTTTATTGGCCTAGAATATTCTTACCTAAAACTTGGAAATCGTGGGTAGCAAAAGCTAAGTCGAATTCTAGGTTGTTGTGGGACATGATATAGTGATAAGAGCTGCTAATATCCTAGTTGAAAGTGAAACTTGATCTCATGGAGAAAATTTAAAATGGGAGTTCCTTGTTTGATAGAAATTCCTACCAAAGCCACATGATGATTTGAATTAGATAAACCTTATGTATATGCTATTTGCATTCACGTTGAGCTTCTTCAAACTAGTATAGACCTGTGTGAATCTTTTCATACTTTTAAGATCAAGATTACACGGGCACATACTAATCTTATACACTATAAGATAGCAAAATTCCTTCATATCATCATTCCACGAAAAAAAAAGAGGAACTCCATGCCTTTCATGCTTAGTACTCTCTTCAGTTTATTGCATAAAAAGGGAGTAGAAGACATGGCTACAAGAAAAATATAAAATGCATGCTTACATCATAAGCATGAGAAAAAAAGGCATGCTTACATCATAAACATGAGAAGAAAAAAAAATGAAAAAATATCCATGTTTCATCCATGCAATTAAGATAGTCTACAGAAATAGGAGTCATCTCAAAATCCAAATCGACTCCACAAATATTCCATCACATTTGCACAAATATTGAACAAAAGTATAATTTGTTTTCTTCTAAGGCTTACTCTTCTGACTTAGAAATATATGTGTTGCAAATATGCCTACTCATGATCCCTACAGAGCTCCACATACAAGCCTTATTTAGATGTAGGACAAGAAAGACATTTCCTTGGGGAAGATACAAATACCACCTCCCACAAAGGAGTGATTGAGTGCATAATTTGAGTTGAACTTAAATCCAGACACCATTTGAAATTCTCCAAAACTTGAGTTGAACTCCTACATTAGGTGATGCATGCTCATTTTGTTGTTCTGTCCTTCAACCACCCAAGAAAAACATGAGGCATAAGCCCCATAATGACTAAAAAACAGGGTGAGGTACCATAGCCAATTTATTCTATGCAAGGTAGAATACTTTGTTGTCCACTTGGTACTTTTGCAAAATAGGACATTGTATCAACTCCTGATAAAAAACCTAAGTCTTTATATTTGCTTTAGGATGAGCAAAGGGAAAGCTTTGGGAAGCTTGTTGACGGTCGTTATATACCAATTTCAACTGTAAATATCACTCAATTATGCGAAGTAATGAATATTTCATACACACATTATAGTTAGAAATAACCTAGTTCCACTTGTAATTGGAGAAATAGGTGCATGCAGGTATTTTAACATCATTGAATTAAAACAACGGGATGCATCCTATAAATTATCAACCCAGCCAATCAAGCACCAACATGTGGCACCACATGGATCAAGTGGCCCACAAACAGAAGTGTCTGAGACCATCCAATGGTGTATCACCTATATCCGTATATGGGATCCACATGTAAGCCACCTGAACAAAGAACAACCCGTTTCGAGGGTTTACGAGGTGGGCCGACCCCCCTAGTTGGTCGACTTGGTCTTTCCTCCAAATCTGGTCCGCTTCCATGTGTTGGCTCCTCCCGGCTTGAAGAAGTCGTTGATGACTGATTCGCGCACTTTTGGTGGCGGGAACTTACCCTTCTCCGAGCTATAAATAGGACCACACACCCCTCACTTCAACACATAGCACTGGAGCATCATTCTATTGTATACACTAGTTGTCCTAGTTCCCTAGTGGAGGTTAGGCTGTAGAGAGGAGCCTCTAGTCCCAAGTCCAAATTGGGAAATGTATGGCTCAAGTATCTTTTCTTGTATTTGTGACTTTATGCATAATAAAGATATTATCTTTAGTCTTATTTTATTCATATGCTTGGATGAAGCAATTCTTGTTTGATTGTGGATTCCATGTATGTGTTAGGAGTAGTCATTATGATTATGCCATAACAATCTTAATCTATTATCATAAACACTACAAACCCCCACTATAGACTAGTTAGTTATGATATGATCATCTTAATATGAATAACTTATGTTATGTCTCAACATTGGTTCGACGATGTTTAGATTAGTCATTGCCTTATAATAGCTTGTGCCCGGGCTCCTAAGGTATTTACTTAATATTCTACCATAGTGCTAGAATAGTTAAGTAGTGTTTGATGTCTCGTAGACCTACGGATTGAAGACGTAGGCAGTAGGTGGTGACAGCCCTATTCGCCCGTTGTAATCCTCCACGTTCAGCTATGCCACAGGCTCTTTGCAGGAGTTGTCCTAGAATTGCTAGGGGTAAACCCGTGCTTAATGTGTTGGACAATTTAGCATAAGGATTCATCATTGACATGCTCATTAATATCTAATCTAGGCTATATATATGTATATTAGAACAATTGTAGGAGCAACTCCCCAACTCTTAATCTAATCTCCATTCGGACCCATTTACCCATTAGAATAGATTGCTTAGGTGTGTGTCACACTATCCATATTATCAACTTACCCCTGTCTTGATAACAAATTAGTATCCCATAGCTTGATCATAAGAGTCGTGTCTACTATGCTCCTGAATGTAGGCCTAGAGGGGGGGGTGAATAGGCCTTTTTGAAAATTGTCGGATCCTGCAACACTCAACAACAATTCAATACCAGAGATATCGGACTAGTCCGGTAGAGTGCGTACTAGTCCGGTGTTCACGGACTAAGTTGATTAAACTTGATTGATTGATTTGATTCTTTTATGTGTACATCGGAAATATAGAATCAGACAAGAGTTTATAAGTTATATGCTAGATTATATCACAATTAAGTCTTATGTTCAACAATTTAACGTAAGATGAACAATGTGTATGAAACCCTAGATTGAGTTGATTAATTAGAGTGATGAACACTAAAACAAGACACAACGATTTATCCCGTGGTTCGGCTACGACGAAGGCAACCTACGTCCACGTTGAGGAGTCCACAAAAGGACCGGGTCTTCTCCAACCCTACCCTCGTTGGATCGCCACGAAGGCCAATCCTCTTCCACTACTCACAAAGGGGTGAATAATCGAATTCAAGGGGTGTTCTCACACGTTGAGAGCTCCCTTAGATTACAAAACACAATGCCATCGAAAACACACTCAAAAGTTACATTTGAAACGCAGGAGTGTGTTAGAGAATCAAACCAAGAGCTCAATGTGGTGTTGCAAGTGTCTCTCCAATGATCTAGATTGAATCCTCAAGGGATTGGTCGATGTTGCACTTAATTTCGTGGAGAGATGTCGTTTTTGAGGCTCTTGGGAGGTGTGACGGCGCTAGGGTTTGAGAGTGTGAAATTGGGCCGTGCACCTCTATTTATATGGGGTTTCTAAAAGTTACCGTTAGGGTTCAGAAAGTTCGGACTAGTCCGTGGTGGTCACCGGACTAGTCCTGTGTGCTGTGTGTAGCAAACCCTATGTGTCCCGAAATATCGGACTAGTCCGGCTGAAAACGGACTTGTCCGATTTCGCTACTGGAAATCTTCGGACTAGTTCGATGTCCATCGGACTTGTCCGGACATGTGAAACCCTAAGTGTGTTGGATGACAAGTCCGCACTTGGAGGACTTGTCCGATTTAGATCAGTGGGTTTTTCGGACTAGTCCGTGTGAATATCGGACTTGTCCGAAGTGGATCGGAAAGAATATCGAACTAGTCCGGTTGATAACGGACTTGTCTGATTTTGTGTGACTTGTGTAGTGTTTTGAGGACTAGTCCACACTGGGGAGGACTAGTCCGATTCTAGTCAGAAAGATATCGGACTAGTCTGACAGATATCGGACTTGTCCGATCTGGTGCAGAAAGGTGATCGGACTAGTCTGGTCATGTGTAACATTGTGCAATGTGTGTGTTTAATTATCGGACTAGTCCGATCATGTGTAACTTTGTGCAATGTGTGTGTTTAATTATGATTGAGCTCTTGGGGTGTGTTTCCTTAACACACTCCATACACAATAATCTACTACTCTTTTTCCTTGAGATCATTTCCACTTTGCTCCTCTTCATCCCTTCTTTCTGGTATTTTGCTCATTTTTCTATTATAGGCCTGCATTCATCTCAACAAAGAGGTTAGGATCCCAATTGCTTGTCATAAATCATCCAAAACCCACAAGGGAGTCCTAGATGCACTTTCAATCTCCCCCTTTTTGGTGATTGATGACAACCAATTGAGATTTCGCAAAATATGACAAAAAATGAGATTTTCATAAAGTATGCACATATGAGTCAAAAATACATCAAGCAGTGAAAGAATTATCCATATGTGCATTTTTTATGGTGGGATGCATAACTAAGTACATGGAGACGTTGAGAATGACATGATTTACATTAATCAACCAAAACCAAGCATATATGTCATTCTAAGAGCAAGGTCACAGATTTCAACAAATACTTCTCGAATTAAGTAAGCATTGCATCACAGAACCATAGTTAACTTAGAAACAACGTTAAATCATTACAATCACAAAGATAGATAAAAAGAGCTCTCTCCTCGCATCCTACCGCAGCTAAATCTAAGACTCCCCCTCAATCTCTCCCCTTTGGCATCAAGACACCAAAAAGAAGGAGAGGAGGGTCCTAGGGTCTTCACTATTCACTGTCGGTCCTCTCATCGTTGTGTTTGTCATCTTCATCTTCAGCTTGATGAGGAGGAGAAGGAGGAGGAACGGAGCCACTCGAGCCCCCAATGCCAAAGTAGGCAAGCTAGGAGGGGTTCAAGGGCGCGAGCTCAGTGATGTCCAGGTCAGAGTCCTCAGAAATCACTGGAGATCCAATGGGGTCGATCTCCATCTTTTGGCAGATTTGCTTCACGTTGGCCTTTATGTACTTCATGTCCTCCTTTCTCTTCTGGTTGAGTTTATAGGCCCTCACTTCGGCCTTCTTGCATGAGGAGAATATGGCAGCCAGATACTTGAGGATCCCACTAGCTGATCCTCTCTAAGGGGCTTCCCTAGAGGTAGGGACAACTCTAGCACCTTCTCTTGATCTTGCTGGTGCTTCGGGACTGGAGGCCGACGAGGGAGCAGCCTGGACATTCACTGGTTGAGGCTTCAGAGGCCTCAAAGGAGTATGATCCACATCCTTCACAAACTCAATCCCTGTAACTTTCTCAATCATAAACATGAGATAGGGAGCATACCCACATGACCTGTTGGGGGTGCTGGAGATGTTGACCATATCATTCCATATGTAGTCAAACACATCAAACTTACGCCCTTTGCTTATGACCTTCATCAAGGTCCAGAGGTATCCTTGTACACTCCCTGCATCCCTATCCTTAGGGGCAATGGTCTTCCTCAAGACCCTGTTTAGCACCACAAAGAATGGCTTCATGTTCTTCATGGAGGGAGGGATGAACTTTGAGTTGGGCTCATAGAGAAACTTCATCCTCTCCTTGTCGATGACACCAGCATTGTGGGTGACCACATTATCATTGCTGGAAGTGTCAAGATGCAGTATCCTCGCAAACTCCTCATATGTGATAGTGTACTTGGATCCATGAGTCATCCAAGTCACTATTTCTTCCTCATCGCTTGCAAAGTGGCAGGTGGCATAGAATTGAGCCACCACTTCATCATTCCAGTTGTACTTGAAGGAAAAGAGGTCCTCCAATCCATGTCTTTCAGCTGTCGCAATGACTTCATCAAATGCGGAGCATTTCTTCCTCTCAAGGTGTGCCCAGTCATTCCACTGACTGCGCACCACCGGTGTCTTCATTGGCAAGTATACCAATCTGTAGAAGTCGGCATGGAAGTTGCACTAGAACCTTCCATCTGCAGCTTGCTTCAGCCGGCCATACCAGTCGATGCTTCTGAATTTTGCCGCCGAGTCACTTCCCTTGCCATTAAATTTCTCTTCAGTGTGGTCCCGGACCCCTTCCCTGGCACCATGCAACTTCAAAGGGCCAATTGGACCCGTTGCTATCCCTTTGCCCTTGCCCTTTGCTTGGCGAGGGCCACTTGATGATGCGGCTGCCTTGAAAACTGGCTTCTTTGCCAGCACCTTCCTTTGAACCTAAGGAGGGGAGGGAGCAGGCTCGGAGGGTCTTTCTTGGCGCTTCTTGCCAAGACCCGTCAAGGTCCGAGGTGCCACCTCGTGGTCCATTTCGGCCTCAAAGTCGGAGATTTCATCGTTTTTGCCCGACTTGATCTGTGAAAGATTTGCAAGAATGATGATGAGTGATACAAGGCATAGGTATGAAAAGATAGCAAGGATTTGCATTGAAGAATTGAGGAATTAGGTTCTAGGTTCAGAAACATCGGACTTGTCCGTGCATGGACCGGACTAGTCTGGTGTTCATCCTCAAAAACCTAACGGTTTGGACAAAAACTGATTCCTAATGCACTATAAGTCTAGCATACACGTAGTACATCAAGGAAGCATGTATATAGTGAAAGATGCTAGACTATTCGATCAACAATGGAGAAAAACAAGATTTCTAGGGCTTGGGAGAAAATTGCCAAAGAAATCGATTGAAGCTTGAAGAGTAGGGAGTTGGAGCCCGGACAAGTCCGCTAGCTTCAATCCGCATGAGGTTAAGCTTGATTTCCGCAAAAATGCGGACCTTTTTGATGGGGGGAGCAAGGAATCGCCTTGGGAACTCAAGCGCAAGAGAGAGAGTGTGTGAGCAAGAGTGGGGATGAGAGGAATTAGGGTTTGGTGGCGGCTAGGGTTATGGACACGAAAAATCAGACAAGTCCGGAGATAACCGGACTAGTCAGAACTCATCCAGGGAGCTATATCGGACTAGTCCGTGGTCTATCGGACTAGTCCGGCCTAACCGGCACTCAGCGGACTAGTCTGCATGGGCGGACTAGTCCGAGTAACCACAGACTAGTCCGTGGTCACCAGAAGAAATTTGCATAGCCCATTCATATATATTTGAAGGTTCATAAATAGAGAATAGAGGGGCAAATCAAATCAATTAATCTTGATGAATTTGACCAGTAAGCATACAACAATCAAACAATAATCATAATTCATCAAGATCTAGTAATTTACATAATTTTTCGAGAAAAATAGAGAGAGATGATTTTCACAATTCAATCAACATTTTTGAAGAATTCATACAGGTATGCAACTTTTCAAGCCACACTCCGAGCATCAAGGATATTTAGTTCATTTCAGAGTTCGCAAAAATGCTTTTCATCAAGTGGCTTGGTGAATATGTCGGTCAATTGCTTTTGGGTGTTGACATGTGAGATGGTTATATCTCCTTTCATGGAATGGTCTCTCAAAAAATGATGTCTTATGTCTATGTGTTTAGTTCTAGAGTGCTCAACTGGATTGTGGGCAATTTTAATGGCACTCTCATTGTCACAGAGGAGAGGAATACGGTTCATATTGTAACCGTAATCCCTTAGAGTTTGTCGCATCCAAAGGAGTTGTGCACAACAACTCCTAGCTGCAACAAACTCCGCTTCGGCTGTGGATAGGGCAATGGAATTTTGTTTCTTGGAGGACCAAGAAACAAAGGATCTCCCTACGAATTGGCATGTGTCGGAGGTGCTTTTTCTATCTACTTTGCACCCGGCATAATCTGCATCGGAGTAACCAATGAGATTGAATTTTGAGCCTTTTGGGTACCAAAGACCAAGGTTGGGTGTATGAACTAAATATCTCAAGATCCTTTTTACGGCTGTCAAGTGACATTCCTTAGGGTTGGCTTGAAATCTTGCACACAAACATACACTCAACATAATATCTGGCCTAGATGCACATAAATAAAGTAGAGATCCAATCATGGAGCGATATACCTTTTGGTCGACGTTAGGTCCATCTTCATTGAGATCCAAGTGGCCATTTTTTGCCATGGGGGTCTTTATGGGCTTTGCCTTGTCCATGCCAAACTTCTTAAGTATGTTCTGCGTGTACTTGGTTTGTCTTATGAATGTCCCTTCCTTTTGTTGCCGCACTTGAAATCCAATGAAGTACTTTAATTCTCCCAACATTGACATTTCAAACCTGTCTGTCATGATTTTGCTAAATTCCTCAAAAAACGATTGATTAGTTGAACCAAAGATTATATCATCAACATAAATTTGACAAATAAAGAGATCATTGTCTAAATTCTTTGTAAATAATGTATAATATACTTTGCCAATTTGAAATCTCTAAGACACTCATACCAAGCTATAGGGGCTTGTTTGAGGCCGTAGAGAGCCTTACGCAATTTGAATACGTGGTCGGGGAACTCTTCGTCTTCAAACCCGGGTGGTTGCTCCAGGTACACCTCTTCCTTGATCGGTCTGTTGAGGAAGGCGCTTTTCACATCCATTTGAGACAGTTTGAAATCGTGGTGAGTAGCATATGTAAGTAATATTCTAATAGATTCAAGCCTAGCTACTGGAGAAAAAGTATCATCAAAATCCAAACCTTCGACTTGTGAGTACCCTTTGGCCACAAGTCGTGCCTTGTTCCTTGTCACCACCCCGTGTTCATCTTGTTTGTTGCGGAAGACCCACTTGGTGCCGACGATGTTTTAATTGGGTCTTGCCACAAGTTCCCACACCTCGTTCTGCTTGAAGTTGTTCAATTCTTCTTGCATTGCCACCACCCAGTCCGGATCCTTCAATGCATCCTCAATCCTGCGTGGTTGCAAAAAAGGATACAAACGAATAATGCTCACAAAAGTTAGCTATGCGAGATCTAGTGGTTACTCCCTTTTGGATGTCACTGATGATGTTGTCAATTGGGTGATCCCTTTGGACGCATTGGTGTCTCTTGGGTGTGGTACTTGAGGAGTTGTGTCTTCATGATTGTCTGCTTCTCCCCCTAAGTGGTTGCCTTCGTTGACTTGTTGATCATCTTTGTACTCTTGTTGTTGATCTTGTGTTGAAGCTCCCCCTTGATCTTTGGTCTCCTCTTGTGGTTCATCTTCTTCATGTACGTGTGAAGGTGACTCTTGTGGTCGAACTTCACCTAGAGCCTTTCTTTTCAATGCTTAACAAGGGGCTTCTTCTTTACCTAATTCACATGGATCAACTTGCTCCTTTTGGGAGCCATTAGTCTCATCGAACACTATGTCACGTGCCACTTCAACAAGTCTGGAGGCCTTGTTGAAAACACGATAGGCGTAAGTGTTCGAATCATAACCAAGCAAGAAACCTTCATCAGACTTCGAAGCAAACTTTGAAGTCCTAGGCTTCTTGTTCAGGATATAACATGGAGAACCGAAAACTCGAAAATATAAAATGTTTGGTTTGTTACTGGTAAGTAGCTCATAGGGAGTCTTCTTGAGTAGTCGATGAAGAAAAAGTCAATTTGCGGCGTGGCAAGCGTTGTTAATCGCTTACGCCCAAAATTGATCCGAAGTCTTGTACTCATCGAGCATTGTTCTTGCCATCTCTATGAGTGTTCGGTTCTTTCTTTCGGCAACTCCGTTTTGTTGTGGCGAGTATGGTAATGAAAATTCGTGCTTGATGCCCTCTTCATCAAGGTACTCCTCCACTTGTGTGTTCTTGATCTTCGTGCCATTGTCGCTTCGAATACTCTTGATTATCAATGAAAATTCGTTTTGAGCTCGCTTGAAGAACTTCTTGAGTGTTCCTTGTGTTTCTGACTTATCATGCAAAAAGAAAACCCAAGTGAAGCGAGAAAAAACATCGTTGATAAGTAAACAATATTTGTTACCGCCAACGCTTATGTAAGCAATTGGACCAAACAAGTCCATGTGAAGTAGTTTGAGCGGTCTTGTTGTAGTCATGACGTTCTTTGCGGGATGATGTGCTCCAACTTGCTTCCCGGCTTGGCACGCGTTACAAGGCCTGTCTTTCTCAAAAACAACATCCTTCAAACCGCGAATGTGATCGCCCTTGAGGAGTTTTTGAAGATTCCTCATACCAACATGCGCTAGTCATCTATGCCACAGCCAGCCCATGTTGGTTTTTTCAATCAAGCATGTGTTGAGTTCGGCTTTATCCTTGTTGAAGTCAACAAGGTAAAGCTTTCCCTTCAACATACCCTTGAATGCAATGGAACCATCAATCCTCCTAGAGACGGTCGCACCCTCGTTAGAGAACAAGCAATTATAACCTTTGTCACATAGTTGAGATATGGACAGCAGGTTATAATCTAAATATTCAACATGTAAAACATGAGAAAGTGTGTGTTCAGAGGATATTGCAATTTTACCGGTACCGAGCACCCTTCCTTGACTATTATCTCCGAAATAGATGCCCTCGTTTGGATCCTCATTCTCTTCATATTCCACGAACATCCTCCTTTCTCTGGTCATATGGTTGGTGCATCCACTTTCTAGCACCCATTTGGATCCATCGGAGGAATAGGCCTGCAAAAACAAATTATTCTTTGGTTTTAGGTACCCAAGCTTGCTTGGGTCCTTGGAGGTTAGTTACAATACATTTGGGCACCCACACATGGGATTTTGTGTTCCCATGGCGTGGCCCAATATAATAAGCACAGACATTGCCACAATTTTTTCTCATTAACACATAGGAGGCATCAAAAGTTTTGAATAATAGCTGTTGTTGTTTATGAATCAGACTGGTCTGGGGGGCCGGACTTGTCCGGATGACCGGACTTGTCCGGACACCAACCGGACTAGTCCGATATTCGTGTGAGTTCAAGTTTTTATCCTTCGACTTACCAGTTTGAGAGGGTCTTCCCTTCACAAAAGAAATCCTTTCCTTGTTATTCTTATGACTTCTAGCATGCTGCTTTTCATCATAAGAGTAACCAATGCCATATTTGACATTTGGAGGTCTCTGGACCAAGTATGCACTACGTGCATAGTTGATCTTATCCTTGTCAAAAATGCCACATTGGGTAGGATTTTTATCCTTTGTGGAGGTTGACTTCCCTTTCAAGCTGGTGTCAGTTTTACTACATGTGCACATATGAGCAAACTCAATTTTAGTGGGTTGAGAAGGTGAATTTGAAGAGGAGGAAGGTTCACTCAGCTTGAGTGACTCAACTTGCACTTCAAGGATCTTGTTAACCTTGGTCAGGTCAGCAAGTTGGTCCTTGATTGCAACATTTGAGTCAGTTAACTCCAAGCAAGCTTTCTTGCTTGAAGCTAACTCAAGCTCTAGTGAATTGTTTTTCTCCTTTTCAAGCTCTAGAAGTTTGTCAAGTTCGACATACTCCTCCTTTTGGGAGATAATCATGTCCTCTTGACGATGAATTAACCTCTCCTTCTTAAAAAGTTGATCAAGTAAAAATTTCATTTTTGTTGCAGTTTTCCTATCTAGTCCATTTAGCATATCCTCATCATGACTATCTATTTCATCATCAATAGAGTACGAATGCACAGAAGGGGTTTTGATGATTACCTTGCGTTTACCTTCCTTTGCCATAAGGCAAGTGCCATTTCCCTTCCTTACACCGAGTGTAGGGAAGAGTGTATATTTCTTGGACGTGCTCTCGATGGCTATGCTAGCCATCTCTTCTTCATCGGATGATGAGGACTCATCGTTTGAGTCCAACTCATTCCCAATGTGCGCTTGTTCGGCTTGTTTCTTCTTTTTGATGAATTTCTTAGGTTGAGGCTTGGATTCTTTGGTCTTCTTCTTGTTCTCCTCATATGGGCAATCAACTATAAAGTGGTTATACTCACCATAATTATAGCACGCCCGTCTCAACTTTGGCTTTGTTCTTTCCTTGTACTTGCCTTCACTTGATTTTGTCCCTTGTCTTTTCTTCATTATTCTCTTGAACTTTTTCATGAATAATATCATGTCCTCTTCATCTAGCTCACTGCTCTCTTTGTCACTGTCTTCCTCTAGTTGTGCTTCTCTTGCTTCTTTGTATAGAGGCTTGAGGGTGGACTTTAAAGCAACCTCTTTCTTCTTAGCCGAGGTGAGGTCGGCAATTTCCGTGACGTGCTTTGCTTTTTTTCCATCATCTCAAAGTTGATAATTTTTCCATGCAATTCATTCGGAGTCATCTTTTTGTATCCGGGGCTTTCTCTAATCATGGAACATAGAGTGACATTGCGAGGCATAAAAGCTCTAAGGATGAGCTTTACAACCTCGTGGTCATTCCACTTCTTGCTCCCATATGATCAAACTTTGTTAACGAGGGTCTTCAATCGATTGTACATATCTTGGGGTGACTCGTATTCCTCAATTTCGAATCTTCCTAGTTCGCCTTCGATCATCTCAATCTTTGCTTCACGCACATGTCGGTCACCTTCATGTGCAGTTTGCGGAGTATCCCATATCTCCTTAGCAATTTCGAGTCCATACACCTTGGTGAACTCGTCCCGACTGAGTGAGGAGGTGATTACAGTTGCGGCTTGAGCGTTTCTATGAATGGCCTGCTCTTGGCTTGGGGTGAGCTCTTCGTCGTCATCCGGAATATCTATCCTTGTGCATACAACATGCCATAGACATGGATTTAGGGAAATCAAATGCATCTTCATATTCTGCCTCCACTTTGAGTAATCATTTCCATCAAAGTGTGGGGCTTTTCCAAGTGGGATAGATAAGTAATGGTTGTTATTGGAATTTAGACGATCATAGTTAAAAGGATATCGGGAGTAGTCGGTGTGACTACTCCCCTTCTTCTTCTCTTCAACTTTCGCTTTCCCTTTGGAAAGTGCCTTCTTTCTGAGGAGTGCCTTTAGCTCCAGCGTCTCCTCATCATCGTCCTCGAAGTATTGAATGGCTTCGAGGTACTTCTCCACTTTTTGAGTCTTGTCGTTGTTAACCTCCTCTTGGTTGTTTATTTTTTGGACGTCCTTCATGTCCGACATGATCTCTTCAAGTGATTAGACTCTTTCTTCAAGAACCTCGCTCTGATACCAATTGAATGTAGGCCTAGAAGGGGGGTCAATAGGCCTTTTTGAAAATTGTCAGATCCTGCAACACTCAACAACCAGTTCAATACCAGAGATATCAAACTAGTACGGTGGAGTGCGGACTAGTCCGGTGTTCACGGACTAAGTTGATTAAACTTGATTGATTGATTTGATTCTTTTATGTGTACAGCGGAAATATAGAATCAAAGAACAGTTTAACAGTTATATGCTGGATTATATCACAATTAATTCTTATGTTCAACAATTTAACGTAAGATGAACAATGTGTATGAAACCCTAGATTGAGTTGATTAATTAGAGTGATGAACACTAAAACAAGACACAACAATTTATCCCGTGGTTCGGCTACCATGAAGGCAACCTACGTCGACGTTGAGGAGTCCACAAAAGGACCGGGTCTTCTCCAACCCTACCCTCGTTGGATCGCCACGAAGGCCAATCCTCTTCCACTAATCACAAAGGGGTGAATAACCGAATTCAAAGGGCGTTCACACACGTTGAGAGATCCCTTAGATTACAAAACACAATGACACCGAAAACACACTCAAAAGTTACAATTGAAACGCAGGAGTGTGTTAGAGAATCAAACCAAGAGCTCAATGTGGTGTTGCAAGTGTCTCTCCAATGATCTAGAGTGAATCCTCAAGGGATTGGTCGATGTTGCACTTAATTTCGTGGAGAGATGTCATTTTTGAGGATCTTGGGAGGTGTGACGGCGCTAGGGTTCGAGAGTGTGAAATTGAGCCGTGCACCTCTATTTATATGGGGTTTCTAAAAGTTACCGTTAGGGTTCAGAAAAGTTCGGACTAGTCCGTGGTGGTCACTGGACTAGTCTGGTGTGCTGTGTATAGAAAACCCTAAGTGCCCCGAAATATCGGACTAGTCCGGCTGAAAACGGACTTGTCCGATTTTGCTACTGGAAATCTTTGGACTAGTCCGATGTCCATCGGACTTGTTCGGACATGTGAAACCCTAAGTGTGTTGGATGACAAGTCCGCACTTGGAGGACTTGTCCGATTTAGATCAGTGGGTTTTTCGGACTAGTCCGTGTGAATATCGGACTTGTCCGAAATGGATCAGAAAGAGTATCGGACTAGTCCGGTTGATAACGGACTTGTCCAATATTGTGTGACTTGTGTAGTGTTTTGAGGACTAGTCCACACTGGGGAGGACTAGTCCGATTCTAGTCAGAAAGATATCGGACTAGTCCGACAGATATCGTACTTGTCCGATCTGGTGCAGAAAGGTTATCAGACTAGTCCGGTTGTGATCAAACTAGTCCGGTCCTGTGTAACTTTGTGGAATGTGTGTGTTTAATTATGATTGAGCTCTTGGGGTGTGTTTCCTTAACACACTCCATACACAATAATCTACTACTCTTTTTCCTTGAGCTCATTTCCACTTTGCTCCTCTTCATCCCTTCTTTTTGGTATTTTGCTCATTTTTCTATTATAGGCCTGCATTCATCTCAACAAAGAGGTTAGGATCCCAATTGCTTGTCATAAATCATCCAAAAGCCACAAGGGAGTCCTAGATGCACTTTCAGCTCCATTGCCTTCCTTTGGGATAAATACAATACCCTTGGGAATACTCTTGGGTGAAATGCGACACGACAGTTTCCGTGCGCTTGCAGATTTTTATCTGTGACAAAAGAAATGTTAATACTGGTCCACATCTTCCATACCGGTATTTTCAATGGTTCCATCAGTCCGGAATTTCTCATGTAATCCGCTTTTACTCTCCGACACGTATCACATTCAGATGCATATTTTGCTATTTCTTGCATCATACGTGTCCACCAAACTTTAGTAAGAGATCATGGTATATTTTGTTGCTATCGGGGTGAATTGAATATTTGGACAAGTGAGCTTCATCCAAAATCTTCTTTCATAGTTCCATGTTCTGAGGTACTACTATCCCATTGTTGAACCATAACGTTCCATGTTCATCTTCTCGGAAACATTTCATTTCTCCGCCTTTAATTCTCCTCCAAATATGAGACTTTCCCTTGTATTTCTGTTGAACAACTACAACATCCTCTCATATTGTAGATATCATAGCAAGATTATACAAAGCTCCATGAGAAACCACACCTAGACTTGGTTCTTCTTCTTCCATAGGACCGATGGTCATGTTATGAATGTGAGACTTGCGACTGAGTGTGTCAGCAACCACATTAAGGATGATAGTGAATCTCAAGTTCATAGACTTTGATTAACTCAAACCATCTTTATTGTCTCATATTTAATTCCTTCTGAGTGAATATGTACTTCAGACTATTATGATCCGTGTAAAGATGCACTAGCTTTCCCATTAAGTAGGGCCTCCACATAATTTCAAGAACTATTGCGACCAACTATTAATCATGTGTCGAATAACCGTGTTCATGATTTTGCTGTTTTCATAATCCATATGCGATCACTCGACCTTATTGTATAAGTACGAAGCCCAATCCGATGTCAGATGCATCACAATAAACGTCAAAGGATTTCATTGTATCTGTTTGAGCTAGGACTGAGGCTGTTGTGAGATGCTTCACTAGAGTTTTGAAGGCTTGTTCACGTGATTCACTCCATACATACTCAGTGCCCTTCTTCAATAATTCTCTTACAGGTTTAGCAATTTTTGAGAAACATGATATGAATATCCGATAAAAGCCTGGTAAACCCAACAAACTACGTACTTTATGTATGGAAGTGGGGGGTTTCCATTTTTAGCAATTGTACTACTTTACATGGATCCAAAGCTATACCTTATGATGAAATATGTGAGCAAGGAACAGAACTTGACTGATCCAAAACTTGCATTACCTAAATTTTGCATAGAGCGTGTGATCACCTAATCGTTGGAGTACAATCTTGAGATGTTCGGTATGTTCCTTTTTTGACCTCGATAGACCAATATATCATCAATGAAGACCATGACGAATTGTCTATCTCTCGCATAGATACTAAATTCATCAAGTACATAATGTGCGTTGGGGCATTTGTGAGACCAAATGACAGAAATAGATACTCATAAATCCGTATCTAGTGGAGAAAACTGTCTTTGCACTATGTGGGTGAATGTGGCCTAGAGGGGGTGAATAGGCTTTAAAACTTTTCCGACAACACATAACAAATACGTTAAATACCGAGGGACCGGATTATTCTGGTATGAGGTACGTACTAGTCCGGTTATTAAATTACTACGAAAGGATTAAGTGTTTAGGTAGAAATTTCAAATGAAGTGGCAGCGGATGTAAATACTATTCTTACACCTTGAACAAGAGATAAGGTTGCTTAATTTTCACGTGAAACACAAATTACTTGATTGATCCATTCTAATGCCCTAGATGATGAAACTTGCTAAAGTAAAAGAATGGAAAACGTGAAGACACATAATTTTACCGAGGTTCGATCTCACCAAAGAGACCTACTCCTCTTTATGGAAGCCCACATAGAGCCGGGTCTCCTCAAACCCTTTTCCCTCGTCAAATCACCACACAATACCGACTTGAGTTCCACTATCATAGGGTAATCACCAAGTTGGTGGGGCAACCTCACACATTGAGGGCTCCCACAAAATTACAGTGAGAAAAAGATGATCTAGTACACTCAAAAGATTACAAAGAATGCACGAGTGTATAAGAGATCAAAACCCAAGAGCTCAATGATGGGTAGACGACGATCTCCCTATCCCAAATATGGATACCTAAAAGATTTAAGTCTTTAGGCCTTTATATGTGTTGGGAGATGTGTTTTTGTTCTCTTGGGATGAGTGGCGGCACTAGGGTTTATGTTTTTGACAGTACTTGTGTTTGTGGGGTCGTGGATCACCAATATATAGTGTTTCCAAAAATATTACCGTTAGGGATCCTGACAGCTCTGGTGACTAGAATTGTCCGGTGTGCTGTGTAAAATTCACATGGGATGTGTAGCACACTAAAAACCCTAATTTGTGTGAGGTATGCCGGACTTGTCTGTATTGGAACAGAGAGTTCATCGGATTAGTCCGTTGTGATTACGTAGAGTTTATCGGACTAGTCCGCGATGAGACAGACTTGTCCGGTCCAATGTGAAATGTGTTTTTCAACTTGTCTGAGTGAAACATCAGAAAGTTGAACAGACTTGCCTGGTCCGTGTTCGGACTTTTTTGGTGCAAAGTGAATTGAAACATCTGAAAGTTTAATGAGCTTGTGTGGTGTGTGTTCGGACTTCTTCGGTGCTCAGTGAACAATGACATCAGAAAGTTTAACGGACTAGTCCGCTCAATGAATGGACATGTCCGGCGCTCAGTGAATTACTTAGATTGATTTTAGCCCTTAGTCTCTACGCAAAGACCTGAGCTATTGGGATGTGTCTCTCACACACGTCCTACACAATTGTGTCTACTTTACGCTTCCATTTATTATTTGGGCTTCTTCCTTTCTCACTTCAAACTTTTCACCTTTTTGGTTGCACCACAATATCTAATCTTTGTTTACCTGCATTCATCTCAATGAATTCGCTAGGATCTCATTTGTTTGTCATCCATCGTCCAAATCCCACAAGGGAATGTCTAGATGCACTTTCAATATCCCCCAATTTGGTGATTAATGACAACCAATTGAGATTTCACAATTAAGAGGAACAATTGATTTTCATAAATTGGGCTATATGAGAATGACAATTGAGCAATAAAAACTTCTCACATATATCCACTCTTTACGGTGGGGTGCCTATAACGTGTGTGTGATCACTTAATGTGATGAGCAAAATTAAGAGCATAGCAATTATAGCAGCAACCATCACAATAATATTAAACTAAGCATCACACATTCATATTAAATAAAATAGGCACATACAAAATAGATTACAATAATTTGAAATTTAAGGTACATGTCCTTGATCACTAGTCCTTATGGCTTAGAAGCAAAAAATACTAGTCTCAATCTCTACTCCTTTAGTGCATGAAGGCACTAAAAAGGGAAAATTGAGGGGAATCACTCATCGCCACTCCCTCCCTCACTCTCAGTTCTATTTTCATCTTTATCATCATCTTCATGTGCATGCTAAGGAGGAGGAGCGGAGACACCTGCTAGTTCAAAGGATGCCGGTTCTAGTGCTGTGAGGGGTGCCATCTTTAATGTTTGCCTTCATATACCTTTGATATCTCTTTCTAGCTAAACTTTCCTCGTGCTGTGGATCAAAGAGCATGTGAAAAGGTACCAGAGGACGGGTGAATGGTAGATTAAAACTTTTTTTCAGCGGAAGCAACAAAAACCCCTCCGTAGAAAATTGATCTGTCAAGGAAAGCATGTGTGTGACTAATCTAAACATGATCCATTGTGACAAAAACAGAATAGATTGTGGAGAATAAAGTCACATGATGTCACAACAAGAATTACGAAAATGCATTGAGAAAAAACTCAAGTTATGACTGAAAGATTGAACGAAGGTCGATCTATTCTACCCGAGAAAAACATATCTGCAACACTGCAAAGAAACTCGTGTAGATCCTGAACCAGAAATCCAATGACCATGAAAACTTTACAGATGATAGATAACAAAGTTGTTAAAACAACCCAAAAGGAATCACGTCAATTGGATGTGTAAAACGTGAGTTATGATAAAACCACCAAAGCAAGGTAGTGCTGTACAGAAACTCGACAAGAAAATCTTGTCTGAAACAAGTCGGACGAAAAAGGAACAAAAGTTCCTTTAAACTATGATCTTTATTCAATAGAACAGAAGAGGAACAGCCAAAAATCTGTGCACCATGAGCTCTAACCCCCATTGCTTATACAACCATTCATGAGGCCAACCCAAACAAAACTAGGACTCGTATCCTACTCAGTTTCCACCGAAACTTCCATAACTGCTCAAGACTCTTCTATACGCAGATAAGAGCAATCTTAAGACTTCCAAACACCTTAGGAACATATCCTGCATTCCTAAAAATAACTCAACTTCGAGACCCACACGAAAACATTTCGTAACCAACTCAAATATTTTCATATTTGAGTCAAACACAACTCAGCCGCAACTTGAGTCCATAACCTAGTCAGTTAGACCTTCCCGACAAATTCATTACGTCCACATCTCCTCATCATGCCTTGGAACCACATTGCCACGTCCATGCACTCCTCTCCCATGTGCCAACATCTTCCAACAACGTCCACGATACCTTCATATGTATTTTTCATGATTCAAACATGCTGCGCAACCTCCCGATCAACTCAACCACAATTCCTCCTGAACTTGGTTGTTGAACCTCATTTCTCTCAAAGACTAGTTCAATGGATCCTGTCACCAACCATGTCTTGAACTCAAGCAACACTTGTACATGAATAAACGACCAATACTTCAGAACACAAGTCCTCAACTTGACTCACGTTATTCCGAAAGCACACCACCATACGTGAGCACCTCACATAAGCATGTTGCAAACCATATAAAAAACATTAACCACCATGATTAGCCAAAACTCATCAAAAACATAGTAAAAGAATACTAAGAAAACTTTCGATAGATGTAAATAAAGTTCGAAACATTGCAAGGTAAAAGCAGAACCATTTCAAACTAGCACCGGACCTTGCCAAAACTAACCGGACCTTGAGTCGGAGCTTACCAAAGCTAGCAGGACCTAGCACCGGAGCTTACGAAAGCTAGTCGGACCTAGCGTCAGAGCTTAACGAAGCTAGTCGGACCTAGCGCTGGAGCTTACTAAAGCTCGTCGGACCTTGCACTGGAACATGTTGGACCTAGCCATAACAATTCAGACCTAGCCAAAATAAGTCAGACCTAGACAAAGAAGTCGGACCTAGCCAAAGCATGTCCGACCTAGCCAAAGTAAGTTGGACCTTACGTCGACCTTGCTGGAGCTACCCAAAAAAGGCCAGACCTATCATCGGACCTTGTAGGAGCTCGGACCTAGAGTCGGACCTTGTTAAAAGGGTGTTTTGGCAGTATTCAAAACTTTTATCATCATAGCCAATGTATGCAGCACAAATAGGTCTCAAAGTCTTCCCCTTGATGAAAGAATTAACAACACCTCTTAGAATCCGAACATTGGCTAATTCTCATGAGAAATTTTGAAAACAACACTTGTGAATATGTGCAATGTGTGATCAATTTCCCCGCCTTTGACAATGTATTAAGCAAGGTACAAAAGAGAATTTTTAATTTGTTATGAGCATAATATGACATATACATATAAAACAAAGCTCATCCAAGTCATACTATCAAGTGACATACACTATCACATCAATGAAATACAAAAAAGTAGTGTAAGCCATGCTAGAGATCAAATGTAATTTTCAATTTAAGCAAGTCATGATCTTGCAAACTTAACTATTTCAAAACCTGAAAGCATGACACTTGTTGCTGCATTTTTCATTTTTAATATTATTTAATGTACAAATTCTGATCATATAACATTTGCGAGAGTTTATATGCCGCATCAGCCTTATTCTAACCAACCAAGCCTAGCCTATGTCATTTGACAATCAGAAGCATAAGGACATGGTTTTAGTCTTACACAACTTCTTCCAAGTTCATATCAAAGTGCAATGATAAGTCATCTCAAAAGAAGAAGTGTGGTGTATGCATATTCTCTTGATCTATTCACATTTTGTTTATTTGATCATTAAAAACTCAACATGTGAGTTGATTACTTCATTAATTTTTCATGATTAAAAGCACATGTGAGAACACAACAAGTTCAAAACAGCAAGAAAGTTTCATCATCACCAGGTTTAGTGTAAGTAACTATTCCAATTACTATCCATGGCCAAAACTACAAAATGTATAACACAAGTAATGTAGTAAGAACTTTCAATGTGTAAAAGGAATCACAAAGTTATATATGTATGAAATACTATGCTCATATTATCTTAAATTCATATTCATACATAGAGTTCCCAAAACTCCCCCTGAATTTAAGCCATGAGGATGCATAACCCCTATTTCACTATGAATGAAACAAAAACGGGTGAAATCCAGAGGTTTTGTAAAAATATCAGCCAATTGTTGTTCGGTGTCTACATGGTGAAGCACAATGTTTCCTTTTTCAACATTATCACAGAGAAAGTGATACCTATTGTCAATGTGCTTTGTTCTCGAATGTTGCACAGGATTTCTAGCAATGCAAATGGCACTATTGTTATCACAAAATAGTAGAACACTATCAAGATCAACCCCATACTCCTTAAATGTTTGAACAATCCAAAGAATTTGTGAGCAAGTGCTAGCAGCAGCTACATATTAAGATTCAGCTATGGATTGTGCAACTGAACTTTGTTTTCTAGAGCACCAAGCGACAAGTGAATTACCAAGAAAATAACAAGCACCCGAAGTACTTTTCATATCAATCCTACAACCTCCAAATCAGCATCCAAAAATGCTTTCAAAGTAATGTTTGAGGAAGAAGGAAGAAAAATGCCAAATTCTTGAGTTGCATGTAAGTACCTGAGAATTCTTTTGATGGCTTGACGATGTGAGGCACGTGGGGAAGCTTGAAATCATGCACAAAGACATATGCTGAATTGTATGTCATCGTAAAAGATATGGCAGTGAGCTAGTGTGCTTGTCTTCTGAAAAACAAACAATTTACATTCCAATCATGCATTAACAGCCTGATATAAAAAACTTGAGTGAGCAACACCTATTATCGCGTAGGTGCCTTGATTCTAGCATGGCTGCAGAGGTAGAAATAAAACTCACTGGGATGGCAAATGCTAGTGTCAACCACAGTTCCTGTAGTTTCAAGGGTTTGGGAATCGGAATTCATATTATACATTGATTCTCAAAACAAATACATTACTTCTGCATTGGACATAAATAAGGAAGATGAATGTGTTCCAGGACACCAACCAAGGAGAACATTTCCACTTATGTAAGGCGGCGGTGTGCTCAGACAGATTACTGAGGTCGGGGTCGAGGAGGCGGTGTGTTCCGGGGATAGGGGACGAGGCGGCATGCTCTAGTGTGCTCAACTCTCTAATGACGAAGGTCAGCGTCGACGGCGGTAGCGCGACAATGACAAAGACCAAGTTTAGGAAGAGGGACGGCAACAGCGTGCTCAGGAACTATGGTTTCTAGGTCGAGAGATCCCGAGAGCGCTAAAAATATCCGCCAAGTGTTGGGAGAGAGTGCACGAGTGATAAAAATAGCAAAATTCAGAGACGAGCCTCTATGACACTCGTCTCTCATTTGAGCGTCTCCCTTAGGGCGAGAGAGCGCGCATATTTTTTGTGCGAAAATTTTTGCCTGAGAGCGCGCGAGAGCTAAAAATAGGTCAAAAATCAGAGCCGAGCCTGCATAAAGTGCGTCTCTCATTCGCCTGTCTACCTTTTGTCAAAGTCTCTAGAGGAGGACGAGGAGGAGGAGGAGGAGGAGGAGTAGGATTTAGTTTTTCATTGTTCTTTTTCTTTTCTTGTGTCTTCTTGTACTTTTTTCATGTGTATTGTAATATGTTGTGTTAGTGAATGAAATTTATCTATGTTCATCTGTGCGAATGAATATTATCTTGTGTGTTCAACAGTGTGGATAAATGAATGTGTGGTGTGTTCATCGTGTTCCTCAGGAATCATAAGGAATGATTTGATTTTTTTTGGACATATGAATGATTTAGTTTCCTGTGAATGTGCTCTAAGTTCAGTGATTTGTGTGATATCAACAGTGAACCGAAGCAAAATGGAGAAAATCACGAAGCTAAAGGAGGCGTGGGGAATAGGAGGCGCGCTTTGCTGTTCAGCCTGTCTCCCTTTTAGCAGAGCAGAGGGAGACGTTAAAAATAGGAGACACACTTCATTATTAAGCACATCTTCATTTTGCATCATGTACTCCGCACATACCTTATATAAGGCGCGCCATTAGTTCTCCACAAGCGCATCTCTCCTTTTGTATCAGTCTCTCCTCCTTTCTTCTTCATTCATCTTCTCCGTGCAGACAACCAAAATGGCTAACGTTCTGCCACCAAGCCCGCCAAGGGAGCCACCCTACAAGAAACAGTATTGCAGCTCTCTCGAGAGGTTCAACAACAAGCTACTAGAGATGATGGCCCAGATGCTCGAGAGGTTGTTCGAGAGGCTGTTTGAGATGATGGACGAGTTGCTCGACGCTGGGTGTCGTAGTAACCCGGTGGCACCGATGGTGAGGAACCTCGGTCATGAGGTTGCACCGCTGGACTAGCCGGAGCAATCGACAGAGCAGCCGGAGCAGCTGGCCAGGGCTCATTTTGCACCAGTGCTGAAGTCTTCGCCGGAGGAGGAGGAGTAGGATTTAGGTTTTCTTTTTTTTTTGTTTTTAGTTGATGTTGTTTTTCTTTTCTTTTGTCTTGTACTTTTGCTCGTGTTTTGTAATATACAATCAGTGAATGAATGTGTTATCTGTGTGAATGAATATTATCTTGTGTGTTCAACTGTGAACGAATGAATGGTGTGTTCATTGTGTTCCTCAGAAATGACAATTCATAAGGAAGGATTTGATTATTTTTTTCTATTTAAAATACTACAGTGAAGGTACTCTACATTGGAAAGATTCAAGTGAATGTGCTCTACATTCGTTCGGCAATGTTTTCATGTGTGTAACCGAAGCCAAAGGAGATGTTCTTCCTATAAAGTTTGTCTCGTTTGTTTTGCAAATAGGAGACGTGCTCTGTTAGTAGCACGTCTCCAGTTTGTCAGAGGATTGGGCTCATCTTGGATATTTCATTAAATGAGACGTGTCTTATAGTACCTCGTCTTCTATTACACTTAGCCGCGCCTTCCTTTCATGAACCAACATCCTTGCTGAGGCGGGCTCATCTCATTTACCCATATAAGTGACGATCGCCTTTGCCCTCATCTATGGTCCTTGTCTCCTATTTGCGTTTCTTACGTAATGTCGATCTATCCTTCAGTCGAATCATAATTTGGTGATAATCAAACCGAAGATCCATTTTAGAGAATACCTTAGCACCCACTAACTGATCGAAAAGAATATCAATATGTGATAGTGGGTACTTGTTCTTGATAGTCATAGCATTTAGTGGATGATAATCCACTCATAACCTCAATTTTTTATCGTTCTTGTTTACAAAGAGAGTAAACAGAGCCGAGCATCCCCAAGGTGATGAGCTCGGACGAATGAAATATTTACTCAACAGATCGTTCAGCTGCACCTTAAACTCAGCAACTCCTTGGGTGCCATTCTATCTGGTCTTTTAGAGATAGGAGTAGTTCCCGGTACTAGATCAACCTTGAATTCCACATCTCGGTCGGGTGCCATACCCATCATATCATATGAGAACACATCTGGTGAATCACGGACCACTGCAATACGAGTTGAGCTGAACGGTTTGAGGGCTGATATTGAGAACAGCTCCGTGGTTGTATAGCCACGACATTCCCAAGATTACATCAATCTTTTGACCTTCAAGTATAATAAGAGTAGTGGGATATATTTTACCCCCCAGACATAACGGTGATCGAGAGATGATATCACAGGCGGTAATATTACCTCCGGGTAAAGATATAAGATCTCGATCTTTTGTCGTACTGGTTTGGAGTTGGTGATTGAACACAAAAGATCGCTTTATGAAATTATGTGTGTCACCAGAATCAAAGAGAATCAATATAGGTAGATGATTGAGAGTGAACATTTTGGCTTACACGGGTTCTTCTGGTACATCCTCCATAGAAATGTAGTGAACGTTGCCAAGCTTCAATTTCTTTTTCTATCGATTGGAGACTCCTTAGAATTTTGAAATGAGGACTGACCGCAGCCTTGAATTTTCTGAGGATAATATTTGGCAAAATGACCCAGACGACCACAAGTAAAGCACGGATATTTAGTCGGTTCTTCGCTGACTTGAGGATGAAAGCTGGGTATTTCTGGTTGCGGTGGAGATGCACAAGAATCCATTTCTTGCTGCTGCTGTGGAGGTGATTCGGAAATTGATGCTACCAACTGTCAGCCTTGATATGATGGTCGCTGCTGGATATCATTCTTGACTGGATGGTGAACAATATACCGACCAGTATTTCTATGCAACACGACTAGTGTTACACTATGGAATACTACGCTTCCTCTTCTCCACTTGATGAGACATGTAACTTCTTGTATGACAGTGGTATGGACTAACTCTTTGTAATTTCCGCGATTGAATAAGTTCACCCTATCTCGTACTTTGACACTTAAACCACTGAAGAAACAATCACACTTCAATGCTTCCATTGGCACATAATCAGGCGCATATTGTGCAAAACGGTTGAACTCATTTAAATACTCATGGACACTCATGTTCCCTTTATTTAGTTCAACAATTCCTAATTGTTGGTCTTTATAATCCACGAGGAATGTGATGAGCACGGAAAGCATCACGGAATTCATTCCATGCTACACTATGTCCTTCAGGCGCAGTCGCAAGATATTCTGTCCACAAAGCTCCAGTGGCTTCATGAAGTTGTTGAGCAGCGAACAATATCTTTTGATAATTATCACACAGAAACACCCCAAATTTTCATTCCATTACAAGAAGCCAATGGCATTATTCTAATGTTTCGGTTGCTTCCGCGAAGATTGGCGGTCGTGTCGCCAAGAAATCCAAGTAAGTGTTCCGAGGTTGAATACGTTGCTGTGGTCGATGAAGTATGCCTTGCTGCACTAAAGCTTGGAGTAATTTATTGTTCTCTTGGTGAGACTCGACAATTTTTTACAGGACATCCACCAATACTATTGATGGTGGCGCCTGCAGCAGAGTCGAATCATGACCATCTTGCCGAGAACCTCCAACCCTACTCGAGGATCAAGTACGAACGATACTGCACTGATAAATTTCGAAATGAGTCAAAGTTCCATCTCAAAAATATGTGAAGGTAAGGAAAATATGAACATGTCAAGAACTTTGTGAAAGTGTAAAAACATTCACGTTCGCACAAATCTCGAACATATGCTTCACCGATCAACTTTTCTGCCAGAATTGACCAGTCTGGACTCAATCTGGATATTCATCAAGTTAGAAGTAAAATCATGCTTCGAGGTGAATACAAAAGTTATAGTTAACTTCATGTCCTTTCCAGAAAGTATTTATTGCCCATAGATTAGCTCTGGTTGATGAGATATGGCTTTGTAAAGTTAACAATTTTTTGAGAAAGTTTGGCAACACCTCCTTTTACATATGGCTGATTTGAGGATAGTTTTCATACAGATAATATCAAAATATGACAACATCTTAAATTAAAATGTTTATTATATCTCGTAAAATTTCCAAAACTATATCATATGACCTCATTCGATTTTTCTACTGACAAATATGGCCAAAATGGTTAAAAGTACAGAAACAGTTTCCAGTTTCTGTCCACTTTGACAATTTTCGTTTGACAATGTTCTATGAGGATTCTGCTCTGGAAGTCAACAAAAAGGTTTTAGAGGACTCTCATATATTTCCATCCATGTATAGAACTCCTTCATTGGAGAAATGTAATGGGAGATATGCCTTTTCAAAATTGAGTAAAGTTCTGCTATAATCACAGAACAAGAATTGGACTTGGCAGTTTATGTTCTAGTGCACTTTTCATCTTTTAGATGTGAAGATCTGTCCTGGAGATTAAAATGATACTTGTAGAAAACTTATCCATGTTGTCAACCATGTACCCGGTAACCGCAGTGATCACATCTATCTATATTTATCCCCTAGATAATCCGGCAAATAATTCTGCCAGAAAACTCGAAGGGCCTTGAATAGATGATTTGGTGCACGGTTCATTTGCAATCTGTTCTTACACTCCAAAATAGAGATTAAAATTCAAACTTAGGCCTAGGTTCACAATTTTACTTGTTTTATGAGTCACATCTCTTGCACGGATTTTAACTGTCGATGTGTCGATGTAACCCGAAATGATATCTCGGTACTACGTTCCTCACTAAAGAAAATCCTAACCAATATTCCAGCTATACGTATCCATGGTGGAACCATGAACGGTCAATCGCAAACGTGTTCTACTCAAACTATGTATAACACGGTTAGTGTATGTGCAGAAGACACACAATCACAATTCATTGATTATAGCGCCACAAGGGCAAGGACACATAGGCAGCATTTCAGGTAGTCACAATATAATATATTAATGTGAAATCTAACGCACTGTGTCATTTCATAAAAACCAACCTCGAGGAGTGCACGTCTCGAGAAATGTGATCCTGTTTCACACCACATGACGGGGGACATGAATAAGCCATGTACGAGTAAACGTGATCGGGTATTTTACCACCTGACGGATACCACCTACAACCCAAGAGAGGCACGCTGTTGGCGAGCGCTATGTACGGCTCATTGAAAATGAAAAGTTCAAGAGTCGCATACTATCGTGTTACAGACCGCACGATGTGTTTCCACTCTGTCGAAGTGTGCACCAAGACACTCCCCCCGGTACTACTAGAGCATAGTCCACGGAGGTTCGTATTTAGGAAGGGCGCACGTAAGATTAAGAACAATATGATGACACAACAATTTTTACATGGTTCGGGCCGCCTGACCATAGTACCCTACTCTACGGAGTGGTTGTTGATTGGATGTAAGAATATGTGTGGCAAGTGTCTGAGTGTGTTTGCGTGAGTTCGAGTGGACTTGTCTTCTACCGTGCAACACAACCCTTTTATATGCTAAGGACTGCACGTTACATGGTCCGCCTGGCCCGACAGGTTGCCCCAGCTGTATTGAACACCCTATACCTGATCTATTGGGGTTATGGGTGATTAACAGTGTGATAACACGCCTTAATATTGGCATTACCAGCCCTGATGGTCCTCTGATCATGTGTCATTAATATTGAGTTAATGAAACCTTAATTAGGTCTTGTAACGGCTATTTAATAACCTCTTGAATGTCCACGCCGTTAGAGATCTTGTCGTCTTCCTGTTGCAGGCTTAGGTCCGAAGGTCCCACACATGGCAACTCCGGAGCTTCTCTCTGCGGGGAGGCAGGTCCAGAGCCACTTAACACGTGGCGGTACCAGAGCTTCCCTCTTGTGGGGCTTAGGTCCGCGGTTGCTGGAAACTTGGAGGTACCAGAGCATCCCATCGAAGGGACATAGGTCCGGTCACACAGGACACATGGTAACACTGGAGCTACACAAATGAGGAATGTTGGCCCAGAGCCGTCAAATGTTTGTTGCCTTCGAAAGTCATCAATTCGAACATTGGAACTCCAAGATTTTAATTGCAGTATTAGGGGGTACCTTGTATCCAGGGTCCGACAGTGGACCCCATGCCCACCTCTGGGAGAAACCCTCAGGGTGAAGTCGTGCTACTAGAGGTGGGGCCATCTTCGATTCCTGCATTGTGCCTTCAAAGTCTTTCTGCAGGCAGTTGAGGCGATGGAAAATAGCTATGCCATCTCCACGTGGCCGTTTTTAACGTGGTGCGTGGGATCTTGGCGTCGGGATATCACGCATTTGAAGGTCACTAGTCCCCAATAAAAAATTCATATCGGTTACTAGCATAATGTTTGTAGCCCTGTCAGGCGGCCGACATCGGGCTTCCAACTCCTCATCATAAAAACAGTTCAACTGGTGCGACTTTTCCGCCAGAGTGGACCCACGCCTGCTTGTCAATAACATCATAAATTTTTGAAATGAGATTTTTGTCCCGACGCGGTTTCGATCCAAGCGTTGTGGAGGCTCACTTAAGAAGGAAAGCCTGCACGGTTAGAGGACTCTTTGCGCCTTCATTTGAACTTGTGCTCAGAACCTCTCTAGCCGTGCATAGCTTTTGCAACATTCACTCCGCTTTGCTGCGACGGAGTTCGATCTTCCCCGTAGCATGATCAAGAGAGACGAAGATTTGTTGAGGGTCTAGACCTACATGGGGTGGTTTAGCGAATCCTTCAACAACTCGATCCGCTTTGGCAGGCTTCCCTTCAAGAAGGAAAGCGCTGGAGAGATTGTCTACTTCTCAGCATATGCCATGGTGGGGCTGATCCTACCATTTTCAAGCTTCCTCCTGATGTTGCTGGACCTCTACGGGTTCCAACTTCATCACCTCGGCACCCACTCATTCTTGCTAGTTGCGACTTTTGTCCGCATCTGCAAGATGTGGGTGAGTGTGCCGCCAAGCATTGAGCTCTTCCGAACCTTCTTCACGGTCCACACGACTGGGAAGGGGAATGAGTTGATCGGCTTCTACTACTTTGTGAAGTGCAAGAACTCTCCCTTCAAGTACTTGAAGATCTTCCCTGCATGAAGTGGGACAACTAAAAGAAGGATTGGGTGGTCATCACAGTGGATCATAACCACAGGCTGGAGTTGCCTAAGAGCCTCACCAATGTTGACACTGACGCCTGAAACACAGCTCTGGAATTGTCTAGAGCATACAAACCCGTCCTGACTAGGATCCAGCAATGCGTGGAGGGTGGAGTGACCCCTCAGATGGTCTTTGGTAACTTTCTGGTCAACAAGTGGGCTCCTTTGAAGAAGGGGGAAGGGCTCGCCTGGACATTGAACAGCGAGATGGACCACAACCAGATCGAAATTGGTCTCTAGACTAATTTGGATGAAAATGCTTTGAGGCTCCATCTGTGTAGACTGGAATTCCGACGTCCAAGGATCTCATTAGGTGGTGTCGTGCGATACGACACACAATAGTACACAAGAAAAGAACGAGAATAGAATACAATACCAAGTCTTTATTTATAGCACAGCGGAAGTTTTGCAATACTAAGTGAAAAGGAAAGAGAACTATACATCATAGCTATGCTCTCGGCACTAGCTATGCAAAAGCAAAGTCATCCATGCCATGGATACTTGGCACTAGCATCACGCAACATACGGCGGCGTGCAGGGTTCCCACTCGGTTGAAAAACCTAGAGGGGTTGCAACCTCGTCATCGAACCCTTCATAACTTGTACAATCTGCAAAAACTTGTTAACTGCAAATGTGAGCTTAAGGCTCAGTAAGACTAACCCGTCTCACTAGACATATGCTGGGTGATTACTAAGCATAGGTAAGGAATAGCATAAAGGACTCGCCTACAAGTGGATCGTTATAATCATGGTTTAGGTAGCACATGACATTCTTCAGGCACGACACATCATAGACTCCACAATCAAACATGAAACGCTTAGCCGATGATATGATGTGCACAAAGCACATAATGATATTATAGGTAAAGTATGGGGAAACTATAAAGTTTTAATTGTACTATCTCCAAGCCATACAAGGTTGCAAAACAGTTATAATTCAATACATCGTATTCTCCAGACTTCTTCAGTATTTACTACGTCACAGCACAGTGAACAAGTGGTACTCTGTTACCGCGAGGGACGGTGATTGCAATCAGGACACACCCGGAACAACACGACACATACGCACTTTTGGAAATGTCAGCGAGTACTTACAGCAGTACCTACATAACACTTCAGTACAAGTTGTATATGGCCACCTTTCACTAAACACTCGAATGTCGAACCGGTCGATCCGTCACGAGCAGGAGGTCACTGCGTGGGGCATACTCTGACGTGCCCACCAGCTGATTTACACCTTGCCGCCCTCAACCCACGCCTATAAAATGGAACGGAATGCCTCGACAAACAAGTATTAAGCTACGTCAGTTTGCTGGAGCCCATTTCTCCAGTATGTCATCGGTACAATTTAAGCTGGTCCAGCAGGGCCACACACGAAATGTTCCTCAATTGACACAAGCAGGGATACGCACGTGAGACCACGTCTCGCTGCATCCTCCCCGCTGCTCGGTCTCAATTTCATATTTATAAACCATTTCATGATCCAATTCATCCCGTGTAATAGAATCCTATCTCGCGAGTAGATTCCAACTACTCGGCTTCTTCCGGATTCCTATGAACATTAGCATAGCAATTTCTACTAAACGGGTTGTAGACCTACCCAAGACTCAATAGGATTTGTGGGCCATGCAAGTGGATGTCAAACACCTTAAACGTAATGCACAACATCTAAAGACATAAAGTGAATGAAAACTGCAAAGACACTGTAAGGAACTTAAATGCAAACTGGGACTTGCCTGAATGCGAGTCTAAGTATATGTTAGTCTCCGGCAGCTGGACTTCCAAAGATTCCGGCTGCTCCTCGACTTCAGTTACTACACGATATGCATATACTATATATGAATGACTTTGAAAAAAAATTATGTTTAAGGTCACAAGCTAATATCTTGTGATCAAAATAAGATAATGATCTTAATTGGCTTTGGGACTTTTAGGGAAGATACTAAGGATTATGATGAAGACTTTTGCAAAGAACATGAGATGATCAAGGCAGTTTGTTACTTCAAAAATTATGACATGCCATAACCTTCTCTGAATTTTGGTTGAATTTCGGGAGATCTATCATGGCTACTAGTGGTTGTACCATGTAGATGAGGTTTCATTAGTTCTATGAAAATTGGTTTCATAATTTTATAAGCTTCCTATAGGGAGAAATTTATTTTACCAGTTTGGGGAAAAAGCTGAAATTGATTTTTTTGTATTTTTCCCATTTTTTTAAACTACAAAGAGAATTGGGACACTGATCAATCCAGTAAATGATGTCCAATGAACATGAATTTTTTAATGGATATCAAGTGAATATTGGAGAGTGTTCTGCCCAAATTTGGGAATTTTCTAAAAAGAAGAACTGTAGGCATGAATTCTATAATCATTTTGCTTATCTAAATTATGGAGAACATTATATAGACTTTCGTACCAATCCAAGTGCACCACTGGAAAGTATTCTTCATGCTGGTTATAACAAGAATTATTTGGGAATTTTTGGACAATTCTACCAGGAGTTATGGATTTTCCAATTTGGTTAAATCCTGGAATTATTTTCCAAAGGAAAACATTTAAATAAAACAGCCGGGCCCACTGGTTTAAAACCAACCAATCGCAGCAGGGCCGCACTGGAGGCCATGGGGTTAACCCGCGTAGCCGCACTGGATCCGCGTTCACAGCTGATCCCGCACGAGAGGGAAGTCGCTGATAGGCGGGACCCAGGGGGGTCTTCATGTACCTCGCGACGCGGCGGCGTTCCTTGCCGGACTCATGGCGGCGCTTCACTGAACTAGGTTGCGTCGACCTCCTTCTGGCTTCACATTGACCGCTCAACATTAAAATTTACCGCGCAAGCCGATGGTGGGTTCCAATCGAGGTGGCGATGGCCGGAGATGGCGGCGGCGGAGCTAGGGTGTCGGCGATCGTCGGAAACGCTCGGAAATTGCGTAATAAGCTTGGGAAAAGGTCGGGAATGTTCATGGGAGCACCGGGATGATGATTTGGGGGGTTAGAAATTAAGTGAATGTGGCCTAGAGTGGGGTGAATAGGCCTTTTTAATTTTTGTCGCAACCTGCAACACTTAACAACCAGATCAAATCTCGGGATATCGGACTAGGTTGATAAATTTGATCGATTAACTTGATCCTAGGATGTAAGGAACGGAAATAAACTTGTAATTTAAGTGTTGAACAACTATAAACTAGGATGTATCACAATTGAATCTTATACTCAATGTTTCAACGTAAAGTGAGCAAGATTGATCGAAACCCTAGATATATATAAATTGTAAGAACAGTGGGCGCAAAAAAGAACACAATGATTTTATCCCTTGGTTCGGTTCCCACAGAGGCAACCTACGTCCACATTGAGGAGTCCACAAAAGGATTGGGTCTTCTTCAACCCTACCCTTGTCGGATTGCCACGAAGGCCAATCCTCTTCACTAATCACAAAGGGGAAATAACCAAATGCAAGGGGCCTTCTCACACGTTCAGGTCTCCCCAAGATTACAATACGAACACCACTAATAACACACTCGAAGGATCACAATGAAAACCGCAGGAGTGTGTTAGGGAATCAAACCAAGAGATCAATGAGTGATGAACCGTGTCTCTCCAATGATCCAAAGTGTATCCTCAAGGGATTGATCTTTGTTGCCTTTGATTTCGTGGAGAGAGGTGTTTTCTAGGCTTTTTGGAGGTGTGACGGTGCAGGGGGTTGAGAGATTTTGAAGATGTGCCTTGTACACCTATTTATATTGGGTTCCCAAAAGTAACTGTTAGGGTTTAGAAGGATCGGACTAGTCCATGGTGGACACCGGACTAGTCCGGTGTGCTGAGTGTAGCAAACCCTAGGTGTCCTGAAATATCGGGCTAGTCCGGCTAGAGGCGGACTTGTCTGATTTTGGTTCTTGAAGTCTACGGACTAGTCCGATGGATATTGGACTTGTCCGGATAAGTGAAACCCTAAGTGAATTTGGGACAAGTCCGCACATGGAGGACTTGTTTGATTTAGGTCAGAGGGTTTTTTGGACTAGTCCGTGCTAATATCGGACTTGTCCGATTGACATCAAAAAGATATCGGACTAGTCCGTTGTATGATCGGACTTGTCCAATTTTGTGCAACTTGTGAAGTGTTTTGAGGACTAGTCCGCACTGGGGAGGACTAGTCCGATTCTAGTCAGAGGGATATCGTACTAGTCCGTGGGAATATTGGACTTGTCCGATCTTGTGCAGAAAGATATCGAACTAGTCCAGGGTCAGTCGGACTAGTCCAGTCCTATATAAATATGTGCAATGTGCGTGATTATTTGTGCTTGAGCTCTTGGGGTGTGTTTCTTTAACACACTCCATACACAATGATCTACTACTCTTGTTTCTTGAGCTCTTTTCTGCGTTGTTCCTCATTCTCCTTTCTTTTTGCCACCTTGCTCATTTTCTCATTAGAACCTGTGCTCATCTCAACAAAGTGGTTAGGATCTCATTTGCTTGTCATAACTCATCCAAAACCCACAAGGGATTCCTAGATGCACTTTCAATCTCCCCCCTTTTTGGTGATTGATGACAACCAATTGATATTTCACAAAATATGATAAAAGGTTGAGATTTTTCATAAAGTGTGCACATATGAGATTAAAACACATTAAGCAATGAAAACATGATCCATATGTGCACTCTTTATGGTGGGATGCAGAACTAAGTGTATAGAAGCAATAATCATGATGAGAATGAAATAATTGACATCAACCCATCAACAACAAGCATATATGTCATTCTTATCGCAAAATTACAAATTTCATCAATTTCTTCATAAGTAGTTCAAAACATTGCATCACAGGACAAAAAATACCAAAAGAGCATATTAAGAGTCTTGCAACCCACAAAATAGACAAAAGACATAAAAAGAAGCTCTCCTCGCATCCTACGGCTAAAACCTAAGACTCCCCCTCAATCCCTCCCCCTTTGGCATCAAGACACCAAAAAGAAGGAGAGGAGGGACCTAAAGTCTTCAAGCCTCGCTGTCAGTCCTCTCGTCATCTTCATCTTCATCCTCTAGTTGATGAGGAGGAGGAGGAGTGGAACCACTCGAGTTCCCAATGCCAAAATAGGCAAGCTCGGAGGGAGTCAAGGGCCCGAGCTCGGTGAAATCAGAATCGGAGTCATCAGAAATTACTGGAGATCCAATGGGCTCGATCTCCACCTTTTGGCAAATCTGCTTCACATTCTCCTTGACATATCTCATGTCAGCCTTTCTTCTCTTGTTGAGATAGTGGGCCTTCACTTTAGCCTTTTTGCAGGAGGCAAAAATGGCAGTCAGGTACTTCAAGATAGCACTAGGGGACCCCTTTTGAGGAGGGGCCCTAGTAGCGGGAGCAGTTCTAGCTCTAGCACTGGCTCTGGCTGGAGCCTCAGGGCTGGAAGCCGGAGATGGATTAGCTCGAATACTTGGCTTTTGAGGCATCTGGGGCCTCAAGGGTAGGTGATCCACGTCCTTGACGAACTCTATTCATTTGACCTTCTCAATCATAAACATGAGGTAAGGTGCATAGCCACAGGACCTGTTCGGCGTGCAGGAGATATTGACCATGTCGTTCCAGATATAGTCAAAGACATCAAATTTCTATTGTTGCTAATGACCTTCATCAAGGTCCTAAGGTATCCCTGCACACTTCCAACATCCCCATCCTTGGGGGCAATTGTCTTCCTTAGAACCCTGTTCAACACCACATAGAAAGGCTTTATATTCTTGGTAGAAGGGGGGTTGAACTTGGAGTTGGGTTCATAGATAAACTTCATCCTATCCTTCTCAATGACACCAATGTTGTGGATGATCAGGTTGTCATTGCTTGAGGTGTCAAAATGTAGCAGTCTTTCAAATTCTTCATAAGTTTTGGTGTACTTGGATCCATGAGTCATCCAAGTCCCACTTTCTTCCTCATCACTTGAGAAGTGGCAGGTAGCATAAAACTGGGCAATCACCTCATCATTCCAATTGTTCCTGAAAGAGAAGATCCCTTAGGACATTCCTTTCCATTGCCTCGACCACCTCAAAAAAGGGTGAGCAGCTCTTCTTCTCAAAGTGCGCCCAATCTATCCATTGGCTGCACACCATGGGCGTCTTCATTGGGAGATAGACGGTCTTGAAGAAATCTATATGAAAATTGCTCTAAGACCTCCCATCGGCAGCTTGCTTTGGACGGCTGTAATAGTCAACATTCCTGATCTTGGTCGCCGTGTCACTGCCCTTTCCGTTGAATCTCTCCTCTGTAGTATCCCATGCCCCTTCCCTTTGAGCTGACAGCTTAAGGGGGCCAATCAGGCCCGTTGCAATTCCTTTACCCTTGCCCTTGGCTTGGCGAGGGCCACCTCCAGCAGAAGCCTTGGATGCTGGCTTCTTCGCGAGCACCTTCCTTCGAGCCTGGGGAGGAGAAGGTGCCGGCTCGAACGGGCGCTCTTGGCGCTTCTTGCTAAGGCTCATCGAGGACCGAACCACAACTTCGTGGTCCATCTCAGCCTCGAAATCGGAGATTTCGTCGTTGGTGCTCGACATTGTCCTGAGAATAGTTTTCACAAGGCATTGATGAGTATAGATGGCAAGGAGTTGCATTGAGGAATTGAGAAGTTAGGGTTGAGTCTAGAAAAATTCGACTAGTCCAGTGTACAGGTACGGACTAGTCCGGTTGACCGGACTTGTCCATACCTGGACCGGACTAGTCTGGTGTTCAACCTCTAAAAGCCTAACTATGAGACAAATGGTGATTCCTAATGCATGACTAGCTTAGCGTAAATGTAATACATCAAGGAAGCATGTGTATGGTGAAAGGAACCAAGCTAGTTGACCACAAACGAAGAAAATAGCAATTTCTAGGGTTTGGGATGAGATTTTACCGAAATTGCTTGATTCTTGGAGATGTAGGGGTTGAAGGATCGGACAAGTCTGTGGTCTTCAATCCCTACGCGAAGAGGGTCAATTTTCACCTAAACTTGTGAAGTTTTGATGAAGGAATCAAAGAATCGCCTTGGGGAGCTCGAGTGTGGAGAGAGAAAACTTGAGGAAAGTGTGGGGTGAGGAAGATTAGGGTTTCACGATGGCTAGGGTTATGGACACGAAAAATCGGACAAGTCTGAAAAGATCGGACTAGTCCAAACTTTCCCAGAGCCTATATCGGACTAGTCCGGCCTAACCGGCGCTCTGCGGACTAGTCTGCATGGGCGGACTAGTCCGGGTAACCGCGGACTAGTTCACCAGACAAGATGAGCTTAGTCCATTCGTATATATTGGAAGGTACTTATTAAGAAAAGAGGGAAGCAAATCAAATCATATAATATTGATGAATATGATCAGTAAGCATACAACAATCAAGCGATGAATTGAGAAATTGAGAGAGATGATTTTCACAACACAATCAATGAATTTTGAAGATTTCATTCAGGTATACAAGATTTCAAGCCACACTCCGAGCATCGAGGATATTTAGTTCATTTCGGAGTTCGCAAAAGTGTTTTTCATCAATTGGCTTGGTAAAAATATCGGCTAGTTGCTTTTCGGTAGTGACAATGTGAAATGGCTATATCTCCATTCATTGAACGGTCTCTCAAAAAATAATGTCGGATGTCTATGTGTTTGGTCCTAGAGTGTTCAATGGTATTATGGGCAATTTCAATGGCACTCTCATTATCACAAAAGAGTGGAATGCGGTTCATATTGAAACCGTAATCCCTTAGAGTTTGTGGCATCCAAAGGGGTTGTGCACAACAACTCCCGGCTGCAACATACTCCGCTTCGGTCATGGATAAGGCAATAGAGTTTTGTTTCTTGGATGACCAAGAAACAAGGGATCTTCCTAGGAATTGGCATGTACCAGAGGTACTTTTTCTATCTACTTTGCATCCGGCAAAATGTGCATCCGAATATCCAATGAGATTAAATTTGGAACCTTTGGGGTACCAAAGGCCTAGGTTGGGTGTATGAACTAAATACCGCAAGATTATCTTAACGGCTGTCAAATGACACTATTTTGGGATGGCTTGAAATCTCGCACACAAGCATACACTCAACATAATGTCTGGCCTAGATGCACATAAGTAGATTAGAGATCCAATCATGGAGCGATATACTTTTGATCGACGTTTGGTCCATCTTCATTGAGATCCAAGTGGCCATTCATTGCCATAGGAGTCTTTTTGGGCTTCAACTTGTCCATTCCAAACTTCTTGAGTATGTCTTGAGGGTACTTAGTTTGGCTTATGAACGTCCCTTCCTTTTGTTGCCTCACTTGGAATTCCAAGAAGTACTTTAGCTCACCCATCATTGACATCTCAAACCTATTTGTCATAATTTTACTAAATTCTTCACAAAAAGATTTGTTAGATGAACCAAAGATTATATCATCAACATAAATTTGACAAACAAAGAGATCACTGTCATGTTCTTTGTAAACAATGTATAATCTACTTTACCAATCTTGAAATCATTTTCAATTAAGAAATCTCCAAGACACTCATACCAAGCTCTAGGAGCTTGTTTGAGGCCGTAGAGACCCTTACGCAATTTAAATACGTGGTCGGGGAACTCTTCATCTTCAAACCTGGGGGGTTGCTCCACATACACCTCCTCCTTAATTGGTCTGTTGAGGAAGGAGCTTTTCACATCCATTTCATATAGCTTGAAATCATGGTGAGTAGCATATGCAAGTAATATTATAATAGACTCATGTCTGGCTACGGGAGCAAAGGTCTCATTGAATTCCAAACCTTCGACTTGTGAATACCCATTGGCCACAAGTCGTGCCTTGTTCCTTATCACCACCCCATCTTTGTCTTGTTTGTTGCGGAAGACCCATTTGGTGCCGACGACATTTGACTTGGGTCTTTCGACTAGTTCCCACACCTCATTCTGCTTGAAGTTGTTGAGTTCTTCTTGCATTGCCACTACCCAATCCGGGTCCTTCAATGCATCCTCAACCCTACGCGGCTCCAAAAAGGATACAAACGAATAATGCTCACAAAAATTAGCTATGCGAGATCTAGTAGTTACTCCATTTTGGATGTCACCGATGATGTTTTCGATTGGGTGATCCCTTTGGACGCATTTGTGTACTCTTGGGTGTGGCACTTGCTATCTTGATTTGTCATGGTTATCTTCTTCTCCCCCTAGATGGTTGCCTACATTAACTTGTTGAACATTTTTGTCTTCTTGAGGTTGATCTTGAATGGAAGCTCCCCCTTGATTGTTGGCCTCCTCTTGCGATTCATCTTTCTTATGCATATGTAGAGGTGGCTCTTGTGGTTGAACTTCGCCCAATGCCATTCTTCTCAGTGCTTGACAAGGAGCTTGTTCTCTATCTAGCACACATTAATCAACTTGCTCCTTTTGGTAGCCATTAGTTTCATTGAACACTATGTTATGTGCTACTTCAACAAGTCCGGAGGTCTTTTTGAAGACACGATAGGCGTAGGAGTTCGAATCATAACCAAGCAAGAAACCTTCATCGGACTTCGAATCGAACTTTGAAGTTGTAGGCTTCTTGTTCAAAATATAGCATTTTGAACCGAAAACTCGAAAATATGAAATATTAGGCTTGCTACCGGTGAGTAGATCATAAGATGTCTTCTTCAGTAGTCGATGAAGATAAAGTCAATTTATGGCGTGGCAAGCGGTGTTGACTGCTTCTGCCCAAAATTGATCCGAGGTCTTGTACTCATCGAGCATTGTTCTTGCCATCTCTATGAGGGTTCGGTTCTTCCTTCCGGCAACTCCTTTTTGTTGAGGAGAGTAAGGTGCTGAAAACTCATGCTTTATGCCTTCTTCATCTAGGTATTCCTCAGCTTGTGTGTTCTTTAGCTACGTGCCGTTGTCGCTTCTAATGTTCTTGATCGTTGATGAAAACTCATTTTGGGCTCTCTTCAAGAACTTCTTGAGTGTTCCTTGTGTTTCTGCCTTATCATGTAAAAGGAAAACCCAAGTGAAGCGAGAAAAAATCATCAACAAATACTAAACCATATTTGTTACCGCCGATGCTTATGTAGGCATTTGGACCGAATAAGTCCATGTGAAGTAGCTCGAGTGGTATTGTTGTAGTCATGACGTTCTTAGCGGGATGATGTGCTCCAACCTGCTTCTCGGCTTGGCACGTGCTACAAGGCCTGTCTTTCTCAAAAACAACATCCTTCAAACCTCAGATGTGATCGCCCTTGAGGAGTTTTTGAAGATTCCTCATACCAACATGCACTAGCCGTCTGTGCCACAACCAACCCATGTTGGTCTTTGCAATCAAGCATGTGTCAAGTTCGGCATTATCTTTGTTGAAGTCAACAAGGTAAAGCTTTCCCTTTAACATACCCTTGAATGCAATGGAACCTTCACTCCTCCTAGAGACGGTCACACCCTCATTAGTGAACAAGCAATTATAACCTTTGTCACATAATTGAGATATGGACAGGAGGTTATAATCTAAGGAAACAATGTGTAGCACATGAGAAAGAGTATGTTGAGATGATATGGCAATTTTACCGGTACCGAGCACCTTTCCTTGACTATTGTCACCAAAATAGATGCCCTCGCTTGGATCCTCATTTTCTTCATACTGCACGAACATTCTTCTTTCTCCAGTCATATGGTTGGTGCAACCACTGTCTAGCACCCATTTAGATCCACCGGAGGAATAGGCCTACAAAAACAAATCATGCCTTGGTTTTAGGTACCCAAGCTTGCTTGGGTCCTTTTAGGTTAGTCACAAGGGATTTAGGCACCCACACATGAGACTTGGTGTTCTCATGGCGTGGCCCAACATGATGAGCATAAATCTTACCAGAATTACTTCTCATTATGACAAAAGATGCATTAAAGGTTCTAAAAAGCAATTGTTGTTGTTTATATACAAAACTAGTCCCGGAGATCGGACTTGTCCGCATGACCGGACTTGTCCTTGTCCGGACCGGACTAGTCCGGTGGTCATATGTGTTCGATGTGTTAATTTTGGACATTCCAGTTTGAGAGTGTCTTCCTGTTACAAAGGCAATGCTCTCCTTGTTATTTTTATGGCTTCTAGCAAGTTGCTTTTCACCATAAGAGTAACAAATTCCATATTTGACATTTGAAGGTCTTGTGACCAAGTATGCACTACGTGCATATTTGATCTTCTCCTTGTCAAATATGCCATTTTGTGAAGAAAGCTTGTCCTTGGTAGTGGTTAACTTGTCTTTCGAGCTGGTGTCAACTTTACCACATGAACAAGTAATTATAGCTTCAGTTTTAAGTAGTTGAGAAGATGAGTTTGACAAGGATGAAGGGTCACCTTGCTTGAGTGACTCAACATGTACTTCAAGAATCTTGTTAACCTTGATTAGGTTAGCAAGTTCGTCCTTGATTATGACATTTGAGTCGCTTAACTCCAAGCAAGCTTCCTTGCTTGAAGCTAACTCAAGCTCTAGTGACTTGCTTCGCTCCTTTTCATGTTCTAGAAGTTTTTCAAGTTCAACATATTCCTCCTTTTGGTAGATAATCAGGTCTTCTTGACGATGTATTAACTTCTCCTTCTGAACAAGTTGATCAAGCAAAAATTTCATTTTTGTTGCTGTTTTCATATCTAATCCAATGATCATATCTTCATTATCGCTAGCAATTTCACTATCACTAGAATAAGTCCACACATCCGAGGATCTCATTGGGTGGTGCCGTGCGATGCGGCACCTAACAGCACACACAAAAAGGATACAAAAACATATAAAGTTTTCATTTCATAATAAGAAGAGTTTACAAAAGAGTGTACCACAGAAGTACACACGCAGCGGAAAATACATACTCATAATCTCACCTAACTAAGAAGGAGAGAACACGTCCATGCCCTAGGACGCTTCTCACTAGCAACAAGGAGAACATTCAGCAGCGGCGTGGTTCACATGAGATTTATCTCGACACCTCGAGTCTCATGTACAACCTGAACAGCAGAAATAAAACTAATACCTGCAAAAATCGTTAAAGCGCAAACGTGAGCATAAGGCTCAGCAAGACTTAACCGTCTCACTAGACATATGCAGGGTGAATACTAAACATAGGTAGGGAATAGCATAAATAGACTCGCCTATAAGTGGATCCTTATAATCATGTTTTAAGTAGCAAATGACATTCTTCAAGCACGTCACATCATGGACTCCACAATCAAACAAGAAACGCTTTGCTGATGATATGACATGCCCAAAGCACATAATGCTATTATAGGTAAAGTATGGGGAAACTGTAAACTTTCAATTATACTATCTCTAAGCCATACAAAGTTGCAAAACAATTATATTTCAGTACAATTTATTTCTCTTACTTCTTTAGTATTTACTATGTCACGGCGTAGTGAACAAGTTGTACTCTATTACCGCGAGGGACGGTGATTGCAATCAGGACACAACCGGACAACACGACACATACGTCGTTCGGAAGTGTCAGCGAGTACACCTGTACCTACATAACCCTTCAGTACTAGGCCTATATGGCCATCTCTCACAAGAAACCCGAACACCGAGCCCGTCTCACCTCCGCAAACAGAAGGTCTCCGCACGAAACACCTCATGTGTCCGCCGACCGATTTACACCTTACTGTCCTCAACCCATCCGTATCGATGGTGAGTTAATGGGCCTCGACACCCCAGTTATCGAGTTACATTAGTTTACTGTATTCCATATGTCCGTTATGTTGCCGGTGCAATTCAAGCTTGTCCGAAGGGGCCGCATAAAGACGGGCCTTAATCAACACAGGTAGGGCTATGCGATCGAGACTCAATTCTCGCCGCTTCCTATCCATCCCCTGCCCGGTCTAAGTTTTATTATATTAAGCCATTGACCAAACCTGTGAGATATGTCCTACATTTCTCGCGAGTAGATTCCAACTACCCGACTTCTACCGGATTCCCTATACACTAGCAAAGCAGTTACTACAGGTCAAACTGTAACCTGTTCCAACCAATCCCTGGGATTTTTGGTCATGCAAGTGGAGTATAAATCATCCTAAACGTAGTGCACAATTCATATACTACTCATCATAGTGATAAAGCAAAGTTTTATAAACGAGTTAAATGCAAACCGGGGCTTGCCTTCGTTTGCGACTCGAATAAATGTCAATTGTTAGTGATCCTTCTGTGCAAACTACGCTAAGGACTTTAAGTGGACACCCTGGCCTTCTCCTCCAAGCGAAGTTTCTTGTCGATCACCTATCAGCACGTTCCTATCGACATGATATGCATATAAGTAATTAAGTAATTAAGTAGTTTAATAATAGACTTTGTGGATTTGTGTAAACTTTAAGAACGAGGAGTTTGACTAGGAAGGACAGATATGCCTCTGTTGTGTGGGTAACCAGAGGATGAGTCAAGGAGGACATAGTAGTGTTGGTATGAACTGAAAGGTACAACATAAAGCTACATTGCAACTTAGCATACCACACTTCAAGCTATGCCACGCGAGATTGATAATTCTGAATGGTGAAGAAGTGTTGGGCGGAGAAGTGTAAGGATGACCCAAAAATCAAGGTCGGACATCGAAAGCTTGAGTATGAGTGGAGTGTACAAGACGAAGGTCGCGATTTAGCAGTCGACCAATGAACTTGACTTAACTCATAAAGGAGTAAACCTAGTTAAGTGAGCAGTGCTGTCGTAGGGTCCGGACTTAGGATGAACCATGATGGAACCTAACGACACTTGGGACTGAATTGAGACCAACATGGCTTGGACTTAAGAAGTCATTACAAGCACTGTTAACCTAGTATGAGTACCAAGACAACTTTCAAATGACTTTTAGGTAATGTAGTTTCTACGGCAAGCTTCTCGAGCATTGTTCAAGTGCTTACACGACACTATTGCAGTGTACTTTGCAAGATTGTCTAGATGAGCTCAGTTAACTCCTGGAACTCGAACATGATGCGAGACCTTGTCGTGACGGTCATGCTTTGCCATCACGAGAAGATCGGATTAGCGAGGTCCACATCGACCCGGACTCGCCAATGGGGTGAGCGGATTCCCGAACACCACCTTGTGAGTCTTAAGGCTACTGGTGTCGACGGGGTTGTTGATAAGCGACTCGACGAACATGTCGTCGAAGAAGTGGTACACCAAGTTAACTAATCCTATGATCGGTTAGAGAACATCCTTGACACAACCAAGGAACTCTTATCCAAGTTTCCCCTTGGTCTAGTTCTCCTTGTTGGTCGTAACGTTCTTGCGTACCTTTACCCCAGGTCATCGGCGATCACCGACACACCTGGTTGGACCTAGAAGGCATTTCATTGAGCATCTAGATTACACCTAGGACACGATCACTCTCACATCGACTAAAACCTAATTTGGCTTGACAACTATTGTCCGACGAGTTGTGCTTGTGTTCCAGCATCACACACATCACAAGCATCCTTCATCTCGATGCCAGGGCACGATGATGGCTCAGAGCGTCACGACGACATCATGTGGTCAACGACATCGATGCGGCTCATGGTGGAGCATCACGAGCACGCACGGACAAGTTAACACGATTCAAAAGACAGAGAAGGTCAACTTGGGGATTTCTAAAGGAATGATATCATGGCGGAAACTGGACGTACGGCTTGACGACACATGAGTACCATTAGGGGTCACGACGAACGGACTTTGATGATGTCAAGCAAGGTATTTCAGGGCAAGGCTCACCTTGTAGGCATTTCGCTGAAAATCTTGTCTGTGTACTTTATTTTCGTTGCTTCATCACAGTTCAAAGGGCATCTTGGAACTTAGGCTTGTCGGTTGCAACATCATTCTACCCCTGCATCACAGACCAGTTCTAAACATCAACAAAGTTGTTTCTTTCCTCGTGAACATTTCATCGAACACCTTGGCTGCAGCACTGTCCCAACTAATCTTTGCACAATTCAGAGCTAACCTTGAACCAATTGTTGTTGCCGTTGTGTCGTCGACGTGTTCTTGCATATCCTTCATCCCACACATCACTCGCAACACCGTTTGGACTTTGCACGTGATCAGAACGCCGTGTCGATGCCATGTAAATGATGATGCCAAGTAAATGACACAAGGCAACACATCACAACTTATAGGCGAACTTCCCAGGGACGCATGGGCGGTGGGACACGCTGCTACAGTTTGAACATAGCAGTGGAGGTGAGCAGTGGCCGGCAGCAGGGCGACCAAGAGGTGGGTGTGGCATGGCACAGGCTGGAGACATGGCCATGACGCACTGCAGTGGGAGCTAACAGGGCTGTCGAACAACTCGTACCAGGACGCAGCAAGGTAGGGCGAGCAGCAGGAGGGCGGTGCTCGGCCATGTCGCGGAGCAGAGGCGAGCTGGCATGCGGGCCAGCGGCGGGCTGGGCATCAGGGAGGTGCGGCGATGGGCCGAGGGAGCGCGCAGCGCATAGGGGCGCGACAGAGACGCGCGCGGCAAGGGGGCAGCTGGGACGGCGGTGCGTGGGGGCGGCGTCGCGCCGGTCGGGAGGTGGTGCGCCACCGTGGTCAGGCGAGCGGGCGTATCGGGACGCAGGGCCGTGGGCGGTGAAGAAAGCGGGCGCGCGCGGGGAGGTGGAGCACTGGCGGACTGAGCAGGGCGGAGCTCGGACGCGGCGTATGGCCGGCGCGCGGACAAGGAGCGTGGGTGTGCGGCCAAGACAGGCGGACGGCGGGGAGGTGCTGGGGCGACGTGCAGGCCGGGAGAAGGAGCAGCTGGAGGGAGTAGCGGGTGGACGGGAGGAGTCGGGCGGGGTAGATAAAGACCGATGTTCATCGCGGTGGCGTCGCGGTGGCGCATGCAGCGTATCTGCGTGGAGGCAGGGGAGGAAAGAGAGAGAGGAGGTGCTGACTTGACCTGTGGGGACCACTGGTGGAACCCACTTTCTCCTCATTTTTCTTTCCAAATTCAAAGAGGGCTAGCAAACATGCTTCAAAAATATTCAACTTGGCCCAGTGACTAAATAAAATGTGAAGAATTTTATGGTGCAATCAGATTTCAAAACTCAGCAAGTTGAATTTCGAACTCAGGTTTGAATTTGAATTCAAGCGGTGATACTTGATTCAATGAAATAAATGGTAGATTAGGTTCAAAAATCCTGAAACTTTAGAGTTAACCTTTTTGAACCATAAGGGACCTCAGGAAAAGTTTGGAATGGATTTGGACAAGGTTAAGTACAAAGTTTAAATTTGAAGTCGAATCTGATTAGATTCTCAGTACGTGTCCAATAAATGGAAAACGTGCTTCATAAATTTTGAAACTTTACCGAGAGTCTATTTGGAGTATTAGAAGGTCATGGAAAAATTTACAGCCCTAGATTTAAATTTTTTTTGAATGTCCCTTTTTAGGGTTGGAATAATTCCTTTTTCTTTCTCTCCATTTTGTTTTCTTTTCACCTTTAATTTTTCATTGAAAATGTGAATACCAGGAAATTAAGGATTTTACCCCTTAAGTTCCAAATACCTTAGCAAACATGTTCTATATGTGAAATTTTAACATGTTCCTATTTATAGTGAACATTGGTTAATTTATATGGTTCATGTGAGTTTGGAATTTCCAAGTCCATTTTCAAAAAAATTTAAGTTCGCATTTTAGCGTTTTTCTTCTTCCAAAAAGCGGGCTTTTACAGTTTTGTTGTTACCTTGCGTTTACCTTCTTTTGCCATGAGGCGAGTGTCATTACCCTTCCATGCGCCGAGTGTGGGGAATAGAGTGGACTTCTTGGATGTCTTCTCGATGGCTATGCTAGCCATCTCCTCTTCTTCTTTGGATGAGGACTCATCATTTGAGTCCCACTCTTTCCCTAGATGCGCTTGTTCAGCTTGTATCTTCTTCTTGAGGAATTTCTTGGGTTGAGGCTTCGTTTCCTTGGTCTTCTTCTTGTTTTCTTCATATGGGCAATCAACTATAAAGTGGCTATACTCACCACAGTTGTAGCATGCCCGCCTCAACTCTGGTCTTGATTTTTCCTTGTACTTTCCTTCACTTGATTTTACCCCTTGTCTTTTCTTCATCATTCTTTTGAATTTCTTCATGAATAATATCATGTCATCTTCATCCAAGTCACTGCTCTCATCATCACCGTCCCCTTCTAATTGAGCTTCTCGAGCTTCATTAGATAAGGGCTTGAGGGTGGACATCAAAGCAACCCCTTTCTTCTTTGCCAAGGTGAGATCGGCAATCTCCATAACATGCTTGGCTTGCTTTTCCATCATCTCCAAGTTGATGATTTTCCCAAGTAGCTCATCTGGGGTCATCTTCTTGTACCCGAGGCTTTCTCGTATCATGGAGCATATAGTGACATTGCGAGGCATGAAAGCTCTAAGAATGAGCTTCACCACCTCGTGGTCGTTCCATTTCTTGCTTTCGTATGCTCACACTTTGTTGATGAGCGTCTTTAGTTGGTTGTACATGTCTTGTGGCAACTCATCTTCTTCGACGGCGAACCTTCCTAGCTCACCTTCAATCATCTCGATCTTTATTTCTCGCACATGACGATCACCTTCATTTGCGGTTTGCAATGTATCCCATATCTCCTTCGCGATCTCGAGTCCATGCACCTTTGTAAACTCATCCCGACTGGGTGATGAAGTAATGACTGCTGCAGCTTGGGAATTTTGATGGATTGCTTGCTCTTCGCTAGGTGTGAGCTCCTCATCATCATCCGGGATATCTATTCCTGTGCATACTATGTGCCACAAACTTGGATTGAGAGAAATCAAATGAATTTTCATGTTTTGCCTCCACATTGAGTGATCATTGCTGTCAAAGTGTAGGGCTTTTCCAAGTGGAATAGATAGATAATGATTGTTGTTAGAATTTAGACGATCATAATTAAAAGGATATTGAAAGTAGTCGGTGTGACTACTCCCCTTCTTTTTCTTCTCATCTTCGATCTTCACTTTTCCCTTGGAAAGAGTTTTCTTCCTTAGGAGCGCCTTAAGTTCCAGCGTCTCCTCATCGTCATCCTCGAAGTCTTGAATGGCCTTGAGGAGTCTCTCCAATTTTTGGTTCTTATCTTCTTCAATCTTCTCTTGGCTGTTGCTCTTGTGTACGTCCTTCATGTCCGACATGATCTCTTCAAGCGATTAGTCTCCTTTTGAAGAAACTGGCTCTGATACCAATTGAAAGTGGCCTAGAGGGTGGGGGGCGGGTGGGGGGGGGGAGTGAATAGGCCTTTTTAATTTTTGTCGGAACCTACAACACTTAACAACCAGATCAAATCTCGAGATATCGGACTAGGTTGATAAATTTGATCGATTAACTTGATCCTAGGATGTAAGCAGCGGAAATAAACTTGTAATTTAAGTGTTAAACAACTATGAACTAGGATGTATCACAATTTAATCTTATACTCAATGTTTCAACATAAAGTGAGCAAGATTGATCGAAGCCCTAGATATATATGAATTGTAAGAACAATCGGCGCAAAAAAGAACACAATGATTTCATCCCGTTGTTCGGTTCCCACAGAGGCAGCCTACGTCCACGTTGAGGAGTCCACAAAAGGACCGGGTATTCTCCAACCGTACCCTCCTCGGATCGCCACGAAGGCCAATCCTCTTCACTAATCACAAAAGGGAAATAACCAAATTCAAGGGGCCTTCTCACAGGTTGAGGTCTCCCAAAGATTACAATATGAACACCACCAAGAACACACTCGAAAGATTACAATGAAAACCACAGAAGTGTGTTAGGGAATCAAACCAAGAGCTGAATGAGTGATGAACCGTGTCTCTCCAATGATCCAAAGTATATCCTCAAGGGATTGATCTTTGATGCCTTTGATTTCATGGAGAGAGGTGTTTTCTAGGCTCTTGGGAGGTGTGATGACGCACGGGGTCGAGAGATTTTGAAGATGGGTTGTGTACACTTATTTATATGGGGTTCCCAAAAGTAACCGTTAGGGTTTAGAAGGATCGGACTAGTCCGTGGTGGACACGGAACTAGTCTGGTGTGCTGAGTGTAGCAAACCCTAGGTGTCCAGAAATATTGGACTAGTCCGGCTAGAGGTAGACTTGTCTGATTTTTTTTCTGGAAGTCTTCGGACTAGTCCGATGGATATCGAACTTGTCTGAATAAGTGAAACCCTTAGTGAATTTGGGACAAGTCCACACTTGGAGGACTAGTCCGTGCTATTATCTGACTTGTCCGATTGACATCAGAAAAATATCGGACTAGTCCGTTGTGTGATCGGACTTGACCAATTTTGTGCAGCTTGTGAAGTGTTTTGAGGACTAGTCCGCATTAGGGAGTACTAGTCCGATTCTAGTCAGAGGGATATCGGACTAGTCCGTGGGAATATCGGACTTGTACGATCTTGTGCAGAAAGATATTGGACTAGTCTGGGATCTGTCGAACTAGTCCAGTCCTTTATAAATATGTGCAATGTGTGTGATTATTTGTGCTTGATCTCTTGGGGTGTGTCTCCTTAACAGACTCCATACACAATGATCTACTACACTTGTTTCTTGAGCTCTTTTCCGTATTGTTCCTCATTCTCCTTTCTTTTTGGCACCTTGCTCATTTTCTCATTAGAACCTGTGATCATCTCAACAAAGTGGTTAGGATATCATTTGCTTTTCATAAATCATCCAAAACCCACAAGGGATTCCTAGATGTGTAAGACCTATGTGTGCTGAATACATTGGCTTGTAGTGAATACACTTGCTTAGACGATAAAAATTTTGAATATCACCAAAACAACTTTTTATCAAGGTCCGACTAGTTTTGTAAGCTCCGGCGGGAGTTTGGTTGTACTAGTTTTGGTAAGCTCCAGCGCTAGGTTCTACTAGCTTTTGTTAGCGGCTCAAGGTCTGCGTTGCTCTGGCAAGGTCCGGAACTTGACCACAATGCTTCTGTTTTCCATTTGCAATGTTTTGTACTTGCTTTACATCTCTGGAAAGATTGCTTAGTATTCATTTTCTATGTCTTTGATGCGTTTTTGGTTGACATGGATGATATCGTGTTACTTTGTTTTTGCAACATGCTTATGTGAGTTTCTCACGTAAGGTGTTGTATTCGGAACTAACTTGAGTCAAGTCGAGGACTTGGGCTCGTATGGATTGGTTGTTTATTCATGTGCAAGTGTTGCTTGAGTTCAAGACATGGCTGGTGACGAGATCCATTGAACTAGTCTTAGGGAGAAGATGAGGTTCAACAACCAAGTTCAGGAGGAATTGTGGTTGAGCTGATCAGGAGGTTGCGCAGCATGATTGAATCAAGAACAATGCATATGAAGGTATCATGGACGTCATTGGAAGATGTTTGCACGTGTGCAAAGAGTGCATGGACGTGGCTACATGGTTCCGAGACATGATGAATAGATGTGGACGTAAAGAATTGGTCGGAAAGGTCCCACCTACTAGGTTATGGACTCAGGTTGCGGCTGAGTCGGGTTTGAGTCAAATATGGAAAGATTTGAGTTGGTTATGATAGGATTTTGTGTGGGTCACGAATTTGAGTTGCTTAGGAATGTGGTATACATTCCTATGGTGTTTGGAAGTCTTAAGATTGCTTCTATCTGCGTATAGAAGAATCCTAAGCAGTTATGGAAAGATACCATTCGTGAACAGAGTAGGATTAGGTTCCTGATTTGAGTTGAGTTGGCTTTCGAGCTGGTTATATAAGCAAGGGAGCCCAGAGCTCTTGGTGCACGACTTTGGGGCTGTTCATCTTGTGTTCTATTGAATAAAATTCGTAGTTTGAAGGAACTTTTGTGCCTTGTTTGTCCGACTTGTTCCACACAAGTTTTACTCTTCGAGTTTCTGGACAGCACTACCTTTCGTTGGTGGTTTTATCATAACTCGAGTTTTACAGATCCAATTGACGTGATTCTTTTTGGGTTGTCTTCACAACATGATTATCTATCATCTGTCAAAATTTCACGGTCATTAGATTTTTGTTCTATGATATTCACGAGTTTCTTTACAGCAATCTAGAACTGTTTTTTTTTCTCGGGTAGGGCAGATTGACCTTTGTTTGATCTTTCGATCATAACTTGAGTTTCTCTTGACGGATTTGAGTGATTTTTCTTGTTTTTTCTTTGTGACTTGATTCTCTCTGATATATATCACTTTTGTCCCGGTGAAACAAGTTTAGATTAGTCTCACACACGATTTCTTTAACAGATCGTTTTTCTGCCAAAGAGGTTGGGGTTTAATTGTTTCCGCTGCGTAAGATTTTTAAATCTATCATTCAACCACCCCCCCTCTGGTAGCTTTTCACGTCATATTCGATCCTACAATTGGTATCAGAGCCACGGTGCTCTAATGTTTGTGATTTGTGCATGTTTTTGACAAATTATTATGGAGAAGTACCCTGCCAAACCTTGTGTGTTCGCTGGTATTGATTTTCAGGTTTGGAAGGCACGCATGGAGGCTTTCATCCAGGCACAAGGCTTTGCAATATGGGAGAAGGTATACAAGCCTTACGAAGTGCCATCAAACAGTCAAGTTACAGCTACAAATCTGAGAGATGTCGACAACAACAACAAGGCTCAGAACTTGATCATACAAGGATTAACACAAAGCGACTTCGACCGTGTTACACACCTCCGATCTGCATACGATGTGTGGAAAGCACTTTGTGACTACCACGAAGGATCCAACACGATCAAAGAGGTAAGGCAAGACATGTTAAAGAAAGAATACATGCGCTTTGAGATGCAACCCGATGAGTCTATTGATGACCTTTTTGCTCGCTTTAATAAGATTCTCAGCAACTTGCATAGTGTCAATGTTAATTTTTCAGATGCTGAAAATGCTAGGAAATTGCTAAGTGCATTATACATGTAAATTTGCGACATGAAAGTTACATCCATTCGTGAATCTACTGTCATGAGTTCACTTACTCTAGATGTGCTATATTCCAAGTTAAAAACTCATGAAATTGATATAATCTCACATAAGAACCCAACAAGTCTATTGCTTTTGTTTCTCAACATGACATGCCTAGTTCCGGTCGAACATCATCTTGTGGTACACTTGCTTTGCTGTCCTCTCTAACCCTTGAACAGATTGAGGAGTTTCCAGAGGAGGAGCTAGCGCTCATCTCTACCCGGTTCTCAAAAGCATTGCAAAATGTGAGAACTTGAAGGAGAGGAAGCTCCGGACCTCAACGATGCTTTGAATGTGGTAAGACAGGACATTTTCGTTCAGATTGCCCTAACCTTTCAGGTCCTACTTTCCAAGATGAAAAGAAAAGAAGAACGAAGCACTCCTCTGCATAAGATATGAAGAAAAAGAAGGGTTTTACAGGACGTCAATTGGTGAGCAGTTTTATCTCAACACTCCAGGAACCTGGCTCAAGCGACGTGGACATTGGAAGTGATGAAGATGAAGATGATTTGGCAAACTTGTGCTTCATGGCGGGCAAGTCAAGATCAAGTATGGAGGAGGCAGAACACAACAACGACAATGAAGAGGTATGTCCTACTTGCGAAGAAATGTGTGATGCTATTTCTTGTGCCACTATTATTGTTAAGAAAAAGGACAAAAAGCTTAGGGATAGTGCTGCTAAAATTGAATCACTAGAATATGAAATCAACGGTTTAAAAAATTTGATTCCTAGTGATGATGCATGTCCCTCATGTGATTTAATACATGAACAATTGTCCTCATTAATAAGTGTGCACACCTCCACACTTGATAAACTTGAGTTAGAAATTGAAAAGGACAAAGTGCTTGCTGCACTTAATGATAAAAACTTGAAAGATGCTAGCTGTTCTACAATTGATTTGCATTGTTCTACTTGTGATGATCTTGATAAGAAACTACAGGATGCTATGAATGAAATTTCTATATTGAACAATGCTTTACGTTCTCATGAAGTTAAATATTGTTCCAATTGCAAATTAAAAGGAAAAACTTCATGTGAAAATTGCCTTGATCTGTCCAATAAACTTGATAACATGCATAAGACATTTGATCGGTTTTGTAATTGGAACAAGAACCTAAACTTGCTGCTGAATTCATCCAAGTCTTGCAATGATAAAACTGGTTTATGTTTTGATTCTCATGCTCATGCTAAGGCACATCCACCTAAAATTGTAAATTCATTAGGAAGTGGTTTGATTCAAATAGTTCCTAAACAAAAAGAAGTGATTTTCAAATCTGCAGGAGTGTTGTCTCATTCGATTTCAAATAAAAATATTGCTTGCTCATCTAAACATGAACACAAAGTTAAATTTCATTGTACCTACTGTGGTAGAGATGGTCATGTCGTAGATTTTTGTTATAGACTAGCTAAACAACAGAAAAGGGAAAGAATGGTTGCTAGATCTCATAGTTTCATGCAAAATTTGCTGCACATATTGAACCGAATGTACAACCTGCTGTTTTGAGTCAAAAACATTCAAAGTTTACCTCCGGACCTTCTGTTTTTGCCTCCGGAGCTACTGATTTTTGTGCTAGACAAGTAACACCTTATAGGTCAGTAGTTAAGAATAAAAAATCTCAAACTTTGACTCATAAACCTGCTGTTTTGTCTCAGCTTTCGCGTGTTTTTTCTGCTGCACGTCGCGTGACTTAGTACTGGATTCCTAAATGCCTTTTGACTAACCCCAGTATTGAGTCATCGACGTATTGTGCTTCTATGTAGGTTACATGTTTGAGGAAGGAGAACATTTGGATTGTGGATTCAGGTTGCTCACGCCATATGACCGATAACAAAGATTGGTTCTCCTCCCTCTCTATTGTGTCATGTGTAGAGAATGTTACTTTTGCCGATAATTCTTCAACTCCTATAATTGCTAAGGGTTCGGTTAGAGTAAATGATCACCACACTTTGAAGGATGTGGCACTTGTCAAAAATTTGAAATACAACATGCTTCCTGTTTCACAATCGCTAGATGAAAATCTGGAAATTATTTTCAATAAAAACTGCTACAAAGTTGTAAGTTCAAATAGTGAGCTTATTTTTAACATGTCTCAGTTTTGAAGAGTTTTTAAAGCTGATTTTGATATGTCTTCCTCTAAGCATAGGTGTCTAGTTGCTAATGTTTCAAAGGACTATATTTTTGGCATCGTAGACTTGGTCAGGTAGGCTTTGATCACCTAACGCGTGTTAGTGCTCTTGATCGCATACGTGGGCTGCCTAAGCTTAAAGGGGACAAAGAAATTTTGTGCTCTTCTTGTAGACATGCTAAGATGGTTGCAGGTTAACATACTCCTCTCACAATGATCATGACAACTAAACCATGTCAACTTTTGCGTCTTGACACCGTAGGACCTTCACGTGTTCAATCCTTCGGAGGTAAATGGTATGTACTTGTGATTGTTGATGATCATTCTAGATACTCTTGGGTTTACTTTATGTCGTCTAAGAATGAAGTTTTTAGTCACTTTAGAACTTTATTTCTTGGATTATCAATTGATTACCTAAGATCTTTAAAAGCAATTAGAAGTGATAATGGAACTGAATTTAAAAATTAATCTTTTGATCACTTTTGTGCTGAAAATAGAATACATCATCAATTTTCTTCACCATATGTACCTAAACAAAACGGTGTTGTAGAATGAAAGAATAGAACCTTAGTTGAGATTGCCAGGACTATGCTTGATGAATATCAAACTCCTAGGAAATTTTGGGTTGATGCATTAGCAACCGCTTGTTATGTCTCAAATCGTGTTTTCTTGCGTGCTAAGCTAGGTAAAACACCATATGAGCTCTGGTTTGGGCATAGGCCTAGTGTTACACACTTTCGGGTCTTTGGTTGCAAATGCTTTGTTAAGAAACATGGTAATCTTGATAAATTTGAACCTATATCCATTGATGGCATGTTTCTTTGTTATCCATCTCATACTAGAGGCTAACGTGTGCTTTTACTTGACACTAACAAAATTGTGGAGACTTGTGAAGTGTCTTTTGATGAAGCTAGCCCAGGTACTAGCTCAAATATTGCAGGACCAGATCCATATCCTCAGGGGGATGGTATTTTCGAAGATGAAGAAGAGCCGGTGATACTGCCTGGTAGTTCCGAAGTTGACACATGTCCAGCTCCAGACATTGAACATGCTCCGGCTATCACCTATGCTGGTCCAGATCGTCCACAAGACACAAGCTCATCAATCTGCGATGAACTTAATGAAGAAGAAGCTTGTGATACATTTGTCCCCTCATGGATTAACAAAGATCATCCCCACAACAATTATTGGAAGCTTGCACAAAAGAGTTACACATTCCAGCTATGATGAGTTCAGAATTCGAGATGAGTATGATGGGAGAACTCACGTACTTTTTAGAACTGAAAATCAAGCAAACAAGGAGGGTACCTTTGTGCATCAAATGAAGTATAAAATAGACCTCTTAAGGCGCTTCAACATGGGCAAAAGCAAGCCTCTTCGGACACCAATGGGAACAGCAACAACACTTGAACTTCATGAAGATGGTGAACCCGTGGATCAAAAAGAATATAGAAGCATGATCGGATCACTTTTGTACCTCACGGCATCAAGACTAGACATACAATTCAGCATATGTCTTTGTGCACGGTTTCAAGCCTCCCCACGTGCTTCACATCGTCAAGCCGTCAAAAGGATTCTCAGGTACTTACACGGAACTCAAGAATTTGGAATTTTTCTTCCTTCTTCCTCAACCGTTACTTTGAAAGCTTTTTCCGATGCTGATTTTGGAGGTTGTAGGATTGATAGGAAAAGTACTTCCGGTGCTTGTCATTTTCTTAATAATTCACTTGTTGCTTGGTCCTCTAGAAAACAAAATTCCTTTGCACAATCCACAGCCGAATCTGAATATGTAGCTGCTGCTAGTGCTTGCTCACAAATTATTTGGATTGTTCAAACACTTAAGGACTATGGGGTTGATCTAGATAGTGTTCCACTGTTCTATGATAACACTAGTGGCATTTGCATTGCTAAAAACCCCGTGCAACATTCTAGAACTAAGCACATTGACATTAGGTATCACTTTCTTCGAGATAATGTTGAAAAAGGAAACATTGTGCTTCACCATGTAGATACCGAACAACAATTGGCTGACATTTTTACAAAACCTTTCGATTTCTTTCATTTTTGTTACGTTCGTAGTGAAATAGGGGTTATGCATCCTCATGGCTTAAATTGGGGGGGAGTTTTGAAACTTGGGAAGTCTATGTGTGAATCTGAAATTAAAATAATATGAGCATAGTATTATACATATATGACTTTGTGATTCCTTTTACATGCTGAAAGTTCTTACTACATTACTCGTGTTATACATTTGGTAGTTTTTGCCATGTCTAGTAATTGGAATAATTACTTACACTAAAACTGGTCATGGTTGAACTTTCTTGCTGTTTTGAACTTGTTACATGTTCACAAGTGCTTTTAATCATTAAGAATTAATCAAGTAATCAACTCACATGTTGAGTTTTATTAACAGATATAAATTTAGAAAAGATTAAGAGAATATGCATGCATCGCACTTCTTCTTTTGAGATGGCTTATCATTGCACTTAGATATGAACTTGGAAGAAGTTTTGTATGACTAAAACCATGTCCTTAAGCTTCTGATTGTCAAATGACATAGCCTTGGCTTGGTTGGTTAGAATAAGGCAGATGCGCATATAATCTCTTGCAAATATCATATGATCTAAATTTATGCTTTGAAAAATAATAAAATGCAGCAACTAGTGTCATGCTTTCACGTTTTGAAATAGTTAAGTTAGTGATATCATGACTTGCTTAAATTGAAAATTACATTTGATCTCTAGCATGGCTTACACTGCTTTATATATTTCATTGATGTGATAATGTAAGGTACTTAATAGTATGACTTGGATGAGCTTTGTTTATATGTATATGTTATAATATGCTCATAACAACTAATATTGGAGAGATAATTTGTTTATATGCTCATGACTTGCTGAATAGATTGTCAAAGGGGGAGAGATAAGCATGAAGAGAAAAATAATATGTGCATGAAGGGGGAGAGATAAGCATGAAGAGAAAAAGAATATGTGCATAAGGAGAGATAATAAAGGGGGAGAGATAATATGGCATAATTTTTTGATTTTCTTCTCTTTTTACTTTTGATTTACAGAGGGGGAGAAATTGCCTTCAAAACTTTTACATGAATAAGCCAATGTTCGGATTTTAAATGGTTTTGCCAATCATTCATCAAGGGGGAGATTGTAAGACCTATGTGTACTGAATACATTGGCTTGTGGTGAATACACTTGCTTTGACGATAAAAGTTTTGAATATCACCAAAACACCTTTTTATCAAGGTCCGACTAGTTTTGTAAGTTCCAGCGGGAGTTTGGTTGTACTAGTTTTGGTAAGCTCCGGCGCTAGGTTCTACTAGCTTTTGTTAGCTTCGGCTCAAGGTCCGGGTTGCTCTGGCAAGGTCCGGAACTTGACAGCAATGCTTCTGTTTTTCATTTGCAATGTTTCCTACTTGCTTTACATCGCTGGAAAGATTGCTTAGTATTCATTTGCTAAGTCTTTGATGCGTTTTTGGTTGACATGGATGATATCGTGTTACTGTGGTTTTGCAACATGCTTTTGTGAGTTTCTCTCGTAAGGTGTTGTGTTCGGAACTAACTTGAGTAAAGTTGAGGACTTGGGCTCTTATGGATTGGTTGTTAATTCATGTGCAGGTGTTGCTTGAGTTCAAGACATGGCTGGTGACGGGATTCATTGAACTAGACTTAGGGAGAAGATGAGGTTCAACAACCAAGTTCAGGAGGAATTGTGGTTGAGCTGATCAGGAGGTTGCACAGCATGATTGAATCAAAAACAATGCATGTGAAGGTATCATGGACATCATTGGAAGATGTTTTCACGTGTGCAAGGAGTGCATGGACGTGGCTACATGGTTCCGAGACGTGATGAAGAGATGTGGACGTAAAGAATTGGTCGGAAAGTTCCAACCGACTAGGTTATGGACTCAGACCGCGGCTGAGTCGGGTTTGACTCAAATATGGAAAGATTTGAGTTGGTTATGTTAGGATTTTGTGTGGGTCACTAATTTGAGTTGTTTAGGAATGTGGGATACGTTCCTAAGGTGTTAGGAAGTCTTAAGATTGCTTCTATCTGCGTATAGAAGAATCCTAAGCAGTTATGGAAAGTTACGATTCGTGAACAGAGTAGGATTAGGTTCCTGATTTGAGTTGAGTTGGCTTTCGAGCTGGTTATATAAGCAAGGGAGCCCAGAGCTCGTAGTGCACGACTTTGGGGCTGTTCCTCTTGTGTTCTATTGAATAAAATTCGTAGTTTGAAGGAACTTTTGTGCCTTGTTCGTCCGACTTGTTCCAGACAAGTTTTACTCATCGAGTTTCTGAACAGCACTATCTTTCGTCGGTGGTTTTATCATAACTCGAGTTTTACAGATCCAATTGACGTGATTCTTTTTGGGTTGTCTTCACAACTTGATTATATATCATCTGTAATAATTTCACGGTCATTGGATTCGTGGTCTATGATCTACACGAGTTTCTTTGCAGCATTCCAGAACTGTTTTTTTTTTCTCGGGTAGGGCAGATTGACCTTTGTTTGATCTATCGATCATAACATGAGTTTCTCTCGACGGATTTGAGTGATTCTTCTTGTTTTTTCTTTTTGACATGATTCTCTATAATATATATCACTTTTTTCCTGGTGAAACACGTTTAGATTAGTCTCACACACAATTTTTTTAACCGATCATTTTCCTGGTGAAGGGGTTGGGGTTTAATTGTTTCCGCTGCGTAAGATTTTGAAATATACCATTCACCCCCCCCCTCTAGTAGTTTTTCATGTGCTCTTCGATCCTACAAGATGCACTTTCAGAAAGGGGTGACATCACCTGCAAAGCTGAGTTCGATGGTGTGCCGATGGTTTTTACATGGCGGCTACAAAAACTTGCATAACATAGCCATTCCTCGATACATCTTTATGCTTTTTGTTTGTACTGAACCATAAGGAGGCTAGCTATCTAATATGTAACTGAATTAAACGATAGTTACACCTAGAAAACGAATTGCGAGGTGAACCTAGGAAAAGCATATAAAGCATGCCGAAAAGGAAAAGATGATTTCATGCTCGATAAAAGATTAGCCTGGGAATGGTTTGTACCGTGAGCAAGGTGGTGTCCTGGCGTTCAGTTCGTCTGTTTACATCTAAGCGTGAGACGGCCAAGGATGCTGGCACCACGGTGGACAAAGAGTGATGTCCTCGGCGGCCCGACGATGACGACGGTAGAACTTCAAAATAAGCGCCAAACAAGGGACAACACGATGAGCCAAATAATGAGGATGATAGAGCACAGTCTGGGCTTCATGTTTGCCGTTTACATCAAAGTGAAATAAAGCACCGAGGAGGCACTCACCGGTGGAGAACGGAGGCGACGGTGCTGTGCGACGGCGGCGCGGAGCAGAGCAAAGAGGACAACGGGAGGGGAGTGGTGTGAGGCGGTGGCGACGGCCAGGGCTTTAAGGCGCGCGACGAGCAGGCAAGCAGGCAGCTCGCTGGAGCTTGCATGCGTGTGGTATCGAGCGGGGCGGCGTCCAAATTGTGGCGTGCAGAGCAGCACCGTAGATGTGCCACTGACTGGTGGGTCCCACTGTTCTTATCCCCTGCACTTCTCTGCAACATCAATTCTCCTTCTAAACTTGATCCTAAAATTCCAGATTTTTGTGGAGAGACTTAGTTAAATATCTGTAACTTGATTCTGAAATTGGATTTCGAATTGGAACAAGTTTCATCTGAATTTGAAATTGAATGAAATTCAATGGGGTCACTGAATTAAATAGCAAGTGAATTTCAAAAATTGTGAAACTTTGGGAATAAGTCAAGCAAGTCACGCTGACCCTGATGGTATGTTCAAATCTTGATGTTCAAATAAGTTGAACAGAATTCAAAATTTGAAGCCTAAAGATGGCTAGAATTTGCTAAGCGTCTCAAATAAAATAGCAAATGGAATTCAAAAATCTTGAAACTTGGTAGGAAGTCTATTTGGAATATTATTAGGTCATGGAAAAATTTATAGCCTCAGATTTGAAAATTTTGGAAGGGCCTAAATGTACAGTACTATATTCAAATTAATTTGAATATATTAGTACTGCATAGTAATTTGCCCTAAAATTTTTTATTCAATAGCTTCCTAAATTTGTAGAAAGGTCATTTAAATTATTCTAAGATCATTTGTGAAGTTCATTCCTTCTGTTACTTAAATTTCAGTATGAGTAAAAGAAAGATTATTGATGATATCAAGTTTATGTGTACAACCATAATTGATCTTCACTATGGTTGACAACCAGCTGGTACAGAACTTGATGATAATGAAAACTGGGATTTTACATTCCTCCCCCCTTAAAAGAATCTCGTCCCGAGATTACAAAAGGAAGGATAAAAGAAAAAGACCTAACAAACATATGCCGCTAACAAGTCCGGATAGTTTGTTTTAAGATATTCCTCGCTTTCCCGTGTTGCTTCTTCAGCGGTGTGGTTGCCCCACAAGACCTTGTAGAAATGCAAGGTGCGGTTTCTTGTGGTGCGAGTCTTCTCATCGATTATCTGGGTTGGATGCTCAAAGTAAGTAAGATCTGGTTGAGAGCTTCCAAATCCTCCATACGGATGTCAGCTGGGGCTTTGAGACATTTTCGCAACTGCGAAATGTGAAACACATTGTGGACCTCTGAAAGCAACGCTGGCAGCTCTAGCCGATAGGCCACAGGTCCGCATTGTTCAATTATTGCAAACAGCCCAATGAAACGTGGAGCTAGCTTCCCTTTTACTGTGAAGCGATGAATCCCTTTCATTGGGGATACACGAAGATAAACGTGATCCTCAACATCGAAGTGAAAGGGTCGACGTCGTTTGTCCACATAGCTTTTCTGACGAGACTGAGCAGCCTTGAGGTTTGCTTGAATAACTCGTACTCGTTCTTCGGTTTCATTCACCATGTCGATACCATATATCACTCGTTCACTGGATTCACACCAGTTCAAAGGTGTGCGGCACTTCCGGCCATAAAGAGCTTCATATGGTGCCATCTGGATGCTAGCCTTATAACCATTTTTGTATGAAAACTCCGCCAATGGTAGATGATCATCCCAATTCTTACCATGGTGAATGGCATATGTGCGGAGCATATGCTCTAGCACTTGGTTTACTCGTTCTGTTTGGCCATCAGTCTATGGATGGTAATCGAGAGATGCATGAAGCTGCACCCAAAATCGAGCAACAAACAAGGTTCCACGATCTGATATGATAGTGTGGGGTACTCCGTGTAGGCATAGGATCCTGGCAATATACAACTCTACATATTGTCGTGCCACATATTTGACAATGACTCGAATAAAGTGAGCCGACTTGGTGAGTTGGTCGACTATCACCCAAATCGAGTCAAGCTTGTGAAAGGTGAGAGGTAACCCAACAATGAAATCCATGCTGATGTCCTCCCATTTCCAAGCCGGTGTGCTTAAAGGTTGTAACTGTCCAGCGGTCCTCAAAGTATCGGCTTTCACTCGCCGACATGTATCGAATTCTGATATATACTTTGCTATTTCACTCTTCATCCGGGACCACCAGAATTTCTTCTTCAAGTCCTGGTACATTTTGTTACTTCCCGGATGACTAGAATAGTTGGACAAATGAGCTTCGTCGAATATCTTCTTCCGGAGTTCAATATTACAGGGCACCACGATGTGGTCTTTGAACCAGATGGTACCGTCATCATCACATCAAAAACACTTCATCTCCCGCTTCTTCATTCTTCGGCGAATGTGCGACATGCCCTTGTCTTTCCTCTGAGTCTCTACAACATCTTCCCTTATGGTAGGAATGAGAGCTAGATTGTAGAGCGCCCCATATGGAACCAAGTAAACTCGGTTCTTCTTCTTCCATTGAGAAGATGGAAAGAGTATTGACATGGGACTTGCAACTCAGCGCATCTGCAACTACATTTGCCTTCCTAGGATGGTTGTGGATCTCAATCTCATAGTCTTTGATCAATTCCAACCATCTTCGCTATCGCATATTCAAGTCCTTCTGGATGAAGATGTACTTCAAGCTTTTGTGTTCGGTATAGAGATGCACTAGGTTGGCCAATAGGTAGTGTCTCCACATCTTCAATTCATGTACCATGGCAACGAGCTCAAGATCATGAGTCAGATAATGTTGCTCATGGTTCCGAAGCTACCGTGATCCATAAGCGATCACCCTTCTATCTTGCATCAATACACAACCCAAACCAATCCCAGATGCATCACAATAAACATCAAAAGACTTGGTTGTGTCTGGTTGAGCCAATACCTTGCTCACATTCCTTCGTCCATACATACTTCTTCCCTTTCTTCAGAAGTTCTGTCATTGGTTTAGCTATTTTAGAAAAACATGGAAGGAACCTTAGGTAATACCCTGCTAAACCCAAGAAGCTTCAAACTTCACGTACAGACATTGGAGACTCCCATTTGAGTACTTGCTTAATCTTGCTTGGATCAACTTCAATACCCTCCGCAAAGATGATGTGCCCTAGAAATGGCACTTGGATGATCCAGAATTCACATTTTCTGAACTTGGCATACAACTTGTGGTCTCGCATTCGTTGAAGCACGATGCGCAAATGTTGAGCATGTTCTTCTTCGGATTTTGAATACACGAGGATGTCGTCAATGAAGACCATGACAAACATGTCCAATTCCAGCATGAACACCGAATTCATGAGATGCGTGAAATAAGTCGGAGCATTGGTCAATCCAAAGGACATGACAAGGTACTCATACAACCCATACCTCGTCGAGAATGCCGTCTTAGGTATATCTTCTGGTTGAATCCTGGTCTGATGATACCTAGAGCGAAGATCCATCTTTGAGAATACCTTAGCACCCATCAATTGATCGAACAGAATATCGATGCGTGGTAGTGGATACTTATTCTTGATTGTGACATCATTGAGTGGACGACAGTCCACACATAGTCTTAGTGTCTTATCCTTCTTCTCCACAAACAATTCAAAACAGCCCCAAGGTGATGAACTTTGACGAATGAAACCCTTGTCCAAAAGTTCCTTCAGCTGCTCTTTCAGTTCTACAAGTTCCTTAGGTGCCACCTTATACGGCTTCCTTGATATCAGCACTGTTCCCGGTACAAGTTTAGTCTTAAACTCGACATCTCTTTCTGGTGGCATACCAGGAAGATCATTGGGAAATACGTTCGGATACTCACATACCACCGAAATGTTCTCAATTTTAATGGTCTCGTTGTTGTACGTAGTTGGAGTCACTTGGATAATTCCTTCAAGAGTGAGAGCTTTGGGAAGGTGGACTGGAGAATTTAGATATATCCTCCGAGGAATGATCTCTATAATAGAACAGTTGTATTCCAACCATGTGATCCCTAAGATGACATCTTTCTTCTGATGTTCCAGAATAATGAGGGAGATAGGGTATATTTTCCCACCAAGATTAAGAGGTACCATATGGACCATCTCATCTGCTCCTACTTTCCCACCCGGAGAACAAACTAAATATGGAGTTTTTGTGCGAATGATAGGCAACTGATATTGATTGACATAATACTTGCTAATAAAGTTGTGGGAAGCACCAGGGTCAAAGAGGATGACTACGGGGTGACAAATAAGAGAGAACGTACCCGTGAGTATGGGTGCGCCTTCCGGAACATCCTCGATGGCGAGGTGGTGGACGTTGCCGATTCTGGTTGCTGGCTTCTTGGGCTAGTTGAGGGGCTAGTTTGCCCCTGGTATGATGACTGTCCTCCGCTCTGCGGGTAGTTCTTGGCGAAATGCCCCGTACGACCACATGTGATGCACGTGTACGGGGTCTTGCCAGCACAGAAGGGAGGAAACAATCCCGGTGCACGTGGTGGAGGTGGAGGTGCACGCGGAATCATCCCCTATTGCTAATGTGGACAAAAGCCGACATTATTGAATTGGCGACCCCGAAACATCAGTGGTCGTGATGGCGGCTGCCACCTCTGGCCGGGTGGTGATCGATACACCATTCGGTACTTCTGAGGAGCACCACCTCCGCTGCTCTGCAGATCACTCCTTTTCTTCTTACCAGAGAACAGCTCCCAAGTAGCATCCTCCTGTACGATTGCGGCGTTCACAATGTTGTTGAAGCTACCGCTGTTGAATAAGGCAAGCTTGTCCTTCATCCCGGGGTTCAAATCCTGATAGAAAGATTCACGCTTTTGGTCTTCAGTACTCACTTGGTCCTGAGCATACTTGGCCAAGTGGTTGAATGCCTTGGAGTACTCATAAGCACTCCTTCCTCCTCGCTTCAGCTCCAAGAACTCTTGAAGCTTCCTCCTCATAATACCGGGGGTATATGATATGCGCGAAATGCCTCCCGGAAATCTCCCCAGTTCGCGACATGGTCTATTGGTCGTGCGGCAAGATAATTCGCCCACCATGCCCCAGCAGAAGCCTGCAACTGTTGTGCCATAAACAGGGTCTTCTGTTGTTTGGTCATCCGCAGCAAACTGAACTTTCCTTCAATGGAGTTGAGCCAGTTGTCCGCCTGCAACGGTTCATCGGCCTCCATGAAGACCGGCAGGTGCGTTGACATGAAGTCTGAGTATGAACTCGGAGAGGGCTGTCGTGGACCCGCATCTGGTCGCCCCCTTTGACCGGACGAATGTTGAACCAAAGTCCGCAACAACTCAGTTTGCTCATCGCACGAGCCGAGCACTGCAGCAAGAACCTCTGCTAGACTCCTCGGAAGTTCAGGAGGTGGTGGTGGTGGAACTTGTTGCTGCGGTGTCGCAGCTGGCTCCTGGGTCGGACATTCATCCTCACGACCATGACTTGAACCTCCCATCTCATGCGTCGATCGTGTACGCACCATTCTGCAGCCATACGTTAAAATCCGCAACATGTTTGTTTTGCCTTCATCCATTTCCTACTACAGTAGTGTGAATATTGGCAAGGAAATAAGTGCATAACATCCACATATATTGATAAAGCATAAACTTTATACAAGATATATTATCTTATGACCAAGTTTACAGTAGTGAACTCAAAAATGACGGACTCCCACTACGGAAGTGCATCTCTACCATACTTCGTCCTCATGAGACGTCATATACACCTTGTCATCTTATACACACCCACTACTATTTTTAATATGATACAAACATGGCCACAAAATGAACACGAGCAACTACTAAACTATACGTTGCCCCGTGATGGCAGAAGTGCTGCCCCATCCCCCTTCGATACGTCCTATTCGACGTACTCGAGTTCCTCGGGATCTTCTTCCTCCTCTTCGTCCTTCGAAGGCACTTGCTCACCCATATTCAGTGGTATATCATGGGCTGGTGGATACACCACTGGTTGCAGTTGTGCTTCGGCCTCAATCACATTATCCTAAAGTTGTTATGCTTCATACTCCCAATTCTGAGCTACCTCTATGGTTGTGTCTCGTTCCTCGGTGATTACCAACAGCTGCTCCTGCTGTTGTTGCACCACTAACTGACTCGGTTACAGCTCACCATGAGCTTCCTGCAGTTCATTACGAGTTTGCCGTTGTTCGGCACGAGCTTTCCGTAGTCTAGTGCGAGCGTGATGCAGCCGACTCTCGCACTTATTCAGTCGGTGATTTGTTGGAGCCAGGAACGAATGTAGGTTCTAATTGATATAATCAAGAGTATATCCCCATTCAATCGCCTGTCTCAAGGCTTCAACTTGCTCCTAAATAATAGCACCTTGAGCAAGAACCACCATATTGGATGCAGCCGCATACGTTCCAAGTGTCGTTGAGATTGTGTCGCCATATGGTATATAGGCTGCAACCATACGACATTGCCACTCAAAACGAGCCACACCACGGACCGGAAGAAGAGTAAATTGAGTCCAAACCATGGCATCTTGATGAAGCTCGCAAAGCTTCATAAGCGCTTCGCCCGCTACGATTGCCAAAGTGTCCTCCAAATGAGCTCCCTCGATAGTGATCGAAAAAGGAATCCATCCATAACGATGTGGACTAGCAGGTATGTCGACTAAGATGGTGCATGATAGAACGCCTCTGTCAACCGTTTCTTGACCCCAATAGCACGGCATCTCGATGAAGCCAAACTGTTGGAGTACCTACCGCAGCATGCTCGGGAAGCCTGGACGGCTAGCGCACGGTGAAAATATCTATCCGCCCGACAATAGCATCATCACATCCGCCATCTGTGGAAAAGATACTTGAACAATGAGAAGGTTTCCAACTTCCAATAGTTCAAGAAAATTTTAAAACTGGAGTTTTAATCACAGTCTGTTCTAGCTGACCATCCTGTATAAATTCAAAATTTTCATACAGGAAACGTTAGAACCTGATGTTGGGTTGAAGACAAAAGTTGTAGTACACTCTACAACCTTTCCAGATTATACTCATACAGCTCCAGGTGTGTAAAAGCCTACTTTTGAATAGAGCCAGAACTCAAAAATGCGAACTTTAGGACTTCTAAAATACTTCACACTAGATGAGAGTTTGTGAGTGTATGCTTACACCTCAACTGAAAATTATTGGAAAAGGAGTATTCCAAATGCAATTCAATGAACAAAGACAAGTACAATGAAAGAGCAACCATTTTTGGATTCAAATCAAACATTTGAATGAAAAATATTAAAAATAAAGAATGTTCAATTCAGCTTAGATCAATGTTTATATCGAAAGAAGAAAAGAAAATATAATAAAATGTTAATGGGTATGTGAATTTAATAAAAACAGTACATGAGGAGATTCAAATTCAAATCCAAGCTTCAAATTAAAATGAAAAAACATCAAATCTGGACTCGTCATTGAATTCACCATAATCAATTAGCCTCCATGTCAAACTTCATAAATTTTGAATTTCATTTACTATTTAATTCAATAAAATAATTTAAATATATTTGATTTCAAATTCAAATTTAAATCTGATTCAAGCTTGGTCATTTTCCAAATTGGGGTCCATAATTGGTTTCTACATATTTTATTTGCCTTGGCCACTAAGTTTGAGCAATTTTGAAGATTCTTGAAATAGAGAAATGAGTTAACAAAGAAGGAGAGAGGGAAAGGGCTGTGGGCCCCACCTGTAAGCCTCTCCAAGGTTGAACTGCCTCTGCCTTTCTGTTTCAGAGCAACACGGCATAGTTGCATGTTGCCAGCGACTGCTTCTATCCAGATGTAGAAAACCGATTTCGCTTCTTCATCCTCACTACCGTGGAACACACCATCCCTGCTTCTCCCTCTCTCGATCCAACACTTCAGCGCCTAGTTCACTGCACACCACGCCTGCTCGGCACTCGCCCGGCTGTGCTTCCTTACCGGCACTGCCCCCACGACTCGCCTCCCTGGTCGCGCTTGCTCACCTCTTCGCGGCCGCGTCGCTGCCCCCCTGCACCGCTCGCCCGGCTGCCATGCTGCGCCCAGCTTGCTGCCCAGCGCTACTGCTCGCCGGCACACCACCATGGTCGCGGTGCCAGATCGGACCCTGCTCCACGGCGCCCTGGCCGAGCTTCCTGCTGTCCGAACCACCACCTCTAACTTGGCCCAAGCCACCATGACGCTCGCCTTCCTCTGGCACCCACACGCAAATCGCGATCCAGAGTGTCGCCGTCGTCGACCTCCTTCCGCGGTGATGCTCTGGTGGTGCTCTGCTCTGTCCCCATCGTCCTCAAGGTGAGTGGCTTGGCCCATGCTCCTCTCGTCCACCTCGCCGCCTCCCGGCCTCGCCCCTGTGCGCTGCTCTCCGCCGCCGGTGGCGTGCCATGGCCGCCTTCTGCTCGCCCAATCCACGCTGCTAGGATGCAAGCCGTGCCTCACCCAGTTTCGCTCTTGTAGCGCTCATCGCCACTGTTTCTGCCGTGCACCGGCGCCCTTCCACTGTTGTGTGTCGCGCCGCCAGGTCTGTGTCTCTTCGTTCACTGGTCTGGCACTCCTTTCCGGTGCCTCGCCTGGCCCTTGCTGACCCATGCAGCGTTGTGCCCCTACATGCCTCACCCTGGCGTCTCAACTTTGTGCCACGCCACGCGCTCCACGCCGCAGCGTCGTCCAGCGCCAACTGCGTGTCTGAAGGCCGCGCCAGAGGCCACCCATGCTCAAGCTCACGTGCCACCCCACGCCACAACCTCGCCTCCACGCCACATCTTGCGGCGCGCAGTGCCTGCTCAACGAAATGCCGCTATGATGCTACACTGCTATGTGTCATTCCAACGCTCGTCGCGCTCTAGTGTGCCATGGTCATCAATGTGTCGCAGTGACCATCACCGTGCTCACAATGTCACGATGACTGCACACTCTTATTCTCATCCACATCGGCCATGCTTTGTGATTCCTTTGTGTGTGTCACGTCGCCACCAGAGTTGTGTTGTTGCCCTGCTCATGCAATGGTCACGCCCGTGCGTTGATTGTGGTGAGCACGTCGCCCACCATGCATCATAACTATGATGCACAAAGGGGAACATAGTGTATTGCGTTGTGCCACTACACCCTAGAACTCAACTAGAGTTGTCCTTAGGTCGTTTACCTTTCACTTGGCACACCAGCTCAAGCCAATGTTTTCCATCGTTGTTCGCTTGACATCGTCATGACTTTCCACGTCATGGCCGTGTCCTGACAACAAGGCAAGGAATGTTGGGAATATAGATAGTGCGGGAACACAACCACGACACATTGGGTGATGGCCGTTTTGCCAAAGTAGGGTTTAGTCAACGTGAGATTCATCAAGTCCTAGGTGTATCCTAGGTGCTCGATGAAATGACTTCTAGTTCAAACACAAGGTGTTGGTGACCACTGATAACCTATGCTAGAGGAATGCGGGAACGTCACAACCGATAAGGAAAAACTAGACCAAGGAGAACCTTGGATAAGCGTTTCTTGATCGCGTTGACGATGTTTCCTAACCGTCTGTGGAATGGCTTAACTAGGTGTGCCGCTTTATCGACGAAAGGTTCGTTGAGTCGCTTCCCGACGATCGAGTTGACATCACTAACCTTGAGACTCATAAGGTGGTGTTTGGGATTCCGCTCACCACCATGGACGAGTCCGGGTCAATGTGAATGTCGATGAGATGGTCTTCCTGAGATGGCAAAGCATTTTGTCACGGCATAGTAATGCATTATGTTCAAGTTATAGGAGTTCACCGAACTCACCGGGACAGGCTTGTAGAAGACACTACATTAGTGTCGTCGTGTAAGTGCCTGAACGATGCTTGCGAAGTTAGTCATAGTGACTGGTTTACCTAAAGGTCATTTGAACGTTGTCTTGGTACTCACGTCAGGTTAGCAATGCTTTTGATTACTCTTTGAGTCCAAGCAATGCCAATCTCACTTCACTTCCAAGTGTCGCTAGAGTTCCACTTCGATTCATCCTAATTTTGAACCCTGCGACCACACTTCTCACTTAACTAGGTTCACACCTTAGTGAGTTTGTATAACATCATTGGTCGACTTCTAAGTTGCAACCTTCTTTGTTTCACACTCCACTCATACTCAAGCTTTCGATGTCCCCCCTTGATTCCTTAGTCATTCTTACACTATTCAGTCCAACACTTCCACACCAGTCAGTCTCAACTTTCTCGAGTGGCATAGCTCCAAGTGTTAAGTGAATAATGGCAATACATGCTTTCATTGCACCTGTGAATTCACAACTCGACACTACTATGACCACTTGACTTATCCATAGTTTCTCCAGCCATCTGAGACATATCTAATCTTCCTAGTCAAGCCTCTTCTTCTTAAGGTTTTTACAACTCGTCGAGTCCATTATTAGATTACCTTAATTACTTATATGCATATCATGTCGATAGGAACGTGATGATAGGTGATCAACGAGAAGCTTCTCTGGGAGGAGAATGATGAGGAGTTCCAACTTCAAGATTCCATGGCGGATTTTCCGCAGGAAGACCAAGCCATAACAACTGACATTGCTATAGATTCGCAAACAAGGCCAGCCCCGGTTTGCATTTAAGTTCCTTACAGTGTCTTTGCCATTTTCATTCACCTAACATCTTCAGATGTTTGTAGATTACGTTTAAGGTGTTTGACATCCACTTGCATGACCAAAGAACCTAGGGAGTTGTTAGAATAGCTCACATACTCATGTAGTAACTGCCATGCTCATATTCATAGGAATCCGGTAGAAGTCGAGCAGTGGGAATCTACTTGCGAGATAAGGGTTTTATCACACGAATGGATTGGGTGAGGAAATAGCTTATGAATATGAATTGAGACCGAGCAGCGGGTAGGATGCAGCGAGATGTGGTCTCACGTGCGTAGCCCTGCTCGTGTCAATTGAGGATTGATTCGTGTGCAGCCCCGCTAAACAAGCTTGAATTGCACCGATGACATACTGGAGAAATGGGCTCCGGCAAACTGACGTAGCTTGATACTGGTTTATCGAGGCATACCGTTCCATTTTATAGACGTAGGTTGAGGGCAGCGAGGTGTAAATCAGCTGGTGGGCACGTCAGAGTACGCCCCACATAGTGACCTCCTACTCGCGACCAATCAACCGGTTCGACATTCAAGTGTTTGGTGAAAGGTGACCATATACGACTAGTACTGAAGTGATATGTAGGTACTGCTGTAAGTACTTGCTGGCATTTCTGAAAGTGCGTATGTGTCATGTATACCGGGTGTGTCCTGATTGCAATCACCGTCCCTCGCGGTAATAGAGTACCACTTCTTTACTGTGTCGTGACGTAGTAAATACTTAAGAATCCAAAAGAATATGATGTATTGAATTATAATTTCTTTGCAGCCTTGTATGGCTTAGAGATAGTACAATTAAAAGTTTACAGTTTCCCTATACTTTACCTATAATAGCATTATGTGCTTTGGGCATGTCATATCATCAGCAAAGCGTTTCTTGTATGATTGTGGAGTCTATGATGTGTCGTGCCTGAAGAAGGTCATGTGCTACTTAAAAAAAGACTATAAGGATCTACTTGTAGGCGGGTCTTTTATGCTATTCCTTACCTATGCTTAGTATTCACCCCTGCATATGTCTAGTGAGACGGGTTAGTCTTGCTGAGCCTTATGCTCACGTTTGCACTTTAACGATTTTTGCAGGTATTAAGTTTATTTCTGTTGTTCAGGTTGTACATGAGATCTCGAGGTGTCGAGATAAATCTCATGTGAACCACGCCGCTGTTGAATGTTCTTCATGTTGCTAGTGAGAAGCGTCCTAGGGCATGGACGTTTTCTCTCCTGCTTCGTTAAATAAGCGTATGACTCTATATTTTCCACTGCGTGTGTATCTCTGTTGTACTCTGTTTTGTAAACTCTAATTATATTATGAAAAAAACTTTGCTTGTTTTGCATTCTTTTCGTGTGTGCTGTTAGGTGCCGCATAGCACTGTACCACCCAATGAGATCCTTGGACGTCGGGACCCCGGTCCCCACAGACATGGTATCAGAGCTTCATTGGAATAGCATGCTCGAAAAGAATCTATTTACAAAAACTACGAAGTAGTCGAATGAGGATTAGCTATATGCCCATTAAGGACTATTACTAGTATAAGTTATAAAGGTGGTGAACTAACTTACTTGTTATCATATTCTGTAACGACGTTCTGTCTTCAAGGTAAGAGGTAAGGTACGCCACCGAGAGCGGATCAATCTCAATAAGCTCTGCATACGAGGTGTGGTATGTGATATTTCCGTGGCTTAGCACGGAAAAGTTAATATAAGTCTCTGAAACTGTTCATGCTATTGGGAACATATGACATGCAGTACCCCAGAGTGACACAAAATTAGTGGGAGACCCTGTCGGGTGGTTGATAACCCAATAGTATGCATCTCTAGAACTATTCATGTTCTATGAGAGCATGCGAAACACGTATGCCCGAGCGTGTATAAGCTGGTTCGTACGGGAGTCATTGCTGTACAGACATAGTACATCCATGTACCTCGAGACATGACTTTGCTCGAGGGCGACTCACACCAGAGTCGTATGCATTTACTTTTGATTATATATTATTGTGATTTCCTGTCGTATTTCCCCGTGTCGCCCTTGCGGTGTAAAGGTGTGAAAGGGGATTGTTTGTCTTCTGCAGGTACACTAACTACGGTAGTGACCAGTGTAGCAAACATTTGTGAGTGATAGATATTAGGACCACCTATAGACGTATCCGGATATATCGGGTTAGACTTTTCTTTTGGTAAGGAACGTAGTACCGGTAGTATCACATTTGATACTTTGACCATCCCCCACTATAGAATGGCTTCATATTCATATTAAGTCCAAGTATCAGTTGTTGGTATCTTAATGTATCACTTCAAGAATTGGTGAACCAAAGTTCTTTGTCTCTTGCGAGAGTTTAGCTCGACTTCGCCGGAGTGAGACTTTGGTTAAGCATGAAGATCCATAGTGATATGCTATGGATGAGAAGGTCATCAAGTTCACTATCCAGTTCGATTTAGTTCCAAAGTAGATGATTATTTGTAAAGCAAGTTCTAGCTATCGAGCTTGAGATTTGAGCTAAGTTTCAAAATTTGAGTTTGTTTCCAACTCATGGGTTTCGAAGCCGGCAAGTTCTGTTTTTGAGCAGAATTAGACCTGATTTGAAAAGCCATATCTCTTGGTTTATTAATCCAATAGAGGTGTATGTTACACGGTCGAAAAGGTTAGGAAGTGTTCTAAATGTTTCCTGTGTACCTCGACAGCAAACTCCATTGCTAACCTATTTCAAAAGTCTAATTCTTAAACTCCGTCGAAGCTGGACAAATTGGAAACAGTTCTGAGCCTTTTACCATTTTAACCATAACTCATTGTAGACCTTGCCAATGAAGGTCTACAATACCTGGTTGGAAAGTGTAGAGAGTCATCTATATTTTTTCCACTGAACTACAGGTCAGAATCCTCATGTAACTCAGGGAAAAACTCAAAGTTACAAACTCTAACAAATCTGGACCAGATTGGGACAGATCTGTATATGGTTACGATTTTGACCATAACTCGCGGTAGAATCGTCGAATAACTTCGTGTAATACATATCCAAAAACCTTGCGAGCTGTACAACATGTTTGTAATATAAATTGCTGTAAAATTTTGATGTTCTCTACCTGAAAATCTGTGACCAAATCCGCCACAACAAATAATGTCCTGTCCGAATTTCGTTAGAAATCTGGGAACTTTGTCCAACTTCAAAAATCCATATCTCTTCAACCTGAAGAGCTATGGAGGCAAATCAATACTTTTTGGAAAGCTACTGAAGTATTATGTAGGTTTTGTATTGACCCTCAAGCCAATAGACCGTTTTAAGGTGACGAAAATCTTCTCTAACTAAATCAACTGCTGTTCTGAGACTATATGAACAAGCATCTGAATTTTTGCCTTAATTATCTGTAGAAAGCTCTTCTAGTCTATTGTAATACATCTTTGGAAAGGGGAAGATCTATTATACAACTTTTATATTCATTGTTACCTCAAATTTGGTTTAGAACTAATAAGAAACTGGAGTTGAAGTTAGTACCTGTGTACAGTACTATCTGAAACAGCCAGAATATTTTTGAACTTTGAACAGCCATAACTCGTAAATAAGGAAATCAACCTATGCATATATATACATGTATGGAAATATTAAAAAGTCCTCTATCAACTTCCTATTCAATGCTAAAGCCAAAATTTGCAATAACCAGGTCTAAATCAAAGTATCGTTTAAGGTGTCGTAACAGTCCAGAATCTGGACAGTTATATAAACAGTTGATGTTTGGATCGTAAATTCTTGTAGGATCGTTAAAAGACTTCATAATTTACATTTATGGAATCCTGAGGATGTGTGTAACAAGTTTGCAATATATTTTTTATGTAAATATCAATGTTTCTCTATTTGGAAATTGTGGACAAAATCAGCAACATACAAAGGAAGCTCTGCCGGATTTCAGTTAAAAATCAGGGAACTTGGTCGAACTTTAAAATTCCATATCTCCTGAACCAGAAGTTCTGTGAGGTCAAGTAAATACTCTTTAGAAACCTTTGGATATCCTTTACGAGTTTTCTATTCAACTCCATACCAGAATCCTTTTCTATGTGGGTGAAATTTGGAAATTCGCAGAAACTGTTCGGAATCAACCAAACTGGACAGCAATCTGTGTATTTCTCAATTTGAACCATAACTCGTAGATCTTACATCCAATAGGGTCACACGAGTAACCGTTGGAAAGTTTAGTGAGTCAGATACAATTGTTTTAATTGGCTCCAGATCTGAATCAGTCATCTACCTATCCCAAATCGAGTTTGAATGCAGGGTGGGAGTCTGAACTGAAACCCCATTTCTTCTTAATGCTGAATTTTTAGCAAACTTCAAAACTGCTACTTTTTAAGCAGGTTCGGCTGAAAGTGCAGAAAATCTGCTAATTTATAATCGCATAACTTGCAAACCAATACTTTTTGGAAAGGTATTTAAGTTTACTTTAACTTTGTTATTCACCTCAAGATCTGATTTTGCCATGGATCAAAATCGAGTTTGCGTCCAGACTGGTCATTGGTCACAACAGCTTGACCAGTTTGGAACTTTTGGGGTTTTGTTAGGCATTCGGTTCCCGGTTTCAACTCGAGGGGTGTCGTAACAGACCAAGAGTTGGGACTCAACTATTTACCAAGTGGAATGGAGTGTTTAACTCATTTGAAGCTCTTTTCCCTTGGATAAACATACTAGTGTTGTATTTATGTGACTTGTCACATCACTTCTTGTGATTTTGAGTGCAAGTCGCAATTACTCGAGTTGCATCTCGTCTTCCCATGAGGATGGTTTAAGGTAAGCTTTGACATCATAGTTCAAAACTTTAAGGCGGAAGGTGAGCACTCAAGTAACTGTAATTTTCATCTAGCACTCTTTGGCACATGGTGATGTGTCAATGACAAAGCAAACAATTGAGATTACAACTTCAAGTGGATTCAACGTCCACCACCAGGTTAAGTTACTCTAGGAGAGTGTGACTTCAACTCCACAATAGTAATCAAGAAGGATATCGGTTCCTCCTGCCAGATGGAAGCGAAGGTTAAGTGAAGTATCTCTAGAGACGTGTCTAGTGATCTCGACCAGGTGTCTAGGGATAACCTTCGACATATAGTTACTTGTTTTTCTTCTGATAATGATACTCCTCAAGTCAACAAATACCTCTAAGACCTAGTTGAAGATAAAATCAAGTTGAGTAGTACATGAACATGCTTTCAAAAGGTCGAGTTAACGTGGTATATTTCCCACATTCCTTATCAATCGTTCTGTTACAAATTTCATAACTGTGGCCGAGTCATGAAAGTAATGCTTCTCATTGATAGCTTGTAGTTACCATATGATTGAGTTCTTTGCTGTGTTGAAAACATATGAGGATGTTGAATCTTTAAATCCTCATATGCCACCGCGAAGAGTCTTCATCTTCTATTTCTATTGTTTGAGGATGTTGATATACCCAAAAGCCTTGTAGTCGTCATATCTCCAGTATTCCTGCTGTTTTGATCACATAAGAGTGTCGAGTGCTTTGCTTCTCTTATGCTACAGCTAAGGGCTCCTATGGTTGACTAAACATCAAACGAGGTTAATGATTGTTGTTTAAACTCGTAAACCATCTTAACTCATGTCAATAGAAATACCACATGAAGTTGTAAGGACCTATGCAAAACCAAGCACGCAACCAAGAATCAATGCAAGGATAGTTTCAAACTATTAGGGTGACCTGGAGAAGCAAAGAACGGTTCCTCATCCTTCAAGTCAAGACTAGGACTGGACAAGATGTCATGCTAATGTAAGGGGACAGTGATAAATGTTCAGTAACAGAGGTGAAGGTTTTGCACCGTGATATGGTCATGTTGAGCATCCTGTCAAGATTTTCAACCTGAAGACTGGAATCACCAAAAGCAAACTTTAGAATTTCCAAAGATGCCTTAAGGTAATCAATACTTCGTAGAACCCAAGTCTTTAAGGGCATTGTGATTTTCCTTAATCAATGACCCTCTTTTACGGATCGTAGCCTCATTGTTTCCGTTATTATACTCGATAGAATCTCGGGACGAGATTCCATTAAGGGGGAAGGATTATAAAATCCTACATTTGAATAGAGCCAGAATTCAAAATGTGAACTTTAGGACATCTAAAATACTTCACGCTAGATGAGAGTTTGTGAGTGTATGCATACACCTAACTTGAAAATTATTGAAAAAGGAGTATTCCAAATGCAACTCAATGAACAAAGACAAGTACAATGCAAGAGCAACCATTTTTGGATTCAAATCAAACATATGAATGAAAAATATTAAAAATAAAGAATGTTCAATTCAGCTTAGACCAATGTATATATCGAAAGAAGAAAAGAAAATATAACAAAATGTTAATGGGTAAATGAATTTAATTAAAACACTACATGAGGAGATTCAAATTTGAATCCAAGCTTCAAACTAAAATGATAAAACATCAAATCTGGACTCGTCATTGAATTTACAATAATCAATTAGCCTCCATGTAAAACTTCATAATATTTGAATTTCATTTACTATTTAATTCAATAAAATCATTTAAATGCATTTGATTTCAAATTCAAATTTAAATCTGATTCAAACTTAGTCATTTCCCAAATTGGGGTCCATAATTGGTTTCTACATATTTTATTTGCCTTGGCCACTAAGTTTGAGCAATTTTGAAGATTCTTGAAATAGATAAATGAGTTAATAGAGAAGGAGAGAGGGAAAGGGCTGTGGGCCCCACCTGTAAGCCTCTCCAAGGTTGAACCGCCTCTGCCTTTCTGTTACAGAGCGACACGGCATAGTTGCATGTTGCTAGCAATTGCTTCTATCCAGAGGTAGAAAACCTATTTCGCTTCTTCTTCATCACTCCCGTGGAACACACCATCCCTTCTTCTTCCTCTCTCGATCCAACACTCCAGCGCCCAGTTCGCTGCACCCCGCGCCTACTCGCCGCTCGCCCATCTGTGCTTCCTCACCGGCGCCGCCCCCACAATTTGACTCCCTGTTCATGCTTGCTCACATCTCCGCGGCCGCGTCGCTGCCCCATGCGCGCCGCTCGCCCGGCCGCCACGCCGCGCCCAGCTTGCTGCCCCTGCGCTGCTGCTCGCCGGTACACCGCAATGGCTGCGCTGCCAGATCGGCCCCTACTCCATGACGCTCTGGTCAAGCTTCCTGCTATCCGAAATGCCGCCTCTGACTTGGCCCAAGCCGCCATGACGCTCGCCTTCCTCCGGCACCGGCGTATGCGCAGCCACGGTGCCGGTCACCATGCGCGCCTCGCGCCCGTGTGCAAGCCGTGGTCCAGAGTGTCACCGCCGTCGACCTCCTTCCGCAGTGATGCTCTGGCAGCGATCTGCTCCATCCCCATCGACCTCAAGATGAGTGGCTTGGCCTGTGCTCCACTCCTCCACCTCGCCGCCTCCCGGCCACACCCCTGCGCGCTGCTCTCCGCCGCCACCAGCGTTCCATGGCCGCCTTCTGCTCACCCAATCCACGCTGCCGAGACGCCAGCCATGCCTCGACCCCTTTCGCTCGTGCAGCACTCGTCGCCGCTATTTCTGCTGTGTGCCGGCACCCTGCCGCTGCTGCTTGTCACATCGCCAGGTCCGGGTCCTGCCGTTCGCTGCTCTGGCGCGCCTTTACGGTGCCTCGCCCGGCCCTTGCTGACCCATGCAGCGCTGTGCCCCTACATGCCTCACTCTGTCTTCTCGCTTTCATGCCATGCCGTGCGCTCCACGCTGCAGCGTCATCCAGCGCCAACTGCGCGTCCGACAGCCGCGCTAGAGGTCGCCCATGTTCAAGCCACAACTGTGCCCCCACGCCACATCTTGCATCGCGCAGTGCCTGCTCGACGAAACACCGCTATGATGCTACACTGCTATGTGTCGTGCCACTGCTCGTCGTGCTCTAGTGTTCCATGGTCATCAACGTGTCGTAGTGACCATCACTGTGTTCGCGATGTCACGGTGATTGCACACTCTTAGTCTCATCCACACCGGCCATGCTTTGTGATTCCTTTGTGTGTGTCACGTCGCCACAAGGGTTGTGTTGTTGCCCTGCTCGTGCCATGGTCACACCCATGCGTTGACCATGGTGAGCGCGTCGCCCACCCTACATCATAACTTTAATGCACAAAGGGGAGCCTAGCGTATTGCATTGTGTCGCTACACCCTACAACTCCACTAGAGTTGCCCGTAGGTCGTTTACCCTTAACTTGGCACACCAGCTCAAGCCAATGTTTTGCTGTCATTGTGCGCTTGATGTTGTCACGACGTTCCACGTCATGGCCGTGTCCTGGCAACACGGCATGGAATGTCGGGGATATAGATAGTGCGGGAACACAACCATGACACATCGAGTGATGGCCGTTTGGCCAATGTAGGGTTTAGTCGAGGTGACATTCATCAAGTCCTAGGTGTAGCCTAGGTGCTCGATGAAATGACTTCTAGTTCAAACCAAAGGTGTTGGTGACCACCGATAACCTATGGTAGAGGAATGCGAGAACATCACGACTGACAAGGAAAAACTAGACCAAGAGAACCTTGGATAAGAGTTTCTTGATTGTGTCGACGATACTTCCTATCCGTCCGTAGAATTGCTTAACTAGGTGTGCCGCTTCATTGACGACAGGTTCGTTGAGTCGCTTGCCGACGATCGAGTCGACATCACTAACCTTGAGACTCATAAGGTGGTGTTCGGGATTCCACTCACCACCATGGACGAGTCCGGGTCAATGTGAACATCGATGAGATGATCTTCCCGAGATGGCAAAGCATGTTGTCACGTAGTAGTAATGCATTATGTTTATGTTCCAGGAGTTCACCGAACTCATCTGGACAAGCTTGCCAAAAACACTACATCTGTGTCATTGTGTAAGCGCCTGAACGAAGCTTGTGAAGTTAGTCATAGCAACTGGTTTACCTAAAGGTCATTTGAATGTTGTCTTGGTACTCACGTCAGGTTAGTAGTGCTTGTGATGACTCTTTGAGTCCAAGCAATGCCAATTCCACTTCACTTCCAAGTGTTGCTAGAGTTCCACTTCGATTCATCCTAATTATGAACCCTGCGACCACACTTCTCACTTAACTAGGTTCACACCTTAGTGAGTTTGTATAACTTCATTGGTCAACTTCTAAGTCGCAACCTTCTTTGTTGCACACTCCACTAATACTCGAGCTTTCGATGCCCCCCCTTGATTCCTTTGTCATTCTTACACTATTCAATCCAACACTTCCACACCAGTCAGTCTAAGATTTCTCGAGTGGCACAGCTCCAAGTGTTAAGTGAATAATAGCAATACATTCTTTCATTGAACCTGTCAATTCACATCTTGACACTACTATGACCACTAGAATTATCCGTAGTTTCTCCACCCATCTGAGACATATCTAATCTTCCTAGTCAAGCATCTTCTTCTTAAGGTTTTTACAACTCGTCGAGTCTATTATTAGATTACCTTAATTACTTATATGCATATCATGTCGATAGGAACGTGATGATAGGTGATCAACGAGAAGCTTCTCTTGGAGGAGAATGCCGAGGAGTTCCAACTTCAAGATTCCATGGTAGATTCTCCGGAGGAAGACCAAGCCATAACAACTGACATTGCTATAGAGTCGCAAACAAGGCTAGCCCCAGTTTGGATTTCAGTTCCTTACAGTGTCTTTGCCGTTTTCATTCACCTTACATTTTCAGATGTTTGTACATTATGTTTAAGGTTTTTGACATCCACTTGCATGACCAAAGAACCCAGGGAGTGGTTAGAATAGCTCACAGACTCGTGTAGTAACTACCATGCTTATATTCATAGGAATCCGGTAGAAGTCGAGTAGTGGGAATCTACTCGCGAGATAAGGGTTTTGTCACACGGATGGATTGGGTGAGGAAATATCTTATGAAAATGAAATTGAAACCGAGCAGCGAGTAGGATGCAGCGAGACGTGGTCTCATGTGCATACCCCTGCTCGTGTCGATTGAGGACAGATTCGTGCGCGGCCCCGCTGGACAAGCTTGAATTTTACCGGTGACATACTGGAGAAATGGGCTCCAGAAAACTGACGTAGCTTGATACTGGTTTGTCAAGGCATATCGTTCTGTTTTATAGGCGTAGGTTGATGGAGGCAAGGTGTAATTCAGCTGGTGGGCACATCAGAGTACGCCCCATGCAGTGACCTCCTGGTCGTGACGGATCGACTGGTTCGACATTCGAGTGTTTGGTGAAAGGTGGCCATACACAACTAGTACTTATGTGCTATGTAGGTACAGCTGTAACTACTCACTAGCATTTCCGAAAGTGCATATGTGTTGTGTATACTGGGTGTGTCCTGATTGCAATCACCGTCCCTCGTGTTAATAGAGTACCACTTGTTCACTGTGTCATGGCGTAGTAAATACTTGAGAAGCCAGAAGAATATGATGTATTGAATTATAATTTTTTGCAACCTTGTATGGCTTTGAGATAGTACAATTAAAAGTTTACAGTTTCCCCATACATTACCTATAATAGCATTTTGTGCTTTGGGCATGTCATATCATCAGCAAAGCGTTTTTTGTTTGATTGTGGAGTCTATAATGTGCCATTCCAGAAGAATGTCATGTGCTACTTAAAACATGACTATAAGGATCCACTTGTAGGCGAGTCCTTTACGCTATTCCTTACCTATGCTTAATATTCACCCCTGCATATGTCTAGTGAGATGGGTTAGTCTTGCTGAGGCTTATGCTCACGTTTGCGCTTTAACGATTTTTGCAGGTATTAGGGTTATTTCTATTGTTCAAGTTGTACATGAGATCTCGAGGTGTCAAGATAAGTCTCATGTGAACCACGCCACTGCTGAATGTTCTTCATGTTGCTAGTGAGAAGCGTCCTAGGGCATGGACGTCTTCTCTCCTGCTTGGTTAAATCGGAGTATGAGTATGTATTTTCCGCTGCGTGTGTACCTCTGTTGTACACTGTTTTGTAAACTCTAATTATATTATGAAATAAAAACTTTGCTTGTTTTGCATTCTTTTTCATGTGTGCTGTTAGATGCTGCATCGGACGGCACCACCCAATGAGATCCTTGGATGTCGGCACTCCGGACCCCACAAGGTGAGCTAGGAAATAGAAATTATACAGGATTAAAGTTGACCCAAGTTTTCTTGAAATTTTGACAGAACCTCCCCTGTATATGTGGTGATTTCCACAATTTATACAGGTATGTCATAACAATATATTGAGGTAATGACAGAATAAACATTGTATAACATCAAGTTAAAAATCCAGAAGTAAAAGATTTCGTCCATAAAACATTTGTTATACAGGTATAGCGCGCAAATTCGAAACTATGTGCAAACTGTTGCAAGTTGTGGTCTGCCAGAACAAAGTTTGCGACCATATGAATTAAGCACAGTTATACCAAGATTCAGGTCATGGGTGCAACATAAAGTTGATAGAGGACTTCCTAAACTTTCCAGGAAGGTATATATGGGACTATGTCACTATTCTGGATTAAAAGCTAGAGCTATCTAAACTTGACAGATGAAAGGACTGGTTTTCAACAGCAGTCCTGCAGTTCACTGTTTTGAACTCAAAATTTGAATTGCCTCAAATTCGAACCAGGAAAAACTTTAAATAACACAACTGTAGATCTCCTTCTACCCTTTACGGATATTTATCACAATAAGGCAGAAGATTTTTCTACAGTGAGTTATTGTAAAAATACAGAGACTGGTACAATGGTAGGGTCATCTGGAGTGGTTTAAGTATACCCCAAATTTCACAAAATTATCAAGCTTTGCTGCCTTGATGGTCAACATAAAAGTGGTAGAGGTCTTCAATTTCCATCCATATAGCATACCCCTATGTCATTTTTCAACTAACCAATATTACAACCTGGCGAAGTTTAGCAAACTTCAGCCAGAAATCAAGAACCTTGGTTCTAACCCATTGTTGAGTCGAAACACATTCTGCGGAGTCCAAACCTACCAGCACCTGATAGTCAGACCTTCCAAAATGTAATGCATCCATTCTGCCGTTGGGGGTGGTCAAGTATCAAAGTTGATACTGACGGTACTACGTACCTCACCAAAGAAAATTCTAACCGGTATATCTGGATACGTTTATAGGTGGCCCTAGTAGCGTTCACTAGCAAACGTGTTCTACACGGGTCACTACTGTAGTCAGTGCTGCAGAAGACAAACAATCCCCTATCACACCTGCACACCACAACGGCGGTTCGAGGAAACATGACAGGCAGTCCCAATAATAATATATATGAAAGTAATTACATACGACTCTGGTGTGAGTCGCCTTCGAGCGATGTCATGTCTCGAGGTACATGGCTATATTACGTCTGTACAACAAAGACTCCCACATGAACCGGCTTATACAAGCTCGGGCATACGTGTTTCGCATGATCCCATAGAACATGAAGAGTTCTAGAGACGCATACTATCGGGTTATTCACCACCCGACAGGGGCTCCCACTAACTTTGAAGCACGCTGGGGCACCGCGTGTCATAGGTTCTCAGAAACATGGAAAGTTTCAGAGACTCCTATTAATATTTCTGTGCCAATCCATGGAATGATTTCCATGCTACCTCTCGCATGGTGAGCTTACCGCAACTGAACCGCTTACGGTGGCATACCTTACCTCTTACCTGACATCGTAGCGTCGTTACAGAATATAATAACACATAGTTAGTTTACCACCTTTATATCTTATACTAATAATACTCCTTATATAGGCATATAGCTAATTCCTCACTCAACAATTCTAAGTTTTGAAAATATGCTCTTTTCAAGTACACTGTTCCCAATGATGCTCCGATACCATGCCTGTGTGGACCTGAATCTTGGCGTCCAAGGATCTCATTGGGTGGTGTCGTGCGATGCGACACCCAACAGTATACACGAAATCAACGAGAATAGAATACAATACCAAGTCTTTATTTATAGCACAACAGAAGTTTTAGAATACTAAGCAAAAAGGAAAGAGAACTATACATCATAGCTACGCTCTCGGCACTAGCTATGCAAAAGCAAAGTCATCCATGCCCTGGATACTTTGCACTAGCATCACCTAACTTACGGCGACATGTAGGGTTCCCACTCGGCTGTAAACCCTGGAGGGGGTGCAGCCTCGTCATTGAACCCGTCATCAGTCGTATAATCTGCAAAAACTTGTTAACTGCAAACGTGAGCTTAAGGCTTAGCAAGACTAACCCGTCTCACTAGACGTATGCAGGGTGATTACTAAGCATAGGTATGGAATAGCATAAAGGACTCGCCTACAAGTGGATCCTTATAATCACGATTTATGTAGCACATCACATTTTTCAGGCACGGCAAATCATAGACTCCACAATCAAACAAGAAACACTTCGCCGATGACATGACGTGCACAAAGCACGTAATGTTATTATAGGTAAAGTATGGGGAAACTGTAAACTTTAATTGTACTATATCTAAGCCATACAAGGTTGCAAAACAATTATAATTAAATACATCGTATTCTCTTGACTTCTTCAGTATTTACTACGTCACAGCGCAGTGAACAAGTGGTACTCTATCACCGCGAGGAAGGTGATTGCAATCAGTACACACCTGGAACAACATGACACATATGCACTTTCGGAAATGTCAGCGAGTACTTACAGCAGTACCTATGTAAGACTTCAGTACTAGTCGTATATGGCCACATTTCACTAAACACTCGAATGTCGAACCGGTCGATCAGTCCTGAGCAGGAGGTCACCGCATGGGGCGTACTCTGTTGTGCCCACCAGCTGATTTACACCTTGCTGCCCTCAACCCAGGCCTATAAAATGGAACGGAATGCCTCGACAAACTAGTATTAAGCTACGTCAGTTTGCTGGAGCCCATTTCTCCAGTATGTTACTGGTACAATTCAAGCTTGTCCAGCAGGGCCGCACACGAAACGGTCCTCAATCGACACAAGCAGGGATAAGCACGTGAGACCACGTCTTGCTGCATCCTACCCGCTGCTCGGTCTCAATTTCATATTTATAAACCATTTCATGATACAATTCATACTGTGTGATAGAATCCGATCTCGCGAGTAGATTCCAAGTACTCGGCTTCTACCGGATTCCTATGAACATAAGCATAGCAATTTCTACTCAACAGGTTGTAGACCTATCCAAGACTCGATAGGATTTGTGGGCCCTACGAGTGGATGTCAAACACCTTCAACGTAATGCACAACATCTAAAGATGTAAAGTGAATGAAAACTGCAAAAACAATGTAAGGAACTTAAATGCAAACCGGGGCTTGCCTGAATGCGAGTCCGAGTCTATGTTAGTCTCCGGCAGCTAGACTTCCAAAGCTTTCGGCTGCTCCTCGACTTCAGTTACTACACAATATGCATATACTATATATGAATGACTTTGAAAATAAAATTATGTTTAAGGTCACAAGCTAATATCTTGTGATCAAAATAAATAATGATCTTAATTGGCTTTGGGACTTTTAGGGTAGATAAGAAGGATTATGATGGATACTTTTGCAAAGAACATGAGATGATCAAGTCAGTTTGTTACTTCAAAAATTATGGCAAGCCATAACCTTCTCTGAATTTTGGTTGAATTACGGGAGATCTATCATGGCTGGTTGTACCATGTAGAGGAGGTTTCACTGGTTCCAGGAAAATTGTTTTCATAATTTTCTAAGCTTCCAATAGGGAGAAATTTATTTTACCAGTTTGGGGAAAAAGTTGAAATTGATTTTTTTGTATTTGTTTCCCATTTTTTTAAACTACAAAGAGAATTGGGACACTGATCAATCCAGAAAATGATCTCCAATGAACTTGAAATTTTTACTGGAAATCAAGTGAATCTTGGAGAGTGTCCTACCCAAATTTGGGAATTTTCTAAAAAGCAGAACCGTAAGCATGAATTCTATAACATTTTGTTATCAGAATTATGGAGAAATTTCTATGGACTTTCATACCAATCCAAGTGCACCACTGGCAATTATTCTTCATGCTTGTTCTAAAAAAATTATTTGGGAATTTTTGGACAATTCTACCAGGAGTTATGGATTTTTCAAGTTAGGTTAAATCCTAGAATTATTTTCCAAAGGAAAACTTTTAAATAAAACAGCCGGGCCCACTGGTTTAAAACCAACCAATCGCAGCAGGGCCGCACCAAAGGCCATGGGGTTAACCCGCGCACACCGTATCCGTATTTACAGCTGATCCCACGCGAGAGGGAAGTCGCTGACAGGTGGGACCCAGGGGGTCTTCGTCTACCTCCCGACACGGTGGCGTTCCTCGCCGGACTCCTGGTGGCGCTTCGCCGAACTACATTGCGTCGACCTCCTTCCGGCTTCAACTTGACCACTGAACCATAAAATCGACCGCGCAAGCCGATGGTGGGGTCGAATCGAGGCGGCGATGGCCGGAGATGGCGGTGCGACGGCGGCGGCGGAGCTAGGGTTTTGGCGATCGTCACAAATGCTCGGCAATGGCGTAATAAGCTCGGGAAGAGGTCGGGAATGTTCCTGGGAGCACCAGGATGATGGTTTGGGGGTTAGAAAGGTGTGACATTGCCGGCAAAGCTGAGTTCAACGGTCTGCCGATGGTTTTTACATGGCGGCTACGAAAACTGGCATACCATAGCCCTCGATGGTTCTTTCTGCTTTTTTGTTCGTACTGATCCGTAAGGAGGCTAGCAAACTAATATGTAACTAGATTAAATGATAGTTACACCTAGAGAACGAATTGCGAGGTGAACCTAGGAAAAGCATATAAAGCATGCCGAAAAGGAAAAGATGATTTCGTGCTCGATAAAAGATTTGCTTGGGAACGGTTTGTACCATGAGCAGGGTGATGTCCTGGCGCTCAGTTCGTCTATTGACGTCGAAGCGCGAGGCGGACTAGGGTGGTGGCACCACGATGGACAGAGAGTGATGTCCTCGGTGGCCAGACGATGATGACGGCAGAACTTCAAAATAAGGGCCAAACAAAGGACAAAACAATCAGCCAAAGGTTGAGGACGGTAGAGCACAGTCTGGGCTTCATGTTTGCCATTTGCATGAAAGTGAAATAAAGCACTGAGGAGGCGCTCACCGGTGGAGAATGGAGGCGACGGTGCTATGCGACGGCGGTGCAAAGCAAAGCAAAGAGGAAGACGGGACGGGAGTGGTGTGAGGCGGTGACGATGGCCGGGGCTTTAAGACGCGCAACGAGCAGGCAAGCAGGATGCTCGCTGGAGCTTGCATGTGTGCGGTGCCGAGCAGGGCGGCGTCGAAATTGCGGCGTGCAGAGCAACACCGTAGGTGTGCCACTGACTGGTGGGTCCCACTATTCTTATCCTCTGGACTTTTCTGCAACATCAATTCTCCAACCAAACTTGATCCAAAAATTCCAGATTTTTGTGGAGAGGCTCAAAATATATCTGGAACGTGATTCTGAAATTGGATCTTGAATTGGAACAAATTTCATTTGAATTTGAAATTGAAAGAAATTCAATGAGGTCAATGAATTAAATAGAAAATGAGTTTCAAAAATTGTGAAAGTTTGGGAATAAGTCAATCAAGTCATGTTGACCCTGATGGTGTGTTCAAATCTTGATGTTCAAATAAGTTGAACAGAATTCAAAATTCGAACTCTAAATATGGCCTGAATTTGCCATGTGTCTCAAATAAAATAGCAAATGGAATTCAAAAATCTCGAAACTTGGTAGGAAGTCGATTTGGAATATTATGAGGTCATGGAAAAATTTATAGCCTCAGATTTGAATATTTTGGTAGTGACAAAATGTACAGTGATATATTCAAATTTATTTGAATATATTAGTACTGCATAGTATTTGCCCTAGAAATTTTTATTCAATATCTTCCTAAATTTGTAGAAAGGTCACTTCAATTATTCTAAGGTCATTTTTGAAGTTCATTCCTTCGGTTACTAAAATTTCAGTATGAGTAAAAGAAAGATTATTGATGATATCAAGTTTTTATGTACAACCATAATTGATCTTCACTATGGTTGACAACCAACTCGTACAGAACTTGATAATAAGGAAAACTGGGATTTTACACCATCTTTAGAAGATTCATCATGGTGCCATCACCCAGGACGCCAAGACTTCACTAGCTGACTTCCTCCCTTTGAACATGGTTCTTGAGTTCAGGAGGGAGCTTCGAAAGGGGATGTCGATGCAGGACGACCTCGACTTGGTAGAGAAGCGCAGGACCACTTGGATTTCTATTCTTGGAGCTTTGGAAAGGAGGGCTCCCACTGCTCCAAGACAGAGGGTCGATGACGCCAACAAGGGCAAGGGCAAGGCGGTTTCCTAATCTTCTCGAAAGAGGAAGCTGAGACACATAAATGGAGAAACCATTAGGTCGGCTCCATCTCCAACTGCATCTTCTCCCCGACCGAGCCAAGCTTCAGCGGACAAAATATCTTCGAAGCCGGCGTACACAAGGGGTGCTAGCTCCGGCAAGTCGACCCCGACCCTAGTGCCAGCTACGGGCTCTAGGTCCGGGGGTCCTTTCCAGCCAGCGTAGTTCCCGGCTGAGGCGACTCCAACTCCTGCGGCAAGCTCCCGTCCTAGGTTCGGAGTCTTTGCCTTATCAGGTCTGGTGGGCTCTGACTCCGTGCCAAAGAAGACGAAGTTCCACGACAACTAGAGTGGAAGCCTCCCAAGGTAAGCATTGTCTTCTCACTTTGAGTATCTATTTTTATCTTTACCATGTTTTGAATTTTTTGATCCTTTGTTTCTCGGGTGTCGAAAAAAAAGACTGAAGCTTCGGCCCCTGTTGCAGCAATCAAGGCTATGCAGGCAGAGGTTCATGCTTCGACCCCTGCGCCTCCCATAGTGGTGGCTGATGACACCACAGCTACGGTGCCAACTGTCATGGAAACAAGTCCAGCAACAATGCTAGAAGTTCTCGTGGTAGCACCAGACCACGGGGAAGAGACTTGTAAAGAAGCGCCATCGGTTTCGGAGCTGGCGGTTGAGGCTCCGGCATCAGAGCCTGAGATGGCAGAAGCTCTGGCATCTGAGCCGAAAGTAGATGAAGCTCCTACATCTGAGCCGGAAGTAGCTGAAGCTCCGTTGTCTGAGCCGAACGTAGTTGAAGTTCAAACATCTGAGCCAAAAGTGGTGGGAGCCCTGGACGAATCTACAATGCTATCCCTGGAGGTGATTACTCCAGAGGTATCCATGTTCGAGCTAGAGCACCCAAAAGAGTTGGTTGCGGGTCCTCCAAAATTGAAGATCATACTGGGGTATCCTCCACCTCAGTTCTGGAAGTCGAAGTTCCCGTGGCGGGACCTTCCTTTGCTGTGATGGATGCAGAAGAGATCGCAGAAAGTGGCCCCAGCGCCGTGGAGCCACAGGTGACCATGCTTTTGCAGTGGGACCCGCTATTGGTTTTGCAGACCTACTGGAGCCTGCGAAGGCGCTTCGGACCTGAAGCCAATTCCCCTTGTGTTGTCTATTGACAATGTCTGCTCAAGTCTTTGCCAAGTCCAGCTCGCCTTCAACTATGAAAGCAAGACTCTCGAAGAATAGCGCAACACCTTAAGGCATTGGTGCAATAGGCTTCATTTCGAGACGAAGCTAACACAATCGAGGCTGGCAGACAAGTGGGAATGGGTAGAGAATGAGAAGGCTAGGCTGGAGCAGTTTGACTGCATGTTGAATGAAAAGGAGGCCATGATCAAGGCCCCTGACGAGAAAACTTGGGAGGTGTTCAAGCAGGCCAAGGAGGCGAAGGATGCAGCTGATAACCGCTCGGACAGCCTTGACGAGTTAAATGAGGAACTCCTCAAGTGTCAGGAAGCTCTTGACGAAAAGGAGGAAAAGCTCCCATAACAAGAGGAAGACCTAGTGAAGAGGGAGGAGGAGCTCGCCCAGAGGCTATCGTCAGGAGAGCAGAGTTTGGTTGATCACACCAAACATTTTGAATAGTGGTGTGTTCAAGAGAAGGAGAGGATTTGGCAGATGGTAATGAACGTCTCCCAAAGAGAGATTGATATATCCATCAGGGAGGAGAAAGTGAAGGGCAGGGAGAAGGAGCTGGCGGACTTTCGAAACTGCATCCACCTCGGGGAAAAGGAGCTTGCTGCCCGTGAAAAGCAGCTGGCTGAAAGTATCCAACAGCATGCTAAGGAGGTCGAGCTCTTCGCTTGGGAAGGTTAGAGCTTGCGGCTGCTAGAAGGTCACTGGAGGAATTAGGAAGCTTGAGAGCAAGTGAGTCCCAGTGAGTTTGGGACTTCTTGGGGCAAGCTAACGAAGCTCTTGTGCCACTTGGCTTGAGTCTGATACATCCGGCTGACCCGGCGACGGAGCTGGACAAGGCGTTGGTGGCGTTGAGCTTGGCCAGCAACAAGATGGATACAATGGGTGAACTCATCATCGACCAACTGGAAACGGAAGGGAAGTCTCTGGCAAGAACATTGCTGAATATGTGCTGACGTGTTTCAAAAGCCAGGACCCCCATGCCTCGTTCTTTCATAGGACCCCCGGTAGCTAGGGCTTTTTTCTTCTTGCCTTCACTTGTAATTCTCCAATTTTCAATGAATGAAATCCAAACCTTTGAACGAATGAATTCCATTTTCCCATTTTGTATATGTCTTCAATGCATTGCCCTTTATATTGTTGGCCCCCTGGTAGATGTGCACAATTTGATTGCGGACATGTACCAATAAAGATTGACAATGACTTGAAGACTTGATCACTCCGAGCTTGTAGCTAGAACGTTAGCTCTGAGGTCCATAGTTTACTTGCAACACCTTTGAAAGTCGTTTGGGATGTCGACAGCGGGCCCCCTGGGAGTCGTCAGAGCTTCCTAGCTTTGACGGTGCCAAATGTCAACATATAGACGTCCATGGCGGGCCTCCCACTAAAAGAATCCCGATCAATTACGTCGGCCAGGACCGACGTAATTAAGGCCTAAACCGACGTAAGCTATTAATTATGTCAGTTTTCCCTTAATTATGTCAGTTGCTGGCCGACGAAGCAATTTGGATGTAACTAAGGTAACTTACATCGGCCGCCGATGTAAGTTACTTAATTATGTCGGTATCCAGCAACCGACATAAGTAATTTACCGGGATGGGCCGCGGGCTGGGCCGGAGTACTTACATCGGCCACTGCCGGCCGATGTGAGTTAAGAAGTATAACTTACATCGGTTGCGCGAAACCAACGTAAGTTAAGTGGTTTAACTTAAGTCGGTATGGTCTGGCCAACGTAAGTTAAACTGGGCTAACTTATGTCGGCTTGGCCATAGCCGACGTAAGTTAAGTTTTCATTTTTTAAAAAGAACAGAAACTGTCTACCTCTCGGGATTGCGAGCTCCAGACAGATCACAAAACAGTGCACAAACAGTTTATATAGTACACATATCAAAAATCGTCCAGAAAACATTCAAAACATCCACATTAACACAAAACGGTTTCAAAACCATTCACTGGGCTACACGCTTGCCCTTCCACTACCTCCGTAGCCGAGACCTTCTCGGCGCATTCCTCCGGGTGCCTGTAGATGTGGCGAAGGAGTTTGGGCCGCATTTCCCGAACCCTGCAAAAGAACCATATATTCCCTGTATTGGCCTTGTAAAGAATTGCACAACCATATTATACTTCAATGGATCCATTTTAAGCATGAACTATCACATACTATGAAATGAAACAAATTTTAACAAATTCCACTTACTGCATATGATGTATGGTTATTTTGATATTAAGTGATGCATGCAAGCAACAAGTGGAGATAAAACTTTGTAAAGGAGTAAAATAAGAAGGTTCTGCTCTAGCATCAGAAGGTTCTGCTCTCCTCTGCACAACGCAACAAGGATCTATTCTGTTCTCCAGAACCGATCAACACATGTGCAGAGATAAAAGAGAGGTTCTACAGACCGTATTTCTAACAGTTTACACTGCTTATTCTACAAAGAGATGGATTAAAATGAGATGAAATAACATAGAAGCTACTAACGACCAGTTGACCACAAAGCTTCTTGCGAGGTCACAACTACATGATCAGGTGTACACTCTAGAAGTAAAGTTCATTTCATAGCAATTGTTCGTCCCAACAACAGGATAGGATCTTGCCGACTCCTAGAATGTGAGGAGTTGATAATTCATTTAAGAAGCTTAGCACAATATTAAATAAAGAGTTTATCACCTGCTCCGGTGTCTGCTGCGGCAGAAGCGTAGGAATCTCGATATCCTGACCGCTGTGTCGAGCAAGAGCCTGCCACTGAAAAATATTAGATGATATATGTTATTTAAATGCTATGAAATTTAACTACGGTACTTTAGATTACTTAACGCCACCACTGCTTGCATTTGGGCCATCATTAAGGCCGTCCTTTGCTGCTCCTCCCTTGCCTCTGCTCTCCACCTCTCCAGCTCTGTCTGGGTATGTGTCAGCGTCTCCTTCAAGGCGAGGAGCTCCAGCTGGGTCTACTAGAGACAACCACTGGTGGTCCCAACAGACGAGGCCTGCGACAATGAAGCGCCTCACAAAGGTCATGTCGACCTCGAGTCGACAACTCCATCAAAAATACGATGGGTTGTATATATGCTACATATACAATGCCTACTTTACGTACAACGACCCTTTTGTTTAGCCGTTTCTATATATAATACATAAGCATCAAAAATATTAACAAAAACAAAAGCAATTGTATTTTAAACACAAAACAATAAACGAGAGCAATAATACAAATCATAAACATTATTAAATAAAACCTAAGCATATATAGTAACATTAGGATCCAATTAACAACTAACTAATAATAAATTAGAATGGTCAACTAATTAACAACAAACTAACAATTAATTGCAATTCAAACCTAATTAGCAACTACTAACAATTAATGAGAATTAACAACTCAATTGAATTAAATTTCGAATTAATTCAATTCAATTCAATTTAAGCATAATTTAAACAATTCAATTCAATTTCAAATTTGAACAATTCAATTCAATTTCAAATCAATTTAAATTTAATTCAATTCAATTCAAATTTGAAGAATTCAATTAAATTGAATTTGAAATTTCAGTGGGAGGGTTAGGGTGGGGTGGGAGGAGTGTTGGGGGGGGGGGGGGGGTCTGGGGAGGGGAGGGGGCGCTCTTCGAGGGGAGGGGGAGGGCGGGGGGCCTCTACAGGGAGGGTGAGAGGGGGGGAGGGGAGGGGGAGGGGCGGGGAGGGGAGGTGAAGGGGAGCCGGGGAGGAGAGGGCGAGGCCGAGGAGGGGACGGGAGGGGGGTGATGCTCGGGGAGGGCCGGGCCGGTAGCGGTCGGGGAGGGGGCAGGGGGGGGGGTGTCCGGGACGAAGGCGGTCGGGGAGGGAAGGGGAGGAGTAGGGGCTCAGGTAGGCGGGGGGAGGGGCAACGTTCGTGGAGGGGGCGGGTGGGGGGGGGGATGGGGTGTGCCGGTGGCAGTAGGGGAGGGGGCGCCGCTCAGAAAGAGGGACAGGGGGAGCGGCGGCGGTCGGGGAGGGAGAGTTGGGTGGATGAGGAGTGGGGGGCGATGACAAAAGTAAGTTAACTTACGCCAGTTTCTTCTGGCCGACATAAGTTATTCTACTTTTGTCGGCTGGCCGACGTAAGTATTCGCGTTTCCTATAGTGTCCTGGGGGTTGTTGGAGCTTCGTAGCTTCGACGGTGCCGAATGTCAACATATGGAACGTCGATGGCAGGACCCTTGGGGGTTGTTGAAGCTTAGTAGCTACGACGGAGCCCACTGCCAACATGTAGAACATCGACGGCGGGCCCCCTGGGAGTTGTCGGAGCTTAGTAGCTGCGACAGCGCCCACTGCCAACGAGTAGAATGTTGACGGCAGGCCCCCTGGGGGTTGTCGGAGCTTAGTAGCTGCGACGGCACCCACTGCCAATGCGTAGAACGTTGACAGAGGGCCTCCTGGGGGGTGATCTCTCCACGATCTTTGTTTCGATCGCCGTTAATTGTTCACGTGGATGGCTGGCCCCCATGGTAGTTTTATGAGCTTGTTAGCTCTGCTGACACCCATTTTCAACTTTTGAAATATCGACGGCGGGCTCCATGGGAGTTGTTAGAGCTTAGCAGCTCCGGCATCGTCCACCATCGCCATGAGTTTTTTATGTTTCCTGCGCATTAAAGACCAAAAAAGCTGTAAAATTCGTCCTCTTGTCTATAATTTGTTTGCAGATTACTATCCTTGAATTTTAGTTCCCAAGGAATTCAACATGATAATAAGTATATTGATAAAATCTCTTTAGATACGAATGCTTTTCGTACTTTTCCTACTGGGACCTGCCAGGATATTGGTAGAGTGGCGTACTTAGGGTGCCTGACTAGTCTAAGTCAATAGCACACTCTAGACTCGTCATTGTCTTTGGTTTTCAGGCGAGTAGACCATCTATCAATGATAAGATCCGAAAGAAGATCAAAAATATAACTTATATACCACATGAATAACCTGGACTAAATTTCAAAAAGGAATGCACAACTTCGTTATAGACAAGAAGGATAAGATATAAAAGTAAGGAGCCGGTACAAAATTAATGCACGTGGAGTTTGCTTTCACACAAAAATGTATTTCATTATAGGTTCGAATAACAGGGTGACAAGGACACACTTGAAGTACGATGACAAAATTAAGTGCGCTATTCATCTTGTTCCACCAGGGGTAGCTAAGACACACTTAAAGTATAATAACCAAGTAAGTGTGCTTTTTGTCTTGGACCTACTCGTCTCTGTACATAGACTCTATAATTTGCATTATATGTCAATACGGAATTGCCTTCGTGAACCTAAGCATAAAACTTATGGAGGTGATAGATATTCGTATTGGGAAGTGGGGTGCCATCCTTTGTTGCCGAGCAAACGCATCCGAGGCGGGAAACTTTGATAACTCGGAAGGGACGTTCCCAGCCTAGGGAGAGTTTGTTCATCCCTTCTCGAGTCATTATTCTCTACAGCACAAGATCACCTTCTTCAAGCAGCCGGAGCGCCTGGAGGTATCGTGCATTCCGAACTGCTGCTTGGCACCTTCCCTTGTCGACGAGGTCTTTGTCTTCACGCCAGAGCTTGTCCTACGCGGCTTCGTCGAAGGTCCGGACCCGGAGAGACCCCATAGTGATCTCCGGAGGAAGAACTGCTTCAGCTCCGTACACCAGGAATAAAGGTGTTTTCCCAATTGACTTGTTAGGTGTTGTCCTGCTGGCCCACAGTGCAGACATAAGCTCCTTTATCCAGTTGGCACCATGTTTCTTTAGGCGCTCATATGTGCGCTTCTTGAGTCCTTTGAGTATCTCTGTATTTGCTCTCTCAGCTTTGCCATCGCTTGCCGGATGAGCTACTGATGCATAGTTGTCTTGTATGCCGAGATCTTAGTAATACTCTTGGAATGTTGCACTTGTTAATTGAGTTCCATTGTCATTTATGACTCTGTTCGGAACTCCAAATCTGGAGACCATGGACTTCAAGAACTTGATAGCAAATGGCTTGTTAATTGTCACAACCGGAATAGCTTCCGGCCACATAGTGAACTTGTCGATGATGACGTACAAGAACCTGTAACCTCTGATGGCTTTTGGGAAAGGTCCCAAAATGTCCACCCCCCCCCCCCCACATAGCGAATGACCATTGTCAGTACCCTACGTACCGGTTACCCCATGATACCGCAAGAAGTGCAAGGGAATTCCACCTATCAAAGTTGAAGACCTCCATAGGCCCCACGTGTCAAACAGCACTAGACTCACCTCCTAAATAGGGGAGCTCCGACACTGCCACATGTAATGCAAGACCAGAGCAAAACCCCCTACATAGGGGAGCTCCGTACTTGACACATGTACAGTGACCACGGACCTACCCCCTAGTAGAAGGAAGCTCTAGTGCCTCCACGTGTATAGTAGCTTTGGACCTACCTCCCCGCAAGGGAAAGCTCCAGAGCCGCGACGTGTCAAGCCTCCGGACCTACTCCACCAACGGGAATACAGACGAATCTCCAGCGGCATAAGCACTCAAAGGACTCTTATTGCCACAATTACAAGGCCTTATTATGTGTCATTAATGCACTATTAATGGAGCATGATTAGGAGACCCTTAATACTCATAATGCCACCATTAAGGCACGTTATCATGTTATTAAGGTGCTTAAACACACTTAATTGTGTATTAGGATAGAATAACTGCCGAGGCCACATGTGGGGCCAGGCAACCCATGTAACAGCCATCCCTTGGTCTATAAAAGGGATGTATTGCACGGTACAGAATGAGCAGGCTCATACGCACACAAGCACAAGCAAATCTCCAATACAGCAACACACACTCCGTGGAGTAGGGTATTACGCTCAGGCGGCCCAAACCACGTAAATCATCTGTGTCACCTTCTTGTGTAAGATCTCTGCAAGCCCAAACCGATACAAGAACCTCCGCGGGATACAATTTAGTAGTACTGGGGGAAGTGTCATTCGTACACTTTGACATTTGGCGCGCCAGGTAGGGGCGCCTGAGATCACAAGATGGTGAACTCCGCCGCAGGGTCATCCAGCGGCGACAACGCTGTGCAACCTGTTGGAGGGAATCCTTCAAACATGCAGCAACCAGTAGGCGCCGTTGTCCTGGCAGGCATCGCACCACCACCACCACCATCTGCTCCAGCAAACAATGCTGGATAGCAGGATGGGGTACTCGCGTCGGTCAAAGCATCAGCGAACAATAATCCTGAGAACACGCTGATTGTTGCGCGTACTCTCCTGGAGCGCCCACTAGCGCCCGAAGCACCTCAGGGTGTGATGGAGCAGTGGCGGGCTGATGTTCAACATCTAGTTGCCGCTGCAGCTGATGCCATCAGCAACCAAGGTTCTCCCCCTTCGGGGCAGGCACCGACTCAACGGAGGACCTTGTCTGGAAGACTTGGTCCTCACATATCACAGCACCGGAGGCGTGCTGTATCTCAACAGGTACGTCGCTTCCCTCCGGGGCGCAACACACCCATACTGTGTCGAGACTCTCGACACACAATTTGCAGTCAGAGCTTGATCGCCACTACCAACAGCAGGACGTCGGCATCCACATTGAGCGTGCTCGTGAGAGGCGAGAGGCTCGGGTCAACCCTGCTCCAGTGGGAGTAGGAGGAGGTTGTTCTGCCTTGCCCATGCACCTACGCATGGTCTGCTGGCCACAAAAATTCTGGCCTCATTTTCCGTAGAAATTCGATGGGACTGTCAACCCCGCTGAATTCCTTCAAATCTACTCCACCACTATCCTTGCGGCTTGTGGCAATGAGGTTGTGATGGCCAATTACTTTTCGGTAGCTCTGACTGAGACAGCTAGGTCATGGTTTATGAGTCTTCTGCCCGACTCAATCAATAGTTGGGCGGAACTATATCAACAGTTTACTGCCAACTTCGAGAGCTCTTACACCCGACCAGGCACCGAACTGGCCTTGCTTGCCGTGAAGCAAACAATGGGGGAATCGCTGCGATCCTTTATCCTGTGTTTTTCTCAAGTACGCAATACCATTCCCTCTATCTCAAACACTTATGTTATTGTCTCATTCAGATAGGGCGTCCAAGACAAGAAGATGCTAGAGTAGCTGGCGATGAAAGAAATCACCAGCGTCACAGAGTTGTTCAGCCTGGCTCACAAGTGCACCTGAGCTGCTGAGGGCCGGGAAATGCACCCAAGGCCAGCTCCGGAGGCTAACAAAAAGTCCTCCAAAGTTGAAGCCACTACCTTGTGTTGTGGTAAAAATAAGAAGAAGTCCAACGGCAAGAAGAAGCCATCGATCGGTGCAGCTACTGCTGCGGCTGCCAGAGCTCCGGGTGGCCAGGGGCAGCGCCCTAAAAAACAACCTCGACCTTCCTCAGAAGACGGCGGTAGTTCCATGATGTAGTGTCCAATCCACAAGGCAGACAATCACAGTTTGGAGGACTGCCAAGAGGTACAAAATCTTGTCGAGCACTACAACAAGCACTGAGAAGAAGCTCCTTTCCGTCAGCAAGAGGGAAAGCAAAAAGTTGATGAAGCTCCGGCTGAGACAGAGCTAGGCTTCCAGGATTCGAAGAAGGTCCTAAAGGTTGTGTACAACACAAACGATAATGATTCTGACGTCTCTGACAATGAGCGTCGGAAGACCCTCAACACCATCTATGGAGGGTCCTGGGACATCACCTATTGCCGTGACCTCAAGACAATGCGGCGGGAAATGGCTGTTGTAGCACCTGCTGCCAAGGAGGAACCACATCGGAATTGGATGGATACACCCATCACCTTTGATGCAACAGACTGCCCCAAAAACATGGTCGGAGCTGGCCATCTCAGGTTGATGGTGTCTCTGACCATCAACAACGTTCACCTCTGCAGGGTTCTGGTAGATGGTGGCGCAACACTCAATCTCTTGAGCTTTCAAGCGTTCATGAAGATCCAACTACAACTCTTGGACCTTCACCCCTCAAGACCTTTCTTTGGGATAGGTCCGGGGCCATCAGCCCCCTCGGATCCATCACTCTCCCGGTGGCCGTCGGGACTCGGGAAAAATACAGGACTTAGAAGTTGGTTTTTCATGTTGCTCACATTAGTCTGCCATTCAACGCCATCCTGGGTACGCCTGCCTTGTACAGCTTCATGGCCGTAGCTCACTACAGCTATCTGATTTTGAAGATGATGACACCTCCAGGCGTCCTCCGGGTCCATGGAGACCGCACTGCAGGACTCACCACGCTAGAGAAACTCCATGCGCTTGTCACGACGTAAGAAGGAACCTCTAGAAAAGAGCTAATTACTCAACCCCTGAGCACTCGTCATCGGGGCTCAACCTATGCACCACGTGTGCAACCAAGTGGCGACACTGACATTCCCGTCAAAGTTGTCCAAATTGGTTCTAATGCTGCTCAGACCACCCGTATATCGCGAGGTCTGAACATCAAATAGGAACTCGCGCTCATCACTTTACTCCGGGCTAATGTTGACGTGTCTGCCTGGCAACCGTCACAAATGCTTGGGATCCCTAGGGAGGTGATTGAGCACAATCTGAAGATTTATCCCGACGCACGGCCTGTACACTAGAAGCCTCAGAAACAATCAGTCGAGCGGCAAATCTTCATCCGACAGAAGATCAAGAAGTTGCTCGAAGCTGGTTTCATCCGGGAGGTTTTCATCCAAAATGGCTAGCAAACCATGTCGTTGTACCCAAGGCTGGCGGGGACCTTCGGATGTGTATCGACTACACCACACTAAATAAGGCATGTCCAAAAGATCCATTTCCACTTCCTAGGATAGATCAGATAGTGGACTCCACCTCCGTGTGTGAGCTATTGTGTTCCTAGATGCATACTCCGGGTATGATCAAATCCAAATGTCTAGGGAAGATGAAAATCATACTTCCTTCATAAGAGTAGATGGATTGTATTGTTATACTTCCATGCACTTTGGTCTCAAAAATGCTGCTTCAACCTTTGTACGAGCTATGTACAAAACTTTGGATAACTCATTAGAGACTTGGTGGAAGTGTATGTTAATGACGTCGTTGTGAAGATCAAGAACAAGGAGTCACTCCTTGACAAATTGCAAGCCGTCTTTCACAAGATGCGCATCATGCGCACCAAGTTGAACCCAGACAAGTGCATCTTCGGGGTTTTCTCCAGGAAAATTCTTAGTTTCTTGGTGACTCACTGAGGAATTGAGGCAAACTCGGCAAAGATCAAGTATATAGAGGACATGCGGCCTCCAGCCTGCATCAAGGACGTCTAGAAGCTAACTGGATGTCTAGCTGTGCTCAACCGGTTCATCTCAAGATTGGTAGAGCGGCCACTTCCATTCTTCAAGCTATTGAGGAAAACTGGACCATTCCGTTGGTCCGAAGATGCAGAAAAGGTGTTTCAAGAGCTCAAGCAGCTCCTCACCACCCTATCAACCTTGGTAGCTCCAAACCCTGGTGAGCCTCTACTGGTTTACATTTATGCAACTACAGAATTTGTAAGCATGGTCCTGGTCGCGGAAAGACCGGAGCCACATCCAGTTTAGGAGCCTAGACCCCTCCAGAAGGGTCTAGAGCTACCTGAAGGCGAGTCTGGGTCCCAGCCCTCAGGCATGGATCTTCAAGGCGGAGTGCTAGAAGATCAACCTCTCTCATCTGAGGGAGCTTCCACGGCTGCTCAAGAAGATCCGACCTCCTCAGGGAGGGGCCGGATTGAACAAGGAAAAGTTTCGGACCCTTTCGGTAGGGTCCGAGAAGTTCAACAAGAAGGTTCGGACTTCTCTGGGAGGGTCCGGGTCGATGGAGAGGAAGCCCCAGGCCCTTTTGAGAGGATCTGGACCGTCCAACGCCCGGTGTACTTTATCAGGGAAGTACTCCATGATGCCAAGACCAGATACATTGAGTTGCGTAAGTTGCTTTACGCAGTTCTTATTGCCTCAAGGAAGCTTTGTCATTATTTCCAAGCCCACATTGTATCAGTGGTAACTTCTTATCCACTGCGTGCTATATTGCATAACTCTAATTCTACTAGGAACATTGTAAAGTGGGCAGTGGAGCTGGCAGAATTCAATCATGAATTCCTACCATGACAAGCAATCAATAGTCAGGCTTTGTCTGACTTTGTGGCTGAGTGTACTCCTTCACTATCAAATCCTGGGGGCCTTAGTGAGCAGAAGCCGGAACCCAAGGTCCCGGTCTTCACCGAACCTCACTGGACTCTCTACATCGACGACACTATGGAGAAGTAGGGGGCTGGAGCTGGAGTCCTTCTCCTCCCTTTTACTCGGGAGAAGGTCAAATACATGGTTCACCTTGACTTCAAGGCGACCAACAACATGGCGGAGTATGAAGATCTCATCTACGGGCTCAAGGTGACACTATCCTATGGTGTCAAACAACTTTTGGTGAAGGGTGATTCACAACTCATAATAAAACTAGTCAGAGGTGAATGCTGCTGCAAAAACCCCCAACTAGCTGCATATCTCCTTGAAGTCCAGACGCTCCAGAAGGAATTCAAAGTCTTGGCTCTCCACCATGTTCAGTGCCTCCATAACGCTGAAGCTAACAAAATCTTGACGAAGGCCTCAACAAGAGCTCTGGCTCTCGACGGAATCTTCGTCCGGAGGTTGTCAAGACGAACAGCTCAGTCTGCCGAACTGAGCGAAGGGGGTGAGACCAGCACCTCGAAGCTGGTGGTACCGGTGGACCTTTTACCATGGCATCCACCAAGGGTCGTAGGTGTTGTTGGAAGCTCCGAGCAACCCAGCACGCAAGACTCAGAAGCACAAGTTAGCTCTGATGCATGGATCTCAGAGATCCCGAGCAACTTGAAAGACAACATCCTTCTTGAAGATGGTGTATCCGCTGATCGGATCGTTATATTGGCTAAAAGATAAACGTTGGTAGAAAGGGATCTCTACCGGCGCGGTGCCAATCGTGTCCTAATGCGGTGCATTGCAAGGGAAGAAGGACACGAGCTCCTTGCTGAGATCCATGGAGGCGAGTGTGGGAACCACGCGTCTTCCTGCACGTTGATTGGCAAAGCCTTTCGGCATGGTTTCTGCTGGCCTACAACACTCCAGGATGCAGTGGAGTTGGTGAAAAAGTGTGAAGCGTGTCAGTTCCTAACAAAAAAAATCACACACAGCTCTGTCAAAAATAATGATTCCTCCTACAAGGCCATTCGCTGTGTGGGGCATGGACATTTTGGGACCTTTCCCAAAAGCTGTCGGAGGATACAGGTTCCTATATGTCGCCATCGACAAGTTCAATAAATGGCCGGAAGCTACTCGAGTTGTGACTATCAACAAGCAATCATCAATCATGTTCTTAAAGTCCATAATATACAAATTTGGAGTTCTGAACAAAGTCATAACTGAAAATGGAACCCAATTTACAAGTGTTGCATTCCAAGAATATTGCGGAGACCTCGGCATTTAAGTCAGCTACGCATCAGTAGCTCGCACAGCAAGCAATGGTCAAGCCGAGAGAGCAAATGCTGAAATCATAAAAGGACTCAAGACACGCACATATGAGTGCCTGAAAAGGCATGAAGCCAACTGGATCGAAGAGCTTCCGTCTGCACTGTGGGCAAGCAGGACTACACCTAACCAGTCAACTGAAGAGACACCCTTCTTCTTAATGTACAGGGATGAAGCAGTCCTTCCTCCAGAGATCACCATGGGGTTGCTCTAGGTACAGACCTTCGACGAAGCCGCGGAGGATCAGCTCCGGCGTGAAGACCTTGACCTCGTCGACAAGGGAAGGTGCCAAGCAGCTGTTTGGAATGCACAATATCACCAAGCGCTCTTGCACTATCATCAAAGGCATGTGCGTAACCAACAGATCGAAGAAGGCAACCTGGTGCTGCATAAAATACTAACTCGCGAAGGGATGAACAAACTTTCCCCAGCTGGGAAGGTCCCATCCGAGTGATCAAAGTATCCCGTACCGGAAGCGTTCGCTTGGCAACTGAGGATGGGACTATGCTTCCTAATCCTTGGAGCATTGATCATCTCCGTAAGTTTTATGCTTAGAATCACAGAGGTGAGTCTGTAATTACACACAATGTATGTTATAGACTCAATATACCAAGACGGGTAGGTCCTCCGGGATGAGATCCTTGGATGTCGGGATTCCGATCCTCACAACATGGTATCAGAGCATCATTGGGAACAGTGTGCTTGAAAAGAGCATATTTTCAAAAACTTAGGATTACATGAGTGAGGAATTAGCTATATGCCCATATAAGGAGTATTATTAGTATTTTATATAAAGGTGGTAAACAATATTATGTGTTATTATTTCTGTAACGACGCTCCAACATCAGGTAAGAGGTAAGGTACGCCACCGTGAGCGGATCAATCTCGGTAAGCTCAGCATATGAGGAGTGGTATGTGATATTTCCGTGGCTTTGCACGGAAAGTTAATATGAGTCTCTGAAACTATTCATGTTTCTGAGAACATATGACACATGGTACCCTAACGTGACACAAAATTATTGGGAGCCCCTGTTGGGTGTTGGATAACCAGATAGTATGCCTCTCTAGAACTATTCTTGTTCTATGGGAGCATGCGAAATACGTATGCCCGAGCATGTATAAGCCGATTCGTGCGGGAGTCTTCGCTGTACAGACGTCGTACAACCATGTACCTCGAGACATGACATCGCTCGAGGGCGACTCACACCAGAGTCGTATGCATTTACTTTCGTATATATTATTGTGACTGCTATCATGTTTCCCCCAAACTCCCTTGTGGTGTGCAGGTGTGAAAGGGGATTGTTTGTCTTTTGCATCTACACTGACTACGGTAGCGACCCGTGTAGAACAAGTTTGCGAGTCAACAATACTAGGGCCACCTTTAAACTTATCCGGATATACCGGGTTAGAATTTCTTTGGTGAGGCACGTAGTACCGTCAATATCAAATTTGATACTTGACCATACCCAATGACAGAATGGATTATTTGTGTTTGAAGTCCAACTATCAGTTGCTGGTATGTTCGGACTTGTGTCATTGGTTTCGGCTCGACAAAGTGATAGAACCACGATTCTTAATTTCTGGCAGAGGTTTGCTCAAATTCGCTGGATTATGATCTTGGTTAGTTGTTCGTTAACATAGAGGTACGCTATATGGATGGAAAGCTATTGAAGACCTCTACAACTTTTATGTTGACCATCAAGGCAGAAAAGCTTGATAATCTGTTGAAATTTGGAGTATATTAAAATTGCTCTAGATGACCATACCATTTTTCCAGTCTCTGTATTTTTGCCATAACTCACTGTAGAAAAATCTTCTGCCTTATTGTCATAGATATATGGGAAGGGTAGAAGGAGATCTACAGATTTTTTATTCAAAGTTTTTCCTGATTCAAACTTTAGTCAAATCAAATTTTGAGTTCAAAACAGTGAACTGCAGGACTGCTGCTGAAAACCAATCAGTTCATCTGTTAAGTTTGGATAGTTATAGCTCTTAATCCATAAAAGTGACATGGTCACATATATACATTTCTGGAAATCTTAGGAAGTCCTCTATCAACTTTATGTTTCACTCATGACCTGAATCTTGGTGTAACTGTGTGTAATTCCTATTGTCACAAACTTGGTTCTGGCAGACCAGAGCTTGAAGCAGTTTGCGCATAGTTTCGAATTTGCGCGCTATACCTGTATAAAAAAATTCTCAAGGCTGAACTCTTTTACTTCTGGATTTTTAACTTTATGTTATAAAATGTTTATTTTTTCATTAACTCAATAAATTGTTATGATACACCTGTATAAATTGTGGAAATAACCGCATATACAGGGGAGGTTCTGTCAAAATTTCGAGAAAATTTGGGTCAAATTTAAACCTGTATATACTCTACTCCATAGCTCACCTGGAGCTGTATGAGTACAATATGGAAAGGTTGTAAAGTGTGCTACAACTTTTGTATTCAATCAAACTTCTGGTTCTGACATCTCCTGTACAAAAGTTTTGAATTTATACAGGAAGGTCAGCTGGAACAGACTGTGATTACTACTCCAGTTTTAAATTTTTCTTGAACTACTGGAAGTTGGAAACCTTCTCATTGTTCAAGTATCCTTTCCACAGATGGCGGACTTGATGGTAGACTTACCGAATGGATGGGTGTTCGCGACGTGTGCTCTTCGAAGGGGTTTTCAGAGTTGTTGATAGCGCTGCTTCATTGGTTTGGGTATCGCGACATACCGAGCTATTGGGGCAGGGAATTCGATGACGGAGGTGTGACAAGATACACCATCTATGCCGATGTGCCCGCTGGTCCATCATATATTGGATGGGCTCCTTTCTCCATCGAGGTTAAAGGGACTCAGTTGGAAGACACGTGCTGTTTTGCCGCGAGTGTTGCTATTGCGAGGATTTGCAAGCTTCATTATCGTCATATGGTGGGCACCCCGTTCGCACTCTTTCCAGTCGATGGTAGAGCTAGTGATGAGTGGGCGAGTCAAATGGGTGCATCTTATGGCATTCCCGAAGAGGTACCCAAGATAATCTTGGCTTTATATGCAGCATCATCGTGTCAAGTGAGAGTTACACAGCATGATAGCATTGAAAGGTTGATGGGCGATCTGAAGGAAGCTATGATTCGTGGAGATCACTTTGAGTGGGCCAATGACTCATTTAGAGCCATGATTGCTCCTCTCAATCGACGTTTAAACGTTAAGGAGAATCAATGGCACCGAGCTGTTCAAGATCTATCAGAAGCTCACCAGGAAACACACTGCGCGGAAAGCGCGTTGGAGGCGAGTCAACTTGAGGTGCAGCTGCTGGATGATCAGTTGAGTACGGTGACTCAAAAATGGGATCAATCCAGGGAGGAGACTCAGGATTTGAAAGCCTATTGCGAGCATGCACAAAAGGAACTGGAAGACTATAAGATGTTTCTTCTACAGGCTGATGTGCAATCATTGGTTGCCACGACATCATCGATGGCGGGTGAGGCAGCAGTTCCTGCTCCAGCACCCGCACAAAATCCTGAGGACGAAGACGAAGAAGATCCTGAGATACTCGAGTACACTGAAGACGTATCGGAGTAGGATGGGGCAGCACTCCTGCCATCAGGGGGCAATTTATAGTTAGTAGTTGCTCATGTTTATTTTGTGGCCATGTTTGTGTCATATTAAAAATAGTAGTGGGTGTGTATAAGATGACCAGGTTTGTATGATGTCTCATGGAGACCAAGTATAGTAGAGATGCACTTCCATAGTGGGAGTTCATCATTTTGGAGTTCACTACTGTAACCTTGGTCACAAGATAATATATCTTATATAAAGATTGTACTTTATCAATATATTATTGTTATGCACTTATTTCCTTGTCAAGATTCGCACTACTGTGATATGAAAATGGATGAAGGAAAAACAAACATGTCGCTGGTTTTTAAATAATGTGGATGTAGCATGGTGCGTACGCGTTCGACGCCAGCGATGGGAGGCTCGAGCCATGGTCGTGAGGACGAAACTCCAAACCGGGAGCAAGCTGTGACACCGCAGCAACAAGTTCCACCACCACCACCTCCTAAACTTCTGAGGAGTCTTGTAGATGTCCTCACCGTAGTGCTCTGCTCGCGCGACAAGCAAACCGAGTTGATTCGGACCTTGGTCCAACATTCGTCCCGTCAAGGGGGACGACCAGATGCGGGTCCACGATAGCCCTATCCGAGTTCATACTCGGATTTCATGTCAACGCACCCGCCGATCTTGATGGAGGCTGATGAATACAACTAGCTCCGCTCCATAGAAGGAAAGTTCAGTTTACTGTGATTAACCGAATAGCAGAAGACCCTGTTTGCGGCACAACAGTTGCAGGGTTCTGCTGATGCGTGGTGGGCGAATTATCTCGCCGCACAACCAACAGATTATGTCGTGAGCTAGGAAGAGTTATGGGAGGTGTTCCGCACCTATCATATAACTCCTGGGATCATGAGGAGCAAGCTTCAACAGTTCATGGAGCTGAAGCAAGGAGGAAGGAGTGGTTACGAGTACTCCAATGCCTTCAACCACTTGGCCCAGTATGCTCAGGACCAAGTGAGTACTGAAGATAGAAAGCGTGAGTGCTTCTACCGGGGTTTGAACCCCAAGATGAAGGACAAGCTTGCATTGTTCAATCGCGGCGGCCTCAATGACATTGTCAACGCTGCGATCGTACAGGAGGACGCTACTAGGGAGTTGTCCTCTAAGAAGAAGAAGAGGAGTGCTCCGCAGGGCAGCGGAGGTGGTGATCCTCTGAAGTACCGAATGGTGTATCGATCACCAACCGGCCAGAGGTGGCAGCCGCCATCGCGACCACAGATGTTTCGTGGTCGCCAATTCAACAATGCCGGCTTTCGTCCGCAGCAGCAGCAGGGGATGATTCCACGTGCACCTCCACCACTATCGCGTGCACCGAGATTCTGTCCTCCCTTCCGTGTCGGTCAGACCCCGTACACATGTTTCACGTGTGGTTGCACGGGGCACTTCACCAAGGACTGCTCGCATGACAGGCAGGGCGGGGGACAGTCGTCGTACCAGGGGGCAAACCAGCTCCACAACCAGCCCAAGAAACCCTCTACTAAGCACACAAGTAAACCATTGTGACACAAGTAAACCAGCCCAAGTAACTCCAATCTGTACGCAACAGGACCAGATCTTTCAGTGATAGCAAATGGACCGATGAAGCGTGGAGCCAAATTCCGTTTTACTACAAATCGATGAATTCCTTTCATCGGAGAGACACAGAGATACACGTGGTCTCCGATTCTGAAGCTTAAAGGACGACGCCTTTTATCCGCATAACTCTTTTGTCGAGGCTGAGCAGCTTTTAGATTAGCTTGAATAACTTTTACTTGCTCTTAAGCTTCATTACTAGATCACTTCCATATAACACTCATTCACCAGATTCGCACCAGTTGAGTGGTGTGCGGCACTTCCGGCCGTAGAGAGCTTCATAGGGTGCCATTTTGATACTAGATTGATATCTGTTGTTGTACGAGAATTCAGCCAACGGTAAATGGTCATCCCAATTTTCACCGTGGTGTATGGCACATGCTCTCAACATATCCTCAAGTATCTCATTTACCCCCCCCCCCCCCCCCCCCCGGTTTGAGGGTGATATACGGAACTATGAATTAACTTCGTCCCCAATGATGCATGTAGCTGCTCCCAAAATCAAGCAACAAAAAGCGATCCTCTATCCAATACAATGGTGCGGGGAACTCCATGTAAGCACATAATTCATGATATGTATAAGTCCGCATATTTCTTTGCATGTACGCCGTATGCACTGGAATAAAATGTGCTGACTTAGTTAACCGATCGACGATCACCCAAATGGAATCGTGCTTATGAAAGGTGAGAGGCAATCCGACAATGAAATCCATACTCAGATCCTCCCATTGCCATGCTGGTATTTTCAGTGGTTGCAGCAGTCCGCTTTTCCTCATGTGGTCAGCTTTCACTCTCCGACATGTGTCACACTCAGACACAAACTTTGCTATTTCTCTCTTCATACGTGTCCACCAAAATTTAGTATGGAGATCTTAGTACATTTTATTGCTTCCTGGGTGGATGGAATACTTGGACAAGTGAGCCTCATCCAAAATCTTTTTCCGCAATTGCATGTCCCGGGGTACCACTATTCAATTTTTGAACCATAATGTTCTTTGTTCGTCTTCCCAGAAACATTTCATTTCTCCACTTTTAAGTCTCCTCTGAATATGAGACATTCCATTGTCTTCCTTCTGAGCCTCTACGATCTCCTCTATGATTGTAGGTATGAGAGCAAGGTTATACAAAGCTCCATAAGAAATCACACGTAGACTTGGTTCATCTTCTTCCATAGGACCGATGGTCAAATTATGAACAGAAGACTTTCGACTAAGTGCATCGGAAACCACATTGGCCTTGTCGGGATGATAATCAATCTCAAGTTCATAGTCTTTGATTAACTTTAACCATCTCCGTTGTCTCATATTTAATTCTTTCTGAGTGAATATGTACTTCAAACTTTTATGATCTGTGTAGAGATGCACTAGATTTCCCATTAAATAGTGCCTCCACATCTTCAGTGCAAGAACTACTGCTGCCAACTATAAATAATGTGTCGGATAATTGTTTTCATGATTTCGGAGTTGTATTGATCCATATGCAATTACTCTTCCATCTTGCATAAATACGCAGCCCAATCCGATGTCGGATGCATCACAATAAACATCAAATGATTTCGTTGTATCGGGTTGAGCCAAGATCGGGGCTGTTGTGAGATGCTTCTCTAGAGTTTTGAAGAATTCCTCACATGATTCACTCCATACATACTTGCTGCCCTTCTTTAATAAATTTGTCATAGGTTTAGAAATCATTAAGAAACTTGGAACAAATCTTCGATAATAGCCTGCTAAACCCAAGAAACTATGGACTTCATGTACGGAGGTGGGAGATTGCCATTTCAGCACTTGTACCACTTTACTCGGATCCGCAGCTATGCCTTCCTCTGAAATAATATGACTAAGGAATGGAACTTGATTAATCCAGAACTCACACTTACTGAACATGGCATATAACTTGTGATTTCGCAGTCGTTGAAGCACGATCATGAGATGTCCAGTATGTTCCTCTACTGACTTGGAGTAGACCAAAATATCGTTAATGAACACCACGACGAACTTGTCTAACTCTGGGATGAACACTGAATTCATCAAGTACATGAAATGCGCAGGGGCATTTGTGAGACAAAAGGACATAACCAAATACTCATAAAGTCCATATCTAGTTGAGAATGTCGTCTTCGGTATATCCCCCGATCGTATCTTAATCTGATGATAACCAGACCGAAGATCCATTTTAGAGAATACCTTAGCACCCACTAATTGATCGAAGAGCGGATCAATACGTGGTAGTCGATACTTGTTCTTGATAGTCACTGCATTATGCGGACGGTAATCCACGCATAGACGTAATGTTTTGTCCTTCTTTTTGACAAAGAGAGCCGAGCATCCCCAAGGAGATGAGCTCGGCGAATGAGACCTTTACTCAATAAGTCATTCAACTACTCCTTTAATTCAGCTAATTCCTTGGGTGCCATTCTACATGGTCGTCGAGAGATAGGTGTAGTTCCCGGTATTAATTCAATCTTGAATTCCACATCTCGGTCGAGCAGAATACCCGGCAGATCATCAGGGAATACATCCGGGAAATCATGGACCACTGGAATGTCTTCCAACTTACTTGTTTCAGAATGATACACCGCTGCACTTTCTTGAACTGTGTTCTCAAGAATTAAGGTGTGGTGGCCGTGAGTTGAAGAGTTGAGCTCAACGGTGCGAGGACTGATGTTTATAACAGCTTCGTGGTTGCTTAACAACGACATTCCCAAGATTACATCAATCTTTTGACCCTCAAGGATGATAAGAGTAGTGGGATATATTCTACCACCCGGACATAATGGTGCTCGAGAGATAACATCACTTGCGGTAATATTACCTAGGGTGAGGATATAATATAGCGATGTTTGGTGGTAGTCGTTGGAAGCTGGTTCTTGAACACAAAAGATTGACTTATGAAATTATTTGTAGCACCGGAATCAAAGAGAATCAATATAGGTGTACGGTTGAGAGTGAACATTTCCGCTAACACGGGTTCTCCTTCCGGTACACTCTCAATGGTAGTATAGTGGACACTGCCAAACTTTGATTTCTTTTGCTGCTGATTGGGAAACTGACTTGAATGTTGAAGTGATGACTGGCTGCAGCTTTGATTTCTCTCTGGACAATATCTAGTAAAGTGACCCATAAGACAACAAGTGAAGCACGGATATTTAGTTGGTTCAACGCTGACTTGTGGATGAAAACTGGGTATCTCTGGCTGCGGTGGAGATGGATAAGAATTTATGTGCTGCTGCTGCGGGGGTGATTCAAAACTTGATGCAAGCAGCAGGCAAATTTGATATGATGGTCGGACAGTTGGCTGCCCTTCTTGACCGGATGGCGAATGATATACGAACCGATATTTCTGAGCAACAACACTAGAGTTGTCATGTGGAATACTCCGCTTTCTCTTCTTCGCTTGAAGACAAAGATCTTCCTTTTCTTGTAGGATAGCAGCATTGACTAATTCGTCGTACTTGCCGTGATTGAACAACGCTAACCTAGCTCGAAGATTGACTCTTAGCCCTCTGAAGAAATGATCACATCTCAACTTTTCTGTATTCACATAGTCGGGGGCACATTGTGCCAAACGGTGGAACTTCTTAAAATAATCATGGACACTCATGTCCCCTTGCTTGAGTTCAACAAATTCCTCATACTTGGTCTTTATAATCCCTATCAGAATATGACGAGCACGGAAAGCCTCACGGAACTCATTCCATGCTATTTGATGACCTTCAAGGCGAGTTGCACTATATTGTGCCCACCAAGCTCCAGCAGCTCCATGGAGTTGTTGAGCAGCAAATAATGTCTTTTGAAAATCGTAACAGGGAAACACACCAAATTTGTATTCCATTTCACGAAGCAAATGATCTTATTCTAATGGTTCAGTTGCTTCCGTGAAGATTGGCGGTTGCGTTGCCAAGAAATCCAAATGAATGTTTCGAGGTGGAACAACTTGCTGTGTTTAATGAATTAGGCCCTGCTTCACCAAATCTTGAAGTAACTTAGTGTTCTCTTGGTGAGACTCGAACATTTTTGACATGACATCTACCAATACCGTTGATGGTGGTGCCTGCGGTGGATTCGAATCAACACCATCTCGATGAGCGAGTACGAACCATACTGCACAAATGAATTTGGGATGAGTCAGAGTTTGATCTCAGCAATAAGTAAAGATAAGGAAAACATGAACATGTCATGAACTTTGTGAAAGTATAACAATATTCATGTTCGCGCAAATTGTCAAACTTATGCTTCCTTGATGAACTGTTCTGCCAGAATTGACCAGTCTGAAGAAATTTGAGAATTTCATCCAGTTAAAAGCAAAATCCTGCCCCGAGGTGAATAACAAAGTTTTAGCTCACTTCCTTGACTTTCCGTAATTTATTCAATTGCTTCAGTGTCAGTTCTGGTTAATGAGATATGAATTCCCACATTTGACAATGTTCCCAGATTTTTTTTGAGAAATTTTGACAGCACCTCCTTTGTATATGGCTGTTTTGTCCACAGTTTTTCATATACAAAATATCCAAGTTTGCCAAAATTGTAAATTCAACATTGTCACATATCTCATCTCGTTTCCAGAAGTATATCATATGCCCTCATTGGATGTTTCTACTGAGAGTTATGATCAAATTGGTGAGAAGTACAGAAACTGTTCCGGTTTCTGTCCAGTTTTGACAGGTTTTGGAATTTTCAAATTTTAGCTATGATCCAGCAGAATTCTGCTCTTGTCATGAACATAAATTATTTAGAAGACTCACATATATTTCCAACCTTGTATGGAACACCATCATGGGATAATTCTAACAGTAGATATGACTTTTCAAACTGAAGCTAAGTTTCTGCCAGAATAACAGAGGGAAGAACTGAGGTTTACTGTTTTGGTTCAAATTTCATATTTATCCTTTCAGGATGGGAATCTGCTTTGGATATTAACTTGACACTTGTGTTGCGAGCTACACCTTCGGCACGGATTTTAACCATTGAGGTGCCGATGCAACCCGAATGCAATGCCGGTACTACGTCCTCACTAAATAAAAATCCTAAGCCGGTATTCCAGCATACGTCTCAACGGTGGCGCTAATAACGTTCACTTACAAATGTTTTCTACTCGATCTATGAATAATGTGGTTAGTGTACCAGCCACTACATACAAATTACTGATCAATCATATGGTACCGTACGACACAGCCTGCACGGGCGATCAATTCACAATAATATATATGAAAGTAAAAACATTCGTCCCGTATCATTCCATACGGGCCGCCCCAAGATAAGCCACGTCTCGAGGTACTTGACCGGGTATTCTACAACCCGACATGGTCCCACGTCTTTGCATAGTGCTGCACCAGTAGGGGTCACATCGGGTTATGTCCCACCCGACGGGGGCTCCCACTAACTTTGAAGCATGCTGGGGTACTGTGTGTCATATGTTCTAAAAAACATGGAAACTTTTAGAAACTCATATTGACATTTTCGTCCCAAGCCACGGAAATAATCACATGCTACCCCTCGCGTGGTGAGCTTACCGCAATTGATCCACTTGAGATGGCGTACCTTACTTTTTACCTGACGTCGGAGCGTCGTTACAAAATATAATAACACATATGTTAGCTTTGCCACCTTAAGTAACTAATACTATAATAGAACTTATGTGGGCATAATAACTAATCCTCACTCGACCACTTCGTAGATTACAAAAATAGGTGCCTTTCAAGCGTGCTATTCCCAACACGGCTCTGATACCAAGATGTGAGGACCAGGGTCCCCATGTTCCAGGAATCGCATTGGGTGGTGCCGTGCGATGCGGCACCAAACAGCACACAAGAAAAACCATACAAAATAACAAACACAAATATTTTATTTCACAAGATGATCTTCTTTTACAACATAATATACAAGCAGTGAAATATTTTTATACTCACACTCTCAACTAACTATCCATAAGAGAAGCGGTCCATGCCCTCAGACGTTTCTCACTAGCAACACGAAGAAGAGAGCAGCAGCAAGGTTTCTGTTAGAGATACCTCTCGACAAGCTCGAGGTCTCAAGGACAACCACAACATAAGCATAAGCTAATAATACCTGCAATAACCACAATCTAGCAACCGTGAGCACAAGGCTCAGCAAGACTTAACCGTCTCACCTAAAGCACGAAACTCTACAGCTAGAAACTTTAAAGACTGGGAAGCTTAATTTGCATGGATGGACTCGCCGAAAGTAAATCCTTAGTGGTCAGTTTCAAAAGTAGCATATGCGATCCATGGGCATAACATCATTGTGAATTCCACAATCAAACAAGAAAAGCTTCATCCACGATGATACTTGCTCAAGGTTGCATAATCCTTATCTAGGTTAAATGTAAATTTAATTATGCTATCTCTATAGCAGCCAAGATTTCAATACAAGGAATTATTCATAGTAGCATATTCATAATATTTCCATTTCACTTTCTTACTACGTCAAGACTCAGTGTCCAAGTATGCTCAAATAACTGCGAGCGATGGTGATTGCAACCAGTAGACACCCAGACTGCACGACACGTGCGCCCATACTCGCAGTTGCACGGCACACTCCACTGATGTCGCACGCAGCCACCTTTCCCAAGGCTAACCCATATGAAAATAGTTCGATCGACCCAAACAACGAGCTCTCTCAGGGTACACCTCCGCGGTGAGATGTTCATGAGCGAGTTACCTCCCACTATACTAACAGTCGACAACTTAAAGCCAATTAAAAATGTTCCAACATAGGATCCTCAAGGTACATCGGTTTCTTGGGTCCCATATAGCCAGTATGCACCTGGTACAGTTCAAACTTGTCCAACAGGGCCAGGCACGAGACGGTCCTTAATCGACACAGGCAGGACTACGTAGCCAAGACAATGTCCTGCTGCTTCCTATGCTCCTGCCCAGTCTCCAATTTATTAAAGGGAATTGTCACAATTAAACTCATAATTCCAATCCAGTGTAATCCAAGTGCTAGTCTCGCGAGAAGGTTCCAACCTCTTGACTTCTACCATTTCATCCAACTAGACATTAAGCATAGCATATTGTCGGTGGTTTTGATCCGGCAGATCTCCCGACACTGCTAAAAGTGTTTGCGGATTTTGAAGTTCGATGTGGGCGCGTGGAGATTCAAGAAGGTGAAATGTAAAATGACACAGGAGACACAAAGATTTACGTGGTTCGAACCGCCTGAGCGTAATACCCTACTCCACGGGGTGTGTTGGTGTTGTATTGGATGTATGAACTCAACTCAGGTGACGTGAGTCGAGAGCGCGTGTGAGCCCATCAGACCAGATGTCCTCTATGTATCGTCGGCCTGTCCTTTTATAGTACAGGGACATGCCGTTACAAGTTGGCCTGGCCCGACATGTGGCCCCGGCGGCTACTAATATTGATACACATTTGATGCGCTTAATTACCCTTAATGACCGAGTTACGGGCAGCGCCGTTACTTGTAATAAGGGTCGTCCGATCGTGTGTCATTAACATAGTATTAATGACACTTAATCGGGTCTTGAAGTCCTTGATTCCGCTTTGAAGATCCGGAGCCGTTGTGGATTCTACTGGAGGTTTGAGGCTGAATATCCGACGGTTGGACACGTGGCAGCTCTGGAGCATACTGTGGGGAACAGATAGGTCCGGTGCCACCAGACACGTTTCAGTTCCAAAGCTTCCCTCGGTCTGGGGTTAGGTCCGGGGGTGCCGTTATGGTACATAGCCCGGAGCTTCCCCTTTGTGGGCGGTAGCTCCGGTTTGATGGTACACGTTTTGACCCTGGGACTAACCACGTTGGGGAAGCAGGTCCGGTTATGTCTGACATGTGGGCCTTCGAAGGTCTTCAAATCAAGTAGATGACATTTCCTTGAGATCTTTGCAATCTCAAGGGGTATACGGTACTCAGGGTACCGACAGTGGCCCCCTGGGCCCACCTCTGGGGAAGACCCCTTGAGTTAAGTCATTACGCTGGAGGTGGGTCCATCCTTCGACTTTTGATCCGAGTCTTCAAAGGTCTTCAGATGTGCCGTTGGCGATAGTTTTGTAGTTAAATCCTCGCCGCGTGGCATATCCCGGGTGCGGAAAATGAGATCTTTGGCATGCGGATCTCACGCAATTGAAGGTCGTCGGTTCCCGATACGAAAATCGTATCTGTTCCCGCGCCTTGTCAGGGTGCCGCCTTCGGGCTTCCCGCCTTTCATGATGACAACCGTTCGCCAGGGTAAGAACCTCGACTTGATCGTCGGGGTGGTCCTGGGCCTTCTTGTCATCGACAGAGTGAAACTTTTGAATAGTATCTTTGGCTTCTCTGCGGTTTCCATCTAAGCGTTGTGGAGGCTTACTTAAGAAGGAAAGCGTGCACCGTCTGGGGTTCTTTACGCCTTTCATCTGAAATTGCGCTCGAACTCCCAAACTTGTGCTTGCTTTTCCTCCCTTGCCTCGCTGTGCTGCGATGGAGTTGGGTCTCCGCGAGAGCCGCTTGAATACCGAAAGTGACTTGAAGAAGGTCCGGGCCCTCATGGGGTCGTCCCCGGACTTCTTCAACCACCTGGTCCGCGCCGGGGGAAAGCTCCCATTCGAGAAGGAGCACGCCGGCGAGATGGTGTACTTTTCTGCGTACGCCATGGTGGGGTTGATCCCACCATTTTCCTCCTTTTTCTTGATGCTGCTAGACTTCTATGGTCTGCAACTGTACCACCTTGGCCCCCACTCCATTCTTCTAGTGTCTGTCTTCGTCCACTTCTGTGAAATGTGGGTGGGCATCCCCCCCTGCATTGTGCTTTTCTGGACCTTCTTCACCGTCCATACCACCGGAAGGAGTGATGAGTACCTTGGCTTCTACTACTTTGTGAAGCGCAAGAAGTGCCCATTCAAGTACCTCCGGTCATTTCCCTCTGGAAAGTGGGACGATTGGAAGAAACACTGGATAGTCATCCGAGTGGAGGAGCACGAGAAGCTGGAGCTGCCCGAAGGCCTCCCCAACATCGACACTGCAGTCTGGAGTGAAGCTCTGATGCTGTCGGATGCCTTCAACCTTGCTCTGACCAGGATCCGCCAATGTGTTGAGGGAGGATTAACTCCTCAGGCGGTATTTTGCAATTTCCTAGTCAACAGATGGGCACTGTTGAAGAGGAGAGAAAAACTTGCTTGGACCCTCAACAGTGTGATGGACGATGACCGGGTCGAGACTGGGATGAAGTCCAACATGGAGGGGGCGACCATGGAGTTTCATCTCAAGAAGTTCCAGCACAGCATCGACGTCGCGGGTGATGACTTGAGCCCGCCACCAGCTTACCTCCCTCTGAATATGGAAGTACAGTTTAGCAGGGAGCTCCGGCGGACGATGCCGGCGCTTGACGACCTCGGTGTCGTCGAGAGACGATCAACTTCCAGGGTGGTGATCCCTGGGGCTTCTGAAGGTGGCTCCGCCCCTGCCCCGAAGCCAAGGACCGAAGTCGTAGGCAAGGGCAAGGAGCCGGCGGCCGAACCCTCGAGCTGGAAGAGGAAGCTAAAGCATGCCGACAGAAGGTCCGTCAGGCCTGCACCCTCCTCAGCAGCTCCTTCTCCCCGGAGGGGGAGGTCTTCTACAACTGCGGCGACTGTACCTGTAGCAGTGTCTTCTCGGGGTGCTAGCCACGGGCATGTGACTCCAGTACCATGGTCAGCTGAGGTCTCTGGGTCCAGAGGTCCTTCCCGGTCGAGGGGGGCCTCGACTAAGGAAATGCTTGCGGCTGCAACAAGTTCCGGGGGGCCTTCCGGAGCTACCACGCTAGCGGCGGCCATGGTCAGTCCAAAACGCCAGGGAATGAGATTCTGTGCAAGCTGGTGCGGAAGCCTTCCGAGGTAATTTTTAATCTTTACCTCAGACGGTTGTTTTGTTGTAGTAACTGTTTTTTAAGTTTCTTCATCCATCATCTGCAGCGTCCCCAAGAAGAGGAGTGAGGCTCCGCCCTCAGCCACAGCAGCTGAAGCTGTGAGGGCGGAGGCTTCTGCTCCTGTCCCGGTGCCACCCCAAGTGGTGGCTGAAGCTGCGGCAGCTCTGGCGCCAGCTGTCGTGGTCATGGACCTCGACTCATCCCCCGAGACTCCTGTGGTAGCGCTGGACCATGGGAGAGAAGATGCGCCAGCAGCGCCTGCCCCGGTGGTTGAAGCCCCGGGTCTTGATGCTGAGATGTTGGAAGCTTCGGCCGCTGAGCCGGAGGAAGCAGTGATTCTGGCCCAAGAGTTGGAAATTGTTGAAGCCCCAGCGGTTGAGCCGGAGGTTATTGAAGTCCCGGCGAGCGAGCCGAATGTTGAGGAAGTCCCGGCGGTTGAGCCGGCTACCTCCAAAGCTCCGGCCTTAGAGCCGGTTGCCACTGAAGCTCCGGATGCAGAGCCCGTTGCAGTTGAAGACCTTCTGGCGCCTGAGCCGGTTGAGGTTGAAGCTCCGGCCTCAGGGCCGGTTGTTGTTGACCTTCCGACGCCCGAGCCGGTCGTTGCAGAGGCATCAGCACTTGAACCCATGATGGTCGAGGTGCCAACACCCGAGCTACCAGCGGAGGAGGAGCCCAGGCCGGAGCCGGAAGTAGCCCCTGCTCCGGAAGTGATGAAGGTGGAGGTGCCTACTGCTGAGCCAGGGTGCCCTGATGAAGTCGCTGGCCCCCTGCCTGAGGGGGCAAATGAAGACCTGGCGGCAGGGCCTTCGGAACCACTTCCAGAGGTCGGAACTTCTTCTGCGGGACCCTCATTGGTGACGACTGAGGCTATCCCAGAGGATGACCCTAGTGCCATGGAGGCTCAGGGGACCACTCTTGTGGAGTGGGACCCAATTTTTGTAAGCGAGAACCCGCTGGAACCAGCAGAGGAGACCCCAGCAGGTCCGGACCCTATTCCCCTATCGTTGTCCATTGACAACGCTTGCTCCAGTCTGCGTCAAGTCCAGCTGGTGTTCTACCACGACAGCAAGGCTCTTGAAGAGCAGCACCAAACCCTTAGGCGGTGGCGTAATCGGCTCTACTTCGAGACCAAGCTGGCGCAGTCGAGGCTGGAAGACGACAAGGAGTGGATCAAACAGGAGAAGGTCCGCCTGGAATACTGGGGAAAATTATTGGATGATAGGGAGAGCTTGACTCGTGCCCTTGAAACTCAATCCCGGGCCATTTATGAGCAGGCCAAGGCAGCTAATAGTGCGGCTGATGATCGCCAAGAAAGGCTTGAAGCCATTAACACTAGCCTCATCAAGCGCCGGGAGGCACTTGAGGAGAGGGAGAAGAAGATCGAAGACGAAGAGCAAAAACTCCTAGAGCTGCGGGATGATGTCGTGAAGAAGGAGGAGGAGCTCACCAAAAAGGTGGCTCTGGCTGACAAGGGCCTCGAGGAACGCACCAAGAAATTGGAGGAGCATTGTTTTGAGGAGTAGGAGAAGTCCTTGGTGCGAGGGCAGGAACTCTACAAGCAAGAGTGTGCCATCGCTGCCAGGGAGAAGAAAGTTAGGGGCCGGGAGAAGGACCCTATCAACCGCTGGAACAAGATCCACCTCCGGGAGGAGGAGCTCGGAAAACTCGAGAAGCAGTTTGCTGAAAAGCTTCAGCAAAATGCCAAAGAGGTTGAGCGTCTTGCTCGTTAGAATTCTGAACTGGCGGCGGCCAAAAGATCCTTGGAGGAACCGAAGGGCTTGAGGACTGCGGACTCCCTACAGGTTTGGGAGTTCCTGAGCGAAGCCAACGACGCGCTGACACCAATGGGCTTTAGTCCCGTGCGTCCGGATGATCCGGAGCCGGACCTGGCGTTGCAAGCATTGAGCTCGGCGGGTGACAAACTCTCCAAGGTGGGTGACGCCATCGCAGACTAGTTGGAGGCTGAGGGGCAGTCCCTGGCAATGAACGTCGCAGAGTATGTGCTGACGTGCTACACCAGCCGGGATCCCCAATTTCCTCTGGACCTGGTGCTTGAAGGTCCCGTCGAAGAAGAAGGTGAAGCCACCCGAGCCAACGTGTCAGAGGTTGCTCAGAAGGTCGCCCAGTTCTTCCATAGGGTCTAGGACCATCTCTGTAGCTCCCACTTGTATTCTCTCTTTTTCTTCCCCAATTTTGTAATCCCTTGTCTCCAGATGAATGAAATCCACAATTTGTTAATGAATTTCATTTTTTGTCTTCAACCTTCACTTGGCCCCCTGGTAGATGTACACAATTTGATTGTGAACATGTACCAAGAGGATATTGTATTTTGTTGAAGACTCGTTTCCTTCAAAATTGTAGAGTGTAGGTCTGAAGTCTTCGATAGTGAAGGCCCCCTGAGATTGTCGGAGCTCAGAAGCTCCAGCATTGACTACCGTCGGAGCTTAGTAGCTCCAGTAATAGTCCCTATCAACGCGTAGAGCATTGATAGTTAGCCCTCTGGGGTGTCGGAGCTTAGTAGCTCTAGCAGTGACCTTTGCCAACGCGTAGCTTGTCGATAGCAGACTCCGCTTGTGGGGTCTTCTCACCATCTTTTATTCTGTGTCGACGGCTGGCCCCCCTAGCTTTGCCGGAGCTTGGTTGCTCCAGTAATGCTCTTTTTCAATGGTTAACATCGATCACAAGCCACCTAGGGGGAGTCGGAGCTTTGTTAGCTCCGTCTTTTCTCCATCAACGTGGATTCTTTATTTTTCATGCACACTGAAGCCAAGAAAAATAGTAAAATTCACTCCTTTCCTATAACTTCGTCGTGGCTTACGATTCCCATGAAAGTTTTAGGTCAAACACAATTCTGAATACAACTGAATGCATTGCCTTCTTTCTTCCAGATCCAATTGTACTTGGACCCGCCTTACTTCGGCCTGCCGGGGTGTAGGTAGAGTGGCGTACTTAGGGTGCTTGACCAGGCTAAGTCGATAGCACACTCTGGCCCTAGATTGGCATGGCGGCATTCAGGCGAGTGGGACATGAACAATATTTGAATCCAAAAGAATTGACAATACAGCTCGAATTGTACATGAACTGGTCGAACTAAAATTTCTTAAGAATTGCAGAACTTTTTTATAGACAAGAAAGAGAAAAATAAAAAATGTTGAGCCTGTACAAAATAAATGCACGTGGAGTCTGTTTCACATGAAGATGTCTTTCATTATAGGTCCGGGGTACAGGGGAAACAAGTACACTCCTAGGGTACAGAACCAAGCTAAGCGTGTTTCATTTCTCGTTTGACCCAGGGTAGCTAGCCACACTTTTAGTTCTGAGACTGTGACAAGTGTTGCATGAACTTTGCGGACCTTCCGGGAAAGGTCCAGCTGTTCTCCTGGAGGAACTACCCGACTTTGTACAATGACTCTATAACATACACCTCAAGTTACTATAGACTCACCTCCGTGATATTAAGTGTAGAACTTACGGAGGTGCTCAATATTCCAAGGATTTGGGAGAGGTGTCCCATCCTCGGTAGCCAAGCAAACACTTCCGGGACGGGATACTTTAATCACTCGGAAGGGTCCCTCCCAGCTGGGGGAGAGTTTGTTTAACCCTTCTCTGGATTGTATTCTCCGTAGCACCAGATCGCCTTCCTCGAGCTGTCGATTGTGTACATGCCGCTGATGATAGCGCCGAATGGCTTGGTGGTATCGGGCATTCCGAACAGCTGCTTGGCACCTTCCCTTCTCAAGGAGGTCTAGGTCTTCACGTCGGAGCTGGTCCTGCGTGGCTTCGTCGAAGGTCCGGACCCGGAGTGACCCCAAGGTGATTTCTGAAAGAAGGATTGCTTCAGCTCCCTACACCAGGAAGAAGGGTGTCTCTCGAGTTGACCGGTTTGGAGTTGTCCTGTTGGCCCATAGAGTGGGCGGAAGCTCTTCAATCCAGTTGGCTCCATGTTTATTCAAGCGCTCATAGGTGCGCGTTTTGAGTCCTTTCAGGATTTCAGCATTTGCTCTCTCGGCCTGACCATTGCTGGCTGGGTGAGCTACGGAGGCGTAGCAAACTTGAATGTCGAGGTCTTCGCAATATCCTTGAAATGCAGAGCTTGTGAATTGGGTACCGTTATCAATAATGATTTTGCTTGGGACACCAAATCTGCATACAATGGACAGCAAAAAGTTGATAACAGATTTCTTGTTTATTGTCACGACTGGAGTTGCTTCTGACCACTTGGTGAACTTGTCAATGGCGATGTACAGGAACTTGTAACCTCCGACGGCTCTTGGAAAAGGTCCCAAGATGTCCATCCCCCACACAGCGAAGGGCCATGTAGGAGGTATCATTTGTAGAGGCTGAGCCGGTGTGTGAATTTGCTTTACATGAAATTGGCATGCTTCACATTTCTTCACCAGCTCAGTTGCATCCTGGAGTGTTGTAGGCCAGTAGAAGCCATGCCGGAAGCCATTACGAACCCAAGTGCGGGAAGACGCGTGGTTCCCACACTCGCCTCCATGGATCTCTGCGAGGAGCTCGCAGCCTTCTTCCCTTGTGATGCACCGCATTAGGACGCCGTTGCCACCGCGCCGGTAGAGATCCCCTTCTACCAACATGTATCTTTTAGCCAATCTGGCTATCCGGTCAGCGGATACATCATCGTCAGGAAGGATGTTGTCTTTCAAGTAGCTCCGGATCTCTGAAATCCATGCATCGGAGCTAACTTAAGCATTTGAGTCTTGCGTGCTGGGTTGCTCGAAGCTTCCGGCAGCACCTAAGACCCTTGATGGCTGCCATGGTAATAGGGCCATCGAGACCGTCAGCTTCAGGATGCTGATCTCGCCCCCTTCGCTCAGTTCGGCAGGTTGAGCTGTGGGTTTTGACAACCTCCGGACAAAAGTTCTGTCTGGAGCTGGAGCTCCGGTTGACGCTTTCGTCGAGAGTTCGTTGGCTTCAGCATTGTGGACACGCTGGACGTGGTGGAGGTCTAGGACTTCGAAGTCCTTCTGAAGCCTTTGGACTTCAAGGAGGTAAGCAGCTAGCTGGAGATCGTTGCAGGAGCATTCACCCTTCACTTGTTTAATGATGAGCTGTGAATCTCCCTTGACCAGCAGTTGCTTGACACCATATGACAGTGCCACTTTTAGTCCGTAGATGAGTGCTTCGTACTCTGCCATGTTGTTGGTCACCTTGAAGTCAATGTGTACCATGTATTTTACCTTCTCCCCGGTTGGTGCGAGGAGAAGGATTCCAGCTCCGGCCCCCTGCTTTTGCATGGAGCCATCGAAGTAGAGGGTCCAGTGAGGCTCGATGAAGACCGGAGCCTTGTGTTCCAGCTTTTGCTCACTGGGGCCCCCAGGGTTTGATGGAGAGGGAGTCCATTCTGCCACAAAATCTTCCAATGCTTGACTCTTGATTGCTTGTCTTGGAATGAATTCAAGATCGAATTCAGCCAATTCCGCTGCCCACTTTGCAATATTCCCAGTTGAATTGGGATTATGCAAGATTGCTCGAAGTGGGTAAGAAGTCACCACTGAAATCTTGTGAGCTTGGAAGTAATGGCGAAGCTTCCTGGAGGCGATAAGAACTGCATAGAGCAGCTTATGCACCTCTAGATATCGAGTCTTGGCGTCATGAAGTACTTCACTGATGAAGTACACTGGGCACTGGATGGTCCGGACCCTCCCGAAGGGGCCCGGTGCTTCCTCTTCATTGACCCGGATCCTCCCGGAGGGATCCGGACCTTCTTCGCGGACCTCCGGGTCCTTGCTGGAGGGACCCGAAGCTTCTTCAGAAGCGACCTGGACCCTCCCGGAGGGGTCTGGGTTTTCTGAAGTAACTTCTTGTGGACTCAAGTCTGGGAACTGGGACCCAGACTCGCTTTCAGGAACCTCCGGACCCTCCCAGAGGGGTCTGGATTCCTGAGCATGGGATGGTTCTGGTCTCTCCGCAACCAGGACCATACTGACGACTTCGTTAGTTGCTGAAATGTAAAGCAGCAAAGGCTCACCAGGGTTCGGAGCTACCAGAGTTGGTAGGGTGGTGGGGAGGCTGTTTTAGCTCCTGGAACGCTATTTTTGCTTCTTCAGACCATTGGAAAGGTCCGGACTTCCTCAATAACTTGAAGAAGGGAAGTGCCCGTTCCGCCAGTCTTGAAATGAACCGGCTGAGGGCTGCTAGACATCCCTTTATCTTTTGGACATCCTTGATGCGGGCTGGTGGCCGCATGTCTTCAATAGCTTTGATCTTCGCCAGATTAGCCTCTATGCCCCGGTGATTTACCAGGAAACCTAGAAGTTTTCCGGAGCTAACCCCGAAGACACACTTGTCTGGGTTTAGCTTTGTGCGGGTGATTCGCAGCTTGTCGAAGACAACCTGTAAGGTGTCAAGGAGTGACTCCTTTTTCTTTACTTTGACCACGATGTCATCGACGTACACTTCCACTATGTCTCTAACGAGTTCTTCAAAAGTTTTGTTCATAGCTCATACAAAGGTTGAAGTTGCATTCTTGAGACCAAATGGCATGGCTGTATAACAGTACAATCCATCTACTGTGATGAAAGAGGTATGCTCTTCATCTTCCCTAGACATTCTGATTTGATGATACCCAGAATATGCGTCTAGGAAACATAGTAATTCACACCCGGAGGTGGAATCCACTATCTGATCTATTCTAGGTAGTGGGAATGGATCTTTTGGACATGCCTTATTTAGTGTTGTGAAGTCAATACACATCCAAAGCTTCCCGCTGGCCTTGGGCACAACGACTGGGCTTGCCAGCCATTTTGGATGGAAGACTTCTCGGATGAATCCAGCTTCGAGCAACTTCTTCACTTCTTGTCGAATGAATTTCTGTCGCTCCACGGATTGCTTCTGAGGCTTCTGATGCACGGGCCGGGCGTCAGGGTAGATCTTCAGATTGTGCTTAATCACTTCCCTGGGGATCCCAGGCATTTGTGACGGTTGCCAGGCAAACACGTCGACATTAGTCCAGAGGAAAGCGATGAGCGCGAGTTCCTATTTGTCATTCAGTCCCCCCCGATATACGGGTGGTCTGAGCGGCATCGGAACCGCTTTGGACGACTTTGACGGGAATGTCGGTGTCGCCGCTTGGCTGCACACGAGGTGCAGTAGTCGAGCCTCGTTGACGAATGCTCGGGGGTTTTGGAGCTTGCTCCTGCCTGGAGTCCTCCTCTTGCGCCGTAGTAAGCGCATGAAGTTCTTCCAGAGCGGTTACTCCGACAGTGCCTACTGGTGTTGGCATCTTTAACACCAGATAGCCATAATGTGCAGCTGCCATGAATTTGTACAAGGCAGGCCTACCCAAGATGGCGTTGAAAGGTAAGTTGATATGAGCAACGTGAAAGACCAACTTCTCAGTGCGATACTTCTCCCGGGTCCCGAAGGTAACGGGGAGAGTAATAGCACCGAGTAGGGTAATGGCTCCTGGACCTACTCCGGAGAAAGGTCGGGAGGGGTGAAGATTCAAAGGTCGGAGCTGAAGCTTGGTAAAAGCTTCGAAGCTTATGAGGTTCAGCCCTGAACCTCCGTCTAACATAACATGGTGGAGCTAAATGTTATTGACGGTAGGAGATACCATCAAAGGTAACTGGCCTGCTCCAACCATGCTTCGAGGGCAGTCCGAAGCATCAAAAGTGATGGTTGTGTCCATCCACTTCCGATGAGGCTCCGCCCTGGCTGTAGGAGCTAAAATGGCCATGTCCCGACGCATTGTCTTGAGGACGCGGCGGGAGGTGATGTCCCATGATCCACTAAAAATGGTGTTCATGGTCTTCTGACGCTCGTTGTCAGAGACGTCAGAATCGTCGTCGACGGAGGTGTAGACGGCCTTCAGGACCTTTTTAGTATCCTAAAAACCTAACTCCTCTTCAGCCGGAGCTTCGTCAACTTTTTGTTTTACTTCCCTCTGTCGGAAAGGAACTTCTTCCCGACGCTTGTTGTATCGCTCGGCAAGGTTTTGGACCTCCCGTCAGTCTTCCAAACTGTGGATGTCCGTCTTATGAATTGGACACCACACCTTGGGTTTGCCACCGTCTTCAGAAGACGGTCGAGGTCGCTTCTCGGGGCGTGGCCCCCGGCCACTTGGAGCTGCAGTAGCTGCATCATTAGATGCGCCGGCCGACGGCTTCTTCTTGCCGTTGGTATTTTTCTTCTTTTTGCCACTCCTGGAGGTAGTGGCTTCGCCTTTGGAGGATTTCTTGCGATCCTCCAGAGGTGGTTTGGAGTGCATTTCACAGTCCTCCGCAGCTCTGGCACATTTGTCGGCCAAGCTGAAGAGTTCCGTGACACTGGTGATCTCCTTGATCGCCAGTTTCTCCAACATCTTCTTATCCCGTACGCCCTGTCTAAAAGCCACAATGACAAAAGCGCTAGAGATAGAAGGGATAGTGTTTTGTACCTGAGAGAATCTCTGGATGAATGATCGCAGGGATTCTCCCCCTTTTTGCACGACTGCAAAAAGGTCTAGTTCGGTGCCTGGTCGGGTGTATGAACTCCCAAAGTTGGCGGTGAACTGTCGGCACAACTCCTCCCAACTGTTGATGGAGTTGGGTGGAAGGCTCATAAACCAGGACCGGGCAGTCCCAGTTAAAGCCACTGGAAAATAGTTGGCCATTACGACCTCGTTTCCTCCAGCTGCCAGGATAGCAGTGGAGTAAATCTGAAGTAATTTGACGGGATTAACGATCCCGTCAAACTTCTCTGGCAGGTGAGGCCGGAATTTCTGTGGCCACCTGACCATACGCAGATGCATGGCTAGGGCTAAACAGCCTCCTCCTACTCCTTTAGGAGCAGGAATGTCCTGAGCTTCTCGTCTTTCACGAGCATGCTCGATATGGACTCGGCCGTCTTGTTGACGGTATCGGCAATCAAGCTCCGCCCGGAGGTCATGAGTTGAAAGCCTTGATACCGTGTGAGTGCGTCGCGCCCCAGAGGGCAACGACGTCACTTGCTGTGATGCAGCACGTCTCCTGTTGTTGGAAACGTGCGGACCAAGTCTACCAGACAAGGTCCATCGCTGCGATGGGGCCCGTCCTAAAGGAGGAGGACCCTGGTTACTGATGCGGTCAGCTGCTGCTGCAACCAAGTCTTCCACATTGGCCCTCCACTGCTCCATTGCATCTTGGGATGCATCCGGAGGTGGTGGGCACTGAAGGAGAGCACGTGCTGCATGGAGCGCGTGTTCCGGGTTGTCATAATTCGCTGACACATTGATTGACGCCGGTGCACCATCGCGCTGCCCAGCTTGATTTGCTGGTGGAGGTGGCGGTTGTGGAAGTGTGACTCCTGCTCGAACTGAGGTTCCTGCTGGTGGATGCATATTGGAGGGATTGCCCCCAGCAGCTTGAACAGCGGGATGACCATTGGATGATTCAACAGCTGAGTTCACCATTCTTGAAATCTCAGGCGCCCCTACCTGGCGCGCCAACTGTCGGTGGTTTTGATCCGGCAGATCTCCCGACACTACTAAAAGTGTTTGCGGAGTTTTAAGTTTGGTGTGGACGTGCGGAGATTCAAGAAGGTGAAATGTAAAATGACACAGGAGACACAAAGATTTACGTGGTTCGGGCCGCCTGAGCATAATACCCTACTCCACGGGGTGTGTTGGTGTTGTATTGGATGTATGAACTCAACTCAGGTGACGTGAGTTGAGAGCGCGTGTGAGCCGATCAGACCAGATGTCCTCTATGTATCGTCTGCCTGTCCTTTTATAGTACAAGGACAGGCCGTTACAAGTTGGCCTGCCTCGACATGTGGCCCCAACGGCTACTAATATTGATACACATTTGATGCGCTTAATAACCCTTAATGACCGAGTTACAGTCTTTGACAGCGCCTCTACTGGTAATAAGGGTCGTCCGATCGTGTGTCATTAACATAGTATTAATGACACTTAATCGGGTCTTGAAGTCCTTGATTCCCCTTTGAAGATCCGGAGCCGTTGTGGATTCTACTGGAGGTTTGAGGCTGAAGATCTGACGGTTGGACACGTGGCAGCTCTGGAGCATACTGTGGGGAACAGATAGGTCCGGTGCCACCAGACACGAGTCAGTTCCGGAGGTTCCCTCGGTCTGGGGTTAGGTCCGGGGGTGCCGTTATGGTACATAGCCCGGAGCTTCCCCCTTGTGGGCGGTAGCTCCGATTTGATGGTACACGTGGCGACCCTGGGACTAACCATGTTGGGGAAGCGGGTCCGATTATGTCTGACATGTGGGCCTCCGAAGTTCTTCAAATCAAGTAGATGACATTTCCTTGAGATCTTTGCAATCTCAAGGGGTATACGGTACTCAGGGTACCGACACATACCAAAACGTGGAGTATTAATCTACCCAAACCACTTTTTGGATTATTCTGGTCATGCAAGTGTGTTTCATTGCACAAGACCTAATGCACAATACACATCATCCATATAGTGTGTTTAAATGAAAACTTTGCAAGATTTCTTAAATGCAAACCGGGGCATGCCTTTCGATTGAAATAAAAGTCAGCGATGATCAGGTAGTAGCCTTCGTCGAGAATTCATGCCACAGCAAATTCAATAGATAATTCCACTCCTCCAGGTTGTGCTTCTCGTTGGCCACCTTCATCGCGAACAATATCACAATCATATGCAATTAAGATATTGCAATTTATTAATATAACAATTGAAGTTGATTATAACTCAAGAAGGATTAATATTAGTTAGGACTTGAAGTTCTGTTGCTAGACTGGACAGCAACGGAAAGGAAACAAGATAAACATAGGCAATGGACACATGAAGTAAAATAGACATTGTTTTGTACATAGGGATGTGGTCTCAATTTATACAGGTTCAACAGATCCCCTGAGCCTGAGAAAATTACAGGGAGTTCATATGGTCATGGAGGAATACTCAGATAAGTTTCATATACAGCAATTAAATATATTGGTCTACAAAATTTCTTAAGTGTTTAGCCCTCTCTGAATTTTGGTTGTAATTCTGGAGGTCTATCATGGCCACCACTGGTTGTACCAAATAGAGGGGGTCTCACTGGTTCTAGGAAAATTTGTTTTCACAATTTTCTAAGCTTCTCACTGGGAGAAATCGATTTTTCAAGGTTGGGTAATTTACTGAAAAAGATTCTGTTGTTTTTGGGCATTCTATAACCAGTTAGGAAAATCTCCAGATTGAACTAGGTTATCAAATTCCAATGAAGCTGAAATTTTTCCAGGGATTCAGAAATTTTCTAAAGAACAGTTTGGCAAAATTCCAGATTTCTCTATGAAGTGAATCATTAGATAAAAATCAAACATAAATTTTCTTTAAAGGGCTCTACAGGAAAATCTTTGGATTTTTATGAAGTTTGGGTCGTAGTTCTGGTTAGTGTAGATGGGAGCAAACCAAAAAAGTTATTTTGACAAATTTTAAAGCTTTCTACTGAGAGATGTTCAATTTAGAAGCTTGCACAAGTTTCTGTAAAATTCTAAATGAATTTGGCTATTTTTGTGTGCATAGAGAATACCCAGGTGATCAGACCATGTAAATGAAGTCTAATGACCCTGAAATTTTTACTGGAGTTCAAGGACATTAAATTGAAGGTTATGGAAAAATTTGGTAATTTTTCAAAGAGCAGAACTATAGGAATTAATTCTATAAGTATTTTGTTTTTTGAATTATGGAGAAATTCCTATGGACTTCCATACAAATAAAAGTGCACTACTGGAAATCATTCTTCATGCTGGTTCTAACAAAAAATTTTTGGGAATTTTTGTACAATTCTACTAGGAGATATGGATTTTTGAATTGGGAACTAAATCTGGAATTAAATTTCAATTGGAAAAGGTATGAATACTGGCTGGGCCCACATGATTTAAATTGGTCCAATCGGGAGCAAGCCACACGAGGGCCACGGTTTCATCCCTCGTAGCCGCACGCGATCCTTGGCTACATCTGATCCGGGCGCTGCGTTTCACCGACTGACGGACGAGCCCCACAAGGGTCGTCTTCCACCTCGCGACGGCGGCGCCAGGGGCAACCGCGGCGACACCCGACAGCGGCCACATGCCGCAGCCCGCTACAGGGAACGGTGGCCCTCCAAACTCGCCGCCCCCACCTAAAACCCGACGTAGAACACGATGGTAAGTTTCCCGACGACGATTGGCGGCCGGAGATGAGGTCTCGACGGCGGCGGTGGCGGTTAAGGTTTTGGCCAACACAAATTCGCCTCGGCAAGGGCCTAAATCACTTGGTAAATGATCGGAAAGCACCCTGGGATCAAGAGGATGACCAAAATGAACTTCTATTGAGGTGGAAATGGCCGCAAAGACAAGTTCGACGGTGAACCACGGCTTTTCAATTGGCGACCGAAAGAACTTCAATTTCTATGCGTGTGGTCGACAACTTTTGGGCATTTTTGGCAAGGTGGTGCGCTAGAATGTATAGAAGCTACTTGCTAAGCAAATCGAGGAAAAATGGCACGTGCAAACCGAATTTGGATGAAGAACTAAGGCGTGCAAAAGAACTAAGTGTCGGATCTTCGAGGAAAACCCGAGCTACAAGCTTTGACAAAATCTGAAACTTTGCGAACATGAACTAGACATGATTGCGAACCTTTTTCCTTAAAGGATCGAAGCTTGATAGTGGCCGTTGCTGTGGTTCCATGGAGCAGCAGAGGCGGCAAGGCACGGGAGTTCACCGGCGGCCCGAAATTTGTCCAATCCGTCGAGGGGGAGGCTCTGACTAGCACCAAAACTACTCAGGGGGCTGCGCAATCAAGCAAGGGAGCTGACAATGTCAAAGACAAAGGCTAAAAGGCACCGTGCGTCGATGATTTGGATCCGAGCAGAGAAGGGGCACTGAGCGTCAGTTTCTTGCGCCAGGGAGGAAGCACCGATGAAAGACTCGACTTGGGGACTGGGGAGACGATAAGGAGGAGCCTTGGGGTGGGTTGTATGCAGCTGGAGGCGGTCGCTCGCGCTGTCGCGCTGGCGCATGCAGTGCTCCAGCTGGCGTGTGCAGCGGTCTCTGTTTTGTGCCTGCACGTGGGTAGAAGCTGACCAGTGGGTCTCACCAGCCACCTCAATGTACAGCTCACTTATAAATTCAATTTAAAATAGTAAATGAGCTCTAAAAATTGTGAAACTTTGTGGATAAGTCAATCAAGTCATGATGATACAGATGGTGTGTTCAAAACTTATTTTCAAATAAGTTTGAACAGAATTAAAAATTTGAATTTAAATATGGCTTGAATTTTCTATGCGTCTCAAATAAAATAGCAAACGAAGTTCGAAAATCTTGAAACTTTGAAGAGAGAGTATTTGGAATATTGGGAAACTATGGGTGAACTCAAATCTTCATTTTAACTTCATTTGAACATTAGTTAAGTTTGTTTTTTTGAATTCCCTCATTTGGAGTTTGAATAAATTTGTTTTTCTCAATTCCTTTTTAATTCTTTTTATCATTCAAAATTTTTAGTCCAAACTGAAGTTTGCTTTATGGAAACTAGGGCTTTTACAACATGCACCGGAAACAGTGCTGATCTCGAGGAAGCCATATAAGTTGGCACCTAAGGAACTTGCAGAACTAAAGGAGCAGCTGAAGGAACTTTTGGACAAGGGTTTCATTTGTCCAAGTTCATCACCTTGGGGCTGTTTTGAATTATTCGCGGAAAAGAAGGATAAAACATTGAGACTATGTGTGGACTATCGTCCACAATGCTGTCACGATCAAGAATAAGTATCCACTGCCACGAATCAATATTCTGTTCGATCAATTGGTGGGTGCTAAGGTATTCTCGAAGATGGATCTTTGTTCGAGGTATCATCAGATCAGGATTCGACTGGAGGATATACTTAAGACGGAGTTCTCGACGAGGTATGGATTGTATGAGTACCTTGCCATGTCCTTTTGATTGACCAATGCACCGACTTATTTCATGTATCTCTTGAATTTTGTGTTCATGGCGGAATTGGACAAGTTTGTTGTGGTCTTCATCGACGACATCCTTGTGTATTCGAAATCCGAAGAAGAACATGCTCAACACTTGCGCGTCGTGCTTCAACGATCGCGAGACCACAAGCTATATGCTAAGTTCAGCAAATGTGAGTTCTGGATCAGCCATGTGCCATTTCTAGGGCACATCATCTCTGCTGAGGGGATTGCAGTTGATCCAAGCAAGATTAAGCAAGTACTCAAATGGAAGTCTCCAAAATATGTACATGAATCTTGAAGCTTCCTGGGTTTAGCAGGATATTACCGGAGGTTCATTCCAAGTTTCTCCAAGATAGCTAAACCAATGACATAAATTCTAATGAAAGGGAAGACGTATGTATGGACGAAGGAATGTGAGGGAGGTTTTCAAGCATTAGTGAAACACCTCACAACAGCACCGGTGTTAGCGCAACCAGACACAACCAAATCATTTGATGTTTATTGTGATGCATCTAGGATTGGTTTGGGTTGCGTATTGATGCAAGACCGAACGGTGATCGCTTATGGATCACGGCAGCTTCGGAACCATGAGCAGAATTATCTGACTCATGATCTTCAGCTCGTTGTTGTGCTACTTGCATTAAAGATGTGGAGACACTATCTGTTAGGAAACCTAGTGCATCTCTACACTGATCACAAAAGCTTGAAGTACATATTCACCCAGAAGGACTTGAATATGCGACAGCGAAGATTGTTTGAATTGATCAAAGACTATGAGATTGAGATCCACTACCATCCTGGAAAAGCGAATGTATTTGTAGATGCGCTGAGTCACAAGTCCCATGTCAATAATCTTTCCATCACCTCGATGAAAGAAGAAGAGTCGAGTCTCTACTCAGTTCTATATGGAGCACTCTACAATCAAACTCTCATTCCTACCATAAGGGAAGATATTGTAGAGGCTCAGAGGGAAGACAGGAGCATGTCACACATTCGCCGGGAAGTAACAAAATGTACCAAGACTTAAAGAAGAAATTCTGGTGGACTCAGATGAAAAGGTAGATAGCAAAGTAGGTATCCGAATGTGATACGTGTCATCGAGTGAAAGTCGACCATCTGAAGGTAGCCGGTCAGCTTCAACCTTTAAGCATACCAGCCTGGAAAGGGGAGGACATCAGCATGGATTTCATCGTTGGATTGCCTCTCACATTCTGTAATGACCAAGTCAGCTCATTTTATAGCCATCAATATCAACTACCATGCACCGAAGTACGTAGAGTTGTATATTGCTAGAATCATGTGCTTACATGGAGTACCCCGCACCATCATCTCAGATTGTGTAGCCGTATTCGTTGCTCGATTTTGAGAGCAGCTCCACGCATCGTTGGGTACCAAGTTGATTCAGAGCTCATCTTACCATCCTCAGACTGATGATCAAATGGAGTGGGTAAACCAAGTACTGGAAGATATGCTACGCGCCTGTGTCATCCACCATGGTAAAAATTGGGATGATCATCTACCATTGGTGGAGTTTTCATACAACAATGGTTATCAGGCTAGCATCCAGATGGCACCATATGAAGCTCTATATGTTCGGAAGTGCGGCACACCTTTGAACCTGTGTGAATCCTGTGAACGGGTGATATATGGTGTCGACTTGGTAAATGAAGCCGAAGAACGAGTACGAGATATTCAAGCCAATCTCAAGGCTGCTCAGTCTCGTCATAAAAGCTATGCAGACAAATGACGTCGACCTCTTCACTTCGATGTCGGGGATCACGTTTATCTTCATGTATCCCCAATGAAAGGGGTTCATCACTTCAGAGTAAAAGGGAAACTAGCTCCACGCTTCATTAGGCTGTTCGCAGTAATTGCACGATGCACACTTGTGGCCTATCGGCTAGAGCTACTAGCGTTGCTTTTAGGGGTCCACAATGTGTTTCACATCTCGCAGTTGCAGAAATATCTCAAGGCCCCAGCTAACATCCGTATGGAGGATTTGGAAGCTCTCCAACCAGATCTAACTTACTCTGAGCATCCAACCCAGATAATCGATGAGAAGACTCGCACCACAAGAAGCCGCACCTTGCATTTCTACAAGGTCTTGTGGGGCAACCACACCGCTAAAGCAGCAACGTGGGAAAGCGAGGAATACCTTAGAGCAAATTATCTGGACTTGTTAGCGGCATTTGTTCATTAGATCATTTTCTTTTATCCTTCCTATTGTAAGCTCGGGAAGAGATTGTTTTAAGGGGGGAGGAATGTAAAATCCCAGTTTTTCCTTAAATAAAAAGTTCAGTTACCAGTTTGTTATCAACCATAGTGGAGATCAATTATGGTTCTACACATGAACTTAATCTCATCCAAAAATCTTTCTTTCACTCATGTTTAAAATTTATTAACATAGGGGATGGACTTCACCAATGACCCTAGGGTAATTCAAGTCACCTTTCTGCAAATTTTGGAATTTATTGAATGGAAATTTGCTAGGGCAAAACACTATGCAGTACTAAATATATTCAAATTATTTCAAAACTAGAATATAGCTACTGTACATTTAGGCCCTTTCAAAAATATTCAAATCTGAGGCTAATCATTTTTCCATGGCCTCATAATATTGCAAATAGCACCCCTGACAATTTTCAGATTTTTTGGAGCTCATTTGCTATTTAATTCAGTGATATTCAGTGACTCCATTGAATTTCATTCAAATTTGAATTTGGATTCCAGTTGAAACTTTTTCAAATTGGAAATCCAATTTCAGAATCTTAGTCTACATATTTAACTTGGTCTCTCCACAAAAATCTACGATTTTTGGATCATGTTTGGTAAGGAAATTGAAGTTCCAGAGAGATAGACTTGGAGAGGGATGTGGGACCCACTGGTCATTGAGCCATTACCGTGAGTGCCCTGTCTTCTGAATCCCCGCTGATCGACGCACACTGAGGGCAACGCCTCACCATCGGCAAGCAGCTGCATTGCATTTCTGGCATCTATATTACTCCTCCTCACCATTATCTTCCTTCCTAACCCGAGTGGTAAACCTCAGCGCTCCTTTTCGCTCTGTTTTGCGCCGCCGTCGCACAGCTCCGTCGCCTCCGTTCCTACCCAGTGAGAACCTCCTCTTTGGCTTGTTTCTTCGATGCAAACAGCAATGATGACACCAACGCTATGCTCTACCATCCACACCCTTTGGCTCAACGTTTTGCTCTTTGTGTTGACCGTAGTTTGAAGTTCCGCGGACGCCACCGGAGTTGGGGACGAACGTCGCCTCTGCTCCACCTTCACCAGCCCTCAACAAGCAGCGTCACAACTCGACCTCAACAGCAAAAAGGATTACCATCCCGTGCTCTTTCTCACGGTAAAAGTCGTTCCTCTTTTCATCCAGTATTGAGCAATATATTCCAGTTTTGCTTTCGGTCGTTGCCATTGAACTAGCTCACTTCTCGGTTTAATTCCTTTTTCTATGTGTAATAATTTTTCAATCCAATTAAGGATTATAGTCCATACCTCGTAGCCCACCCATCTGCCAAGAATTAGTGGAAATCATCGAGTATCGACCGAGATATTCAAGTTTTTTCCCCACCACCAATGAAATCCGTCGGTTCACTGTCGAAGTCGAAGTTCCCGATGATTTCATCCCGTTTGCACCACCTAGTTATCTTCCTCAGGCTCCCAGGAACATTTCCAACCTTTCCTCGAGCTTCTTGCGCTAGTCCCAAGCGATTCCGATGATCGTCGAAACCCTAGCTCCGCCTCCACCGTCGCACCGCCGTCTCCGGCCGGCGCCGCCTCGATTGGACCACACCATCGGATTGCGCGGTTGATTTTATGCTTAGGCGGTCAAGGCTAGGCCAGAAGGAGGTCGACACAACCGTTCCGGCGAGCTCACGAGCGCTACGCCGCAGCGGCCGAGCGGCGCGTCGGGAGGTAGACGAAGGCCTCCTGGGCCCCGCCTGTCAGCGACGCGTGCGAGCGCACGGATCGGCTGCGCGGGATAACCCCATGGCCCCAGTGTGGCCCAGATGCGATTGGCCCATTCAAATGAAGTGGGACCGGCCGCTTTATTTAAATTTTTCAATTGAAAAATAATTTCACGACTCAATCAAACTTCTAAAATTCGTTACTCCTAGTAGAATTGCTCAAAAATTTCCAAATAAATTCTGGTAGACTCATCTCAATATCAAATTTGCACTGATGCAATTTGTTGGACATGAAACTCCCATAATGTTTATAATTAATTCCTTTGAACTAACTGCTTGGGAAATTGTTTACTACTGTTCTGTTAATTGGAAAATTCTCAATTTTCTTCAAAACACTCTTCATATTAGAATTGATATCCAGTAAAAATTTCAAGTTCATTGGACTTCATTTACTTGGATGATCAGTGTTCCAAACCTCTAAGTAATTGAAAAATTGTGAAAAGTACAGAAAACATTTCAGAAATTTTCCCAAACTTGTAAAATCAATTTCTCTCTGTAGGAAGCTTAGAAAATTGTGAAACAAATTTTCCTAGAACCAGTGAGACACCCTTTGCATAGTACAACCACTGATAGCCATGATAGACCTCCCAGATTTCAACCAAAATTCAGAGAATGTTGGTACTTGCCGGAATTTTAGAGACAACAAACTTCCTTGATCATCTCCTGTTCTTTGCAAGAGTCTCCATTTTAGTCCCTAGCATGTACCAAAAAGTCCCAAAGCCAGATCATTATCTTATTTTGATCACATGATATTAGCTTGTGACCTTAAACATAATAATTATTTTCAAAGTCATTCATAAATAGTATATGCATATCGTGTAGTAACTGAAGTCGAGGAGCAGCCGGAAGCCTTGGAAGTCCATCTACCGGAGACTAACTTAGACCCACACTCGTTTTCAGGCAAGCCCCGGTTTGCATTTAAGTGTTATTTCAAATGTTCTTTTTGTATCACCTATGTCTAGGATGAGTTTTTTGCATTAGGGCTAAGATGCTTGTTACTCCACTTGCATGACCCACAAATCACATGGAGTGGGTAGGTCTACAGCCCAACGAGTAGAAAATGCCATGCTTATGTTCATATGAATCTGGTAGACGTCGAGTAGTTGGAATCTACTCGCGAGATAGGATTTTGTCACACGGGTTGAATTGGATCAAGAAATAGTTTATGAATATGAAATTGAGACCGAGCAGTGGGTAGGATGCAGCGAGACGTTGTCTCACGTGCATAGCCCTGCTTGTGTCGATTGAGGACCTATCTATGTGCGGCCTTGCTGGACAAGTTTGATAAGTACCGGATGCATACTAGGCATATGGAACCCAGGAAACCGTTGTAACTTGGTAACTCGGATGTCGAGGCATAGCCCATTGTCGCTAGGGGTGGGCTGAGGGTGGTAAGGTGTAAATTCGCTGGCGGGCATAGACACGCTTCGTGCAGGAACCTTACGCCCGCGATGGTGGGACCGGTTTGGTGTTTGAGTTCTCTTGTGAAAGGTGCCCGTGTATGACGTGGTGAGGAGTACGGCACACTCCTTAGGAACGGGTGTATGTGACGTGTTATTTGGGTGTGTGCTGATTGCAATCAACGTCCCTTGCGGTAATAGAGTACCACTTGTTCACCGTGTCGTGACGTAGTAAAATATTGAAGAAGTCAGGAGAATACGATGTATTGAGTTATAATTGTTATGAAAATTGATTGCTATCCAATATGATCACTAAAGTTACTTTCATTAAACTAGTCAGCTACTGATAATTACTTGAAAGCTAAGGATCCACTTGTAGGCGAGTCCTTTACTACTTTACCTTACCTATTCTTAGTGTTTACCCTGCATATGTCTAGTGAGATGGTTTAGTCTTGCTGAGCCTTAAGCTCACGTTTGTAGTTAACAAGTTTTTGTAGATTATACGTCTGATGACGGGTTCGATGACGAGGCTGCACCCCCTCCAGGGTTTAGAGCCGAGTGGGAACCCTGCACGCCGCCGTAAGTTTGGTGTTTCTAGTGCGAAGCATCCAGGGCATGGATGACTTTTCTTTTGCATAGCTAGTGCCGAGAGCGTAGCTGTGATATAGGTCACTTTCCATTCCACTTAGTATTGTAAAACTTCCGAAGCTTTGAAAAGTCAGTTCAAATGCTCCGCACCTGGTGCTTCTGGCGCTTTCTTCCTTCCACCTTCCTCTTGTACTCGACTCTTCCCCGATCACTCCCCGACAAAGGCTTGCTCGTCTTCGTCATAGTCCAAACTCTTTCTCGTGTGACTGTGGTGCTTTCTTGAGCGATGACTTGTGAGGGTTCCGGTCACCCCTACCCGGGCAGACAACCTCCCTCATTCACATCAGAAATGGCAAAGATTCCTTTTTTGAAAGTAAATCGTCGTCTTTTTTCGTATAGAAAGAAAAGGAACCACTGTATTTATAAACAAAGACTTGGTATCGTATTTAATATCGTTCTCTTCTTGTATGTTGTTGGGTGTCGCATCGCACGACACCACCCAATGAGATCCTTGGATGTCGGCATTCCAGTCCCCACAGTTTCGGCCATTGCAACAGAGGTTGGAGCTTTAGACCCCGTCTTTGATGCCCTGCAGTCAAAAAATTGGAAAATTCAAAACATGACAAAAATAGGAGTGGGAAATCAAGGTGAAAAAGCAAAGCTTACCTTGGGAAGCTACCAATTCAATCGGCGCGGAACTTCTTCGTTGGAGGCTCAGATCCGGAACTTGCCATGGTTGGCACGGAGGGAGCTCTAGAATGTCACCCGGAGCCTGCCGCCGTCGTTGTTGTTGCCCCAGCCGAGGTCTTCCTTGGCTGGTAAGGACTAACGGACCTAGAGCCCGTAGCTGGCGCCGGAACCAAAGTTGATTGTACAAAACAGGCGCCTCTCAAGGACGCTTGCACCCGAGGAGGTGTCACAACATAAGATCTCCCTCGCCGGGGAGAAGGGGCAGTTGTAGATGGAGCAGACGTGACGGAGCTCCCATCAGCGTGCCTCAGCTTCCTCTTCCGGCTGGAAGATTCTGCTGGCTCCTTCCCCTTGCCCTTGCCAACGTCATCAACTGTTTGGCTCAGCATAGGGGCGACCACCTCCTCGGAAGCTTTGGGTATTACAACCCTGGATACCCTACGCTTCTCCACCTCAACGAGGTCATCTAGCGCCGGCATCTTCCTCTGGAGCTCCCAGCTGATCTCTGGAATCATGTTTAGAGGCAGAAAAGCAGCCGACAGAGCTAGGTCATCATCAGCAATAGACCCAGCTGAAATTTCTTGAGATGGAGCTTCAAAGCTTCGTCATCTAAGTTGGATTTCAAACCAGTTTCAATCCGGTCATCATCCATCACACTGTTGAAAGCCCAAGCGAGCTTCTCCCTCCTCCTCAGCGGAGCCCACCTGTTCACCAAGAAATATCCAAAGACCATTTGGGGGGTCACTCCACCCTCCACACATTCTTGGATTCTGGTCAGGACAGGTTTAAATGCATCCGACAGCTTCAGAACTACATTCCAAGCATCATTGTCGACGTTGGGGAGTCCTTGGGGCAGCTCCAACCTGTCGTGCTCCTCCACAAAATGAAGATCCAATCCTTCTTCCAGTCATCCTATTTGCCAGAGGGGAATGACTTCAAGTACATAAAGCGGCAGTTCTTGCGCTTCACAAAGTAGTAGAAGCCAAGCAACTCTGTCCCCTTGCCGGTGGTATGGGCCGTGAAGAAGGTCCGGAACAGTTCGATGCAGGGAGGCACGCCCTCCCACATCTCACAGAAGTGGACAAAAGTCGCCACCTGCAGGAGGGAGTGTGGGCCAAGGTGATGCATATGGAGGCCGTAGAAGTCCAGCAACATTAGGATGAAAATTGAAAAAGGTGGGATCAGTTCCACCATGGCATACGCCAAAAAGTACACCATCTCGCCGCGACACTCCTTCTTGAATGGGATCTTGCCGGCAAGGACCAAGTGGTTGAAGGAGTCGCTGGACCATCCCATGAAGGTCCGGACCTTCATCAGATTGTCCTTGCTCTGGATGCAGCTTTCGGGAAGACCTAACTCCATTGCGGCAAAGTGGAGCGAGAGAGGAGAAAGCTAGGCAATGTTTGGAGGCTCTGAGCACGAGTTTGATCGAAAGCGTAAAGAATCCTCAAACTGTGTGGACTTTCCTTGTTATGTGAGACTCCACGATGGTTGGACAGAAACCGCAACGAAAGCTAGTCAACATTACAAAGAATCTACCCCGTCAATGATGAATGGGCCCGGGGCCACCCCGACGAAGATGTTGAGGTTATTACCCCAGGTGAACCTTTGTCATGATGGGCGGCGAGAAGCCCGAGGGCGGTAGTCTGACAAGGCGCTTGGAACCGATACGGTTTTCGTATTGGGAACTGGCGACCTTCAATTTCGTGAGATTCGCACTAAAAGATCTCGCATTCAAAACAAGCCACGCGGCGATGGTTTAACCCGGAATCATCGCCCCCACGGTACATCAGAAGACCTTTGAAGTTGCCACGCAGGAATGAGGATGGCCCCACCTCCGGTAGAATAACTTAACCCAAAGGGTTTCTCCCAGAGGTGGGCCCGGGGGCCAATGTCGGTACCCTGTGTACCAGGTACCCCATGATACCGCAAGAAGTGCAAGGGAGCTCAACCTGTCAAAGTTGAAGACCTCCATGGGCCCCATGTGTCAAACGACACTGGACCCACCTCCTACATAGTGGTACTCCGACTATACAACGTGTAACACAATACCGGAGCCAGACCCCCTACATAGGAGAGCTCCGTACTTGACACGTGTAAAGTGACCCCGCACCTAACCCAGTAGCAAGAAGCTCCAGTGCCTCCACGTGTATATTAGCTTCGGACCTACCTCCCCGCAAAGGACAGCTCTAGAGACGCCACATGTCAAGCCTTCGGACCTACTCCACCCACGGGAATACAGACAGATCTTCAACGGCATAAGCATTCAAAGGACTCTCATTGCTACAATTACAAGGCCTGATTATGTTCCATTAATGCACTATTAATGGCGCATGATCAGAAGACCCTTAATACTGGTAACGCCAACATTAAGGCGTGTATCACGTTACTAAGGTGCTTAAACATACTTAATTGTGTATTATGCAAGAATAACTGCCGGGGCCACATGTCGGGTCAGGCAACCCATGTAACAGCCATCCCTTGGTCTATAAAAGGGATGTGTTGCACGGTACAGAATGAGCAGGATCATACGCATGCAAGCACAAGAAAATCTCCAATACAACAACACACACTCTGTGGGGTAGGGTATTACGTTCAGGCGGCCCGAACCACGTAAATCATTTGTGTCACCTTCTTGTCTAAGATCTCTGCGTGCCCAAACTGATATAAGAACCTCTGCGGGCTACAATTTAGTAGTATTGGGGGAAGTGTCATTCGTCCGCTTCGACATCCATGTAGGAGGTATCATTTGCAGTGACTGAGCCGGTGTGTGAATCTGTTATGCATGGAACTAGCACGCTTCACACATCTTTACCAGCTCATCTGCATCCTTAAGTGCTGTAGGCCAGTAGAAGCCATGCCGGAAAGCTTTACAAATCAATGTGCGGTAAGATGCATACTCGCCTCCAAGGATTTTCGCAAGGAGCTCACGGCCTTCTTCCCGGGCAATTCATCGCATTAAAACACCGTTGGCACCACGTCGGTAGAGATCCCCTTCTACAAGCGTGTATATTTTAGCCAATCTAATGATTCGGTCAGCGGAAGCACCAGCTTTAGGGAGGATGTTGTCTTTCAAGTACCTTCGGATCTCCGAGGTCCATGCATCGGAGCTAACTTGAGATTCTAGATCTTGCGCGCCAGGTTGCTCGGAGCTTCCTCCAGCGCCTACGATCCATGGTGGATGCCATGGTAACAGAGCCATTGGGACCGCTAGCTTTTGGGTGCTAGTCTCGCCCCCATCACTCAGTTCGGCATGCTGAGCGGCAGATACTGACAATCTCCTAACAAAAACTCTATTGGGAGCTCGAGTTCCGATTGAAGCTTTCATCAATATCTCATCACCTTCAACATTGTTGAGACGCTGGACATGGCAAAGGTCCAGGACATGGAAGTCTTTCTGTAGCTTCTGAACATCGAGGAGATAAGCAGCAAGCTGAGGGTTGTTGCAACTACATTCACCTTTTACTTGTTTGATGATAAGTCGTGATCCCCTTGACCAATAGCTGTCTTACACCATAATAAAGCACCACCTTGAGTCCGAAGATGAGAGCTTCGTACTCTGCCATGTTGTTGGTTGCCTTGAAGTCAAGGTGCACCATGTATTTGACCTTCTCCACGGTCAGAGCGAGGATAAGAATTCCAGCTTGGCCCCCTGCTTCAACACGGAGCCATCAAAGTAGAGAGTCTAGTGAGGCTTATTGAAGACCAGGACCATAGGTTCCGGCTTCTGCTCACTGGGACCTTCCGAACTCGATGAAGATGAGTCAAATCCGCCACAAAGTCAGCCATCACCTGACTCTTGATCGCTTGTCGAGGCAGTAATTCTAGATCGAATTCTGCTAACTTTGTTGCCCACTTTGCAATATTTCTCGTAGAGTTGGGGTTATGCAATATAGCACGTAGTGGATAAGCAGTTACCACTGATATTTTGTGGGCTCGGAAGTAGTGACCAAGCTTCCTTGAGGCAACCAGAACTACATAGAGCAGTTTATGCACCTCAATGTACCAAGTCTTGACTTCAAGTAGTACTTTGCTGATGAAGTAAACTGGCCGCTGGACGGTCCAGACCTTCCCGAAGGGGCCCAAAGCTTCTTCTTCATCAACCCGTACCCTCCCGGAGGGGTCCGAACCTTCATCTTGAGCTACCCAGACCCTCCCGATGCAGTCCGGATATTCTTCTTGAGCAACCTAGACCCTCCAGAAGGGGTCCGTATCTTCTTCTTGATCAGCCGTGAGAACTCTCTCAGATGAGAGAGGTTGATCCTCGGGCAACTTGCCTTTAGGATCCGCGCATGAGGGTTGGGACCCAAACTCGCCTTCAGGTAGCTCCGGATCCTCCCAAAGGGTTATGGACTCCTGAACTGAAGATGGATCCGGTGTCTCCGCGACCAGGACCATGCTGACAACCTCCATAGTTACTAAAATGTAAAGAAAAAGAGGCTCACCAAGATCCAGAGCTACCAGGATTGATAGTGTGATGAGGAGATGCCTGAGCTCCTAGAACTCTTTTTTTGCTTCTTTAGACCAATGGAATGGCCCGGATATCCTCAATAGCTTGAAGAAGGGAAGAGCCCACTATGCCAGTCTTGAGATGAACCAGTTGAGCGCAGCTAGACATCCAGTTAGCTTCTAGAATTCCTTGACGCGGGCTGGAGGCCGCATCTCTTCAATAGCCTTGGTCGCCACCAGATTTGCCTCAATTCCTCGGTAGGTCACCAAATTCTCCACATCAGCGCGCCACTGTTCCATTGCACCCTTAGGTGCTTCGGGCGCCTGTGGATGCTGAAGAAGAGTTCGTGTTGCATTTAGCCCGTTCTCAGGGTTGTTCGCCGATGCAATGATCGACGCATAGACACCATCCTGTTGTCCAGCGTTGTTTGCCAGAGCAGGTGGTGGTGGTGGTGGAACGACACCCGCTGCAACATTAATGTAGGCTCACGTTCGAGGGAATCCCCCCAACATGATGCTCAACCAAGTTGTTGGATGAATCTGCAGCAGAGTTTACCAACCTGAAATCTCAGGTGCCCCTACCTAGCATGCCAAATGTCGAAGTGTGCACTAGGACACTTCCCCCGGTACTACTAGAGTGTAGTCCGCGGAGGTTTGTATTTAGGTAGGGCGAGCATAAGATTAAGAACAAGATGGTGACACGAGGATTTTTACATGGTTTGGGCCGCCTGAGTGTAATACCCTACTCCACGGGGTGGTTGTTGATTGGATGTAAGAATATGTGCGGCGAGTCTCTGGGTGTGTTTGCATGAGTTCAAGTGGACTTGTCTTCTACCGTGCGGCACAACACTTTTATATGCTAAGGACTGCCTGTTACATGGTTCGCCTGGCCTGACAGGTGGCCCCGGCTGTATTGAACACACTATACATGATCTATTGGTGTTATGGGTGATTAATAGTGTGATAACACACCTTAACAGTGGCACTACCAGCCTTGATGGTCCCCTGATCATGTGTCATTAATATTGAGTTAATGACATGTTAATCAGGTCCTGTAACAGCTATTTAATAGCCTCTTGAATGTCCACGCCATTGGAGATCCTGTTGTCTTCCTGTGCCAGGCTTAGGTCTGGAGGTCCCACACGTGGCAGCTCTGGAGCTTCCCTCTACAGGGAGGCAGGTCCGGAGCCACATGACACATGGCGGCACCGGAGGTTCCCTCTATTGGGGGTTCGGTCTGAGGTTGCTGGACACATGGCAGTACTGGAGCTTCCCATCGAAGGGACGTAGGTCCGGTCCCGTAGGACACGAGGTAAAACCGGAGCTACCCAAATGAGTGATGTGGGCCCAGTGCTATCATACGTGTGTTGCCTTCGGAAGTCTTTAACTTGGACATTGGAACTCCATGATTTTATGTGCGGTACTAGGCAGTACCTGGTATCAAGGGTACCAACACACTCTTTTACCTAAAGCACGCTGGGGACCAGTGCTTCATATTCTCAGAAACATGAGGAGTTTCAGAAACTCATATTCACCCCAATCCTAGACACGAGAATCTCCAATACCACATTCCTCGTATGGGGAGCTAAGAGAAATTGATCAGCTTTTAGTGGTGTAGCTTACTTCTTACCTGAACATAGGTGCGTCGTTACAGAATTTATAACAAGTATGTTAGCTTTGCTACCTTAATAACTATGCTAATATAGACCTTTTGTGGGCATAGTTAATAATCATCACTCGTAGACCTCTAAGTTTTGGAAAATACGCTCTTTTCACGCATGTTGTTTCCAATGCAGCTTTGATACCAGCCTGTGGGGACCGGGGTCCCGACATTCTAAGAATCATATTGGATGGTGCCGTGAGAAGCGACACCCAACAACACACGTGAAAAGCAACCCAAAATACAACTCAAATATTTTCTTTCACAGGATGATTCCCTTTTACAATGCAACGGAAGTATACATACTCACCCTCTCAACCTAGCTATGCAAATGGGAAGCCATCCATGCCCGCAGACACTTCCCACTAGCAACATGAAGCAGATATCAGCCACAAGGTTTACTGTGAGATATACATCTCAAAAGGTTTGTGGTCACACGGACAACCATCAACATAAGCACATGTCATACCTATAAAACATGAATAAAGAATCTATGAGTTTGAAGCTCAACAAGCCTTACCCGTCTCACCCAATACATGAAACTCTATATGCTAAAAACTTTAATATAAAAACCCAAATTTGCATAAATGACACACCTACAATTGAGTCCTTATTTTTAGATTTAATATTCTGTTAATGGTTCATAGAAAGAAAATTTTTATGGCACTATCTCTAATCCATACAAGTTTGCAATAAAATTATTAATAAAAAGGTATCAAATTGCAATAATCCGAGTTCAAGTTCTTACTACATCAAGACTCAATGAACAAGCGGTACTCAAATAACCGTGAGGAACGGTGATTGCACACAGTAGACACTTGGACTGCATGACACGTACGCCCATACTAGGAGTTGCAATGGCACAATTCACTAATGTTGCATGAGGCAACCATTCTCAAGATTCACACATATTGAATTTGTTCGATTGACCCGAACAGTAAGCTTTCTAAAGGTGCACCTCCGCTTTGAGATGTTCATGAGCGAGTTAACTCCTACTGCAGTGACAGTCGACAGCTTAAGACGATTGAAAAAGTTCCAACATAGGATCCTCAAGGTACATCGGTTTACTAGGTCCCATATAGCCAGTATGCATCCGGAACAATTCGTACTTTTCCAATAGGGTCATGCACCATATGGGCCTTAGTTGACACAGGCAGGACTACGCACACAGGACCACGTCCTGCTGCATCCTATGCTCCTGCCCGGTCTGCAATTCAGTTTAATGAATTCTCCTCGCAATCCAATTCATATTCCCAATCTGATAATAACCAAGTGTTGGTCTCACAAGTAGATTCCAACTACTCGACTTCTACCGATTCTTCCAACTAGACATTTATGCATAGCAAATCAACATGGGATTTACTAATCTACGCATACCCTCTATGGTAGAACCTGGTCATGCAATTGGGTCTTATTGCACAAGACCTAATTCATAATATCATCTCAGACATATAGTGTAGAGAAATCAAAACTTTGTACACATCACTTAAATGGGGCTTGCCTCCGGTCGATATAAAATCAGTAAAGCAATAATTAATCTACTCCTCAGATGAGCCTCGTCACAGCAGATCAAGAAGGGATTTCTTCTCCTCCAAATCTGGCTTCTCGTCGATTGCCTTCGCCGCGTTCACTATTTGACATGAATATGCATATAAAAAATGCAGTTTAGTAACTTAAGAAGTGAAGTTTTTCATAACTCAAGAAGGAGTAAACCTAGTTAGGAATGTGAGGTCTGCTGCTGTGGTGTACAGAAACAGGGGAAAGACAAAGTGAAACATAGGAGATTTGGATATAAAGTGAAATTGACATTGTTTTGGACTTAATGAAATCATCATTAATTTACTTGGGTTAAATAGGTCCAATTGTGCCGTAGGTTTTACAGTGGATTCATGTGGTCATGGACGACCAACTAGGAAAGTTTCAGCTATAACAATGACAGTTTGTGGTCTACAAAATTCCCTAAGGCTTTTTGCTTCTCTGAATTTTCATGGCAAAACTGGAGCTTTGTCATAAGTCAAAGTATGTTCTCCTTATAGTGTTGCTCATGAGTCCAACAAAATTGGTTTGACATTTTTCTAAGCATTCTACAGGTATATATGAATTTTAAAAGTTCTTACATTTTTTTGAAAAAGTTTCTGTTGTTTTTATATTTTTCAGAGATATAGATGAATGAAACACCATTATTTGACCAATTTAAACAGGTCAAATGATTCGAAATTTTTACTGGTGATCAAAAGGAAGATTGTGGCCAAATTTGAGAATTTTCTATAAAGAGAATCTCCTGGAATAAATTCCCAAATATTTAATTTGAGGTAATTTTGAGAAAAACCTATGGACTTTTGTACCAATTGAATTTCGTCACTGCAAAGTACTGGACACGAGGATTTCCAACAAAATTTGTTTCACTATTTTTGGACAATTCTACAAGGAGTAATGAATTTCTCAATTCTTGCTATTTTCTGCAATTGTTTTCCTATTAGAGAATCTGTTAGCCGTTGACAGTGGGCCCATGGGTTTAAATTGACAAGTAGGGTGCAAGACACATCAGGGCCACAGTTCTAATCCACATTGCCACATTTGATCTGTGCCACACTCTGATCTGGGAGGGGTGGGAATGGTGTCTGACAATGGGGCCCGCCACTTCATCTTCAAGCTCAAGCCGGGCGGCGCTCTCCCTGACTATGGCATCAATGCACCACCTTGTCTCCCTCTGGCCGCTAGGGCGCAACTTTGGATGACGAACACGCTGGTAGGGTCGGAAAGACATGACAGCAGCCGGAAATGGCCGCACGGCGGCGACGGCTAATGGAAGCTCGACTGCGAGGTCAATCTTACTCGCTATTGCATTATCTGCTTTACTTCTTGGTCCTACAGCACCAATAGACTTTGAGGATCTCATATTTAAATAAACTCGAGATGAAAATGACCGGAATTCTAAAGTCCACGGTGACCTAGGGTTTTGAAGCCGCCAATGGGAAAAATGGCGTCCTAACTTGATTTGTGCCCTATTTTTTGATCTCGCAGCTCTGGTTTATGCGCCTCGGATGCTACAAGCTAGTTTTTAATGGGCATGGAGCATATGCTGGATTAAACACGGTGAATTTGATAGTAAACCGAGCTCTACTCGAATAAACATGTCATTGGAAAATGAAGATTACATCCGTTATACTAGACGAAATGAGGAACGGCTTTATGCGGATACAGAGAAGGTGCACATGCACCTTTTATCTTTTGGAAGTAAAGCTCTAAGCTGCACCATTCATCCGGACCATGGTGGAGCAGAGGGGTGCAAGGGACTTTGAGCTCATGAAAAGCTGACCACCACCCCTGTGCAGCACGACAGTGATGAGGAAACCCTGGTGGCGCATCAGGGAGGTAGAAAGTACACACACAGGATGCTACACGGTCTCTGCAGAGGCTGAGGCTCAGCACAGGAGAACGGCGATGGTGGAACAGTGGCGAGAATGAAGAAACCTGCGCACTGTGGAGTAGAGTCAAGAGAGAGAGGGAGTGAGCAGATGAGCACAGGTCTTGTGACGATAGAGGCAAGCTTTAGGGCACTTTGTGGCCAGCCTGGGAACCATGTGGGGACACAGGCATCTGCTTGGTGTCATGCGGTGAGCAATAGATGGAAACAGAGTCTGTATGTGTTTTGTGTTAATGAAAATGGGGCCCACTTTTTACCCTCCTTCCTGTCCACTCTATTCAGCTTCAAATATCCCATTTAATCAACTTAAATCTGGTTAACTTTGACAGGGCACTAATCTTAATACGAGAAGCATTATGGTACACCAAAATAGGAATTTTGACTTGGTTCAATAGTTAAAATTCAAATTTGAATTCAAATTCGCATTTAAGCTTTTGTTTTATACTTCATCTATATTTTTCGAAACTCAGCAAGGACTCTAAATTAATTATATTACTTAATTGCTGGTCTCAATTCTTACATTTTGCTGATTCAAACTTGAAATTTAAATGATTTTGAAATTTCAGCTTTTTGCATGGTTTGAATTTATTCATCACATACACTCATTTCTAATTTCATTATTTTTCCACAACTGAAAATTGCACCTTTTTGTCTGTGCTTTTATACGGGCCCTCCCACGGGGAGGATAGCTTGTGGTTGTCTTTGTTGGTCTGAATTCTTCGGAGGACCAGGTCGCCGACATGGAAAGCTCGGGGCTGAATCCGCCGCCCGTGGTAGCACAGTAGCGCCTTCTGGTACTTAGCCGATCGTAGAAGCACGACGTCGTGGACTTCGTCGAGCTGGTCGACAAAGTCCTGTTGTGCCTATTTAGACTGAACTTCTTCGCATGCGTTGATTCGAGGCAAACCGTATCTTAAATCGGTCGGTCGGACGACCTCCGAGCCGTAAGCCATGAAGAAAGGTGAGAAATCGGTGGAGCCGTTCGGTGTGGTGCACAGGCTCCATAGTACGGATGGCAGCTCGACGGCCCAGAGTCCTACAAACTTGTTCAGTCGGTCGAAGATGTGGGGCTTGAGGCCTTGTAGTATCATGCCATTGGCGCACTCAACATGTTCGTTGGTTCGCGGGTGGGCAACCTAGGGCCAGCCAATCCGGATGTGGAAGCTGTCGCAGGACATGAGGAGTTTCCTTCTCATGAATTGGATGTCGTTGTCGGTGATGATGGCATTTGGCACCCCGAAGTGATAGACGATGTCGCGGAAGAATCTCTCTGCTTGCTCTGATAACGCTCACGTGAAACCATCAAGTAAAATCAAGCATTATAAAAAACCCTACAGAAACGTCAATTTGTTCTAGCAGAATAAAAATAGATCTGTTACAGTGCAAAGAAACTCATGTAACTTATAGACCGTAAAATCAATGACCGTGAAATTTTCATTACATGATATAAAATTGAGTTGTGAAGACAACACAAAATAATTCACGGAGATTGGATCTGTAAAACTTGAGTTCTGATCAAAACACCGAGGCAACTTTTGGCTGTGCAGAAACTCGACGAGAAAAACTTGACGAAAACAAGTCAGACGAACAAGGCACAAGATCCTCACAAACTACTAATTTTATTGATCAAAAGACAAGAGGAACAGCTGCAAGTCGTGCTTTCCATGAGTTCTGGCATCTTTGCTTATATAACCAGCCCTTGGGCCAACCCATTCCATTCTAGGTCCCCTACTCCTACTGGGATTCAACAAAAACTTTCTATTACTGATCAAGGCTCTTCCATACGCAGATAGAAGCAATATTAAGACTTACAAACACCTTAATACCATCCCTCACAATCCTAACACAACTCAAATTTGTGTTGGGCACGAAATCTATAAAAAAGAACTCGAAACTTCCATAAACGAACCATAACCGCCTCAACCGCAGCCAAAGTGCATAATCCAACGGGTTGGACCTTTCCGTCCATATCTTCTTGTCCATAAATCTTCTCCACGCCTTAGAACAATGTTGCCATGTTGATCCATCCCCTGCACATGTGCAAACACTTTCCAAAACATTCAAGATACCTTCATATGCATTGTTCTTGACCAAAACATGTTGCATGACCTCTCGATCAACTCAATCACAATTTCTCCTGATCTTGGTTGTTGAATGTCATCTTCTCCCTAAGAGTAGTTCAATGGATCACCATCACCTGCCATATCTTGATCTCAAGCAACACCTGTACATGAATAAACATGCACATGAATAAACAAGCAACTTTTCTGAGCACAAGTCCTCGACTTGACTCACATTAGTCTGAAAACCAAAATACCTTATGTGAGCACCTCATGTAAGCATGTTGCAAACATAGCAAAATAATATCGACCATGATCAACCAAAACACATCAGAAACATAGTAAATGAATATAAGCAATTTTCTCATAAGCCAAAAAGCATGTTTGAAACATTGCAAGTGAAAAATTGTGTGGCCGAAACTAAGTAGTATGATCTTGACACTCTAAACAGCTGCTCTGCAGTAACGGTTACTCTCGATATTCTTTGAATAAGTTCAGAAAGTCTGAACTGAATGAATTGTAACTGTTACTCTTGATATACATCAAAAAGTTCGGACAATCTAAAGTGAAAACACGTGTAGCTCACGTGCGGCTATGTTCGGACAGTCCAAAGTGTGTTCCCGCAAGTTCGGAGACTCCAAAACGGGATCTTTAGATGTATTCAAAACTTTGAATATAAAACTTCACTTATAACATTAATACCAATGTATTCAGCACCTAGGTCTCAATATCTCACCCTTGATGAATGCATTTTCAACATTACTCCGAAACCGAACATCAGCTCATTCATGTTTCATGAAAAGTTTTGACAAAAGAAAATTTCTCCCCCTTTTTTGAAAATTAAAAATAAAATGAGAAGAAACTTCTCTATTTTAAAAAATTTTCTCCCCCTAAGAATGTACACTCCCCCTAAGACGAACGTGTAAATAAAAAACACTTGTGAATGTGCATTGTGTGACATATCCCCCCCCCCCCTTTGACAATGTATTCAACAAGGTACAAAAGAGAAATTTTAATTGTTTATGAGCATAATATGAAATATATATGTAAAACAAAGCTCATCCAAGCCATACTATCAAGTAAGTTACACTAACACATCAATGAGATACATAAAGCAGCATTAGCCATGCCAGAGATCAAGTGTAATTTCAATTAAAGCAAGTAATGATCTCAAAAAATCAACAATTTCAAAACCATATGACACATGTTCCTGTTTTTTATTTTGTAAAGCACAAATTTAAATCATATAAACTTGGCAAGAGATTATATGCAACAACCGCTTTATTCTAACTATTCAAGCCGAGCCAATGTCAATTGACAATCAGAAGCTTAAGGACATGATTTTATTCATACATAACTCCTTCCATGTTCATATCTAAGTGCAATGACAAGCAATCCAAACAGAAGAAGTGGTGTTTTCTAATTTTTCATTTGATCATCAAAGCTCAACATGCGGGCTATTTAATGATTATTTTCCATGAATAAAAATACTTGTGAGCATGCAACAAGTTCAAAAAAGCAAGAAAGTTCAATCATGACCATATCTAGTGTAAGTAATTAAATTGCTAGTCATGGAAAAAACTATAAAATGTATAACACGAGATATGTAGTAAGAACTTTCGACATGTAAAGGAATCACAGTCATGTATGTATGAAACACTTATTTTTAATTTTTAGATTCACACATAGACTTCCCAAGTTGCAAAACTCTTCTAAATTTAAGCCATGAGGTTGCATAACCCTTATTTCACTATGAATGAAAGAAAAACGAGTGAAATCCAAAAGTTTTGTAAAAATGTCAGCCAATTATTGTTCGGTATCTACATGGTGAAGCACAATATTTCATTTTTCAACATTATCATGGAAAAAGTGATACCTAATGTCAATGTGCATTGTTGTAGAGTGTTGCACATGGTTTTTAGCAATGCAAATGGAACTAGTTTTGTCACAAAATAGTGGAACACTATCTAGATCAACCCATACTGCATAAGTGTCTTAATAATCCTAAGAATCTGTGAGCAAGCGCCGGTAGCAGATAGATGATCATATTCGGATGTGGCTTGTGCAATTGAACTTTGTTTTCTAGAGGACCAAATTGTGGGGATCGGAGTCCACACCTTTCATGAATCACATTGGGTGGTGCCGTGCGATGCGGCGCCCAACAGCACACAAGAAAAGCCATACAAAATAACCAACACAAATATTTTATTTCACAAGGTGATTATCTTTTACAACATAATATACAACACAACAAAATATTTTATACTCACACTCTCAACTTACTATGCACAAGAGAAGCTGTCTGGAAAGCTGAATTTGCAGGAATGGACTCGCCGAAAGTAAATCCTTAGTGGTCAGTTTTAAAGGAGCATACACGATACATGGTCATAGCATCATTGTGAATTCCACAATCAAACAACTTCAGCCACGATGATACTTTCTCAAGGTTGCATAAGCCTTATTCAAGTTAAATGTTTGGAAATTGTAAATTTAATTTTGCAATCTCTATAGCAGACAAGATTGCATTAGAAAGAATTATTCATAGCAATATATTTATAATGTTTCCATTACTCTTTCTTACTACGTCAAGACACAGTGACCAAGTATGCTCAATCCATAACTGCAGCGACGGTGATTCGAATCAAAACACCCGGACTGCACGACACGTATGCCCATACTCAGAGTTGCGTCTCCACAATCCACTGATGTCGCACGTAGCCACCTTTCCCCCAGATTCAACCACGTCGAAACAATTCTATCGACCCGAACAGTGAGCTCCGCCCAAGGTGCACGTCTGCTGTGAGATGTTCATGAGTGAGTTAACTCCCACTGTACTAACAGCCAACAGCTTAAGACGATTGAAAAGGTTCCAACATAGAATTCTCAAGATACATCGGTTTCCTGGATCCCATATAGCTAGTATGCTTTCTGGTACAGTTCAAACTTGCTCAGAAAGGCCAAGCATGAGACGGGCCTTAATCAACATAGACGGGGCTACCATTCCAGCTCCAGACACGTGCCTCGCCATTCCCGACCCATGCACGATGTGGGCAAACCAACCTATACAATCCCCGTCCACGTCTCATATTAAAGAGTGAACGTTATAGTAGCATATCGCGAGTAGGTTTCCCTCACTCGACTTCTCTCGCAAGTAGAATTCAACTACTTGACTTGTGGTCAATAAAATGTGACCAATCTCGCCAGTAGTGTCCAACATACTCGACTTCTACCGATTTGCTAACTAAACATTAAGCATAGCAATATAATCTGAGGGAGTCTTAAACTACCCATCCACCCCAAGGATTATTTGGTCATGCAGGTGGAGTATTCAATCAACATAGACCTAATGCACATATCAAGTCTATTCAACGAAGTGTAGAAAGCAAAACTTTATAAAAGCTCTTAAATGCAAACCGGGGATTGCCTTAGATTGCGACTAGATAAATGTCAATAGTCAGAGGCTTGGTCTCCGGGATGAAGCTTTTCATCGCTTTTCCTCACTTCCTTGCCTTTACTGCTGCTTGAGCAAATCTTGCTTGCAGCAAAGTCCATACTTGTGCCTCCACCTCCGAGCAGTGTTCCTTGTCCATCTCTATTCGTCGCACGTCGTCATCGTGATCACTATTGATATAAAAATGCATATAAGAATAGTGCAACTTAGTAAAATAACAAATGAATACTTGAGAAGGACAAACTTAGAAAGAAATGGTTTGTTGTTGTGATGTACAGCAACAAGGAAACATAAAGTGAAACTCTGGAGGAGTAGATATGAAGTGAAATGTGCACATGAGAAAATTGCAACATATCAATTTAAGAAATGCAGTTGCACAAACTCCAGGATGAGTACACCAGATGTAAATAAAAGGTCTGCAGCTGAGAGGTACAGAACAGGGGAGAATCACAAGGAAACATAGGCAAATTGGCTTATGGAATGAAATGACCAATGTTTTGGACTTAGAGGATTCTTCATCAAATTATGTGAGATAAACAGGTCCACTTGTGCTACCAATTTTACAGTGCCTTTATGTGGTCATGTGGGAATAACCAGAAAAGTTTCAGCTAAAACAATGGATGAATATGGTCCACAAAATTCTCACAATCTTTAAGCTCCTCTGAATTTTAGTGGAAAAACAGAGGTTTTGTCATGAGTCAAAGTGTGTTTTATGGATAGTTATGTTCCTATGGAGTCCAACCAAATTGGTTTGAGATTTTTCTAAGCATTCTAGAAGGAGTTATGGATTTTATAAGTTTCTGCAATTGTCTGGAAATGTCACTGTTATTTCTGGAATTTATATTAATCCTAGGCAAAGATCCTTAATTAAGTTACTTTAGACACCTTATCTGGAGCTGAAATTTTTACTGGGCTTTCTATATACTAAAAATAAATATGTGGCCAAGTTTCATAATTTTCCATTGAGTATGTTATCCAGAATATTTTTCCTAATGCTTCATCATAAAGGATTTTTAGTAAAAACACTAAGGGCTTTCATGTAGGTTCCACTTTACTAATGCAAATTATAGAAGTTACTGAAGCTAACAAAATTTGTTTCACTGTTGTTGGACAATTATACAATTAATTACGATTTTCCAAAGATTGGCCGAATTTCTGAAATTGTGTTCCTAATAGAAACTCCCACCCACTCACTGACTGGAGGGGTCCAAACCTCAGCTTTGTCTTCTAGCTCAGGACAGGTCGAACTGGAGGCTGGCCAGCAATGGTCCACGGGCGTTCCCGCGCCACAGAGCCACAATAGGTAGGGATTATTGTGGGGAAATGATCCATGGACCTTGGAACACATATTGGACAACGTCTTGACGCGGGGTAGCGACTGGAACGGCGCCGGCCACGGCGGCAACGGAGGAGGGTTCGCCGGCAAGGTCGATCTCAAGGAAAACAGCAGTAAAACACAAAACGTTCAATCCTATAGCATCAGGGAGGTGTGAGAAAACTGAAACTAGAGGCAAATCGAGAGGAAATGCACTGGAAAATATCATCCCCAATGAACCTAGGGTTTCATGGCCGCCAATGAGAAAACTGAGTTCCTGGGGACCAACACTCAGATAAATTCCGACACTTGTTGATGAAGGAGATTGGTAGAAACCTGTTGCATCCATTACCTAACTGAATTGAAATAGAATTGCACGTGGAATCCGAATTGCTGCACCGAAATCCCCCTGTTCATAAGAACACCCGAGACCATCACTTGTATTCCGATGAACATGGCCATGGTTGGACTAGCACCTATGGGGGAAGAACCGTAGGGCTGGGGCGAACCTGGTTGCGCATTGTGTGGAGTGGGAAGAAGATCCAGATGGTTGGGCGACAGAGAACAGCACCGGCGGCAGGGTTGAACACTAGAGAGGAGAACGCGGAGCACCGTGGCAGGGGAAGGAGACAACAGCCAGCAGCTCGGGGAGATCGATGATACGCCGGCGCACCACCCAACTGCTGCACCAGGTTGGCCTGAGGCGCTGGCTGCAGTTGAACGAAGATGAATATGGGCGGCAAGAAAAACAGAACGTCGGCTTGCTATCGCTGAGCAGAGCGAAGTAGAGAATTGAGGGGCAACTTGTGAGCGACGATAAGGGTAAAGTCTGGGTAGTGCTGGAACCAGTTTTGGCTTGGAGCATCGGTGGCTTGCATGCATCGTGCTGGCAGACGCACAGGAGGAGGAGACCGAGAGTAAAAACAGAGCGCGCCTTCTCTGTTCTGTACAGTCTGACCTACAGGCCCACCTCTCACTCCCTTCTTATCCTCACTACTGCTGCAAATATCTTAACCTAATTGAATTTTATCAAGTTTTGATTATATTTAACAGGAACACAACCCTGAAGAGGAGAAAGATGATGATACACCAACTTATGGAATTTGATAAGTTCAAAGTTTTGATTAAGCAATTGACATGTGGGACCCACATCATCCCTTTTGCTCATTCTTGTAAATTCAGTTTCAGCTAACCAACGAGCTCTACAACTGTTCAATTTGTGCAGGGTGGCACACTGGACTATGGAGAATATATTTGAGAATTCAAAATTGATAATTGATAAAATTGATTTTTGAATTCAAATTCGGCTTTGAATTCACACATAAGTCCTTCGCTGTAAACTTTCTGTATATGCTTATAAATATGTTATGGGCACTGAAGGAATTATATTATCTATTTGCTTTCTTCCATTCTGATGGGTCACTGATTCTAACTTGTCATCTAAATGGGTTTGAATTTTTCAGGTTCATGTGTTTTAAATCCTTCTAATTGTCACATGTACTTAAATCCAATATTCCTTCTTCCTCTAATGTCTTCCTAAAACCAATAGAGACACTAAATCACTTGACTTACTTACTTGCTGGTTTCAAGTCTTTCATTTTATTGTTTTAAACCTAAAGTTTAAGTTAGTTCGAATTTTTAGGTCTATGCAATTGAATATTTGAACACTCATATGCGCAAGTTTATTTTCTTTTATTCTCTAATCCTTTCCATAACCGAATTGCAAGATGATATTTTTTTGGGGCTTTTACACAAACAGCAAGTAAATTACCAAGAAAATGACATGCACCCGAAGTACTTTTCCAATCAATCGTACAATCCCCAAAATCAGTATCCAAAAAAGCTTTCAAAGTATTTGTTGAGGAAGACGGAACAAAAATGCCAAATTCTTTAGTTCTATGTGAGTATCTGAGAATCCTTTTGATGGCTTGATGATGTGATGCATGTGGCGAAGCTTGAAATCATGCACAAAGATATACGCTGAATTGTATGTCCGACCTTGATGTTGTGAGGTACAAAAGTGACCCGATCATGCTTCTATATTCTTTTTGATCATCGGATTCACCATCTTCATCAAGTTCAAGTAATGTTGTTGTTCCCATCTTTGTCCGAAGGGGCTTGCTATTTTCCATGTTTAAGCACCTAAGAAGATCTTTCGTATAATTCGTTTGATGCACAAACGTTCCCCTCCTTGGTTTGCTTAATTTGTAGCCATAAAAAGTATGTGAGTTCTCCCATCATACTCATCTGAAATTCTAAACTCATCATAGCTGCAAATATCTTCACCAAATTGAATTTTATCCAGTTTTGATTATATTTAACAGGAACACAACCCTGAATAGGATAAATATGATGATACACCAACTTATGGAATTTGATAAGTTCAAAGTTTTGATTAAGCAATTGACATGTGGGACCCACATCACCCCTTTTGCTCATTCTTGTAAATTCAGTTTCAGCTAACCAACGAGCTCTACAACTGTTCAATTTGTGCAGGGTGGCACATTGGACTATGGAGAATATATTTGAGAATTCAAAATTGATAATTGATAAAATTGATTTTTGAATTCAAATTCGAATTTGAATTCACACATAAGTCCTTCATTGTAAACTTTCTGTATATGCTTATAAATATGTTATGGGCACTGAAGGAATTATATTATCTATTTGCTTTATTCCATTCTGATGTGTCACTGATTCTAACTTGTCATCTAAATGGGTTTGAATTTTTCAGGTTCATGTGTTTTAAATCCTTCTAATCGTCACATGTACTTAAATCCAATATTCCTTCTTCCTCTAATGTCTTCCCAAAACCAATAGAGACACTAAATCAGTTGACTTACTTACTTGCTGGTTTCAAGTCTTTCATTTTATTGTTTTAAACCTAAATTTTAACTTAGCTCGAATTTTTGGGTCTATGCAATTGAATATTTGAACACTCATATGCGCAAGTTTATTTTGTTTTATTCTCTAACCCTTTCCATAACCGAATTGCAAGATGTTAATTTTTTTGGGCTTTTACACAAACAACAAGTAAATTACCAAAAAAATGACATGAACCCGAAGTACTTTTCCAATCAATCGTACAATCCCCAAAATCAGTATCCAAAAAAAGCTTTCAAAGTATTTGTTGAGGAAGAAGGAACAAAAATGCCAAATTCTTTAGTTCTATGTGAGTATCTGAGAATCCTTTTGATGGCTTGATGATGTGATGCATGTGGGGAAGCTTGAAATCATGCACAAAGATATACGCTGAATTGTATGTCCGACCTTGATGTTGTGAGGTACAAAAGTGACCCGATCATGCTTCTATATTGTTTTTGATCATCGGATTCACCATCTTCATCAAGTTCAAGTAATGTTGTTGTTCCCATCTTTGTCCGAAGGGGCTTGCTATTTTCCATGTTTAAGCACCTAAGAAGATCTTTCGTATACTTCGTTTGATGCACAAACGTTCCCCTCCTTGGTTTGCTTAATTTGTAGCCATAAAAAGTATGTGAGTTCTCCCATCATACTCATCTGAAATTCTAAACTCATCATAGCTGCAAATATCTTCACCAAATTGAATTTTATCCAGTTTTGATTATATTTAACAGGAACACAACCCTGAATAGGAGAAAGATGATGTTACACCAACTTATGGAATTTGATAAGTTCAAAGTTTTGATTAAGCAATTGACATGTGGGACCCACATCACCCCTTTTGCTCATTCTTGTAAAATCAGTTTCAGCTAACCAACGAGCTCTACAACTGTTCAATTTGTGCAGGGTGGCACATTGGACTATGGAGAATATATTTGAGAATTCAAAATTGATAATTGATAAAATTGATTTTTGAATTCAAATTCGAATTTGAATTCACACATAAGTCCTTCATTGTAAACTTTCTGTATATGCTTATAAATATGTTATGGGCACTGAAGGAATTATATTATCTATTTGCTTTATTCCATTCTGATGTGTCACTGATTCTAACTTGTCATCTAAATGGGTTTGAATTTTTCAGGTTCATGTGTTTTAAATCCTTCTAATCGTCACATGTACTTAAATCCAATATTCCTTCTTCCTCTAATGTCTTCCCAAAACCAATAGAGACACTAAATCAGTTGACTTACTTACTTGCTGGTTTCAAGTCTTTCATTTTATTGTTTTAAACCTAAAGTTTAACTTAGTTCGAATTTTTGGGTCTATGCAATTGAATATTTGAACACTCATATGCGCAAATTTATTTTGTTTTATTCTCTAACCCTTTCCATAACCGAATTGCAAGATGTTAATTTTTTTGGGCTTTTACACAAACAACAAGTAAATTACCAAAAAAATGACATGCACCCGAAGTACTTTTCCAATCAATCGTACAATCCCCAAAATCAGTATCCAAGAAAGATTTCAAAGTATTTGTTGAGGAAGAAGGAACAAAAATGACAAATTCTTTAGTTCTATGTATGTATCTGAGAATCCTTTTGATGACTTGATGATGTGATGCATGTGGGGAAGCTTGAAATCATGCAGAAAGATATACGCTGAATTGTATGTCCGACCTTGATGCTGTGAGGTACAAAAGTGACCCGATCATGCTTCTATATTATTTTTGATCATCGGATTCACCATCTTCATCAAGTTCAGGTAATGTTGTTGTTCCCATCTTTGTCCGAAGGGGCTTGCTGTTTTCCATGTTGAAGCACCTAAGAAGATCTTTCGTATACTTCGTTTGATGCACAAACGTTCCCCTCCTTGGTTTGCTTAATTTGTAGCCATAAAAAGTATGTGAGTTCTCCCATCATACTCATCTGAAATTCTAAACTCATGATAGCTGCAAATATCTTCACCTAATTGAATTTTATCCGGTTTTGATTATATTTAACAGAAACACAACCCTGAATAGGAGAAAGATGATGATACACCAAATTATGGACTTTGATAAGTTCAAAGTTTTGATTAAGCAATTGACATGTGGGACCCACATCACCCCTTTTGCTCATTCTTGTAAATTAAGTTTCAGCTAACCAACGAGCTCTACAACTGTTCAATTTGTGCAGGGTGGCACACTGGACTATGGAGAATATATTTGAGAATTCAAAATTGATAATTGATAAAATTGATTTTTGAATTCAAATTTGAATTTGAATTCACACATAAGTCCTTCGTTGTAAACTTTCTGTATATGCTTATAAATATGTTATGGGCACTGAAGGAATTATATTATCTATTTGCTTTCTTCCATTCTGATGTGTCACTGATTCTAACTTGTCATCTAAATGGGTTTGAATTTTTCTGGTTCATGTGTTTTAAATCCTTCTAATCATCACATGTACTTAAATCCAATATTCTTTCTTCCTCTAATGTCTTCCCAAAACCAATAGAGACACTAAATCACTTGACTTACTTACTTACTGGTTTCAAGTCTCTCATTTTATTGTTTTAAACTTAAAGTTTAAGTTAGTTCGAATTTTTGGGACTATGCAATTGAATATTTGAACACTCATATGCGCAAGTTTATTTTGTTTTATTATCTAATCCTTTCCATAACCCAATTGCAAGATGTTAATTTTTTGAGCTTTTACACAAACAACAAGTAAATTACCAAGAAAATGACATGCACCCGAAGTACTTTTCCAATCAATCGTACAATCCCCAAAATCATTATCCAAAAAAGCTTTCAAAGTATTTGTTGAGGAAGAAGGAACAAAAATGACAAATTCTTTAGTTCTATGTGTGTATCTGAGAATCCTTTTGATGGCTTGATGATGTGATGCATGTGGGGAAGCTTGAAATCATGCACAAAGATATACGCTGAATTGTATGTCTGACCTTGATGCTGTGAGGTACAAAAGTGACCCGATCATGCTTCTATATTCTTTTTGATCGTCGGATTCACCATCTTCATCAAGTTCAGGTAATGTTGTTGTTCCCATCTTTGTCCGAAGGGGCTTGCTGTTTTCCATGTTGAAGCACCTAATAAGATCTTTCGTATACTTTGTTTGATGCACAAATGTTCCCCTCCTTGGTTTGCTTAATTTCTAGCCATAAAAAGTATGTGAGTTCTCCCATCATACTCATCTGAAATTTAAACTCATCATAGCTGCAAATATCTTCACCTAATTGAATTTTATCCAATTTTGATTATATTTAACAGGAACACAACCCTGAATAGGAGAAAGATGATGATACACCAACTTATGGAATTTGACAAGTTCAAAGTTTTGATTAAGCAATTGACATGTGGGACCCACATCACCCCTTTTGCTCATTCTTGTAAATTAAGTTTCAGCTAACCAACGAGCTCTACAACTGTTCAATTTGTGCAGGGTGGCACACTGGACTATGGAGAATATATTTGAGAATTCAAAATTGATAATTGATAAAATTGATGTTTGAATTCAAATTCGAATTTGAATTCACACATAAGTCCTTCGTTGTAAACTTTCTGTATATGCTTATAAATATGTTATGGGCACTGAAGGAATTATATTATCTATTTGCTTCCTTCCATTCTGATGTGTCACTGATTCTAACTTGTCATCTAAATGGGTTTGAATTTTTCTGGTTCATGTGTTTTAAATCCTTCTAATCATCACATGTACTTAAATCCAATATTCTTTCTTCCTCTAATGTCTTCCCAAAACCAATAGAGAAACTAAATCACTTGACTTACTTACTTACTGGTTTCAAGTCTCTCATTTTATTGTTTTAAACTTAAAGTTTAAGTTAGTTCGAATTTTCGGGTCTATGCAATTGAATATTTGAACACTCATATGCGCAAGTTTATTTTGTTTTATTCTCTAATCCTTTCCATAACCGAATTGCAAGATGTTAATTTTTTTGAGCTTTTACACAAACAACAAGTAAATTACCAAGAAAATGACATGCACCCGAAGTACTTTTCCAATCAATCGTACAATCGCCAAAATCAGTATCCAAAAAAGCTTTCAAAGTATTTGTTGAGGAAGAAGGAACAAAAATGACAAATTCTTTAGTTCTATGTGTGTATCTGAGAATCCTTTTGATGGCTTGATGATGTGATACATGTGGGGAAGCTTGAAATCATGCACAAAGATATACGCTGAATTGTATGTCCGACCTTGATGCTGTGAGGTACAAAAGTGACCCGATCATGCTTCTATATTCTTTTTGATCGTCGGATTCACCATCTTCATCAAGTTCAGGTAATGTTGTTGTTCCCATCTTTGTCCGAAGGGGCTTGCTGTTTTCCATGTTGAAGCACCTAAGAAGATCTTTCGTATACTTCGTTTGATGCACAAACGTTCTCCTCCTTGGTTTGCTTAATTTTTAGCCATAAAAAGTATGTGAGTTCTCCCATCATACTATTCTGAAATTCTAAACTCATCATAGCTGCAAATATCTTCACCTAATTGAATTTTATCCAGTTTTGATTATATTTAACAAGAACACAACCCTGAATAGGAGAAAGATGATGATACACCAACTTATGGAGTTTGACAAGTTCAAAGTTTTGATTAAGCAATTGACATGTGGGACCCACATCACCCCTTTTGCTCATTCTTGTAAATTAAGTTTCAGCTAACCAACGAGCTCTACAAATGTTCAATTTGTGCAGGGTGGCACACTGGACTATGGAGAATATATTTGAGAATTCAAAATTGATAATTGATAAAATTGATGTTTGAATTCAAATTCGAATTTGAATTCACACATAAGTCCTTCGTTGTAAACTTTCTGTATATGCTTATAAATATGTTATGGGCACTGAAGGAATTATATTATCTATTTGCTTTATTCCATTCTGATGTGTCACTGATTCTAACTTGTCATCTAAATGGGTTTGAATTTTTCAGGTTCATGTGTTTTAAATCCTTCTAATCGTCACATGTACTTAAATCCAATATTCCTTCTTCCTCTAATGTCTTCCCAAAACCAATAGAGACACTAAATCAGTTGACTTACTTACTTGTTGGTTTCAAGTCTTTCATTTTATTGTTTTAAACCTAAAGTTTAACTTAGTTCGAATTTTTGGGTCTATGCAATTGAATATTTGAACACTCATCTGCGCAAATTTATTTTGTTTTATTCTCTAACCCTTTCCATAACCGAATTGCAAGATGTTAATTTTTTTGGGCTTTTACACAAACAACAAGTAAATTACCAAAAAAATGACATGCACCCGAAGTACTTTTCCAATCAATCGTACAATCCCCAAAATCAGTATCCAAGAAAGCTTTCAAAGTATTTGTTGAGGAAGAAGGAACAAAAATGACAAATTCTTTAGTTCTATGTATGTATCTGAGAATCCTTTTGATGACTTGATGATGTGATGCATGTGGGGAAGCTTGAAATCATGCAGAAAGATATACGCTGAATTGTATGTCCGACCTTGATGCTGTGAGGTACAAAAGTGACCCGATCATGCTTCTAGATTCTTTTTGATCGTCGGATTCACCATCTTCATCAAGTTCAGGTAATGTTGTTGTTCCCATCTTTGTCCGAAGGGGCTTGCTGTTTTCCATGTTGAAGCACCTAAGAAGATCTTTCGTATACTTCGTTTGATGCACAAACGTTCCCCTCCTTGGTTTGCTTAATTTGTAGCCATAAAAAGTATGTGAGTTCTCCCATCATACTCATCTGAAATTCTAAACTCATCATAGCTGAAAATATCTTCACCTAATTGAATTTTATCCAATTTTGATTATATTTAATAGGAACACAACCCTGAATAGGAGAAAGATGATGATACACCAACTTATGGAATTTGACAAGTTCAAAGTTTTGATTAAGCAATTGACATGTGGGACCCACATCACCCCTTTTGCTCATTCTTGTAAATTAAGTTTCAGCTAACCAACAAGCTCTACAACCGTTCAATTTGTGCAGGGTGGCACACTGGACTATGGAGAATATATTTGAGAATTCAAAATTGATAATTGATAAAACTGATTTTTGAATTCAAATTTGAATTTGAATTCACACATAAGTCCTTCATTGTAAACTTTCTGTATATGCTTATAAATATGTTATGGGCACTGAAGGAATTATATTATCTATTTGCTTTCTTCCATTCTAATGTGTCACTGATTCTAACTTGTCGTCTAAATGGGTTTGAATTTTTCAGGTTCATGTGTTTTAAATCCTTCTAATCATCACATGTACTTAAATCCAATATTCCTTCTTCCTCTAATGTCTTCCCAAAACCAATAGAGACACTAAATCACTTGACTTACTTACTTGCTGGTTTCAAGTAATTTTATTGTTTTAAACCTAAAGTTTAAGTTAGTTTGAATTTTTAGGTCTATGCAATTGAATATTTGAACACTCATATGCGCAAGTTTATTTTATTTTATTCTCTAATACTTTCCATAACCGAATTGCAAGATGTTAATTTTTTGGGATTTTACACAAACAACAAGTAAATTACCAAGAAAATGACATGCACTCGAAGTACTTTTCCAATCAATCGTACAATCCCTAAAATCAGTATCCAAAAAAGCTTTCAAAGTATTTGTTGAGGAAGAAGGAACAAAAATGCCAAATTCTTTAGTTCTATGTGAGTATCTGAGAATCCTTTTGATGGCTTGATGATGTGATGCATGTGGGGAAGCTTGAAATCATGCACAAAGATATACGCTGAATTGTATGTCCGACCTTGATGCTGTGAGGTACAAAAGTGACCCGATCATGCTTCTATATTCTTTTTGATCGTCGGATTCACCATCTTCATCAAGTTTAGGTAATGTTGTTGTTCCCATCTTTGTCCGAAGGGGCTTGCTGTTTTCCATGTTGAAGCACCTAAGAAGATCTTTCGTATACTTCGTTTGATGCACAAACATTTCCCTCCTTGGTTTGCTTAATTTGTAGCCATAAAAAGTATGTGAGTTCTCCCATCATACTCATCTGAAATTCTAAACTCATCATAGCTGCAAATATCTTCACCTAATTGAATTTTATCCAGTTTTGATTATATTTAACAAGAACACAACCCTGAATAGGAGAAAGACGATGATACACCAACTTATGGAGTTTGACAAGTTCAAAGTTTTGATTAAGCAATTGACATGTGGGACCCACATCACCCCTTTTGCTCATTCTTGTAAATTAAGTTTCAGCTAACCAACGAGCTCTACAACCGTTCAATTTGTGCAGGGTGGCACACTGGACTATGGAGAATATATTTGAGAATTCAAAATTGATAATTGATAAAATTGATTTTTGAATTCAAATTCGAATTTGAATTCACACATAAGTCCTTCGTTGTAAACTTTCTGTATATGCTTATAAATATGTTATGGGCACTGAAGGAATTATATTATCTATTTGCTTTCTTCCATTCTGATGTGTCATTGATTCTAACTTGTCATCTAAATGGGTTTGAATTTTTCAGGTTCATGTGTTTTAAATCCTTCTAATCATCACATGTACTTAAATCCAATATTCCTTCTTCCTCTAATGTCTTCCCAAAACCAATAGAGACACTAAATCACTTGACTTACTTACTTGCTGGTTTCAAGTCATTTTATTGTTTTAAACCTAAAGTTTAAGTTAGTTCGAATTTTTAGGTCTATGCAATTGAATATTTGAACACTCATATGCGCAAGTTTATTCTCTAATCCTTTCCATAACCGAATTGCAAGATGTTAATTTTTTTGGGATTTTACACAAACAACAAGTAAATTACCAAGAAAATGACATGCATCTGAAGTACTTTTCCAATCAATCGTACAATCCCCAAAATCAGTATCCAAAAAAGCTTTCAAAGTATTTGTTGAGGAAGAAGGAACAAAAATGCCAAATTCTTTAGTTCTATGTGACTATCTGAGAATCCTTTTGATGGCTTGATGATGTGATGCATGTGGGGAAGCTTGAAATCATGCACAAAGACATACGCTGAATTGTATGTCCGACCTTGATGCTGTGAGAAACAAAAGTTGATGAGGACATCACTTCTATGGATACAAACAACACTCCATTGAACATACAAGATGCAATCAATAGAGTTCATACACAACAATTAATTTCAGAGGTGAACTCGTTCTTATATATTTCCTTATATGTTTTTGAACATAAATTGCTACTTAATGATTTATTTGTGATTAGGATCCATGGAGAGGTTCAAGGAGTACTTGGAGCGAGTATTAGGGACGTGGAAGACCAGAGAATTCGTTCAAAGAAGATGGAAACCGAACCAAACTCCAAATCGTATCCAACTCGGAGTCTAGGAGCAGTACGCACTAAAACGGACGCCCAGGACGCATACGAACTCTGTTTTGGACGTTCTACGTATGCACGGAAAGGGGAGAGGATAACCTTTCCAATGGCACCGGTCCCATGTCAAAATTCCTACGGAGTCGTGGGGAATCTTCGAAATAAAATCAAATACAGAATCTGTCAGGGTGCTGCGCCACCATATTGGGCCATTGGGCCTTGTATCAAGTCTAAGTCCATTATTTTCGTGTGTTAGGGTTAGGTCACGACCCCAACACCCCCTTGGACGTCTCCCACCTATATATACTCCATAGTAGCTGCCATGAACAATTGGGTTTTGCTTAGATCAATAATATCGCCGTTCTACGGTTTGTGAGACCCCAATTTCGCGATTTCCGATCGTGTCTTCTACGTTCTTGCTCGTGTTCTCGATTGCACTTGCAGGGATTAGCCTTCTTGGCGAGGTCAAGCGTGTGCAGCACGGTTGATAACCAACGGAGCCGTGGTGTAGTGATTGCAGGGGTACTCGAACCGCTCGAGTGCCGCGGATCATCAACGTCGAGTTCTCCACCCCAATCGACATACCTTTCGGAAGATCGGGCCTAAACCTACTCATCAATTGGTATCAGATTTCCAGGTTGCCCGTTAGGTAATTCATCTATCCATTACATTAGTTTTGTTTTTCATACCTAGAGTCCACAAAAAAAGCCACAAAAAAACTTGCAGTTTAGTAGATCTGTTCATTACTTTGTCCAAACCACATTGAGCCTTTGCAACTTTGTTATTCAGTTTGGTTTTGTTGAGTTTGTGTCCGTTGTTGAGTCATATTGCTGGTTTAGAAAGTGTTTTTGGTCTTAGTTTGAGTTTTGCATTGTGTGATTCATCCTTTTGAGTCACGTCATCACGTCCAGATTAGATTCGCCTCTGTCCAGTTCGGTATTTTCATCATATCTCGCTCATACGAACTCGGATTTTAGAGTTCTTGTACTTTCTGGAAAGCTTAAGAAGTTTTATATAACTTTCTTATTCATCATTCTCCCAGAAAATGTAGTTATTAATGTAGAAATTGCATTAGATCTGAATCTGTTATTGATCTAGAAATTCTGAACAGTCTGTATTTCGAGGGCAATATCTCCCATTGTTCTTATCCAAAATAGATCTTCCATATACTGAAATTAAAGAGGAGAGATAGATCTATAATATTTCTGTTTAAAGTTTTTATATTTGGGGACTATAAAGGTGCTTAATTGTCCTTAGAATATTGAGCAGAAAATCTGTAACAGACATACGAGATATCTTTGAGTGTTTGCATTGTGTTCTTCTTTTGCAGCACATTCTGAAAAAAAAAGAAAAAAAAAAGGCAAGTGCAAAAGAAGATACAAAAGCCGCACAAAAAAGGAGAAAAAAAACAACAAAAAAAAACAGAAGTGCTTGCATTCTTTGTGTCATCTAGTTTTGTCTCATGTCTTGCTAGCTTGAACTACTAGGAACACATTTAGGCCAGCAACTTTGACAAATACTTTGGACACTTATTCAACTTTAATATCTGATTTCATTGTTGCTAATCCTTGCTACATAGAAAGTGCCATCCAAGCTACACCTTACTCTTGAGCAGAATCGATACACCTTTGCAATCATCCCACGCTTCATTGGTTTCTTCATACCGTCCACCGTTTGCCACCTGCAGTGTCGGTAAGAACACTTGTAAGAGCGTGGTAAGATGCTTGAGAGTGTGTGATTCCACTTCCACTTTTCCATTATCCTTTGTAGTTGATAGGGATAACATATTTTTTTGTGTTGTCTTCTGTTTGCTACTAACAATGTCAGGTAAAAGCAAGAATCATGCATTATATGCTGAGATGATGGACATGATGAAGACGGCGATAGAGTTGCTCACTAAAAATCAAACATCAACCAAGGATTCACATGACATTCAGACCACCTTTACAACACCTTCCACAAGAAGTAATTACATTCTCCCATCTCTTCCTTCTTATGATGGTTTTGGTTACGATGAATATATTGCTTGGGAAATAGAGTTGGATAAAATTTTTGGAAAATGTCATATGTGTGAGAGGAGGAAGATTAGAAATGTTGCAAGTGCATTAGTAGGTTGTGCATTAACTTGGTGGAACAATTTAAATGATTTAGGAAAACCTCGAACATGGAAAGATATGAAAATTCTTATGCGAGAAACATTTACTAGTGTATCCAATTGCAAAGATGAAATACATGAGCTTGAGAAGAATTTTTTTGTTGTACCTCCTCCTATGCCTAACCTTTTGCAGGAACAAGAACCAATAATTGTAGAAAATCGAAAAGCGAATGAGGTGTTCAACAACTCCTGTGAAAATTCAGATCTATCAATTCATATTTCACCCACAATTACTGCTGAAAATGAGAATAAAGGTAACGAATATCACAACACACTTGTTGAAGGTGAGAAGTTTTTGGATGTTCTGAATTTTTTCACCAATCATGCTATTGTCGAGGAGCGACTAGTGGAATCTTTTATTGATACACCATTGCCACATGTTGATTTTCCTGCTGATCCTTCTGTTAAGAAAGAGTTGTGTGCTGATAACTCTATTATACCTATGCAAAAACAAGTTAATGTACAAGATGATTGTGTTTTGAATTCACCTACTTGTGCTAAAATTCATAATTTGATCACCGCTACTGCTGAAAATGATGAGCTGAAATTTTTGTCTTCTCTAAATATTTTGGGTTATATTGAATTTGACACTCTTTGTGATCTAAATATTGTAGAGAGGAGAATATTTTCACAATCTGAATTGCCTTTATTAAGTAGAAATATTTTTCATGCTATAGGCAACTATGAAGATAGTGGTGAATTTATGGTGCATAAAGTTTACATATGTTCAAATGTGCAAGCTCCTTTTGTGCTGCAACAATATGGTGAAATGAATGGATGCACTAACACTAATAATGTATTGTCAAGTTTTTCTAGCATTTTTTTATTGCAGCAAGGACAACAAATAAAAAAGAAGCATTGTTCATTGCGGTTGTGCAATATGGACAGTGTTCATTCTACCCCCAAAGCAATCCTTTTTCCTGGACATACGAGCAAGCCGAGGACGGCTTGTCATAAAGAAGGGGAGAATGACGAGATCATGCACATTATCATTGCACCTACAAATATGGTACAAAGTTTATTTGTTTGGGATCCTGGCTCAAGTGAATGTGCGCTCTTGTTTGGACAAGATCAAGATGGTGCGCTATGTCGTCCGCCACCTTGGCCTCCTCCTTTCATGCTTACAAGAAGATTTGCTGGTGTTGCACATATGGACCCACACATGATAGAAGATGAACTTGAGTCGAGGACGACTCCAATTCAAGAAGGGGAGGATGATGAGGACATCACTTCTATGGATACAAACAACACTCCATTGAACATACAAGATGCAATCAATAGAGTTCATACACAACAATTAATTTCAGAGGTGAACTCGTTCTTATATATTTCCTTATATGTTTTTGAACATAAATTGCTACTTAATGATTTATTTGTGATTAGGATCCATGGAGAGGTTCAAGGAGTACTTGGAGCGAGTATTAGGGACGTGGAAGACCAGAGAATTCGTTCAAAGAAGATGGAAACCGAACCAAACTCCAAATCGTATCCAACTCGGAGTCTAGGAGCAGTACGCACTAAAACGGACGCCCAGGACGCATACGAACTCCGTTTTGGACGTTCTACATATGCACGGAAAGGGGAGAGGATAACCTTTCCAATGGCACCGGTCCCATGTCAAAATTCCTACGGAGTCGTCGGGAATCGTCGAAATAAAATCAAATACAGAATCTGTCAGGGTGCTGCGCCACCATATTGGGCCATTGGGCCTTGTATCAAGTCTAAGTCCATTATTTTCGTGTGTTAGGGTTAGGTCACGACCCCAACACCCCCTTGGACGTCCTCCCACCTATATATACTGCATAGTAGCCGCCATGAACAATTGGGTTTTGCTTAGATCAATAATATCGCCGTTCTACGGTTTGTGAGACCCCAATTTCGCGATTTCCGATCGTGTCTTCTACGTTCTTGCTCGTGTTCTCGATTGCACTTGCAGGGATTAGCCTTCTTGGCGAGGTCAAGCGTGTGCAGCACGGTTGATAACCAACGGAGCCGTGGTGTAGTGATTGCAGGGGTACTCGAACCGCTCGAGTGCCGCGGATCATCAACGTCGAGTTCTCCACCCCAATCGACATACCTTTCGGAAGATCGGGCCTAAACCTACTCATCAAAAGTGACCCGATCATGCTTCTATATTCTTCTTGATCATCGGATTCACCATCTTCATCAAGATCAAGTAATGTTGTTGTTCCCATCTTTGTCCGAAGGGGCTTGCTATTTTCCATGTTGAAGCACCTAAGAAGATCTTTCGTATACTTCATTTGATGCACAAATGTTCCCCTCCTTGGTTTGCTTAATTTGTAGCCATAAAAAGTATGTGAGTTCTCCCATCATACTCATCTGAAATTCTAAACTCATCATAGCTGAGAACTTGGACACAAGATCATAAGAAGCACAACTAAAGATAATACCATCCACATACACTTTAATGAATCACTTAAGTCATAGCCATGTTTAAGCACAAGAAGAGTTTTATCTACTTTTCCCATGGTAAACCTCTTTTCAAGTAAGAATATTTTTAACCTATCATACCATGCTTTAGGGGCTTGTTCGAGACCATACAAAGCTTTTGATAGTTTGTAAACATGATTACAAAAATCTGAATATTAAAATCCTTGTGGTTGCTTAACATAAACCTCCTCATCTACGTAGAAATTAAGAATAGCTCTTTTCAAATCCATTTGGTATAACTTGAAACCTTTAGATGTAGAAAATATTAATAAAATTCTTATGACTTCTAATCAAGCAATGGGAGCAAAAGTTTCATCAAAAACTAAACCTTCAACTTGTGTAAAAACTTGAGCAGCCAACCTAGTTTTATTCCTAACTACAACCCCAACCTCACTTTGTTTGTTTTTAAACACCCATTTAGTTCATATCAATGCGTGATCATTAGGTGGAGGAACTAATTTCCAAATATTATTTCTTTCAAAATTTTCTAACACTTCTTGCATTGCAATGATCCAAGATTCATTAGTGAGAGCTTGTGATATTTATTTTGGTTCAAAAAAAGAACCAAAATAAGATTGAGCATGAGAGTTTGGATTGAAAAACCTTGACTGTGTGACTCGTTCGTGCAAGCCTCCAATAATCTGTTGTGCAAGATGAGTTTTGAGGATGCGTAGGGGAGTAGACACTTCACAAGCTTGTTGTTCTTCATATTCACCATCAACCGAAGAGCTGAGCTTGAGGATGATTAGGACCATCAGTTGTAGTCATTGGTGTTGGTTGTGGATCAAAATCAGGAGCAGGAACGACGTCATTAGCTTATAAATTTTTGGGCAGTAGCACCACTTCTTCCTCATCTTCAATGCAAACACTCTCCTCCTGCGATATGCATCTTGACCTAAAATGTTAGGGCAAGTATCTGGGCTAGCTTCATCAAAAGAAACCTCACAAGTCTCCACAATTTTTTCATTGTGAAGTAAAAGCACACGGTAGCCTCTAGTATGAGATGGATAACCAAGAAACATGCCATCAGTTGATCTAGATTCAAATTTATCAAGATCACCATGTTTCTTATAAAAGCATTTGCAACCAAAGACCCTAAAGTGTGTAATAATAGGCCTATGTCCAAATCAAAGCTCATACGGGGTTTTTCCCAGCTTATCTCGCAAGAAACTTGATTTGAGATATAACAAGTTGTTGCAATTTCATCTGCCCAAAAGTTTCTAGGAGTTTGATATTCATCAAGCATAGTTCTAGCCATCTCAACTAAGGTCCTGTTCTTTCTCTATACATCACCATTTTGCTAAGGTACATATGGTGAAGAAAGTTGATAAGCTATTCCATTTTCAGTACAAAAGTGATCAAATGATTGGCTTTTAAATTCCATTCTATCATCACTTCTAATTGCTTTTAATGATCTTGGGTGATCAAGTGAAATTCAAAGAATCAAACTTCTAAAGTGACTAAAAGCTTCATCCTTAGATGCTATAAAGTAAATCCAAGAGTATCTGGAACAATCATCAACATTACCAGCACATACATTTATCACCAAAAGATTGAACACATTAAGGACCTACGGTGTCAAGGTGCAAAAGTTGTGTCACTGCTGTTGTCATGGTCATTGTGAGTGGAGCATGTGAACCAACAACAGTCTTAGCATGACTACAAGAAGAGCACACAATTTCTTTGTCCCCTTTATGCTTAGGTAATCCACGTATGCGATCAAGACCACCAACACGTGTGAGGTGATCAAAGGATACGTGACCAAGTATACGATGCCAAAAATATAAGTGTTTTGATACATTAGCAAATGGATATCTATGCTTAGAGGTTGACATATCAAAATACGCTTTAAAAACTCTTCCAAATCGAGACATGTTAAACATAAGCTCGCAATTTTAATCTACAACCTTGCAGCAATTTTTAATGATAGTTACTTCAAGATTTTTATCTAACAATTGTGAAATAGAGAGCAAGTTGTATTTCAAATTCTTAACAAGTGCCACATCGTTTAAAGTTTACTAAGTCACATGACGTCTAACAGGAATAACAAGCAAAAGCTGAAAAAATACAGCAGGTTTATGAGCCAAAGTTTGAGAATTTTTGCACCCAACTACTGATCTACGAGGTGTGACATGTGTAACATGAAAAACAATAGGTTTGAGAGCAAATTTTGCATGTTTTTGACCCATCAAGCAGCTTGCATGTGTCTATCATTCAGATCGGCACATGCAGCAAATTTGCTTGATTGTTATATGACCTAGCATGCATTATTTCCTTTTTATGTTCCATATGACATGACCATCTCTAGTAGGTACAATGAAACTTAAAATTATGTTCATGTCTAGATGAGCAAGCAACATGTTTGTTAGCAACCGAATGAGATAACACCCATGCTGACCTAAAAACCACCTCTTTTTGTTTAGAAACTGTTTGAATCAAATCACTTCCTAGTGACTTTACAACCTTAGGTGGATGTGCCTTAGCATGGGCACGAGAATCAAAACCTAAACCAGTTTTATCATTGCGAAACTTGGATGAATTCAACAGCATGTTTAGGTTCTTATTTGTGTTACAAAACCGCTTTAGTGTCCTATGCATGTCATCAAGTTTATTGGACAAATCTAGGCACTTTTCACAAGTTTTCCCTTTTATTTTGCAATTAGAACAGTAATCAACTTCATGAGAACGTAAAGATTGTTTAAAGCAGAAATCTCATCCCTAACATCATGTAGTTTCTCATTAAGATCATCACAATTGGAACAATGCAAATCCATTGTAGAATAGCTATCATTTATGTTTTTATCATTAAGTGCAGCAAGCTTTCTGTTCTTTTTAATTTCAAGCTCAAGCTTATCAAGTGTGGAGGTGTGCACACTTTTTAGAGAGGACAATTGTTCATATATGGTTTACAGGAGGAACAGGAATCATAACTAGGAATCAAAGATTTTAGACGATTAATTTCAGATTCTAGTGATTCAATTTTAGCAGTGTTGTTCCTATGTTTTTTTAAGTACAACAGTGGCACGAGAAATAGAATCACGCATTTATTCTCATGTCGGACATGCCTTACCATTGTCGTTGTTAACTTCACCTTCCTCCATATTTGAACTTGAGTTGCTCGCCATGAAACATGTATTTGCCAAATTGTCTTCATCTTCACCACTTCCGATGTCCACATCGCTCGAGCTACGTTCTCGGAGTGCTGAGACAAAACTGTTTATCAGTTGGTGATGTGTAAAAACCTTCTTCTTCTTAGTAGAGGAGGGCTCAAACTTTGTTTTCTTCTCATCATGGGAAGTAGAACCTGAAAGGTTAGGCCAATTTGTTTGAAAGTGTCTAAACTCACCGCATTCAAAGCATCGTTGAGGACCACAACTTCCTCTCTTTCTAGTTATCACATTTTGCAATGCTTCTGAGAACCGAGTAAAGAGAAGTGCTAGCTCCTCCTCTTGAAACTCTTTAATTTGTTCAAGGGTTAGAGATAACAACTGATGAGTAAATAAGTAGAGTAGGTCCCGAACTTCCGATAGGTTATGGATAAGTCGATTGATGGAGATCTCAACATTGATGATACGAGACTCTCGAGGAGAACATGACAGCCTCTGCAATCGCTACACCACCACTCTGTTGGTTACTAACCGTGCTTCACACGCTTGACCTCGTCAAGAAGGCTAATATCTGCAAGTGCAACCAAGAAAACAAGCAAGAACGTAGAAGATGAAATCTCAAATCATAAAGTTGGGGTCTCGCAAACCTTAAAATGGTGAAATTATTAATCTAAGCAAAACATAATTATTTGTGGCCGCTACTATGGAGTATAAATAGGTGGTAGGAAGTCTAAGGGGTGTTGTGGTCATGACCTAACCCTATGACACGGAAATAAGGGATGTAGACTTGATACAAGGCCCAATGGCCCAATAAGGTGGCACAACACCCTGACAAATTCTGAACACAAACTTGTTTTGACAATTCCTGTGGCACCGAAATAATTTTGAAATGGGACCAGCTGCACTGGAAAGGTTATCTTCTCCCTTTTTCGTGCATATATAGAATGACCAAAATGGAGTCTGTATGCATTCTCGCAATTATTTTAGTGCGAAGTGCTCCTGGGCTCAGAGTTGGACACAATTTTGAGTTGGGCTTGGCCTCTATCTTCTTTCAACGTATGCTTTGGTCATCCACGCCCCCAAGACTTCGTCCAAGTACTACTTGAACCTCTCTATGGATCCTAATCACAATTAAGTCATAAGATAGCAATCTATTCTCAAAAACATATAAGGAAACAGATAAGAACAAACTCAACCTCTGATATTAATTGTTGTGTGTGAACTCTAATGATTGCATCTTGTATTTTCAATGGAGTGTTTTGTGTATCCATAGGAGTGATGTCCTCATCATCCTCCCCTTCTTGAATTGGAGTCATCCTAGACTGAAGCTCATCTTCTCTCATGTGCAGGTCCAAATGTGCAAAGCCATCAGATCCTCTTGTATGCATGAAAGGAGGAGGCCAAGGTGGTGGACGATATAGTGCACCATCTTGTTGTTCGCTATTAAATGTGTGAATAAAAGGAGGAGGCCAAGGTGATGGAGGACATATTGCACTATCTCGATTTTCTCCATCAAATGAGCATGCATATTCACTTAAGCGAAAATTCCAAACAAATAAACATTATGCCATGTTTGTGTGTGCAATGATGATGTTGTAAAAGCTCTAAAAATTCATATTGCAAAGTTCATATAGGAGAATTAAAATTTTAATGGCAAAAAGAAATAAAAAGGAAATAGGAAAATGAAGGTGATTTAAATCCTACATGAGGGAATTCAAAAAATCAAAATAGCTCCTGTTTAAACCTAGAAAAAATAAAAAACTGAGTTAACCATTGCATTACAAATATTCCAAATAGCATGTCTGCAAAGTTTCAAAATTGCTGAAGCACATTTGCTAATGTAGTTGGAAACACTGAATTTTTCTTTGAATTCAAATTCAAATTTGAATTTTGAATGAAGCTTGATCAATTCAATGTTTTGAATTCACAATCAAATCCTAGATATTTTTTTGAGCCTATCTAAAAATTTTCATGAGTGTTGGACACATGTTGGTGGGATATTTCATTGTACAGAGGAGGATAGAGGTGAAAGTTGGGGGACCCACTGGCCAGTGTCACAAATACATGAACATACTATTTCTCACCGTGGCGCCACCTCCTAACATGCAAGCCACACACCTGTGTGCTTGCTTGATGATTTCCCATTGAATCCAGCACCCATATATATCTAGCAAGCATCCTCATCATTTTCCCTAGTGTCCATTGCAAGCCACCCTAAGTTCTCTCTCTGTTCTTGGCCACCGGCAACGAAGCTCACGGTCAAGCTGAGAATCCGAGCTAACCATAGGTCGTTGATCCTTTCCTTTCATGTTTGGAGCTTTGTAACTGACTTGCGCACCTTCCTAAACCATTTTTTGGACAGCTCCCTCACCGTGGTCTGTTATTTTGAAGTTTTTGCGGATGTCGCCGTTGAGCCACCGTGGATGTCGCTCTCTACTACCCGTGGCACTAGCGAACTAGGCCCTGTCAAGCTTCGACTCCAACAGACTAAAGAAGCGACGGGACACCACTTTTCTCACGGTGAAAACCACAAACCTTTTCATTCCCTAACGAGAAAGTATTCCTCATTTTTGTCTCGGCACAATTTCACTTATCATGCTAGTTTGCCGGTTTAATTCGGTTTCTAGGTGCAAAATTTCTTTAATCCAGTTAGGATTAGGTTTACCATGTCCTTGTGCACATCCTCGGCCAAGAAACTATGAGAACCATCAAGTAGTTTCGCCAGGAGCTGAGTTTTCCTCACCGGTGACAGAAATGGAGAAGGCCGACAGCGCACATGATTTTCCAGGCCATGACACTCTTTGTGCACATCCTAATAATCTTCCACATGAACCCAGGAACCTCCCCAATCATTTTCCGAGGCGTTTGAGCTACGAAGCGGCGGATCCGACATCGCTAGGACCCTAGCGTCCACCGCCGCCGTCGCACGGTTAGCTCGGGCCACCGAACTAAACGGACACCACCATCGTGTTCCTCGACCTGAAAATAGTTAGGAGGAGAATTTCGGCAAGGGAGATGGTCGGGAGGATAGTCTGGCGAGGAGCGCACCGGCACTACTACAAAAAGCATTTTTACAAGCGCCTCAATTTTTCAAACACAGGCGGTACTTAAAAATATGCGTTTGTGATGATGAATGATATAATAACCGCCTGTGATGAAAGAACAACACAAGCGGATTTTAAAAAACAACCGCCTGGGTAAATACTCGGTCTTCTCAGACGGTTATTACTTAAGAACCGCTTGCAATAAAATAACATCACAGGCGGATTTTAAGAAACAACTGTCTGGGTAAATGCATGATCTTCTCAGGCGGTTATTAATTAAGAACTGCTTGTAATGTAATGAACTTCACAGGCGGTTCTTAATTAACAACGGTCTGAGAAGGTCATGTATTTTCACCGGCAGTCATTGTGTAAGAACCGTATGTAGTTGTTCAATTATCAAAAGAGGTTTTCATTGAAGAACCGCCTAGTGAAAGTCATTGTTTCCACTTATTTTGTGTCCTCGGAAATGCCAAAGTGCCCTAGATCGTGAGCGTCCGTTGCAGGGATAAACAAACGTAATGACATTGCAATTAAGTGATTTAATTGGAATACAAGGATAAACAAACGCCAATGACATTGCAATTCAGAGGTAATTCACAACTCGATGAATTCCATAGATCATACATTGCGTGCCCTCTAAACTAAATTCGAATTTAAACTTATTCCTGAAGCTACCATCGATCAATCTAAATTGAACCGTCATGCTTTCTCCCAAACACGTCTCTTATATTTTGTTGGATCCTGAAAATATTGACATTATTTAAATTAACAAATGTCGAAGGAGGAATAAATAACCTACATTGGTCACTAAGTCAAAGTGTCATCTGACCCTGATAAGTAGATTATAGCAATCATTTTCAACATCTGGCACATTTGGCTGATGTAGCAAATGCTGAACTTCAAGTAGTATAGTTTTGATTGTAAAACCACTGCACCACCCCTATAAAATATAATTTAAGCAATATAAGAAACCAGTTCAAATAAGTTCGACAACAATTAAGTATTAATTACATGAGCAAAATAGGTCTATCTTACAGTCTATTGATCAAGAATCCCGATGCAGAGTGCTCCCGAACGATCGACATTTGGGTGGAAGAACCCACTTGGAAAGGTGCATCTTGGAGGCACCAATGGATAGTCCTCAGAGAAGAAGATTGTCAGGGGGTAGTAACCATCTTCCCACTCAGTTTGCAAAAGAAATTTATTAATAGGAGGACGATGGTTAAACTCATATTGTGCCTGTTCTTCATGACTTACCCCTTCTTTACCGGGGACGATGGACTGCTACTTCAATAAATCTCCCGATTCAGTCTTCGCAGAGAAACCCTACACGGAGAAATTTAAAATACAAAAGCAAACAAGACAGAAAAACAAACTACGGTTAAGTTCATCAGTCTATTACAGATACATATGTATATACAACCATGCGACCGGTGTGCCATATGTACTACATGGGGATGGTTCTTGCGCCACGCCAGACGCTCCACCTTCAATCGGCTACACGCCCGAGACATCTATATCTAAAAGACCAAACTTCCAAATTATTGAGTCCAAACGCATATGTACACAAATGAAAAAGGACACAATCCATATACCAACACACAAAACTGGCAGCTTATGAAAATATACAAAGTAAAAGGTAGCATGCAATGCATAGTAAGGAAACTATGAGAATTTACTTAGGTACCTCGTGGCGCGATGTGGGACTAGGCAGAGGCGTGCCTCCGCGGGGTATTTATATAGGCGTCAGTTTTTCACATGCAGTTTTTAAATTTTTCACAGGCGGTGTGTACTTAATAACCGCCTAAGAAGATGTTTATCTCAGGCGGGTTTTACTTACCAACCGCCTCTGATGCTGCTAAGCTCCTGCCAAGCTAATCCCTGCACAGCAAGCTATTGTAGATGCAAGTAACATCCGTGGCTCATCATTTGAATTGTTGAAAGCATCAATTTGAAGCCTGATGATCCTTGGAAGGATTTTTCCATCCATTTGAACGATTTCTTTCCCTCCTGTCCATTTGAAACTTAGGAAAATGCTCCTTTCTTAGTTTTAATGCCTAAATATATTGACTAAAAATCAGTACCCACTTCCTTAGTGCTTCACACAAGTGAGTAAGCGAACAACTTCAATCACAAATCTTGTTTTTACACTTTCATAGGGATTTAACCTTAATCTTTCAAGCATAGATTTATCATATAAGTGAAGCTTCCTTATCACACATGTTAATGGCAGTTATAAGTGAAGGATGTGTCAAAGCTAATGAAATCTAAATCAGACTGAAGATAAAGAGATCCTGCATATGAGTAGCAATGTCCAGGTTAAACAGCATGAAGGCTGTCATCATAGCTTCATGCTGTCTAACCTGGACATTGTCACTCATATGCAGCATCTCTTTGTCTTCAGTCCCATTGAGATTTCGTTAGCTTTGACACACCCTTCACTTGTAACTGCCAGTAACATGTCTAATGAAGAAGCTTCAATTATTGATAAATCTATGCTTGAAAGATTAAGGTCAAATTCCTATGAAAATGGTAAAAACAAGATTTGTGATTGAAGTTGTACACTTCGTTGCTTGGGTAAAGCTCTAAGAGAGATGGTACTGATTTGTAGTCAATATATTCAGCCATTAGAACTGATAAAGTAGCATCTTCGTAAGTTATCAAAATGGAGAGAAGAGAAAGAAAGCTTGCAGGGCTTGTTTGGGTGTACTCTTATCCAAACAAGCCCTCAAATGGACGGGAAGTATCGTCAGACTTCAATTGAAGCTTTTAACAATCCAAATGACGAGTCTCGGGTGTTACTTGCATCTACAAGAGCTTGCTGTGAAGGGATTAGCTTGACAGGAGCTCGAAACAAAAGCTGAATTTAATAATGTTCGAAACAAGCTATCTAAAGCTGAAATAGAACATTGTTCTAAGTTGATTTTAGAATATACGAATATATACAATATATATCATCTCGCATTGCTATATACATTTTTTCCAGCATTAACATCTTCTCGCATATAGGGTTTCAAAATATTTTTAGTGCTTCTCTCTACGCGCTTGATGTTTTCTGGGTTCGGTGAAAAGGTACATCTCTTCATACTGATTATATTCCTCCTCATTATCTCCCACATTCTCAGCCCCAACAATATTTTGCTTTCCAGAAACAACTACGTGTATCTTCTCAGTTTCTGGATCTTGAACTAAAAAATTTGTCCAACATTATCGGTGAGAACCCACAGGTCATCTATATAACCCACTTTATTCAAGTATACCAGTGTCAGCCCGTAATTGTCCACTTTCACACCAACAGGATGTTTGACCCATTGGCACTTAAATATGGGTATTACCATTCTTTCGCCATAATCGAGTTCCCATATTTCCTCTATGAACCCAAAGTATGTGGTCTTCTACCCTTGTGAATCATAAGCCTCAATACAAACACCACTATTTTGTGCAACATTCTTACCGTCTTTTTCTTTAGTGTAAAATGTGTAACCATTGATGTCATATGCTTGCCATGATGTCACCAAAGCAGATGAGCCAAAAGCTAACTTCTTCATTGTTGCCTCTTCTATAGTGTTTCCGTATGGTATATTTTTGTCCATTAACCATTCAGTGAAACATCTTCTGTGCTCTTTCATGATCCAGTCCTCCGTGCGGTCTTGGTTTTTATCCCGAAGCTCAATTTGGTGTTCCTCGATGTACGACTCAGCTATTGCGAGCTGTTGTAGTACACCAAAATGTGCACGGTGTACATTCTTGTAATCTTGAACGATAGAAGTTTTCTTACCCACTTTGCATCTCCCACGTAGTCTACCCACATGTACCGGTATAGGCACACCTATCGATTTTCCATCTTTGATATAATCAGCAAAACCCTCAATCACTTCTTCAGTGGTGTATACTTCCATAATTGAACCCTCTGGGTGAGAACGGTTCTGCACATAACCTTTTAATACTCCTAAATATCTCTCCAACGAAAACATATGATGTAAATATAGTGGCCCCAATGCTTTTATATGATCAACAAGATGTATGATTAGGTGTACTTGCTTATCGAAAAAGGATGGTGGGAAACACATCTCAAGCTTGCACATTGTCTCAACGATGTATGTTTTCAGATAGTCTAAATCTTCACGTGCTATCACCTTTTACGATATTGCATTGAAGAAGTAACACAAACATTTGATGACAACTTTTATATGCTCAGGTTTGATGACTCTTATTGCAATTGCAAGGAAAACTGTCATCATCATGTGACAGTCGTGAGAATTATAACCGAATAAAGACAAGTCTTTCATCGAGACTAGTTTGCGGATATTGGATGAGAAAATCGTGGGCACTTTGATCCCACGCAAGCATTCGCAAATTGCTTTTTTCTCTTCTAGCGTCAAGTTGTAGCTGGCTGGGGGAAGGTAATGCTTCCCGTTCGCCTTTTCTACTGGATGAAGCTCTGGTCTCGAATCAAGATTTACTAGGTCCACACGAGAATTTAATCCGTCCTTTGTTTTCCTCGGCATGTCCAGCAAGGTCCCAATGATGTTGTCAAATACATTCTTTGTAACGTGCATCAAATCAGTACTATGGCAAAATTCCAGATTCTTCCAATACGGAAGATACTTGAAAAAATTGATTGTTTCTTGAAAGCCATGTCAGTTGTATCATACGAAGATGTACTTTTCTTTCTCTTATTTCCTTTACAATTTTTGCCCTTACCGAAAGCAATATGAATGTTCTTGACCATCTCAAACACAAGTTTTCCACTGTAAGGTTTTGGTGCAGTATCTTTTTCGATTTTGTTATCAAATTGTTCTTTCATCTTCCTATACTTGTGTGTATCTATCAAGAACCGTCGGTGTCTCATGTACACCGTCTTTCTGGATGAAGTGAGGTATAGAAATCCAGTTCTATCCACACACCTTACACAACCTTTCTTCCCTTTCATTTGTCCCGATAATGTAAACAGTCCGGGGTAATCATGCACAGTAATGAATATCATTGCTCTTAACGTGAAATACTCTTGTACTCATCCCATGTACTTATCCCTTCATTCTACAATTTCACCATATCTTCCATTAAAGGTTCCAAGAACACATCAATTTTGATGCCGAGTTGTTTCGGACCTTGTATTAGAACAGATAACAAGATATATTTCCTTTTGTGTCACAACCACGTCGGTAGGTTGTACATTGTTAAGACCACGGGCCATGTGTTGTGTATGCTCCTTTTTTCACCAAATGGATTCATTCCGTCTGTACCCAAGGCAAACCTCACATTTCTGATTTCCTTTGCAAATTTTGGATATTGAATATCAAAATTGTTCCACTGCGTTGCATCACCAGGGTGTCGTATATGTTTTTCATTCTTCTTGCATTGCTCAGAATGCCAACGCATAAGTTCAACCTCCCTAGGGTTTGAGAACAAATGCTTCAAGCGATCAATTACCGGAAAGTACCACATCACCAAGGCAGGAATTTTTCTCTTATTCTTCCCGTCTGTATCGCCAGAAGTATCGTCATCGTCACCTTCAAGACCAATAATAAACTTCTTATTCTTCTGAGACTTTTTCATGTTGGTAACATACTGGTGATTGTAGTCCTTCTTATATCTACTGACACCACAAATGGGGTATCTAGTTGCGAGCTCATGCTCTTTGTGATACAGAATACAATGGTTCACACAAGCGTGTATTTTTGTCACGCCTAGTGCCAACAGGAAAAAAAGTTTATTCACTTTATAAGTTCTTCTGGGCAGTTTATTTGGATTTGGAAGAATTTCTGCGAGAAGATTCAAAAGATCAGAGAAACTACAATCGGACCATCCGTGCGTAGCTTTCAACTTTAGTAGTTCTAAGACTGCACACAATGTAGTAAACTCTTTATCACAACCGTTTGATTCATCATATAAAAGCTCCGTCGCCATATTCTGCAATGTCTCCATTTTACTTAAACCTTTGCTTGCTCCCATAGAAGTCAATACATATGGTTCAATGTGACACAACATCTCCTCACAATCGAACTCATCATCATCATCACCAGCTTGATTGTCACTACCGTCATCGATATGAACATTATCATCATCTGAACCTCTCTCATCATCTTTATCCACATCATGTGTATCTAACTCACCATGCTATGTCCATATTGTGTAGTTATTTTTGAAACCTCTTTTCACCAAATGAGATTGGATTACTGTAGTATCCGTCCAAGCAATCTTATTTTCGCAGTCGATACATGGACATAATATGTCATCTATCTTTTGCAACTTCGCATGTCTCTTGGATGCTTCAATAAAATTTGCAACATTATGAATGTACATAGGATCGGGTCTTGGCATGTTATACATCCACGCTCGACGGTCCATGCTCCAATAATAGATTTTTTGTCAGATTTACAAAATTTGGCCACAAATATTCCCTAAAGGTCTTCTATAAAATGAATTTACACAGACATAACAAGTATGATTAGGGTGACTAATGTAGGAGACGGTCGACGTCTTGAGGCGGACGGAGTCGAAGTCGTCGGGAGCAGCAAGTGGGGGTGAAGGATTGAAGTCGTGGGGCAAACAGGCCCAGTGGCATGGGATAGGTCTGGGTGGGATCCGGTCCATTATATCTTGACGTCGGATTCCATCCAACGATGGTAACTAAATGGGTGAGTTATAAAACCATCTCCCTAGAAAGCTAACCCTAGTCACTACAATAAGATTATTATAATATAGTCCATACATCAATATCTAAAAGACCAAACTTCCAAATTATTGAGTCTAAACGCATGAGAATATACCAACACACTGACACAATCTATATACCAACACACTATGAGAATATACCAACATGCAAAACGACACAATCCATACACCAACATACTATGACACAATCCATATACCAACACACTATGTGAATATACCAACATGCAAAAGGACACAATCTATATACCAACACACTATGACACAATCCATATACCAACACACTATGAGAATATACCAACATGCAAAAGGACACAATCCATATACCAACACAACATGCAAAATGAAACTATGAGAATTTATTTAGGTACCTTGTGGCGCGATGTGTGACTGGGCAGATCAGTCGTGCCTCCGCGGGGCTCGGCGGCGGCGCGGCAAAGCGGGCTCTGGGCAGCGGCGCGGCATCGTGGCTATGCGGGCTGAGCGGCGGCGCGACAGTGTAGGATGGGCGGCAGCGTGGCAGAGCAGGCGCGGCGGTGGGAAATTTCGGCAGCCTTGCGGCGGTGGAAAACTCTCCAGGGTTACGTTTCAACTATGGTGAGAGGTCTTTATATAGGCGTCAGTTTTTCACAGGCGGTTTTTAAAGTTTTCACAAGCGGTTGGTAATTAATAACCGCCTGAGAAAACCATTACCTCAGGCGGTTATTACTTACCAACTGCCTGAGATAATGCCCGATGTTCTTCAGTTTCCTTATCCCTTGCTTTTTTTTAGATTCCAATATAAATACTCAAACCAGTTTAGATTCTGCAAATTGAGTCCAAATTCGATGATTCTTTCTTCTATATTTATATAAAATTAACATCTACCATCTGAACCAAATATTTTATAACTTGTATAGCTGACATTGTAATGTTTTGGTAAATATCATATTAATTTCTACTCACATATTATTCACATTTGTGTATCTCAAAAAAAAAGGATCCTTCACTTAAATTTGTTTGTATGAACATATTTGTATCATTTATACATGTATGAATTTTGTTAATTTTTTCAAAAACATTCCAACATGTCAAACTTCAAATTATCCATCATTTTAACTAAATGCTCATATACATATGAGGCATTCATCAAATTATGAACACAAATTGATTCAAAAAAATTTAAAAAATCTGAAAAAATTCATAGAGTTTGGTATGATGAGTAAAAATGTCCACTGAAAAAATAAATGAAAAAACATTATATTTCAAGATAGAAAAATGAAAAATAGCAATTGTTGTATGTTTTTTATGTTTTGACGATTTTCAAAGGATTTATGAAGTGAAATTTAATGGTAACCTTTGTTTATCAATAATATTACAAGAAAGTGAAATTTTGCCTTTTTAAAGGATCCACATTTAATCAAGAATATTAATTAAGAAGAAGTAAAGATCTTCACAGGCGGTTGGTACTTAATAACCGCCTGCGTAGATTATTATCTCATGCGAATCTTACTTACCAACCGCCTGAGATAATGCCTGATACTGTTCTTCAGTTTCCTTATCCCTTGCTTCTTTTTTTTAGATTCCAATATAAATACTCAAACCAGTTTAGATTCTGCAAATTGAGTACAAATTTGATGATTCTTTCTTCTATATTTGTATAAAATTAACATCTACCACCTGAACCAAATATTTTATAAATTGTATAGCTAACATTGTAATGTTTTGGTAAATATCATATTAATTTCTACTCACATATTATTCACATTTGTGTATCTCATAAAAAAAAAAGGATCCTTCACTTAAATTTGTTTGTATGAACATATTTGTATTATTTGTACATGTATGAATTTTGTTAATTTTAAAAAAAAACATTACGAAATGTGAAACTTCAAATTATCCATCATTTTAACTAAATTCTTATGTACATATGAGGCATTCATTAAATTATGAACACACATTGATTCAAAAAAATTTATAAAAATCTGAAAAAAATTCATAGAGCTTGGTATGATGAGTAAAAATGTACAATGAAAAAATAAATGAAAAAAACATTATATTCATGAAGATAGAAAAATGAAAAGTAGCAATTGTTGTATGTTTTTTATGTTCTGACCAATTTCAATGGATTTATGAAGTGAAATTTAATGGTAACCTTTACTTATCAATAATATTACAAGAAAGTGGAATTTTGCCTTTTTAAAGGACCCACATTTAATCAAGAATATTAATTAAGAAGAAGTAAAGATCTTCACAGGCGGTTGGTAATTAATAACCGCCTAAGAAGATTATTATCTCAGGCGGATATTACTTACCAACCGCCTGAGATAATGCCCAATACTGTTCTTCAGTTTCCTTATCCCTTGCTTGTTTTTTTAGATTCCAATATAAAGACTCAAACCAGTTTAGATTCTGCAAATTGAGTCCAAATTCGATGATTCTTTCTTCTATATTTGTATAAAATTAATATCTACCACCTGAACCAAATATTTTATAACTTGTATAGCTGACATTGTAATGTTTTGGTAAATATCATATTTATTTCTACTCACATATTATTCACATTTGTGTATCTCATAAGAAAAGCATCCTTCACTTAAATTAGATTGTATGAACATATTTGTATTATTTATACATATATGAATTTTGTTATTTTTTAGAAAACATTCCAACATGCCAAACTTCAAATTATCCATCATTCTATCTAAATGCTCATATACATATGAGGCATTTATCAAATTATGAACACACATTGATTCAAAAAAATTTAAAAAAAAATCTGAAAAAATTCATAGAGGTTGGTATGGTGAGTAAAAATGTCCACTAAAAAAATAAATGAAAAAAGTATTATATTCATCAAGATAGAAAAATTAAAAATAACAATTGTTGTATGTTTTTTAGGTTCTGACCAATTTCAAAGGATTTATGAAGTGAAATTTAATAGTAACCTTTACTTATCAATAATATTACAAGAAAGTGGAATTTTGCCTTTTTAAAGGACCCACATTTAATCAAGAATATTAATTGAGAAGAAGAAAAGATCTTCACAGGCGGTTGGTACTTAATAACCGCCCGAGAAGATTATTATCTCAGGCGAATATTACTTACCAACCGCCTGAGATAATGCCCGATACTATTCTTCAGTTTCCTTATCCCTTGCTTCGTTTTTTAGATTCCAATATAAATACTCAAACCAGTTTAGATTCTGCAAATTGAGTCCAGATTCGATGATTCATTCTTCTATATTTGTATAAAATTAACATCTACCACCTGAACCAAATATTTTATAACTTGTATAGCTGACATTGTAATGTTTTGGTAAATATCATATTAATTTCAACTCACATATTATTCACATTTGCGTATCTCATAAAAAAAGGATCCTTCACTTAAATTTATTTGTATGAACATATTTGTATTATTTACACATGTATGAATTTTGTTAATTTTTTTAAAAAGCATTCCAACATGTCAAGCTTTAAATTATCCATCATTCTAACTAAACTCTCATATACATATGAGGCATTCATCAAATTATGAACACACATAGATTCAAAAAAATTTAAAAAAAATCTGAAAAATTCATAGAGGTTGGTATGATGAGTAAAAATGTCCACTGAAAAAATAAATGAAAAAAGCATTATATTCATGGAGTGAGAAAAATGAAAAATAGCAATTGTTGTATGTTTTTTATGTTCTGACCAATTTCAAATGATTTATGAAGTGAAATTTAATGGTAACCTTTACTTATCAATAATATTACGAGAAAGTGGAATTTTGCCTTTTTAGAGGACCCACATTTAGAATATTAATTAAGAAAAGATCTTCACAAGCAGTTGGTACTTAATAACCGTCTGAGAAGATTATTATCTCAGGCGGGTATTACTTACCAACCGCCTGAGATAATTGTATCTTCTCAGGCGGTTGGTAAGTAAAACCCGCCTGAGGTAACCTTCTTCACAGGCGGTCGTTATTTAAAATCCGCCTGAGAAAATGGGAGTCTATATATACCCATCGGCAGTGTTGGAAAAACCTAACCCGGGCGAAACACTTAGACGCCGTTAGGCTGCCAAAATTTCGTTTGCCGCCATGTGTGCACCGCCGTCGCCGCTGAGCTTCGCCGTCGCTGCTTCCAGGTACGCTGAGCAAAGCCATTGCCGTCGCCGCCGAGCTTCAAGGTAAACCCTAACCCCTCGACGCCGCCTTGCATATCCTTGGTTAGGGTTCGGGAATTGGAAAATGGTAGACATCCTTGGTTATAGTTCGGTGGAATTCAAAAAACTGTCAAGTTTGGTGGAATCATTGGTTAGGGTTTGGTGGGTAGGCATCCTTGGGTTTAGAAGCGAGGACATTGCTATCAGATCATGTCCTTTCCTTTGGCGAGTAAGATGTTTTAATAAAAGCATTTGAGGTGCCATTAGATAACACTATACTGCACATACTTGACCATTAAAGTTTTGTGAGTTAGTACATGGAAATATTGCACATGGAAATATGACCATTCAATGATTTTATCCGATATTGCACATGGAAATATTGTAGTTAAATGAAGAAGTCTCTCTGTTCAGCGAAATAAAGTCTAGTTGGTCATATCTTTAGATGGAAAGGTAAATTAATGGATTTTGAGAAGGATTAAATGCATTACAAATATGATTTATCACACAATAATGTGAGCACAAAAAGAGACTTTTGCTAAATATGCTTACTAAGTATGGCATTGAGTAGATCAGCAAGCTTGAAATTGTACTTAGGGTATTGAAATTGTATGAACAAGCATCTGAATTTTTTCCATAATTATCTCTAGAAAGCTCTTCTAGTCTATTGTGCTACATTTTTTGAAAGTGGAAGAACTATTCTACAACTTTTCTACTCATTGTTACCTCAAATTCGGTTTAGAACTAATTATAAACTTGAGTTGAAGTTAGTACCTGTGTACAGTTTTATCTGAAACAGCCACACAATTTCTGAACTTTGAACAACCATAATTCTTAAATTAGAAAAGCAGCCTATGCATATCTATACATGTCTGGAAAGCCTAAAGAGTCCTCTATCAATTTCCTACTCAACGCTAAGGCTAAAACATGAAATAACCATGTCTAAATTGAAGTACTATTTAAGGTGTCGTAACAATCCAGAATCTGGACAGTTATGTATTCAGTTGTTGTTTGGATCGTAATTTATAGTAGGATCATGAGTGAGTATGAGCATCTGTACTGAAAATAGAGTGTAGCCGTCCCGCACTTCATCTCACAGGGTTGTGCTCCTTCGAGATCGGTGTCGCTATCTTGGTGCGCAACTTTAACATGCTTGCAAATAAGAACAAATACCATCATCGCTTGGGGTCCGCCGGATATGCCCCCCAAAGTCCAGAAATGGAATAAGATAGTAGACGAAATTACCAGTAAGAGCAATCCTCACCCATTAGAAGGCTGCGATGAGCGAACTTAGTGGTGGGTCTTTGCCCGGACAGGTTTGACCAGCGAGGGCAAACTTGAAAAGCCCGACTCTATGAATAAAGTAGAGGAAAAAATGAAAGAAGTAATTGAAAAGCAACACAAGGGTCTCTTCAAGCAGAAGAGGGAGAATGACCAACTTACCGCTATCTTAGGAAACCCTGAACACAGCGGACGGGTTAGAGCGGTCTCTTCTTAAATGTCTTGGCTAGATGATTTCCCTAAAGATAAAGACACATATAGAAGACGTGAGAAGTTTAAGAAAACACTTGATGAAACGATAGCCCGAAAGGTCAAATAGAATATGCAAGAAATAATGGAACAACTTAGACAATCGGGACAATTAGTGGCACCGAGTACAGTGATGGTTCCGGTGCAAATGGAGCAATTAGTATCTCCAACTGCCTACCCTAGCAGCGTTAGTTCTGTGCCAGGCTCAGGGTCAACCCATAAGTTCCCTGTCGATGATATTGCTAATGACAAATATTGTCGTCTTCTTTTCCCGATCGGCAAAGTAGGAAACAAAACCAAACAGGTTGCCAATGCTATGGCAAAGGCTGATCGTGACTTCAACGGGAATCCACTTCCGTTGTATTATGCTGTGGTGCAAGTTCTCCAGATCATTGATAATGATTATGAAGATTATGAAATAGACCACGTCACACCTGAGGGGATCGTGACTCTGGGGCAGGCTGTCAACCAATTGACCCTTTGGCACCGACGCGATATCGTGTTGGATGATGAGCCAATTTCTAGCCCCGTCGCATCTCAATATATTGCAACCCCATCTTCTAAGGAAAAAGTGAATGAAGATCTACTCCCAGTCCAGGAAGATCCACTCCCCCTATGTCTCAGCAAGGATGATAGTAACCTTGCTAGTAAAGATATCTAAGAGCAACAAGTTGGACAACAGCTTCAAGCAGTACCAGAGCAAGTTGTTGCTAGTAAAGAGCAACCAGTTGAGCAACAGCTTGAAGTAGTACTAGAGCCAGCTGGTGGGAGTAAAGAGCAATCAGTTGAACAACAGGTTCAACAAGCCAGTGTCCAACTTCTGACGACTACTCCTCGATCATTAGTGCCTATCAAAGTTAGTTCATACGGAAATAAGAAACCTTCATTAGAAGTGTCAAAGTATTTGGAAACAATGAAGAAAAATATTATAAAATCGAGTGCATCTCGTTCTTCTCAAGAGCCAGAATTAGTAAATATCGAGGAGTGGGAAGAAGACGGTGTCATGTATAATCAGCAGACGGCTTTAGTTAAACCAGGAGTTCCAATATACAAGCTTGAGGATGTTCCTCCTGAATTTGAGAATGGGAAGCCGTTCATGACATCCGTACAACATAGCAAACAACCCGTCCTGCTCAAAAGAATGCATGAGTGGTACATCCTTGCCAGCACAAGATATGGTCTTAATTGTGTCACATTTCGTATTCCAAAAGAAGCATTCTGGAGCACTGGAGAAGATAGACGAGTCATTTTATTTGAAGAGTTGCGTCCCCTTTTGCATCGGGGCACGCTCGAAATCAACCTTTTGCTCGTCTGGTGCTTGTAAGTGCTCTAATATTTTGTATTTGCTTTTCTTACTACACGCATACGCATTTCATGATATTATAACAATTTTGGACTTCTTCAATAGGATGCAATACATGGATAATGAAAAGTTGGCGCGCAAGACAGGTATCCTTGACCCTACTAGGACTGCAAAGGCGCTATTCGACGTCCAGGCGGATCGAGACTCAACACAGTTCAAGCACATGAAATTTTTTTTTTGAAAAAGCAATCACCAATCTTAAGAAGGATAAAAGGACAGAAGTTGCAGCTTACATAGGACATGTAATGTTGAATTTTGTCAGAGACGACAAGGACCTCGTAAAGGCTCCGTACAACTTCGAGTAAGTTCGACACATGACATTGAAATAGGAGTTATTGGAAATTGTTAACACGTGTGTTTGTGTGTTTGCAGTGATCACTACATAATGATCTTCATCAAGCCAACGCAGGGAAAGGCAACAGTCTTGGACTCGGCCAATTTCCCACCAGATCATTACAAAGATTTCCTTTCCATTTTGAAACTGTACGTTTATTCAATAATTTTAATTTACACACATTTAGAATGTGTTGACAAGTTTTATGACATTTCTTGTATTACAGCGCTTGGCGGTTTTACGCAGAACGGCTTGGCGGTGAGAGGCCTTCCAATACGAATGCATTGGACATTAAAACGTATTATGCTTGTCCAAAGCAGCCTGCTAGGAGTATCTTATGCGGGTATAATGTATGCGAGCATCTTCGGACCGTCGGCGTATATAGAGTGAATCGTGAGGATGTAAGTTATCCTTAATGACGATACCTTATTTTCTCACTTATATTCTCCGCTGGCAATATTACCAGGAACATTATTTTCATATTTTGATTCCAACTTCAAAATTCAATTGCTCATAGTACAACTGCTCCAAAAATACCAACTAAATTCCTGTATACTCTCACTTTGATCTATACCTTGAGATTGTTCAAACCAACACATTCTAAACCTTGTTATATGTTATATTACAACACATGAAGAATCTGAACGAAGAATGACCGGTTTGTAGAAGTATTCCTGATGGAGGAGCCGACAAGATTGCTTCTGAACTCTGTCAATAATATTTGCCATCTCCGAATATTTTGATTCATTCGTCGCGAAATTTAGCACAAAAGAGGGAAGTTCTTTGATGAGAATGGTGCAATAGCTGACGTGCCAGAACTTTGCGATTATGCCAATAGAAATAGTTTTTAGTGAAAACTCGTAAACTATGAGATGAATTGTATGTGTAACTTGTACATATGTATATTGTTTTAGTGAAATTCACTTCTGTGAGATAACTTATGTGATGATAATATTTTTTACTTTTGTTCTGTGATGATATTGTTGACTTCTGTTCTATGATTATATTGAATTGACCTGGAAATTAGAAATAACAGCAGTAGTACTGCATAGGTTGTACCTTATCACAGGCGGTTATTTACCAACGGCTAGGAATACCTGTGAAAAACAATTATGACAGGCGGCTAGATAAAGGTAAAGAACCATCTGTGATAACCTAATTATCACAGGCGGTTACTGTTATGGTAGAAACCTGCTGCGGTAAAAAGTCTTCACAGGCGACTTGATGTAGGTCAACATCCGCCTGTGATAATACAATAATCACAGGCGGTTAGATATGCTGCAAGACCCACCTATGATAAGACAATTATCACAGGCGGGAATGTATGCTGCACTACCCGCCTGTGATAACTTATCTTCATAGGCAGCTAGCATAAGTAAAAACCCCCTGTGATAATGTTTCTTCACAGGCGGTATCACTTCTCCGCCTGTGAAATTGCGGATTATCACAGGCTCTTCGTTTCAGGCGGTTTTAAAAATTGCATGTGATAATAGGTTTGGAGCCTCCTGCGATAAGGCTTATTGTAGTAGTGCGGGCGCCGCCTCGGGCGCAACGCGCGTCATGTGGTTGAAGACGACATGGCAGGTTCCACCTATCAGTCTCTCTGTGCGAGGGTGAGGATCAGTTGTACTACAGGATCTTTTGTGGCTGCGCCTTATAATCCAGTGGTCCCTAGTGTGGCCCCATTCTGATTGGGTAAATTCGAAACAGTGGGCCAGGCTAGATTAATTAAAATATTTTCATAGGAAATTAAATCTAGATTTCTTCCAAACTTCTAAATACAATTACTCCTAGTTGAATTGCTCAAATAATTCCCAATATATTCTGGTAGACTCATATTGATCCTAATTTGGCAATGGTACAATTGGTTGAACATGAAAGTCTCAGAATTTTCATAATGAATTCCTTTGAGCTATCTGCTTGGGAAATTAATTATTCCTGTTCTGTTAATTGGAAAATTCTCAATTTTAAACAGAATACACATTAAAATATACTTGATTTCCAGTAAAAATTTCAAGTTAATTGGACTTAATTTACTGGGTAAATTGGTGTTCCAATTCTCTATGTCAATTGAAAATTGAGAAATGTACAGAAACATTTTCGGAATTCCTTGCAAACTTGTAAAATCAATTTCTCCCTATGGGAAGCTCAGAAAATTATGATTTTTTTCCAATAAATAGCAAGACCTCCCCTACCATTATCATACACTGTTAGCCATGTTAAAGCTACATATTTAATGCCAAATTTCATAGAATGCTTTTAATTGTTGGAATTTTAGAGACAACAAGCTTCCTTGAACATCTCCAATTCTTGACCCAGATTCTCATCTTAGTACGTAGTATCCACTGTAAAAATTCCATATCCAATTAAAATTATTTGGCAACATAAACTATATTTAATAGTAGATTCATATAATTCTTTCTCACATATGCACTTTATGCTATACATATCATATAGTGACCCAGAACGAGGAGGAGCCGGAGGGCTTGGACAGCAGACTCCTTGAGGCTAACTTTGAATCTGACTGCAGCCAGGCAAGCCCCGGTTTACATTTAAGAGATTTTGCAAAACATACATTTGTATCACTATTAAGTCTATAGTTTGAATTGCATTATGTCTAAGGTGTATCGATACTCCAAATGCATGACCCACAAGCCCATGGAGTATTTGAGTAGCTATATATCTCGATGTGTATAATTGCCATGCTAACGTATATGGAATCCGGCAGAAGTCAAGTCATTGGAATCTACTCTCGAGATAGAGTTATCGTCACAAGGGATTGGTTTATATTGAGAATGGCATATGCATATGAATATGAGACCAGGTGAAAGTGCATCTAGGCATCTATTGTGGGTTTTGATTGATTTATGACAAACACATGAGATCCTAACAAAACTGTTGAGAGCAGCGCAGGTTATAATAAATTATGAAGGAAGCGCCAAAAGAAATGAGAATGAGGATGTATATGGAAGAGAGCTCAAGATATGAATAGAATACTTTATTGTGTATGGAGTGTCTTGGAGAAACACACCCCAAGAGCTCAAGCAAAAGAAATCGCCCTCACTGCACAATTTTTCACAGGTCTGGACTAGTCCGATATTCACTGGACTAGTCCAATATCTTTCTGTCCAGAAACGAACAAGTCCTCCCGGTGCGGACTTGTCTGCGCACAGTCAAGGTTTCACAGCACCGAACTAGTCCGATATCACCACGGACTAGTCCGATATCTTTCTGACTAAAAACGGACAAGTCCGCCCATGTGCAGACTTGTCCTAAGAACCTCACACTTTACACATAAGCGGACAAGTCCGACATCGCCATAGACTAGTCCAAAAACTCTCTGACTAAAATAGGACAAGTCCCCCCCCCCCATTGCGGTCTTGTCCTAAATTCTACATGAGGTTCACCACATCGGAGTAGTCTGATTCTGTTGTGTGCTGGACTAGTCCGAACACTTTAATAGACCAAATCAGACTAGTCCACATATTTCTGAACAAGTCTGATATATCAGAACACTTAGGGTTTCCCACACATCGCACACAGTACTAGTCTGAAGTACACCACGGACTTGTCCTAGCATCGCAAACCCTAATAGTAACTTTTGGAAACCCTAGTATAAATAGAGGTGTACGTCCCTAAAACCAACACTCTTGACTCCCTGTGCCATCACACCTCCCAATAGCCCTAAAAACACATCTCTCCACACATTCTAACCCAAAAGAAAATCAAATCTTTGGGGATTACCATTGATCAAAAGGAGAGACTTGTTTCACATGTCTTGAGCTCTTGGGTTTGATTTTCTCGCACACCCTTGTTGTTTACTGCATATATTTCGAGTATGTTTGGTGGTGCTCATCTTTGTAAATCTTGGGGAGCCCTCAACTTGTGAGAAGGCCCCTTGAATTCGGTTATTTGACCCTTTGTGATTAGTGAAAGAGAATCGGCCTCCGTGACGATTCGACGAGGGAAGGGTTGGTGAAGACCCGGTCCTCTGTGGAATCCTCGATGTGGATGTAGGTTTTCTTCATTGGAATCGAACCACGGGATAAAATCACGTCTTGTGCACTTTTGTTCTTATTGTTCATCTCATTCTAGGGTTTACTTAATCTTGGATAACTTACGTCAAAACATTGAAATCAATGTTAATTTGTGCCATACATGGTTTCATTGTCGTGATACATCCAATTTACAACTTACTTTCCACTGCATATAGTACTTGACGTGAATTCTTCGATCAAACTTGATCGTTCTAGTGCGCACGCACCGGACTAGTCTGCACCATACCAGACTAGTCTGATTTCTCTGTATTTGATCAAGTTGTTAAGTGTTTTAGGATCCAACAAAATTTCAAAAATCCTATTCACCCCCCTCTAGGCTACATTCAATTGGTATAAGAGCGGGACTCTTCAAAAGAGACTCACCGCTCAAAGAGAAGATGCCGGACATTAAGGATGTACACAAGAACTTCAACCAAGAGAAGGGTGACGATAAAAAGACTTAGAATCTGGAGAATCTCCTCGACGCTATCCAAGAATGCGAGGATGATGATGAGGAGATGCTAGAACTAAAGGCACTCCTAAGGAAGAAGGCACTATCCCCATAAGGGAAGATGAAGATTGAGGATGAAAAGAAGAAGAAGGGGAGTAGTCACAGCGACTACTCCCGATATCCCTTTAACTATGATCGTATGAATTCCAACAATAACCATTACTTATCAGTTCCTCTAGGAAAGGGACCATACGTTGATGGCAATGATTATTCAATGTGGGGGCAAAATATGAAAATGCATCTCATATAACTTAACACCAGCTTGTGGCATATAGTGTTGAAAGTGCATCTAGGACTCCCTGGTGGGTTTTGGATGATTTATGACAAGTTATTGGGACCCTAACCTTTTTGTTGAGATGAGCACAGGCTTTCAATAGCAAAATGAGCAAAGTGCCAAAAAGAAGGAAGAATGAGGAGCAAAGTGGAAATGAGCTCATGGAAGAAGAATAGTAGATCATTGTGTATGGAGTGTGTTAAGAAAACACATCCCAAGAGCTCAATCACAGTTAAACACACACATTGCACAAAGTTACACAGGACCGGACTAGTCCGACTGACACCAGACTAGTCCGAGAACCTCTCTGCACAAAATCGGACAAGTCCGATATCCATCGGACTAGTCCGATATCTCTCTGACTAGAATCGGACTAGTCCTCCCCAGTGCGGACTAGTCATCAAAACACTTCACAAGTCACACAAATCGGACAAGTCCGACCACAACCAGACTAGTCCGATACTCTCTTTGGTCCAAATCGGACAAGTCTGATATTTGCACGGACTAGTCCGAAAAACCCTCTGAACTAAATCGGACAAGTCCTCCAAGTGCGAACTTGTCACCCAATACACTTAGAGTTTCACTGTCCAGACAAGTCTGATGTCTATCGAACTAGTCCTAAGATTTCCAGAAGCAAAATCGGACAAGTCCGTTCCTAGCCAGACTAGTCTGATATTTCGGGACACTTAGGGTTTGCTACACACAGCACACCGGACTAGTCTAGTGACCACCACAGACTAGTCTGATCTTTCTGACTTTTAGAAACCCATATAAATAGAGGTGCACGACCATATTTCAAAATCTCTCGAACCCTAGCACCGTCACACTTCCCAAGAGCCTCAAAAACCACATCTCTCCATGAAATTAAGTGCAACAAGGATCAATCCTTTGAGGATTCACTCTAGTTCATTGGAGAGACACTTTCAACACCACATTGAGCTCTTGGTTTGATTCTCTAACACACTCATGTGATTTCATTGTAATCTTTTGGGTGTGTTCTTGATGGTATTTCGTTTTGTAATCCAAGGGAGCTCTCAATGTGTGAGAAGGCCCCTTTGAATTCGGTTATTCACCCCTTTGTGATAAGTGGAAGAGGATTGGCCTTCGTGGCGATCCGATGAGGGTAGGGTTCGAGAAGACCCGATCCTTTTGTGGACTCCTCAACGTGGATGTAGGTTGCCTCTGTGGGAACCGAACCACGGGATAAATCCTTGTGTCTTGTTTTTGTGTTCATCGTTCTTATTCTTCACTATAATCTAGGGTTTCAATAATCATTGCTTACTTCACGTTGAATCATTAAACATAAGATTGAATTGTGATATAATCTGGTGCATAATCTTGAAAACCTTCATTTGATTGTATATTTCCGCTGCATACATAGAAGAATCAATCTAATCGACCGAACTTAATCAACCTAGTCCGTAAACATCAGATTAGTGCGCACTTTACCGGACTAGTCCGATATCTCTGGTTTTGAACTGGTTGTTAAGTGTTCCAGGTTCCGACAATTATCAAAAAGGCCTATTCACCCACCATCTAGGCCAAATTCAATTGGTATCAGAGCCAGGTTCTTCAAGAAAGAGATTAATCACTCGAAGAAGATCATGTTGGACATGAAGGACACCCACAAGAGCAACAACCAAGAGAAGGTTGATGATGAAAAGAACCTCAAGGTGGAGAAGCTCCTCGAAGCCATTCAAGACTTCGAGGACGACGATGAGGAGACGCTGGAGCTAAAGGCGCTCCTAAGAAAGAAGACACTTTCCAAAGGGCAAGTAAAAGTTGAAGAGAAGAAGAAGGGGAGTAGTCACACTGAATACTCCCGATATCCTTTTAAATATGATCGTCTCAATTCCAATAATAATCATTATTTATCTATCCCACTTGGAAAAGCCCCACACTTCGATGGAAGTGATTACTCAATGTGGAGGCAAAATATGAAAATGCATCTAATTTCCCTCAATCCGAGTTTATGGCATATTGTGTGCACAGGGACAGATATCCCGGACGACGACGAAGAGCTCACCCCCAGCCAAGAGCAGGCAATTCACCAAAATGCTCAAGCCGCGGCCGTAATTACCTCTTCACTCAGTCGGGACGAGTTCACCAAGGTGGATGGACTCGAAATTGCTAAGGAGATATGGGACAAACTACAAATTGCACATGAAGGTGATCGACATGTGCGTGAAGCAAAAATCGGAATGATTGAAGGTAAGTTAGGAAGATTTGCAATTGAAGAAGACGAGTCACCCCAAGACATGTAAAATCGCCTAAAGACACTCGTCAACAAGGTCATATCATATGGAAGTAAGAAGTGGAATGACCACGAGGTGGTAAAGCTCATCCTTAGAGCTTTCATGCCTCGCAATGTCAACCTATGCTCCATGATCAGAGAAAGCCCCGGATACAAAAGGATGACTCCAGATGAATTGCTTGGAAAGATCATCAACTTCGAGATGATGGAAAAACAAGCAAAACATGTCAAGGAGATTGCTGACCTCACATCGGCAAAGAAGAATGGGGTTGCTTTGAAGTCCACCCTCAAGCCCCTATCCAAAGAAGCTAGAGAAGCACAACTAGAGGAAGATAGTGACGACGAGAGCAGTGAATTGGATGAAGAAGACATGATATTGTTCATGAAAAAATTCAAGAGAATAATGAAAAAGAGACAAGGTACAAAGTCAAGTGAATGAAAGTACAAGGAAAGAACGAAGCCAAAGTTGACGCGGGCATGCTATAATTGTGGTGAGTATAACCACTTTATAGTTGATTGCCCATATGAGGAGAACAAGAAGAAGACCAAAGAAGCCAAGCCTCAACCCAAGAAATTATTCAAGAAGAAGAAACAAGTCGAACAAGCGCACATCGGGAAAGAGTGGGACTTAATGATGAGTCCTCATCGTCCGAGGAAGAAGAGATGGCTAGCATAGCCGTCGAGAAGACATCCAAGAAGTCTACCCTTTTCCCTACACTTGGCGCATGGAAGGGAGATGGCACTTGCCTTATGGCAAAGGAAGGTAAATGCAAGGTAGCCATTAAAAGACCTCCGTGCATTCCTATTCTAGCGATGATGAACTCAATAGTGATAATGAGGACATGCTTATTCGACTAGATAGGAAAACAGCCACAAAAATGAAATTTTTGCTTGATCAACTTGTTCAGAAGGGGAGGTTAACACATCGTCAAGAGGACATGATCATCTCCCAAAATGAGGAATATGTCGAACTTGACAAGCTTCTAGAACTTGAAAAGGAACGAAGCAAATCACTAGAGCTTGAGTTAGCTTCGAGCAAGGAAACTTGCATGGAGTTAACCGACTCAAATGCCACAATCAAGGACCAACTTGCTGACCTGATCAAGGTTAACAAGATCCTTGAAGTGCAAGTTGAGTCACTCAAGCTATGTGAACCTTCCTCCTCTTCAAGCTAACCTTCTCAACCCACTAAAACTGATTTTGCTGATGCTTGCACATGTAAGAAAGGTGACACCAGTTTGAAGGATAAGCCAACCTCTACAAAGGATAAACATCCTGCCCAAAGTGGCATATTTGACAAGGAGAAGATCAAATATGCACGTAGTGCATACTTGGTCAAAAGACCTCCAAATGTCAAATATGGCATTGGTTATTCTTATGGTGATAAGCAACATGCTAGAAGCCATAAGAGTAACAAGGAGAGGATTACCTTTGTAAAAGGAAGGCCCTTGGAAAGTCACAGATTAAGACAATAACTACACATGAACACCGGACTAGTCCGGTTGGTGTCCAAACAAGTCCGGTCCTCCGGACAAGGCCGGCCCCCCAGACTAGTCCTGTACATAAACAACAACAGCTATTGTTTAAAACTTTTGATGCCTCCTATGTGTTAATAAGAAAAAATTTTGGCAAGGTCTATGCTCATTATGTTGGGCCACGCCATGGGAACACCAAGTCTCATGTGTGGGTTCCCAAATGTATTGTAACTAACCTCCAAGGACCCAAGCAAGCTTGGGTACCTAAAACCAAAGCATGATTTGTTTTTGCAGGCCTATTCCTCCGGTGGATCTAAATGGGTGCTAGTAAGTGGCTGCACCAACCATATGATCGGGGAAAGAAGAATATTCGTGGAATATGAAGAGAATGAGGACCCAAACGAGGGCATCTACTTTGGAGATAATAGTCAAGGAAGGGTGCTCGGTACCGATGAAATTGCTATATCATCTAAACACACTTTCTCATGTTTTATATGTTGAATCCTTAGATTATAACCTGCTGTCCATATCTCAATTATGCGACAAAGGTTATAATTGCTTGTTCACTAACGAGGGTGTGACCGTTTCTATGAGGAGTGATGGTTCCGTTGCATTCAAGGGTATGTTAGAGGGAAAGCTTTATCTTGTTGACTTCAACAAGGATAAAGCTGAACTTGACATGTGCTTGATTGCAAAGACCAACATGGGTTGGCTGTGGCATAGATGGCTAGCGCATGTAGGTATGAGGAACTTTCAGAAACTCCTCAAAGGCGATCACATCCGAGGTTTAAAGGATGTTGTATTTGAGAAAGACAGGCCTTGTAGTGCGTGCCAAGCCGGGAAGCAAGTTGGAGCACCTCACCCCGGTAAAAACGTCATGACTACAACGAGACCACTCGAGCTACTACATATGGACTTATTTGGTCCAATTGCCTACATAAGCATCGGTGGTAACAAATATGGTTTAGTTTTCACTGATGATTTTTCTCGCTTCACTTGGGTTTTCTTTTTGCATGATAAGTCAGAAACACAAGGAATACTCAATAAGTTCTTCAAGCGAGCTCAAAACAAATTCTCATTGACAATCAAGAATATTCGAAGCGACAATGCCACGGAGTTCAAGAACACACAAGTGGAGGAGTACCTTGATGAAGAAGGCATAAAGCACGAATTTTCAGCACCGTACTCCCCACAACAAAACGAAGTTTCCGAAAGAAAGAACCGAACACTCATAGAGATGGCAAGAACAATGCTCGATGAGTACAAGACCTCGGATCGATTTTGGGCAGAAGCAATTAACACCGCTTTCCACGCTGTAAATCGACTTTATCATCATAGACTACTCAAGAAAACATTCTATGAGATACTCACCGGTAACAAACCAAATATTTCATATTTTCGAGTTTTCGGTTCTCCATGTTATATATTGAACAAGAAGCCTAGGACTTCAAAGTTCGCTTCGAAGTCCGATGAAGGTTTGTTGCTTGGTTATGATTCGAACACTTACGCCTATCGTGTCTTCAACAAGACCTCCGGACTTGTTGAAGTAGCACGTGACGTAGTGTTCGATGAGACTAATGGCTCCCAAAAGGAGCAGGTTGATCCATGTGAACTAGGTAAAGAAGAAGCTTCTTGTCAAGCATTGAAAAGAATGGCGCTAGGTGAGGTTCGACCACAAGAGCCACCTCCACACGTACATGAGGAAGATGAACCACAAGAGGAGACCAACGATCAAGGGGGAGCTTCAGCACAAGATCAACCACAAGAATACGAAGATAATCAACAAGTCAACGAAGGCAATCACTTAGGGGGAGAAGCAGATGATCATGAAGATACAACTCCTCATGTGCCACACCCAAGAGTACACCAATGCGTCCAAAGGGATCACCCAATCGACAATATCATCGGTGACATCCAAAAGGGAGTAACCACTAGATCTCGCATAGCTAACTTTTGTGAGCACTATTCATTTGTATCCTTTTTGGAACCACGCAGGGTTGACGATGCATTAAAGGATCCGGACTGGGTGGTGGCAATGCAAGAAGAATTGAACAACTTCAATCGGAATGAGGTGTGGGAACTTGTGGCAAAACCCAATGCAAACATCATCGGCACCAAGTGGATCTTCCGCAACAAACAAGACGAACACGGGGTGGTGACAAGAAACAAGGCACGACTTGTGGCCAAAGGGTATTCACAAGTCGAAGGTTTGGATTTCGATGAGACCTTTGCTCCAGGAGCTAGACTTGAATCTATTAGAATATTACTTGCATATGCTACTCACCATGATTTCAAGCTGTATCAAATGGATGTGAAAAGCGCCTTCCTCAACGGACCAATCAAGGAAGAGGTGTACATGGAGCAACCTCCCGAGTTTGAAGACGAAGAGTAGCCCGACCATGTATTTAAATTGCGTAAGGCTCTCTACGGCCTCAAACAAGCTCCTAGAGCTTGGTATGAGTGTCATAGAGATTTCTTAATTGAAAATGGCTTTAAGATTGGCAAAGTAGATTATACACTATTTACAAAGAATTTTGACAATGATCTTTTTACTTGTAAAATTTATGTTGATGATATAATCTTTGGGTGAACTAATCAATCCTTTTGTTAGGAATTTAGTAAAATCATGACAGACAAGTTTGAAATGTCCATGATGGGAGAATTAAAGTACTTCTTGGGATTCCAAGTGCGGCAACAAAAGGGACATTCATAAGCCAAACCAAGTACACGTAGGACAAACTTAAGAAGTTTGGTATGGACAAGGCAAAGCCCATAAAGACCCCTATGGCAACAAATGGCCACTTGGATCTCAATGAAGATGGACCTAGCGTCGACCAAAAGGTATATCGCTCCATGATTGGATCTCTACTCTATTTGTGTCCATCTAGGCCAGATATTATGTTGAGTGTATGTTTGTGTGCAAGATTTCAAGCCAATCCTATGGAATGTCACTTGACAACCGTAAAAAGGATCTTAAGATATTTGGTTCATACACCCAACCTTGGTCTTTGGTACCAAAAGGCTCAAAATTCAATCTCATTGGTTACTCCAATGCAGATTATACCGGGTGCAAAGTAGATAAAAAAAGCACCTCCGGTACAAGCTAATTTCTAGGGAGATCCTTAGTTTATTGGTCCTCCAAGAAACAAAATTCCATTGCCTTATCCACAGCCGAAGCGGAGTATGTTGCAGCCGGGAGTTGCTGTGCACAACTCCTTTGGATGCGACAAACTCTAAGGGACTATGGTTACAATATGAACCATATTCCACTTCTTTGTGACAATGAAAGTGCCATCAAAATTGCCCACAACCCAGTTGAGCACTCCAGAACTAAACACATAGATATAATACATCACTTTTTGAGAGATCATGCCATGAAATGAGACATAGCCATTTTCCATGTCAACACTCAAAAGCAATTGGCTGACATATTCACCAAGCCACTTGATGAAAAGCGCTTTTGTGAACTCCGAAATGAACTAAATATACTTGATGCTCGGAGTGTGGCTTGAAATGTTGCATACCTGTATGAATTCTTCAAATATGTTGATTGGATTGTGAAAATCATCTCTCTCAATTTTCTCCGAAAAACTATGTCAATTACTAGATCTTGGTGAACTATGATCATTGCTTGATTGTTGTATGCTTACTGGTCATATTCATCAAGATTATTTGATTTGATTTGCCTCCCTATTCTCTAAATATGTACCTTCAAATATATATGAATGGGCTAAGCAATTAATACCTGGTGACCGCGGACTAGTCCGTGGTTACCCGGACTAGTCCGCCCGTGCAGAATGGTCCATAGAGTGCCGGTTAGGCCGGACTAGTCCGGCATACAACGGACTAGTCCGATATAGTCCTCTGGAAAAGTTCGGACTAGTCCGGTCTTCTCCGGACTTGTCCAATTTTTTGTGTCCATAACCCTAGCCACCGTCAAACCCTAATTCATTCACCTCCACTCTTGCCTCACGCTCTCTTCCACTCGAGCTCCAAAGGCGATTTTGCGTCCCCTCTAACAAAAAGCTCCGCATTTGGGTGGAGATCAAGCATCCTTGCTCGAAGATTGAAGTTCACGGACAAGTCCGGACTTCAACACCCTTCTTTTCGAGCATCAATTGAATTCTTCGATAATTTTCACCCAAACCCTAGAAATTCCAAATTTCTTCATTGTTGATCGAAGAGCCTAGCATTCCTCGCTATATACATGCTCTCTTGATGTCTTACGTTTAGGTTAAGGTTGTTGTGCAATAGGAATCACCATTTTTCTAGTTTCCTAGGTTATTGAGTTTGAATACCGAACTAGTCTGGTCCATGCACGGACAAGTCCGATATCTGTGGACTAGTCCATGCCTGTACACCGGACAAGTCCGATTTATCTGAACTCAAAACCTAACATCTCAATTCCTCAATGCAATTCCTTGCTATCCTTCCATACCTATGCCTTGTATCATTCATTCTCAATCATGCCACTCATTCTCAGGTCATGTTGAGCTCGGGCACTGATGTCTCCGACTTTGAGGCTGAGATGGACCACTAGGTGGCACCTCGGACCTCAACGGGTCTTGGAATAAGCGCCAAGAAAAACCCTCCGAGGCAGCTCAATCCCCTCCTCAGGCTCGGAGGAAGGTGTTGGCAAAGAAGCCAGTCTCCAAGGCAGCTGCATCATCAAGTGGCCCTCGCCAAGCAAAGGGCAAGGGCAAAGGGATTGCTACGGGTCCAGTTGGCCCGTTGAAACTGCATGCTCCGAGGGAAGGGGTCCGTGACCCCACTGAATAGAAGTTCAATGGGAAGGTCAGTGATTCGGCGGCAAAATTAAGAAGCATCGATTGGTATGGCCGATCGAAGCAAGCTGTTGATGGAAGATTCTGGTGCAACTTCCATGCTGATTTTTATAAATCGATGTATCTTCCAATGAAGACACCAGTTGTGCGCAGTCAGTGGATTGACTGGGCACATTTTGAGAAGAAGGGCTGCTCACCATTCACTGAGGTAGTGGAAGCCATTGAGAAGCATGGCCTGAAGGATCTTTTCGCCTTCGGGAATAACTGGAATGATGAAGTGATTGCGCAGTTCTTTGCAACCTGTCACATCTCATGTGAAGATGAGGAGAGTGTCACTTGGATGACTCATGGATCCAAGTACAGTATTACTCAAGAAGATTTTGCTAGCCTGCTTCACCTTGGGACCTCAAGATCTGACTGCTTGATCATACACAACATAGGTGTCATTGAGAAGGATAAGATGAAGTTCCTATATGAGCCAAACTCAAAGTTCAACCCTCCCTCCACAAAAAACATGAAGCCATTCTTTGTGGTGCTGAACAGAGTTTTGAGGAAGACGATTGCTCCCAAGGATGGAGATGCTGGGAGTGTGCAAGGATACCTCCGGACTCTGATGAGGGCCATAAGCAAGGACCGCCAGTTTGATGTGGCGGACTACATTTGGAATGACATGGTGAACATATCTTTCACTCCCAACAGGTCCTGTGGATATGCTCCTTACCTAATGTTTGTGATTGAGAAAATCACCGGGATTGAGTTTGTTAAAGATGTATAGCATCTCCCCTTGAGGCCTCAGATGCCTCAAAAGCCGAGTGTGCGGGCTGCTCCCTCATAAGCCTCTAGTCTTGAGGCACCGGCAAGAACAAGAGAAGATGCCAGGGCTGCCCCTGCTACTAGGGCAGCACCTCAAAACGTTTCAGCGAGTGGAATCCTCAAGTATCTGACTGCAATCTTTGCCTCCTACAAAAAGGCCGAATGAAGGCCCATAAGCTCAACAAGAAAAGAAAGGAGGACATGAAGAATATCAAGGCAAATGTGAAGCAAATTTGCCAGAAACTAGAGATTGAGCCAATTGGGTCTCCAGTAATCTCTTAAGACTCAGATTTTGACTTCACCGAGCTCGGGCCCTTGACCCCCTCCGAGCTTGCCTACTTTGGCATTAGGGGCTCGAGTAGCTCTGCACCTCCTCCTCCTCCTCCTCCTCATCATCAAGCTAAAGATGAAGACGACGAAGACGACGATGAGAGGACCGACAGCGAAGAGTGATGACCTTAGGACCCTCCTCTCCTTCTTTTTGGTGTCTTGATGCCGAAGGGGGAGAGATTGAGGGGGAGTCTTAGTCTTAGTTGTAGGTTGCGAGGAGAGAGCTCTATGCTATTTTTTTTTTGCCTATTATGTGGTTTGTAATGCTTTAACAATGTTCTTAAGTTAATTATGGTTCTGTGATGCAATGATTTGATCATTTGAGAAGTATTTGTTGAAAACTGTGATTCTGCTCTACAATGACATATATGCTTGCTATTGGTTGATTAATGTCAATTATGTCATTCTCAATGTTTCGGTGCACTTAGTTATGCATCGCACCATAAAGAATGCACATATGGATTATGTTTTCACTGCTTGATGTATTTTGGACTCATATGTGCATGCTTTATGAAAATCTCATTTTTTATCATATTTTGTGAAATCTCAGTTGGTTGTCATCAATCACCAAAAAGGGGGGGATTGAAAGTGCATCTAGGACTCCCTTGTGGGTTTTGGATGATTTATGACAAGCAATTGGGATCCTAACCTCTTTGTTGAGATGAGCACAGGCTTTGAATAGCAAAATGAGCAAAGAGCCAAAAAGAAAGAAGAATCAGGAGCAAAGTTGAAATGAGCTCAAGGAAGAAGAATAGTAGATCATTGTGTATGGAGTGTGTTAAGAAAACACATCCCAAGAGCTCAATCACAATTAAACACACACACATTGCACAAAGTTACACAGGACCGAACTAGTACGACTGACACCGGACTAGTCTGAGAACCTCTCTGCAAAAAATCGGACAAGTCCGATATCCATCGGACTAGTCCGATATCTCTCTGACTAGAATTGGACTAGTCCTCCCCAGTGCGGACTAGTCATCAAAACACTTCACAAGTCACACAAATCGGACAAGTTCGACCACAACCGGACTAGTACGATACTCTCTCTGGTCCAAATCGAAGTGCGGACTTGTCACCCAATACACTTACAGTTTCACTGTCCGGACAAGTCCGATGTCTATCGTACTAGTCCGAAGATTTCCAGAAGCGAAATTGGACAAGTCCGTTCTTAGCCGAACTAGTCTGATATTTTGGGACACTTAAGGTTTGCTACACACAGCACACCAGACTAGTCCGGTGACCACCACCGACTAGTCCGATCTTTTTGAACCCTAACGATCACTTTTAGAAACCCATATAAATAGAGGTGCACGACCATATTTCGAACTCTCTCGAACCCTAGCATCATCACACTTCCCGAGAGCCTCAAAAACAACATCTCTCCACGAAATTAAGTGCAACAAAGATCAATCCTTTAAAGATTCACTCTAGTTCATTAGAGAGACACGTACAACACCACATTGAGCTCTTGGTTTGATTCTCTAACACACTCCTGTGATTTCATTGTAATCTTTTGAGTGTGTTCTTGGTGGTATTTCGTTTTGTAATCCAAGGGAGCTCTCAACGTGTGAGAAGGTCCCTTTGAATTCGGTTATTCACCCCTTTGTGATAAGTGGAAGAGGATTGGCCTTCGTGGAAATCCGACGAGTGTAGGGTTGGAGAAGACCTGGTCCTTTTGTGGACTCCTCAACGTGGATGTAAGTTGCCTCTGTGGGAACCAAACCACGGGATAAATCCTTGTGTCTTCTTTTTGTGTTCGTCGTTCTTATTCTTCACTATAATCTAGGGTTTCAATAATCATTGCTTACTTCACGTTGAATCATTAAACATAAGATTGAATTTTGATATAACCTGGTGCATAATCTTGAAAACCTTCATTTGATTGTATATTTCCGCTGCATACATAGAAGAATCAATCTAATCGACCGAACTTAATCAACCTAGTCTGTAAACACCGGACTAGTCCGCACTTTACCAGGCAAGTCCGATATCTCTGGTTTTGAACTGGTTGTTAAGTGTTGCAGGTTCTGACAATTATCAAAAACGCCTATTCACCCCCCCCCCCCTCTAGGCCAAATTCAAGTGTGTACAGGGATAGATATCCCAGATGATGATGAAGAGCTCACACCAAGTCAAGAACAAGCTATTCATCGGAACGCGTAAGCTACAGCTGTCATAACATCATCACTGAGTCGTGACGAGTTCACCAAGGTGGATGGACTCGAAATTGCTAAGGAGATATGGGACACTTTATAAACTGCACTTGAAGGTGATCGTCATGTGCGAGAAGCCAAGATTGAAATGATTGAAGGCGAATTGGGAAGATTCGCTATAGAAGAAGATGAGTCACCACAACACATATACAATTGATTGAATAATCTCATCGATAATGTTTGAGCATATGGAAGGTAGAAGTGGAATGATCACGAGGTTGTGAAGCTAATTCTTAGAGCTTTCATGCCTCGCAACATAACCCTATGCTCGATGATTAGAGAAAGCCTCGGGTATCAGAAAATGACCCCGAACGAGCTTCTTTGGAAGATTATCAACTTTGAAATGATGGAGAAGAATGCCAAGCACGCTAAAGCGATTGCCGACCTTACCTCAGCAAAGAAGAAAGGAGTTGCTTTGAAGTCCACTTGTAAACCTATATCAAAAAAAGCTCGAGAAGCTCAAGAAGAAGACGACAACGACGATGAGAGTAGTTATATAGATGAAGAAGATATGATCCTATTCATGAAGAAATTCAAGAAAATGATGAGAAGAAGACAAGGTGGTAGACCAATTGAAGGAAGACAAAAGGGACAAGCCAAGACCAAAAGTGAGGCGTGCTTGCTATAATTATGGAGGGTAAGACCATTTCATAGTAGACTGTCCACATGAAGAAAGTAAGAGGAAGACCAAGGAAAACAAGCCTCAACCTAAGAAAACTTTCAAGAAAAAGAAACTATATGGCCAAGCACACTTGGGGAAGGAGTGGGACCCTAATGATGAGTCCTCATCCGAAGAAGAAGACGAGTGGCTACCATAGTCGTAATGAAGCCTACCAGGAAATCCACCCTCTTCCCAACCATCAGCGCAAGGAAAGACATCGATCATATGTGTCTAATTGCCATGGATGGTAACAACTAAATCTTCCTCCTCGCATTCTTTTAATAGTGATAGTGATAACTCCAGTAACGATGAAGCTATGCTTGTTGGTTTAGATAAGAAAATTGCGGCTAAAATGAAAATGTTAATGGATAAGCTTATTGATAAGGAGGAGGTAGTTGATCGTCAAGAAGATATGATCATACTCCTAAAGGTAGAATATCTTAAGATCAAAAAGATCTTCGAGCTTGAAAAGTACCAAAGCAACTCAGTGGAACTTGAGTTAGCCTCAAGCAAGGAAGCTTATTTGAAGCTAGAAGACTCAAACATGGCTATCAAGGATGAACTTGCTAACTTAACCAAAGTTAACAAGATCCTTAAGGTACAAGTTGAGTTACTCAAGTCAAGTGGTGCTTCATCCTCTTTGTAAAATCCCACGTTTGAGAAGAACAAAAACGTGAAAATGCAAACTTAAAATTTTTTGATAGTGGAATCGAAATTCAAATTTACAGGAATAATGTTAGTCAACCAATGATCATAGAAATAAGAACTTGTTAAAGACTTTAAGTTGTAATTGGAAGATGTCACATGAACTGGTAAAGTTTCGGGTGTTCATTCAATTATAGTTTAACCTCTTCCTAAGCAACGACATGGAGTTCCCGACTACATGAAGGAAGTGTAGTAATTCGAGAGCGTCTGTCATACTCGTTCAGATAAACTTGAGCGTATAATATCTTGCATGGGACCCACTTGTTGAGTGGCCCACTGGTCAGCCTTCATCAAACGATATTTGATTCCTGGCTCCCCATGTGCTTATTGAGAGGCAGCGTCACCCATGATGTGTCACTCTTATCCTAAGCACGACATGATCTTTGTCGACCTTGATGCCAGATCTTTTCTGCGCCAAGCCTCCACGTCCGCTTGCCATGCGTTGACATCTCGGCCGCTTAAAAATAAAATGAGATCAAGTCAAAGGAATTTAAATACGAGAATTGCATTAACCTAGGGTGTTAATAATTAATTAAGTGCCCTGATGAAATATATATTAAAAACTCCTTAATAATCTTTTAGTAGATGAATTCAAATTAATACCCCGAGCTCGGATGTTTAATTCGAATCCATGTGCTACCTCAATTTAGGCAAGATAAATCAAGCTTTGGTCCGTTGGGCACATATTAAGAATACATTAGTAACATGAAACATAATTGGGTTAAAATTGTGTTCGAATTGAATCTGAATTTTAAAAATGTTCTATATCTCAAACTCAATTCATATCTGAATTTCTTATACATTGGTTAGCTAATCTGCAAAAGTTGAAACAAGTTTTAATCCCTTTTTCCCATTTAAAAGAAAAGTGGAAGGGATATGGGGGGACAAAGTTGTGGGGCCCACTTGTCATATCTATCCTCAATACTAGGAAGTCCATTTTGCATCCTCCTCACCCGGCTCTACTCCACAACACCCCGACTCCCTCCTGGCAGCGCGCTTAACCTCCCGGCTGCGCTTCACTGCCCGCTCGCCCCCAGCTGCGCCTCCTCCCGGCCGGCGCGGCACCGCACCACGCTGGCGCCGGCTCGCCTCCCTGCCGCACCCCACACGCCGCGCTGCTCCGCGGGCCACGCCCCGCTCGACTACAGCGTCACGCCCCCGCTAGCTCGCCTCTGCCTGGCCGCGTCCCAACTGCCTCGGCCGCCTGCAGCGTCGCCCCATGTCGGCCGCCGGCTCGCCATTCGCCCGCTCAACCGCCGCCAGCCACGCTCTGCGCCTCACGCGCGCATCGCGCCACCCAGCTCGCCGGCGCCCTGCTGCTGGCCCGCTGCTCACATCCGCTGCTTGCCGCTAGCCCACGTCCCAGCTCGCCACAGCGCTCCGCCTTCCTCTACCCGCTCGAGACTGCGCCGCCACGACACTGGCCGCGCTTCGCCTGTGCCCCATGCCACTGCTGCAACCCCCTACGTTAGCACGCCGCCCCCGCTGCTGATGGTGCCGTGCTCTAGCCGAGCGCCTCGCCGCCCTGCTCACATTCGCGTATCGACCGCCGCCGTGCGCCATTGCGCACTGTCATCCTGCTCCCTGCGCCGGTCATGCGCGCCCTTGCCGCTCCCTACTCGACCGTGCCATGGCCACCTGTTGCTCCATGATGCCACAGCGCGCATGCGCTAGCCCTGCTGCTCGACGGCTCTTGTCCCCCCCTCGCTCGGGCACAGCTGCGCTGGTGACCCGTGTCGCTCCGTCCTGCGCCTTGCCTTGCCGGTCTATCCACGGCAACGGCCATCCGCCACTGCTCACGTCGTGCCCCTAGTCGCTCGAGCCTTGCTTGCCAGCACCATGGCTCCCGGCGACGCCCTGTTTCATCCCCAACATCGTGCTACGGTCACTGCGCGCCAGGTCAGTCACTATTGTCGTCCTTCGCCCCTCTGTTCCATGTTCTTGCCATGTCTGTGTCATGCTGCAATGCTGTGCTGGTGAGCCTTGCTTGAGGCCGTCGAGGTCCATTTGTGGTGACCGCTAAGGGTACTCATGTGTCATCAAGCCATGCATCCATGTTCCGCATTGATACCATCCCTATAGAAATCCCCAAGTTTACCTTCTATGTCTTTTGTATTACGTTGGCTTGTTCGTGCGTGCTCGTGATGCTTTACCTTGAGCCGTGTCGACATCGTTGACCACATGACGTGGTCGTGACGTTCCGAGCCGTCATCGTGCCCTGGGATCGAGATGAAGGAGGCATGTGATGTGTGTGGTGATGGAACACAAGCACGACTCATCGTACAATGGTTGTCAAGCCAAATTAGGTTCTAGTTTATGTGAGAGTGATAGAGTCCTAGGTGTAGCCAAGGTGCTCGATAAAATGCCTTCCCGGTCAAACCAAGGTTGTTGGTGATCTATGGTTGAGTAATGCCAGAACGTTGTGACCGACAAGAAAAACTAGACCAAGGGAACCTAAGATAAGAGCTTCTTGGTTGTGTCGTAGACATTTCCTAATTGTTCGCAGAATTTGCTTAACTAGGTGTGCCGCTTCATTGATGGCTGGTTCATTGAGTCGCATGCTGACGATCCTGTTGACATCACTAACCTTGAGACTCATAAGGTGGTGTTCGGGATTCCGCTTACCACCATGGACGAGTCCAGGTTGATGTGAACATCGATGAGATGATCTTCTAGAGATGGCAAAGCACGTCGTCGCGACATAGTAATGTCTTATGTTCGAGTTCCAGAAGTTTACCAAGCTCATCTGGACAATCTTGTAAAGGACATTGCAATAGTGTCATGTAAGAACTAGGACGATGCTTGCGAAGATAGTCGTAGCAACTGATTTACCTAAAGGTCTATTGAACGTTGTCTTCGTACTCATGTTAGGTTAGCAGTGCTTGTCATGACTCTTTGAGTCCAAGCAATGCCGATCTCACTTCTTTCCCAAGTGTCGCTAGGGTTTCATGTCGATTCCTCCTAATTCAGAACCCTATGACCACACTTGTCACTTAATTAGGTTTACACCTTAATGAGTTTGTGTAACTTCATTGGTTGACTTTTGAGTCACGACCTCTTGTTACTTAGTTCACTCATGCCTTAAGCTTTCGATGCTCCACCTTGAGCGCTTAGTCCTACTTACATCACTCAGTCCGGTACTTCTTCATCCTTCAATCTTGTACCTCTTAAGTGGCATAGCTTCAAGTGTTGTCTACTAAGTTGCAATGTAGCCTTACATTGTACCTTTTCATTCATACTGACACTACTAGGTCCACCTTGACTCGTCCTCTGATTACCCACACAACAGAGACATACCTGTCCCTCCTAGTGAAACTCCTTGTTCTTAAAGTTTACACCACCTCTTAGAGTCTATTATTAAGTTACCTTAATTACTTATATGCATATCATGTCGATAGGAACGTGATGATAGATGATCGACGGGAAGTTTCGCTTGGAGGAGAAGGTCGAGGAGTTCCAACTTCAAGATTCCATGGCGGATTCTCCGGAGGAAGACCAAGCCATAACAACTGACATTGCTATAGAGTCGCAAACAAGGCAAGCCCCAATTTGCATTTATGTTCCTTACAGTGTCTTTGCAATTTTCATTCACCTTACGTCTTCGGATGTTTGTGCATTACATTTAAGGTGTTTGACATCCACTTGCATGGCACACAAATCCCATGGAGTATTGGGTAGGTCTACAACCCAATGAGTAGAAACTGTCATGCTTATATTCATAGGAATCCGGTAGAAGTCGAGTAGTTCGAATCTACCCGCAAGACAGGATTTTACCACACAGGATTAATTGGATCAAGAAATGGTTTGTGGATATGAAATTGAGACCGAGCAGCGGGTAGGATGCAGCGAGACGTGGTCTCACGTGTGTAGCCCTGCTTGTGTCGATTGAGGACCAATCTGTGTGCGGCCCTGCTGGACAAGCTTGAATTGTACCGATGACATACTGGAGAAATAGGCTCTAGCAAACTGACGTAACTTGATATTGGTTTGTCGAGGCATACCGTTCCATTTTATAGGCGTGGGTTGAGGGCAGCAAGGTGTAAATCAGCTGGTGGACAGGTCAGAGTACATCCCACGTAGGGACATCCTGCACGTGACGGATCGACCGGTTCAACATTCTAGTGTTGGGTGAAAGGTGGCCATATACGACTAGTACTGAAGTACTATGTAGGTACCACTGTAAGTACTCGCTAGCACTTCTGAAAGTGCGTATGTGTTGTGTTGATCGGGTGTGTCTAGATTCCAATCACTGTCCCTCGCGGTAATAGAGTATCACTTGTTCACCGTGTCGTAACGTAGCAAATAAGAGTAATTGGAACATGATGAAGATGCTCTATTGATAATTATATATTATTGTATTGCAACCATGTATGGCTTAGCTTTAGCACAACTGGAGTTTATAACTTCTGAACACTTAACCTGTCTACGACTTATGTGCTTTGGCCATGTCATATCATCGATAAAGCGTTTCTTGTTTGATTGTGGAGTTTATGATGTGCTGTGCCCAAGGAATGACATTTTCTATTTAAAACTTGAGAAATAAGGATTTACTATTAGGCGAGTCCTTTATGCAATTCAACTTCTCTATATTACTGTCCCCTTGCATGTAGTGTCTCATAGATAGTGAGACGGGTTAGTCTTGCTGAGCCTTATGCTCATGTTTGCGCTTTAACGATTTTTGCAGGTATTAGGTTTATTTCTGCTGTTCAGATTGTACATGAGACCTCGGGGTATTGAGGTGAACCTCATGTGAACCACGCAGCTGCTGGATGATCATCATGTTGCTAGTGAGAAGCATCCTAGGGCATGGACGTCTTCTCTCATGCTTAGATAGGTGAGAATATGAGTATGTAGTTCCGCTGCGTGTGTATCTCTATTGTACACTATTTTGTAAACTCTTCTTATTGTGAAATAAAAAAAGGACTCTGGTCCCCACACTCTTCAAGCTCACCTTCTCAACTTATAAAATCTGAAACTACTATTGCTTGTGTATGTGCTAAAATTGACACTAACGTGAAGGAGAAGTTGATAAGATAGATGGGTCCCGATCTTCCGAAAGGTAATGGATAAGTCGATTGATGGAGATCTCAACGTTGATGATCCAAGGCTCTCGAGTAGAACACGAAAAACCCCTGCAATCACTACACCACCACTCCGTTGGTTATCATCCGTGCTTCACACGATTGACCTCGCCAAGAAGGCTAATCCCTGCAAGTGCAACCGAGAACACAAGCAAGAACGTAGAAGACACGATCTGAAATCGCGAAGTTGGGGTTTCACAAACCGTAGAACGGCGATATTATTGATCTAATCAAAACCCAATTGTTCATGGTTGCTACTAGTATATATAGGTGGGAGGACGTCCAAGGGGGTGTTTTGGTCGTGACCTAACCCTAAGATACGAAAATAATAGACTTAGACTTGATACAAGGCCCAATGGCCCAATATGGTGACGCAGCACCCTGTTAGATTTTGAACTCTATTTTATTTCGACGATTCCCGTTGACTCGTAAGGAATTTTGACATGAGACCAGCTCCATTGGAAAGTTTATTTTCCCCCTTTCTGTGCATATGTAGAACGTCCTAAACAGAGTTTGTATGCGTCCTGGGCGTCTGTTTTAGTGTGTACTGCTCTTGGACTCCGAGTTGGACACGATTTTGAGTTTGGCTCGGTTTCCATCTTCTTTGAACGAATTCTCTGGTCCTCCACGTCCCTAATACTTCCTACAAGTACTCCTTGAACCTCTCCATAGATCATAATCACAATTAAATCATTAGGTAGCAATCTATGCTCAAAACCATATAAGGAAACATATAAGAATGAGCTCACCTCTGAAATTAATTGTTGTGTATGAACTCTATTGATTGCATCTTGTATGTTCAATGGAGTGTTATTTGTATCTATAGAAGTGATGTCCTCATCATCCTCCCCTTCTTGAATTGGAGTCGTCCTCGACTCAAGTTCATCTTCTCTCATGTGTTGGTCCAAATGTGCAACGCCATCAAATCTTTTTGTATGCATGAATGGAGGAGGCCAAGGTGGTGGACGACATAGTGCGCCATCTTGATCTTGTCCATCAAATAAGAGTGCACATTCACTTGAGCCAGCATCCCAAACAAATAAACATTGTGTCATGTTTCTAGGTGCAATGATAACGTGCATGATCTCATCATTCTCCCCTTCTTTATGACAAGCTGTCCTCGGCTTACTCGTATGTCCAGGAAAGAGGCTTTTGGGGATAATATGAGCGTTGTCCATATTGCACAACCGCAACGAACAATGCTTCTCTTTTATTTGTTGTCTCCGCTGCAAGAAAAAAATACAAGAAAAACTTGACAAGGTATTATTAGCATTAGTGCATTTATTTACTTTACCATGTTGCTGTAGCACAAAAGGAGCTTGCATATTGGAACATATGTAAACTTTATGCACCATAAATTCACCACTATCTTCATAGTTGCCAATAGCATGAAAAATATTTCTACTTAACAAAGACAATTCAGATTGGGAAAATATTGTCCTCTCTACAATATCTAGATCACAAAGAGTGTCAAATTCAATATATCCCAAGGTATTTGGATTAGACAACAATTTTAGTTCATCATTTTCACAAGTAATTGGAATCAAATTCTTAATTTCAGCACAAGTGGGTAATAAAGTATCAAATTCATTGACTTGTTCTAGCATCGCTACAATATAATTATCAGCATACAACTCATTTTACCATAAGAATCAGTAGGAAAATCAACTAGGTATAATGGTATTTTCAGAAAAGGCTCCTCGAGTTGTTGTCCAATAGAATGATTGAGAGAAAAATTTGAGACATTCAAAAACTTCTCAACATCGATAAGTGTAGTATCAGGTGCATTACCTTCATTCTCATTTTTAGCAGTAATTGTTGTGAAATATGAATGGATAAATCTGAAAGTTCACAAAAATTGTGTATCACATCATTTTCTTTTGCACTAGCTGCATTCCTTTCTACATTGTCCTGCAAAAGATTAGCCACAAGAGGACGTACAACAAGGACATGCTCTTCTAATTGTTGAATTTCTTCTTTGCACATAGATACATTAGCAAAAGTTTCTCGCATAAGAATTTTTGTTTCTTATACAAGGACCTGCTCTGATACCAATTGATAAGAAAGATGAGTACCGATCTTCCGAAAGGTAATGGATAAGTCGATTGATGGAGATCTTGACGTTGATGATCCGAGGCTCTCAAGTAGAACACGAAAAACCCCTAGAATCACTACACCACCGCTCCGTTGGTTATCAACCGTGATTCACACGATTGACCTCGCCAAGAAGTCTAATCCCTGCAAGTGCAACTGAGAACACAATCAAGAACGTAGAAGACACAATCTAAAATCGCGAAGTTGGGGTTTCACAAACCGTAGAACGGCGATATTATTGATCTAAGCAAAACCCAATTGTTCATGGCGGCAACTATGTAGTATATATAGGTGGGAGGACGTCCAAGGGGGTGTTTTGGTCGTGATCTAACCCTAAGATACGAAAATAAGGGACTTAGACTTGATACAAGGCCCAATGGCCCAATACGGTGGCGCAGCACCCTGACAGATTCTGAACTCTGTTTTATTTCAGCGATTCCCGTTGACTTTGAAAGAATTTTGACATGCGACCAGCGCCATTGGAAATTTTATCCTCTCCCCTTTCCGTGCATATGTAGAACGTCCAAAACGGAGTTCGTATGCATTCTGTTCGTCTGTTTTAATGTACTGCTCCTGGACTCCGAGTTGGATACGATTTTGTCATGTATTACAAGTTGATTCCTTGGATTATAACCTTTTGTCCATATCTCAATTATGTGACAAAGGTTATAATTGTTTGTTCACTAATGAGGGTGTGACCATCTTTAGAAGGAATGATAACTCTGTTGCATTCAAAGGTGTGTTAAAGGGAAAACATTATCTAGTTGACTTCAACAAAGATAAAGCCAAACTTGACACATGCTTGATTGCAAAGACATACATGGGTTGGTTGTGGCATAGACGACTAGCACATGCTGGTATGAGGAATCTTCAAAAAATTCTAAAAGGCGATCACATCCGTGGTTTAAGGGATGTTGTTTTTGAGAAATACTGGCCTTGTAGCACGTGCCAAGTAAGAAAGTAAGTAGGAGCACCCCATCCTGCAAAGAATGTCATGACTACAACAAGACTGCTCGAGCTCCTTCACATGGACCTATTTGGTCCAATTGCTTACATAAGTATCGACGGTAACAAGTACGGTTTAGTCATTGGTTATTATTTTTCTCGCTTCAAGTGGGTTTTCTTTGTGCATCATAAGACATAAACTCAAGGAACCCTCAAAAAATTTCTCAAGGGAGCTCAAAATAAATTTTCGTTGACAATCAAGAACATGCAAAGTGAAAACATAACGGAGTTCAAGAATACCCAAGTTGATGAGAATCTAGACGAAGAAGGGATAAAGCATGAGTTTTCAGCACCTTATTCTGCTCAACGAAACGGAGTAGCCGAAAGGAAGAATCGAACTATTATTGAGATGGCGAGGACACTGCTCGATGAATAGAAGACTTCGGATCGGTTTCGGGCTGAAGCGGTCAACACCGCGTGTCATGCCATAAACCAACTCTATCTTCATTGCCTACTCAAAAAACATCGTATGAACTACTAACGGGTAACAAGTCGAATATTTCCTATTTTTGAGACTTTGGTTCTAAATGTTATATTTTGAACGAGAAGCCTAGGACTTCAAAGTTCGCTTTGAAGTTCAATGAAGGTTTCTTACTTGGCTATGATTTGAATTCCTTCGCCTATCGTGTCTTCAACAAGGCCTCCGGACTTGTTGAAGTAGCACGTAACGCCGTGTTTGATGAAACTAACGGCTCTCAACGAGAGCAAGTTGATCAATGTGTGCTAGATAGAGAAGAAGCTCCATGTCAAGCATTAAGAAGAATAGGGTCAGGCGATGTTCGACCACAAGTGCCACCTCCAAATGCGAATGAGGAAGATGAACCACAAGTGGAGGAAAATGATCAAGGGGGATCATCTACACAAGATCAAACTCTTGAAGATCACGGTGATCAACATATCAATGAGGGTAACCATCCAGGGGGAGAAGAAGATGAGGACTATGAAGACTCAAGACCACAAGTGCCACACCCAAGAGTACATCAATACATCCAAAGAGATCACCCTGTCGACAACATAATCGTTGACATCCAAAAGGGAGTAACAACTCGATCTCGTATAGCTAATTTTTGTGAACATTACTCGTTTGTATCCTCTCTGGAACCACACAAGGTTGAAGATGCTTTAAAGAATCCGAATTGGGTGGTGGTGATGCTAGGAGAATTTAACAACTTCAAAAGGAACGAGGTGTGGAAACTTGTTGAAAGACCCAAGTTCAACGTCGTCGGCACTAAATGGGTCTTCCGCAACAAGCAAGACGAACACGGGGTGGTGACAAGGAACAAGGCGCGACTTGTGGCCAAAGGGTATTCACAAGTCAAAGGTTTGGATTTCGACGAGACTTTTGCTAGTCAGCTTGGCTTGAATCGATTTGAATATTACTTGCATATGCTAGTCAGCTTTATCAAATGGATGTGAAAAGTTCTTTCCTCAACAGACCGCTCAAGTTGGAGGTGTACGTGGAGCAACCCCCCCCCCCCCCCCCCCCCCCGGGTTCGAAGATCAAGAGTTCCCCGACTATGTGTTCAAACTGCGTAAGACTCTCTATGGCCTCAAACAAGCTCCAAGAGCTTGGTATGTGTGCCTTAGAGATTTTTTTATTGAAAATGGATTTAAGATGGGTAAAGCTGATTACACTTTGTTTACTAAGCATTTTGATAATGATCTATTTATCTGTCAAATTTATGTTGATGATATTTGTAACACCCTCATTTTCATGCATCATGCCCTACATACACTCATATACATTTTTAACATTAGCCCACATAAAGAGGAACGAGTTTAAAATTGATTCGGAGCATTTAAAATTGATTTGGAGCAAAACCGCACTTAAAATGCAGGAAAGTGCGAACTAGTCCGATTTTGCTGAGGACTAGTCCGATTTCTCTCTGACTAAAAACGGACTTGTCCGTTTTTGCTGCAGACTAGTCCGATTTTTGGCACTGGAAACTTTCGAACTTGTCCGATTTCGTCCGGACTAGTCCGATATTCCATGAATCCTTGAAAATTTGCTAAGTCCCTGGACTTTTCCGAACTAGTCCGGTGTTCCAGCGGACTTGCCCGTTTTCCTCACTGTTCAAAGTCGGACTTGTCCGATTTTTGGCCAGACTTGTCCGATTTTCTCTTTGGATGACTTCAGACTAGTCCGGTCCTTTCCGGACTTGTCCGATATTTCACGAATCCGAAGTTGATCTTTTGTTTTACGACTTGTTTCTTGGATTTCACGTTAAGTGGTCCTAGGGGCGTTGTGCCTAACTCTTTTAGAGCCCATGAGGGACTCTAAACCGCCTCTACTCATCCCAAAACTCGAAATCCATCTAACCCTAGCCTCCACCTCTATATAAACTACCCCACCCCTTGGATTGACATCTATTTGCCACTTTTCCACCCACCCAAACCCTAGTTCGTGGGGAGCCACCATCAAGGAGGGAGGAAAAGATCCCAAGCAAGAAGAAGAAGAGGAGGAAACGAAAGAGGATCAAGATCTCCACCAAGTTTCGTCCTTCACCACCAATTCATCCCCAAGTTCATCACCAACCCTAGATCACCAAGATCCAAGTGCTACCTCCAAGTTTCTTGATTCATTGGAGTTCTAAACACCTGGTATACCTTCTATTCTCTTTTCCTTACGAGAATTTGACCCCTAATCTTCAAATTCACGTCGATCTAGAAAACCCTAATCTGCTGATCTCGTGAAGTGCAGACTTGCCCGGTCCCTAGCGGACTAGTCCGATCTTCCTGGTTAAATTGGGTTGAATTAATTCTAAAAACTGACCTAATCAACTCCAAACCTTTATAAACTTGTTAAAATCTATTAGAACTAGTTAGTTATCATTAAAAGCAATCTAGTAACAAGTTCTACCTTGCATTTGCATCAATCATGCATGTCATGTCATATTGAGTAATATTTGTGCACTCTTTGATTGTGTTTCTTGTCTTGTATATTTATTGTATGGATTAGACGGATTTGCGCTAGAAAGTGCCGCGGAGGATCTACAGCACTAAGAGTTTGAAGGCTTTGACCCTAACCAACAGCAAGAGCAAGGCAAGTGTCCTTGAAGCATATTGATCCTGTTTTAAAATAAATGTTTTGTTTGCAAAACTGCATGCTTGTGTCAATTTGATGGGAACCCTATGATAGGAAGTTTACTAGACTTGTTTGACCACCCTTGTCACCTGGAATATTTGGTAGAGAGTCGGGAAGGGCTTTTTACATTTTTGCTTCGCTTAATTAATTGGGATGGGAAAACAATAATACACATTAATGATGTATTTATGAGACTATGATTAACATGAACTGGTTAAATATGATATGGTAATGGGTGATCTAAGTAAGCCTGGTATGTGGATGGGTTGGATGTTATGGTGGGTTGCTTTCTTTAGATCTAAGGACCGGTTCATGCGAGAATAAGCCAGGACTACAGTGCCACCACGAGGCCAAGTATGGGTGCGGCGTAGCTGAGTAATTAGGGCTTTGCTAGTACTGTTTGGACCATTGTGGATGCTCGGGGAAGGGGTAGTCGGATTGGGTTTGTTGATGATTGGTGGGACTACCCTGGGATCCGAATGGCTCAAGAGGGGGCCCTTGGTTGAAGATGTGCTCTGCGGGAGACATCGCCACCGGGGAAACCTCAGTGGGGTATAAATAGGCTAGTAATCCATTTGTAAAGGCTATTTTGTGATCTCTTGGCCACACACCAACGGAAGTGTGTAATATGACCGATGGGTCATAGGCATAAGGGAGATTCTTAGTCATCGAAAGGTGATGAAATCACGAACACGTGGGTAAAGTGGTACAAACTCTGCAGAGTCTAATAAAACTATCATGATAGCCGTGCTCCCGGTTATGAGCACCTGAACAACTTCCATGATTAGAGGAAACTTAGTACTGGGATGGTATTTGGGATGGTTATGGTTGGTATTATGGTTATGGATTAATTTCTGGTATTGAATATGGTTATTGGCAAATGGTGAATTCTGGAATTATTGATGAGGATGGTGAACTGTGGACTGGTATTATGATATTACTTATGATTATGATGGGTTTACTTCACATACATATAATATATTGCTTTTCAAATGTTTTCATGTACTTTTCAGCACTTTGCAATTATTATTGTCGACATTTGAATCAGCCACATGTCATACTTTCCACACTTGCTGAGTATGACATGTACTCACTCTTGCAATCCCCCCAACATTTGCAGGTCAAGATTGGGAGTTTAATGGTGATAATGCAGAGTTCTAGGCCGTGTCTACCGTCAGCTTTGCCTCTGGTGTTATTGGAGCTGCGCCATCCCTTATGCTTAGTCTGCTTAGTTGCTTAATTAGTTTATTTCCGCTGCATTAGTTGAACTTGTCATAAATATTCATTAGAGCTTGTATTCGAGGATAATCTGGTTTGTGTAATAAAACTTGGATAATTAATCTTGTCTTGCACTCGTGTATGTGTGTTGAACGTCCTGGGCACACATATGCGTTAGCTTGGTTCCATTTTCGGAACCGGGCGTCACAAATTGGTATCAGAGCCACAGGTTGACCGTAGGATGCAGCCTAGATAGAATGGACACTTTAGAGCACATAGGAGCACTTAGGAATCGATTTGATTTTGTTAGTGTGCTGTTTGCTATATATATTACTTGCTTGTGTGCTTAATAGAGGATTTTGGGATGCCTTAGCATTGCCATGTCCACCTAGGCTAGTATAGCTAGTTGGTTAGCTTCATATCCCTTGATGCATATAGTTGGGGACGTTTTCTAATTCTTACCTATAGCTTTCCTTCAGATGGTGAGGACTCGCAACCAGAGGGATGGCAATCGTGAGGAGGAGAACAATGGAGTGCCTCAGAACAACATCGGACAAGGATCTACTCAGAGAGCAATCAACATTGAGCAGCTATTGGCTATGCAAAACTAGCTCATGCAGACCATGATACAAACAATGGGACAGCTGCAGGCTGGCAACATCAACAATCAGCCCCACATGCCTCCACCGCCACCCCCGCCTCCTCATAACCGATTGGGAGAGTTTATGAGGACTAGGCCGCCGACCTTTGCTCAATCTTCCGACCCTATGGATGCGGATGATTGGCTCAAGTCCGTGGAGAAGAAGTTAGCTATTGTCCAATGCAGTGGCCGGGAGAAGGTCCTGTTCGCTTCTCATCAACTCGTTGGAGCAGCTGCGGATTGGTGGGATTCTTATTGCAATGCTCATGAGAACCAAGAGAGAATTACTTGGGCCGAATTCAAGGAGAATTTTCATTCTCATTATGTGCCGGAAGGAGTTATGATCTTGAAAGGCAAGAATTTGAGAATTTAAGGCAAGGAAGATCAAGCGTGAGTGAATATCTCGATAAATTCACTCAACTCTCAAGATATGCGCCTGAGGATGTTAGTCGGGACAGCCAGAAGCAATATTTGTTCATGAGAGGCCTCAACAATGAAATTCAAGTGCAACTACTCAACTGCGATTATGCCAATTTTCAGAAGCTTGTGGACAAAGCAATTGTGGTTGAGAACAAGATTCGTGAAATGGAGCAAGAAATCAAGAGGAAGGCGCCATATCAAGGATAGCAACAAGGAAGTAATGTGCACCATCGCTTTGTGCTGCCCAATGCGCCTCATTACAGCTCCTCTATTCCTGCTCAACGCCGTGGTTATGCACCACGCCCAACTCAGTTTGTGCCGCAGCGCCCTGTCATGCAAGCACCTAGGCCTCCAATGCCTTATGCGCCTCGCGCTAATTTTCCTGCTGCAAATGTTCAAAACCAAGCTCGTCCCAATAATTCTGGTGGAGTTAAGAAGTGTTATACTTGTGGAGAAGTTGGACACTTTGCGCATAAATGTCCTAAGTCAGGCCTTGGTCAAGGAAGCAATGCGCCGAGGCAAAACCCAAGACCCAATGGAGGAGCGCCACAAGGAAACCGTGGACAGCAGAATTTTGCTCGTGGCAACGTGAACCATGTCTCAACGGAGAATGCTCAACAAGCGGATGACGTGGTCATTGGTATGTTTCTCGCCAACTCCAACCCCGCGACTATGTTATTTGATTCTGGAGCATCGCATTCATTCATTGCCTCAAAGTATGTTGCCAAGTATAGTTTGCCTATCTCTCATATGAAGTTTACTCTATTGGTTAAGTCTCCTGGAGGAGAGATGAGGACAAATATAGTATGTCCAAAAGTAATCCTTAGAATAAGGGGGGTAGACTTCTCCACCAACCTCATTGTTTTGGATTCCCAAGGATTGGACATTATACTTGGTATGGACTGGTTGAGGAAGCACAATGGAGTTATTGAGTGTGCCACGAAGACGGTGAAGTAGACCTACGAAGAAGGGATCACCGTAGAATTTGAAGCATCTCAAACCGCACCAAAGCAATTGGAGTTGAATCATATGGACGGTGCTGCAATTGAGGAGATTCCGGTGGTGTGTGAATTTTTGGATGTTTTTCCGGATGAGTTGCCAGGTATGCCACCCGATCGAGACATTGAGTTTGTTATTGATTTAATACCTGGAACTGCACCTATAGCTAAGAGGCTTAGGATCCCTCCTATGGAATTAGCGGAGCTCAAGAAGCAAATTGAAGAGCAACTAGAGAAGGGTTTTATCTGCCCTAGTTCTTCACCTTGGGGAGCACCCATTCTATTTGTGGACAAGAAGGATGGATCCCAAAGGATGTGTGTGGATTACCGAGCCCTTAACGAGGTAACAATCAAGAACAAGTACACCTTGCCACGCATAGAAGACTTGTTTGATCAGATGAAGGGTGCTTTTGTCTTCTCTAAGATTGATTTGAGGTTGGGATACATTCAAATGAAGATTAGACCATCGGACATACCCAAGATAGCTTTTAGGACACGATATGGATCTTATGAGTACACAGTGATGTCCTTTGGATTGATAAATGCACATGCATACTTTATGTACCTCATGAATAAGGTCTTCATGGAGTACTTGGACAAGTTTATTGTGGTGTTTATTGATGACATTATGATCTACTCGAAGGATGAGAAGGAACATGAGGAACACTTGAGGCTTACGCTGTAGAAATTAAGAGAGCATCAATTGTATGCCAAGTTCAACAAGTGTCAGTTTTGGTTGAGAGAGGTGTTGTTTTTGGGTCATATAATTTCAAGAGGGGGAGTATCGGTTGACCCCGGAAAAGTGAGAGACGTGTTGAAGTGGGAACCGCCGCAAAATGCCAAGGAAATAAGGAGTTTTCTTGGGATGGCTGGATATTACCGTAGATTCATCAAGGACTTTTCCAAGATAGCCAAGCCTATGACGGAGTTCCTAATGAAGGGAAAGGCATTCCAATGGACTCGAGCTTGTCAAGAGAGTTTTCAGGAGTTGAAGAAGAGGTTGACAACAGCCCCAGTTTTGGTACAGCCGGATGTAAGCAAGAGTTTCGATATCTATTGTGACGCATCAAGACAGGGACTTGGATGTGTATTGATGCAAGAAGGTCAAGTGGTCGCCTATGCATAAAGACAATTGAAGAAACATGAGCAGAATTACCCAACACACGATTTGGAACTCGCGGCCGTGGTACATGCATTGAAAATTTGGAGACACTATATTCTTGGACATAGGTGTGAAATTTATACGGATCATAAGAGTTTGAAGTATATTTTCACACAAATGGATCTGAACTTGAGGCAACGAAGATGGTTGTAGCTCATCAAAGATTATGATTTGGGGGTCAACTATCATCCAGGAAAGGCCAATTTAGTGGCCAATGCTTTGAGTAGAAAGGGAGTAAGTCACCAACTCAGAGTTTGAAAGTTACCATCCGAGCTATGCAAGGAGTTTGAACGGTTGAACCTTTTGTTTGTAAATGAGATGGAGATGATGGAGTTAAACCCAATCTTGGAGCAAGAAATTCGAGAAGCACAGACCAAGGATGAGGAGATCGAGGAAATCAAGGAAAGGACCGAAGAAGGGAGAGAATTCAGATTTGACGAGGATGAACATGGTACCTTATGGCTTGGAAAGAGAATCGTTGTGCCTAAGGTGAAACATATTCGGGAGACAATATTAAAGGAGGCACATGACTCACTTTACTCAATTCATCCCGGTTGTACGAAGATGTACAAAGACTTGAAGGCTTGCTATTGGTGGGATAGCATAAAAAAGGACATAGCTGAATATGTGGCATTGTGTGATGTGTGTCAACGAGTCAAGGCGGAACATCAAAGGCCAGTTGGATTATTGCAACCGTTGAAGATTCCGGAATGGAAGTGGGAAGAAATTGGAATAGACTTCATAGTTGGGTTACCACGTACTCAGTCCGTATATGACTCAATTTGGGTAATTGTGGATCGCTTAACCAAGTCAGCTCATTTTGTCCCTGTGAAGACCAAGTATACAACTGCACAATTGGCCGAAATATACATGGAGCATATTGTGTGTCGACATGGAGTCCCTAAGAATATAGTCTCGGATAGATGTTCTCAATTTACCTCTAGATTTTGGCAGAAATTGCATGAAGCCTTGGGAACAAGGATGAATTTTAGCTCAGCATATCATCCTCAAACGGATGGACAAACTGAGAGGACCAATCAGATTTTGGAGGACATGTTAAGAGCTTGTGCTTTAAAGCATGGGAAATGTTGGGACAAAAGCTTGCCATACGCGGAATTTTCATACAACAATAGTTACCAAGCAAGTTTAAAGATGTCACCATATGAAGCACTTTATGGGAGGAAGTGTAGGACACCTTTATTCTGGAATGAGGCAGGAGAAACTCAAGTATTTGGTCCGGATGTGTTGCAAGAAGCCGAAAAGCAACTCCAAATAATTCGTGAAAACTTGAGGGCTGCCCAATCAAGGCAAAAAGGCTATACGGACAATAGGAGAAGGAAATTAGCCTTTGAAATAGGAGATTTTGTTTACCTCAAGGTGTCACCAATGAGAGGTCATAAGAGGTTTAACATAAGAGGCAAGCTCGCACCTCGTTATATTGGACCATACAATATTTTGGACAAAAGAGGAGAAGTAGCGTATAAGTTGGAGATGCCAGCTAATCTCTCAGACGTGCATGATGTCTTTCATGTTTCCCAGCTCAAGAAGTGCTTGAGAGTCCGGAAGAACAACTGCCAATGGAAGAATTGGAACTAGAGGAAGATTTGACTTATGCCGAACAACCGGTCAAAATCTTGGAAACCAAAGAGAGAGTCACAGGGAACAAGGTTATTAGATGGTGTAAGGTTCAATGGAAACACCACACAGAAAAAGAAGCGACGTGGGAATTGGAGGATGATATCAAGAAGGACTTTCCCTATCTCTTCTCTTCCGCGTCGAATCTCGAGGGCAAGATTCATTTTAAGGGGGGTAGGTTTGTAACACCCTCATTTTCATGCATCATGCCATACATACACTCATATACACGTTTAACATTAACCCACATAAAGAGGAACGAGTTTAAAATTGATTCGGAGCATTTAAAATATATTTGGCGCAAACTCGCACTTAAAATGCACGAAAGTGCGGACTAGTCCGATTTTGCTGAGGACTAGTCCGATTTCTCTCTGACTAAAAACGGACTTGTCCGTTTTTGCTGCAGACTAGTCCGGTTTTTGGCACTAGAAACTTTCGGACTTGTCCGATTTTGTGCGGACGAGTCCGATATTCCATGAATCCTTGAAAATTTGCTAAGTCCCTGGACTTTTCCGGACTAGTCCGGTGTTCCAGTTGACTTGTCCGTTTTCCTCTCTGTTCAAAGTCGGACTTGTCCGATTTTTGGCCAGACTTGTCCGATTTTCTCCCTAGACGACTTCGGACTAGTCCATCCTTTCCGGACTTGTCTGATATTTCACGACTCCGAGTTGATCTTTGGTTTACAACTTGTTTCTTGGGTTTCACATTAAGTGGGCATAGGGGCGTCGTGCCTAACTTTTTTAGAGCCCATGAGGGACTCTAAACTGGCCTCTACTCATCCCAAAACTCAAAATCCATCTAACCCTAGCCTCCACCTCTATATAAACAGCCCCACCCCTTGGATTGACATCTATTTGCCACTTTTCCACCCACCCAAACCCTAGTTCGTGGGGAGCCACCATCAAGGAGGGAGGAGAATATCCCAAGCAAGAAGAAGAAGAGGAGGAAACGAAATAGGATCAAGATCTCCACCAAGTTTCGTCCTTCACCACCAATTCATCCCCAAGTTCATCACCAACCCTAGATCACCAAGATCCAAGTGCTACCTCCAAGTTTCTTGATTCATTGGAGTTCTAAACAACTGATATACTTTCTATTCTCTTTTTCATACGAGAATTTGACCCCTAATCTTCAAATTCACGTCGATCTAGAAAACCCTAATCTGCTGATCTCATAAAGTGCGGACTTGTCCAGTCCCTAGCGCACTAGTCCGGTCTTCCTGGTTAAATTGATTTGAATTAATTCTAAAAACTGACCTAATCAACTCCAAACCTGTATAAACTTGTTAAAATCTATTAGAACTAGTTAGTTATCATTAAAAGCAATCTAGTAACAAGTTCTACCTTGCATTTGCATCAATCATGCATGTCATGTCATATTGAGAAATATTTGTGCACTCTTTGATTGTGTTTCTTGTCTTGTATATTTATTGTGTGGATTAGACGGATTTGCGCTAGAAAGTGCCGCGGAGGATCTACAACACCAAGAGTTTGAAGGCTTTGACCCTAATCAACAGCAAGAGCAAGGCAAGTGTCCTTGAAGCATATTGATCATGTTTTAAAATAAATGTTTTGTTTGCAAAACTGCATGCTTGTGTCAATTTGATGGGAACCCTATGATAGGAAGTTTACTATACTTGTTTGACCACCCTTGTCACTTCGAATATATGGTAGAGAGTCGGGAAGGGCTTTTTACCTTTTTGCTTCGCTTAATTAATTGGGATGGGAAAACAATAATACACATTAATGATGTATTTATGAGACTATGATTAACATGAACTGGTTAAATATGATATGGTAATGGGTGATCTAAGCAAGCCTGGTATGTGGATGGGTTTGATGTTATGGTGGGTTGCTTGCTATAGATCTAAGGACCGGTTCATGCAAGAATAAGCCTGGACTACAGTGCCACCACGAGGCCAAGTATGGGTGCGGCATAGCTAAGTAATTAGGGCTTTGCTAGTACTGTTTGGACCATTGTTGATGCTCGGGGAAGGGGTAGTCGGATTGGGTTTGTTGATGATTGGTGGGACTACCCTGGGATCCGAATGGCTCAAGAGGGGGCCCTTGGTTGAAGATGTGCTCTGCGGGAGACATCGCCACCGGTGAAACCTCAGTGGGGTCTAAATAGGCTAGTAATCCCTTTGTAAAGGCTATTTTGTGATCTCTTGACCACACACCAACGGAAGTATGTAATATGACCGACGGGTCATGGGCATAAGGGAGATTCTTAGTCATCGAAAGGTGATGAAATCACGAACACGTGGGTAAAGTGGTACAAACTCTGCAGAGTCTAATAAAACTATCATGATAGCCATCTCCCGGTTATGAGCACCTGGACAACTTCCATGATTAGAGGAAACTTAGTACTGGGATGGTATTTGGGATGGTTATGGTTGGTATTATGGTTATGGATTAATTTCTGGTATTGAATATGGTTATTGGCAAATGGTGAATTCTGGAATTATTGATGAGGATGGTGAATTGTGGACTGGTATTATGATATTACTTATGATTATGATGGGTTTACTTCACATGCATATAATATATTGTTTTTCAAATGTTTTAATGTACTTTTCAGCACTTTGTCATTATTATTGTCAACATTTGAATCAGCCACATGTCATACTTTCCACATTTGTTGAGTACGACATGTACTCACTCTTGCAATCCCCCCAATAGTTCGAGGTCAAGATTGGGAGTTTAATGGTGATAATGCGGAGTTCTAGGCCATGTCTACCATCAGTTTTGCTTGTGGTGTTATTGGAGCTGCACTATCCCTTATGCTTAGTCTGCTTAGTTGCTTAATTAGTTTATTTCCGCTGCTTTAGTTGAACATGTCATAAATATTCATTAGAGCTTGTATTCGAGGATAATCTGGTTTGTGTAATAAAACTTGGATAATTAATCTTGTCTTGTGGTAATTTTCTATATACTCTTTTGTGATTGCACTCGTGTATGTGTGTTGAGCGTCCTCGGCACACATATGCGTTAGCTTGGTTCATTTTTCGGAATCGGGCATCACAATATTATATTTAGTTCAACTAAAAAATCTTTTTGTCAAGATTTTAGTAAGATTATGATAGATAGATTCGAGATGTCCACGATGGGAGAGTTGAGATATTTCTTATTATACCATGTGAGGCAACAAAACAAAGTACACTCAAGACATACTTAAGAAGTTTGGAATGGACAAAACAAAGCCTATAAAGACTCCCATGGTGACAAATGGACACTTGGATCTCAATGAAGACGAACAAAACGTGGATCAAAATGTATATCGCTCCATGATTGGCTCCCTACTTTATTTATGTGCATCTAGGCCTGATATTATGCTGAGTGTATGTTTGTGTACAAGATTTCAAGCCAATCCTAAGGAATGTCATTTGACAGCCGTAAAGAGGATCTTGCAATACTTAGTTCATACACCTAACCTAGGCCTTTGGTATCCTAAAGGTTCAAAGTTCAATCTCATTGGATGTTCCGATACAGATTATGCCGGATGCAAAGTAGACAGAAAAAGTACCCCCGGTACTTGCCAATTCCTAGGTAGATCTCTAGTTTCTTGGTCCTCCAAGAAACAAAACTCCATGGCCTTATCCATGGCCGAAGCGGAGTATGTTGCAGCCAGGAGTTTTTTTGCACAACTCATTTGCATGCGACAAACTCTAAGGGATTATGGTTACAATATGAGCCGCATTCCACTCCTTTGTGACAATGCGAGTGCCATTAAAATTGCCCATAATCCCGTTGAGCACTCTAGGACCAAACACATAGACATCCGACATCACTTTTTGATATATCATTCAAAGAAAGGCGACATAACCATTTCCCATGTCAATACCAAAAAATAACTAGCCGATATTTTTACCAAGCCACTTGATGAGAAACGTTTTCGTGAGCTCCGAAATGAACTAAATATCCTTGATGCTCGGAACGTGGCCTGAAAGCTTACACACTTGTATGCCATCTTCAAAATCTATTGATTATTTTATGAAAATCATCTCTCTCTATTTTCTCCAAAAAACTATTTTAATTACTTGATCTTGGTGAATTATGGTCATAGCTTGATTGTTGTATGTTTACTGATCATATGCATCATGATTATTTGTGTGTTTTGCCCCCTATTTTCTTAGTAAGCACCTTCGAATATATACGAATAGTCTAACTGGTTCTGTTCTGGTGACCACGGAATAGTCCGTGGTTGCTCAGACTAGTCCGCACAATGCACATTAGTCCGCAGAGTTCCGGTAGTTCGGACTAATCCGGTTCGACCACGAACTAGTCCGATTTTTCGACTCCATAACCCTATGGCCGCCAAAACCAAATCGTCTTCATCCTCACAACTCACCTCACGTTCTCTCTCCTCACTCAAGTGCCCCCAATGTGATTTGGCGATTTATCCACCAAATCTTCTCAAATCTCCATGGGAAACGATCTTCATCGCAAGGGGATCGAGGACGCAGAACTTGTCTGCATGAAAAACTCCTCCTTTCACGAATCAAAGGACTTAGTAAATTTTCTCTCAAACCCTAGAACCTTCGATTTCTTTTGTTTTGGACCAAGTAGATTAGCTCCTCTAGTATATACATGATTCCGTGGTGTATTTCATCTATCTCTAGTCACTTTTGCATTGATAAACTCCATTGCCTTGTAAGTTAGGGTTTGAGCAATTGAATATCGGACTAGTTCGTTCTCAGTGCGAACAAGTCTGGTACTCCGGACTAGTCCGCACTTGAGCACCAGACAAGTCTGATTTTTGATTGGAAACAACCCTAATTTCCTTCTACTTAATGCATTCCCTTGTCATCAATCCTTATCTATGTCATGTATAACCTCCTTGTCAGGACAATGTTGAATGAAAACATCTCCGACTTTGAAGATGAGATGGATCAAGATGGGTTTCCGCGAGTCTCGGACTCTCGCGCTAACAAAAAGCAATAGTGTGCCGTCGATCCTTCGCCCACTCCACCTAGGATGCGACAAAAGGTTGCAGCCAAGAAGCCAGCTTCAAAAGCTCAAGATATGGCTGGTTCTAGCTTAGCGGCTCATCGTCAATCCAAAGGAAAGGCAAAGGGATTGCCTCTTGCCTGATTGACCCTCTCAAGATGAGTGCTCCGAGGAAGGGGAGTAGAGACCCCTCGGAAAAAAAATCAATGGCAAGGGGAGTGATGTGGCACGGAAGCTAACAAAAGTTGATGCTTATAGCAGTGCTAAGAAGGAAGTTGATCCAAGGTTTTGGAGCATCTTTCACGCAAACTACTACAGTTCTGTGTATCTACACAGGAAGACTCTAGTAGTCTGCAGCCCATGGATTGACTGGAGCCACTTTGAAAGAAAAAAGATGTGGTGCTTTTGATGAAGTGGTACAGGCTGCAGAGAGGCATGGCCTCAAGGACTTGTTTGCTTTCAGATATAACTGGAATGATGAGGTCACCGCTCAATTCTTTGGGACCTGCTTCTTTGCCAGTGATGAAGAAGAGCGAGTGACTTGGATGACTCATGGATCCAAGTACACTATGACATATGATGAGTTTGCTAGGCTGCTGCACCTTGGTTACACCGGTAGCAATGAAGTTATTATTCACAACATTGGGATTATAGAGAAGGACAAGATGGACTTTCTCTGTGATACCCGTCTCAAGTACAACCCTCCATCAACCAAGAACATGGAGCCCTTCTTCATGGTTCTCAACAGGGTGCTTAGGAAGGCAATTGCTCCGAAGGATGGAGATGCAGGGAGTGTCCAAGTCTACCTGAGGACATTGATGAAGGTGATCAGCAAGAGCAGGAAATTTGACATCTTTGAATACATCTGGAATGACAAGGTAAACATTTCCTGCACCCCTAACCGTTCCTGTGGCTGTGCGCCTTATGTCATGTTCATGATAGAGGAGGTCACAGGGATTGAGTTTGTGAAAGATGTTGAGCACACAGCCTTGAGGCCCCAGAAGCCTCCCCAATCCACTCTCCCGGCTGCTCCATCTCTTGTGTCAAGTGAAGAGGCTCCGAGGAGAGCTCAAGGAGATGCAAGGCCTTCCTATAACACTAGGGCCCTCCGCACAAAGGGTCTCCTAGTGGCATTAAGAAGTACCTGACTGCTATCTTCGGTTCTTGCCGCAAAACTGAGGTGAAAGTCCACAAGTTGAACAAGGCAAGAAAAGAGAACATGAGGTACATAAAGCAAAATGTCAAAGCCATATGCCAGAAGCTGGAGATTGAGCCTGTTGGATCTCCAGTTATCTTCGAGGACTCTACTTTTGACTTCTCTAAGCTTCCACCTTTATCACCTTTCGAGCTTGCCTACTTCGGCATTGGGGGCTCAACGAGTGGTTCTCATCCTCCTCCTCCTTAGGCTAACAACGATGAAGATGATGAAAGGACGAACAGTGTGGAGTAAGTCAGTGACGCCTAGTAGATCCCTCTTCTCCTCCTTTTTGTTGCTTTGATAATAAAGGGGGAGATTGAGAGGGAGTCTTTAGGTAGTAGCAGTAGATGAGAGATGAGAGCTCTATTTCGATCTTTTGCTCTTTGTGATGCTTTTGGTGCTGCAATACTTCTTTTAATGTTGTAAAACTTTTATTATGTTACTAGTCATGTTTATGAAGTTTGTGATGATGCTTTGATACGATCTATGTTTGTGCTCTGAAATTGGCATATATGCTTGATGTTGATAAGATTATGTCATTTACCTCATTCTCATAACAATTACTTCTCACACACATATAGTTTTGCATCCAACCATTAAGAGTGCCCATATGTCTCATGTTTTCATTGCTTAATTTATTCCAAGATCATATGTGCACACTTTATGAAAATCTGAATTTTTATCATATTTGTGAAATCTCAATTGGTTGTCATTAATCACCAAAAAGGAGGAGATTGAAAGTGCATCTAGGCATCCCTTGTGGGTTTTGGTTGATTTATGACAAACAAATTAGATCCTAACAAAATTGTTGAGATGAGCACAGGTTTTAATAAATCATGAAGCAAGCAAAATATTAAAGTAGAATGAGGATCTATTTGGATGAGAGCTCAAGATCTGAATAGAATACTTTATAGTGTATGGAGTGTCTTGGAGAAACACACCCCAAGAGCTCAAGCAACAGAAATCACCCTCACTACACAATTTTTAACAGGTCCCTACTAGTCCGATATCTTTCTGTCCAGAAACGGACAAGTCCTCCCAGTGCGGACTTGTCCACACGCAGTCCAGGTTTTTCACAGCACCGGACTAGTACGATATCACCACGTACTAGTCCGATATCTTTCTGACTAAAAACAGACAAGTCTGCCCCTGTGCAGACTTGTCCTTAGAACCTCACACTTTAGACAGAAACACAGAAGTCCGATATCACGACAGACTAGTCCGAAAACTCTCTAACTAAAATCGGAAAAGTCCCCCCATTACGGACTTGTCCTAAATTCTACATGAGGATCACCACACCGGACTAGTCCGATGTGTGTTGGACTAGTACGAACACTTCCATAGACCAAATCGGACTAGTCCGCATATTTCCGGACAAGTTCGATAGATCAAAACACTTAGGGTTTACCACACGTCGCACACCGAACTACTCCGAAGTCCACCACAGAGTAGTCCAAACATCGCAAACCCTAACGGTAACTTTGGAAACCCAAGTATAAATAGAGGTGTACGGTCCTACAACCAGCACTCTCGATTCCCTACGCGGTCACACCTCCCAAGAGCACTAAAAACACATCTCTCCACACATTCTAACCCAAAAGAAGATCAAATCTTTAGGGATTAGCATTGATCAAAAGGAGAGACTTGTTTCACACGTCTTGAGCTCTTGGGTTTGATTTTCGCACACTCTTGTTGTTTACTGCATATATTTCATGTGTGTTTGGTGTTGTTCATCATTGTAAATCTTGGGGAGCCCTCAACTTGTGAGAAGGCCCCTTGAAATCGGTTATTTGCCCCTTTGTGATTAGTGGAAGAGAATCGACCTCTATGGCGATTCGATGAGGGTAGGGTTGGTGAAGACCCGGTCCTCCGTGGACTCCTCAACGTGGATGTAGGTTTCCTTCGTGGGAATCCAACCACGGGATAAAATCGCGTCTTGTGCTCTTTTCTTCTTATTGCTCATCTCATTATAGGGTTTACTCAATCTTGGATAAATTACGTCAAAACATTTAAAGCAAAGTTAATTTGTGCCATACATAGTTTCATTGTCATGATATATCCAATTTACAACTTACTCTCCACTGCAAAGAGTACTTGACATGAATTCTTCGATGAAACTTGATCATTCTAGTTCACACGCACCGGACAAGGCCGCACCATACCAGACTAGTCCGATTTCTCTGTATTTGATCAAGTTGTTAAGTGTTTCAAGATCCGATGAAATTTCAGAAAGCCTATTCACCCCCCTCTAGGCTACATTCACCAGACATTGGCATAGGAAGCAGCAAGACATGGTCTCCCATACATAGCACTGCCTATGTCGATTGAGGACCGATCTGTTTGTGCCCCGTTGAGCAAGTTTGAACTGTACCAGTTGCATACTGACTATATGGGAACCAGGAAACATATGTAATTGTTTAACCTGTGTGTCGAGGTTTACCCTACCATTTTATAGGAGTTGGTTGATGGCAGCAATGTGTAAATATGTTGGCAGGCACAGACACACTCCGAGCAGGGACCTACTGCCCGTTACAGAAGGACTGGTTTGACATTTGGGTTTCCTTTGAAAGGTCGTTGCATACAACATAGTATTGAAATGTGATTCGCTCCACTTCCGAAATGGGTGTATGTGACGTGCTATCCGGGTGTCTACTGATTGAAATCACCATCCCTCGTGGTTATTTGAGCACCTCTTATTCTCTGTGTCATGACGTAGTAAATATTGAAGAAGCCAAAAGAATATGATGTATTGAATAATATTTTTTTTGCAACCATGCATGTTGTAGTATATGCTCACTAGAGCTATATTTCTAAACCATTACCTTGCCCGGGATTTAAGATGGGTAAAGCTGATTACACTTTGTTTACTAAGCATTTTGATAATGATCTATTTATCTGTCAAATTTATGTTGATGATATTTGTAACACCCTCATTTTCATGCATCATGCCCTACATACACTCATATACATTTTTAACATTAGCCCACATAAAGAGGAACGAGTTTAAAATTGATTCGGAGCATTTAAAATTGATTTGGAGCAAAACCGCACTTAAAATGCAGGAAAGTGCGAACTAGTCCGATTTTGCTGAGGACTAGTCCGATTTCTCTCTGACTAAAAACGGACTTGTCCGTTTTTGCTGCAGACTAGTCCGATTTTTGGCACTGGAAACTTTCGAACTTGTCCGATTTCGTCCGGACTAGTCCGATATTCCATGAATCCTTGAAAATTTGCTAAGTCCCTGGACTTTTCCGAACTAGTCCGGTGTTCCAGCGGACTTGCCCGTTTTCCTCACTGTTCAAAGTCGGACTTGTCCGATTTTTGGCCAGACTTGTCCGATTTTCTCTTTGGATGACTTCAGACTAGTCCGGTCCTTTCCGGACTTGTCCGATATTTCACGAATCCGAAGTTGATCTTTTGTTTTACGACTTGTTTCTTGGATTTCACGTTAAGTGGTCCTAGGGGCGTTGTGCCTAACTCTTTTAGAGCCCATGAGGGACTCTAAACCGCCTCTACTCATCCCAAAACTCGAAATCCATCTAACCCTAGCCTCCACCTCTATATAAACTACCCCACCCCTTGGATTGACATCTATTTGCCACTTTTCCACCCACCCAAACCCTAGTTCGTGGGGAGCCACCATCAAGGAGGGAGGAAAAGATCCCAAGCAAGAAGAAGAAGAGGAGGAAACGAAAGAGGATCAAGATCTCCACCAAGTTTCGTCCTTCACCACCAATTCATCCCCAAGTTCATCACCAACCCTAGATCACCAAGATCCAAGTGCTACCTCCAAGTTTCTTGATTCATTGGAGTTCTAAACACCTGGTATACCTTCTATTCTCTTTTCCTTACGAGAATTTGACCCCTAATCTTCAAATTCACGTCGATCTAGAAAACCCTAATCTGCTGATCTCGTGAAGTGCAGACTTGCCCGGTCCCTAGCGGACTAGTCCGATCTTCCTGGTTAAATTGGGTTGAATTAATTCTAAAAACTGACCTAATCAACTCCAAACCTTTATAAACTTGTTAAAATCTATTAGAACTAGTTAGTTATCATTAAAAGCAATCTAGTAACAAGTTCTACCTTGCATTTGCATCAATCATGCATGTCATGTCATATTGAGTAATATTTGTGCACTCTTTGATTGTGTTTCTTGTCTTGTATATTTATTGTATGGATTAGACGGATTTGCGCTAGAAAGTGCCGCGGAGGATCTACAGCACTAAGAGTTTGAAGGCTTTGACCCTAACCAACAGCAAGAGCAAGGCAAGTGTCCTTGAAGCATATTGATCCTGTTTTAAAATAAATGTTTTGTTTGCAAAACTGCATGCTTGTGTCAATTTGATGGGAACCCTATGATAGGAAGTTTACTAGACTTGTTTGACCACCCTTGTCACCTGGAATATTTGGTAGAGAGTCGGGAAGGGCTTTTTACATTTTTGCTTCGCTTAATTAATTGGGATGGGAAAACAATAATACACATTAATGATGTATTTATGAGACTATGATTAACATGAACTGGTTAAATATGATATGGTAATGGGTGATCTAAGTAAGCCTGGTATGTGGATGGGTTGGATGTTATGGTGGGTTGCTTTCTTTAGATCTAAGGACCGGTTCATGCGAGAATAAGCCAGGACTACAGTGCCACCACGAGGCCAAGTATGGGTGCGGCGTAGCTGAGTAATTAGGGCTTTGCTAGTACTGTTTGGACCATTGTGGATGCTCGGGGAAGGGGTAGTCGGATTGGGTTTGTTGATGATTGGTGGGACTACCCTGGGATCCGAATGGCTCAAGAGGGGGCCCTTGGTTGAAGATGTGCTCTGCGGGAGACATCGCCACCGGGGAAACCTCAGTGGGGTATAAATAGGCTAGTAATCCATTTGTAAAGGCTATTTTGTGATCTCTTGGCCACACACCAACGGAAGTGTGTAATATGACCGATGGGTCATAGGCATAAGGGAGATTCTTAGTCATCGAAAGGTGATGAAATCACGAACACGTGGGTAAAGTGGTACAAACTCTGCAGAGTCTAATAAAACTATCATGATAGCCGTGCTCCCGGTTATGAGCACCTGAACAACTTCCATGATTAGAGGAAACTTAGTACTGGGATGGTATTTGGGATGGTTATGGTTGGTATTATGGTTATGGATTAATTTCTGGTATTGAATATGGTTATTGGCAAATGGTGAATTCTGGAATTATTGATGAGGATGGTGAACTGTGGACTGGTATTATGATATTACTTATGATTATGATGGGTTTACTTCACATACATATAATATATTGCTTTTCAAATGTTTTCATGTACTTTTCAGCACTTTGCAATTATTATTGTCGACATTTGAATCAGCCACATGTCATACTTTCCACACTTGCTGAGTATGACATGTACTCACTCTTGCAATCCCCCCAACATTTGCAGGTCAAGATTGGGAGTTTAATGGTGATAATGCAGAGTTCTAGGCCGTGTCTACCGTCAGCTTTGCCTCTGGTGTTATTGGAGCTGCGCCATCCCTTATGCTTAGTCTGCTTAGTTGCTTAATTAGTTTATTTCCGCTGCATTAGTTGAACTTGTCATAAATATTCATTAGAGCTTGTATTCGAGGATAATCTGGTTTGTGTAATAAAACTTGGATAATTAATCTTGTCTTGCACTCGTGTATGTGTGTTGAACGTCCTGGGCACACATATGCGTTAGCTTGGTTCCATTTTCGGAACCGGGCGTCACAAATTGGTATCAGAGCCACAGGTTGACCGTAGGATGCAGCCTAGATAGAATGGACACTTTAGAGCACATAGGAGCACTTAGGAATCGATTTGATTTTGTTAGTGTGCTGTTTGCTATATATATTACTTGCTTGTGTGCTTAATAGAGGATTTTGGGATGCCTTAGCATTGCCATGTCCACCTAGGCTAGTATAGCTAGTTGGTTAGCTTCATATCCCTTGATGCATATAGTTGGGGACGTTTTCTAATTCTTACCTATAGCTTTCCTTCAGATGGTGAGGACTCGCAACCAGAGGGATGGCAATCGTGAGGAGGAGAACAATGGAGTGCCTCAGAACAACATCGGACAAGGATCTACTCAGAGAGCAATCAACATTGAGCAGCTATTGGCTATGCAAAACTAGCTCATGCAGACCATGATACAAACAATGGGACAGCTGCAGGCTGGCAACATCAACAATCAGCCCCACATGCCTCCACCGCCACCCCCGCCTCCTCATAACCGATTGGGAGAGTTTATGAGGACTAGGCCGCCGACCTTTGCTCAATCTTCCGACCCTATGGATGCGGATGATTGGCTCAAGTCCGTGGAGAAGAAGTTAGCTATTGTCCAATGCAGTGGCCGGGAGAAGGTCCTGTTCGCTTCTCATCAACTCGTTGGAGCAGCTGCGGATTGGTGGGATTCTTATTGCAATGCTCATGAGAACCAAGAGAGAATTACTTGGGCCGAATTCAAGGAGAATTTTCATTCTCATTATGTGCCGGAAGGAGTTATGATCTTGAAAGGCAAGAATTTGAGAATTTAAGGCAAGGAAGATCAAGCGTGAGTGAATATCTCGATAAATTCACTCAACTCTCAAGATATGCGCCTGAGGATGTTAGTCGGGACAGCCAGAAGCAATATTTGTTCATGAGAGGCCTCAACAATGAAATTCAAGTGCAACTACTCAACTGCGATTATGCCAATTTTCAGAAGCTTGTGGACAAAGCAATTGTGGTTGAGAACAAGATTCGTGAAATGGAGCAAGAAATCAAGAGGAAGGCGCCATATCAAGGATAGCAACAAGGAAGTAATGTGCACCATCGCTTTGTGCTGCCCAATGCGCCTCATTACAGCTCCTCTATTCCTGCTCAACGCCGTGGTTATGCACCACGCCCAACTCAGTTTGTGCCGCAGCGCCCTGTCATGCAAGCACCTAGGCCTCCAATGCCTTATGCGCCTCGCGCTAATTTTCCTGCTGCAAATGTTCAAAACCAAGCTCGTCCCAATAATTCTGGTGGAGTTAAGAAGTGTTATACTTGTGGAGAAGTTGGACACTTTGCGCATAAATGTCCTAAGTCAGGCCTTGGTCAAGGAAGCAATGCGCCGAGGCAAAACCCAAGACCCAATGGAGGAGCGCCACAAGGAAACCGTGGACAGCAGAATTTTGCTCGTGGCAACGTGAACCATGTCTCAACGGAGAATGCTCAACAAGCGGATGACGTGGTCATTGGTATGTTTCTCGCCAACTCCAACCCCGCGACTATGTTATTTGATTCTGGAGCATCGCATTCATTCATTGCCTCAAAGTATGTTGCCAAGTATAGTTTGCCTATCTCTCATATGAAGTTTACTCTATTGGTTAAGTCTCCTGGAGGAGAGATGAGGACAAATATAGTATGTCCAAAAGTAATCCTTAGAATAAGGGGGGTAGACTTCTCCACCAACCTCATTGTTTTGGATTCCCAAGGATTGGACATTATACTTGGTATGGACTGGTTGAGGAAGCACAATGGAGTTATTGAGTGTGCCACGAAGACGGTGAAGTAGACCTACGAAGAAGGGATCACCGTAGAATTTGAAGCATCTCAAACCGCACCAAAGCAATTGGAGTTGAATCATATGGACGGTGCTGCAATTGAGGAGATTCCGGTGGTGTGTGAATTTTTGGATGTTTTTCCGGATGAGTTGCCAGGTATGCCACCCGATCGAGACATTGAGTTTGTTATTGATTTAATACCTGGAACTGCACCTATAGCTAAGAGGCTTAGGATCCCTCCTATGGAATTAGCGGAGCTCAAGAAGCAAATTGAAGAGCAACTAGAGAAGGGTTTTATCTGCCCTAGTTCTTCACCTTGGGGAGCACCCATTCTATTTGTGGACAAGAAGGATGGATCCCAAAGGATGTGTGTGGATTACCGAGCCCTTAACGAGGTAACAATCAAGAACAAGTACACCTTGCCACGCATAGAAGACTTGTTTGATCAGATGAAGGGTGCTTTTGTCTTCTCTAAGATTGATTTGAGGTTGGGATACATTCAAATGAAGATTAGACCATCGGACATACCCAAGATAGCTTTTAGGACACGATATGGATCTTATGAGTACACAGTGATGTCCTTTGGATTGATAAATGCACATGCATACTTTATGTACCTCATGAATAAGGTCTTCATGGAGTACTTGGACAAGTTTATTGTGGTGTTTATTGATGACATTATGATCTACTCGAAGGATGAGAAGGAACATGAGGAACACTTGAGGCTTACGCTGTAGAAATTAAGAGAGCATCAATTGTATGCCAAGTTCAACAAGTGTCAGTTTTGGTTGAGAGAGGTGTTGTTTTTGGGTCATATAATTTCAAGAGGGGGAGTATCGGTTGACCCCGGAAAAGTGAGAGACGTGTTGAAGTGGGAACCGCCGCAAAATGCCAAGGAAATAAGGAGTTTTCTTGGGATGGCTGGATATTACCGTAGATTCATCAAGGACTTTTCCAAGATAGCCAAGCCTATGACGGAGTTCCTAATGAAGGGAAAGGCATTCCAATGGACTCGAGCTTGTCAAGAGAGTTTTCAGGAGTTGAAGAAGAGGTTGACAACAGCCCCAGTTTTGGTACAGCCGGATGTAAGCAAGAGTTTCGATATCTATTGTGACGCATCAAGACAGGGACTTGGATGTGTATTGATGCAAGAAGGTCAAGTGGTCGCCTATGCATAAAGACAATTGAAGAAACATGAGCAGAATTACCCAACACACGATTTGGAACTCGCGGCCGTGGTACATGCATTGAAAATTTGGAGACACTATATTCTTGGACATAGGTGTGAAATTTATACGGATCATAAGAGTTTGAAGTATATTTTCACACAAATGGATCTGAACTTGAGGCAACGAAGATGGTTGTAGCTCATCAAAGATTATGATTTGGGGGTCAACTATCATCCAGGAAAGGCCAATTTAGTGGCCAATGCTTTGAGTAGAAAGGGAGTAAGTCACCAACTCAGAGTTTGAAAGTTACCATCCGAGCTATGCAAGGAGTTTGAACGGTTGAACCTTTTGTTTGTAAATGAGATGGAGATGATGGAGTTAAACCCAATCTTGGAGCAAGAAATTCGAGAAGCACAGACCAAGGATGAGGAGATCGAGGAAATCAAGGAAAGGACCGAAGAAGGGAGAGAATTCAGATTTGACGAGGATGAACATGGTACCTTATGGCTTGGAAAGAGAATCGTTGTGCCTAAGGTGAAACATATTCGGGAGACAATATTAAAGGAGGCACATGACTCACTTTACTCAATTCATCCCGGTTGTACGAAGATGTACAAAGACTTGAAGGCTTGCTATTGGTGGGATAGCATAAAAAAGGACATAGCTGAATATGTGGCATTGTGTGATGTGTGTCAACGAGTCAAGGCGGAACATCAAAGGCCAGTTGGATTATTGCAACCGTTGAAGATTCCGGAATGGAAGTGGGAAGAAATTGGAATAGACTTCATAGTTGGGTTACCACGTACTCAGTCCGTATATGACTCAATTTGGGTAATTGTGGATCGCTTAACCAAGTCAGCTCATTTTGTCCCTGTGAAGACCAAGTATACAACTGCACAATTGGCCGAAATATACATGGAGCATATTGTGTGTCGACATGGAGTCCCTAAGAATATAGTCTCGGATAGATGTTCTCAATTTACCTCTAGATTTTGGCAGAAATTGCATGAAGCCTTGGGAACAAGGATGAATTTTAGCTCAGCATATCATCCTCAAACGGATGGACAAACTGAGAGGACCAATCAGATTTTGGAGGACATGTTAAGAGCTTGTGCTTTAAAGCATGGGAAATGTTGGGACAAAAGCTTGCCATACGCGGAATTTTCATACAACAATAGTTACCAAGCAAGTTTAAAGATGTCACCATATGAAGCACTTTATGGGAGGAAGTGTAGGACACCTTTATTCTGGAATGAGGCAGGAGAAACTCAAGTATTTGGTCCGGATGTGTTGCAAGAAGCCGAAAAGCAACTCCAAATAATTCGTGAAAACTTGAGGGCTGCCCAATCAAGGCAAAAAGGCTATACGGACAATAGGAGAAGGAAATTAGCCTTTGAAATAGGAGATTTTGTTTACCTCAAGGTGTCACCAATGAGAGGTCATAAGAGGTTTAACATAAGAGGCAAGCTCGCACCTCGTTATATTGGACCATACAATATTTTGGACAAAAGAGGAGAAGTAGCGTATAAGTTGGAGATGCCAGCTAATCTCTCAGACGTGCATGATGTCTTTCATGTTTCCCAGCTCAAGAAGTGCTTGAGAGTCCGGAAGAACAACTGCCAATGGAAGAATTGGAACTAGAGGAAGATTTGACTTATGCCGAACAACCGGTCAAAATCTTGGAAACCAAAGAGAGAGTCACAGGGAACAAGGTTATTAGATGGTGTAAGGTTCAATGGAAACACCACACAGAAAAAGAAGCGACGTGGGAATTGGAGGATGATATCAAGAAGGACTTTCCCTATCTCTTCTCTTCCGCGTCGAATCTCGAGGGCAAGATTCATTTTAAGGGGGGTAGGTTTGTAACACCCTCATTTTCATGCATCATGCCATACATACACTCATATACACGTTTAACATTAACCCACATAAAGAGGAACGAGTTTAAAATTGATTCGGAGCATTTAAAATATATTTGGCGCAAACTCGCACTTAAAATGCACGAAAGTGCGGACTAGTCCGATTTTGCTGAGGACTAGTCCGATTTCTCTCTGACTAAAAACGGACTTGTCCGTTTTTGCTGCAGACTAGTCCGGTTTTTGGCACTAGAAACTTTCGGACTTGTCCGATTTTGTGCGGACGAGTCCGATATTCCATGAATCCTTGAAAATTTGCTAAGTCCCTGGACTTTTCCGGACTAGTCCGGTGTTCCAGTTGACTTGTCCGTTTTCCTCTCTGTTCAAAGTCGGACTTGTCCGATTTTTGGCCAGACTTGTCCGATTTTCTCCCTGGACGACTTCGGACTAGTCCATCCTTTCCGGACTTGTCTGATATTTCACGACTCCGAGTTGATCTTTGTTTTACAACTTGTTTCTTGGGTTTCACATTAAGTGGGCATAGGGGCGTCGTGCCTAACTTTTTTAGAGCCCATGAGGGACTCTAAACTGGCCTCTACTCATCCCAAAACTCAAAATCCATCTAACCCTAGCCTCCACCTCTATATAAACAGCCCCACCCCTTGGATTGACATCTATTTGCCACTTTTCCACCCACCCAAACCCTAGTTCGTGGGGAGCCACCATCAAGGAGGGAGGAGAATATCCCAAGCAAGAAGAAGAAGAGGAGGAAACGAAATAGGATCAAGATCTCCACCAAGTTTCGTCCTTCACCACCAATTCATCCCCAAGTTCATCACCAACCCTAGATCACCAAGATCCAAGTGCTACCTCCAAGTTTCTTGATTCATTGGAGTTCTAAACAACTGATATACTTTCTATTCTCTTTTTCATACGAGAATTTGACCCCTAATCTTCAAATTCACGTCGATCTAGAAAACCCTAATCTGCTGATCTCATAAAGTGCGGACTTGTCCAGTCCCTAGCGCACTAGTCCGGTCTTCCTGGTTAAATTGATTTGAATTAATTCTAAAAACTGACCTAATCAACTCCAAACCTGTATAAACTTGTTAAAATCTATTAGAACTAGTTAGTTATCATTAAAAGCAATCTAGTAACAAGTTCTACCTTGCATTTGCATCAATCATGCATGTCATGTCATATTGAGAAATATTTGTGCACTCTTTGATTGTGTTTCTTGTCTTGTATATTTATTGTGTGGATTAGACGGATTTGCGCTAGAAAGTGCCGCGGAGGATCTACAACACCAAGAGTTTGAAGGCTTTGACCCTAATCAACAGCAAGAGCAAGGCAAGTGTCCTTGAAGCATATTGATCATGTTTTAAAATAAATGTTTTGTTTGCAAAACTGCATGCTTGTGTCAATTTGATGGGAACCCTATGATAGGAAGTTTACTATACTTGTTTGACCACCCTTGTCACTTCGAATATATGGTAGAGAGTCGGGAAGGGCTTTTTACCTTTTTGCTTCGCTTAATTAATTGGGATGGGAAAACAATAATACACATTAATGATGTATTTATGAGACTATGATTAACATGAACTGGTTAAATATGATATGGTAATGGGTGATCTAAGCAAGCCTGGTATGTGGATGGGTTTGATGTTATGGTGGGTTGCTTGCTATAGATCTAAGGACCGGTTCATGCAAGAATAAGCCTGGACTACAGTGCCACCACGAGGCCAAGTATGGGTGCGGCATAGCTAAGTAATTAGGGCTTTGCTAGTACTGTTTGGACCATTGTTGATGCTCGGGGAAGGGGTAGTCGGATTGGGTTTGTTGATGATTGGTGGGACTACCCTGGGATCCGAATGGCTCAAGAGGGGGCCCTTGGTTGAAGATGTGCTCTGCGGGAGACATCGCCACCGGTGAAACCTCAGTGGGGTCTAAATAGGCTAGTAATCCCTTTGTAAAGGCTATTTTGTGATCTCTTGACCACACACCAACGGAAGTATGTAATATGACCGACGGGTCATGGGCATAAGGGAGATTCTTAGTCATCGAAAGGTGATGAAATCACGAACACGTGGGTAAAGTGGTACAAACTCTGCAGAGTCTAATAAAACTATCATGATAGCCATCTCCCGGTTATGAGCACCTGGACAACTTCCATGATTAGAGGAAACTTAGTACTGGGATGGTATTTGGGATGGTTATGGTTGGTATTATGGTTATGGATTAATTTCTGGTATTGAATATGGTTATTGGCAAATGGTGAATTCTGGAATTATTGATGAGGATGGTGAATTGTGGACTGGTATTATGATATTACTTATGATTATGATGGGTTTACTTCACATGCATATAATATATTGTTTTTCAAATGTTTTAATGTACTTTTCAGCACTTTGTCATTATTATTGTCAACATTTGAATCAGCCACATGTCATACTTTCCACATTTGTTGAGTACGACATGTACTCACTCTTGCAATCCCCCCAATAGTTCGAGGTCAAGATTGGGAGTTTAATGGTGATAATGCGGAGTTCTAGGCCATGTCTACCATCAGTTTTGCTTGTGGTGTTATTGGAGCTGCACTATCCCTTATGCTTAGTCTGCTTAGTTGCTTAATTAGTTTATTTCCGCTGCTTTAGTTGAACATGTCATAAATATTCATTAGAGCTTGTATTCGAGGATAATCTGGTTTGTGTAATAAAACTTGGATAATTAATCTTGTCTTGTGGTAATTTTCTATATACTCTTTTGTGATTGCACTCGTGTATGTGTGTTGAGCGTCCTCGGCACACATATGCGTTAGCTTGGTTCATTTTTCGGAATCGGGCATCACAATATTATATTTAGTTCAACTAAAAAATCTTTTTGTCAAGATTTTAGTAAGATTATGATAGATAGATTCGAGATGTCCACGATGGGAGAGTTGAGATATTTCTTATTATACCATGTGAGGCAACAAAACAAAGTACACTCAAGACATACTTAAGAAGTTTGGAATGGACAAAACAAAGCCTATAAAGACTCCCATGGTGACAAATGGACACTTGGATCTCAATGAAGACGAACAAAACGTGGATCAAAATGTATATCGCTCCATGATTGGCTCCCTACTTTATTTATGTGCATCTAGGCCTGATATTATGCTGAGTGTATGTTTGTGTACAAGATTTCAAGCCAATCCTAAGGAATGTCATTTGACAGCCGTAAAGAGGATCTTGCAATACTTAGTTCATACACCTAACCTAGGCCTTTGGTATCCTAAAGGTTCAAAGTTCAATCTCATTGGATGTTCCGATACAGATTATGCCGGATGCAAAGTAGACAGAAAAAGTACCCCCGGTACTTGCCAATTCCTAGGTAGATCTCTAGTTTCTTGGTCCTCCAAGAAACAAAACTCCATGGCCTTATCCATGGCCGAAGCGGAGTATGTTGCAGCCAGGAGTTTTTTTGCACAACTCATTTGCATGCGACAAACTCTAAGGGATTATGGTTACAATATGAGCCGCATTCCACTCCTTTGTGACAATGCGAGTGCCATTAAAATTGCCCATAATCCCGTTGAGCACTCTAGGACCAAACACATAGACATCCGACATCACTTTTTGATATATCATTCAAAGAAAGGCGACATAACCATTTCCCATGTCAATACCAAAAAATAACTAGCCGATATTTTTACCAAGCCACTTGATGAGAAACGTTTTCGTGAGCTCCGAAATGAACTAAATATCCTTGATGCTCGGAACGTGGCCTGAAAGCTTACACACTTGTATGCCATCTTCAAAATCTATTGATTATTTTATGAAAATCATCTCTCTCTATTTTCTCCAAAAAACTATTTTAATTACTTGATCTTGGTGAATTATGGTCATAGCTTGATTGTTGTATGTTTACTGATCATATGCATCATGATTATTTGTGTGTTTTGCCCCCTATTTTCTTAGTAAGCACCTTCGAATATATACGAATAGTCTAACTGGTTCTGTTCTGGTGACCACGGAATAGTCCGTGGTTGCTCAGACTAGTCCGCACAATGCACATTAGTCCGCAGAGTTCCGGTAGTTCGGACTAATCCGGTTCGACCACGAACTAGTCCGATTTTTCGACTCCATAACCCTATGGCCGCCAAAACCAAATCGTCTTCATCCTCACAACTCACCTCACGTTCTCTCTCCTCACTCAAGTGCCCCCAATGTGATTTGGCGATTTATCCACCAAATCTTCTCAAATCTCCATGGGAAACGATCTTCATCGCAAGGGGATCGAGGACGCAGAACTTGTCTGCATGAAAAACTCCTCCTTTCACGAATCAAAGGACTTAGTAAATTTTCTCTCAAACCCTAGAACCTTCGATTTCTTTTGTTTTGGACCAAGTAGATTAGCTCCTCTAGTATATACATGATTCCGTGGTGTATTTCATCTATCTCTAGTCACTTTTGCATTGATAAACTCCATTGCCTTGTAAGTTAGGGTTTGAGCAATTGAATATCGGACTAGTTCGTTCTCAGTGCGAACAAGTCTGGTACTCCGGACTAGTCCGCACTTGAGCACCAGACAAGTCTGATTTTTGATTGGAAACAACCCTAATTTCCTTCTACTTAATGCATTCCCTTGTCATCAATCCTTATCTATGTCATGTATAACCTCCTTGTCAGGACAATGTTGAATGAAAACATCTCCGACTTTGAAGATGAGATGGATCAAGATGGGTTTCCGCGAGTCTCGGACTCTCGCGCTAACAAAAAGCAATAGTGTGCCGTCGATCCTTCGCCCACTCCACCTAGGATGCGACAAAAGGTTGCAGCCAAGAAGCCAGCTTCAAAAGCTCAAGATATGGCTGGTTCTAGCTTAGCGGCTCATCGTCAATCCAAAGGAAAGGCAAAGGGATTGCCTCTTGCCTGATTGACCCTCTCAAGATGAGTGCTCCGAGGAAGGGGAGTAGAGACCCCTCGGAAAAAAAATCAATGGCAAGGGGAGTGATGTGGCACGGAAGCTAACAAAAGTTGATGCTTATAGCAGTGCTAAGAAGGAAGTTGATCCAAGGTTTTGGAGCATCTTTCACGCAAACTACTACAGTTCTGTGTATCTACACAGGAAGACTCTAGTAGTCTGCAGCCCATGGATTGACTGGAGCCACTTTGAAAGAAAAAAGATGTGGTGCTTTTGATGAAGTGGTACAGGCTGCAGAGAGGCATGGCCTCAAGGACTTGTTTGCTTTCAGATATAACTGGAATGATGAGGTCACCGCTCAATTCTTTGGGACCTGCTTCTTTGCCAGTGATGAAGAAGAGCGAGTGACTTGGATGACTCATGGATCCAAGTACACTATGACATATGATGAGTTTGCTAGGCTGCTGCACCTTGGTTACACCGGTAGCAATGAAGTTATTATTCACAACATTGGGATTATAGAGAAGGACAAGATGGACTTTCTCTGTGATACCCGTCTCAAGTACAACCCTCCATCAACCAAGAACATGGAGCCCTTCTTCATGGTTCTCAACAGGGTGCTTAGGAAGGCAATTGCTCCGAAGGATGGAGATGCAGGGAGTGTCCAAGTCTACCTGAGGACATTGATGAAGGTGATCAGCAAGAGCAGGAAATTTGACATCTTTGAATACATCTGGAATGACAAGGTAAACATTTCCTGCACCCCTAACCGTTCCTGTGGCTGTGCGCCTTATGTCATGTTCATGATAGAGGAGGTCACAGGGATTGAGTTTGTGAAAGATGTTGAGCACACAGCCTTGAGGCCCCAGAAGCCTCCCCAATCCACTCTCCCGGCTGCTCCATCTCTTGTGTCAAGTGAAGAGGCTCCGAGGAGAGCTCAAGGAGATGCAAGGCCTTCCTATAACACTAGGGCCCTCCGCACAAAGGGTCTCCTAGTGGCATTAAGAAGTACCTGACTGCTATCTTCGGTTCTTGCCGCAAAACTGAGGTGAAAGTCCACAAGTTGAACAAGGCAAGAAAAGAGAACATGAGGTACATAAAGCAAAATGTCAAAGCCATATGCCAGAAGCTGGAGATTGAGCCTGTTGGATCTCCAGTTATCTTCGAGGACTCTACTTTTGACTTCTCTAAGCTTCCACCTTTATCACCTTTCGAGCTTGCCTACTTCGGCATTGGGGGCTCAACGAGTGGTTCTCATCCTCCTCCTCCTTAGGCTAACAACGATGAAGATGATGAAAGGACGAACAGTGTGGAGTAAGTCAGTGACGCCTAGTAGATCCCTCTTCTCCTCCTTTTTGTTGCTTTGATAATAAAGGGGGAGATTGAGAGGGAGTCTTTAGGTAGTAGCAGTAGATGAGAGATGAGAGCTCTATTTCGATCTTTTGCTCTTTGTGATGCTTTTGGTGCTGCAATACTTCTTTTAATGTTGTAAAACTTTTATTATGTTACTAGTCATGTTTATGAAGTTTGTGATGATGCTTTGATACGATCTATGTTTGTGCTCTGAAATTGGCATATATGCTTGATGTTGATAAGATTATGTCATTTACCTCATTCTCATAACAATTACTTCTCACACACATATAGTTTTGCATCCAACCATTAAGAGTGCCCATATGTCTCATGTTTTCATTGCTTAATTTATTCCAAGATCATATGTGCACACTTTATGAAAATCTGAATTTTTATCATATTTGTGAAATCTCAATTGGTTGTCATTAATCACCAAAAAGGAGGAGATTGAAAGTGCATCTAGGCATCCCTTGTGGGTTTTGGTTGATTTATGACAAACAAATTAGATCCTAACAAAATTGTTGAGATGAGCACAGGTTTTAATAAATCATGAAGCAAGCAAAATATTAAAGTAGAATGAGGATCTATTTGGATGAGAGCTCAAGATCTGAATAGAATACTTTATAGTGTATGGAGTGTCTTGGAGAAACACACCCCAAGAGCTCAAGCAACAGAAATCACCCTCACTACACAATTTTTAACAGGTCCCTACTAGTCCGATATCTTTCTGTCCAGAAACGGACAAGTCCTCCCAGTGCGGACTTGTCCACACGCAGTCCAGGTTTTTCACAGCACCGGACTAGTACGATATCACCACGTACTAGTCCGATATCTTTCTGACTAAAAACAGACAAGTCTGCCCCTGTGCAGACTTGTCCTTAGAACCTCACACTTTAGACAGAAACACAGAAGTCCGATATCACGACAGACTAGTCCGAAAACTCTCTAACTAAAATCGGAAAAGTCCCCCCATTACGGACTTGTCCTAAATTCTACATGAGGATCACCACACCGGACTAGTCCGATGTGTGTTGGACTAGTACGAACACTTCCATAGACCAAATCGGACTAGTCCGCATATTTCCGGACAAGTTCGATAGATCAAAACACTTAGGGTTTACCACACGTCGCACACCGAACTACTCCGAAGTCCACCACAGAGTAGTCCAAACATCGCAAACCCTAACGGTAACTTTGGAAACCCAAGTATAAATAGAGGTGTACGGTCCTACAACCAGCACTCTCGATTCCCTACGCGGTCACACCTCCCAAGAGCACTAAAAACACATCTCTCCACACATTCTAACCCAAAAGAAGATCAAATCTTTAGGGATTAGCATTGATCAAAAGGAGAGACTTGTTTCACACGTCTTGAGCTCTTGGGTTTGATTTTCGCACACTCTTGTTGTTTACTGCATATATTTCATGTGTGTTTGGTGTTGTTCATCATTGTAAATCTTGGGGAGCCCTCAACTTGTGAGAAGGCCCCTTGAAATCGGTTATTTGCCCCTTTGTGATTAGTGGAAGAGAATCGACCTCTATGGCGATTCGATGAGGGTAGGGTTGGTGAAGACCCGGTCCTCCGTGGACTCCTCAACGTGGATGTAGGTTTCCTTCGTGGGAATCCAACCACGGGATAAAATCGCGTCTTGTGCTCTTTTCTTCTTATTGCTCATCTCATTATAGGGTTTACTCAATCTTGGATAAATTACGTCAAAACATTTAAAGCAAAGTTAATTTGTGCCATACATAGTTTCATTGTCATGATATATCCAATTTACAACTTACTCTCCACTGCAAAGAGTACTTGACATGAATTCTTCGATGAAACTTGATCATTCTAGTTCACACGCACCGGACAAGGCCGCACCATACCAGACTAGTCCGATTTCTCTGTATTTGATCAAGTTGTTAAGTGTTTCAAGATCCGATGAAATTTCAGAAAGCCTATTCACCCCCCTCTAGGCTACATTCACCAGACATTGGCATAGGAAGCAGCAAGACATGGTCTCCCATACATAGCACTGCCTATGTCGATTGAGGACCGATCTGTTTGTGCCCCGTTGAGCAAGTTTGAACTGTACCAGTTGCATACTGACTATATGGGAACCAGGAAACATATGTAATTGTTTAACCTGTGTGTCGAGGTTTACCCTACCATTTTATAGGAGTTGGTTGATGGCAGCAATGTGTAAATATGTTGGCAGGCACAGACACACTCCGAGCAGGGACCTACTGCCCGTTACAGAAGGACTGGTTTGACATTTGGGTTTCCTTTGAAAGGTCGTTGCATACAACATAGTATTGAAATGTGATTCGCTCCACTTCCGAAATGGGTGTATGTGACGTGCTATCCGGGTGTCTACTGATTGAAATCACCATCCCTCGTGGTTATTTGAGCACCTCTTATTCTCTGTGTCATGACGTAGTAAATATTGAAGAAGCCAAAAGAATATGATGTATTGAATAATATTTTTTTTGCAACCATGCATGTTGTAGTATATGCTCACTAGAGCTATATTTCTAAACCATTACCTTGCTGCTAATAACTTGAAAGTAAGGATCTACTTGTAGGCGAGTCGTTTATGCAATATTGTTGCCTATGTTTATGTATCTCTACATGTAGAGTTTCATGCTTAGGTGAGACGGTTAAGTCTTGCTAAGCTTTTGTGCCCACGGTTTCTATATTAAGTTGTTTGCAATTGAGACATATGAGGAAGGGCCCCAGGATGAGGCGATGTCCCCATTGGGGTATACTGCCAAGTGGGAGCCCTGCACGCCCGCTGTGATCTGTTGTGTGCTGCTAGTGTGTAGCGTCCACGGGCTGGACGGCTGCACATTTGCATAGCTAGGCTAAGAGTTTAGCAATGAGTATGACTTATGTTGTATATTAAGTATTGTAAAAGACTTCCACTTATTCTGTAAATAAAACTTTATATTTTCTTGTATTCTTTTTATGTGTATTGTTGGGTGTCGCATCACACGACACCATCCTCTGCAATTCCCAGAATGTGTGGACCCTGTCCCCACAGCCTGGTATCAGAGCCGCATTGGGAGTAGCATTAGTTATTATTCCCACATAAGGTCTATTATAGTATTAGTTACTTGAGGTGCAAGCTAATATATGTGTTATTATATTCTTTGACAATGCTCCAACGTCAGGTAAGAGGTAAGGTATGCCACCGCAAGTTGATCAATTGCGGTAAGCTCTCCGTACGAGAGGTAGTACGATGATTGTCCCCCGTGGCTTGGCACGGGAGTTAATATGAGTCTCTGAACCTCTCTTAGTTTAGGAAACATATGAAAATGTTGTTCCTCGGCGTGCTTCAGGAAAAAGCGGATAACCCATCGTGTTGTCAAAATCACAAAGTATGCAACTCTTGAACATTCAATATTCAAAAGGCCATACGCAACGCTGACCCCTAGAGCACGAGATAAATTATGTGGCCCCCTATCATGCGGTTGAAAGCACATAGTGTGTTTTTGAATAAACACGCGAAAGCGCCTCCTACTTTGTAGCAATAGACAAAGACGTAGGACCCTGTCGGGTGGTAGAAAAATCGATGCGCCTCCTACAGGTGCAGCATTATGCAAAGACGTGGGACCCCCTTCGCGTAGTAGAAAACCCGGCCATGTACCTCGAGACGTGGCTCAACCCGGGGCGCCCCGTACAGAATAATACGAGATTTATTGTCTTACTTTCATATGTATATTATTGTGAATTCTTGAAATGATCGCCCGTGCGGGCTGTGCCGTCCAGCACCATATGGTTGATCAGTAAGTTATGTGTAGTTGCAGGTACACTAACCACGCTATACGTAGTTCGAGTCGAAAACGTTTGTGAGTGAACGTCATTAAGGCCACTATTGAGACGTATGCCGGAATACTGGCTTAGTATTTTCTTTGGTGAGGGCGTAGTACCGGCATTGCATTCGAGTTTGATCAGGCACGAGGACGAAGATATCCATGCTGGAGGTGCGACTCGACAACAAGTAAAAATTTGCAACTTAGGGCTATGTTTGAATTTGTAATCTCTATTTTGGAGCGTGCTGGTCAGATTGACAATTAATCATGTGGTCGCTGCGGTAAGCAGGCATATGGTTTTGAAACTTGAGGAAGTCATACACAAGTTTCATTTTCAGCTCCAAGGCATATTTCAAGATTAAAACCTTGAAAATTTCATTTGAACTTAAACTGACAGGATCCTGATTCAAACTAAGAATCTGGCAGCAAAATGCTTAAATTTTGAATAGCATAACTCTCTGTAAGAATAACCACTGAAGTTCTTCGACACATGGTTATAGAGTTTAGATATCCCTTTAAAACTCCTATGTTCAACTCTAGATAAGAATCTCCCTGTAAACTAATGAAAAATTCAAATTTCCAAACTCTGCCAAATCTGGACAGAGACTGGACTGTTTCTGTACCCTGTCACTGTTTCCATCATATCTCTTCATAGAATCGTCGCAGGACTTAATGTAGTACATTTCTGGAATCCCGAGGAAGTTTTTAACAATGTTGTGATTTATGATTTTTGCATACATTGATATTTTGTATCTGAAAAAAAAATGTGGACAAAATCAGCCTTAAACAAAGGAAGTGTTGTCAAAATTTTTCCAGAAGCACATACAACTTGCAGAAGCCGTATCTCATCATACATAAATGATATGGAGGAAAACTAATACATTCTGAAAATATCTTTCAGTTTACTACAACTTTGTAGCTGAAATCAAATCCGGAATGTGCTTCTAACATGATGAAAATTGTGAGTTCCTCCAGATTGATCATAATGAACAGAAACTGACAGAATTCCAGTGTGATATTTCATTTTACATTTGAATTTGAACTAACTTTCATAATTCAATTATCACATACATGATTTGTTTCTCAACAAAATTTGTTGAATTTGAGAATTTGACCCATTCAAATACTTCTTTTATAGATGCCAGATGTGATTCTACTGTTGTCGGACGGATGGTGTTCTCCATGTGCGCTAACCGTCCAGGCTTCCCGATCATACTGTAGGAAGTGCTCGAGCAGTTTGGATTCATCGAAATGCCAGGCTATTGGATTGTGAGACGGACGACAGAGGCGTACTTGAAAGTGCATCTAGGGATTTCCTCTTGGGTTTTGGAATATTGATGACAAACAAATGAGATCCTAATGAATTCATTGAGATGAATGCAGGTCAACAATGATTAGATATTATGGTGCAATCAAAAAGGTGAAAAATGAGAGGTGAGAAAGGAAGAAGCCCAAATGATCAATGGAAGCACAAAGTAGACATAATGTAAAGGATGTGTGAGAGACACATCCCAAGAGGTCATGTATTTATGTAGAGGGTAAGGGAGATGTCCGTTCACTATACGGAGTAGTCCGTTAATCTTTCTAAAGTCATAGTTCACTGAGCACCTAACAAGTCCGAACATACACCGGACCAGCTCGTTAAACTCTCTAATGTTTCAATTCACTTTCCACCAAACAAGTTCGGACACAGACCGGATAAGTCCGTTCAACTTTCTGATGTTTCACTCAGACAAGTTGGAAAAACACAATTCACATTGCACCGGACAAGTCTGTCATATCGCGGACTAGTCTGATCAACTTTCTGTAATCACAATGGAGTAGACCGATGAACTCTTTGTTCCAATATGGATAAGTCTGGTACACCTCACACAAATAAGGATTTTTAGTGTGCTGCACATTCCATACAAATTTTACACATCACACTGGACAAGTCTGGTCACCAGAGCAGACTAGTCCAGCCGTTGGGATCCTTAACGGTAATATTTTTTGGAAACACTATGAATAGGTGATCCACGACCCCTCAAACACAAGTACCGTACACAACTGTTAAAATCATAAACCCTAGCACTGCCACTCGTCCCAAGACCACAAAAACACATATACCTAAACATATAAAGGCTTAAAGAGATAAATCTTTTAGGTATCCAGATTTGAGATAGGGAGATCGTCGTCTACGCATCATTGAGCTACTGGGGTTTGATCTCTTATACACTCGTGCATTCTTGGTAATCTTTTGAGTGTATTAGATCATCTTTTTATCGCTGTAATTTTGTGGGAGCCCTCAACGTGTGAGGTTGCCCCCACCAACATGGTGATTACCCCGTGATAGTGGAACTCAAGTTGGCCTTGTGTGGTGACTGGACGAGGAAAAAGGGTTTCAAGAGACCTAGCTCTGTGTTGGCTTCCTCAACGAGGACGTAGATCTCTTTGGTAAGATTGAGCCTCGGTTAAAATTCATGCCTAGCGTGTTCCATTCTTTTACTTTGGCAAGTTTGATCATCTAGGGCATTAGAATTCAATCATGTAATTTGTGTTCCATGTGAAAATTAAGAAACCTTATCTGTTCTTCAACTTGAAAGAATAGTAATTACATTATGCTGCCATTTCATTTGAAATTTCTTCCTAAACACTTAATCCTTTCAAAGTAATTGATTAACCGGACTAGTCCGTACCTCATACCGGACAAGTCTGGTCCCTCGGTATTTAACATATTTGTTAAGTGTTGCAGGAAAAGTTTTAAATCCTATTCACGCCCCCCTAGGACACATTGAATTGGTATCAGAGCAGGTTCTCCATTTACGAGACTCACCACTCGGAGACATCAATGGCCTCTGACAAGAACAACGAGATGCCGAAGGTGCCCAACACCGAAAATGAACATGACACTAACGCATTCAATGTACTGAAGGAAAACAAACATGATGATGAAGAAGTGCATCAACTCAAGGCGCTTCTAGGAAAGAAACTTCTAAGTAAAAAGGGCAAGAAAGAAGACGAGAAGACGATGGAGAGTGGTCACATTGACTACTCCCAATATCCTTATAATTACGATCGTCTTAATTCTAACAATCATTATCTTACAATTCCTATGGTAAAACCTCCTCATTTGACAGAAATGATTATACATTGTGGAAGTGTAATACGAAAATGCATCTTATCTTAGTAAACCCCAGTCTTTGGCATGTTGTGTGTATAGGTATAGATATCCCGAATACCAACGATGAACTCACTCTGGACCAAGAGCAAGAAATTCACCGCAACGGAAAAGTCGTTGTAGTAATCACTTCATCCTTGAGCCGAGAAGAGTTTACCATGGTTGATGGATTGGGAAGTACCAAGGAAATATGGGATACACTCAAGACCGTACATGAATGAAATTGCTTAGTTCGTGAAGCAAAAATTGAAATGCTTGAAGTGGAATTGTTGAGGTTTTCCATTGAGGAGGGTGAATCACCTCAAGAGATGTATAACTGAATGAGGGCGCTCATCAACATGATACGTGCCTATGGAAGCAAGATGTGGACTGACCATGAGGTGGTCAAAAGGATGATTGGAGCATTTATGCTGAGGAATGTCACCTTGTGCTCTATGATCCAAGAATGCTCAGGGTTTCAAAAAATGACTCCGGATGAACTGTTGGGCAAGATCATCAACCATGAGATGATGGAGAAGGAGGTCCAATTTTTCAAAGACTTAGCTGAACTTACCTCCTCCATGAAGATGGAAGTTACCCTCAAAGAATCTTGCAAGCCTAAAGGAAAGGAAGTTCATGAAGCACAAGATGAAGAAGACACAAGTGATGTGAGCACTGATATGGATGATGAAGAGATTGTGCTCTTCATCAAGGAATTGAAGCGCATGATGAGAAGGTGGAGGGGCAGCAACTCAGGTGATTCGAAGAGCAAAGAGAAAGTAAAATACAAGGCATGATGTACCTGCTACAACTGTGGCGAGTACGATCACTTTATGGTTGACTGCACATATAATGTGAATGTGGCCTAGAGGGGGGTGAATAGGCCTTTTTGAAATTTAGTCGGAACCTGCAACACTTAACAAACAGATCAAACCCCGAGATATCGGACTAGTCCGGTGTGTGCGGACTAAATTGATCAAATTCGATCAATGATTTCAATACAAGCGCAGTGTGCAGCGGAATATCATATGTAACTTGCAAGTATTGAGTCAATGAAATTAAGTGTAGTGCAAATTAACTTTGATTTGAATGTTTTGACGTAAGATGGACAAAATCAATCAAACCCTAGGATATGATATAAGAAACTTTAAGAACAAGTTTGACACAAGATTTTTCTCCCGTGGTTCGATTCCCACAGAGGCAACCTACGTCCAAGTTGAGGAGCCCACAAAAGGACCGGGTCTTCACTGACCCTAACCTTGTCAAATCGCCACGAAGGCCAATTCTTCTTTCACTATCACAAAGGGGCAAATCACCAAGTTCAAGGGGCCTTCTCACAAGTTGAGGGCTCTGCAAGATTACAATTCAAAAACCACCAAGAACACACTCGTAAGATCAACAATGGAACAACAAGAGTGTGTTAGAGATCAAACCCAAGAGCTCAAACGTGTGGAATTGTGTCTCTCCTTTGATCCAAAGTGAATCCTTAAGGGACTGATCTTTCTTGTGTTGGATTGCATGGAGAGATATGTTTTCTAGGCTCTTCGAGGGTGTGACGGCACTGGGGGTCGAGAGATATGATAGTTGGGCCGTGCACATCCATTTATATTAGGGTTTTCAAAAGTTACCATTAATGTTTCGAGGGTCCGGACTAGTTCGTGGTGGAATCCGGACTAGTCCGGTGTGCGGCGTGCAGGGAAACCCTAAGTGTCCAAGAATATCAGACTTGTCTGGCTAGGAGAGGACTTTTCTGATTTTAGTCAGAAAGGTTTTCGGACTTGTCCGTGATAGTGTCGGACTAGTCCGGTGTGGTGATACCATTAGTGAATATAGGACAAGTCCGCACTTGGAGGACTTGTCCGATTTTAGTCGGAGGCATTATCGGACTAGTCCGGACATTATCAGACTAGTCCGGTGCGGACAAGTCCGCATTGGCTGGACTTCTCCGAAACTAACCAGAGAGGATATCGGACTAGTCCGGTGTATATCAGACTAGTTCATTTTTTATGTGAAATGTGAAGTGTGTGAGGATTTCTTTTGTGCTTGAGCTCTTGGGATGTGTTACACCAGCACACTCCATACACAATGATGTATTCTATTTAGTTCTTGAGCTCTTTTCCAAATGTATCCTCATTCTCCTTTCTTTTTGGCACTTTCCTCATTCTTTCATTAAAACATGCGCTCATCTCAATAATGTGGTTAGCATCTCATTTGTTTTTCATAATAAACCAAAACCCAAAAGGGATGCCTAGATGCACTTTCAATCCCCCCATTTTTTTTGATTGATGACAACCAATTGAGATTTCACAAAATATGATAGAAATTGAGATTTTCATAAAGTGTGCACATATGAGCTTGAAACTCATTTAGCAATGAAAACATAATAAATATGTGCACTCTTTATGATGGGATGCAAAACTAAGTGAGTGAGAGCAGTAATCATGATGACAGTGAAATAATTGACATCAATATATCAACAACAAGCATATATGTCAATTTCAGAGCAAAATCACTGATTTCATAAATATGAGCACAAATAGTTCATAGCATTGCATCACAAGAACAAAAGTATCAAAACATCATAATATGAAGTATTACAACCTAAAAGACATAAAAAGATGCATAAATTAAGCTCTCATGTCTCAACCTATGGCTAGGACCTAGTGACCTAGTGACTCCCCCTCAATCTCTCCCCCTTTGGCATCAATACACCAAAAAGAAGGAGAGGAGGGATCTAAGATCTTCAGTCCTTGCTGTCGGTCCTCTCATCATCTTTATCTTCATTCTCGGGCAGAGGAGGAGGAGGAGGAGCCGATCCACTCGAGCCCCCAATGCCAAAACAGGCAAGCTCGGAGGGAGTCAAGGGTCCGAGCTCGGTGAAATCTGAAGTTGAATCTTCAGAAATGACTAGAGATCCAATGGGCTCGATCTTCAGCTTTAGGCAAATGTGCTTGACATTCTCTTTGACATATCGCATATTAGCCTTCCTCGCCTTGTTCAGCTTGTGCGTGTTCACTTTGGCCTTCTTGCAAGAGGCAAAAATAGCTGCCAAGTACTTCAAGATGCCACTAGGAGACCCCTTCTGGGGAGGGGCCCTAGTGGTGAAATCAGCCCTTGCATCTCCTCTAGCTCTCCTCAGAGCTTCTTCACTAGATGCAGGGGAAGGGGCAGCTTGGATTGTGGCTTGAGGAGGCTTTTGGGGCCTTAGCGGGGTGTGCTCCACATCCTTCACAAACTCGATCCCTTTGACCTTCTCAATCATGAACATCAAGTACGGTGGGTAGCCACAGGACCTGTTAGGAGTGCAGAAGATGTTCACCATGTCATTCCATATGTAGTCAAAGATATCAAACTTCATGTCTTTGCTTATCACTTTCATCAGTGTCCTGAGATAGCCTTGGACACTTCCTACATCCCCATACTTCGGGGCAATAGTCTTCCTCAGAACTTTGTTGAGGAACACAACGAATGGCTTCATATTCTTGGTGGAAGGAGGGTTGAATGTTGAGCAGGTGTCATAGAGGAACTTCATTTTGTCCTTCTCAAGGACCCCAATGTTGTGAATGATCAAGTTGTCATTGCTTGTGCTATCAAGATGTAGCGACCTTGCAAATTCGTCATAGGTAATGGTGTACATGGATCCATGAGTCATCCAAGTCACCCTTTCCTCCTCATCACTGGCAAAGTAACAAGTAGCATAAAATTGGGCAATGACTTCATTGTTCCAGTTGTTCCGAAAGGCAAATAGATCCTTCAAGCCATGCCTCTCTACAACTTGAACTACTTCATCAAAGGCTGAGTAGCTCTTCTTGTCAAAGTGCGCCCAATCAATCAATTAGCTGCGCACAACTAGGGTCTTCATAGTGTGGTAGACTGAACTGTAGAAATCTGCATGAAAGTTGCTCCAAAACCTAGCATCGGTAGCTTTCTTGGAAAGGCTGTAGCAATAAATGAATCTGAGTTTGGAAGCAGTGTTGCTTCCCTTGCCGTTGAACTTCTCCTTGGAGGGATATCTGTTTCCCTGTCTCGGAGCATGGAACTTGAGTGAGCCGATTAGGCCCATGGCAATCCCTTTACCCTTGCTCTTAGCTTGGCGAACAGCCACCGATCTAGGGCCACCACCTGTTGATGCCTTGGAGGCAGGCTTCGTGGCGAGCACTTTGCGTCGAGCCTAAGGTGGAGAAGGTGCCGGCTCTAATGGGCGCTCTTGGCGCTTCTTGCCTTGGCCCGTCGAGGACGGAAGCAAGGATTCTTGGTCCATATCGGCATCCAAATCGGAGATCTCGTTGTTGGAGCTCGACATTGTCTTGAGAATGGATTACACAAAGTATGGATGAGAATTGATGGCAAGGAAGTGCATTGAGGAATGAGTAATTAGGGTTGAGTTCAGAAAAAATTGGACTAGTCTGGCGTACAGGTACGGACTAGTCTGGGTGACCGGATTTGTCCGTACATGGACCGGACTAGTCCGATGTTCATCACCCTAAACCCTAACTAGACGGCCAATGGTGTTTCTCAAAGCAAGAATAGCTCAATATCAATGTAATACATCAAGGAAGCATTTATTTGGTGAAAGGAACTAAGCTATTTGATCAACATCGAAGGAAATCACGATTTCTAGGGTTTGGGAGGAAATTTTACGGAAATTCCTCTACTCTTGGATATGGAGGAGTTGAAGGAGCGGACAAGTCCGCGGTCTTCAACCCCTATGCAAGGGAGGTCGTTTTCCACCAAAACTTGGAGAGTTTTGATGGAGGAATCGCCAAATCGCCGTGGGGAGCTCGAGCGAAGAGAGAGAGCGTGAGGCAAGTTGTGAGGATGATTAAGATTAGAGTTTGGCGGCGGCTAGGGTTATGGAGTCAAAAATCGGACTTGTCCGAAAATAATCGAACTAGTCTGAACTTTTCCAGAGCCTAAATCGGACTAGTCCGTGGTCTGCTAGACTAGTCCGGACTACCAGACACTCTCAGAAATGCTTAGCCCATTCGTATATATTCAAAGGTACTTATCGAGAAAATAGGGGGGCAAAGCAAATCAAATAATCTTGATGAATATGATCAGTAAGCATACAACAATCAAGCAATGACTATAATTCATCAATATCAACTATTTGAAATGGTTTTTGGAGAAAATTGAGAAAGATGATTTTTGCAACTCAAACAATACATTTTGAAGAGTCCATACAGGTATGCAAGTTTTCAAGCCACATTCCGAGCATCAAGGATATTTAGTTCATTTCAGAGCTCGCAAAAACGTTTTTATCTAGTGGCTTGGTAAACATATCGGCTAGTTGTTTCTCAGTGTTGACATGGGAAATAGCTATGTCTCCTTTCATTGAATGGTCTCTCAAAAAGTGATGTCAAATGTCTATGTGTTTGGTTCTAGAGTGTTCAACTGGATTATGAGCAATTTTGATGGCACTCTCATTATCATAAAGGAGTGGAATACAGCTCATATTGTAACCGTAATCCCTTAGAGTTTGTCGCGTCCAAAGGTGTTGTGCACAACAACTCCCGGCTGCAACATACTCCGCTTCGGCCATGGATAAGGCAATGAAATTATGTTTCTTAGAGGACCAAGAAATGAGGGATCTAAGTAGGAATTGGCAGGTGTCGGAGGTACTTTTTCTATCTACTTTGCATCTGGCATAGTCTGCATTGGAGTATCCAATGAGATTGAACTTGGAACCTTTGGGATACCAAAGGCCTAGGTTGGGTGTATGAACCAAATATCTTAAGATCCTTTTAACGGCTGTCAAGTGACACTCCTTAGGATTGGCTTGAAATCTCGCACACAAACATACACCCAACATAATATCAGGCCTAGATGCACATAGGTAAAGTAAGGATCAATCATGGAGCGATATACCTTTTGATCCACGGTTGGTCCATCTTCATTGAGATCCAAGTGTCCATTAGTTGCCATGGGGGTCTTGATAGACTTCGCCTTGTCCATCCCAAACTTCTTGAGTATGTATTGAGTGTACTTCGTTTGGCTTATGAATGTCCCTTCCTTTTGTTGTCTCACTTGGAATCCCAAGAATTACTTCAGCTCTCCCATCATAGACATCTCAAACCTATCTGTTATAATCTTACTAAATTCTTCACAAAAGGATTTGTTAGTTGAACCAAAGATGATGTCATCAACATAGATTTGACAGATAAAGAGATCATTGTCAAAGTGTTTTGTAAATAGTGTATAATCTGCTTTTCCAATCCTGAAACCATTTTCAATTAAGAAATCTCTAAGACACTCATACCAAGCTCTAGGAGCTTGCTTGAGGCCATAGAGAGCCTTACGTAGTTTAAAGACGTGGTTAGGGAACTCTTTGTCTTCAAATTTGGGAGGTTGCTCCATGTACACCTCCTCCTTATTGGACCGTTGAGGAAGGCACTTTTCACATCCATTTTGTAGAGCTTGAAATCATGGTGAGTAGCATATGCAAGCAATATTCTAATTGATTCAAGTCTTGCTACGGGAGCAAAGGTTTCATCGAAATCCAAACCTTCGACTTGTGAGTATCATTTGGCCACAAGTCGTGCCTTGTTCCTCATCACCACCCCGTGTTCATCTTGTTTGTTGCGGAAGACCCATTTGGTGCTGACGACATTCGCATTAGGTCTTTTCACGAGTTTCCACACCTCGTTCCGTTTGAAGTTGTTCAGTTCTTCTTGCATTGCCACCACCCAGTCCGAATATTTCAATGCATCCACAATCCTACGTGGCTCCAAAAAGGACACAAAATATTAATGCTCACAAAAGATAGCTATGCGGGATCTAGTTGTTACTCCCTTTTGGATGTCAATAATGATGTTGTCGATTGGGTGATCTCTTTGGACGCATTGGTGTACTCTCGGATGTGTCATTTGTCATCTTGTGTCCTCATGATCTTCTTCTTCTCCCAATAGAGGGTTGCCCTCCTTGACCTGTTGATCATTTTCTTCTTCTTGAGGTTGATATTGTGTGGAAGCTCCCCCTTGATCATTGGGCTCCACTTGCGGTTCATCGTCCTGATGCACATGTAGAGGTGGATCTTGTGGTCGAACTTCACCCAACGCCATTCTTCTCAATGCTTGACAAGGAGCTTCTTCTCTATCTGGCACACATGGATCAACTTGCTCCTTCTGCGAGTCGTTAGTTTCATCGAACACTACGTGACGTGCTACTTCAACAAGTCCGGAGACTTTGTTGAAGACACGATAGGCGTAAGTGTTCGAGTCATAGCCAAGCAAGAAACCTTCATCGGACTTCAAAACGAACTTTGAAGTCCTGGGCTTCTTGTTCAAAATATAGCATTTAGAACCGAAAACTCAGAAGTAAGAAATATTTGGCATGTTACCCGTGAGTAGCTCATTGGATGTCTTCTTGAGTAGTCGATGAAGATAAAGTCGATTTATGGCGTGGCAAGCAGTGTTAACCGCTTCCGCCCAAAATCGATCTGAGGTCTTGTATTCATCGAGCATTATTCTCGCCATCTCTATGAGGGTTCGGTTCTTCCTTTCGGCAATTCTGTTTTGTTGAGGGGAATAAGTTGCTGAAAACTCATGCTTTATCCCTTCTTCGTCTAGGTATTCCTCAACTTGAGTGTTCTTGAACTCCGTGTCGTTGTTGCTTCGGATGTTCTTGATCGTCAATGAGGACTCGTTTTGAGCACACTTGAAAAACTTCTTCAGGGTTACTTGAGTCTTTGCCTTATCATGCAAAAAGAAAACTCAAGTGAAGCACGAAAATTCATCAACAATCACTATGTCAAATTTGTTACCGCCGATGCTTATGTAAGCAATTGGACCGAATAAGTCCATGTGAAGCAGCTTGAGCGGTCTTGTTGTCGTACATGACATTCTTCGCGGGATGAGGTGCTCCAACTTGCTTCCCGGCTTGGCACGTGCTACAATGCCTGTCTTTCTCAAAAACAACATTCTTCAAACCTCGGATGTGATCGCCGTTAAAAGTTTTTGAAGATTCGGCATACAAACATGCGCTAGCCATCTATGCTACAACCAACACATTTTGGTCTTTGCAATCAAGCATATGTCAGGTCTGGATTTATCATTTTTGAAGTCAACATGGTAAAGATTTCCCTTTAACATACCCTTGAATGCAATGGAGCCATCACCCCTTCTACAGACGGTCACACCCTCATTAGTAAACAATCAATTGTAACCTTTGTCACATAACTTAGATATGGACAGCAGGTTATAATCTAAGGAATCGACATGTAACACATGAGAAAGAGTGTGTTAAGATGATATAGCAATTTTACAGGTACTGAGGACCTTTCCTAGACTATTGTCTCCAAAATAGATGCCCTCGCTTGGATCCTCATTTTCTTCATACTCAACGAAAATCCTTCTTTTTCCGGTCATATCGTTGGTGCAACCACTGTCTAGCACCCATTTTGATCCACCGGGTGAATAGGCCTACAAAAACAAATCATGTCTTGGTTTTAGGTACCCAAGCTTGCTTGTGTCCTTTTAGCTTAGTTATAAGAGATTTGGGCACCCACACATGAGACTTGGTGTTCCCATGGCGTGGCCCAACATAATGAGCATAAACTTTACCAAAATTACTTCTCATTATAACATAGGATGCATTGAAAGTCCTAAATAATAGTTGTTGTCGTTTATGAATGGAACTAGTCCGAGAAACTAGACTTGTCCGGAGGACCGGACTTGTCCGAGTAAGGACCGGACTAGTCCGGGGTATGTGTTGACTATCTTGGACTTATCAGCATTATTTGTCTTTCTAGCTTGAGAGGAGTTTCCACTCACAAATGCAATGCTCTCCTTGTTATTTTTATGGCTTCTAGCATATTGCTTTTCACCATAAGAATACCCAATGCCATATTTGACATTAGGAGGTCTTGTGACAAAGTATGCACTACATGCATATTTGATCTTCTCCTTGTCAAATATTCCACTTTGGGAAGGATGCTTGTCCTTGGTGGAGGTTGACTTGTCCTTCAAGCTAGTGTCAATTTTAGCACATGAACAAGTAATAGTAGCTTCAGTTTTAAGTTGTTGAGAAGGTGATCTTGAAGAGGATGAGGGGTCACTTTGTTTGAGTGAATAAACATGTACCTCAAGGATTTTGTTTACCTTGGATAGGTTAGCAAGTTCATCCTTGATGATGGTGCTTGAGTTGCTTAGCTTCAAGCAAGCTTCCTTGCTTGAGGCTAACTCAAGTTCCAGTGACTTGCCTCGCTACTTTTCATGTTCGAGAAGTTTGTCAAGTTCAAGATATTCCTCCTTTTGGGAGATAATCATATCTTCTTGATGGTTGATCAACTTCTCCTCAACAAGCTGATTAAGTAGAAATTTCATTTTCGCGGCTGTTTTCTTATCTAAGCCAATGAGCATGTCTTCACTATCACTAGCAACTTCACTATCACTAGAATAGGAATGCAAGGAAGAGGATTTGGTTGTTTCCTTTCGTTTACCTTCCTTTGCCATGAGGCAAGTGTTGTTGCCCTTCCATGCGCCTAGAGTTGGGAAGAGGGTGGACTTCTTAGTTGTCTTCTCGATGGCTATGCTAGCCATCTCCTTTTCCTCTTCAGATGAGGACTCATCATTTGAGTCCCACTCCTTTCCTAGGTGCGCTTGTCCACCTTGCTTATTTTTCTTGAAGAATTTCTTGGGTTGAGGCTTCGTTTCCTTTGTTTTCTTCTTGTTTTCTTCGTATGGGTAATCAACTATAAAGTGGTCATATTCACCACAGTTATAGAATGCCCGCCTCAACTTTGGTCTTGACTTCTCTTTGTATTTTCCTTCACTTGATTTTCCCCCTTGTCTTTTCCTTATCATTTTCTTGAATCTCTTCATAAAGAGGATCATATCGTCTTCGTCAATGTCGCTACTCTCATCATCGCTGTCGTCATCTCGTTGAGCTTCTCGAGCTTCTTTAGACAAGGGCTTGCAAGTGGACTTCAAGGTAACCCCTTTCTTCTTTGCCGAGGTGAGGTCAGCAATCTCCTTGACATGCTTTGCCCGCTTTTGCATCATCTCAAAATTTATGATTTTCCCAACTAGCTCATCCGGGGTCATTTTCTTCTACCCGGGGCTTTTTCTAATCATCGAGCACAAGGTGACGTTGAGAGGCATGAAAGCTCTAATGATGAGCTTCACCACCTTGTGATCGTTCCACTTCTTGCTTCTGTATGCTCGAACCTTGTTGATGAGCGTCTTTAACCGATTGTACATGTCTTGCAGCGACTCATATTCTTCAATGGCGAATCTTCCCAATTCACCTTCGATCATTTCGATCTTCGCCTCTCGCACATGACGATCGCCTTCATGTGCAGTTTGCAATGTGTCCCATATTTCCTTTGAAATCTCGAGTCCATCCACCTTGGTGAACTCATCACGACTTAGTGATGAGGTGATGACTGCTGCAGCTTGGGCATTTCAATGGATTGCTTTTTCTTGCCTGGACGTGAGCTCCTCATCATCGTCGTGGATATCTATTCCTATAACCACAATGTGCCACAAGCTGGGATTGAGTGAGATCAAGTGCATTTTCATGTTTTGCCTCCACATTGAGTAGTCATTGCCATCAAAGTGTGGGGCTTTTCCAAGGGGAATAGATAGGTAGTGATTATTGTTAGAATTTAAACGATCCTAATTAAAAGGATATCGAGAGTAGTTAGTGTGACTGCCCCCCTTCTTCTTCTTCCCATCCTCGACCTTCACTTTTCCTTTTGAGAGGGCTTTCTTCCTTAGGAGCGCCTTGAGTTCAAGCGTCTCGTCATCATCGTCCTTGAAGTCCTGGATAGCATCAAGGAGCTTTTCCTATTTTTTAGCTTTTTCGTCTTCATCCTTCTCTTGGTTGAGACTCTTGTGCACATCCTTCATGTCCGACATGTTCTCTTCGAGTGATTAGTCTCTTGCGAAGAGTCCTGCTCCGGTACCAATTGAATGGGGCCTAAAGGGGGGGGGGGGTGAATAGGCCTTTTTGAAATTTGTTGGAACCTGCAGCACTTAACAAACAGATTAAACCCCGAGATATCGGACTAGTACGGTACACTGCGGACTAGTCCGGTGTGTGCGGACTAAATTGATCATGTTCGATCAATGATTTCAATACAAGTGTAGTGTGCAGCAAAATATAGTATGTAACTTGCAAGTATTGAGTCAATAAAATTAAGTGTAGTGCATATTAACTTTGATTTGAATGTTTTAACGTAAGATGGACAAAATCAATCAAACCCTAGGATATGATATAAGAAACTTTAAGAACATGTTTGACACACGATTTTTATCCCATTGTTCGGTTCCCACAGAGGCAACCTACGTCCACGTTGAGGAGCCCACGAAAGGACCGGATCTTCACTAACCCTAACCTCATCGAATCGCCACGAAGGCTAATTCCTCTTCCACTATCACAAAGGGGCAAATCACCAAGTTCAAGGGGCCTTCTCACAAGTTGAGGGCTCCCCAAGATTACAATTCAAACACAACCAAGAACACACTCGTAAGATCAATAATGAAACAACAAGAGTGTGTTAGAGATCAAACCCAAGAGCTCAAACGTGTGGAATCGTGTCTTTTCTTTGATCCAATGTGAATCCTCAAGGGATTGATCTTTCTTGCGTTGGATTGCATGGAGAGATGTGTTTTCTAGGCTCTTGGAGGTTGTGACAGCGCAGGGGGTCGAGAGATATGATAGTTGGGCCGTGCACATCTATTTATATTAGGGTTTTCAAAAGTTGTCGTTAGGGTTTTGAGGGTCCGGACTAGTCCGTGGTGGAGTCCGGACTAGTCCGGTGTGCAGCGTGCAGGAAACCCTAAGTGTCCAGGAATATCGTACTTGTCCGGCTAGGAGCGGACTTGTCCGATTTTAGTTAGAAAGTTTTTCAGACTTGTCCGTTATAGTGTCGGACTAGTCCGGTGTGGTTATACCCTTAGTGAATATAGGACAAGTCCGCACTTGGAGGACTTGTCCGATTTTAGTCAGAGGCATTATCAGACTAGTCCGAACATTATCGGACTAGTCCGGTGCGGACAAGTCCACATTGGCTGGACTTGTCCGAACATGTCCAGAGAGGATATCGGACTAGTCCGGTGTATATCGGACTAGTCCGTTTTTCTGTGAAATGTGAAGTGTGTGAGGGTTTCTTTTGTCCTTGAGCTCTTGGGATGTGTTACACCAGCACACTCCCCACACAATGATGTATTCTATTTAGCTCTTGAGCTATTTTCTGAATGTATCCTCATTCTCCTTTCTTTTTGGCATTTTCTTCATTCTTTCATTAAAACATGCGCTCATCTCAATAATGTGGTTAGGATCCCATTTGTTTGTCATAAATACACCAAAACCCAAAAGGGATGCCTAGATGTACTATCATAAAGAAACTAAGAAGAAGACAGAAGCGAAGCCACAAGAGAAGAAGACCTTCAAGAAAAGGAGGTAAGCTCACCAAGCGCACATTGGCCAGGAGTGGGACTCAAACGACAAGTCCTCCTCCGATGAAGAAGAGGAGATGGCTACCATTGCCATCAAGAAGCCTACCAAGAAGTCTACGCTCTTCTCGAATATGGGAGGATGAGAGACTCATAATCATACTTGCCTCATGGCTAGGAAAGGCAAGAAAAATGTTCGACTTACACCTACCTCGCTTAATTCCTCCATTGATGATTATGATAGCTCTAGTGAAAATGAGGAAATGCTTAAAGGTCTGAGTAAAACTGCATTAAAGAAAATAGAAATGTTGTCAGATGAAATTTTTGAGAAGGAGCTTGTCAACCACCAAGAAGATATGCTCGTCTGTGAAACAAAGAGATATCAAGAGGTTGAGAAGCTCCCTGAGGTTGAGAAGGAGAAGAGCAAGGCACTTAAGCATGGGCTATCTTTGAATATGGAAACTTACACAAAACTAGAAGACTCACACATTGCAATCAATGATGAACTTGCTAACTTGTCAAAAGATAACAAAATCCTTGAAGTGCAAGTTGACTCACTCAAGCAAAGTGACACTTCCTCCTCTAAAAGCTCACCTTCCCAAGGTCTAAATTCGACAACAACTAAAACTTGCACGTGCTCTATTAAGGAGAAGATTATTGAAAATGATTCCTCTGTTTCACATGCTAAACATCGATCCCAAACTTGCATCTTTGACAAGGAAAAGATTAAATATGCACATAGACACATATAGTCACATGACATCCTAATGTCAAAGATGGTCTTGAGTACACAAAAAATAAAAAGATGCTTGCTAATGTTCATAACAAGACTTATATTGGGTTTGTTAAAGAGAACTCGCATGAATCTGAAGTGCAAACATTGTTTCATACTTTTGATGCTTCTTATGTACTTATTAGGAATAGATCTGGACATGTTTATGCAAAATATGAAGGGCAAGCCACAAGAACCCAAAGACTCGTGTGTGGGTTCCCAAGACACTTGTGACTAACCTTCGAGGACCCAAGCGATCTTGGGTACCTAAAACCAAGAAATAATCTTTGTTTTGCAGGCGTACTCCTCTGAAGGATCCAAATGGGTGTTGGACAGTGGATGCACCAATCACATGACCGGAGAGAGGAGTATGTTCATCGAGTATGAGCGGAATGCGGGTCCAAGTGAAGAAATCTATTTTGGAGACAACAACCAAGGAAAAGTCCTTGGCGACGGTAAAATTGAAATTTTTTCTCAACACACTCTTTCAAATGTTTTACATGTTGATTCTTTAGATTACAATCTTTTGCCCATATCTAAACTATGTGAAAAAGGATACAATTGTTTATTCACTAATGAGGGTGTGATAGTTTTTAGACGAAGCCATAACTCAGTTGCATTCAATGTTGAAGGGAAAGCTTTATCTTATTGACTTCAACAAAGATAAAGCTAGACTCAACACTTGCTTGGTTGCAAAAACTAACATGGGATGGTTGTGGCATATATGGTTAGCCTATGTTGGGATGAGAAATCTGCAGAACACTTCTAAAAGTTGGTCACATCTGATGTTTAAAAGATGTTGTATTTGAGAATGATAGGCCGTGCAGCGCATGCCAAGCGGCAAAACAAGTTGGAGCACCACATCCCGCAAAGAACACGATGACTACATCAAGACCGCTGGAACTTCTTCATATGGACCTCTTTGGTCCAATTGCTTATATAAGCATTGGCGGTAACAAATATAGATTAGTAATTGTTGATGATTTTTCTAGATTTATCTACCTGTTTTTCTTGTATGATAAATCAGAAACCCATGGGATCCTCAAGAAATTTCTGAAAAGAGGGCAAAATGAATACTCCTCAACTGTCAAGAACATTAGAAGTGACAATGGAAAAGAGTTCAAGAATACTCAAGTTGAGGAGTACATAGACGAAAAAGGAATAAAACATGAGTTTTGGACACCCTACTGTTGACGTTTCTTAACATCATACACTACAGGAATAACGGTCACTTACGTCGGCCAAGGCCGACGTAAGTAAGGCTTAAACCGACGTAAGTAACTTAATTACGTCGGTTTTACCTTAATTACGTCGGCATTCAGCCGACGTAGGCATTTGGACGTAATTAAGGTGACTTACGTCGGCCACCGACGTAAGTTAACTTAATTACGTCGGTCTGCGGAAGCCGACGTAAGTTAAGTGTCGAGATGGGCCTTGGGCTGGGCCTGAGGACTTACGTCGGCTTGGGCAGGCCGACGTAAGTTAAGTGCTGTAACTTACGTCGGCCATGGCAAACCGACGTAAGTTTAGTGGTTTAACTTACGTCGGTATGGCCTGACCGACGTAAGTTAACCTGGGCTAACTTACGTCGGCCTGACCGTAGCCGACGTAAGTTAAGTTTTCGATTTTTTTTTTAAAAACGGAAACTGACTACCTCGCTCGATGGCGAGAACACAGAACAAACAAATAATTTCATACACAACATAACAGTTTCAATATATAGTTCAAAACATCAACAACAACACAATTTGCAACAATCAACATCAACAACCACCGGGCTACACGCTAGCCCCTCCATTACCTCCAGGATCTTCTCGGCACGTTCCGGATCCCTGCAAAAGAAACATAATCACTAGTAAGCATCAATGTCAACTCAGTGATAACGTAAGAGGCCAAGAACATCAGTGACAAAAGAAGGAAGCATGATGTAGTTTCAAATGAAGTAATGTACTATATCACTAGTTAAATGGAAGCACTAGCCCTTTGTTAACTCAGTGAACATCAGTTTCGACATAAGAAGGAAACATCAGCGATAATCACTAGCCCTTTTGTTAAATGGAAGCACTGACAACTTATTCACTATATACTAATCATTTCTACCATGGCCAAAAACTACTAAAGCTTGATTAGATACACTTAAAGAGAGTTTCTCACCTGCTCCAGTGTCTACACGCTACCCCCTCCACTGCCTCCGGGATCTCGACGCGTTCCGGAACCCTGCAAAAGAATCATAATTAGGATTAAATGTGATGCAAATAACTTTTTAACATAATGAAAAGGGAATCAAACTCCTAGGTATAGACAATATTACCTGCTCCGGTGTCTGCTGTGGCGGAAGCGTAGGAATCTGGATGTCCTGACCGCTTTGTCGAGCAAGAGCCTGCCATTGCAAGATATTAGCAGATATATGTTATTAAGTGCTGTGAAATTTAACTACGGTACTTTAAATTACTTACCGCCATCGTTGCTTGCATCTGGGCCATCATTAAGGCCGTCCTCTGCTGCTCCTCCCTCGTCCTCTCCAGCTCTGCCTGAGTTTGCGTCAGCGACTCCCTCATGGCCTGGAGCTCCAGCTGCGTCTGCGAGAGACGACCATTGGTCCCAGCGGTCGAAGCCTGCGACGATGAAGCGCCTCTCAAAGGTCGCGTCGACCTCGAGTCGACAACTCCATCGAAAATGGCAAACCTGCAAAAGAATGAAAACACTAAGTAGAAGAAGATTAATTGAAAAAGAAATGAAACACGCGAAGAACTCACCGTCCGTGGGCCTTCCCGCCTCTGCTTGCGTACGCGGCTTGGGGGTCGATCGGCGCGCTTTCCCAATCGTAATCCGCACCGTGTATCTTCGCGACCTCCTGCGCGTACTTTGTCTACAAAACAAATAAATCTTGTAAGTATGTCAATAATAGTATTAGTTATAATGAAATTGATGAATTTCGAAAACTTACCAGTCGGTCGGCTGCGACCTGACTACACTGCCCTGGCTGAGAAGGGTCACTTCCCTTGTGACCTCTCTTCCAAACCTGGGTCGGGGTCGGCTCATGACCCAGCTCTCGCTCCTGTACATCCGTGTTAGTGAGATAAATAATATATTAAGAACACATAAATAAAATAAAAAGGTACTTACCATGCGTTTAGCCAAACGCAAGTAGCCGTCACCGCCATAGTTGTGCTTGCCCTCGGACCCCATGCGGCACTGTCTAGCCTTCGTGGACTTGTTGATAAAAGCGTCGCTAGCCCAGTACCGACAGAGAGCTAAGTACGCCTCGATGTTACCCTGTAACCAGGAAATACTAACCTGCACATATTTCATTTTCATCAACGCGGTTAACATAAGTAGATATTGTAAATATTTAACAATATTAAAAACTTACCTCCGCGTACTGCTCCTCTGTCAAGTAGGAGTCCGAGTCCTTCCTAAAGACACCCCTTTGCTGCTCCTGCTCCTGCTCCCGGGGGTGCCGCTTGTAGTAAGCGTTGACGGCCTGAATCCGGGCGTATGACAACGCCGCCGTCGTGAGCTTCCGAGCGTTGTAATGGAACACGCGTCTCGCGTGGTCCTCCATGCCCGGCTCCTCTACTTGGTACCTCAACTTTAAGCAAACAAATATTTAAGTGATATGCAATTAAGAATTCAAAGGAGTTGAAAAAACGAAACAGTTAAACTTACCATAAAATCATGCCACACGGCTCCCTGAACCGTGCCGTGCACCGGGTGAGAGACCCGAGCGTAGTCATCCCACGACAGGGCAGGAAAACCTTCAATTACACCGGGGTAGTGCAACTTGACGATAGCACCGAGGACACTGTTAACCTGCCTGTGGTGCTTCTCGGCCCCCGTGAACGAGAAGTCGTACCAACATCTACAAAATATATTAAATCATTAAGTAAAGAAAAACAACATCTAATATTTAGTATACTATTTACAGTTTTTATACCTGTCTCCAACGGGACGGATCGTGGTCCGCTGAGTAGTAACCGGAGGAGGAGCCGCAAAGTGGGTCCTCCTCGTCCGTCGCCTCTGCTGCGACGCTGCCGCGTCCTGTGACCCTGAAGGCTCTGCAGACCCCCCGGAGCCTCCAGGAAGGCTAGTGGTAGAGGGCTGCCCAGGGAGGCTAGCGCTAGCCGGCTCCGAAGGGAGGCTAGCGCTAGAGGGCCCCCTAGCCTCTGAGTCGGGCTCCTGTAGCGGCCCCCTAGCCTCAGACTCTGACTCAGACTCAGAAGTCTCTGAGCCAGACTGCACAAAAGGAATGACTTTATTAATAATTAATAACAATTGCAATTTCAAAAATAACTTTATAGTAACTAAAGTTTACCTCTCTCCGCTGAAAGCACACGACAGCTGAGGGTGGAGCGTGTGCCAGAAAGAGCTCACGTCGACTAGAACGGAACGAGCTCCCTGAGCAAGGGTCTGCTGGCGGCTCAAACCCTCTCACTGGCTTCCCCTTCCCCTTCCCCTTTGACGACATCCTATTGCAAGGAATAAATGATTAATATACAAAGATAATATACAAAATTAATGTTAGATAAGTGAATAAAACGTTACTTCAAAATTCATCAACATCACGATTATGCACCCTACTCCTTAAACCAGCCCATCGATCTTCTTGTTGCGCATATCGTTTTCGTTTGCGCAAATCAGCAGGTTCGACTATGTCATCGATATCTTCAGATTCTGATTCTGATTCTGTTTCCGCTTCCGTGCCAGCCTCGATATCTTGAGCGTCTCCAACTAAGTTATCGAGTCCTACACCGGGCTCGACTGAGAAGGAGTCTGGCAACTCTTCCTCTTGGTAGACACAATCAACCTCAGCTTCGTCGTGATAATCATCATCTCCTGGAGCGTATAACCGCTCACGAGGATTCACCTTATGTACCACCCACCAAGCTTTGAATTTATTGCATGGATAAGGTAGATAGTACACTTGCTCTACTTGGTGTGCAAGAACTAATGAATCGAATCCTTTCAACCGTTCCTTGTGTTTCACTTCGACCATGCCAAATTCGTTTACTCGAATTCCACGAATGGAATCAAACCATTCGCAGTCAAAGAATACCGCTCGAATTGGCTTGTTTGCGACAAAAGTGAATTCAAGGATTTTTTTAATAATCCCGTAGTACTGCGTTTCATGATCTTGCGAATCGATTGCCCTCATCACAACTTCGGTATTACATGTTGCCGCGAGAGGACGAAGAGATTCAAATTGAGTTGTACGGAATCGATAGCCGTTGACGTCATATCGACCATAGCTTCTAACATTAACCACTCCACGGGATAGTTGTCGCAAATCTTCATGGACGTTGGCATCTTTTTGGCACTGTCCAAGATATGAAATTATTAGAAAACGTAAGCATTCTTAAGTTATAAGAAAACATTGTTAACATTGATTAGTTATCGAGAAAACGTTACATGATCTCGAAACCAGGAGAGAAAATTAGATCCCCCGTTTATTCCTTCCCGTCGAATATGTTCTATTTGCTTGCTCGTGGGTTGATGTCTATGTCTCCAATTTTGCTTGTCGAACATACTACACGACAAAGAGAACCTATTAGAATACATGTGTCGGAAAAGATGGTGAAAAGCATAAGTGTAGGAGAAACACTTACTTGAAATATTCATTCATTTCTTCCATATTAGCGTACATGTAGAAGAATGCAGCACGCCTTTCTTTTTCGCTAACATCATACGAAGTGTAACTACCAACAGTAGTGCCTCTTGTTGCAAAAATGGAGAGATCGCTACAAGGAGGTTGCTCATCTATATTGTATCGCATTACCGAAGTATTAACATTGTTTTCCTCTGCAAAGTAAACACTTGAGAAGTATCCTACTTCCTTAAGAGTAAAAGCTTCGGCGATGCAACCTTCAACCCTTGCCCTGTTACCAACCATTGGTTTCAGATATCTAAGTGATCTTTCAATATGATACATCCACCTATATTGCACGGGACCGCCCACTTTCGCTTCAAATGGAAGATGAATTAAGAGATGTTGCATTGGATTGAAAAATCCCGGAGGAAAAATTTTTTCCATCTTACACAAAAGTACCGGAACCTCCTTTTCCAATTTAGTCATCATCTCTGGCGTGATTTCTTTAGCACAGAGTTGCCTATAGAAGTGGCTAAGCTCGGCTAACACCTTCCACACTGCATCGTCAAAATAGCCTCGAAACATAACAGGCAGAAGTCTTTCCATGATTATGTGATAATCATGACTCTTCAACCCAATGAGCTTTCCCGTTTTCACATTCACGGCTCGTCTCAGACTAGCTGCGTAACCATCTGGGAATTTCAACCTTTGCAACCATTCGAGAACTTCTTTTTTCTCTTTAGGTCGAAGACAGAAAGGAGCGCGTGGTTTACCACCATTTTCGGAGAGCTCAAGAGTTTGACGGTTACAAAGCTCGGCAAGATCCTTTCGAGCCTTTAAATTGTCTTTTGTTTTGCCCGTCATGTCCATGCATGTGCTTATGATACATTCGGCCATGTTACGCTCTTGATGCATAACATCAATGTTGTGCCTTAGAATCAACGACTTCACATACGGTATCTCCCAAAGTCCACATATGTGAGTCCAATTGTGTTTGTCTCCGTAACCTTCGAAATATCCAGGACGACCTTCATCTGGCACCAATTTGTCCAACATATCAGATATTTCTGACCCGTCAAGACGTTTCGGTGGTCCTTTAGTGACAACGGTGTTCTTTCTAAAGACATTCCTCTGTTGTCTAAACAAGTGATTCGGAGGTAGCCAACGTCTATGACAATCGAAGTAAGATATCTTGCCTCCATGGGTAAGTCGAAAGCAATCGGTGTCCGAGGCACATATCGGACACGTCAACCGACCATGAGTGCTCCATCCAGAAAACATGCCGTATGCCGGAAAATCATGAACGGACCACAAATAAGCAACTCGGAGGTTGAATTTCTGTTTCTTGTAACAGTCGTACGCTTCGACTCCTGTCCACAACATTTTCAACTCTTCGATCAACGGTTTCAACATCACGTTGAGATGTGACCCAGGATGATCTGGCCCAGGTACAATGAGGCTAAGAAACATAAACTCATTCTTCATGCAAAAGGTCGGCGGAAGATTGTACGGAATGACAAAGACGGGCCAACAGGAGTATGGTGCGGCGTTTGTGCTGAACGGCGTGAACCCATCTGTCGCCAACCCGATGCGAACATTTCTCGCTTCACGAGCAAATTCTGGGTCGAACCGGTCCAGAGCCTTCCATGCCTCACCATCGGACGGGTGCGTCATGACTCCATTGTTCTCACGCTCACCTTCTTTGTGCCATCTCATGTGTCTGGCCGTTTTTTTTGAAAGGAACAGCCGCTTCAACCTCGGTGTCACAGGTAAGTAACGAAGCTGCTTACGTGCGACTTCCGTCGTCACTGTATTACCATCGTTATTAACAACTTCGAAAAACCTCGGTTGACCACATTTCAAACATTTGTTCTCATTGGCATGCTCTCTCCAGAAAAGCATGCAGTTGTCCGGACACACATCAATCTTTTCGTGCTTCATCCCGAGACCAGAAAGAATTTTCTTCGAGTTGTACATATCCTTAGGCACTTTGTTGGGTTGTGGAAGAGCATCTTTGAACAAATCGATGAGCATGTTGTAACAATTGTTAGAAAAGAAGAACTTAGACTTAATTGCCATAAGTCTAGTCACAAAATTGAGGATTGACATTTTAGTGTGTTCATGCAGAGCCTCTTCTGAATCTTTGAGACGTTTGAAGAACTCTTTAACCTCTGCTGTTTGAGTATCTTCTGTAAGCTCTGGTCGTATAGCTTCCAGCATCTCATCCATCATATCAACCTCTTGAGCATCATCATTGTCAGCTTCCACTTCTTGTACAGCTTGAGAAGCTGTCTCGCCGTGGAAGTTCCACAACTCATAATGTGACACGTAACCGTTTCGACACAAGTGCAACGTAAGTTCCACTTTGTCCAAAAACGTTCCGTTTCGGCATTTCGTACACGGGCACCGCGCCTTATCACTATTTGACAACGAAAAAGCTCGTTCCACAAAAGCTTCTGTCTTGGCGTACCACTCATCTGAGTGACCACCAGTTCTGCTCTTCCAACCAGTGTACATCCAACTACGGTCTTCGCCCATGTTTGACTCTGCAGTTTAACGCGAAAGAAATTGTCGTTAATGTATTGTTATGTTATGTGTCACGGCCCTACAACCTAGGCAGATAGATCCTAAACCCACCCAAGAGTGACCGAGCGGAGCGTGCTCATGACGAGACGCGTGATCCAGATTCGAACGAAATTTCGGCAGCATAACCCCGCTGTTCTCCACTGCACGCCCAAAAATGGTGCAGCAGAGAACAACAGGGTTACGCCACCGAAATCTCGTCCAAATCCGGACCCGCGTCTCGTCACAAGCCACGCCCCCTCGGTCACTCCGAGGCTGTCCAAAAAGGGACAATTCCGAACCTGCACGTCTCACATGCCAATGGCATGTGAGACGTGCCGATCCGAAACGGGTAACACATTGCTATAGGTTACGTTGCTCATTTTCATTTTGAGGTCATTTAAGAGAGAGGAAAGAACTAGAGAAAGACTGAGAGGAAAGTTGGTCTTAGAGAAGGAGGCAGAGGACTAAGCCATCGGGGGAGGCGGAGGACTGAGGCGAGTGAGCCGTCAGATAATATCCGACAGTCCACACTTCAGATCGGCCACATAAAAGTCCTCCCCGACCTAACCCTACTCATTTTCCTTTCTCTTCTCCATGATTCCATCGCTCCAGAGTCCAGATACGGCAGCCGCGACGATCCCCTTCTCTCCTCGATACCCCTACTCCAGCGACGGTCCTCCAGGTGCTTGCCATCCTCACCGTCGTCGTTCGCATACTTTACCTTACCACTAAATGGGCCTTGTCGGGCCTTGTCAAGCCTGTCCGAAGCCCATTTATGTATATATAGTACTAGAACACTCAAGCAATCAAAATTAAAATTGTAACCATAATTTAAGCAATTTAAGCATAATTAAACATAATTAAATACACCACCTAAGCGTAATTAAGCAAATTAAGCAAAAATAAGGAAATTAAGCATAATTATGCATAATTAAGCAAATTAATCATAATAAAATAAACCACTTAAGCATATTTAAGCAAATTAAGCAAAAATAAGGAAATTAAGCATAATTATGCATAACTAAGCAAATTAATCATAATAAAATAAACCACTAATGCATATTTAAGCAAATTAAGGAAAAATAAGGAAATTAAGCATAATGAAGCAAATTAATCATAATAAAATAAACCACTCATGCATATTTAAGTAAATTAAGCAAAAATAAGCAAATTAAGCTCCGGGGCCGGCCGGGAATGGCGGGGCGGCGCTCCGGGTCCGGGCCGGCGGTCAGGGAGGGTTGGGGAGGGGAGGGGAAGGGGGCGGCGCTCGCCGTGGAGGGGAGGGGGAGGGGGAGGCAGCGGTGCGGTGGTGGCGTCGGCCGGGAAGGGCTGCAAGATATCTATGTCATGTCATGTAGTCGTCTACGTTGCTGAGGGAGACGATCGGCGCCGGGCCGGCGGTCAGGAAGGGTGAGGGCCAGGGGAGGGGGTCGGGGAGGGGAGGGGAAGGGGCCGGGGCGGCGCTCGCCGTGGAGGGGAGGGGGAGGGGGAGGGGGAGGCGGCGGTGCCGTCGGCCGGGAAGCCGTGGCGGCGCTCCTCGGGGACGGGCCGCCGGCGGTGAGGGCCGGGGGAGCTAGGGGGAGGGGGTCGGGGAGGAGGGGAGGCCGGGTCGGGGAGCTAGGGGAGGAGGGGCCGGTCGGGGAGTAGGGGAGGGGAAGGGGCCGGGGCGGGGCGGCGCTCGCCGTGGAGGGGAGCCGGCGGTGGCGTCGGCCGGGAAGGCGGCGGTGGCGTCGGCCGGGAAGCGGCGGCGGTGGCGCTCGGGGCCGGGCCGCCGGCGGTTGGGGAGGGGAGGAGGGGAGGAGGGGAGGGGAGGAGGGGAAGGGGCCGGGGCGGGGCGGCGCTCGCCGTGGAGGGGAGCCAGCAGTGGCGTCGGCCGGGAAGGCGGCGGTGGCGTCGGCCGGGAATCGGCGGCGGTGGCGCTCGGGGCCGGGCAGCCGGCGGTTAGGGAGGGGAGGAGGGGAGGAGGGGAAGGGGCCGGGGCGGGGCGGCGCTCGCCGTGGAGGGGAGCCGGCGGTCGCGTCGGCCGGCAAGACGGCCGTGCATATTTAAGCAAATAATCAATGAAACAATTAAGCAATTAAATAATTTCAGCATAATTTAATAAACAATTAAGGAATTTCAGCAAATTTAAATTAAGCAATTAAACAATTTCAGCAAACAATTAAGCAATTAAACAATTAAGCAATCAAACAATTAATCAATCAAACAATTAAGAATTTAAACAATTAATCAATTAAATTGGGGAGGAGGAGGGGGAGAGAAGGGGCTCGGCATGGGAGGGGAGGGGAAGGGGGGCGCTCGGCCGTGGAGGGGAGGTCGACGGGGAGGGCGGCGTCGGGATGGGGAGGTGGACGGCGGCGGCAGGGCGGCGGCGGCGGCAGGGCGGCGGCGGCGGCAGGGCGGCGGCGGCCCGGCGTGGGGTGGGGGGTCGGGGAGGAGAGGAGGGAGGGGAGAGGAGGGAGGGAATACCTGGCGGCCGGGCGGCGACGGCGACGGCGGGGCGGCCGGGCGGCGTCGGGCGGCCGGGCGGCGACGGGGCGGCGGCGGCGGGGCGGCGGCGTCGGTTGGGAGGAGAACTAGCGCGCGTGAAATGAGAGCGCGCGCGAGCGGCGCGCGGTTAGGTTAAACAACGACTTACGTCGGCCCGACTAACTTACGTCGGCCGGCGTCAGAGCCGACGTAAGTTAGGCTTAACTTACGTCGGCCAGTTAACTTACGTCGGCTTTGGGCCGAGGCCGACGTGGGTAATTTTTATTACTGTCGGTGTATGTACTTACGTCGGTCTGCCGACGTAATTTACTTAACTTACGTCGGCTACCAGGGACCGACGTAAGTTACTTACTTACGTCGGCCGGCTGACGTAAGTTGCCCTGGCCGACGTAAGTGATGGATATTCCTGTAGTGATAGATCATCTATAGTAAGAGATGAGGTCCGCAAGCACATGGAAACTGCCGTGTAGCATTTCACCCAAGATTATTCCCATGGGTATCATATTTATCCCAAAGGAAGGCAATGAAGTAAAGTAAACACTACTCTTATGATCAAGCTATGTGATACTAACCGATTATCAGGATAGGGGTAAGTTGATAATATATGGGTAGTGTGACACACACCTAAGCAATCTATTCTAAAGGGTAGATGAGTCCTAATGGATGTTATACTAAGAGTTGGGGAGTTGCTCCTACAATGCTTATAGTATACATATACATAGCCTATGTTAGATACTAATGAGCATGTCAATGGTGAATCATTATGCTAAGTTGGTCAACATATCAGTCATAGGTTTACCCCTAGCAATACGAGGATGACCCCCGCCAAGAGCCTGTGGCATAGCCGAACGTGGAGGATTACAAAGGACAGATAGGGATGTCACCACCTACTGCCTACCTCTTCAACCCGTCGGTCTACGAGACATCAAACGCTACTTATCTATCCTAGCACCATGCCAACATATTAAGTAATTACCTTAAGAGCTGCGGCACAAGCCATCCTAAGGCGATGAACTAAATCATCGTTGAACCAATGTTGCGATATAAACATGATCATATCATAACTACTTAGAGTATAGTGGGGGTTTATAGTGTTTATGATGACATTAAGGCATGATCATAAATACTATTCCTACCACATACATGGAATCCACAATCAAATAAGAAACGCTTTGTAATATCCCGAATATTTAAGAAAAAAAATCACATCAGAAAGAATTAATGGTTGATCAAATTTTGACACTTTGAACCACTGCCCAATGGAATTAGAGACCGTATGTGAGTTAAGTTCATCGAAATCATTTAAGCAAAAATTAACCTTCTGACGAGAAACACTAGTGGGTTGACCAAATTTTGACATCTTAAATCTTTTATTCGGTGGACGATCGGATACTGTAGATGCGTAGAACTAGTCGAGACGATCATGTTTCACTACTTATATGCTTGATTCGCAGACCAGATGAGCTGATTGTTAGTCAACTTAATTTGGACCGTTGGATGACATATTAGGTTACTAGGTCTTTCTGTTTCTACCGATTCTATTTACAACCGCCGTTCCCTCCTACCAGCGCCGCCTGAGTTTTCTTTTCAAGTGCCGCCGCCTTCGTTGGATTGCTGGTGCCGGTTGCCTTCGCCGTTTCCCATAGCCGCTGCAGCTGCCATCTAGGAGGTATTGTCTTCGCTCACTCTGTTGGGTGTCCGTCTTTGCTAGCTGTCCTCCTGTGATATTGCCTACCTAGCTGTGCGTCTTGTCCCAGTTTCAGATCCGCCGCCGCTGTTGGCACGTTTGTGTCTTGACGGTTGAATTTGTTCCCTGTCGGGCATTATCCAGTTGCTGCTGGCCTGCCGGAGACGAAATAAAATATATGTTGTGCAGAGATCACACATGTAATAGCTGCTGAAAAAAAAAACAAGCTAAGAGGAACTACGCCGCTGTTTGATTTATGATGAGTCTGTTGTCGTTAGCTGCTGCCTTGTGGATGAGTGTGGCCGATGTGCTATTGGATTTTTGCTAAGAAGAAAAACAACAGAACAAGACACAGCTGACTGCAGATTAGTCTGCTGTCCCGTTGTGATTGTGTTGAATCTGCAGTTTAGTTGCTGCATTTAATAATTAGATTAACTTCTGCCATCACAATTCACATAAGTGCTGCTGTCAATAGTTAAATTAATTTCTACTGCCACCAATTAATTTAATTGCTGCTGCCGTTACTAGCTATAGCCTTGATCTCATTTTAATTGTTCGATGCGCAAACTTCTTGCTAATGGTTAGCTGCACGTCACTTTGTAGACTCGAGTTTGAAGGGTTCCGATATTGAAAGGGTGTCCTGTGCATGGTGCTTGTCGCGGTTAAGGCAACTACATGACGAGTTGTTTCTAATAATGGTGATTCACAATTGATTATTCTTCCTTGTGTATTGATTCGTTATTTGAGTTTTCAATATTCAAGTGTTTCGTACTTCTATTCCTTAAAATTCAAGATTTCAGTTGTTCATACAATTATCGTTCAAGTGTCAGTTAAGTCCGGAGTCATTTTTATATTCAAGTTCCTATGAGTAATTGCTGATCACACTTTCTCAGCTTTACCGGTAAATGCTAAGGAGAATTCAAGTGTCGTTCGTTTCAGACGGAAACTACAATTTCATTGTTCTTCATTTCAAGTTTAAGTATCATTATATTTCAGTCTGTCGATTCTATTGTTCTTCAAGCTCCATGTGTACTTGTTGAGTGTTTTTACTCACTCTTGTGTTTATTTGATTTTTAGGTACCCGTTGATCAAAGCATGCATGGGAAGAGGATAGCACCTGCACTTCAGCACCAAAACATTTAATAAACTTTGTGAACTTTAATAATTATTTTTATGGTCATTGTGTTAGTAAGAACACTCATGGAATCATTTGGTTGCGAATTGCAGCTATGGTGGTTAAATGATGCTTATTATTGCCTGCCTATATTATTGTGCTATATTTGAACTGTGGTGCCCGCGGCTGGTTGAGTTTACAGGGTAGACTCTACCAATTTTTTTATATTTTTATACTTAGTAGAAAAGTTTAGATGTTTGTAGTAGCGCCCAAGGTAGCTGATACTTGGGGCGTTACACGCTTCATCTAAGTATATGAATAAGAGAAGACTAAAGATAATATCTTTATTATGCATAAAGTCACAAATACAAGAAAAGATACATAAGTCATACCTTTCCAAATTTGGACTTGGGACTAGAGTCTCTCTTCCCTATAGCCTAACTCCACTATGGACTAAGAGAACTAGTGTATACAATAAAATGATGCTCAAGTGGTGTGTGTTGAAGTGAGGGGTCCTATTTATAGATTAGAGAAGGGTCGGTTCCCGCCACCAAAAGCGCGCGAATCGCAGTCACTCGTGACCTCTCCAAGTCGGAAGGAGCCAACAAGTGGTGTTTGACCGCGTTTGGTGCCAGAGCCTAGTCGGTCGACCTGGTCCATGCTCCAAACAGCCAGTTCTTCCTCTAGTTGACTGACAGGTGGGTCTGTCCCATTCCATGATATGGGTGCTACACCATTGGATGCCCTTAGATACTTCTGTTTGTAGGCCATTTGATCCATATGGTGCCACGTGTCGATGCTTGATTAGTTGGGATGATATTTAATAAGATCCATCCCCTTGTTTCACTTCAATTCTGTGTAAAATGCTTGCATGCACCAATTTCTCTAATTACAAGTGGAAATAGGTTAAATAGAAAGGTGATGTGTGCAAGAAATGATATTTCCATCACATAATTGAGTTATATTGATGTGTGAAATTGCTATATAACAGCTGCCAACAAACTCTCCCAAAATTATCCTTTGCTCGTCGCGAGCAAAGTTAAATCTTTAGGTTGATGATCAGGAGTTGCAACAATGTTCTATATTTCAAAAGTATCATGTGCACAACAAAATACTCTACCTAGTATTGCAAAAATTGGCATGGTACTTCACTCATTCTAAGTCATTATGGGACTTATGCCTTCTCCTAGTAATGGGTGGTTGAAAGATAGAACAGCAAATGGAGAACACATACCTCAGAAATCAAGTTCCACTCAAATTCCCGAGAGTACAATTTAGATTTTAAGTATCTAAATTTGATTCTCCTGGTCTCTCCATTGTGTGTAGTGGAAATATTTCCTCACCAAGGCATTGTGCCTATACTCATCCTTCCATTAAATAAGTCTTGTATGTGGAGCTTGGTAGGGAATATAGTAGGCATATCTGCAACACATAATATTGCTAAGTCAAAAAAGCAAGCCTTAGGAAAAATCAATTCAAAAATATTTGATTCAAGACTTGTGCATGTGTGATGGAATGGAGGTGGATGTGGATATTTGAGATGACTCCTTTTTGAGTGGACTCTCTTATTCTGGCTGAGATGAAACATTGCTACTTTTCTTTCATTGTTTTTTTCTTATGGTTATGATGTAAGCATGCATTTTCTTTTTCGCTCTTTTTTTCTTGCAACCATGTATTCTACTCTCTTTTTATGCAATAAATTTGGAGAGTGTACTAAGCATGAATGGTATGAAGTTTCTCTTTTTATTATGGAATGGTGGTATCATGGGAATTTGCTTACTTCTAGTGTTGAAGTACATCATGTGCAAGTGAAGTCTTGAATTCAAAAAGTAATGAATTAAATCTCACATAGGTCTTTAGTAGTTTGACAAAGCTCAATGTGAAGACAAATAGCATATGCGTAAGGTCTATCAATGTAATGTATCATATAGCTTTGGTAGGTATTACCAATCAAATCAGAGTAACTTTAATCTTTTTAGATTTTCTCCGGAAATCTAAGTTTCACTTTCAATCTAGGAATAGTAGGCCTATCACTATATCATGTAAAAGCCCTAAATTCAGAGTGCAAAGTCGGATGGGAGATATTGAAATTAGAACGGGAAAATGAAATTAAATTGGAAAATGAGAAATCAAACCAAATTAAACATTCATTGAAGGAATTCAAAATAATTCGAAGTTAGCCCCTGTTCAAACTTGGCCAAAATAAAAATTCTGAGTTCACCATTAGCTTCCAAATATTCCAAATAGCACCCATGCAAATTTTCATAATATTTGGAGCACTAATTCTATTTCATTCAATGGGTACATTGAATTCTAGTCAAATTCAAATTTGAATTTGAATTTCACATGAAACCTGTCAAAATTTGAAATCCAATTTCAGAATCTGAATCTCCATATTTGAATTGACCTCTCCACAAAAATCTGGAATTTTTAGACAAATGTAGGTAAAGGAATTAAAGTTCCAGAGAGGGGATGAGGATGAATGCTGTGGGACCCACCGTCAGCTCTCCCACTCGATGAACCTACGGAGCCTCTCTGTTTACGGCTGTCCCCACGCTTCCACGCCAGGAGAGCTCGCCACCGGCGCATGGGCATGCAAAGCAAGCAACTGTGTGGCCTAAACCGACCTCTACAATCTACTTAAGCACCAGATGACTCCCCTTCGATGTTCACCGACCGTTTCTTCCAGAAACAAATCGCCGGCCCCATCACCGACCGCTTTCCTCTTCCCCACTTCATCTAGCCGTTCTAGCCCTCGGTTGATTGAGCTCCAAGCATCAAAAAGTAACCCAGCTCGTTGCTCTACCTTCTCCAACCGTTGGTTCAACGTTTTCTGACCTAAATCCGTGGTATTCCTCAGTTTCGCAAATGCCACCAGAGTTGGGGACGATCGTCGCCTCTGCTTCACCGTTGCCAGCCTTCATCAAGCATTGTCACGCATCGACTCCAACAGCAAAAGGGATATCACAAGCTCTTTCTCATGGTAAAACCCGTGCTTCACTTCCTTAAGTATGGAGCAAAGTATTCAAGTTTTTCTTTCGGCCTTTGTCCATGAACAGGCTAGCTTCTCTATTTAATTCACTTTCTATGTGCATCCATCCTTAAATAATTTAATGGATATTGATCCATACCTCCTAGCGCACCCCTCTGCCAAGAATGAGTGGAAGCCATCGAGTAAAGACTGAGCTATTCAAGTTTTTCCTGGCTGCAATGAAAAGCCGTCGGTCCACCGTCGAAGTCGACTTTGCCGGCGATTTCATCCCTTTTTATCCCACTAGTCATCTTTCCCATGCTCCCAGGAATGTTCCCAACCTTTTCCCGAGCTTCTTGCGCCATTCGCTAGCGATTTCGGCCATCGCCGAAACCCTAGCTCCGCCCCCATCGTCGCGCCGCCATCTCCCACCGTCGCCGCCACGTTTGGACCCCACCATCGCCTTGCGCGGTCAATTTTAAGGCTAGGCTGTCGCGACCAGGTTGACGCAACCGTTTTGGCGAGCTCACCGGCGATGCGCCGCCGCGGCCGAGCGGCGCGTCATGAGGAAGATGAAGGCCGGTGGGCCCCGCCTGTCAGCGATGTTTCCACCGAGCGGATTAGCTGCGGCACTGGATCGGGTGCAGCTGCGCAGGTTAACCCCGTGGCCCTCGGTGCGGCCCAGCACTGATTGGCCCAATTCAAATAAGTGGGGCCGGCCGCTTTATTTAAACTTTCCAATTAGAAAATAAATTCCAAAATTTAATCAAACTTCTAAAATCCATTACTCCTAGTAAATTTGCTATAAAATTTCCAAATAAATTCTGGTACACTCATTTTGATCTAAAATTTGCTGTGGTGCAATTTTTTGGGCATGAAACTCCCAGAATTTTTGTACTTAACTCCTTTGAAATAATTGCTTGCAAAATTAATTACTCCTGATCTGTTAATTAGAAAATTCCCAATATTGGTCAGGACACTCAAAAAAATATACTTGTTATCCAGTAAAAATTTCAAGTTCATTGGACTTGATTTACTGGGATGATCAGTGTTCTAAATCTCTATGTAGTTGAAAAATTAAGAAAAGTACAGAACCATTTTTCAGATTTTCCCCAAACTTGTAAAATCAGCTTCTCCCTGTAGGAAGCTCAGAAAAATGTGAAACAAGTTTACCCAGAAGCAGTGAAAAACCTTCTACCATGATCATCCACTTTTAGCCATGACAAAGATCCAGATTTACATCCACAATTCAAAGAAACCTTTTAATTGTCGGAATTTTAGAGATAACAATCTTCCTTGAACAGCTCCAATTTTTGGGCCAGATCTTACACATGGATCCTAGAGTCCACTGTAAAAATCCCAAAGCCAATTAAAATCATTTACATTCATGATCAGTATTTATAAAATCTCTTCTATAGTTTCTACATCACTCATGTACTTTATATATTGCATATCGTATAGTGATCGAGATCGAGGAGGACCCGGAGCCCTTGGAGACTCTTGTTCCAGAAGCTAACTTTTCCCCTGACTCGAAGCCAGGCAAGCCACAGTTTGCATTTAAGTGCTATTTCAAATTTTCTATTCGTATCAATTACGTCTAGGATGAATTTTATGCATTAGGGCTAAGGTGCTTGTTACTCTACTTGCATGACCCACAAATCCCATGGAGTATTGAATAGTTCTAGAGCTTGACGAGTAGATAATGCCATGCTAATGTTTATAGAAATCTGGTAGAAGTCGAGTAGTTGGAATCTACTCCCGGGATAGGATTTTATCACACGGGATGAATTGAATCAAAGAATGGTTTAGAAATGTAAAATTGAGACCAAGCAGCGGATAGGATGCAGCGAAACGTGGTCTCACGTGCGTAGCCCTGCTTGTGTCGATTGAGGATCGATCCGTGTGCGGCCCTGCTGGACAAGTTTGAACAGTACCGGATGCATATTGGGCATATGGAACCCATGAAACCGATGTAACTTGATAACATGGATGTCAAGACATAGCCCATTGTTGATAAGGGTGGGCTGAGGGTAGTAAGGTATAAATTTCAACGGCGGGCACAGACACGCTCTGTGCGGGAACCTTATGCCCGCAATGGTGGGACCGGTTTGGTGTTTGAGCTCTCTTGTGAATGGTTGCTGCGTATGACGTGGTGAGGAGCACGGCACGCTCCTTAGGCACGGGCGTACGTGACGTGTTTTTTGGGTGTGTCCTGATTGCAATCACTGTCCTTCGCGGTTATTTGAGTATCGTTTGTTCACTGTGTTGTGACTTAGTAAATACTGAAGAAGTCAGGAGAATACGATGTATTGAAATATAAATGTTTTGCCACTATGTTTGCTATAGATTAGGCTCATTAAGTCACTATTATTGAACATTTAAGCTGCAGCTATTAACATGTAAAATGATGATCAATTTATATGCGAGTCATTTACTGCTATATCCATTCCTATGTTAAGTACCCCTGCATATAGAGTTCCACGTTTAGGTGAGAGGTTAAGTCTTGATGAGCCTTCGTGCTCACAGTTGCTATATTAAGTTGTTCGCAGGTGAGACATATATGAGGAAGGGACCGAGGATGAGGCGATGCCCCCGTCGGGGTATACCGCCGAATGGGAGCCCTGCACGCCGCAGTAAATTGTGTGTGGCTAGTGTGCCGCGTTCGCGGGCTGGATGGCTGTACTTTTGCATAGCTAGGCTGAAATATTAGCTCTGAATACTATCTTCCGTTGTATATTAAGTATTGTAAAATACTTCCATTTTTTATATAAATAAAACTTTTTATTTTGTCGTATTCTTTTCGTGTGTGTTGTTGGGTGCCGCATCGCACGACACCACCCTCTACTATTCCTGGAATGTGAGGACCCAATCCTCACAACCTGATATCAGAGCCGCATTGGGAATAGCACGCTCGAAAAGAGCCTATTTTGAAAACTTAAGAGTAGTCGACTGAGAACTAGTACTATGCCCACATAAGGTCTATTATAGTATTAGTTACTTAAGGTGGCAGACTAACTTATATGTTATTAAATCTTGTAACGACGCTCTGACGTCAGGTAAGAGGTAAGGTACGCCACCGCAAGTGGATCAATTGCAGTAAGCTCACCATGCGAGAGGTAGCATGTGGTTGTTTTTGTGTCTTGGCACGGAAATGTTAATATGAGTCTCTGAAACTTTTCGTGCTTTTTAGAACATATGACACACGGTATCCCAGCGTGCTACAAAATTAGTGGGAGCCCCCATCGGGTGGGACATAACCTGATGCGCCCCCTACTGTTGCAGCACTATGCAAAGACGTGGGACCCCGTCAGGTGGTAGAAAACCCGGTCATGTACCTCGAGACGTGGCTTAACTCGTGGTGGCCCGGATGGAATGATGCGGGACGAATGTTTTTACTTTCATATATATTATTGTGAACCATTTGCCCGTGCGGGCTGTGCCGTACGGCACCATATGTTTGATCTATCGTCTGGGTGTGATGCAGTACACTAACCACGTTTAAGTAGCTCGAGTAGAAAACGTTTGCGAGGGAACATATTACTGCCACCGTTGAGACGTATGTCAGAATACCAGCTTAGGATTTTCTTTGGTGAGGGCATAGTACCGACAATGCATTCGATTTTCATCACGCACGTCGACGATGCTATCTGTGCTGGTGCTGTTACTCGACAACAAATAAAAATTTCTAATATAGGAGTAAGTTTGAATTTGTAATCTCTATTTTGGAGCGTGCTGGTCAGATTTAAAATTGATTGTGTGGTCACTTGGATAAGTGTACATGTGATTTGGGAACTTGAGGAAGTCATCCCCAAGTTTCATTTTCAGCTCCAAGACAGATTTCAAGATTTAAAACTTGAAAACTTCATTTGAACTTAAATTGCCGAGTTCCTGGTTCAAACTGTGAACTGGACAGAAAATTGACTAAGTTTGGAACAGCATAACTTCCGGTATATTTCACCCCTATAGGTATACCATACATGGTTGGAAATTTTAGAGAGTCCTCTAAAACTTTCATGTTCAACTCCAGATCAGAGTCCCACAGTGAACTAATGAAAAATTCAAAGTTCCAAACTCTGTCAAATATGAACAGAGACTAGACTGTTTTTGTATCTGTCACTGTCTTGATCATATCCCTTAAGAATCAACAAATGACTTCATGTAATGCATTTCTGTAATCCTGAGGACGTATACAACAATGTTGTAATTTATGATTTTTCCATATATTGATGTTTTGTATCTGGAAAAATGTGGACAAAATCAGCCTTAAACATAAGAGATGCCGTCAAATTTTTCCAGAAAACGGTCAACTTGCAAAAATCATATCTCCTTATACAGGAATGATATGGAAGCAAATAAATACATCCTGGAAGCTATTTTCGTGTGCTACAACTCTGTAGTTGAACTCAAGTCCTGAATGTGCCTCTAACTGGATGCAAATTTCGAATTTCTCCAGACTTGTCAAAAGGAACAGAAACTGTGACAGAATTCCAGTGATATGTTTCATTTGGCATTTGGATTTGGATTCACTTTCATAATTCTAATTTCATATCCATAATCTGTTATTCAACAATGTTTGTTGAATTTGAGTGTTTTACTCAGTCAAGTCCTTATTTTATAGATGACGGATGTGATGATATTGCCGGACGGATGGATGTTCTCCACGTGCGCCAACCGTCCGGGCTTCCCGAGTATGCCGCGGGAGGTGCTCCAACAGTTTGGCTTCATCGAGAGGCCATGCTATTGGGGTCAGGAGACGGTTGACAGAGGCGTACTTTCATGTACCGTCCTGGTCGACATCCCAGCAAGTCCGCGTTTCTATGGATGGGCTCCTTTTTCGGTCACTACCCCGGGAGCTCATTTGGAAGACACGTGGGCAATTGCAGCAGGCGAAGCGCTGATGAAGATTTGCGAGATTCATCAAGATGCCATGGCTGGGACACAATTTGCTCTTCTCCCGGTCCATAGTGACGCTGGTTTTGAGTGGCAGCGTCGTATGGTTGCGGCCTATCGACCATATGGCGACACAACCTCGACAACACTTGGTACATTTGCCGCTGCATCCAGCAAGGTGGTTCTTGCACAAGGTGAAATCCTGCAGGAGAAGTCGATGCCTTGAGGCAAGCGACTGAACGGGGTGACACTCTTGATTATATCAATGAGAACCTATGTTCATTCCTGGCTCCGATGAATCACCCACTAAAGCAATGCGAGGATCAGTTGCATTACACTCGCACTAGATTGCAGAAGGCTCATGCCGAACTGCGGCAGGCTCGCAAGGATCTGCAGCAAACTCGTGATCGGCTGCAGGCGAGTCACTTGGAGGTGCAACAACAGCAAGAGCAGCTGTTGGTAGTCACCGAGGAACGAGATGAAGCCATCGAGGAAGCTCAAAATTGGGAGTACGAGGCAGAGCAACTTCAAGATAATTTGATTGAGGCCGAAGCACAATTGCAACCAGTTATGTATCCACCAGCTCAGGACATACCACTAAACATGGGTGAACAAGTACCTTCAGATCCAGAAGAGGAGGAAGATCCAGAGATAATTGAGTACGCCAATGACGATGCATCGGAGTAGGATGGGGCAGCACGACTGCCATCACGGGGCAACAGATAGTTAGTAGTTGCTCGTGTTTATTTTTGTAGCCATGTTGGTGTCATATTATATATAGTAGTGGGTGTGTAGAAGATGACAAGGTGTGTATGACGACTCATGAAGACCAAGTATAGTTGAGATGCACTTCCATAGAGGGAGTCCGTCATTTCGTAAATCACTATTGTACACTTGGTCATGAGATAATATATCTTGTATAAAGTTTGTACTTTATCAATATATATGAATGTTATGCAATTATCACATTGTCATTACTCGCACTACTACGGTATAAAATGGATGAAGAAAACAAACATTTTGCTGATTTAAATCATGTTAATGCAGAATGGTGCTTACACGCTCTACGCCCGAGATGAGAGGATCTAGCCGTGGTCGTGATGATGAATCTCTGACCCGGGAGCAAACCACAACTCCACAGCAACAAGTCCCTCCACCACCACCACCCGAACCTCCGAGGACGCTCGTGGAGATTATGGCTGCATTACTCGGCTCGCGCGATGCGCAAACCGAGTTACTTTGTATGTTGGTTCAAAATTCGTCCCGTCAAGGGGGACGATAAGACAATGGGCGATGCCAGCCCCAACAGAGTTCATATTCGGATTTCTTGGCGACGCATCCACCGGTCTTCACGGAGGCCGAGGAGCCTCTGGAGGTGGACAACTTCATCCGCACGGTCGAGGCGAAGTTTGGTTTGCTGCGATGCACGAAACAACAGAAGGCGTTGTTCGTAGCGCAACAACTCCAGGGAGCTTCCGGTGCTTGGTGGGCAAACTTCATCGCCTCACTGCTGGCCGGTCATGCGGTCACCTGGATCGAATTCCGGGAGGCATTCCGCGCCTACCATATACCTACCGGAATAACTAAGAGGAAGCTTCAAGAATTTTTGGAGCTGAAGCAATGAGGGAGGAGTGCCCACGAATACTCCCGCGCGTTCAATAATTTGGTGCAGTACGCGCCTGAATATGTGGGGACGGAAGACAGAAACTAAGACATATTCTTCCAGGGCCTGAATCGGAAGATGAAGGTCCAACTTGCACGTAGCAACAGCGGCACCTTCAACGACATCGTCGATGCCACAATTGTACAAGAGGGTGCTCAGAACGAGCTCATTTCTGATAAGAGGAAACGGAGCGCACCGTCGAGCAGCAGCGGGGATGGTCCGCAGAAGTACCGTGTTGTGTATCGCTCACCATCCGGTCAGCGACGGCAGCCACCGGCGCGACCACAGTAATTCCGCGGTCGTTCATTCAATGCGCCGCGTTTTCAACAACCATATCCACAACAGCAGCAGCAGCAGCAGAGGATGGTCCCGCGTGCATATCCACCTCCACCATGTGCTCCGGGATGCCGTCCGCAGATTGGAGGGAACCCGACACAGTACACATGTTATACGTGTGGCCATGCCGGGCATTCTCCGAGGGACTGCCCCAAGCAGCGTCAAAGCAGCAGGAAAACACCATATAGAGGTGCCGTTCAACCCCGCAACCAGCCCAAGAAACCAGCACCAAAACCCGGCAACGTCCACCAATTAGATCTTGAAGACGTGCCGGAAGGCAAACCAATTCTTGCGTGTACATTTTCTCTACTCCAAAATCCCATAGACATATTATTTGACTCCGGTGCCACCCATAATTTCATTAGCCAATCTTATGTTGTAAAGCATCAATTACTTATCACTCCCGCAGAAAGTCCATATTTGATTTGCTCTCCGGGTGGGAAAATAGCAGCGGACATGAAAGTCCATAAAGCACAACTTAAGATGGGTGGGAATATCTATCCGACTTCTCTAATTGTATTAGAGAGTCAAAAGCTTGATGTCATCTTAGGGATGTCGTGGCTGCAACACCATGGTGCTTTTCTCGACATTTTTCCACGTGTGGTCCATTTGAACTCTGCACTATATGAACCACACGCTCTCATTCTAGACCGCCTTATCCAAGTGATTCCAGCCACCTACAACACGGAAGCCACAAAGCTTGAGGACATTCCTGTGGTCCGTGAGTATCCGGACGTGTTTCCCGAGGACCTTCCGGGTATGCCACCGGATAGGGACATCGTGTTCAAGATTGAACTTATTCCGGTAACCACGCCTATTTCTCGAAGGCCGTACAAGATGGCACCAAATGAATTGGCAGAATTAAAGGAGCATTTGAAAAACCTGCTGGACAAAAGGTCTCATACGCCCAAGTTCATCACCTTGGGGCTGCTCCGCATTATTTGTGAATAAAAAGGACAAGACATTACGTCTATGTGTGGATTATCGTCCGCTCAACACCGTGACGATCAAGAACAAGTATCCACTACCGCGCATAGATATTTTATTTGATAAATTAGTGGGTGCTAAAGTATTCTCGAAGATGAATCTTCGGTCCAGATATCATCAAATAAAAATCTGACCAGAGGATATACCAAAGACAACATTCTCAATGAGATACGGGCTATATGAATATCTTGTCATGTCGTTCGGACTGACCAACGCACTGGCTCACTTCATGTACCTCATGAATTCTGTTTTCATGCCGGAGTTGGACAAGTTTGTCGTGGTCTTCATCAATGACATTCTGTTTTATTCAAAATCAAAAGAAGAAGAACACGCAAAACACTTGCATATCATGCTCCAACGATTGCGAGATCACAAGATTTATGCAAAATTCAGCAAGTGTGAGTTTTGGATCAAACAAGTACCATTTCTTGGTCACATTATTTCAGTAGAGGGCATCACTGTAGATCCAAGCAAAATTGTACTAGTGCTGAAATGGAAGTCTCCAACGTCCGTCCACGAAGTTTGCAGTTTCCTCGGGTTAGCGGGATATTATCGGAGGTTCATTCTGAGCCTCTCAAAAATTCCTAAGCCGATGACAGAGCTGCTGAAAAAGGGGACTAAATATATTTAGAGCAAGGCACGTGAGGATGCATTCCAAGCATTGGTGAAACATCTCGCCACAGCCCTAGTGCTAGCTCAGCCGGATACGTCCAAATCTTTCGATGTTTATTGTGATGCGTCCGGTATTGGTCTTGGCTGCGTCTTAATGCAAGACGGCCGCCTGATCGCGTATGGCTCACAGCAGCTCCGAAATCATGAGCAGAATTATCCAACTCATGACCTTGAACTCGCTGCCGTGGTACTCGCTTTGAAGATGTGGAGGAATTATTTACTCGGAGATCTAGTGCACCTCTACACCAATCACAAGAGCCTGAAATATACCTTCACTCAGAAGGAACTGAATATGCGAGAGCGAAGATGGTTGGAACTGATCAAAGATTATGAGATTGAAATTCATTATCATCCCGGCAAAGCAAATGTGGTTGCCGATGCGCTGAGCCGCAAGTCTCATGTCAACAATCTGTCCATCACTCCGATGGAAGAGGACGAGTCGAGTTTATACTTGGTTCCCTATGGAGCGCTATATAATCTTGCTCTCATCCCTACCATACGATAGGAGATTATGGGGGCTCAAAAGAAAGACGTGGGCAAACGCACATCCAGAGGAGAATGAAGAATGGGGAATTGATGTGCTTCCAAAGTGATGAACATGGTACCCTGTTGTTCAAGGACTGTATCATGGTACCCCGTGACACAACACTTCGAAAGAAAATCTTGGATGAAGCTCACTTATCCAAGTACTCTATTCATCCGGGCCGCAACAAGATGTACCAAGATTTGAAAACCAGATTTTGGTGGACACAGATGAAGAGAGAAATTGCAATGTATGTATCAGAGTGTGATATGTGTCGGCGGGTGATAGCCGACCACATGAGGAAAGCCAGACAGTTGCAACCATTAAAAATTCCGGCGTGGAAATGGGAGGATATTAGTATGGATTTTATTGTCGGATTACCTCTCACCTTCCACAAGCATGATTCGATTTGGGTTATAGTCGATCGACTAACCAAATCAGCTCATTTGGTCCCTGTACATACAAACTACATCGCCAAGAAGTATGCGGAATTGTATATTGCAAGAGTCATGTGATTGCACAGTGTTCCCCGAATGATTATTTCCGATCGTGGTGCGCTGTTCGTTGCTCGTTTATGGGAGCAGCTGCACGCATCATTGGGGCCGAAACTGATCCGAAGATCTGCATATCACCCGCAAACTGATGGTCAAACTGAGCGGGTGAATCAAATTCTTGAAGATGTGCTACGCGCTTGTGCCATCCACCACGGTAAAAATTGGGATGATCATTTACTGTTGGCGGAGTTCTCATACAACAATGGCTATCAAGCGAGCATGAAGATGGCACCGTATGAAGCTCTCTACAGCCAGACATGTCGTACACCACTCAATTGGTGTGAGATCGGTGAGCGAGTTATATACGGAATTGATCTTGTAAATGGAGCCGAAGAACGAGTGTGAGTGATCCAAGCCAATCTCAAGGCTGCTCAATCTCGTCAGAAAAGCTATGCGGATAAAAGACGTCGACCTCTCCACTTCGACATCGCAGACCACATTTATCTCCGTGTCTCTCCAATGAAAGGGATTCATCATTTCGGAGTGAAGGGAAAGCTTGCTCAACGATTCATCAGTCCGTTCACCATCATTGAAAATTGCGGACCCATGGCCTATCGTTTGGAGTTACAGACGTCACTTTAAGGAGTTCATAATGTATTCCACCTTTCTCAGCTGCGGAAATGTCTTAAATCCTCAGCTGAAATCCGCACCGAGGACATTGAGGCTCTCCAACCGGATCTCACTTATTCTTAGTATCCGATCCGTATTATTGAGGAAAAGACTCGCACCACCAGAAACCAGACTTTGTACTTCTACAAAGTCTTGTGGAGAAACCATACGGCTGAGGAAGCGACATGGGAAAGCGAGGACTATCTCCGATCATACTATCTGCAGTTATTATCATCGCATATCTGGTAATCTTTTACCTCTGTCTGTTTTATTTGTAATCTAGGGATGAGATTCTTTTAAGGGGGAGAAATGTAAAAGCCATAAATTCAAAGTGCAAAGTCAGATGGGAGATATTGAAATTTGGATGGGAAAAATAAATTAAATTTGAAAATGAGAAATCAAACCAAATTAAACATTAATTGAAGGAGTTCAAAAATATTCAAAGTTAGCCCCTGTTCAAATTGGCCAAAATAAAAATCTGAGTTCACCATTAGCTTCCAAATATTCCAAATAGCACCCCTGCAAATTTTCATAATATTTGGAGCACTAATTCTATTTAATTCAATGGGTACATTGAATTATAGTCAAATTCAAAATTGAATTTAAATTTAACATGAAACCTGTCCAAATTTGAAATCCAATTGCAGAATATGAATCTCCATATTTAAATTGACCTCTCCAAAAAATATGAAATTTTTGGACAGATGTAGGTAGAGGAATTAAAGTTCCAGAGAGGTGATGAGGATGGGTGTTGTGGGACCCACTGTCAGCCTCTCCCACTCGATGAACCGACGGAGCCTCTCTGTTTACGGCTGTCCCCGCGCTTCCATGGCGAGACAGCTCGACACCGCGACATGGGCATGCAAAACAAGCAGCTGCATGGCCTAAACCTACCTCTACACTCTACTTAAGCACCGGATGACTCCCCTTCGACGTTCACGACCGTTTCTTCCAAAAACAGACCGTCAGTGCCATCACTGACCGCCTTCCTCTTCTCCACTTCATCCGGCTGTTGTAGCCCTCGGTTGATAGAGCCCAAAGCATCAAAAAGTAACACAGCTCATTGCTCTACCATCTCCAACCATTGGATACACGTTTCTTGACATAAATTCGTGGTATTCCTCAGTTTCGCGGACACCACAGGAGTTGGGGACGACCGTCGCCTCTGCTCCACCATCGCCAGCCTTCAACAAGCAGTGTCATGCATCGACTCCAACAGCAAAATGGATTGCCATCAGAAGCTTTTTCTCACGGTAAAACTCGTGCTTCACTTCCTTAAGTATCGAGCAAGGTATTCAAGTTTTTCTTTCGGACTTTGTCCATGAAATAGCTAGCATCATTGTCTAATTCACTTTCTACATGCAACCATCCTTTAATCAGTTCATGGATATTGAACCATACCTCCTAGCGCACCCCTCTGCCAAGAATCAGTGGAAACAATCGAGTAAAGACCGAGCTATTCAAGTTTTCCACGCCACTAATGAAAATTTGTCGGTCCACCATCGAACTCGATTTCCCCGGTGATTTCATCCCTTTTTATCCCCCTAGTCATCTTCCCCATGCTCCCAGGAATGTTCCCAACCTTTTCCCGAGCTTCTTGTGCCATTCCCAAGCGATTCCGGCCATCGCCAAAACCCTAGCTCCACCACCGTCGCCGCGTCGCCATCTCTGGCCGTCGCCGCCACGATTGGACCCCACCATCGTCTTGCGCGGTCGATTTGAAGGCTAGGCAGTCACAGCCGAGCCGAGAGGAGGTCGACGCAACTGTTCCAGCAAGCTCACCGGCGCTGCACCACCGCGGCTGAGCGACGCGTCGCGAGGAAGACGAAGGCTGGCGGGCCCGACCCGTCAGCGATGTTTCCACCGAGCGGATCAGCTGCGGCACCGGATCAGGTGAGGCTGCGCGGGTTAACCCCGTGGCCCTCGGTGCGGCCCAGAGCTGATTGGCCCAATTCAAATAAGTGGGGCCGGCCGCTTTATTTAATCCTTCCAATTAGGAAATAAATTCCAGAATTCAATCAAACTTCTAAAATCCATTACTCCTAGTAGATTTGCTCAAAAATTTCCAAATAATTCTGGTAGACTCATGTTGATCTACAATTTGCAGTGGTTGAATTTTTTTGACTTTAAACTCCCAGAATTTTCATACTTAATTCCTTTGAAATAATTGGTTGCAAAATTATTTACTCTTGTTCTGTTGATTGGAAAATTCCCAATTGCGGTCAGCACACTCAAAAAAATCCACTTAATTTCCAGTAAAAATTTCAAGTTCATTGGACTTGATTTACTGGGATGATCAGTGTTCCAAATCTCTGTGTAGTTGAAAAATTAAGAAAAGTACAGAACCGTTTTCAGATTTTCCCCAAAATTGTAAAATCAGTTTATCCATTTAGGAAGCTCAGAAAAATGTGAAACAAAATTTCCCGGAACTAGTGAGAACCCCTCTACCATGATCATCCACTTTTAGCCATGACAAAGCTCCAGAATTACAACCAAAATTCAGAGAAGCCTTTTATTTTTTGGAGTTTTAGAGACAACAAGGTTCCTTGAACATCTCTAATTTTTGGTCTAGATCTTTCTCATAGATCCTAGTGCTCACTGTAAAAATCTCAAAGCCAATTAAAATCATTTACATACATGATCAATATCTATAAGATCACTTGTACTTTATATATTGCATATCATATAGTGATGGAGATCGAGGAAGACCAGGAGCCCTTGGAGACTCTTCTTCCAGAAGCTAACTTTTCCCCTGAACCGCAGCCAAGCAAGTCCCGGTTTGCATTTAAGTGCTAATTCAAATTTTCTATTTGTATCACTTATGTCTAGGATGAATTTTATGCATTAGGGCTAAGGTGCTTGTTACGCCACTTGCATGACCCACAAATTCCATGGAGTATTGGATAGGTCTAGAGCTTGACAAGCAGACAATGCCATGCTAATGTTTATAGGAATCCGGTAGAAGTAGAGTAGTTTGAATCTAGTCGCGAGATAGGATTTTATCACACGGGTAGTAAGGTGTAAATTCGCCGGCGGGCACAGACACGCTCCGTGCAGGAACGTTATGCCCGCGATGGTGGGACCGGTTCGGTGTTTGAGTTCTCTTGTGAAAGGTTGCTGCGTATGACGTGTTGGGGAGCACGACAAGCTTTTTAGGCACGGGTGTACGTGACGTGTTATCCGGGTTTGTCCTGATTGCAATCACTGTCCTTCGCGGTTATTTGAGTACCGCTTGTTCACTGTGCTGTGACGTAGTAAATACTGAAGAAGTCAGGAGAATACGATGTATTGAAATATAAATGTTTTGCTACTATGTTCGCTATAGATTAGGCACATTAAGTTACTGTTATTGAACATTTAAGCTGCAGCTATTAACTTGTAAAATGATGATCAATTTATATGCGAGTCATTTACTGCTATATCCATTCCTATGTTAAGTATCCCTGCATATAGAGTTCCATGTTTAGGTGAGACGGTTATGTCTTTTTGAGCCTTCGTGCTCATGGTTGCTATATTAAGTTGTTCGCAGGTGAGACACATGAGGAAGGGCCCGATGACGAGGCGATGCCCCCGTCGGGGTATACCGCCGAATGGGAGCCCTGCACTCTGTAGTAAATTGTGTGTGGCTAGTGTGCAGCGTCCGCGAGCTGGACGGCTGTACTTTTGCATAGCTAGGCTGAGAGTTTAGCTATGAATACTATCTTCCGATGTATATTAAGTATTGTAAAAGACTTCTGCTATTTATATAAATAAAACTTTGTATTCTGTCGTATTATTTTCGTGCGTGTTGTTGGGTGCTGCATCGCACGACACCACCCTCTGCTATTCCTGGAATGTGTGGACCCGGTCCTCATAGCCTGGTATCAGAGCCACATTGGGAATAGGACGCTCGAAAAGAGCCTATATTGAAAACTTAAGAGTAGTCGAGTGAGGATTAGTACTATGCCACATAAGGTCTATTATAGTATTAGTTACATATGGTGACAAGCTAACTTATATCTTATTAAATTTTGTAATGACGCATTAACTTCAAGTAAGAGGTAAGGTACGCCACCCCGCGGATCAATTACGGTAAACTCACCATGCGAGAGGTACCAGGATTCAATCAAACCTCTAAAATTCATTACTCCTAGTAGAATCGCTCAAAAATTTCCAAATAAATTCTGGTAGATTCATCTTGATCTCAACTTTGAAGTGGTGCAATTTGTTGGGCATGAAACTCACAGAATTTTCATAATTAATTCCTTTGATCTAATTGCTTTGGAAATTAATTACTCCTGTTCTGTTAATTGGAAAATTCCCTATTTTGTTCAGGACACTCAAAAAAATACAATTTATCTCCAAAACAAATTGCAAGTTCATTGGACTTCATTTACTGGGATGATCAGTGTTCCAAATCTCTATGTAGTTGAAAAATTAAGAAAAGTACAGAACCATTATCAGATTTTTTCCCCAAACTTGTAAAATCAGTTTCCTCATTTAGGAAGCTCAGAAAAATGTGAAACAAAATTTCCCGGAACTAGTGAGAAACCCTCTACCATGATCATCCACTTTTAGCCATGACAATGCTCCAGAATTACAACCAACATTCAGAGAAGGCTTTTACTTGTTGGAATTTATAGACAACAAGCTTCCTTGAACATCTCCAATTTTTGGTCCAGATCTTCCTCATAGGTCCTAGTGTCCACTGTAAAAATCCGAAAGCCAATTAAAATCATTTACATACATGATCAATATTTACAATATCTATTCTATAGTTTCTATATCACTCATGTACTTTATATATTGCATATCATATAGTGACCGAGATCAAGGAGGACCCGGAGCCCTTCGAGACTCTTCTTCCATAAGCTAACTTCCCCCCTAACTCACTGCTAGTCAAGCCCCAGTTTGCATTTAAGTTCTATTTCAAATTTTCTATTTGTATCACTTATGTCTAGGATGAATTTTACGCATTAGGGCTAAGGTGCTTGTTACTCCACCTGCATGCCCCACAATCCCATGGAGTATTGGGTAGGTCTAGAGCTTGACGAGTAGACAATGCCATGCCAATGTTTATTGGAATCCGGTAGAAGTCGAGTAGTTGGAATCTACTAGCAAGATAGGATTTTATCACACGGGATGAATTGAATCAAAGAATGGTTTAGAAATGTGAAATTGATACCAAGCAGCGGGTGGGATGCAGCAAGACATGGTCTCACGTGCGTAGCCCTGCTTGTGTCGATTGAGGACCGATCCGTGTGCAGCCCTTGTGGACAAGTTTGAACAGTACCGGATGCATATTGGGCATATGGAACACAGGAAACCGATGTAACTTGACAACATGGATGTCGAGGCATAGCCCATTGTTGTAGGGGTGGGCTGAGTGTAGTAAGGTGTAAATTCGCTGGTGGGCACAGACACGCTCTGTGCGGAAACCTTATGCCCGTGATGGTGGGACCGTTCGGCGTTTGAGTTCTCTTGTGAAAGGTTGTTGCATATGACGTGGTGAGGAGCACAGCACACTCCTTAGGCACGCGTGTACGTGACGTGTTATTCGGGTGTGTCCTGATTGCAATCAACATCCCTCGCAGTTATTTAAGTACCACTTGTTCACTGTGCTGTGATGTAGTAAATACTGAAGAAGTCAGGAGAATACGATGTATTGAAATATAAATGTTTTGCCACTATAATTATCTATAGATTAGGCTCATTAAAGTTACTGTTATTGAACATTTAAGCTGCTTCTATTAACTTGTAAAATGATGATCAATTTATATGCTAGTCATTTACTGCTATATCCATTCCTATGTTAAGTATCCCTGCATATAGAGTTCCATGTTTAGGTTAGACGATGAAGTCTTGCTGAGCCTTCGTGCTCACGGTTTCTATATTAAGTTGTTTGCATGTGAGACATATGAGGAAGTGCCCGAGGATGAGGCGATTCCCCTGTCGGGGTATACCGCCGAATAGGAGCCTTGCATGCTGCATTATATTGTGTGTGGCTAGTGTGCAGCGTCCGCAGGCTGGACGGTTGTACTTTTGCATAGCTAGGCTGAGAGTTTAGCTATGAATATTATCTTCTGTTGTATATTAAGTATTATAAAAGACTTGCGCTGTTTATATAAATATAACTTTGTATTTTGTCGTACACTTTTCGTGTGTGCTGTTGGGTGCCGCATCGCACGACACCACCCTCTGCGATTCCTGGAATATGTGGACCCAGTCCTCACATATCATATCTCAAACAACTCAGAATTGGATTAAGCTTTGCTACCCACAATTTCTAAATCAAGGCAAAAGTAATTCTAGCCAATGAAGGCAATATTTTAGAGAGTAGTAAGTTGTAAACTAGGGACTTAGGAAAATTAAAATGGAGCAACTATTCATTATTTCATCTATGTGAATTTCAAATCATTCTTACCGCACATCTTTTATTTTATTTTAAAATTAAATCTACTTTACTTTATTTAGTTTTTTTATATGCAAGGTGGATGGTGGGTGAATGGGAATAAATATGCATGGTGTGTGATACATGTTAGCTCAAGTGGGGTCCTCCCCCAAGCTTGTTCTTGGTCAAGGTTTGTTCTAGGGGCTGAAATCCTAATGACAGATGTAGGCCATGAGGTTGGCCTGACCTTGTTGCAGCCCGGCATTGACGCTGGAGGGTTGAGTGTCGATGTTGTATTGCCTTCCATGGGTTTCATGTGTGTGGTCGAGGAGAGTGTTGTCGATGTTGATCATCCACACTTCAAGGTTTCCATAGGTTGGATGTACCTTGTTATTTCTTGGCTAATGTAGTGATAACCCCTAGCACAAAGGCATGATGCGCACTCAACATGCGTTCACTGTGTTCCGTCATTATTTGGCTAAGGTGTATCATACCTTATTTCCATGAAGGAATAACTTTTACCCCTCATGCATTGGGTGTGATCCGTCATTCCTTGACTAAGGTAATGATACCCTTTAGCAACAAAGGAGTGACATGTACGCAACATGTGTTGAGTATGATCCGTTATTTCTTGGCTAAGGTACGACATATCTTTAACCACAAAGGGATGACGTGCACTCAACATCGGTTGAGTGTGATCTGTTGTTCCTTGGCTAAGGTATAAAATACCTTCTGGCCACATAGGAGCAACTTGCACCCGATATACATTGGATGTGATCTTGTCATTCCTTAGTTAAGGTGCATCATTCCTTTTAGCCAAAAGGAATAACTTTCACCAAATGATGGTGGCAATTCCCTTGAGCTTGAATGAGTGCTTAGAATAGTTCAGAGCATAATGCTCTCACATATTTGTAGCTGCACATTGGTTGCTCGTGAAGGGTTTCCATGTCAAATCTCCGACCTCATATAGTTATGGTTGACCTTCGGGCTTAATTTCTGATAGGTGGCAACCATCCTAATTTACTCCTGGCCAAAAGATGTTGAAATGGAATCCTCTAGGGATTCCAACAATCAGATCTTGAATGCCTACATAGTAATATTACTCCTGTAAATCTCCCCTCTATGATAGAGAGGGATGGTTAGCTCCCGATACTTGTACAAATGAATTTTTGGGTTAGGTAACTGAATTTTCATTTGTACATACAGGGAAGATAAAAATTAAAGATGTATTGGGTCCAATTTCCAGTGTATCCATGAACAATGTATGAATCATTGCTAGGAGTGGGGCTTTACGGATAAATCAATTTGCACATTTTCTAAAGCTCGTACTCTTAACAATGCAAGTGATATAAATACACTATATGGATCCATTCGCCTTGTAAATTTTCTAACCATCATAGTTTTTTACAAGAGCAAATATTCATCATTTAGGTCATGGCAAACAAGATTCTCAATTTTATCCTCCTGAACTTTTTTAATTTTCTTGCCTAGGAATTTTAATTTTAGTGATCCGTGCATGAATGAATTTCAAATCAATATTATGGACATCACTATTTCTGGGTTGCTACATACCAATTCAACCATTAAGTCATTCCATAAGCACTACGAGGAAGAAAATGTCTAAGTCAATTTTGGCAATGCATATGAAATTCTAGGTACTTGTTTAAATTTATTCCCAAGTAAGGTGACATTACTTTTTGAAGAACCAAAAAGAGCAATGCTAACACTTACTTTCGTGAGCATGCATAAGAATTGAATGATGAGAAGGTGTAAATCTTCCTTACCCATGTAAGCAAAAAATCATTCAATGCTAATTCAATTCAAACAACGGAAAATTTTTAAACCTGTACCTCAATTGAAGAGCAGTCCGGTTGAAAGTTGTTGTGTGAGAAACTCACGACCATTAATTTTGGTGTAGCCTTGATGTTCAATGCCAAGTTGACGTTGGAGTTGAATGGTCTTCATCTTGCTCCTCCCTTGGGCCACCATCTTAAGCATTCCTCCATCATGAACTCAAAATGACATTGATGGAGGGATATGTGCATGATGAGGCCTTCCAACCTCTTTACAAGTTTTATCCTTGCTGCACTAAAATCAAGAACAAACAAAGCAACTCGAAAATGGGTTACATTAGCTCAAAAGCTTATTGTACACCTTGTCCAATTGTTTTGCCAAACTTGAAATAACATGCAAATCCATTGAATATTAAGAGAAATATTTTTTTGGTTTGAATTAGGAAGATGACTTCTGTGGGGACCGGAGTCCACATATATGAGGATCTCATTGGGTGGTGTCGTGCGATGCGGCACCTAATAGCACACACAAAAAGGATAACAAAACATATAAAGTTTTCATTTCATAATAAGAAGAGTTTACAAAAGAGTGTACAACAGGGGTACACACGCAACAGAAAATATATACTCAAAATCTCACCTAACTAAGGAGGAGAGAAGACATCCATGCCCTAGGACACTTCTCACTAGCAACAAGAAGAACATTCAGCAGCAGCGTGGTTCACATGAGATTTATCTCGATAACTCGAGATCTCATGTACAACCTGAACAGCAGAAATAAACCTAATACCTGCAAAAATCGTTAAAGTGCAAACGTGAGCATAAGGCTCAGCAAGACTAACCCGTCTCACTAGACATATGCATGGGTAAATACTAAGCATAGGTAAGGAATAGCATAAAAGACTCGCCTACAAGTGGATCCTTATAGTCATGTTTTAAGTTGCAAATGACATTCTTCAAGCACGGCACATCATAGACTCCACAATCAAACAAGAAACACTTTGCCGATGATATGACATGCCAAAAGCACATAATGCTATTACAGGTAAAGTATGAGGAAACTTTAAACTTTTAATTGTACTATCTCTAAGCCAAACATGGTTGCAAAGCAATTATAATTCAATATATCATATTCTTTTGACTTCATCAATATTTACTACGTCACGGCGCAGTGAACAAGTGGTACTCTATTACCATGAGGGACGGTGATTGCAATCAGGACACACCCGGACAACACGACACATACGCACGTTCGAAGTGTCAGCGAGTACATCAGTACCTACATAACACTTCAGTACTAATCGTATATGGCCACCTTTCACAAGAGACCCCCATATCGAAACAAGCATTCATCCCGAGCAAAATGGCCTTCTACACGGACACGTCGAAGTTGCCCCCTAGAAGAGACTTCGCCTTTTTCCTTCGCATCTCCATTCAAGGATGGCAGGAAAGCTTCGACACCACAGTCGTCAAGTTACATCAGTTTAAACTTGCCCAAGTAGGGCCGCACACGGCTCGGTCCTTAATCGACACATACAGGGCTATGCGACCGAGATTACATCTCGTCGCTTCCTATCCATCCCTGTCCGGTCTCAAATTCAGGTTCATATCTCGAGTGTTTGCTATATCAACCCTGTGTGAAAAGTCCTACATCACCCTCGAGTAGATTCCAACTACTCAACTTCTACCGGATTTCCTATACATTAGCAAAGCAGTTACTACAGGTCAAACATTAACCCGTTCCAACCAACCCCTAGGATTTGTGGTCATGCAAGTGGAGTATAAATCACCCTATACGTAATGCACATATGAAACTTAAGACGTAATGTGAGAAATACTGCAAAACTCTGTAAAGCCTTTAAATGCAAATCGGGGCTTGCCTTAGTTTGCGACTCTATATCAATGTCAGTTGTTATTGGCTTGGTCTTCTTTCGAAGAGTTTGCCATGAGACTTCAAGCTGGAACACTCTGTCCTTCTCCTCCAAGCAAAGCTCCTCATCGATCACCTACCATCATGTTCCTACCGACATGATATGCATATAAGTACATAATGTAATATACTTTAGATTAAACAAGTTAAACAAATTCTAAGACTGGTGAGACTAACTAGAAGGAAGAGGTATGCCTCTGTTGTGTGGATAAACAAAGGATGGAGTCAAGTGGTCATAGTTGTATGGAGATGTGAATTGAAAGGTGCAATGTAAGCACACATTGCAACCTGGCACGCAACACTCGACGCTATGCCACTCAGGGATGATAAAGCTGAATGGTGTGGAAGTGTTGGACTGGTAGTGTAAGGATGACCCAAGAGTCAAGGTGGCATCGAAAGCTTGAGTATGAGTGGAGTGTACAAGAAGAAGGTCGTGACTTAGCAGTCGACCAATGAAGTTGTTCCAACTCATAAAGGAGTAAAGCTAGTTATAGCTGAGAAGTGTTGCCCCAGGGTTCAAGAATAGGATGAATCAAGGTGGAACCCTAGCGATACTTGGGAGTGAAGTGAGATCGACATTGCTTGGACTCAAAGAGTCATCACAAGCACTGCTAACCTAACATGAGTATCAAGACACGTTCAAAGGACCTTTTGGTAAATCAGTCGCACGACAATCTTCACAAGCATCGTCCAAGTTCTTACATGACATTATTGCAGTGTCCTTTGCAAGATTGTCCAGATGAGCTCGGTGAACTCCTGGAACTCGAACTTAAGGCATTACTAGGTCGCGACGACGTGCCTTGTCACCTTGGGAAGATCATCTCATCGACGTTCACATCGACCCGGACTTGTCCATGGGGGTGAGCGGAATCCCAAACACCACCTTATGAGTCACAAGGTTAGTGACGTCGACTCGATCGTCGGCAAGTGACTCGACGAACCTGTCGTCAATGAAACGGCACACCTAGTTAAGCAATTTTGTGGATGGTTATGAAACATCGTCGACACGAACAAGAAACTCTTATCTAAGGTTTCCCTTGGTCTAGTTTTCCTTGTCGGTCGCAACGTTCTCGCATTACTCAACCATAGGTCATCGGTGATCACCAACCACCTTGGTTTTACCTGGAAGGCATTTTATCGAGCACCTTGGCTATACCTAGGACTCGATCACCCTCACAACGACTAAAACCTTATTTGGCTTGACAACCATTGTCCGACGAGTCGTGCTTGTGTTCCAGCACCATACACATTACAAGCATCCTTCATCTCGATGCTAGGGCACGATGACAGCTCCGAGCGTCACGACAACGACATGTGGTCAACGACGTCGACGTGGCTCATGGTGGAGCATCATGAGAACGTACGGACAAGCAAACGCGATACAAAAGACAAAGAAGGTCAACTTGGGGATTTCTAAAGGAGTGATATCAATGCGGAACATGGACGCACGACTTGACGACACATGAGTACCCTTAGCGATCACGACGAACAGACTTCGGTGACGTCAAGCAAGGCATTTCAGGGCAAGGCTCACCTTGTAGGCATTTCGCCGAATATCTTGGGTGTGTTCTTGATTTCGTCACTTCATCACTATTCGAAGTGTATCTTGGCACATAGGCTTGTCGATTTGCCACCCCACAATAGACCTGCATCCATAGACCAGCATTGAACGGCAACACAGTTAGTTTCGCCTTGTAACCATTTCGTCGAACACCTTGGCTGCAGCACTGTTCAACTAATCTTTGCACAAATCAGAGCTAACCTTGGAACAGTTTTCGATACCATTGTGTCAAAGGCGTGTTCCCGAATTTCATCCATCACACCAAACATTCGCCTTGCTTACAGGACATAGCCACGGTGCGGAACGTCGCGGTGAAGGCGATAGGCGGAAACTTGGGCATGGCCTCGGCAGGAGCAGAGGAGCAGGGGCGCGGTTTGTGTGGCGCGGCACGACGGTCGTCGCCGTGGCGGCGTGGTGCAGTGCGATCGATGCCTGCAAGCAGCGGAGTCGGGCATGGGCGCGGGGAAAACACGGCCAAGGCGCGGACAGCGGGCCTGGGCGGCGAGGCGGTGCTGTGCGCGAGGCAAACATGGCGTCGGCGACGCAGGGGGACGACGCTGCAGGTAGGGTGCGACCAGAGGGAAGCGAGCGGCGCTCGTCGGGTGCAGAGGTGCGTGATGGCGCGTCGGGGCGAGCTGGGATGTCGGACAGCGACGGGCGGCTTCAGGAGCTGGGGCTCGGCGGTGCAGGTGGCCAGGAGGAGGAGCGCAGCTCGGCGCGAGCAGAGCCGGGTGGCCGGCGAGGGAGGCGCGCGGGCCGACGGCCGTGTGGGGCGCCGGAGGGAGGCACGGAGAGCGGCGCGCCGTGGCAGCAGAGGGAAGCGAACGACGAGGAGGCGTGCGGCACGACAGGGAGGGGGCACGCGCAGGGCACGGGCGCGGAGCGATGCCGCGGCGGCCAGGATGTGGCGAGGTGCCGTGGGGGAGGTGAGCAGGCGCCGAGCGCCGGAGGGTCGGGCAGGTGCGTCGTGTAAGAGGATCGCCAGACATTGAAGCAAGGCTTCCATTTCTGCCTTCGGGGTGAAGAAACAAGCAGAGAGGATGAGGATTAGTCGGCTGGGCAAACAGCTGCATGGAGTTTTGCATGGGTGTGGTTGCGCGCACGTACAGCAAAGCTGGAAACAGAGAACTCTCTTCACACTGACAGGTGGGGCCCACATGTTTTCCTCCCTTATCCTCCTTTCCAATTTCAAATAGAGATAGCAAACATGATTCAAAAATATTCAACTTTGGCCCAATGACTAAATAAAATGTGAAGAATTTTATGGTGCAATCAGATTTCGGAACTGAGCAAGTTGAATTTTGAACTCAGGTTTGAATTTGAATTCAAGCGGTGATACTTGATTCAATGAAATAAATGGTAGATTAGGATCAAAAATCCTAAAACTTTGAAGTTAACCTTTTTGAACCATAAGGGACCTCGGGAAAATTTTGGACTTGATTTGGACAAGGTTATGCACAAAGTTTAAATTTGAATTCGACTTTGATTAAACTCTCAGTACATGTCCAATAAATGGAAAACGTGCCTTAAAAATTTTGAAACTTTACCGAGAGTCTATTTCGAATATTAGAAGGTCATGGAAAAATTTACAGCCGTAGATTTGAATTTTTTTGAATGTCCCATTTTAGGGTTGACATAATTCCTTTTTCTTTTTCTCTATTTTATTTTCTTTTCTCCTTTAATTTTTCATTGAAAATGTGAATACTTGGAAATTAAAGATTTTACACCTTAAGTTCCAATATACATTAGCAAACATGCTCTATATGTAAAATTTTAACAAGTCCCTATTTTTAGTGAACATTGGTTAACTCATATGGTTCATGTGAGTTTGGATTTCCATGCCTACTTTCAAAATTTTTAAGTTCGCATTTTTGCGTTTTTGTTCTCCCAAAAAGTGGGCTTTTACAATCCTTCCCCCTTAAAGGAATCTCGTCCTGAGATTCTAACAAGTAGAATAACATAAATGATGAGGGAACGATCCGTAAAAGAGGGTCACTGACTAAGGAAAATGGAAATGCCCTTAAAGACTTGGGTTCCATGAAATAGTGATTATCTTCAGACATCTTAAGAAATTCTAAAGTTTGCTTCAGGTGATTCTAGTCTTTAGGTTGATAACCTTGACAGGATGCTCAACTTGACAATATCACATCGTAAAACTTTCACGTCTGTTTCTGACCATTTATTGCTGTACTCTTACACTGGCATGACATCTTGTCCTGATCCTAGTCTTGACTGGAAGAATCAGGACTTGTTCTTTGCTTCGCTAGGTCACCATGATAGTTTGAAACTATCTTTGCATTGATTCTTGGTTGCTTGCTTGGTTTTTGCATCGGTCCTTATAACTTAATGTGGTATTTCCCTTGACATGAGTTAAGATGGTTTACGAGGTTAAACAACAATTATTAACCGCGTTTGATGTTTAGTCAACCATACGATTCCTTAGATGTAGCATAAGAGTAGCAAAGCACGCAACACTCTTATGTGGGCAAAACAGCAGGAATACATAAGATATGGTGACTACAAGGTTTTTGGGTATATCAACATCTTCAAACAATAGCAATAGAAGATGAAGACTCTTTGCGGTGGCACAGGAGGATTTATAGATTCAGCATCCTCATATGTTTCCAACACAGCAAAGAACCCAATCATATGGTAACTACAAGGTAACTAGTGTAGCAAGGTTACCATATAACACCGCAAGATCTTAGATGGACCCAAAGAGTTTCACGAGGTTGACAATCGAACGGTATCCTCGCGAGTAAGGAGATTTCAGGGATTTTACAAGGTTGATCATCGAACTGACGACCACTCGATGACGAACAGTATAGTTGCAACAATCAAGGTACTTGAACCTAAACAAATCAAAGACAGAAGTTCAAGTGTCTGTTTAGTTGCAAGGGAGGTTGAGTGATCGATTGCCCAGGTATCACTCAATATAAAGAAGATCAACAATGTAAGAAGTCAAATGAAGATGGTGAAATGATCGTAGTCATTAGACACCTTAAATTAGTTTGAATGGGGTACACAATCTTGCTCTAAATATTAGTATTACCATGCATTGTATAATTGGTGTTTCATTGGTAATGATGCTTCATGATGCATTGCATGGGTTATGGTGCAATGCCTATGCACATGGTATGGTGCAAATGGTGCATATCTATGGTGCAAATGATGTATATGTATGGTGCAAATGGTGCACATGCATGGTGTAGTAGCTTTTATAGTTTGAGCAAGACTAAATGAACCACACCCACAAAACTCAAGTACTATCTGATGATTTGCAAGGATTGGATACCGTGGTCGTGAAAGACACTCAATGAGTAGCGTACCTTTCATGACCCGACAACAATTGAGGAATTCATAACAGAACAATCGACAAGGAATGTGGTTAATATACCATGTTACCTGGACCTTTCGAAAGCTTGTTCATGTACTACTCAACTTGATTGTATCTTCAACTAGGTCTTAGAGTTACCAGTTGACTTGATTAGTATCTTCATCAGAAGAAAAACAACTAACTAGATGTCGAAGGTTATCCCTAGACACATGGTCGAGATCACTAGACACAACTCTAGCGATACTTCACTTAACCTTCGCTTTGATCAGTCAGGAGGAACGGATATCCTGCTCGATCACTTTAGTGGAGTTGAAGTCACACTCTTCTTAGAGTAACTCAATCTGGTGGTGAATGTTGGATTCCCTTGAAGATGTAATCTTAATTGATCGTCTTCTTGTTGACACGACTCGTTGTAACCAAGGTTGATGGTTGAACACCACCCTTACTTGATTGCCCGCCTTCCCCCTTAAAGTTCCAAACCAGGATGTCGAAGCATATTTCAAACAATCCTCATGGAAAGACGAGATGCAACTCGAGTAATTCCGACCTGCGGTCAACATCACAAGATGTGATGTGGCAAGTCACATAAATCAGACACTAGTATGTCTATCCAAGGCAAAAGGCTTCAATGAGTCTAACACTCCATTCAACTTGGCTAAGTCCTAACTCTTGGTTGGTTACGACACTCCTCGAATTGAAGTCGAGAGCCGAATGCCTAACAAAAACCAAAAGGTTCAAACTGGCCAGGCTATGGTGAGAAATGACCAGTCTGGACTCAAACTCGATTTTGATCCAGTTAATGGCAAAATCAGATCTTGAGGTGAATAACAAAGTTAAATTACACTTCAAGAACTTTCCAAAAAGTATTTTTTGCCTCTAGATTATCTCTGGTTTGCATGTTATGCTAGTTTAAAGTCAGCAGAATTTTCTGCACTTTCAGCAGAACCTGCTTAAAAAGTAGCAGTTTTGATCTAAAGTTTTCAGGCTGTTCTGATGGAAATATGGAATTATTCTTATTTACAAAGCTGTAGCCAATGTAATATGATTTCCATAATGTACTTACTTGTCTTCATATCAGTCCTGGTTTAAAAGATATGAATTTTTGAAGTTGGGTAAAATTTCAGCATTCAGAATTTGAATTCAGTTCAGATTGACCACTCTGCATTCAAACTCGATTTGGAAAAGGTAGATGACCGATTCAGGTCTGGAGCCAATTTCAAAAATTGTAGCTGACTCTCTAAAATTTCCAAAGGTTACTCACTAGACACCATTGGATCAACAGTCTGTGAGTTATGGATTAAATTCAGAGGTGTACAGATTGCTGTCCAGTTTGGGTGTGCCTGTACAGTCTCTGCGATTATCTAAATTTCACCCACCTAGAAAAGGATTTCTGTCTTGAGCTGAATAGAGAACTTGTAAATTACTTCCAAAAATTTCTATGGAGTACTTACTTGCCCTTGTAGCACTTCTGATTGAGAAGATATGGCATTTTCAAGATGACAGTTTATCTGAAAATTTGGACAGCACCTCCTTTGTTTAAGGCTGATTTGGTCCACAATTTCCAGATATACAAATATCAACATTTGCAAAAATAACACATAGAAAACTGGTTGCATACATTCTCAGTATTCCATAAATGCATCACATGAAGTCATTCGACAATTCTACAGCGAGTTATGCGAGAAACAGTAACTGTATACAGGACTGTTCACTCGCTGTTCAGATTTGATCAAGTTTAGAAATTTGAAATTTTGAGTATGTTAGAGATGGATTCTGCTCTGGAGTTCTATACAAACGATGTAGAGGACTCTCTACGCTTTCCAAGCACATAAAGTAGGCCTGCAGAGGTGAAGTCTGCAAAAAGTTATGATTCAATTGGTGAAGAGTTCAGATTCTGTCCCCTCTTCCGGGCTGCCAGAACCTCTTAAACGACACTTCAATTTAGACCTTGTTAATGTGAGTTTTAGACTCAGAGTCGAATAGAAACTCGTTAGAGGATTCCTTAAGCTTTCCAGGCATGTATATATATGCCTATGTTGCTTTTCTAATTTAAAAGTTATGGCTGTTCAAAGTTCAACAATTTTCCAAGTTGGTTCAGGTAGTACATATAGTCTTGTTCCAGTTTTTAACTCAAGTGTTTAAATACTTCTTATCTTAATTTGGGGCAATATTGAATTATAAAGTTGTAGTCTAGCTCCTCACCTTTCCGAAAATGTATCACAAAAGCATGGAAGAGCTTTCTACAAAGAGATAGGGCAAAACACTAAAGTTGGTCCAATGTTTCAAAGAAATGGGATTAGTCTTGATTTTTGGTGATGGGAATCGATTCAAAAGGCTTTCATGCCCAAACTGTTCAAAGAACAGTCATAGAGGACTTGAAGATCTTCTTAACCATATAGCACACTACTAGGTTCTATGAAGATTCACTAAAAGCACCTCTTGACATAATCGAGCTAGATTCCGTCAAGAGTGAACAACAACCTTAATCTTCATCCTTCTTCCCATTGCACTCTCCAAGTCGAAACTTTGACCCAAAACTTTCCAGCAACTGGGAGTTGGATCTTACAAGATGAGAATGAAGCCATTCTTTCGTGGAGGATGGTCAAAGTATCAATTGTGATACTGACGGTACAACCTGCCTCACCAAAAGAAAAGTCTAACCCGGTATATCCAGATACGTCCATAGGTGGTCCTAGTATCGATCACTCGCAAACAGTTTCTACTCGAGTCGCTACCGGAGTTATTGTACCTGCAGAAGACAAGCAATCCCCTTCCACACCTCCACACCTCAAGGGCGACACGGGGAAACATGACAGACAGTCACAATAATATATATGAAAGTAAATGCATACGACTCTGGTGTGAGTCGCCCTCGAGCGAAGTCATGTATCGAGGTACATGGCTGTACTACGTCTTTACAGCAAAGTCTCCTGCATGAACCGACTTATACACGCTTGGGCATACGTGTTTCGCATGCTCCCATAGAACATGAATAGTTCTAGAGATGCATACTATCTGGTTATACACCACCCGACGGGGGCTCCAACTAATTTTGAGTCACGCTGGGGTACCGCGTGTCATATGTTCACAGAAACATGGAAAGTTTCAGAGACTCATATTGACTTTCCGTGCTAATCCACGGAAATTTCACATACCACATCTTGTATGCAGAGTTTACCAAGATAGATCCACTCTCAGTGGCGTACCTTACCTCTTACCTTGAAGACGGACCGTTGTTACAGAATAATATAACCAGTAAGTTAGTTCACCACCTTTATAACTTATACTAGTAATAGTCTGTAAAACCCCACTTTTATGGCATCTTAAGTTCATATGGGTTTTGTGATCAACTATTTTAGATATCCAATATAATGGTGCACATGAACTATGCCATCCAAAACTTTTCTTGCACTCTTTGTTAAATTCTTTTAACATGGGTATTAGACTTCACCATGAATCCAAATTATATTCTATTCACCTTTTTAAGAATAAGAATTTTTGGATAAGATTTAGTAAGCAATGCACAATGAAGCCCTAATAAGCTCTAAACCAAATATTCAAATTAAGGGCTCTAAATTTTTTTTCATGAGCTCCTAAATTCCTCAATAGCATGCTTACAAAGTTTCAAGATTTTAGGAACTCCTTTGCTATTTTATTTGAGACGCTCAACGAATTTGAATCAAGTTTAAATTCGAATTCAAAGTCTGGTAAATATAGACTTGAACATAAAGATCTAAACCCACCATTGTGTTCATCACAATTTTCCTGACTTATCCCTGAAGTTTCATGATTTTTGGAGATCATTTACTATTTTTAAGTGATTTACTAAAGGTGCGGTGGCTGTGGGGCTGACTGGCGGGACCCACCAGTCAGCAGCCCACGTGCAGCCGCATTTCAGCGCGCGCTGCGCCCGCCACAGCGACGGCGTGCATGCACAGCGCGACACCAGCCCGCCACCGCCGTTGAACCCTATAAATAGCGCCCTGGACTCTCCCTTATCAACTCCCAGTCGCCCTTATCACCTCCCACCTCGCCGAGTCGACGAATTTCGCCATTTCCATCCCGCGCGCGAGCTTCCCACCGCCGGCGCCGCGCGCCCGTTGCTGGCCAACCGGAGCACTCTCGCGCCAAGCTTCCAACAGCTAGGTGATTCCTCTCTCCCTCCTCTATCTTCCGGGTCGATCTTTTCGTTGCATAGTTGACGGTTTGGCCGATGATTTTGAGGCTATACCGACGGTCGCCGTCGTTTTCACCCCGCGCTGTCCCTGCTCCATGTTGCTAGGCCACTGCATGCCGTCTCGTGCTTCGCCTCCCATAGCAAACTGGTGCGCCGGGACACGCTCTACGTAACGGTAGAAGCCATTCCTGGTTTGCGCGTATATCGAGCAAGTTAGCTAGGTTTTACTCTCGGCCGAAGCTTATGAACACGCTCGGTATTTTATGCAATTAGAGTTCCATGCTTAATCACCCTTCCCGATTGCTAGCAATTGGTTTCTACGCTCTCTTGCGCATCCTCACGAACTGGAATCACCGGAAATGATCGAGTGTAGCTCAAGAATCGCGAGTTCTCCCCTCCGCCGGTGAAAAGTTGCCTCTGTCGCCGTCGACGACTACTTTGCCGACCGTTTCATGACGATAGCGCATGTCTCGCGCGTTCCTCATGATTCCAGGAAACTTTCCCAGCCTTTTTAGACGGATTTTAGCCACAGGGCGGCCGTTCCGACAAGGCCGGGGCCCTAGCATCCGCCGCCGCCGGTGCACCGTGGTTTCCGACCGTCGGCAGACCTCCCCGACCCCACAATCGTGCTCAGCGCATGATTTTACGGTCGGGTGCCCAAGGATGGGAGCTGCGGTGGCCAGGAACTCCAATCCGGCGAGGCTCGCCGGAGAGCACCGCCGCGGGAGCCCTCGCGCCGCCCGCGTCGGAAGGTAGAAGACGACGCGGCGGGTCCCGCGTGTCAGCGGCTGTAAAACCCGTCGGATCAGGTGTGGCCACGGGATCTGCTGTGGCTACGCGGTTGATATCTGTGGCCCCCGTGTGGTTTAAATACTATTGGTCCATTTTAAAACAGTGGGGCCCACGAATTAAATCAAATTAGGAATTTCTTCCAGATTAGGCTCCAACTTAGAAAATCCATAACATTCTGTAGGGTATTCCAAAAATCTTCAAACAAATTTTGTTCGAAAGCACTTAAGCTCTAGTTTCTGTCAATATCAATTAGGTTCTGTGAAACTCAAAGTTAAATTCTGTAGAAAATAATCTTTCCTAATGCAAATGCAATTTTTCCAGATGAAGTATTCCCTGGAAAAATCCCCAAAATTCACATAAAATTTTTTGTCCTATTCTTGACTTCCAGTAAAAATTTGGGATCCATTGCACCTGTTTTAACCTCTGTATAATTCAATTACCTTTTTCAGTTATTGAATTTTCACAGATATGCAGATGCTTTATTATGCCCCAAATTTGGACTGAATCTTCCACTAGTCATACTTTAGCTCCTGTAAAAAAATCTTGGATTTAATGGACCTCATGTTCTAGTCTTAATTCAATTTCAAACTGAATATTGACTAAATGCTTGAAAGTTCAATTACAAGACAATTCCAGAAATTCTTGTCAACTTAGAAACTCAATAAATTCTTCACCAAGGCTTATAAATTTATGAAACCACTTTTGCTAAGACCAGGACAATTTTCCCTATCTTGATTATCAACTGATGGCTATATTCGAGCTACAGTTTCATCTCTAAAAATTGTGGGAGTTATTTGCTCGCCATAATCTTAGAGACCCCACTCTACTTTGATCATCTCCTGTTCTTTGCAAGAACTCCTGTAGTATTCCCTAAACACCTAATTCAACATTTCCAAGCCAAATAACTAATTATCCTTTAATGATCACCATAAATTAAAATCCTGGTCTTGATATTAAATATCTTCAAAGTCATTCATACTGTATTTTATGCATATCGTATAGTAACCGAAGTCGAGGAGGAGTCAGAGGCCTTGGAAGAGCATCTTCCAATTTCTAACTCAGAACCTGACCTGCAACAAGGCAAGCCCCGGTTTGCATTTAAGTCGTTTATAAACTTTTGCTTTATCACTATGATGAGTAGTATATGAATTGTGCATTACGTTTAGGGTGAATGATACTCCACATGCATGACCAAAAATCCCAGGGTTTATTTGGCACGAGTTACAGTTTGACCTGTAGTAACTGCTTTGCTAATGCATAGGAAATCCGGTAGAAGTCGAGTAGTTGGAATCTACTCGCGAGAGATGTATTTCACAGGATTGGTTGAATAGCAAATGGCTTATTATAATGAAATTGAGACCGGGCAGGGAATGGATAGGAAGCGGCGAGAATTGAGTCTCGGTCGCATAGCCCTGCCTGTGTCGATTAAGGCCCGTCCGTATGCAGCCCCTTCGGACAAGCTTGAATTGTACCAGCAATATAATGGACATATGGAATCCAATAAACTGATGTAACTTGACAACTGGGATGTTGAGACCCATTAACTCACCATCGATAGGGGTGGGTTGAGGACAGTAAGCTGTAAATCGGTCGGCGGACACATGAGGTGTTCCGTGCGGAGACCTTCTGTTTGCGGAGGTGAGACGGGCTCAGCATTTGAGTTTCTTGTGAAAGGTGGCCATATACGCCTAGTACTGAAGTGTTATGTAGGTACAAGTGTGCTCGCTGACACTTCCGAACGACGTATGTGTCGTGTTGTCCGGGTGTGTCCTGATTGCAATCACTGTCCCTCGCAGTAATAGAGTACCACTTGTCTGTCGCAGTCGTGACGTAGTAAATACTAAAGAAGTCAGAAAAGTCATATGATATTGAATTATAATTACTTTGCAACCTTGTTTGGTTTAGAGATAGTATAACTAAAGATTTACAGTTTCCCCATACTTTAGCTGTAATAGCATTATGTGCTTTGGGCATGTCATATCATCGGTAAAGAGTTTCTTGTTTGATTGTGGAGCCCATGATGTGCCGTGCTCAGAGAATTTCATTTGCTACTTAAAACATGATTATAAGGATCCACTTGTAGGCAAGTCATTTATGCTATTCCTTACCTATGTTTAGTGTCCCCGTGCATCTGTCTAGTGAGACGGTTAAGTCTTGCTGAGCCTTATGCTCACGTTTGCAGTTAACGAGTTTTTGCAGGTTACTCTGTTGAGGATGGGTTTGACGATGAGGCAACACCCCCTCCAGGGTGTACAGCCGAGTGGGAACCCTGCACGCCGCCATAGTTTGCGTGTTGCTAGTGCAAAGTATCCCAGGCATGGATAACTTTGCTTTTGCATAGCTAGTGCCGAGAGCGTAGCTGTGATATATATATATATATATATATTTCTTTTCTTATAGTATTGTAAAAACTTCCGCTGTGTATTAAATAAAAGACTTGGTCTTGTACTTTATTCTGGTTCTATTCTTGTAAACTGTTGGGTGTCGCATCGCACGACACCACCCAATGAGATCCTCGGATGTGTGGATTCCGGTCCCCACAGACATGGTATCAGAGCTTCATTGGGAACAGTATACCAGAAAAGAACATATTTTCAAAAATTAGGAACTTGAGTGAGGAATTAGTTATATATGCCTTTATAAGGAGTATTACTAGTATAAGTTATAAAGGTGGTAAACTAACTTGTGTTATTATATTCTGTAACGATGCTCCGACATCAGGTAAGAGGTAAGGTACACCACCGAGAGCGGATCAATCTCGGTAAGCTCAGCATACGAGAGGTGGTATGTGAAATTCCCGTGGCTTGGCACGGAAAGTCAATATGAGTCTTTGAAACTTTCCATGTTTCTGAGAACATATGACACGCGGTACCCCAGCGTGACACAAAGTTAGAGGGAAACCCCGTCGGGTGGTATGTAACCCGATAGTGTGTTCTCATATCTATGAGAACATGCGAACACGTATGCCCGAGCGTGTATAAGCCGGATCGTACGGGAGTCTTTGCTGTACAGACGTATTTACAGCCATGTACCTCGAGACATGGCCTCGCTCGAGGACGACTCACGCCAGAGTCGTATGCATTTACTTTTAGTTATATATTATTGTGACTGCCTGTCGTGTTTCCCCGTGCCGCCCTTGAGGTGCGAAGGTGTGAAAGGGGATTGTTTGTCTTCTGCAGGTACACTAACTCCGGTAGCAACCCGTGTAGAAGCCGTTTGCGAGAGAGCGAATTAGGGACCACCTATAGTCGTAACCGGAAATACCGGATAAAATTTTCTTTGGTGAGATACATAGTACCGTCAGTATCAAACATGATACTAGACCCTCCCCACCGACAGAATGGTTGCATTGTGTTTTGAGAAAGTCCGACTATCAGATACTAATAATTTCGGGCTCGACTTGATAAGGTAGATAGAACCAAGATTCTTGCTTTCTGGTTGAAGTGGCTCAACTTCGCCAGGTTGTAATCTTGGTTAGCAATTAGATAACATAGGAGTATCCTACATAGATGGAAAGCTCGTGAAGGCCTCTCCAACTTTTCCGTTGACTATAAAGACAGAAAAGCTTGTTAATCTGTTGAAAACGGGGGTTTACTGTAATTACTCCATATGAACCCACCTTTGTACCCGTTTTCTGTATTCTTGCCATAACTCACTGTAGAAAAATCCACTACCTTATTGGGATATATGTTTGAGAAGGGTAGGTGGAGATTTACGAGTTTGTTATGGGGAGTCTTTCCTGATTTTTATTGGAGTTTAACCAAATTGGGAAGTCAGCACAGTGAACTGCATGACTGCTGATGCAAACCAGTCAGTTTTACTGTTAAGTTTGGATAGTTATAACTCCTAATCCAGAACAGTGATATGGTTGCACGTATACATTTCTGGAAAGATTAGGAAGTCACCTATCAACTTTATTTACCGCTCCTGACCTGGATCTGGGTATAGCTATGCCTAATTCCATTTGTCGCAAATTTGTTTCCTGCAGTCCCGAACTTGGAACAGTTTGCACATAGTTGTAGATTGATGCATAATACATTCATGACAAGGTTTTCGTGGTGGAACTTCTTTAGTTCTGGTTTGTTAACACGATGTCACTCGATGTTATTTTGACATTGCCTCAATATCTTATCATGATGAACCTGTATAGAATGTGGAGATAAGCCCATATACAGGGGAGGTTCTGTCGAAATTTCCAGAACCCTTGAGTCAACTCAAAACCGGTATAGATTGTTCATACTAGTTCAGCAGTGGCTGTATGAGTACAATATGGAAAGCTTTTGAAGTGTACTACAACTTTTGTATTCAACTTAACTTTTAATTCGGGCTTTTCCTGTATGAAACTTATGGGTTAATACAGGAAGGTCAGATGAACCAGAACTGTGATCATTTCCAGTTTGCAGCTTTGCCTGAACCAATTGATTATGGATATTTCTTTTTGTCCCACATCATCGGTGATTGGGTTGAATACTTAAACGATGTATTGACATCCGGGTATGTTTGTCCACAGATGGCAGCACCAAGAATTCCGTTGCCGAATGGATGGGTGTTCTCAACATGCACCGGGCAAGCCGGTTTCCCGGACGTGTTTGCACGGTTGCTCCGCCAGTTTGGCTATCTGGTGTTACCTAGCTATTGGGGCAAGAAGTTCCAGGAGGGCGGTATGTGGAGTTGCACCATCTACGTCGATGTGCCTGCCGGTCCACCGCACCTCGGATGGGCTCCATACTCCATCAAGATCAAAGGATTGATATTAGAAGAAACATGGAGCTACGCCGCAAGTGTTGCCATAGGGAGGTTTTGCAAACTCCATTACCGTCATCAGGTGGGTACTCCGTATGAGTTCTTTCCGGTCAACGGCAGGGCTTCTGAAGCCTGGGCAACCCGCTTGCTTGCGGAGGTGGGAGAGCATGGTGAAACATCCGCAACAGCCTTAGCAATGTATGCAGCAGCATCACATCGCGAGAAGGGTAATCAAAGGGCATGCATAATAGAATTGACAAACAACCTAAAGCAAGCCATGATGCGAGCAAATCACTTTGAGTGGGCAAATGACGGACTTAGGGATATGATGGCTCCTCTCAATCATCGTTTGAACCTTAGGGAGAATCAGTGGCATGACGCTGTTATGGATTTTGCCGCGTCTCGCCAGGAGACTCTAGAGAGAGATATTGATCTGGAGGCAAGCCTACTCTATGGGCACCAACGGGACACCCAGTTGAACGTGGTGACTGCGGACAGGGATCAGTCCAGAGTAGAGGCTCAGAACTGGAAGACCAGCTGTGAACAGGCTCAGCAGGAGAATGAGGCCTGGGGAATGTTTATGATACAGGCAAATTGGCAAGCTATGGCTGCCAAGAAGACGTTGATGTTGAATGATGTATCAACTTCTACTCTAGCACCCGTATCAGTGGTGCCTAGCCCTGAAAATGAAGAGGAAGAAGAAGACCCAGAGGAACTTGAATACGTCGAGTAGGGCGTATTGAAGTGAGATGGGGTAGCACTTCCGCCAACGCAGGGCAACATATGGTTAAATGGTTGCTAGTTCTCTTTTGTGACCATGTTTGTGTCATATTAAGAATAATGGTAGTGATGTCTAGATAATTAGATGAGTATGACATATCAGGAAGACCAAGTATGGTATAGATGTATTTCCATAAAGGGAGTCCATCATTTTGGGTTTACTACTGTAAACTTGGTCTTGAGATGATATATTTTGTATAAAGTTTGTGCTTTATCAATATATGTAAATGTTATGCATCGTCTATTATTATCTACCACATTTCTAAGGGAGGATGAACTTGGGGCAATGGGACTTACCGTGTTAATCATTGTATTGCAGTATGGTGCGTACTCGTACAGCCTCAGAGGTGGGAGGATCTAGTGGAGGACAGGGGGATGACACACCACCCCCGGGGCAGAATACACCTCAGACGCAACCACCTCCACCACCTCCAACCACACTTCCCAGGAGTCTCGCGGAGGTTCTCGCTGCAGTGCTCGGCTCGCGCGACGAGCAAACCGAGTTACTGCGGACGTTGGTGCAGCACTCGTCCCGTCGAGGGGGACGGCAGGATGATGGACCGCGTCAGCAATTTCAGAGTTCCTACTCTGATTTCTCATGGACACATCCACCGGTATTCAGAGAGGCCGATGAACCGTTGGATGCGGATAACTGGCTCCGCACCATTGAAGGAAAGTTCGGTTTACTCGAGGTAACCGAACAGCAGAAGACGTTGTTTGCAGCGCAACAACTGCAGGGGTCTGCTGGTGCGTGGTGGGCCAATTACCTTGCCGCATGCCCCGCAAGCCATGTCGTAAGCTGGACCGAATTCCGGGAGGCGTTTCGCGCCTACCACATCCCTCCCGGGATTATGAGGAGGAAGCTTCAAGAGTTCTTGGAGCTAAAGCAAGGAGGAAGGAGTGCATACGAGTACTCCAAATCATTCAACCACTTGGCCCAATATGCTCAGGACCAAGTGAATACCGAAGATCGGAAGCGGGAATGTTTCTACCGGGGTTTGAACCCCAAGTTGAAGGACAAGCTTGTCCTGTTCAACCGCGGCAGCTTCAACGACATAGTCAATGCCGCTATCATGCAGGAGGACGCTACGCGCGAGCTGTCCTCAGATAAGAAGAAAAGGAGTGTCCCGCAGGGCAGCGGAGGTGGTGCTCCTCAGAAGTACCGTATGGTGTATCGATCACCATCCGGCCAGAGGTGGCAGCCGCCATCACGACCACCAATGTCCAATGGTCGCCAGTTTAGCAACTCCGGATTCCGGCCGCAGCAACAACAGGGGATGGTCCCACGTGCACTTCCACCTCCACCACGTGCACCGGGATTCCGTCCTCCCCTTCGTATTGGCCAAACCCCGTACACGTGTTTCATGTGTGGACGTACGGGGCACTTCGCCAAGGATTGTCCGCAGAATCGACAAGGCGGGGGGCAATCATCCTACCAGGGGGCCAACCCACCCCGCAATCAGTTCAAGAAGCCAGCCACCAGACCCGGCAACATCCACCACCTCGCCATCGAGGACGTTCCGGAAGGCGCACCCGTGCTCACGGGTACGTTCTCTATCTTCGATCAACCCGTAGTCATACTCTTTGACTCCGGAGCTTCGCATAATGTTATTAGTAAATCTTTTGTCCTCGACAGCCAATTACCAATAATCCCCACAAAAACTCCATTTGTGATTAGCACTCCAGCCGGGAAAACGGTAACAAATAAATTGGTACCTGGAATCCCACTTAACCTAGATGGGACCATATATCTTACTTCATTTCTGATATTAGAGCATCAAAAGCTAGATATCATCCTAGGTATGGCATGGTTGCAGTACCATGGTGCTATTCTCGATATCATTCCTAGAAAGATTTATCTAAACTCTCCACTCCATCGACCCCAAGTTCTCAATGTTAAGAACATCATTCCATTGGAACCATCTATTCTCAATACCGAGGTTATGGAACTAGAGGATATTCCGGTAGTATGTGAATACCCCGACGTGTTTCCTGAAGATCTTCCTGGTATGCCCCCAGAGAGAGATATAGAGTTCAAGATTGAACTGGCACCAGGAACAGTGCCAATTTCTAGACCACCCTACAAGATGGCACCCAAGGAACTTGCAGAACTAAAGGAACAATTAACTGAACTTGAGAGCAAAGGTTTTATTCGTCCAAGTTCATCACCATGGGGTTGTTCTGCACTGTTTGTAGAAAAGAAAGATAAGACCTTGAGGCTGTGTGTAGACTATCGTCCGCTTAATGCGGTCACTATCAAGAACAAGTATCCACTACCGCGCATTGATATTCTTTTCGATCAATTGGTGGGTGCTAAAGTGTTTTCGAAGATGGATCTTCGTTCTGGTTATCATCAAATTAGAATCCGACCAGAAGATATATCCAAGACAGCATTCTCAACAAGGTATGGACTGTATGAGTATCTGGTTATGTCCTTCGGATTAACCAACGCCCCGGCTCATTTCATGTATCTCATGAACTCAGTATTCATGCCGGAATTGGACAAGTTTGTCGTGGTCTTCATTGACGACATACTTGTGTATTCAAAATCCGAAGAAGAACATGCTCAACACTTGCATATTGTGCTTCAGCGATTACGGGACCATCAGTTGTATGCTAAGTTCAGCAAGTGTGAATTCTGGATCAACCAGGTGCCATTTTTAGGGCACATCATATCAGCAGAAGGTATTGCAGTTGATCCAAGCAAGATCAAGCAAGTCCTCAAATGGGAGTCTCCAAAGTCTGTACATGAAGTCCGAAGTTTCCCGGGTTTAGCAGGATATTACCGGAGGTTTATACCCAGTTTCTCCAAAATAGCTAAACCAATGACAGAACTTCTGAAGAAAGGACAAAAGTATGTATGGACTGAGGCATGTGAGGCAGGTTTCAAAGCATTGGTGAAACACCTTACAACGGCACCAGTTTTAGCCCAACCAGACACAACCAAAGCATTTGATGTCTATTGCGATGCATCTGGGATTGGTTTAGGTTGTGTGTTAATGCAAAAGCGAAGAGTGATCGCGTATGGATCGCGACAGCTTCGGAACCACGAGCAGCACTACCCGACTCATGATCTTGAGCTGGCTGCTGTGGTGCTAGCATTGAAGATGTGGAGGCATTATCTACTGGGTAATTTAGTACACCTCTACACTGATCACAAAAGCTTGAAATACATCTTCACCCAGAAGGATTTGAATATGCGACAAAGGCGATGGTTAGAATTAATCAAGGATTATGAGATTGAGATCCACTACCATCCAGGCAAGGCGAATGTAGTCGCCGATGCACTGAGCCGCAAGTCCCATGTCAACAATCTTTCCCTCACCACAATGGAAGGTGAAGAAGGACAGAGTCTTTACTTGGTTCCATATGCAGCACTCTACAACCTAGCTCTCATTCCTACCATCAGGGAGGATATTGTAGCAGCTCAGCAGGAAGACATAGGGATGTCCCATATTCGACAAAGAATGATAAAAGGGGAAATGAAATGTTTCCATAGTGACAAAGAGGGTACCATCTGGTTTAACGACCGTATAGTGGTACCCCAAAACATGGAACTTAGAAAGAAGATACTGGACGAAGCTCATTTGTCCAAGTATTCCATTCATCCGGGAAGCAACAAGATGTACCAAGATTTGAAAAAGAAATTCTGGTGGACTCGGATGAAGAGAGAAGTAGCTAAATACGTGTCCGAGTGTGATACGTGCCGGCGAGTGAAGGCCGACCATATGAAGGTAGCGGGACAACTTCAACCTTTAAGCATACCGGCTTGGAAATGGGAGGATATCAGTATGGATTTCATTGTTGGGTTGCCTCCCACTCTCCATAAACACGACTCAATTTGGGTGATCATTGACCGACTGACTAAGACGGCACACTTCATTCCCGTCAATACCAACTATCGGTCATCAAAGTACGTGGAATTATATATTGCAAGAATCGTATGTCTCCACGGAATACCCCGCACCATCATCTCAGATCGTGGGGCTGTATTTGTTTCGCGATTCTGGGAGCATCTCCACGCTGCACTGGGAACCAAGTTAATTCGGAGCTCGGCCTATCATCCTCAGACTGATGGACAAACTGAACGGGTGAATCAAGTGCTTGAGGACATGCTTCGTGCCTGTGCCATCCACCATGGTAAGAATTGGGATGACCATCTACCATTGGCGGAATTTTCGTACAACAACAGTTACCAGGCTAGCATCCAGATGGCGCCATATGAAGCTCTTTATGGCCGCAAGTGTCGCACACCCTTGAACTGGTGCGAATCAGGTGAACGGGCAGTGTACGGCATCGACTTAGTAAATGAAGCCGAGGATCGAGTTCGCACTATTCAGGCGAATCTCAAAGCTGCTCAGTCTCGTCAGAAGAGCTACGCAGACAAACGACGTCGACCTCTTCACTTCGAAGTTGGAGATCAAGTTTATCTCCGGGTATCCCCGATGAAGGGTATCCATCGCTTCGGGGTAAAAGGGAAGCTAGCTCCCCGCTTTATTGGGCCATTCGCAATAATCGAAAGATGCGGACCTGTGGCATATCAATTGGAGTTACCAACGTCACTTTCAGGAGTCCACAATGTATTCCACATTTCCCAATTGCGGAAATGTCTTAAGGCTCCATCTGGTATCCGCATGGAGGATTTGGAAGCTCTCCAACCAGATCTCACTTATTCCGAGCATCCAACTCAGATCATCGATTAAAAGACTTGCACCACAAGAAGTCGCACCTTGCATTTCTATAAGGTTTTGTGGAGCAACCACAGTGCGGAAGAAGCCACGTGGGAAAGCGAGGAGTATCTTAGAACGAACTATCCAAACTTGTTAGCGGCATATGTTCGATAGATCCTTTTTCCTTTACCTTCTTTTGTAATCTCGGGACGAGATTCTTTTAAGGGGGGAGGAATGTAAAACCCCACTTTTATGGCATGTTAAGTTCATATGGGTTTTGTGATCAACTATTTTAGATATCCAATATAATGGTGCACATGAACTATGCCATCCAAAACTTTTCTTGCACTCTTTGTTAAATTCTTTTAACATGGGTATTAGACTTCACCATGAATCCAAATTATATTCTATTCACCTTTTTAAGAATAAGAATTTTTGGATAAGATTTAGTAAGCAATGCACAATGAAGCCCTAATAAGCTCTAAACCAAATATTCAAATTAAGGGCTCTAAATTTTTTTTCATGAGCTCCTAAATTCCTCAATAGCATGCTTACAAAGTTTCAAGATTTTAGGAACTCCTTTGCTATTTTATTTGAGACGCTCAACGAATTTGAATCAAGTTTAAATTCGAATTCAAAGTCTGGTAAATATAGACTTGAACATAAAGATCTAAACCCACCATTGTGTTCATCACAATTTTCCTGACTTATCCCTGAAGTTTCATGATTTTTGGAGATCATTTACTATTTTTAAGTGATTTACTAAAGGTGCGGTGGCTGTGGGGCTGACTGGCGGGACCCACCAGTCAGCAGCCCACGTGCAGCCGCATTTCAGCGCGCGCTGCGCCCGCCACAGCGACGGCGTGCATGCACAGCGCGACACCAGCCCGCCACCGCCGTTGAACCCTATAAATAGCGCCCTGGACTCTCCCTTATCAACTCCCAGTCGCCCTTATCACCTCCCACCTCGCCGAGTCGACGAATTTTGCCATTTCCATCCCGCGCGCGAGCTTCCCACCGCCGGCGCCGCGCGCCCGTTGCTGGCCAACCGGAGCACTCTCGCGCCAAGCTTCCAACAGCTAGGTGATTCCTCTCTCCCTCCTCTATCTTCCGGGTCGATCTTTTCGTTGCATAGTTGACGGTTTGGCCGATGATTTTGAGGCTATACCGACGGTCGCCGTCGTTTTCACCCCGCGCTGTCCCTGCTCCATGTTGCTAGGCCACTGCATGCCGTCTCGTGCTTCGCCTCCCATAGCAAACTGGTGCGCCGGGACACGCTCTACGTAACGGTAGAAGCCATTCCTGGTTTGCGCGTATATCGAGCAAGTTAGCTAGGTTTTACTCTCGGCCGAAGCTTATGAACACGCTCGGTATTTTATGCAATTAGAGTTCCATGCTTAATCACCCTTCCCGATTGCTAGCAATTGGTTTCTACGCTCTCTTGCGCATCCTCACGAACTGGAATCACCGGAAATGATCGAGTGTAGCTCAAGAATCGCGAGTTCTCCCCTCCGCCGGTGAAAAGTTGCCTCTGTCGCCGTCGACGACTACTTTGCCGACCGTTTCATGACGATAGCGCATGTCTCGCGCGTTCCTCATGATTCCAGGAAACTTTCCCAGCCTTTTTAGACGGATTTTAGCCACAGGGCGGCCGTTCCGACATGGCCGGGGCCCTAGCATCCGCCGCCGCCGGTGCACCGTGGTTTCCGACCGTCGGCAGACCTCCCCGACCCCACCATCGTGCTCAGCGCATGATTTTACGGTCGGGTGCCCAAGGATGGGAGCTGCGGTGGCCAGGAACTCCAATCCGGCGAGGCTCGCCGGAGAGCACCGCCGCGGGAGCCCTCGCGCCGCCCGCGTCGAAAGGTAGAAGACGACGCGGCGGGTCCCGCGTGTCAGCGGCTGTAAAACCCGTCGGATCAGGTGTGGCCACGGGATCTGCTGTGGCTACGCGGTGGATATCTGTGGCCCCCGTGTGGTTTAAATACTATTGGTCCATTTTAAAACAGTGGGGCCCACGAATTAAATCAAATTAGGAATTTCTTCCAGATTAGGCTCCAACTTAGAAAATCCATAACTTTCTGTAGGGTATTCCAAAAATCTTCAAACAAATTTTGTTCGAAAGCACTTAAGCTCTAGTTTCTGTCAATATCAATTAGGTTCTGTGAAACTCAAAGTTAAATTCTGTAGAAAATAATCTTTCCTAATGCAAATGCAATTTTTCCAGATGAATTATTCCCTGGAAAAATCCCCAAAATTCACATAAAAATTTTTTTCCTATTCTTGACTTCCAGTAAAAATTTGGGATCCATTGCACCTGTTTTAACCTCTGTATAATTCAATTACCTTTTTTCAGTTATTGAATTTTCACAGATATGCAGATGCTTTATTATGCCCCAAATTTGGACTGAATCTTCCACTAGTCATACTTTAGCTCCTGTAAAAAAATCTTGGATTTAATGGACCTCATGTTCTAGTCTTAATTCAATTTCAAACTGAATATTGACTAAATGCTTGAAAGTTCAATTACAAGACAATTCCAGAAATTCTTGTCAACTTAGAAACTCAATAAATTCTTCACCAAGGCTTATAAATTTATGAAACCACTTTTGCTAAGACCAGGACAATTTTCCCTATCTTGATTATCAACTGATGGCTATATTCGAGCTACAGTTTCATCTCTAAAAATTGTGGGAGTTATTTGCTCGCCATAATCTTAGAGACCCCACTCTACTTTGATCATCTCCTGTTCTTTGCAAGAACTCCTGTAGTATTCCCTAAACACCTAATTCAACATTTCCAAGCCAAATAACTAATTATCCTTTAATGATCACCATAAATTAAAATCCTGGTCTTGATATTAAATATCTTCAAAGTCATTCATACTGTATTTTATGCATATCATATAGTAACCGAAGTCGAGGAGGAGTCAGAGGCCTTGGAAGAGCATCTTCCAATTTCTAACTCAGAACCTGACCTGCAACAAGGCAAGCCCCGGTTTGCATTTAAGTCGTTTATAAACTTTTGCTTTATCACTATGATGAGTAGTATATGAATTGTGCATTACGTTTAGGGTGAATGATACTCCACATGCATGACCAAAAATCCCAGGGTTTATTTGGCACGAGTTACAGTTTGACCTGTAGTAACTGCTTTGCTAATGCATAGGAAATCCGGTAGAAGTCGAGTAGTTGGAATCTACTCGCGAGAGATGTATTTCACAGGATTGGTTGAATAGCAAATGGCTTATTATAATGAAATTGAGACCGGGCAGGGAATGGATAGGAAGCGGCGAGAATTGAGTCTCGGTCGCATAGCCCTGCCTGTGTCGATTAAGGCCTTCCGTATGCAGCCCCTTCGGACAAGCTTGAATTGTACAGGCAATATAATGGACATATGGAATCCAGTAAACTGATGTAACTTGACAACTGGGATGTTGAGACCCATTAACTCACCATCGATAGGGGTGGGTTGAGGACAGTAAGGTGTAAATCGGTCGGCGGACACATGAGGTGTTCCGTGCGGAGACCTTCTGTTTGCGGAGGTGAGACGGGCTCAGCATTTGAGTTTCTTGTGAAAGGTGGCCATATACGCCTAGTACTGAAGTGTTATGTAGGTACAGGTGTGCTCGCTGACACTTCCGAACGACGTATGTGTCGTGTTGTCCGGGTGTGTCCTGATTGCAATCACTGTCCCTCACAGTAATAGAGTACCACTTGTCTGTCGCAGTCGTGACGTAGTAAATACTAAAGAAGTCAGAAAAGTCATATGATATTGAATTATAATTACTTTGCAACCTTGTTTGGTTTAGAGATAGTATAACTAAAGATTTACAGTTTCCCCATACTTTAGCTGTAATAGCATTATGTGCTTTGGGCATGTCATATCATCGGTAAAGCGTTTCTTGTTTGATTTTGGAGCCCATGATGTGCCATGCTCAGAGAATGTCATTTGCTACTTAAAACTTGATTATAAGGATCCACTTGTAGGCGAGTCATTTATGCTATTCCTTACCTATGTTTAGTGTCCCCGTGCATCTGTCTAGTGAGACGGTTAAGTCTTGCTGAGCCTTATGCTCACGTTTGAAGTTAACGAGTTTTTGCAGGTTACTCTGTTGAGGATGGGTTTGACGATGAGGCAACACCCCCTCCAGGGTGTACAGCCGAGTGGGAACCCTGCACACCGCCATAGTTTGCGTGTTGCTAGTGCAAAGTATCCCAGGCATGGATAACTTTGCTTTTGCATAGCTAGTGCCGAGAGCGTAGCTGTGATATATATATATATTTCTTTTCCTATAGTATTGTAAAAACTTCCGCTGTGTATTAAATAAAAGACTTGGTCTTGTACTTTATTCTGGTTCTATTCTTGTAAACTGTTGGATGTCGCATCGCACGACACCACCCAATGAGATCCTCGGATGTGTGGATTTCGGTCCCCACATAGTCCTTAATGGGCATATAGCTAAACTTCACTCGACTACTTTGGAGTTTTCAAAAATAGGCTCTTTTCGAGTGTGCTATTCCCAGTGAAGCTCTGATACCATGTCTGTGGGGACCGGAGTCCACATATCCGAGGATCTCATTGGGTGGTGCCGTGCGATACGGAACCTAACAGGACACAGAAAAAGGATACCAAAACATATAAAGTTTTCATTTCATAATAAGAAGAGTTTACAAAAGAGTGTACAACATGAGTACACACGCAGCGGAAAAATACATACTTATAATCTCACCTAACTAAGCAGGAGAAGACATCCATGCCCTAGGATGCTTGTCACTAGCAACAAGAAGAACATTCAGCAACGGCGTGGTTCACATGAGATTTATCTCGATACCTCGAGATCTCATGTACAACCTGAACAACAGAAATAAACCTAATACACGCAAAAATCGTTAAAGTGCAAACGTGAGCATAAGGCCCAGCAAGACTAACCCGTCTCACTAGACATATGCAGGAGTAAATACTAAGCATAGGTAAGGAATAGCATAAAAGACTCGCCTACAAGTGGATCCTTATAGTCATGTTTTAAGTAGCAAATGACATTCTTCAAGCGCGGCACATCATATACTCCACAATCAAACAAGAAACGCTTTGCTGATGATATGACATGCCCAAAGCACATAATGCTATTACAGGTAAAGTATGGGGAAACTGTAAACTTTTATATCTCTAAGCCAAACAAGGTTGCAAAGCAATTATAATTCAATATATCATGTTCTTTTGACTTCTTTAGTATTTACTGCGTCATGACGCAGTGAGCAAGTGGTACTCTATTACCGCGAGGGACGGTTATTGCAATCAGGACACACCCAGACAACACGACACATACGCACGTTCGAAAGTGTCAGCGAGTACATCAGTACCTACATAACACTTCAGTACTAGTCGTATATGGCCACCTTTCACAAGAGACACCCATATCGAAACAAGCCTTCATCCCGTGCAAAATGGCCTTCTACACGGACACGTCGAAGTTGCCCGCTAGAAGAGACTTCACCTTTTGCCTTCGCATCTCCATTCAAGGATGGCAGGCAAGCTTCGACACCACAGTCGTCAACTTACATCAGTTTATTGGGCCCCATTAACCCATTATGCAACCGGTACAGTTCAAACTTGCCCAAGCAGGGCCGCACATGGCTCGGTCCTTAATTGACACAAGCAGGGCTATGCGACCGACATTACATCTCGTCGCTTCCTATCCATCCCCGTCCGGTCTCAGATTCAGGTTCATATCTCGAGTGTTTGCTATATCAACCCTGTGTGAAAAGTCCTACATCACTGTCAAATAGATTCCAACTACTCGACATCTACCAGATTTCCTATACATTAGCAAAGCAGTTACTACAGGTCAAACTGTAACCCGTTCCAACCAACCCCTGGGATTTGTGGTCATGCAAGTGGAGTATCAATCACCCTATAAGTAATGCACATATGAAACTTAACACGTAATGTGAGAAATATTTCAAAACTTTGTAAAGCTTTGAAATGCAAATCGGGGCTTGCCTTAGTTTGCGACTCTATATCAATGTCAGTTGTTAATTGCTTGGTCTTCCTTCGAAGGGTCCGCCATGGGACTTCAAGCTGGAACACTCCGGCCTTCTCCTCCAAGCGAAGCTCCTCATCAATCACCTACCATCACGTTCCTACCGACATGATATGCATATAAGTACATAATGTAATATACTTTAGATTAAAAAAGTTTAACAAATTTTAAGACTGGTGAGACTAACTAGAAGGAAGAGGTATGCCTCTGTTGTGTGGATAAATAAAGGATGGAGTCCAGTGGTCATAGTAGTATCGATATGTGAATTGAAAGGTGCAATTTAAGCACACATTGCAACCTGCCACGCAACACTCGACGCTATGCCACTCAAGGACGACAAAGCTGAATGGGTGTGGAAGTGTTGGACTGGTAGTGTAAGGATGACCCAAGAGTCAAGGTGGCATCGAAAGCTTAAGTATGAGTGGAGTGTACAAGACGAAGGTCATGACTTAGCAGTCGACCAATGAAGTTGTTCCAACTCGTAAAGGAGTAAAGCTAGTTATAGCTGAGAAGTGTTGCCGCAGGGTCCAAGAATAGGATGAATCAAGGTGGAACCCTAGCGATACTTGGGAGTTAAGTGAGATCGACATTGCTTGGACTCAAAGAGTCATCACAAGCACTGCTAACCTAACATGAGTTTCAAGACACGTTCAAAGGACCTTTAGGTAAATCAGTCACTACGACAATCTTCACAAGCATCGTCCAAGTTCTTACATGACACTATTGCAGTGTCCTTTGCAAGATTGTCCAGATGAGCTTGGTGAACTCCTAGAACTCGAACTTAAGACATTACTAGGTCACGATGACGTGCCTTGTCACCTTGGGAATATCATCTCATCGACATTCACATCGACCCGAACTTGTCCATGGGGGTGAGCGGAATCCCGAACACCACCTTATGAGTCACAAGGTTACTGATGTCGGCTCGTTCGTCGGCAAGCGACTCGACGAACCTGTCGTCGATGAAACGACACGCCTAGTTAAGAAATTTTGCGGACGGTTAGGAAACATCGTCGACACGGACAAGAAACTCTTATCCAAGGTTTCCCTTGGTCTAGTTTTCCTTGTCGTTCGCAACGTTCTAGCATTACTCAACCATAGGTCATCGGTGATCACCAACCACCTTGGTTTGACCTCGAAGGCATTTTATCGAGCACCTTGGCTATACCTAGGACTCGATCACCCTCACGACGACTAAAACCTAATTTGGCTTTGCAACCATTGTTCGACGAGTCGTGCTTGTGGTTCAACACCACACACATTACAAGCATCCTTCATCTCGATGCTAGGGCACGATGACGGCTCGGAGCATTACGACAATGTCATGTGGTCAACGACATCGACGCGGCTCATGGTGGAGCATCACGAGCACGCACGGACAGGCCAACGCGATACAAAAGATAAAGAAGGTCAACTTGGGGATTTCTAAAGGAGTGATATCAATGCAGAACATGGACGTATGACTTGACGACACATGAGTACCCTTAGCGATCACGACGAATGAACTTCGTTGACGTCAAGTAAGGCATTTCAGGGCAAGGCTCACCTTGTAGGCATTTCGACGAATATCTTGGGTGTGTTCTTGATTTTGTCACATCATCACTATTCGAAGTGTATCTTGGCACTTAGGCTTGTCGATTTGCCACCTCACAAAGAGACCTGCATCCATAGACCAACATTGAACGACAACACACTTAGTTTCGCTTGTAACCATTTCATCGAACACCTTGGCTGCAGCACTGTTCAACTAATCTTTGCACAAATCAGGGCTAACCTTGGACCAGTTGTCGATACCATTGTGTCAAAGGCGTGTTCCTGAATTTCATCCATCACACCAAACATTCACCTTGCTTCCAGGATATACCCACGGCGCGGAACGTCGCGGTGAAGGCGACATGCGGAAACTTGGGCATGGCCTCGGCAGGAGTAGAGGAGCAGGGCGCAGTTTGTGTGGTGCGGCGCGACGGTCGTCACCGTGGCGATGTGGTGCAGCGCGATCGATGCCGGCGAGCAACGGAGTCGAGCATGGGCGCGGGGAAAACACGGCCATGGCGCGGACAGCGGGCCTGGTCAGCGAGACGGCGCTGTGCGCGAGGCGCACGCGGCGTCAGCAGCACAGGGGGACGGCGCTGCAGGCGGGGCGCGACCGGAGGGAAGCGAGCAGTGCTCGTCGGGAGCAGAGGCGCGTGGTGGCGCGTCGGCGTGAGCTGGGACGCGGGGCAGCGGCGGGCGGCTTCGGGCGCTGGGGCTCGGCGCTGCAGGCGGCCGGGAGGAGGAGCGCAGCGCGGAGCGAGTAGAGCCAGGTGGCCGGCGAGGGAGGCACGTGGGCCAATGGCCGTGTGGGGCGCCGGAGGGAGGCAGGGCGAGCGGCGCACCATGGCAGCCGAGGGAAGCGAACGGCGAAGAGGTGTGCGGCACGGCAGGGAGGAGGCGCGCGTAGGGCACGGGAGTGGAGCGACGCAGTGGCGGCCAGGAGGTGGCGAGGTGTCGTGGGGGCGGTGGGCAGTCGCCGTGCACTGGAGGGTCGGTCAGGTGCGTCATGCAAGAGGATCGCCAGACATTGAAGCAAGGCTTCCGTCTCTACCTTCGGGGTGAAGAAACAGGTAGAGAGGATGAGGATTAGTCGGTTGGGCAAACAGCTGCGTGGAGTTTTGCATGGGTGTGGTGGCGCGCGCATAGAGCAAAGCTAGAAACAGAGAACTCTCTTCACACTGACAGGTGGGGCCCACATGTTTTCCTCCCTTGTCCTCCTTTCCAATTTCAAATAGATGTAGCAAACATGTTTCAAAAATATTCAACTTTGGCCCAATGACTAAATAAATATGAAGAATTTTATGGTGCAATCAGATTTCGGAACTGAGCAAGTTGAATTTTGAACTCAGGTTTGAATTTGAATTCAAGAGGTGATACTTGATTCAATGAAATAAATGGTAGATTAGGTTCAAAAATCCTGAAACTTTGAAGTTAACCTTTTTGAACCATAAGGGACCTCGGAAAAAATTTGGAGTTGATTTGGACAAGGTTATGCACAAAGTTTAAATTTGAAGTCGACTTTGATTAAACTCCCAGTACGTGTCCAATAAATGGAAAATGTGCTTTAAAAATTTTGAAACTTTACCGAGAGTCTATTTGGAATATTAGAAGTTCAAGGAAAAATTTACAGCCGTAGATTTGAATCTTTATGAATGTCCCATTTTAGGGTTGGAATAAATCCTTTTTGTTTTTCTCTATTTCGTTTTCTTTTATCCTTTAATTTTTCATTGAAAATGTGAATACTTGGAAATTAAAGATTTTACACCTTAAGTTCCAATATACATTAGCAAACATGATCTATATGTAAAATTTTAACAAGTCCCTATTTTTAGTGAACATTGGTTAACTCATATGGTTCATGTGAGTTTGGATTTCCAAGTCCACTTTCAAAATTTTTAAGTTCGCATTTTTGCGTACTTGTTCTCCCGAAAAGCGGGCTTTTACAAATTCAAGTGGTTACGCCCAAGGATCATATCCAAATAAATTTATTTCTTAATTCAAGATTTTAGTTTTAGGAATGTTGGAAATTTTACTTTCCAACATGCAAGTGTGAAAATTCAAACATGCTAAATGCAAATGCAAGATTTGATGGGAAGTTAAAATATGCAATTGGGAAATCAAATATGAGATAATTACCAATTAACGTATTGGCAATGACTCACCGAATTTTTAAAATCCGCTGAGTGGGACTTACTTCCATCCTGTTTAGTGCCATTATTTGTCGTCCAATCCTGGAGTTGAAGATGTGGACAACTTTTCTTGGTTGACATGCCAAATCTCCTTTGGCATGTTAGTTGGACATGTGGGCCACATGGTGGCCCTAGCCTCTCCGTCATCTTGATGAAGGCTTGTTGATGTAGTGATGCCTTTTCCTTCTTGAAGATATTCTCTTATGAGCATGTTCAGGCTTGTCCTTCTTTAGGGGTCTCACTTCGACCTTCTTGATATTACTTAAGGTCAACCCATACTTGATCATGGATCAAAGACTTCCTTTGGCATGATGACATGTGGACTCCACAATCAAAAAATAAATGCTTCATCCACAATGTCACTTGCCTTAGGTTGCTCGGGCTTGGTCGAAGAGTACGAATCCCAACAAGTGATTGTGGGACATCTTGGATCTTGAATGCTCTTTAAGATTCTTGTCCTTTGCCAAGAGCTTAATGTAAATGTTGTCTTGATTTCTTGCTTGACCATGGACAAGATACTTCAAGGTAGGATAGTTGAACTTAAATCTATTGAAATCCGCATAGCCTCCTTGATGGCAAGGGTGATGTTGATTCCACCCTTGGCCTTCTTGTTGGTGATAGCTATTGGAGTTGTCTATGGAAGGAAGAATATCCATGTGTCTTACGGAATATTCTTCCCAAGTGTCCCATGTTGACATGGATTTTCACAAATCATGTGAATATCCAAGACTTGGATAATTCCATGCACTTCTCCATTGGCTTGGTCTTCATGTTACTTCAATAGGAGGTGTAGTTCCATAACTAGCATGTTCACCATGTGAAGTGGTGTGCATGCCAAGCTAGGGAACAAGAGCATTATTCAATCCACCCCTTGTGTAGAGACCCTATTCACATCCATGATGAATGAGAATAAGACTTCTTCAGCTCCAGCACGAATGTGGTCATAAATTGGTGGAGCCAACTCATGACATGAATGTTGGATGAAGAGCCAGCTATCCATCCCATGATGGAGGCAAACCAAGAAAGTTCTCCTAGATGACTTTAACTCCTACTCGAAGCTGAAATTCTTCTGCGAAAGGCAATGGTATTGCCTAGCAGACATTTGTTGAGGTACGCCTTAAATCATATTGTAGTTGAGCACTTGCGTCCTCATTGGCCATCCCATGACATGGTTTAGCCAATACTACCCTTTTTTCACCACAAAAGGCTGAAAACAAACAAGGGTAATCCTGTATAATAACTACTAGTACGTATAGCTTAACCACAAGTGATATCTATCCTTCACTTCCTTTGTCTTCCCTTGCAACGGCGCCAAAAATTCTCGTTGATGTTTCTTAACATCATAGATCATCTCTAGTAAGATATGAGGTCCACAAGTACACGGAAACTGTCGTGTAGAATTTCACCCGAGAGTATTCCTAGGGATATTGTATTTATCCCAAAGGAAGGCGTGGAATAAAGTAAACACTACTCTTATGATCAAGCTATGGGATACTAATCAATTATCAAGATAGGGGTAAGTTGATAATATATGGGTAGTGTGACACACACCTAAGCAATATATTCTAAAGGGTAGATGAGTCCTAATGGAGGTTAGACAAAAAAGAGTTGGGGAGTTGCTCCTACGATGCTTCTAGTATACATATACATAGCCTAAGTTAGATACTAATGAGCGCGTCAATGGTGAATCCTAATGCTAAGTTGTTCAAAATATCGGGCACGGGTTTACCCCTTGCAGTACTAAGACGACTCCCGCCAAGAGCTCGTGGCATAGGCGATTGTGGAGGATTACAAAGAACAAATAGGAATGTCACCACCTACAGCCTACCTCTTCAATCTGTGGGTCTACGCGACATCCAACACTACTTATCTATACTAGCACCATGCTAGCATATTGAGTAATTACCTTAACAGCCGCAGCACAAGCCGTCCTATGGCAATGAACTAAATCATCTTTGAACCAATGTTGAGACATAGCATAAGTTATTCATGTTAACAAGATCATATCATAACTACTTAGACTATAGTGGGGGTTTATAGTGTTTATGATGACAATAAGGCATGATCATAAAGACTATTCCTACCACATACATGGAATCCACAATCAAACAAGAAATGCTTCATCCAAGTATATGAATAAGAGAAGACTAAAGATAATATCTTTGTTATGCATAAAGTCACAAATACAATAAAAGATACATAAGCCATACCTTTCCCAAATTGGAGTTGGAACTAAAGGCTCTCCTCCCTATAGCCTAACTCCACTAAGGACTGAGAGAATTAGTGTATACAATAGAATGATGCTACAAGTGGTTTGTGTTGAAGTGAGGGGTGAGTGGTTCTATTTCTAGATTGGAGAAGGGTCGGTTCCCGCCACCAAAAGTGTTCGAATCAGTCACCCATGACCTCTTCAAGCTGGGTGGAGCCAACACGTGGCGTTTGACCGCGTTTGGCGCTAGGACCTAGTCGTTCGACTAGTAGGGTCGATCGACTTGGTCCTGGCTCCAAATGGCTAGTTCTTCCTCCAGGTAGCTGACAGGTGGGTCCTATTCCATGATATGGGTGCTACACCGTTGGATCGCCTCGGATACTTCTGTTTGTGGGCCATTTGATCCATGTGGTGCCATGTGTCGACGCTTGATTGGTTGGGATGATATCTTATAGGATCCATCCACTTGTTTCAGTTCAATTCTGTGTAAAATGCCTGCATGCACCAATTTCTCCAAGTACAAGTTGAAATAGGTTAAATATAAAGGTGATGTGTGGAAGAAATGATAGTTCCTTCACATAATTGGGATATTGTTAGGTGAAATTGGTATATAATTACCGTCAATACCTACTCCCCTCAACAAAATGGGGTGGCCAAAAGGAAGAAGAGGACACTGATTGAGATGGCAAGAACAATGCTGGATGAATACAAGACTCAGACCGATTTTGGGATGAAGCGGTAAATACCGCTTGTCACGCCACAAATCGGCTATATCTTCACCGACTTCTGAAGAAAACGTCATATGAGCTCCGCACTGGTAACAAAACCAACGTTTCATATTTCAGAGTATTTGGAAGCAAATGCTTTATCTTCAATAGGAAATCGAGGACTTTGAAGTTCGCTTCAAAATCTAATGAAGGGTTCTTGCTTGGTTATAATTCGAACGCCTACGCCTATCATGTCTTCAACAAAGTTTCTAGCATTGTTGAAGTAGCACGTGACGAAGTGTTGGATGAAACTATTGACTCCCAAGTGGAGCAAGTTGATAAGTGTGTGCTAGATCAAGAAGAGGCCCCATGTCAAGCATTTAGGAGGATGGCACTTGGTGATATTTGACCGCAAGAGCAATCACATAACCCAAGTGCTCAATATAGAACTCAACAAGAGAGCAATGATCAAGGGGGAGCTTTGGCACAAGATAAACATCAGTAGAATAAAGAAGGTCAATATAATCATGGAAGCAATGATCTAGGCAGAGACATTAATAATGATGATAATGAAGAACAAGTGACCTCACAGGTGCCTCACCCAAGAGTACATCGGAGTATACAAAGAGATCATCCAGTCGACAACATCATTGCAGATATTGCAAAGGGAGTAACCACTAGACCTCGTATTGCTAATTTCTGTGAACATTACTCTTTTGACTTGTTCCTAGAACCATAAAGGTTGATGAAGCACTAAAAGATCCAGATTGGGTGATTGTAATGCAAGAGGAGCTGAATAACTTCAAGAGAAATGAAGTAAGGAAGTTGGTGGATAGACCAAAGGCAAACATTATCGGCACCAAATGGATCTTTCGGAACAAGCAAGATGAAAATGTGTTGTAACAAGAAACAAGGCATGACTTGTGGCGAAAGGTTACTCACAAGTCGAAGGTTTGGATTTCGATGATTTTTCTCTCGTAGCTAGACTTGAGCCCATTTGTATTTTATTAGCCTATGCTACTAGATGACATACAAATTTCACACGTTAGAACTGAAAAATTTCACATGTTAGAACTGAAAAACAACTAGCAGACATATTCACAAAGTCACTAGATCAAAAGAGATTTTGTGAGCTCAGGAATGAATTAAATATACTTGACTCTCGAAATGTGGCTTGAAATGTTACATACCTGATTGATTCGTCAAAGTTTACTCATTTTTGCAAAAAAATTATCCCTTATCTACATTTTTTCTTAGAAATTATTTTAGTTATTGAATCTTCATGAATTATGGCCATTGTATGATTGTTGATTGCTTACTGGTCATGTTCATCAAAAATATTTGTTAATTGATGTCCTTTATATCACTATTATCTCAAAATCCAAAAAATCACTTTGTTTCTAACTCTGATCTGTCCAGCCGAGCAAAACTAGTGCGCGGTCAGCACCGGACTAGTTCGTTGCTACCGACTAGTCCGGCTCTGGTCCGGCATACCGGACTAATCCAACCAAATGTGCAGACTAGTCCGTAGTTATCGGGCATAAACCCTAGCCAGCCGTGAGTACACCGTCTTCCTCCTCTCACACTGGCACTCTCTCTCCTCAAACCCTAGCTCCCAAGGCGACTTTCACTTTTGACCACCAAAATCAAAGGTTCCTCCACGGGAACTCTTTTCCTCGGCGTGAAGCATCCCTCTTCGGACTAATCCGGACTCTACACTACTCCTCCAACCTCAAATCTTCGTTTTTTCATTAAAAATCTCACTTAACCCTAGTTCTCATCTTTCCTTAAAACTAGGCTTATTTTTCTTGATTCGTGGGCCATACATTACTTTGCTGAATGTATTTGTCGAAGTGTGCGATCGACACATCCCCCGATACTACTAGATCGTAGCACACAGAGGTTCTTGATTGGTTGGGGCGTGCGTGAGATTATGAACAAGATGGTGACACGAGGGGTTTTACGTGGTTCGGGCTGCCTGAGCGTAACACACTACTCCATGGGTTGTGTTGTTGTATGTACGAATGTCCGAAGCTTGTAAGCGTGTGAGCTTGGTTGTCTCTGTAACGTTCGGTGCAACCCTTTTATATTCCATGGACTGGCCATTACATTGTCATCCTAGCCCGACATGTGGCCATGGCAGTAGTTAATTGCCTAATACACGATCTGTGACTATTAGGCATAATTAACAATTTGACAACGCACCTTAATGGTGGCATTACCGTTGTTAAGGGTCCTTTGATCGTGTTTCATTAATATGGCATTAATGACACATAATCACATCTTGTACCTGTAGCTTTAACTGTCCCTTGAATGTCCGCGCCGTTGGAGATTCGTCAGTCTCTTCGTTGCTATCTAAGGTTTGGAGGCTTGACACGTGGCGGCTCCAGAGCTTCCCATCGTGTGGAGGCAGGTCCGGAGCCACTATACACGCGGCGGCACTGGAGCTTCCCTCTACTGGGGGTTAGGTCCGGGGTTACTGAACACGTGGCATGACCGGAGCTTTCCTATATGGTGAGTTAGCTCCGGCCTTGTGTTACACGTGGCAGTGCTGGAGCTACCCAAACGAGGGAGGTGGGTCCAGTGTTGTGTACCACGTGTAGCCTTCAGAGGTCTTCAACTCGGAGGGGTGGAACTCCTCGGTGTTTCTTACGGTATCATGGGGTACCCGGTACGCAGGGCCTACCTCTAGGAGAAAACCATTGGGTTAAGTTATTCTACCAGAGGTGGGTCCATCTTTGATTCCCGTGCTGCGGCTTCAAAGGTCTTCTGATATGCCATTGGGTGATGGTTCGCCGTTAAACCATCACAGCATGGCTTCTTTTGAATGCGGCAGGTGAGATCCTCCCGTGCGGATCTCACGCAATTGAAGGTCGTCGGTTCCCAATGCAAAAACCGTATCAGTTCCGGGTGCCTTGTCAGGCCACCGCCCTCGGGCTTCCAACTTCCCATCATGACAACGGTTCACTTGGGGTAATAACTTCGGGCTTTCCGCTGGAGTGGACCCGGGTCCATTCGTCATTGACAGGGTAGAATTTTGAATATGTGATCTCGATCCTATTGTGGTTTCCATCCAAGCGTTGCGGAGGCTTACTTAAGAAGGAAAGCCTGCACGGTTTGAGGACTCTTTATGCTTCCAATCGAACTTGCGCTTGGAGCCTCCCAACCTTCGCATAGCCCTTCCAACTTTCGCTCGGCTTTGCCGCGATGGAGTTGGGTCTTCCCTGCAGCAAAATAAAGACCAACGAAGAGATGGCGAGTGTCCAGACCTACATGGGGTAGTCCAGCGACTCTAGCAACAAGGACATCCGCTTCGGCGAGCTCCCCTTCAAGAAGGATTGCACATGAGAGATGGTGTACTTCTCAGTGTACACCATGGTGGGTCTGATCCCACCTTTTTCAATCTTTCTCTTGATGCTGCTGGATTTCTACGACCTCCAACTTTATCATCTCAGCCCCCACTCCCTCTTGGTGGTGGCGACTTTCATCCACATCTGCAATATGTGGGTGGGCATGCCTCCTTGCATTGAGCTATTCCAGACCGTCTGCACGGTCCACACTACTGGGAAGGGGATGAAGTTGATAGGCTTCTACTACTTTGTGAAGCAGAAGAATTGCCCCTTCAAGTACATGAAGACCTTCCCCTCTGACAAGTTGGGACGATTGGAAGAAGTATTGGGTGATCATCACAACGGAGGAGCACGAGAGGTTGGAGCTGCCCAAGGGCCTTTCCAATGTTGACACTGATGCCTGGAACGTAGTTCCAGAGCTGTCGAAAGTGTACGAGCCCATTATAGAAAGGATCCAAGAATGCGTAGAGGGAGGATTGACCCCCCAAATGGTCTTCGGCAATTTCTTGGTGAACAGGTGGGCTCCGCTGTAGACTAGGGAGTGGCCCGCATGGGCATTCAATAGTGAGATGGATCATAACCGAATTGAAGTCGGTTTGAACAGCAACATGGATGGTGAAGCTTTGAAGATCCATCTCAAGAAATTTTAGATTATAGGTATCTCCCGCGACGCCCTGGCTCCGTGGGCTGCCTTCGTGCCTCTCAACATGGTTCCGGAGGTTAGAAGGGAGATCCGGAGGAGAATGTTAACACTGGATGACCTCGGCGTGGTCGAGAGGCACCATACCTCCGGGGTTGCAATCCCCGGAGCTTCATAGAAGGTGGGCCGCGCTGGTCCAAGCCAGAAGGCTGATGACACTGGCAAGGGAAAGGGCAAAGGCAAGGAGCCGGCCGAATCTTCCAGCTGATAGAGGATGTTGTGGCATCCTAATGGGAGCTCCATCAGGTTTGCTCTGACTTCAACAACCCCTTCTACCACGGGAAGCAGATCTTCAGCGGCCATGCCACCTTCAGCGCTGACATCCTCAAGGATCAAAAGCTCCGACAAATCGACTCCAGCTCCGGTGCCAGGTCCGGTGGTCCTTCCCAGCTGAGGGAGGTCCCGGTTGAGAAGACTCCAGCTGTAGCGGCTAGCTCCCAGGCAAGGTCCGAGGTCTTTGCCTCCCCGGATCTGGTGGGCTATGACTTCGAGCCTCAGAAGAAGAAATTCTGCGGTGACTAGGGCGGTAGAATTCCCAGGTAAGCATTGTCAGCTCACCCTGATGTGCCAATCCCGTCTTTATCATGTTTTTAAGTGTCCCGTTCTTTTGTTTCCAAGGTGTTAAGAAAGAAGTTTGAGGCTTCAGCACCTGCTACTGCGACTGAAGCTGAGCATGCGGAAGCTCCGGCTTCAACCTCTGTGCCTCCCCAAGTGATGGAAGAGGACACAATATCTATGGCGCCAGCTATTGTGAACTTGGATCTAGAGGAATCACCATAAACTCCTGTGGTAGCACCGAATTATGGGGGGTAAGTTGATGAAGATGCGCCAGCGGCAACAGCGCCATAGGCTGAAGCTCCGGTGCAGGAGACGGAGATGGCAGAAGCTCCAGTGTTTGAGCCAGAGGTAACCGAAGCTCCAGCGCCTGTGCCGGATGTTGTTGAAGATCTGGCAATCGAGCCTGAGGTGCCAAAAATTCCGGCCTCCGTGCCGGAGATTGTTGAAGATCTGGCACCTGAGCCGGATGAAGTAGAAGTATCGGCGCCTGAGACGACGGTGGTGGGGGCTCCGGACGAAGCTTCAATGTCTGCCCCGAAGGTGTTTACTCTGGAGGTGTCCATGTTCGAGCCGGAGCACCGAGAGGAGTTTGCGACGGGCCCTCCACATGCAGAGACGTTCGCTATAGATCCGGCGAGGGGACCTTTGGCATCAGCCCCGGAGGTTGATGTTCCCCTGGTGGGACCCTCATCGGCGGCAGTAGAAATAGAAGAGCTTCCGAGAGGCGGCCCTATTGCCGCAGGACCGCAGGGGACCACACTTGTGGTGTGGGACCCAATTTTTGTACTGGAAGACCCCTTGGAGCCAGCGGAGATGACCCCGACAGGTCCGCAGCCTATTCCCTTGGCGTTGTCTATCGACAATGCCTGGTCGAGTCTCCGTCAAGTCCAGCTCGCCTTCGACCACAACAACAAGGTTCTCGAAAAAGAGCACCACACCTTACAGCATTGGCGCAACAGACTTCATTTCAAAACTAGGCTGGCGCAGACAAGGCTTGCCGACCAATGGGATCGTGTTGAGAAGGAAATATCTCGGATCGAATATTGGGGCCAATTGCTAGAAGAAAGGGAGGCCTCCATTAGGGCCCTCTATGCTAAAAGTTGAGAGATTCTCAAGCACGTCATGAAAAGTAGTGAGGATGCTGACGATCGTCATGACAACCTCAACACGCTGAATGAAATTCTCCTTAAGAGACGAGCGGACCTCAATGAGAGGGAAGAGGAAATCCTGGAGATGCAGGAGGATATTTTGAAAAGAGAGGGGGAGCTCGCCCAGAAACTGACTACAGGAGAGCAAAATTTTGCAGACCGCACAAAGAAATTTGATCAATGGTGCAAGCAGGAGGAAGAGAAGCACTGGAAGCCAGTGCCGAAGCTCTATAAAAAAGAAGCTGATGTTGCTACTAGAGAGGGGAAAGTGAGAGGCAGGGAGATGGACCTGGCCGAATGGTGGAACCGCATCCACCTATGGGAGATAGAGCTCGCTGACCGCAAAAAGCAAGTGCCCGAAAGGATTCAGGAACATGCCAAAGAGGTCGAGCGCATCGCCCAGGAGCATTCGAAGCTTGCGGCGGCCAGAAGGTCATTGGAGGAGTTGCGGAGCTCAAGGGCAACTGAGTCCCATCAGATGTGGGATTTCATGGGGCATGCCGACAGAGCTTTGGTGCCACTTGGCTTTAGTCCGGTACGTCTGGAGAACACAGCACCGGAGTTGGACCAGGCGTTGGTGGCGCTTAGCTCTACTAGCTACAAACTCGACATGATGGGTGACGTCGTCGTCGAACAACTGGAGACAGAGGGGAAGTCTCTGGCCAAGAACTTTGTCGGATATTTTATGCCATGTTACAAGAGCCGAGACCCCCAAGTTTCTCTAGATCCGGACTTCGAAGGTGCATTCTCGAAGAGGAAGATGTCGCGAATTCTAGCGTCCAAGAAGCCGCCGAGAAGGTTGACTCATTTTTCCACAGGACTTAGAGCCTCCAGTAGGCACAACCTTTCTCCTTTGCCTTTTACTGTAATCCTCATTTTGTAATCTAGTACTTCAATGAATGAAATCCACTCTTTGAATGAATGAATTCCATTTTATGTTCATCTTCAATGCATTGTCCTTTATCTTATTGGCCCCTGGTAGATGTACATGATTTTATTGCAAACATGTACCAAAAGGTTTTGACAATATGTTGATGACTTGAAAGCTTCGAACCTATAGCCAACACGCTTAGCCTTTAGGTCTGAAGTTTTCTTCCGACAACTCCAGAGACCCTATGTGATGTCGACAGCGGGCCCTCTAGGAGGTGTCAGAGCTTGATTGGTCCGACGGCGCCCACTATCAACGCGTAGAACGTCGACGGTAGGCCCCCTGGGGTTGTCGAAGCTTGGTAGGTCCGACGACACCCACTGTCAATGCGTAGAAACGTCGACGGCGGGCCCCGTAGGGTTGTCGGTGCTTGATAGCTCATAGGATGCCCACTTTCAACGTTTGAAACGTCGACGGCGTGCCCCCTTGGGGGATGTCAGGGCTTAGTAGCTCTGGCATCGTCCATCATCATCATGAGTTTTTATTTTTCCTGCGCATCAAAGACAAGAAAAACCATAAAATTCGTCCTCTCATCTATAACTCTTTTGCGGCTTACTATTCTTATTGGAATTTCAAATCCAAAGGAACTCAATATGATAACAGGTACATTTCTGCAATCTCCGCAGATCCGACTGCCGTCTGGACCTGCCCTACTGAGGCCTACCGAAATATAGGTAGAGTGGCGTACTTAGGGTGCTTGACAAGACACTCTGGACCTAACAATAGCTTTGACGTTCAAGCATTGCTAAGATCCAAAAAAACTGACAATGTAACTTGTAGAACATATAAAAAACTTTAGGCTAAAGTTCAAGAAGAATTGCATAACTTCCCTGTAGAAAAGAAAGAAAAGATAATAAAAGAAAACGAGCATGTACAAAATTAATGCACGTGGAGTCTGCTTTTGCACAACAATGTCTTTCATTATAGGTCCGGATTAGACGAGAGACAAGGACACACTTAGGGTACGGAACCAAGCTAAGTGTGCTATACATCTTGTTCTAACCTAGGGTAGGTAAGCCACACTTTCAGTACCGGGACCAAGTTAAATGTTGCTTGAACTACCTGGACCCTCCTGGTGGGGTCCGGATGTTCTCCCGGAAGACCTACCCAACTCTTTGTATAGACTCTATAACTCACATTGTGTGTAATTCAAGACTCACCTCCGTGAAACTAAGCATAAAACTTACAGAGATGCTCGATGTTCCAAGGATTAAGAAGCGGAGTCCCATCCTCAATTGCCAAGCGAACGCATCCGGGATGGGATACTTTGATCACTCGGAAGGGACCTTTCCAGCTGGGGGAAAGTTTCTTCATCCCTTCACGAGTTACTATTCTCCGCAGCACTAGATCGCCTTCCTCGAGCTGTCGGTTGCCCACATGCCTTTGATGAGAGCGCCGGAGCGCCTGGTGATAACAGCAATTCCGAACAGCTACTTGGCACCTTCCCTCGTCGATGAGGTCAAGGTATTTACACCAGAGATGGTCCTGCGTGGCTTCGTCGAAAGTCCAAGCCTGGAGCGACCCCATGGTGATCTCCGGAGGAAGGACCGCTTCAGCTCTGTACACCAGGAAGAAGGGGGTCTCTCTAATTGACCGGCTAGGTGTTGTCCTGCTCACCAACAGTGCGGATGGAAGCTCCTCAATCCAGTTGGCTCCGTGTTTCTTCAGACACTCATAAGTGCGCATCTTGAGTCCTTTCAATATTTTTGCATTCGCTCTCTCGGCTTGGCTATTACTTGCTGGGTGAGCTACTAATCCGTAGCTAACTTTTGTGCCGAGGTCTTCGCAATACTCTTCGAATGTTGCACTTTTGAATTGGGTTCTATTGTCAGTGATGAATCTGATCGGAACTTCAAATCTGCAGACTATGGACTTCAAGAATTTGATAGCAGACTGCTTGTTGATTGTCACAACAGGAGTAGCTTCCGGCCACTTGGTGAACTTGTTGATGGTGACATACAGGAACTTGTAACCTTCGATGTCTTTTGGGAAAGGTCCCAAAATGTCCATCCCACACACAGCGAATTGCCATGTAGGAGGTATCATTTGCAGTGACTGAGGCAAAGTGTGAATTTGTTTTGCATGGAACTGACACGCTTCACACTTTTTCACCAACTCGACTGCATCCTGGAGTGCTGTAGGCCAGTAAAAACCATGTCGGAAGGCTTTACTGACCAACGTGCAGGAAGACGCATGGTTCCCACACTTGCATCCTTGGATCTCCGCAAGGAGCTCGCGGCCTTCTTCCCTTCCGATGCACCACATTAGGATGCCGTTGGCACCGCACCGGTAAAGATCCCCTTCTTCCAATGTGTATATTTTAGCTAATTGTGGGGACCGGGTCCACACATTCCCGGAATCGCAGAGGGTGGTGCCGTGCGATGCAGCACCCAATAGCACACACAAAAATAATATGACAAAATACAAAGTTTTATTTATATGAACATCAGAAGTCTTTTACAATACTTAATATATAGCAGAAGATAATACTCATAGCTATACTCTCAGCCTAGCTATGCAAAACTGCAGCTGTCCAGCTCAGGGACGCTACACAATAGCAGCACACAACAATCACGGCGGCGTGCAGGGCTCCCACTCGGCAGTATACGCCGACGGGGGCATCGCCTGATCCTCGGACCCTTCTTCATACATCTCACCTGCATACAATTTAATATAGCAACCGTGAACACGAGAGCTCAACAAGACTTAACCATCTCACCTAAACAAGGAAATCTACATGCAAGGATACTTACAATAGGCATAGATATTGTAATAAATGACTCGCCTACATGTTAATCCTTAATTTTCAAGTTATTAACAACAGCTTACAATTTTAATAAAAGTAACTTTAGTGATCATATTTGACAGCAACCAAAGTTTCAAAATAATTATAATCCCATACATCATATTCTTCTGGCTTCTTCAGTATTTAATACGTCACATCGCAGTGAACAAGCGATACTCAAATAACCACGAGGGACGGTGATTGCAATCACTAGACACCCGAATAACACATCATGTACACCCGTGCCTAAGGAGTGTGCCGTGCTTCTCACCACGTCATACGCAGCAACCTTTAACAAGAAACGTAAACACTAAACCGGTCCCACCATCATGGGCACAAGGTCCCCGCACGGAGTGTGTCTGTGTCCACCCACCGATTTACACCTTGCTGCCCTCAACCCACCCCTATCGACAGTGGGCTATGCATCAACATCCAAGTTATAAAGTTACATCGGTTTTCTGGGTTCCATATGCCCAGTATGTATTCGGTACAGTTCAAACTTGTCCAGTAGGGCCGCACACGGATCGGTCCTCAATCGACACAAGCAGGGCTACGCACGTGAGACCATGTCTTGCTGCATCCTACCAGCTGCTCGGTCTCAATTTCATATTCACAAACCATTCTTCGATCAAATTATTCCCGTGTGATAAAATCTTATCTCGCGAGTAGATACCAACTACTAGACTTCCATCGGATTCCTGGAAACTTAAGCATGGCATTTTGTACACTTCGGGCTGTATACCTACCCAATACTCCATGGGATTTGTGGGTCATGCATGTGTAGTAACAAGCACCATAGCCCTAATGCACGAAACTCATCCTAGACATAAGTGATACAAATATAAACTTTGAAATAGCACTTAAATGAAAACCAGGGCTTGTCTGGTTGTGAGTCAGAGGGATAGTTAGCTTCTGGATGTATACTCTCCACGGGCTCTTGCTCCTCCTCGATCTCGGTCACCATATGATATGCAATATATGTAGTACATGAGTGATATTGAAACTTTATAAAAGACTTTCTAAATACAGATCAGGTATGTAAATTATTTTAATTGGCTTTGGTATTTTTACAGTGGATACTAGGTTCTATAAGGAAGGTCTGGACCAAAAATTGGAGATGTTTAAAGAAGCTTGTTGTCTCTAAAATTCCAACAATAAAAGGCTTCTCTGAAATTTGGTATTAATTCTGGAGTTTTTTCATGGCTAAAAGTGGATGATTATGGTAGAGGACTTTCTTGTGATTCTGGGAATTGTTTTTTTCATATTTTACTGAGCTTCCTACAGGGAGAGATTGATTTTACAAGTTTTGGGAAATCCTGAAATCGTTTCTGTGCATTTCACAATTTTTGAACTACATGGAAGTTTGAAACACTGATCCACCTAGTAATTGAAGTCTAATGAACTTGAAATTTTTACTGGATTTCAGGTTCTTTTTTAAGAGTGACTTGACCAAAACTGGGAATTTTCCTATTAACAGAACAGGGATAATTTGTTTCCCAAGCAGTTAGCTCAAAGGAATTAATTATGCAATTTCCGGGACTTTCATGTCCAACAAATTGCACCACTGCAAATTTGGGATCAAGATGAGTGTACCAGAATTTTTTTGGAATTAATTGAGAAAGTATGCAAGGAGGAATTGAATTTGGAAGTTTGCTCCAAATTCTGGAATTATTTGTAAATTAGAAACATTTGAATAATCCAGCCAGACCCACTGATTTGAATTGGGCCAATCACATCTGGGCCACACCGCGAGCCATGAGGTTAACCGTGCAGCCACACCCGATCCGTGGCCACAGCAGATCCCGAGGCCGTTTAAACAGCAGCTGACATGCGGGGCCCACGAGGTTGTCTTCATCCTCGGGCGCGCGATGCGGCCGCGGCGGCACTGCACTGGTGAGCTCGCTGGCTCCCTTCTCCCGGGCATCTCCCTTCCTGGAAATCTCCCTCCAACCATTTTAAGGGTCGAGGAATACGGTGGTGGGGTCGAATCGACGCGGTGACAGCCGGGGCTTAAGTAGAGTGGAGAGGAGGATTTAGGCCCGCAGCTACCTGCTTTGCATGCCATTGTTGCGATGGTGAGCTCTCCCGACGTCGAAGCGCGGGGACAGCCATAAACAGAGCATTTAGTTGGTTCCATCGAATTGGAGAGGCTGACCAGTGGGCCCCATCGCCTCTTTCAATTCTATCTTCTCTGGTACTTCAATTCTCCCACCTAGAATTGTCCAAAAATTCCAGTTTTTTTTGGAGAGGCCAATTCAAATATGGAGATTATGATTCTGAAATGAATTCCCTGATTTGACCAAGTTTCATTTGAACTCAAAATTTAAATTTGAATTTTAATGAGATTGAATGGAGCCACTAAATTAAATAGCAAATGTGCTTCAAAAATTTTTAAACTTTGCAGAGAGGTTATTTGGAATATTTTGAATTTAATAGTGAACACAGATATTCAACTCCTTCTAAGTGATGATATATTTTAGGATCTTGTGATCGGTGTAGAGGTGCACTAGATTGCCATGTAAATAGTGCCTCCACATTTTTAAAGCGAGTACCATGGCAGCAAGCTCAAGGTCATGAGTCGGATAGTGCTGCTCATGATTTCGGAGCTGCTGTGATCCATATGTGATCATGCGGCCTTCTTGCATTACCACACAACCGAGACAAATGCCCGACGTATCACAATAAACGTCGAAAGATTTGGTCGTATCCGGCTGAGCTAACACTGGGGCTGTTGTGAGATGTTTCACAGATGCTGGAAATGCATCCTCACATGACTTCCTCCAAATATTTTTATTCCCCTTTTTCAACAGCTACGTCATTGGTTTAGTGATTTTTGAGATGCTCGGAATGAACCTCCGATAATATCCCGCTATCCCGAGGAAACTGCAAACTTCGTGTACGGGCGTTGAAGACTTCCATTTCAGCACTTGCACAATTTTGCTTGGATCAACAGTGATACCCTCTGCTGAAATAATGTGACCAAGAAATGGTACTTGGCTGATCCAAAACTCACACTTGCTGAATTTTTCATAAAGCTTGTGATATCGCAATCGTTGGAGCACGATATGCAAGTGTTTGGCGTGATCTTCCTCCGATTTAGAATAAACCCGAATGTCATTGATGAAGACCACGACAAACTTGTTCAACTCCGGCATGAACACTAGATTCATCAAATACATGAAGTGAGCCGGCGTGTTGGTAAGTCTGAACGACATGACAAGATATTCATAGAGCCCGTATCTCATTGAGAATGCCATCTTCGGTATATCCTCCAGTCGAATTTTTATTTGATGATATCCGGACCAAAGATCCATCTTTGAGAATACTTTAGCACACACTAATTGATCGAATAAAATATCGAAGCACGGTAGTTGATACTTATTCTTGATCGCCACGGCATTGAGCGGACGATAGTCCACACATAGACGTAACGTATTGTCCTTCTTCTTCACAAGCAATGGGAGCAGCCCCAAGGTGACGAACTTGGGCGTATGAGACCTTTGTCCAGAAGGTCCTTCAAATGCTCCTTAATTCTGCCAACTCATTTCGTGCCATCTTGTACGGCCTCCGAGAAATAGGCGTGGTCCCCGAAATAAGTTCAATTTTGAACACGATGTCCCTATCCGGTGGCATACTCGGAAGGTCGTCGGGAAACACGTCCGGATACTCGCGGGCCACACGAATGTCCTCAAGCTTTGTGGCTTCTGTGTTGTATGTGGCTGAAATTTCTTGGATAAGGCCGTCTAGAATGAGTGCGTGTGGTTCATATACTGGAGAGTTCAAATGGACCAGACGTGAAACAGTATCGAGAACAGCACCATGATGGTGCAGCCACGACATCCCCAACATGAGGTCAAGCTTTTGACCCTCTAATATAATTAGAGAAGTTGGATAGATATTCCCACTCATCTTAAGTTGTGCTTTATAGACATTCATGTCCACTGCTGTTTTCCCACCCGGAGAGCAAATCAAATATGGACTTTCTGTGTGAGTGATAGGTAATTGATGCTTGCCAATATATGATTGGCTAATAAAATTATGGGTGGCACCGGAGTCAAAGAGTATGACTACGGGATTTTGGAGTAGAGAAAACGTACCCGCGAGGACGGGTTTGCCTTCCAGCACGTCTTCGATGACTATGTGGTGGATGTTGCCGAGTTTTTGTGCTGGTTTCTTGGGCTGGTTGCGGGGCTGAGTTGCACCCCGATATGGTGCTTGCGCGCTTCCTTGTCGCTGTTCGGGGCAGTCCCTCGAAAAATGCCCAGCACGGCTACACGTATAACACGTGTATTGTGTCGGGTTCCCGCCAAGCTGTGGACAGAATCCCAGTGCATGTGGTAGAGGTGGATACGCATGCGGGACCATCCCTTGCTGCTGCTGCTGCTGCTGCTGTGGAAATGGCAGTTGGAAACATGGCGTGTTGAAAGAACGACCGCGGAATTGCTGCGGTCACGCCGGTGGCTGCCATCGCTGACCGGATGGTGAGCGATACACCATGCAGTACTTCTGAGGACCACCACTGCTGCTGCTCGACGGTGCGCTCCGTTTCCTCTTATCAGAAACGAGCTCGTGCTGAGCATCTTGCTATACAATCACGGCATTGACGATGTCGTTGAAGGTGCCACTGTTGCATTTTGCGAGTTGGATCTTCATCTTTGCATTAACGCCCCGGAATAATATATCTCACTTCCTATCTGTAAAAGCCCTAATTTCCATAATTCAATTTCCAGTTAGGACTTCTAATCTGTACAGTAACTATTTTTTTCAAACAGCTAAAACAAAGATTTAGCTACTGTTGCAAATAGACCCTGGTAAAAAATTTCAAAGTATAGGCTAAAATTTTTTCTGTTGTCTTCTAATATTCTAACTAGACTCTCCGCAAAGTTTCAAGAATTTTTAACTTCATTTGCTATTTTAATTGAGACGCATAGCAAATTTGAGCCATATTTAAATTAAAATTTTGAATTCTGTTCGAACTTATTTGAACATAAGATTTGAACACACCATCATGATCAGCATGACTTGCTTGACTTATCCACGAAGTTTCACACTTCATAGAGCTCATTTAATACTTTAAATCGAATTTCAAAGCTTGCTGCAAGTGTGAGGCTGCATTGTGGGACCCACCAGTCAGCAGCTCTAGAGCTTATCGTCTCTGTTCTTTGAAATATACGGCGCCGACCGCTTGAGGAATTCCTCCGTGATCACAGCTCACCGCAAGTGGGTGGCCTTTAAGTTGAGCTCATCCTCTACTCTCTAGCGTTCCTGCCACAACAGAGCAACTCTCTCTCTCTCTCCCGCCGGAGCTCTGCTCGTTTTCATTCCCGCGTGCGCTTTTCCGACCGCCGGCGTAGCGCGGCCATTGCCGGCCAACTGGAGGACACTCTCGCCAAGCTCTCAACAGCGAAGTTGTTTCCAACTCTCGCCGTGCGCCGTCTCTGTTCCACGGTGCCAAGCTGCTGCGAGCCGTTTCAGTCTTTGACTCCAACAGAAAAAAGGTGCGCCCAGGCACCCTCTAACTAACCTTGAAAACCGTTCCCCGTTTCGTTAAGTATCTAGCAAGTTATTCAAGTTTTGTTCTCAGCCGAAACCAATGAACTCGCTAGATTGTCGATTAAATTCGGTTTTCACAAGTATCTAATATTCACGATTGCTAGGAGATAGTTTCCTCACATCCCAACGCACGCTCTCAACCACTTAGTACCAAAAGTTATCGAGTAGGGGTGATGAATGTTGAATTTTCGTCGCCGCCAATATAAATGCCACGATTTACCATCGAAACCATGATGGTCGATCGTGTCATGCCATTTGCACACTCCTAGCAGCTTCCTCAAACCCCCAGCAGCATTCCCAATCATTTGACGATGAGTTTGAACTAAGAAAGTCGGGTTCTGACATTGCCGGAACCCTAGCCGCCGCCGTCGCCGATGTGCCGCCGTTTCCGGCCGTTGGCAAGCTACACCAAGGGTACCATCGTGTTCAGCGCATGATTTTAGGGTCGGGCGCCCAAAACTAGGCGCTGCGGTGGCCGGGAACTTGGTTCTGGCGAGGCTCGCTGGAACGCGCCACCGTTGTAACCCCGGGCGCCGCCCGCACGCCACCGGCCCGAGGAAGACGAAGGCGTGGTGGGGTCCACACGTCAGTAAGCATTTTCTTTATTCGCGGACCTGTTGTGGCTGCGGGATTCCTTGTGGCTACGTGGGAAAAACTGTGTGCACCCGTGTGTTGCTTCGACCAGAGCATGCCACGTCAGCTGGTGGGGGCCCAGGCGCCATTGTTTTGAATTCAAATTAAATCAAATAATTCCAGAAATTATTCAAACTTCTATAATGCATATATCTCTGTATACTGCTCCAAAAATCTTGAAACCAATTTTGTTTGAAACCTCTTGAGCTCTAGTTTTTTATAGTATCAATTAGGTTTGGTGAAAATCATTTTGCAATTCTGGAGAATACAGTATTTCCAAAAACAAATAGAATTTTTCCAGCTAAACTCTCTCCTGGAAAAATCCCCAAAATTCACATAAAATACTTTCTCCTGTTCTTGATTACCAGAAAAAGTTCCGGAGCCATTGACCCTGTATCACTTAACCAAATTTCAAATTCCTTTCTACTGTTCATTTATGTAACAGAACTGTAACCATAAATAGATTCAAATTTCTAAATTCAATTTCTCCTGGTAGCATTGCTCTAAAAATCTCAAATAAAATTCTGTATAACCCTAATGCTCTGAACTTTCATGTTGTGTGATTTGGTATAAAAACCTGTATAATTTTCTGTATAATTCAATTTCCTTTTTCAATCATTGAATTATTACAGATGTTCAGTTTCCTTGTTATGTCCCAAATTTGACCTAAACATTCTTTTTGACATTTACCAACTCCAGTAAAAGTTTCAGACTTAATTGACATAATCTTCTACTCCAAATTCAGTTCCAAACCTAGATAATAACTGAAAGTCTAATTTCAATTATAAAATAATTGCAAGAATTCTTAGCAACTTTGAAATTCAATATCTCACTCATATATGCTTAGAAAATTGTGAAACCAATTTTGCTAGAATCTGGACAACCTTCTCTATCTCGATCATCAACTGGTGGCTATGTTATACAGTTTCTCCTCTAAAATTCTGGGAAGGTTATTGCCAGCCATAATTTTAGAGACAACAAGCTTCCTTGATCATCTCCTGTTCTTTGCAAGAGTCTCCATTATAGTCCCTAGTATCTATCATAAAAGTTCCAAAGCCAATTAAGATCATTCCCTCACTATAATCGTAGTTAGAAGCTTATGAACTATATATGCATTATAAATCCACTAGCAATCATATATGTTTTATATGCATGTCATGTAGTGATCAAGATTGACGAGTAGTGTCACTTGGAAGAGAACACCAGGGTGTCCACTTAAAGTCCTTTGTGGAGTCATCAGAGGAGGACCACTAACAATTGACATTTATCGAGTCGCAAACTAAGGCAAGCCCCGGTTTGCATTTAAGAGCTTTTCATTGTTTTCCGGTTTTATTCACTTACGTCTTCAGTTGATATTGTTCATTACGTATAAGGTGTTTAATACTCCACATGCATATCCACAAATCCTATGGGAGGATTGAAAGGTTTACAACTTGACGTGTAGAACTGCAATTGCTAATGTTGTAGATATACCGGTAGAAGTCGAGTAGTTGGAATCTACTTGCGAGATAAAAATAACAGTTCATATGAGTGTGAAAGATGAAATAATGGCATATGGGATGAATACGAGACCGGGCAGGGGGATAGGAGCCGACGAGATGGAGTCTCGGGCGCATAGCCCTGCCTGTGTCGCTTGAGGACCGTGCCGTATGCGGCACCGTTGGGCAAGCTTGATCTGTACCGATTGCATAATAGGATATGGGCCCAATAAACTGATGTAACTCCAGACTGTAGTGTGGAAACTCCTCAGTTGTCCTTGAATGGAGATGCGAAGGCATAAAGGTGTAAATTTTCTAGCGGGCAACTTCGACGCATCCGTTTAGGGGACCTTGTGCTCGGGATGAAGTGGTTTGTCGACATTGGGGTCTTGGGTGAAAGGTGGCCGCGTATGATGCGGGGAGGAGAGCATGTATGTGTCTCCCACGCGGGTGTGCGTGTCGTGTAGCCGGTTGTGCCTTGATTGTAATCACCGTCCCTCGCGGTAATAGAGTACCACTTGTTCACTATGTCCTGGAGTAAATACTAAAGAAGCTAGAAGAATATGGTGTATTGAATTATAATTGTTTTGTAACCTTGTGTGGCTTAGATATATCACAATTAAAAGTATATAGTTTCCAAATACATAACCTGCAATAGCAGTATGTGCTTTGGGCATGTCATATCATCGGCAAAGCGTTTCTTGTTTGATTGTGGAGTCTATGATGTGTCGTGCCTGAGGAATGTCATTTGCTATTTAAAACATGACTATAAGGATCCACTTGTAGGTGAGTCTACTTATGCTATATCTTACCTATGTTTAGTCTTTAACTTGCATTTGTCTAGTGAGACGGGTCAGTCTTGCTGAGCCTTATGCTCACGTTTGTAGTTAACGAGTTTTTGCAGGTTATATCGTTGATGAAGGGCTGACGATGACGCCTTACCCCTTTAGGTTTCACGGCTGAGTGGAAGCCCTGCACGTCGCCAATATCTGTGAGTGCTGCTAGTGTAAAGCATCTGAGGGCATGGACAACTTTACTCATGCATAGATAGTGCTGAGAGCGTAGTATGATGTATATACTTCTTTCCTACGTTATATATTGTAAAACTTCTGCTGTGTTTATAAATAAAAGACTTGTGTTGTGTTTTATTCTCAATCTTTTCATATATGTTGTTGGGTGTCGCATCGCACGACACCACCCGATGAGATCCTTGGATGTCGGGACCCTGGTCCCCACAGACATGGTATCAGAGCATCATTGGGAACAGTGTGCCTGAAAAGAGCATATTTTCAAGAACTTAGGAGTATATGAGTGAGGAAATAGTTATATGCTCACTAAGGAATATTACTAGTATAAGATATAAAGGTGTAAATACTAACCTACTTGTTATTATATTTTGTAATGACGCTCCAACATCAGGAAAGAGGTAAGGTACGCCACCGAGAGCGGATCAGTCTCGGTAAGCTTTTCCATACGAGATGTGGTATGTGATTGTTTCCGTGGCTCTGCACGAAACATCAATATGAGTTCCTGAAACTCTCCATGTTTCTGAGAACATATGACACGCGGTACCCCAGGGTGCTTCAAAATTAGTGAGAGCCCCCGTCGGGTGGTGTATAACCCAATAGTATGCGTCTCTAGAACTATTCATGTTCTATAGGAGCATGCGAAACATGTATGCCCAAGCGTGTGTAAGCCAGTTCGTGTGGGAGTCTTTGCTGTACAGACGTAGTACAACCATGTACCTCGATACATGACTTCGCTCGAGGGCGACTCACACCAGAGTCGTATGAATTTACTTTCATATATATTATTGTGACTGCCTGTCATGTTTCCCATGCCGCCCTTGAGGTGTGAATGAGTGTAAGGGGATTGTTTGTCTTCTGCAGCTACACTAACTACGGTAGCGAACCGTGTAGAACACGTTAGCGAGTGAACGATACTAGGGCCACCTATAGACGTATCCGGGTATACCGGTTAAATTTTGAATGTTGAGGCAAGTAGTACCATTGTATCACATTTGATATATTGACAATCTCCCACAACAGAATGGAGGTATTGTGTTTTAAAGTCCGACTACTAGTTGCTGGTAGGTTTTGGACATTGCAAAGTGAATTTCAATCATAACTAGAGAAGAATCAAGGTTCTTTATTTCTGGTAGAAGTTTGCTCAACTTTGCCAGGTTGAAACCTTGATTAGCTTACAAAAAACATAGGCTTGTGCTATATGGATTGGAAGAACATCCAGTCCACTACAATGTTTATTATGGTCCTTAGGACTGAAAATGATACTACCATGTGTAAACTGAACTCCACAAAAACTACTATAAATGTCTTACCCAACTACACAGTCTCTGTATTTTCACCATAACTTCTCGTAGAAAACTCTTCTGCCCTATTGTGTGATACATATCTGGATACGGTAGAAGCATCACTACAACTTCGTAAATTCAAGTGTTTTCTAAATCGACACTGAACCAATCCAAATTCCAGGTTGAAACTGGTACACTGCAGAGTTGCTGGCAGAAAACCAGTCAGCTCATCTGTCAACTTTAGACAGTCATATCTCCTAATCTTAAAAACTTGACAAAGTCATATATATACATTTTTGAAATCCTAGGAAGTCCTATATCAACTTTATATTCAACTCCTGGACTCAATCTTTCATTAGTAGAGCCTAATTTCATTTGTCGCAAACGCTGTTCTGGCAGTCCAGAACCAAAAACATTTGTGCATAGTTGGAATTTGCGCGCTTTGACCTGTATAACAACTTCATAAGTCTGAACCAGTTTATTTCTGGAATGTTTACATGATGGGGTACCATGTTTATTTTGTCATTACCTCAAGATATTGTTTTGATATACCTGTATAAACTGTGGACAAAAACCCACGTATAGAAGGGAGGTTCTGTCAAAATTTCCAGAAAATTTTAGTCAACTTCAAACCTGTATAACTTTTAATCCAGAGCTCACCTGGAAGTGTTCAAGTACGATATGGGAAGGTTATGAAGTGCTATAAAACTTTTGTATTCAACTCAAATCTTATTACTGCCATTTACTGGCAGCAAATTTCGAGTTTATACAGGATGTTCAGCTGGAACAGAACTGAAGTTCATATTCCAGACTTGAACTGTCTTGTAACCGTTAATCAAACTTCTATATCTTCCATTTCAGAATTTCTATGGGGACAAATGAATACATTCAGGAAAGGTTTTTGAGTTCAATACAAATTTGTAGTTGAACACCAGACCAAATTTTGTATTTAACTGTGAGAAATAATTACATTTCAACAGTCTGGTCTGATAGACCAGAAACTGGACAGCATACCAGTGTGCGATGTTAGCGACTCAAATCGTTTTAATTTCACTTTCTTGGGTCACTTATCATGTCTAGAGATGATTACTCGACTTGATAGTTTAACATAAAGTTGAAACACCATGTTAAGTAATTGGTGAGCAATATCACTTATTTGAGTCTAGTTCAATGTCCTAATCTTTATTTACACCTAGCCTACTGCATTGTTAAGTGATGTATATTATGGTCTGTACCATGATTCCAGTTGATATTGCAACTTTGGATCTTAACCGTAATGCTCAATCAAGAAGCATGGATCACACTCATTTTGAAGGTCAACCGGGTATTTCTGCTCATGGTGGAGATGACTCAACTCTACCACAAGTGCCATCATCAAACGGATTGGCAGAAATCTTAGCAAGGATGGCCGAGTCTCTGCATACGTTGGTACAGCGGAGTGTACAACCTGAGGCTCGACCACTTGATCTACCTCAAGTAACATATCTGGATTTCTTGGCGACTCAACCACCGGTTTTCACAGAAGCCTTGGAGCCATTGGAGTCGGGTCATTGGCTCCGGGTGATTGAAGCCAAGTTTGAGTTACTATAGTGTGAAAAATATCAGAAGGCTTTATTTGCGGCTCAACAACTTCATGGATCCGCAGAGCTTGGTGGTCTGAATATCTCACCACTCTCCCCGACGGTCATCGTGTGACCTGGCCGGAGTTCTGTGATGCTTTCTGTGCACGTCATATATCTTATGGGATGATTAAAACCAAGTTGGAGGAATTTGTAGAGTTGAGTCAAGGAGAAATGGGTGCTTATGAATACTCCAAGGCCTTCAATCGTTTGGCTCAATATGCGCCTGAGTATGTGAATACCGAGGCATTGAAGTGTGGTTGCTTCTTTCGAGGGCTGAACATCAAGCTTCGAGCTCAACTGGTATTATTCAATAACGGCAACTACAATGACTTGGTTGATGCCGCTATTGTTCAGGAGGATGCAACTCTTTGCTATCATTCGGAGAAGAGGAAGAGGAAGACATCACAAGAGGTTGTTAGTGATGTTCCTCAGGAGGATCGGGCGGTGTATTGCTTACTGCCTGGTCGAGAGTTCTGGTCGAGTGAGCAACCACAACAGATTCGGTATAACTCATCTCCAGTGGATACTTTACCTGCACCTCAACAAAGCGTGCAAGTGTGTCCTGGTCCTCCACCGCAGCAGTATGATCTCACTCTTGCAACCCCATCTCTGGAAGATGTGCAGGTTGTCAGTCCACACCAATTCAGAGGAAAGCACAGGATGCATTTAGCATGGGGACGTCGCAAGACGGAACATGACCGTGTCCAATTGTCCTTTTTCGAAAATTCTGATCAGCACCATAAACTTAAAAACAAAGCTTCATCGAAGTCTGCCAGTGTTAATTATGCTGCGATTGAGGACATTCCAGAAGGAGAAGCTATTTTAGCATGCATGTTTACTTTACATGATCAACCAGTAGTCGTTCTGTTTGACTCTAGAGCTACTCATAACTTTGTGAGCAAGTCTTTTGTGCTGAAACATCAAGTGCCAATTGTGACTGTCTCACACCCTTTCCGTATCAGTTCACTTGGAGGCAATATTTTAGCTAATGAGGTTGTTTCTCGAGCACCTCTTTGCATTTGTGGAAGTATCTATCCGGTGAACCTCATCATCTTAGAAGGTCAGCAGATTGACCTCATCTTGGGGATGTCATGGTTGAAACATCATGGAGCTCTTTGATATCAGCTCACAGACTGTCCAACTAAATTCTCAAATCCATGGTTGCAACAGTATGAATCTTTTGGAAACCGCATCAAGAGTCTCAACGGTGCATCACACAAGTGCCAAGAAGCTGTAGGATATCACAGTGGTGTGTGAATATCTAGACGTGTTTCCTGATGATCTTCCTGGCATGCCACCAGAATGTGATGTTGAGTTCAAGATTGAACTTGCGCCAGGAACCATGCCAATCTCGAGGAAGTTGTATAGGATGGCACCGAAGGAACTTGCGGAATTGAAGGAGCAGCTGAATGACTTATTGAGCAAGGGTTTTATTCACCCAAGTTCATCCCCTTGGGGCTGTTCTGCGTTGTTTGTTAAGAAGAAGGATGAGACTTTGAGGTTGTGTGTGGACTATCGTCCACTGAATGCTATCACTATTAAGAACAAGTATCCAATACCACGCATTGATATATTATTCGATCAACTAGTGGGTGATAAGGTATTCTTGAAGACGGACCTTTTTTCAAGTTATCATCAGATTAAGATTTGACCTGAGGACATTCCAAAAACCGCATTTTCGACGAGGTATGGGCTCTATGAGTATCTTGCCATGTCCTTTGGGTTGACCAATGCACCGGCTCACTTCATGTATCTCATGAATTCGGTGTTTATGCCAGAGTTGGACAAGTTTGTCGTGGTCTTCATCGATGACATTCTTGTGTATTCTAAATCTAAATAAGAACACGCTAAACACTTGCATATTGTGCTTCAACGGTTAAGGGAACTCAAACTGTATGCAAAGTTCAACAAGTGTGAGTTTTGGATCAGTAGAGTGCCATTTCTAGGGCACATCATCTGGCTGATGGTATTGCAGTTGATCCAAGCAAAATTGTGCAAGTCCTGAAGTGGAAATCTCCCAAGTCCGTACATGAAGTTCGCAGTTTCCTTGGCTTGGCTGGCTATTATCGGAGGTTCATTCTAAGTTTCTCAAAGATAGCTAAACCAATGAAGGAACTACTAAAGAAGGGAACGAAGTATGTATGGACTAAAGAATGTGAAAAAGCATTTCAAGCCTTGGTGAAACACCTCACAACCGCACCGGTTTTGACTCAACCGGACAAAACCAAACCATTTGATGTCTATTGTGATGCATCTGGCATTGGTCTGGGTTGTGTACTCAAGCAACATAGAAGAGTGATGGCATATGGGTCCCGACAGCTTCAGAATCATGAAAAACATTACCCGACTCATGATCTTGAGCTTGCTGCCGTGGTGCTCGCATTGAAGATGTGGAGGCACTAACTATTGGACAATCTAGTGCACCTCTACACTAATCATAAGAGTTTAAAGTACATATTAATCCAGAAAGACTTGAATATGCGACAACGAAGATGGTTAGAGTTGATCAAAGATTATGAGATTGAGATTCACTACCATCGTGGCAAGACCAATGTGGTTGCAGATGCGCCTAGCTGCAAGTCCCATGTAAATCATTTATCCATCACTTCAATGGAAGAAGACGAGCCGAGTTTATACTTGGTTCCATATGGAGCACTCTCCAATCTGGCTCTCATTCCTACCATCAGGGAAGATATTGAAGAGGCTCAGAAGGAAGACAAGGGCATGTCGCACATTCGGCGAAGAATGAAGAAGGGGAAGATGAAATGCTTTCGATGTCATGAGCATGGTACTATTTGGTTTAAAGACAGTATAGTCGTACCGAATGACATGGAACTTCGAAGGAAGATCATGGATGAAGCTCACTTATACAAGTACTCTATTCATCCGGGTACCAACAAGATGTACCAAGATCTAAAGAAGAAATTCTGGTGGTCCCGGATGAAGCAAGAGATAGCGAAGTATGCATCTGAGTGTGATACATGTCGGCGAGTGAAAGCCGACCATTTGAGGCAAGCCAGATAGTTGCAACCCTTGAACATACTGACATGGATGTGGGAAGACATCATCATGGATTTCACTGTAGGGTTACCTCTCACTTTCCGTAAGCATGATTCGATTTGAGTGATAGTGGATCGGTTGACCAAGTCAGCTCATTTTATCCCTGTCAACACCAACTATCGTTCTCCAAAGTATGCGGAGTTGTATATCACAAGAATCATGTGCTTACATGGAGTTCCTCGTACTATCATTTCAGATCGTGGAGCCTTGTTTGTTGCTCGATTTTTGGAGCAGCTCCATGCATCATTGGGTACCAAGTTGATTCGAAGCTCTGCTTATCATCCGCAGACTGTTGGTCAGACTGAGTAGGTAAATCAAGTCCTTGAGGACATGCTACGAGCTTGTGCTATCCACCATGGCAAGAACTAGGGTGATCACTTACCATTGGGGGAGTTCTCGTACAACAATGGCTATCAAGCTAGTATCCAGATGGCACCATATGAAGCTCTCTATGGCAGTAAGTGCCGCGCACCATTTAATTTGTTTGAGTCGGGTGAAAGAGTGATATATGGCATTGATCTTCTCAACGACGATGAAGAACGAGTGCAAGTGATCCAAGCCAATCTCAACGCTGCTCAATCTCGACAGAAGAGTTATGCGGATAAGCGACGTCGACCTCTTCACTTCGACATCGGGGATCACGTTTACCTTTGGGTATCTCTGATTAAAGGGATTAATCGCTTCGGAGTAAAAGGGAAGTTAGCTCCACGTTTCATTGGGCCGTTCGCGGTGATTGAAAAATGCGGACCTGTGGCCTATCGATTGGAGTTACCGGCGTCTCTCTATGGAATTCACAATGTATTCCACATCTCTCAGTTGCGGAAGTGTCTTAAATCTCGAGCTGAAGTCCGCACGGAAGATCTTGAAGCTCTACAACCTGATCTCACTTATTCTGAGCATCCGGTCAAGATCATTGATGAGAAGACTCGCACCACAAGAAGTTGGACATTAGACTTTTACAAAGTCTTGTGAGATTACCATACCGCTGATGAAGCGACTTGGCAAAGCGAGGATTTTCTTAGATCGAACGATCCGGACTTGTTAGCGGCATATGTTCATTAGATCTCCTTCCTTACTCTTTCTTTTGTAATCTCAGGATGAGATTATTTTAAGGGGGGGATTGTAAAAGCCCTAATTTCCATAATTCAAAGTTCAGTTAGGACTTCTAACCTGTACAGTACTATCTTTTTGAAACAGCTAAAACCAGGATTTAGCTACTGTTGCAAATAGACCCTGCTAAAATTTTTCAAAGTATAGGCTCAAAATTTTTCTGTAGTCTTCTAATATTCTAACTAGACTCTCTGCAAAGTTTCAAGAATTTTGAACTTCATTTGCTATTTTAATTGAGACGCATAGCAAATTCGAGCCATATTTAAATTCAACTTTTGAATTCTGTTCAAACTTATTTGAATATAAGATTTGAACACACCATCGTGATCATCATGTCTTGCTTGACTTATCCACGAAATTTCACAATTTTTAGAGCTCACTTACTATTTTAAATCGAATTTCAAAGCTTGCTGCAAGTGTGAGGCTGCATTGTGGGACCCACCAGTCAGCAGCTCTAGAGCTTATTGTCTCTGTTCTTTGACGTATACGGCACCGACCGCTTGAGGAATTCCTCCGTGATCACAGCTTACTGCAAGTGGGTGGCTTTTAAGTCGAGCTTATCCTCTCCTCTCTAGCGTTTCTGCCACAACCGAGCAACTCTCTCTCTCTCTCTCCCGCCAGAGCTCTGCTCGTTTTCATTCCCGCGCGCGCTTTTCTGACTGCCGGCGCTGCTCGGCTGTTGCCGGCCAACCGGAGGACACTCTCGCCAATCTTTCAAGAGAGTAGTTGTTCCCCACTCCCTCCTCTATCCTCTGGTTCAATCCCTTCGTCATTTCGTTGATGTTTTGGCCGGTATTTTAAAGCCAAACCGGAGCTCGCCATCGAAGTCGACGTGTGCCGTCTCTGTTCCACGGTGCCAAGCTGCTGCGAGCCGTTTCAGTCTTTGACTCCAACAGAAAGAAGGTGCGCCCAGGAACCCTCTAACTAACAGTTAAAACCGTTCCCCTTTCTGTTAAGTACTAGCAAGTTATTCAAGTTTTGTTCTCGGCTGAAACAATTGAACTCGCTAGATTGTCGATCAATTTCGGTTTCCACAAGTATCTAATCTTCACGGTTGCTAGGAGATAGTTTCCTCACATCCTAACGCACGCTCTTTACCACTTAGTACCAAAAGTTATCGAGTAGGGGTAACGAATGTTGAATTTTTGTCGCCGCCAATAAAAATGCCGCGGTTCCTCGTCGAAACCATGATGGCCGGTCGTGTCATGCCATTTGCACACTCCTAGCAGCTTCCTCAAACCCCCGGGAGCATTCCCGATCATTTGACGATTAGTTTGACCTAAGAAGTCGGGTTCCGACATGGCCGGAACCCTAGCCGCCGCCGTCGCTAATGCGCCGTCGTTTCTGGCCGTCAGCAAGCTACACCAAGGGTACCATCGTGTTCAGCGCATGATTTCAGGATTGGGCGCCCAAAACAAGGCGCTGCGGTGGCCGGGAACTTGGTTCCGGCGAGGCTCGCCGTAACGCGCCGCCGCTGTAAACCCAGGCGCCACCCGCGCGCCGCTGGCCCGAGGAAGACGAAGGCGCGGCGGGGTCCACACGTTAGTGAGCATTTTCTTTATTCACTGATCTGCTGTGGCTGCGGGATTCCATGTGGCTACGTGGGAAAAACTGTGTGCACACGTGTGTTGCTTCGACCAGAGCATGCCACGTCAGCTGGTGGGGCCCAGGGGTCATTGTTTTGAAATAAAATCAAATCAAATAATTCCAGAAATTATTCAAACTTCTAAAATGCATATCTCTCTGTATACTGCTCCAAAAATCATGAAACAAATTTTGTTTGAAAGCTCTTGAGCTCTAGTTTTCGATAGTATCAATTAGGTTCGGTGAAAATCATTTTCAATTCTGGAGAATACAATCTTGCCAAACACAAATAGAAATTTTCCAGCTAAACTCTCCACTGGAAAAATCCCCAAAATTAACCTAAATACTTTGTCCTGTTCTTGATTACCAGAAAAATTTTGGGAGCCACTGACCCTGTATAACTTAACCAAATTTCAAATTCCCATCTGCTATTCATTTATGTAACGGAACTGTAACCATAAAAGGATTCAAATTTCCAAATTCCATTTCTCCTGGTAGCCTTGCTATAAAAATCTCAAGTATAATCTGTATAACCCTTATGCTCTGAACTTTCAAGTTGTACATGTGGTTTTTGTATAAAAACCTGTATAATTGTCTGTATAATTCAATTGGCTTTTTCAATCATTGAATTATTACAGATGTTCAGTTTCCTTGTTATGTCCCAAATTTGACCTAAAAGTTGTTTTAGACATTTACCAACTCAAGTAAAAGTTTCAGACTTAATTGACATAATATTGTACTCCAAATTCAGTTCCAAACCTAGATAATAACTGAAAGTCTAATTTCAATTATACAATAATTCCAAGAATTCTTAGCAACTTTGAAATTCAATATCTCACTCATATATGCTTAGAAAATTGTGAAACCAATTTTGCTAGAACCAGGACAACCTCCTCTATCTTGATCATCAACTGGTGTCTATGTTAACGCTACAGTTTCTCTTCTAAAAGTCTGGGAAGCTTATTGCCTGCCATAATTTTAGAGACAACTAGCTTCCTTGATCATCCCCTGTTCTTTGCAGAAGTCTCCATTATACTCCCTAGTATCTATCACAAAAGTTCCAAAGCCAATTAAGATCATTCCCTCACTATAACCTTAGTTATAAGCTTATGAACTATATATGCATTATAATTCCACTAGCATTCATATATGTTTTATATGCATGTCATGTAGTGATCGAGATTGACGAGTAGTGTTGCTTGGAAGAGAAGACCAGGGTGTCCACTTGAAGACCATGGCGGAGTCTTCAGAGGAGGACCACTAACAATTGACATTTAATCTAGTCGCAAACTAAGGCAAGCCCCGGTTTGCATTTAAGAGATTTTCAAAGTTTTCCAGTTGATATTGTGCATTACATATAAGGTGTTTTATACTCCCCTTGCATATCCACAAATCCTATGTGAGGTTGCAAAGGTTTAAAGCTTGACGTGTTGAACTGCCAGTGCTAATGTTGTAGATATACCGGTAGAAGTCGATCAATTGGAATCTACCCGCGAGATAGAAATAACAGTTCATATGATGGTGAAAGATGAAAGAATGGCTTATGGGACGAATATGAGACCGGGCCGTTGGATAAGAGTCGACGAGATGGAGTCTCGTGCGCATAGCCCTGCCTGTGTCGCTTGAGGACCGTGCCTTATGCGGCACCATTGGGCAAGCTTGAACTGTACCGATTGCATAATGGGATATGGGCCCAATAAACTGATATATCTCCAGACTATAGTGTGGAAACTCCTCGGTTGTCCTTGAATTGAGATGCGAAGGCATAAAGGTGTAAATCTTCTAGCGGGCAAGTTCGACGTGTCTGTGTAGTGGACCTTTTGCTCGGGATGAAAAGGTTTGTCGACATTGGGGTCTTGGGTGAAAGGTGGCCGCGTATGACGCAGGGAGGAGAGCACATATGTGTCTCCCGCACAGGTGTGTGTCTCGTGTAGCCTGGTGTGTCCTGATTGCAATCCTGTCCCTCGCGGTAATAAAGTACCACTTGTTCACTGTGTCGTGACGTAGTAAATACTAAAGAAGCCAGAAGAGTATGATGTATTGAATTAAAATTGTTTTGCAATCTTGTGTGGCTTAGAGATATCACAATTAAAAATATATAGTTTCCATATACTTAACCTGTAATAGCAGTATGTGCTTTGGGCATGTCATATCAACGGCAAAGCATTTCTTGTTTGATTGTGGATTCTATGATGTGCCGTGCCTGAGGAATGTCATTTGCTATTTAAAGCATGACTATAAGGATCCACTTGTAGGAGAGTCTACTTATACTATATCTTACCAATGTTTAGTCTTTACATTGCATATATCTAGTGAGACGGGTCAGTCTTGCTGAGCCTTATGCTCACGTTTGTAGCTAACTAGTTTTCTCAGGTTATACCGTTGATGAAGGGCTGATGATGACGGCTTACCCCTTTCGCCGCTGATATCTGTGAGTGCTGCTAGTGTAAAGCGTCCGAGGTCGTGGAATGCTTTACTCATGCATAGCTAGTGCTGAGAGCGTAGTATGATGTATATACCTCTTTCCTACGTTATATATTGTAAAACTTCCTATGTGTTTATAAATAAAAGACTTGTGTTGTGTTTTATTCTCATTCTTTTCATGTATGCTGTTGGGTGTCGCATCGCACGACACCACCCGAAGATATCCTTGGATGTCAGGACCCTGGACCCCACACTATCTTCCGTTCCCGCATACTCCTGCGCGTACTGCGCCAATTGATTGAATGTGTGGGAGTATTCACGGGCACAACTCCCGCCTTGTTTCAGCTCCAGAAACTCCTGAAGCTTCCTCTTCATTATACCGGGAGGTATATGGTAGGCGCGGAACGCCTCCTGGAATTCAGTCCAGGTGACAGCAGGACCATCCGGCAGTGACGTGATGTAGTTCATCCACCAAGCACCGGCGGATCCCTGAAGCTGTTGCGCTGCAAACAGCGCCTTCTGCTGTTTGGTGCATCATAGCAAACCGAACTTCATCTCGAGGGTGCAGATAAAGTTGTCCGCCTCCATAGGATCATCGGCCTCCATGAAGACCGGTGGATGTGTCAGCAAGAAGTCCGAGTACAAACTCTGTTGGGGCTGACGTTGCCCATTATCTTATCGCCCCACTTGACGGGACGAGTTCTTTACCAATACTCGCAGTAACTCGGTTTGCTCATCGCGCGAGCCGAGTACTGCAGCCAAAATCTCCACGAGAGTCCTTGGAGGTTGAGGTGGTGGTTGTCGAGGAACTTGTTGCTGCGGTGTCGCAGTTTGCTCCCGGGTCAGAGATTCATCCTCACGACCCTAGCTAGAGCCTCCCATCTCGGGCGTAGAACGCGTACGCACCATTCTGCATCCACGTGACTTAAAAATCCCCAATTTGTTTTTTTCATTATCCTTTTTATACCATAGTAGTGTGAGTATTGACAATGTGATGATTGCATAACATTCACATATATTGGTAAAGTACAAACTTTATACAAGATATATTATCTCATGACCAAGTTTACAGTAGTGAACGCCAAAATGATGGACTCCTAGCACGAAAGTGCATCTCAACTATAATTGGTCTCCATGAGTCGTCATACACACCTTGTCATCTCCTAGACACCCACTACTATTTATAATATGATACAAACATGGCTACAAAATAAACACAAGAACCACTGACTATATGTTGCCCCGTGATGGCAGTAGTGCTCCCCGTCCTAATCCGATGCATCCCTATGGATGTACTCGAGTATCTCAGGATCTTCTTCCTCCTCAAAACATGAAGGCACCTGCTCACCTATGTTCATCGGCATGTCATGAGCCGGTGGAAACATGACTGTGTGCGGCAAGTGTGCTTCGGCCTCAATCAAGACATCCCGAAGTTGGTCTGCCTCAAACTCCCAATTCTGAGCTTCTTTGATGCCTTCATCTCGTGCCTTGGTGAGTACCGACAGCTGCTCTTGCTGTTGCTGCACGTCCAACTGACTCGCCTGCAGTTCACCATGAGCTTGCTGCAGTTCCATGCGAGTTTGCCACAGTTCAGCACGAGCCTTCCGCAGTCTAGTGTGAGTGCGATGCAGCTGATCCTCGCATTGATTCAGTCGGTAATTCGGCGGAGCCAGGGACGAACATAGGTTCTCATTGATATAATCAAGAGTGTCACCCCATTCAATCGCTTGCCTCAAGGTTTCGAACTCTCCTAAAAGATTGCACCTTGTGTAAGAACCATCATGCTGGATGCAGCGGCATAAGTGCCAAGTTTTTTCGAGGTTGTGTCGCCATATGGTTGATAGGCCGCAACCATATGACGTTGCCACTCAAAACCAGCAGCACCACAGACCGGGAGAAGAGCAAATTGTGTCCCAGCCTTGGCATCTTGATGAAGCCCGCAAAGCTTTATAAGTGCTTCACCCGCTGCGATGGCCCATGTGTTCTCCAACCGAGCTCTCTGGATAGTGACCGCAGCCCATCCATAAAAATGCGGACTAGCTGGGATGTCGACCTGGACGGTACATGACAGTACGCCTCTGTCAACCCCCTCTTGGCCCCAATAGCCTGGCATTTTGATGAAGCAAAACTGTTGGAGCACTTCCTGTAACATGATCGGGAAGCCCAGACGGTTAGCGCACGTTGAGAACACACATCCGTCCGGCAATAGCATCACATCTGTCATCTATAAAAGAAGTACATGAATGAGTCACATACTCAAATTCCACAAACATTGTTTATAAAAAGAACATGGATGTGAAAAATATTTTATGAAAGTGAAATCAAATTCAATTGTCAAATGAAACATAACAACTGGAATTCTGTCTCAGTTTCTGTTCATTCTAACCGATCTGGAGAAATTCGAAATTTTCATCCAGTTAGAGGCACATTCAGGACTTTAGTTCAACTTCAAAGTTGTAGTGTACTAAAATATCTTTCCATAATGTATTTATTTTCCTCCAGATAATTTATATATGAGGAGATATCATTTTCGCAAGTTGACAATTTTATGGAAAATTTTTGACAGCACCTCTTTTCTTTAAGGCAGATTTTGTCCACATTTTTCCAGATACAAAACATCAATATATGCAAAAATCATAAATTACAACATTGTGGCATACATCCTCAGTATTACAGAAATGCATTACATGAAGTCATTCATTGATTCTATGAAGAGATATGATCAAGACAGTGACAAGATACAAAAACTGTCCAGTCTCAGTCCAGATTTAACAGAGTTTGGAAATTTAAATTTTCATTAGTTTACAGGGGGATTCTTATCTGGAGTTGAACACAAGAGTTTTAAAGGACTCTCTACACTTTCCAACCATGTGTGGTAAACCTTCAGGTGTGAAATATACAGGATGTTATGCTATTCCAAACTTAGTCAATTTTCTGTCCAGTTAACAGTTTGAACCAGGAACTGGTCAATTTAAGTTCAAGTAAAGTTATCAAGTTTTAAATCTTGAAATCTGCCTTGGAGCTAAAAATGAAACTTGTGGATGACATCCTCAAGTTCCCAAACCACATGTCCGCTTATCGCAGCGACCACACAACTAATTGTAAATCTGTCCAGCACGCTCCAAAAGAGAGATTACAAATTCAAACTTAACCGTAAGTTAGAAATTTTTACTTGTTGTCGAGTCAAAACACCATCACGGATATCGTCATCGACGTGCCTGATGAACTTGAATGCAATACCGGTACTACGCCCTCACCAGAGAAAAATCCTAGGCTGGTACTCCGGCATACGTCTCAACGGTGGCAATAATGACGTTCACTCGCAAACGTTATCTACTCGAGCTACTTAGAACGTGATTAATGTCCTGCAGCTACACACAAATGATAGATAAAACATATGGTTCCGTATGGCACAGCCCGCACGGGTGAACAATTCACAATAATATATATGAAAGTAAAAACATTCATGCCGTATCATTCCATACGGGCCGCCCCGAGCTAAGCCACATCTCGAGGTACATGACCGGGTTTTCTACCACCCGACAGGGTCCCACGTCTTTTCATAGTGTCGCACCAGTAGGGGACGCATCGGGTTATGTCCAACCCAATTGGGGCTCCCACTGACTTTAAAGCACGTTGGGGTACCGCATGTCATATGTTCTCCGAAACATGGAAAGTTTTAGAGACTCATATTAACATTTCCATGCCAAGCCACGGAAACAATCACATGCTACCTCTTGCATGGTGAGCTTACCGCAATTGATCCGCTTGCGGTGGCGTACCTTACCTCTTACCTGATGTCAGAGCGTTGTTACAAAATATAATGACACATAAGTTAGCTTGCCACCTTATGTAACTAATATTATAATAGACATTATGTGGGCATAGTAACTAATCCTCACTCGACTACTCTTAAATTTTCAAAATAGGCTATTTTCGAGCATGCTATTCCCAATGCGGCTCTGATACCAGACTGTGGGGACCGGATCCACACATTTCTGGAAATTCAGAGGGTGGTGTCGTGCGATGCGACACCCAACATCACACACGAAAAGAATACGACAAAATACAAAGTTTTATTTATATGAACAGCGGAAGTCTTTTACAATACTTAATATACAGTGGAAGATAATACTCATAGCTAAACTCTCAACCCAACTATGCAAAAATGTAGCTGTCAAGCCTAGGGACGCTATACACTAGCAGCACACAACATTCACGGCGGCGTGCAGGGCTCCCACTCGGCGGTATACCCCGACGGGGGCATCGCCTCATCCTCGGCCCTTCTTCGTATGTCTCACCTGGAAACAACTTAATATAGCAACCATGAGCACAAAGGCTCAACAAGACTTAACCGTCTCACCTAAACATGGAACTCTACATGCAGGCATACTTAACATAGGCATGGATATTGCAGTAAATGACTCACCTACATGTTGATCCTTAATTTTCAAGTTATTAACAACAGCTTATAAGTTTAATAAATGTAACTTTAGTGATCATATTTGACATAAATCAAAGTTTAAAAACAATTATAATTCCATACATCATATTCTCTTGGCTACTTCAGTATTTACTACATCACAGCGTAGTGAACAAGGTGTACTCAAATAACCGCGGGTGATGGTGATTGCAATCAGTAGACACCCAAATAACATGTCACGTACACCCGTGCCTAAGGTGCATGTCGTGCTCCTCACCATGTCATGCGCAACAACCTTTCACAAGAAAATTAAACGCTGAACCAGTCCCACCATCACGGGCACAAGGTTCCTGCACGGAGCGTGTCAGTGCCTGCTGGCTAATTTACAACTTGCTGCCCTCAAACCACACCTATCGATTGTGGGCTATGCCTCAACATCCAAGTTATCAAGTTACATCCGTTTCCGTGGTTCCATATGCCTAGTATGTATCTGGTACAATTCAAACTTGTCCAGCAGGGCCACACACAGATCGGTCCTCAATCGACACGAGCAGGGCTATGCACGTGAGACCACGTCTTGCTGCATCCTACCCACTGCTTGGTCTCAATTTCATATTCATAAACCATACTTCGATTAAATCTTTTCTGTGTGATAAAATCCTATCTCGCGAGTAGATTCCAAGTACTCGACTTCTACTGAATTCCTGAAATCTTAAGCATTGCGTTTTCTACTCGTCGGGCTGTATACCTACCGAATACTCCATGGGATTTGTGGGTCATGCATGTGGAGTAACAAGCACCTTAGCCCTAATGCACAAAACTCATCCTAGACATAAGTGATACAAATATAAACTTTGAAATAGCACTTAAATGCAAACCGAGGCTTGCTTAGCTTCTTGAAGTATACTCTCCAAGGGCTCCGGCTCCTCCTCGATCTCGGTCACTATATGATATGCAATATATATAGTACATGAGTGATATTGAAACTTTATAAAAAACTTTCTAAATACTTATCAGGTATGTAAGTGATTTTAATTGGCTTTGGGATTATTATAGTGGATACTAGGTTCTATAAGGAAGGTCTAGACTAAAAATTGGAGATGTTCAAGGAAGCTTGTTGTCTCTAAAATTCTAACAAGTAAAAGGCTTCTCTGAAATTTGGTATTAATTCTGGAGTTTTGTCATGGCTAAAAGTGGATGATTATGGTAGAGGAGCTTCTTCTGGTTCTTGGAAAATATGTTTCATATTTTCTGAGCTTCCTACAGGGAGAAATTGATTTTACAAGTTTTGGGAAATCCTGAAAAGGTTTCTGTACATTTCACAATTTTTAAACTACATAGACATTTGAAACACTGATCCACCAAGTAATGGAAGTCCAATAAACTTGATATTTTTACTTTATATCAGGTGTGTCTTTAAGAGAGTCCTGACCGAAATTGGGAATTATCCAATTAACAGAACAGGGGTAATTAATTTCCCAAGAAGTTAGCTCAAAGGAATTAATTATGAAATCTGGGACTTTCATGTGCAACAAATTGCACCACTTCAAAGTTAGGATCAAGATGAGTTTAACAGAATTTATTGTGAAATACTTGAGCAAGTATGCTAGGAGGAATTGAATTTAGAAGTTTGCTCCAAATTTTGGAAATATTTGTAAATTGGAAACGTTTGAATAATCTAGTTGGACCCACTCATTTGAATTGGGACAATCACATCTGGGCCACACCACGGGCCTCATGGTTAATAGTGCAGCCACACCCGATCTGTGGCCACAGTAGATCTTGAGGGCATTTAAACAGCGGCTGACATGAGGGGCCCACGAGGTCGTCTTCAACCTCGTGCGTCGTCGCGCAGTCTCCCTTCTCTCGGCCATCTCCCTTGCTGGAAATCTCCCTCCAACCATTTTAAGGGTCGAGGAACACGGTGGTGGGGTCGAATCCACACGGTGACAGTCGGAAATAGCGGCGTGATGACGACGGCGGCGACTAGGGTTCCGGCCATGTCAGGACCGCCACTCCATTGATCAAACTCCTAGGAAATCACTCAGGAACGTTTCTAGGACCCTGGGGAAGATGAATAGGGGGATGAACAAGGGTGAAATAGACAGAAATGTCGACTTCGATGGTCGACCGACGGGATTTCCCAAGGAGGTGGGGAAAACTCGAATAGCTCGACCTTCACTCGATTATTTCCGTTGATGGTGAACATAATATCTAACCGTATTAGAAAAAGTTCGCACATAGAAACGGAATTGATCGGATGACCTAGACCCGATGCTCTGTTTTGCCGTGGGGGGAAAACAAAAAATACCAGCACTACGGTCCATGATTCGAACTGAAACTTGGAGGGCACAAGTAGCTCGGGTAGGCTCACCTTTTCGTTTTTGGGTGCAGCTCGTGACAAGTCTTGTAGCACTGGTGCGACGGCGAGGCAGAGACGTCCACCTCTGCGGCTCAACGGCGAGGGTCGCAAAACTGCAAAATACGGTCGCACAAGTTGAGGAAACAGTAGGGAATCGACAGAGGAATATGTAGCATCAAGTTGTGCTTCAGTTTACTTCAAGGAGTGAAACCCCCTTTTGGCTAAGATGGCTGGACGGAGTGAGGAAAAGGAATGCGGTCACTAATGGTGCCAGCATTTGTGTCTGGAAGAAACGAATGGTGAACGTCGAAGGGGAGTCCTCCGGGGCTTAAGTAGAGTGGAGAGGAGGATTTAAGCCACACAGCTGCCTGCTTTGCATGCCCTCTAGGCGTTGAAGCGCGAGGACAGCCGTAAACAGAGCATTCAGTCGGTTCGATCAAGTTGGAGAGTCTGACCAGTGGGCCCCACTGCCCTTTTCAATTCTATCTTCTCTGGTACTTCAATTCTCCCACCTAGAATTGTCCAAAAATTTCAGATTTTTGTGGAGAGGCCAATTCAAATATGGAGATTATGATTCTGAAATCAATTCCCTGACTTGACCTAGTTTCATTGGAATTCAAAATTTGATTTTGAATTTGAATTATATTCAACGGAGCCACTGAATTAAATAGAAAATATGCTTCAAAAATTATGAAACTTTGCAGAGAGGCTATTTGGAATATTTTAAATTTAATGGTGAACTCAGATATCTATTTTGGATGAAGAGATTAGGAACAGATGGCGGGACTACTTCAATGGACTATTCAATGATGGGAATGAGAGCATTGGGTTTGAGTTGGATGACTCATTTGATGACACCAATAGACGATTCGTGCGGAGGATACAAGAGTGTGAGGGTAGAGAGGCCTTAGAAAGGATGAATGGAGGAAAGGCCTGCAGCCCCTATGATGTTCCCATTGAGGTGTGGAGATGTCTGGGGGATGTAGCAATAGTATGTCTCACTAAACTATTCAACCGCATTTTTCAGTCAAACCAAATGCCGAAAGAGTGGCGGAAAAGTATTTTAGTACCCATCTTAAAAAATAAAGGAGATGTTCAAAGTTGTACTAATTACTGAGGAATTAATCTTATGAGTCTTACCATGATGCTCTGGGTGAGAGTGATTGAACACCGCTTGAGGAAAGTGACCAATGTCACTAAAAACTAGTTTGGTTTTATGCCTGGGAGGTCCACTATGGAGGTGATTTTCTTATTCTGTCAGCTAATGGAGAGGTATAGGGAGCAAAAGAAGGATCTACATATGGTGTCCATTGACATGGAGAAGGCATACGATAAGGTACCAAGACTGGTCATGTGGTGGGTGCTAGATAAACACAAAGTCCCAACAAAGTACATTAACCTTATCAAGGATATGTAAGATAATGTGGTGACAAGTGTGCGTGTAAGAGATAGTGAGACCGACACTTTTCCTGTCACAATAGGGCTACACCAAGGATCAGCCTTATGCCCATACATATTTTCCTTAGTGATGGATGAGGTGTCGAAGGATATACAAGGGGATATCCCTTGGTGTATGCTCTTTGCCGATGATGTAGTGTTGGTACATGAAACACTACAGGAAACGCTGACACTTACGTCAGCCCACTTAGTTTACGTCGGCTGGCCAACGTAAATAAACTAACTTACGTCGGCTAGATAAAACCGACGTAAGTAAGTTAACTTACGTCGGCGGCCGACGTAAGTATGTAGACCGACAGCAGTAAATGTACACTTACGTCGGCCTGGACAACTAGCCGACGTGAATAAGGTTGCCGACAAAAATAAGCCTTAACTTACATCGACTAGGAGGATGGCCGACGTAAGTTATATAGGCCGAAGTAAGTATATTATCTAGCTGACATAAGTTACTTATTTTAACCTACCCCGCGCGCGCCTTCTCTTTTCTTCCTTACCCGCCACGTGCCTCTTTTTTTCTTCTCCCCTCCGCCGCTCCCCACTGCGCCGCCGTCCGACGCTGCTGCCGCCAGGTATACTCCCCTCCCATCCCCTCCCCAACCCCCGGCTCGGCCCCCCCGCCCCCTCCAATAGCGCCGCCCTGCCCTCCCTCCCTGATCGCCACCGTCCGGCCCTCCCTCCCCCTCCCCCTCCACCTCCCCTCCCCCCCTGCACGGCCGAGTGCCGCCCCCCCTCCACCTACCCTCCCCGGCCCCCTCCCCCTCCCCCTCACCCTCCCCTCTCCGGCCCCCCTCCCCCTACCCTCCCTAGCCGACGGCTACCCCACCTCCCCCTCCCCTTCCTGGCCCCCCTCCCCTCAACAGAGCCCCCACCCCCCACCCCCCTCCCCCTCCCCCTCCACCGACCTCCCACCCCCACCCCACACCACCTCCACAGACCCCCTCCCCTCCTTTGAAATTTGAATTCAATTGAATTGCATTGTTTAAATTTGAATTGAATTGAATTGAATTGTTCAATTTTGAAATTGAATTGAATTGAATTGTTTAAATTATGCTTAAATTGCTTAATTGTTTATTTCATTATGCTTAATTAGTTAATTTGGTTACTTTATATTATGTTTATTTCATTATGCTCAAGTGGTTGTGTTGCTTAATTGTGCTTAATTTGCTTAGTGTAGATTATGCTTAATTAGTGTAGTGTAGATTATGCTTAAGTGGTTTATGTTGAGGGTGGCATCGGGGGCGACCGGATGTCTGGGCACTTAGGTTCTATCGTGGCTATAGATGGCCAATGGGCTGTCCTGGGCCGGCCGGACCCGAGCCCGGCCAGTCTCGTGCATGAGAACATTATGCCCAGCGTGGCCCGCAAATTTGCCGTGTCAGGCCGGGCCGGCACGACGGGCCATAAGCCAAAGCCAAGCACGAAGCCGGGCCCGTTCGCGGGCCGAGTGTATGTGCTGGCCCGAAGCTTGGCCGAGCCGTGGTATATATGTAGCGTATATACAGCCCATCGGGCCCAACCCTAGCGTATATAGGTAGTGTGGGTCACGATCGTGACCCGTGACTAGTGACATGAGGTGAATCGTTAGGGTTAAATGTATATGGACCGGGCGGCCCATTACTAACCCTAAAAGTCTGTAGCTAGGTATCTCTTCGCCGCAAGGACCCCCGTACATTCACATCGGCGTGTTCGTGAGTACGTATAAGTCCATAAAAACTCCAAAAACTTATGTTGCGAGTATTTGTCCTTGAATCGCAAGATCCATAAGGAAACAGGTTTCCGAGCTAACCAGTTGCCCCCTTTGTACTTTAAGAACTGCACTGGATAGGGGGGTGTAGTGTTAAATATGCGGCGTTATGCTGCCGAAATTTCGTGATTTATGAGACGGATGATAATCAAACATTGATGAATTGTTAGGGTTAAGTGACCAACCCAGATGGGCACGACATGCAATAAGTGTGATCGTGCCGTGTATACCATTGTAGTTGTGGCCTCATCCACAGCTTCTTCGCCAATAGTTTCGTCATCGCACCGGGGTCCTCGCCTCGCCTCCTCTCGACAAGAGTCTGGGAGTCGTCGCTCATTCGGCTCGCCTCACATCCTCATAGATTCAATCCGAGGCGAGGAAGCCGAGGGCGGCCGAGCGGGGTCTGAGGTCAAGCTCGAGCATGCCCCTTGTTGGTCTTCGAACTGGCATGGAACCAGTTCACTGTCTCTCTCATTATTTCCTCTATCATGCATAAATTAATGAGAAACTAACGGTAATTTACCCGTCTATTAATTGCAGAGTCAAACATGGACAAAGATCGTAGTTGGATGTACACTAGTTGAAATAACAGAACTGGTGGTCACTCAGATGAGTGGTATGCCAAGACAGAAACTTTTGTGGAACGAGCTTTTTCATTGTCAAATAGTGATAAGGCGCGGTGCCCATGTACGAAATGACGAAACAAAACGTTTTTGGACAAAGTGGAACTTACGATGCACTTGTGTCGAAACGGTTACATGTCACATTATGAGTTGTGGAACTTCCACGGCGAGACAGCTTCTCAAGCCGTACAAGAAGTGGAAGTGGACAATGATGATGCCACATAGGTTGATACGATGGATGAGATGCTGGAAGCTATACTACCAGAGCTTACAGAAGATCCTCAAACAGCAGAGGTTAAAGAGTTCTTCAAACATCGAAAAGATTCAGAAGAGGCACTGCATGGACACACTAAAATGTCAATCCTCAATTTTGTGACTAGACTTATGGCAATTAAGTCTATGTTCTTCTTTTCTAACAATTGTTACATCATGCTCATCGATTTGTTCAAAGATGCCCTTCAACAACACAACAAAGTGCGTAAGGATATGTACAACTCGAAGAAAATTCATTCCGGTCTCAGTATGAAGCACGAGAAGATTGATGTGTGTCCGGACAACTACATGCTTTTCTGGAGAGAGCATGCCAATGAGAACAAATGTTTGAAATGTGGTCAACCGAGGTTTGTCGAAGTTGTTAATAACGATGGTAATACTATGATGACAGAAGTCGCACGTAAGAAACTTTGTTACTTACCTGTGATACCGAGGTTGAAGCTGCTGTTCCTTTCAAAAAAAATGGCCAGACACATGAGATGGCACAAAGAAGGTGAGCGTGAGAACAATGGAGTCATGACGCACCCGTCCGATGCTGAGGCATGGAAGGCACTGGACCGGTTTGACCTAGAATTCGCTCTTGAAGCGAGAAATGTTCGCATCGGGTTGGCGACAGATGGGTTCACGCTGTTCAGCACAAACGCCGCACCATACTCCTGTTGGCCCGTCTTTGTCATTCCGTACAATCTTCCACCGGCTTTTTGCATTAAGAATGAGTTTATGTTTCTTATCCTCATTGTACCTGGCCCAGATCATCCTGGGTCACGTCTCAACGTGATGTTGAAACTGTTGATCGAAGAGTTGAAAATGTTGTGGACAGGAGTCAAAGCGTACGACTGTTACAAGAAGCATAAATTCAACCTCCGAGCTGCTTATTTGTGGTCTGTTCATGATTTTCTGGCATACGACATGTTTTCTGGATGGAGCACTCATGGTCGGTTGACATGTCCGATATGTGCCTCTACCGATTGCTTTTGACTTACCCATGGAGGCAAGATATCTTACTTCGATTGTCATAGACGTTGGCTGCCTCCGAATCACTTGTTTAGACAACAGAGGAATGTCTTCAGAAAGAACACCGTTGTCACTAAAGGACAACTGAAAAGTCTTAACGGGTCAGAAATATCTGATATGTTGGACAAATTGGTGCCAGATGAAAATCGTCCTGGATATTTTGAAGGTTACGGAGACAAACACAATTGGACTCACATATGTGACTTTGGGAGTTACCATATGTGAAGTTGTTGATTCTAAGGTACGACATTGATGTTATGCATCAAGAGCGTAACATGGCCGAATGTATCATAAGCACATTCATGGACATGACGGGCAAAACAGAAGACAATTTAAAGCCTCGAAAGGATCTTGTCGAGCATTGTAACCTTCAAACTCTTGAGATCTCCAAAAATGGTGGTAAACCACGCGCTCCTTTTTGTCTTTGACCTAAAGAAAAAAAAAGAAGTTGTCGAATGGTTGCAAAGGTTGAAATTTCCAGATGGTTATGCATCTAGTTTGAGACGAGCCGTGAATGTGAAAGCGGGAAAGCTCATTGGGTTGAAGAGTCATAATTATCACATAATCATAGAAAGTATTCTACCTGTTATGTTTCGAGGCTATTTTGACGATGCAGTGTGGAAGGTGTTAGCCGAGCTTAGCCACTTCTATAGGCAATTATGTGCTATAGAAATCACGCCAGAGATGATGACTAAATTGGAAAAGGATATTTCGGTACTTTCGTGTAAGATGGAAAAAAATTTTCCTCCAGGATTTTTCAATCCAATGCAACATCTCTTAATTCATCTTCCATTTGAAGCAAAAGTGGGCGGTCCCGGCAATATAGGTGGATGTATCATATTGAAAGGTCACTTAGATATCTGAAACCGATGGTTGGTAACAGGGCAAGGGTTGAAGGTTGCATCGCCGAAGCTCTTACTCTTAAGGAAGCAGGATACTTCTCAAGTGTTTACTTTGCAGAGGAACACAATGTTAATACTTCGGTAATGCAGTACAATATGGATGAGCAACCTACTTGTAGCGATCTCTCCATTTTTGCAACAAGAGGCACTACTGTTGGTAGTTACACTTCCTACGATGTTAGTGAAAAAGAAAGGCATGCTGCATTCTTCTACATGTACGCAAATATGGAAGAAATGAATGAATATTTCAAGTAAGTGTTTCTCCTACACTTATTCTTTTCACCATCTATTCTGGCACATGTATTTTAAAAGGTTCTCTTTTTTGTGTAGTATGTTCGACAAGCAAAATTGGAGACATAGACATCAACCCACGAGCAAGCAAATAGAACAGATTCGACGAGAAGGAATAAACGGGGAATCTAATTTTCTCTCCTGGTTTCAAGATCATGTAACGTTTTCTCGATAACTAATCAATGTTAAAACGTTTTCTTATAACTTAAGAATGCGTATGTCTTCTAATAACTCCATATCTTAGACAGTGCCAAAAAGATGCATCTGTCCATGAAGATTTGCGACAACTATCCTGTGGAGTGGTTAATGTTAGAAGCTATGGTCGATATGACGTCAACGGCTTTCAATTCCGTAGAACTCAACTTGAATCTATTCGTCCTCTCGCGGCAACATGTAATACCGGAGTTGTGATGAGGGCAACCGATTCGCAAGATCATGAAACGCAGTACTACGGGATTATTAAAAAAATCCTTTAATTCACTTTTGTTGCAAACAAGCCAATTCGAGCGGTATTCTTTGACTGTGAATGGTTTGATTCCATTCATGGAATTCGAGTAAACAAATTTGGCATGGTCGAAGTAAAACACAAGGAACGGTTGAAAGGATTCGATTCATTAGTTCTTGCACACCAAGTAGAGCAAGTGTACTATCTACCTTATCCATGCAATAAATTCAAAGCTTGGTGGGTGGTACATAAGGTGAATCCTCGTGAGCGGTTATACGCTCCAGGAGATGATGATTACCACGACGAAGCTGAGGTTGATTGTGTCTGCAAAGAGGAATAGTTGCCAGACTCCTTTACTTAATGATTTAATATATTTGGAAGATGTTGGTACGACTTTTCGTTTCGGGGGCCAATAAGCACCACAAGCAGGTTAACAGTGTCCTGGTTGCTATCATGAAGTTGCACTACCCCAGTGTCATTGACGGTTTCCCTGCCCTGTCGTGGGATGACTACGCTCGTGTCTCTCACCCGGTCCACGGCACGGTTCAGGGAGCCGTGTGCCATGATTTTATGGTAAGTTTAACTGTTTCATTTTTTCAACTCGTTTGAATTGTTAATGCATATCACTTAAATATTTGTTTGCTTAAAGCTGAGGTACCAAGTAGAGGAACCGGGCATGGAGGACCACGCGAGACGCGTGTTCCAATACAACGCTCGGAAGCTCATGACGGCGGCGTTGTCATACGCCCGAATTCAGGCCGTCAACGCGTACTACAAGCAGCACCCCCGGGAGCAGGAGCAGGAGCAGCAAAGGGGTGTATTTAGGAAGGACTCCGACTCGTACATGACAGAGGAGCAGTACGCAGAGGTAAGTTTTTAATATTGTTAAATATTTACATTATTTGCGTATGTTAACTGCGTTGATGAAAAATGAAATATGTGTAAGTTAGTATTTCTTGGTTACAGGGTAAAATCGAGGCGTACTTAGCTCTCTGTCGGTACTGGGCTAGCGATGCTTTCATCAATAAGTCCACAAAAGCTAGACATTGTCGTATGGGGTCCAAGGGCAAGCACAACTATGGCGGCGACGACTACTTGCGTTTGGCTAAACGCATGGTAAGTACCTTTTCAATTTATTTATGTGTTCCTAATATATTATCTATCTCACTAACACTGTTGTACAAGAGCGAGAGATGGGTCATGTGCCGACCCCCACTAAGGATTGGAAGAGAGGTCACAAGGGAAGTGACCCTTCTCAGCCAGGGCAGTGTAGTCAAGTCGCAGCCGACCGACTGGTAAGTTTTCGAAATTCATCAATGTATTATAGCTAATACTATTATTGACATGCTTACAAGATTTATTTGTTTTGTAGGCAAAGTACGCGCAGGAGGTCGCAAAGATACACGGTACGGATTACGATTGGGAAAGCGCGCCGATCGACCCCCAAGCCGCGTACGCAAGCGGAGGCGGGGAGGCCCACAGACGGTGACTTATTCGTGTGTTTCATTTCTTTTTCAATGAATCTTCTTCTACTTAGTGTTTTCATTCTTTTGCAGGTTTGCCATTTTTGATGGAGTTGTCGACTCGAGGTCGATGCGACCTTTGAGAGGCGCTTCATCATCGCAAGCTTCATCCGTTGGGACCAGTGGTCGTCTCTCGCAGACTCAACTGGAGCTCCAGGCCTTGAGGGAGACGCTGACGCAAAACCCAGGGAGAGCTGGAGTGGACGAGAGCGGAGGCAAGGGAGGAGCAGGAACGGCCTTAATGACGGCACAGATGCAAGCAGCGGTGGCGGTATGTAAATTAAAGTACTATAGTTAAATTTCACAACACTTTAATAACATATATCTTCTAATATTTTGCAATGGCCGGCTCCTTTTCGACACAGCGGTCAGGATACCGAGATTCCTACGCTTCCACCGCAGTAGACAATGGAGCAGGCGATAAACTCTCTCTTTATATTGTTGTATCCATTTTAGTATTTTACATAGAGAGATAAGGAGGTAGAACATAGAGGTAGATCTTGATGACTTGTTAGATATTGATTCATATAGTGGTGAGAAAGCTAAGTGTATCTAGTCAAGCTTTGGTAGTTTTTGACCATGGCAGAAATGATTAGTATATAGTTAATAAGTTGTCAGTGCTTCCAGTTAACAAAGGGCTAGTGGTTCATAAGCTTGACCTGTTACCTAAAGTCTCCAACTCTGATACCTGCTAGTTTGCTATTTATATATGCAACATTACTTCATTTGAAACTACAACATGCTTCCTTCTTTTGTCACTGATGTTCTTGTACTCTGATGTTATCACTGAGTTGACATTGATGCTTACTAGTGATTATGTTTCTTTTGCAGGGTTCAGGAACGCAGCGAGAAGATCCCGGAGGCAGTGGAGGGGCTAGCGTGTAGCCCGGTGGATGTTTTGTTGTTGTTGATGTTTTGGAACTTAATTTGCAACTTTTTTGCGTCCTGTATACTATTTTGTATATCTGTGTACAATTATATCTGTTCTGTGTTCTCACCATCGAGCGAGGTAGTCAGTTTCTGTTTTTGAAAAAAATTCAAAAACTTAACTTATGTCGGCTATGGCCTTGCCGACGTAAGTTGGCCCAGTTTAACTTACGTCGATCAGGCCATACCGACGTAAATGAAACCACTTAACTTACGTCGGTTTGGGGCAACCGATGTAAGTTAGACCACTTAACTTACGTCGGCCCGCTGTGGCTGACGTAAGTACCCTGGCCCAGCCCGCGGCCCGTCCCGGTACGTGACTTACGTCGGCTGCTGCAGACCGATGTAATTAAGATAACTTATGTCAGCGACTGACGTAAGTTACCTTAATTACGTCCAAACCGCTACGTCGCCCCGCCGCCGACATAATTAAGGAAAAACTGACAAAATTAAGTAACTTACATCGGTTTAGGCCTTAATTACGTTGGCCTTGGCCGACGTAATTGATCGATATTCCTGTAGTGAAATAGGGAGTGGTGTTGATAGAAAATTAGAGCTATGGAGGCAGACCTTAGAGTCTAAGGGGTTTAGACTTAGTAGAACCAAGACTGAGTATATGAGTGCGACTTTAGTGATGTCGGGTGTTAGGATGGAAATGTTAGTTTACAATGACAAGTAGTACCTATGAGGGACACATTTCGATATTTAGGATCAATGTTACAAAGAAATGGTGATATTCACGAATATGTTTGCCACATGATCAAAATCGGGTGGATGAAGTGGCGACAAGCATCTGGAATCTTACGTGATAAGAAAGTTCCACAAAAATTGAAAGGAAAATTCTATAGGACGATGATCAGACATGCGATGTTGTATGGAGTAGAATGTTTGCCAACTAAAAGGCAACATATCCAAGAAATGAGTGTTACAGAGATACGCATGCTACGGTGGATGTGCGGTCACACAAGAAGAGACAAAATTAGGAATGAGGCGATACGTGATAGGGTAGGGGTGGCACTGATTGAGGAGAAGCTAGTCTGTGGGGACCGAAATCCTAACATCTAAGGATCTCATCGGGTGATACGAAACCCAACAATATACAAGAAAAGAACAAGAATAAAATACAATACCAAGTATTTATTTATAAACACAACGGAAGTTTTATAATACTAATCGGAAGGAAAGTAACCAATACATCATAGCTATGCTCTCGGCACTAGCTATGCAAAAGCAAACTCATCCATGCCCTAGATGCTTCGCACTAGCATCACCAAACTTACGATGGTGTGCAGTGGTCCCACTCGGCTGTAAACCCTGTAGGGGGTGCAGCCACATCGTCGAACCCATCATCAGTAGTATAATCTGCAAAAACTTGTTATATGCAAACGTGATCTTAAGACTCGACAAGACTAACCCATCTCACTAGACATATGCAGGGTGACTACTAAGCATAGGTAAGGTAAAGCATAAATAGACACGCCTACATCTGGATCCTTAGCTTTCGAGTTATTATCAGCAGCTTACCTGTTAAATGAAAGTAATTTTAGTGATCATATTGGACAGCAATCAATGTTCCAAAATAATTGTAATTCAATACATCGTATTTTCCTGACTTCTTCAGTATTTACTATGTCACGACACGGTGAACAAATGGTACTCTATTACCGCAAGGGACGGTGATTGCAATCAGGACACACCTGGTCAACGCGACACATACACACTTTCGGAAGAGCCAGCGAGTACTTATAGCAGTACCTACATAGCACTTCTGTACTAGTCGTATATGGCCACCTTTCACCCAACACTAGAATGTCGAAACGGTCGATCCGTCACGAGCAGTAGGTCCCTGCATGGGGCATACTCTATCGTGCCCACTAGCTGATTTACACCTTGCTGCCCTCAACCTACGCTGATAAAATGGAACGGTATGCCTCGATAAACTAGTATCAAGCTACATCAGTTTGCTGGAGCCCATTTCTCCAGTCTATCGCCGGTACAATTCAAACTTGTCCAGCAGGGCCACACACGAATTGGTTTCCAATCGACACAAGTAGGGCTTTGCATGTGAGACCACATCTCGCTGCATCCTACCCGCTGCTCGATCTCAATTTCATACTCGTAAACCATTTCTTGATCCAATTCATCCCGTGTGATAAAATCCTATCTCGCGAGTAGAATCCAACTACTCGACTTCTACCGGATTCCTATGAATATAAGCATGGCAGTTTCTAATCATCGGGCTGTAGATCTACCCAATACTCCATGGGATTTGTGGCCATGCAAGTGGATGTCAAACACCTTAAACATAATGTACAAACATCTGAAGACGTAAGGTGAATGAAAACTGCAAAGACACTGTAAGGAACTTAAATGCAAACCGGGCCTTGCCTGAATGCGAGTCCGAGTCTATGTTAGTCTTCGGCAACTGGAATTCCAAAGCTTCCGGCTGCTCCTTGACTTCAGTTACTACACATTATGCATATACTATATATGAATGACTTTGAAAATAAATAATATGTTTAAGGTCACAAGCTAATATCTTGTGAATCGAATAAGATTATGATCTTAAATGGCTTTGGGACTTTTATGCTAGATACTAGGGACTATAATGGAGGCTTTTGCAAAGAATATGAGATGATCAAGGAAGTTTGTTATTTTTAAAAATTATGGTAAGCAATAACCTTGTCTGAATTTTGGATGAAATTATGGAGGTCTATCGTGGCTACCACTGATTGTACCATGTATAGGGGGTCTCACTGGCTCTAGGAAAATTTGTTTCACAATTTTCTAATGTTCCTACAGGGAGAAATTGATTTTAAAAGTTTGGTAGAATTTCTGAAATGTTTTCTGTATTTTTCCCAATTTTTCTAGAGATTTGGAACACTGATCAGGCTAGTAAATGAAGTCCAATGAACGTGAAACTTTTACAGGAAATCAAGTGAATTATTAAGAGTGCTCTGAACAAAATTCGGAATTTTCCACTTAGCAAAACAGTAGTAATGAATTTCCCAAGAAGTTAGATCAAAATAATTAAATATAAACATCCTTGGAGTTTCATGCTCAACAAATTCAACCACTGCAAAGTTGAGATCGAGAGGAGTCTACCAGAATTTATTTGGAATTTTTTGAGCAAATCTACGAGGAGTCATATATTTTAGAAGTTTGATTGAATCCTAGAATTATTTTTCAATTGGAAATTTTAAAAAAAGCGGCCGGTCTCACTTCATTTAAATAGGCCAATCACATCTGGGCCACACCGGGTTTACCCCGCGCAGCCGCACCGGATCCAGGCCACAATTGATCTCTCCTGTCGCCGAGCGACTGACATGCGGGGCACGCGAGTCGTCTTCTTCCTCCCGACGCGCGACGCGGCTGCGGCGCCACTGTGCTGGAGAGCTTGCTGCTGGCCTCTCTCATGCATCGAGCTTAGCCAAAACTTGTAGCCTGGGGGTTTTCCACTACGCTGAGCATGTCTGTGGTGTTCCCGATGCTTGCCGACGGCTCGAACCAGCGGTGCGACGGAGGCGGCGACGGTGATAGCTCGGCAGGGTTGAACTCTCTCATCTCTAGCTCAGATGCCTTGTTTTCTTGTCCAAAAGCTTCCGTGGGCCTTAAGGATCATGAATCAGGACTAGGGAAGGAGAGAAACGGCCAACAACCATGAGCTCGACGGTGAACCGCGTCTTTTTCACCGGTGGCGATCAAAACTCGGCTATCTCGATCAACACTCGATGCTTTCCAAATCTTTTTGATCCGAAGTGTTCGCACGGAGATAGGTAAACTATCCCTTAACTATTGCCAAGAATTATTAGATGTAGAAAACGAATTAAATCCCTAACATAGAGATATATGTATGAACTAACATGGGGAAAATGGAGATAAGAACACTACAAGGCATGGCATGGCTGGAAACATGGTGAGCATGCGCAAGGCACAATAACACACCTTTTTCTTATAGAAGTCGGGGCCTGTAGAGGCCTCCTCCGGCTTGTCGACGGTGAAGCAGGGGCGGTTTTTTGTGGCTTCACCCGCGGTCGTCGGAACACTGTAGAATACCGCACAACCGGGTCAGAAAACACCGAACCAAAAGATGGAGAAGGTGTGCAAGCAAGTTGTGAATAAGTTTGCTGAAGAACTCACGATCGATTCTTGGCTAGATGGCAAGCTATCGTCGGAGTTCTGAGGGAAGGTCGGTGGCGCACGAGCGGAGCAAAACTGTGGCGTGGGAAGGAAAAACCAAACGGGATCTCGACGCCGGTGACAAGGAGGGTTTTAAATAGGCAGAGAGGGGCGAGGGGAGTTCGCATGCCGGGAGGTGTCGCCACGGTGAAAATAGAGGAAATGCTCGGGGAATGGGTCACTGGACAGTGGGTCCCACATCCCCTTCCAAGTCAATCCTCTTTGGAACTTTAATTCCCCTACCAAACTTGATCCAAAAATTCTAGATTTTTGTGGAGAAGCCAAATCAAATGTGTAGAGTCAGATTCTGAAATTGGATTTCAAATTTGGACAAGTTTTGTAAAATCCTACTTTTTCCTTTCATGTGAAGTTCAGCCACAAGTTGTTTATCAAACATAATGGATGTCAATATAGTTGTGCACATGAACTTGACCTCACTAAAAAGTTTTCTTTCTACTCATGTTTAATTTTATTAACATGAGGATTGGACTTCACTACTAATCCTAGATCAATTTTAATTAAACCTTTTTGCAAAGTGGGGAATGTAATTGAATAAAATGGCTATGGAAAATTATATTACAGCAATATAAAATCAAACAAGTGTAATTTGATTATGTTGCTATGTATATCTGGCCCTGACCAAAAGATTCAAATCCAAGGCTCCAAAATTTTCCTTGGCCTCTTAAATATTTTAAATAGCTTCTCGGTAAAGTTTCAAGATTTTTGAAGCACGTCTTCCACTTAGTTGGACACATACAGAGGGTTTATTTCACGTCGATATCAAAATTTAACTTTGCACATAACCTTGTCCAAATCAACCCACAATCTTTCCTAAGACCCTTTATGATTTAGTGAGCTTTGTTTTAAAGTTTGGGGATTTATGGACCTCAGTTACTATTTATTTCAATAAGGTTTATAAACAAGTTGGGATTCAAATTTGATTTTGAATTTGAAACATATTGTGTCCAAATTGAAATATGATTGCAGATTTGGGTTCCTCATATTTTTTTGAGTCTGTCTGTAAATTATGGGAATTTTTGGGCAATGTTTGAGGTGGAATTTAGAGGAACAGAGAAGAGGGAGTAGTGGGGCCCACATGTCAGCCAGGCAAACCGATTCACCGCCTCTGTTTTCTTTCTCCGCGCGACACTGTGATGGCTGCATGCCGCCAGCGCACCGGTTAGGCCGTCGGTCGCCTCCAGATGTCCCAGCCTCCTTATCTAATGCGGTAAAGGCTTTTTATTCACTCCACCGTCGACCGCAGTCACTCCTCGGCTCACCTTTTGCTCGCGCTGCTTCGTTTCTCGCCGCCGCGACCACCTCGGTTCCGGCCAGTGCCGCTCAGCCTCACCACCGATACAAGCTTTCTCGTCCTCTGCAGTCTTTAGGAAAAAGGTGCACCATAATCTCGTGTAGCTTCGGGTAAAGTTTGAACTCATGTCGTGTATCCTAGCATTTGTATTTCGTGATAATCCGAAGCACTTTTATAGCTTTGGAGCTAGTTTGTCGGTTTAACTCCGATTGTATGCACAATAATTCTTTGATCCGGTTAGACGACATGATCAATGTCTCCCAGCACACCTTCCCTCCAAAAATCAGAAGGAACCATCGAGTAATTCTCGAGTTATCCCATTTTTCCCCTTCCGCCATTGAAGGAGCTCGGTTCACCGTCGACCTTAGTGTTGCCGGCAATGGCACAAGTTCTAGACCCTCCTAACCTCTTTCCCATGCTCCCAAGGTGTTTCCCGATCTTTCGTATGGGAGTTTTTGCTAGGGAATTAAGGGTCTCGACATGACTGAAACCCTAGCACCCGCCGCCGCCGTCGGGAGTGGATTTCCCGTCAACCAACGCCGTCAGGAGGTACTCCAACGTGTTTCCCGCACGAAGCTAGGGTGGGGTGGCGAGTCTCGAGACTTCCCGTGGGCCAGAAATCATCGCCGGCAAGAGCGCCACCGCACGCAAGCGTGGGCGCCGCGACTCGAGCCCATGGCCAGATGAAGAATAAAGAGAGGGTGCGGGCCCCACCTGCCAGTGAGTGCAACGCTGCCTGAATCAGCCTCTGGCCAGGGGATCTAATCTGGCCACGTGGAAATGTTTATGGCCTCCGGTGTGGCTACCTCCTGGTTGGCTGATTTAAATCCGATGGGCCCAGGCGCCAAATTTAAAAGCTGAAAATTCCAAATATATGCATAACCATTTTCAAACTTGAAAAAATCATTATCTCTCTGTAGACTACTCCAAAAATTTTCAAACAAATTTTGTTTGAAAGCCCTTGAGCTCTAGTTTCTGATAGTACAATTAGGTTCTGTGAAACTTAATTTAAATTTTGTAGAAAACAATCTTTCCAAATGCACATACAATTTTTCCAGGTGAACATTCCACTAGAAAAATCCCCAAAATTCACATAAAATACATGGCCGTATTCTTGATTACTAGGAAAAGTTTGGGAGCCATTGCACCTGTGTAACCCTCTGTATAATTAAATTACCTTTTTCAGTCATTGAATTATTACAGATGTTCAGTTGCTTTATTATGTCCCAAATTTGGACTGAATCTTCCTTTAGTCATGCACTAGTTCCTGTAAAAATCTTGGATTTAATTGACTTAGTGTCCTGGTCCTAGTTCAATTGCCAACTGAATGTTAATTGAAAAGCTAAAATTCAATTATAAAAAAAGTCCAGAAATTCTTGCCAACTTTGAAATTCAATAACTCCTTCACCAAGGCTTAAACATTGATGAAACCAATTTTGCTAGAACCAGGACAACCTCCTCTATCATGATTATCAACTGGCAGCTATGTTCAAGCTACAGTTTCTTCTCAAGAATTCTCGACAGTTTATTGCTTACCATAATTTTAGAGACAACAAACTACTTTGATCATCACATGTTCTTTGCCAGAGCTTCTATCATATTCCTTAGTATCTACCATCAATGTACCAAAGCCAATTAAGATCATTATCGTATAATGACCACCAAAGATTAGATTATGGTCTTAGTAGTAATTATTTTTCAAAGTAATTCATATACATATTATATGCATATCGTGTAGTGACAGAAGTCGAGGAGGAACCGGAGGCCTTAGAGGTACACCTGCAAGATACTAACACAGACTCGGACCTGCATCCAAGCAAGCCCCGGTTTGCATTTAAGTCGTTTATAAAGTTTTGCTTTATCACTATGTTGGTTAGCATATGAATTGTGCATTACGTTCAGGATGCTTGAATACTCCATATGCATGACCCACAATCCCATTGGTTAATTGGTTAGGTTGATAGCTCGACGTGTAGAACTGCTATGCTAATGTTGTAGGTGAACCGGTAGAAGTCAAGTAGTTGGAATTTACTCATGAGATAGAAAATTGACACTCATCTACACTGGGTTAACATTTATATAGAATGACTATTAAATCTAAACTTGAGACTGGTCAGAGATGCATAGGATGTGGCAAGGCATGGTCTTGGTCGCATAGCTCTGACTGGTCAGTTAAGGCCCGTCTGTATGCGGCCCCTTCGAACAAGCTTGACTTGTATCGGCGACATACTGGATATATGGGCTCCAGTAAACTGACGTAACTCGATAACTGGGTGTCGACGCCATTAACTCACCATCGATAGGGGTGGGTTGAAGACAGTGAGGTGTAAATCGGTCGGCGGACACAAGAGGTGTTCCGTGCGGAGATCTTCTGTTCGCGGAGGTGAGACGAGTTCGGCGTTCGGGTTTCTTGTGAAAGGTGGACATATACGACTAGTACTGAAGTGTTACATAGGTAATGTACTCGCTGACACTTCCGAACGTGCGTATGTGTCGTGTTGTCCGGGTGCGTCCTGATTGCAATCACCGTCCCTCGTGGTAATAGAGTACCACTTGTTCACTGAGTCGAGATGTAGTAAATACTAATGAAGCCAGGAGAATATGTTGTATTGAATTATAATTGCTTTGCATCCTTGTGTGACTTAGAGATAGCAAAATTAAAGTTTACAGTTTCCCCATACTTTAGCTGTAATAGCATTATGTGCTCTGGGCATGTCATATCATCGGCAAAGCATTTCTTGTTTGATTGTGGAGTATATGATGTGCCGTGCTTGTAGAATGTCATTTGCTACATAAAACATGATTATAAGGATCCACTTGTAGGCGAGTCGTTTATGCTTCACCATACCTATGATTAGTGTTCACCCTTGCATATGTCTAGTTAGTTGGGTCAGTCTTGCTGAGCCTTATGCTCATGTTTGCAGTTAACGAGTTTTTGCAGTTTAAACGATTGATGATGGGTTTGATGACGAGGCTGCACCCCCTCCAAGGTGTACAGCCGAGTGAGAACCCTGCACGCCGCCGTGAATTGGGTATTGCTAGTGCGAAGTATCCAGGGCATGGATGACTTTGCTTTTGCATAGCTAGTGCTGAGAGCATAGCTATGATATATAAGTTTCTTTCCTTCCACTAGTATTGTAAGACTTCCGCTCTATGACAAATAAAAGGCTTATTCTTGTTTTTTATTCTCGTTCTGTTCTTGTATGCTGTTAGGTGTCGCATCGCACAACACCACCCAATGAGATCCTCGGAGGTCGGGATTTCGGTCCCCACAGACATGGTATCAGAGCATCGTTGGGAACAGTGTACTTGAAAAGAACATATTTTCAAAAATTAGGATTTGAGTGAGGAATTAGCTATATGCCCTTATAAGGAGTATTATTAGTATAAGATAGAGGTGGTAAACTAACTTATATGTTATTAATTTTGTAACGACGCTCCGACGTCAGGTAAGAGGTAAGGTACGCCACCATAAGCGGATCAATTGCAGTAAGCTCACCATGCGAGAGGTAGCATGGAAGTTTTCCGTGGCTTAGCACAAAAATGTTAATAGGAGTCTCTGAAGATTTCTATGTTTCTGAGAACCTATGACACGCGGTACCCCAGCGTGCTTCAAAGTTAGTGGGAGCCTCCGTCGGGTGGTGTATAACCCGATAGTATGCATCTCTAGAACCAATCATGTTCTATGGGAGCATGCGAAACACATATGCCCGAGCGTGTATAAGCCGGATCGTACATGAGTCTTTGCTGTACAGACGTATTTACAGCCATGTACCTCGAGACATGACCTCGCTCGAGGGCGACTCACACCAGAGTCGTATGCATTTATTTTCATATGTATTATTGTGACTGCTTGTCATGTTTCCTCGTACTGCCCTTGAGGTGTGAAGGTGTGAAAAGGGGATTGTTTGTCTTTTGCAGCATTGACTATGGTAGAAGACCGTGTAGAAACCGTTTGCGAGAGAACGATATAGGAACCACCTATAGACGTAACCGGATATACCGGATAGAAATTTTCTTGGTGAGGTACGTAGTACCGTCAGTATCATACATGATACTTGACCATCCCCAATGACATAATGGATGCATTATGTTTTGGAAAGTCTGAATATCAGATGCTGGTAGGTTTGGACTCCGAAAAAGGGATTCCGACTCGATAGGGTATATAGAATCAAGATTCCTGATTTCTGGCAGAAGTTGGCTCGACTTCGCTGGGTTGTAATATTGGTTATCGGATAGCTAACATAAGGGTACCATATATGTATGGAAATCTCGTGAAGACCTCTACAACTTTTCTGTTGATCATCACGGCAGAAATGTTTGATAATCTGTTGAAATCTGGGGTATACTAAAACTGCTCCAGATGACCTTCCCATTGTACCAATTCCAGTAATATTGCCATAACTCACTGTAGGAACATCTTCTGCCTTATGGTGATACATGTATTGAAAGGGCAGAAGAATTTATACAGGTTTGATGTTTAGAGTTTTTCCTAATTCGAATTTGAGTCAAATCAAATTTGGAAATCAAAACAGTGAACTGCAGGACTGCTGGTGCAAACCAGTCAGTTCAACTGTTTAGTTTGGATAGTTATAACTTTTAATACAGAATAGCGACATACTCACATATATACATTTTTGGAAAGCCTAGGAAGTTCTCTATCAATTTTATTTTGCATTCATCATCTGAATATGGGTATAGCTGTGTCATATTCCATTTGTCGCAAACTTGGTTCTGGCAGTCCAGAACTTGAAGCAGTTTGCACATGGTTGTGAATTCGCGTGTGATACCTGTATAACAAACTTTTCGGGGGGGGGGGGGGGGGTAACTCTTTTACTTGGGTCAAATTATGGGCCAAATTAAAACCTGTATGGATTCTATTTCCTAGCTCACTTGGAGATGTATGGGTACAATCTAGAAAGGTTGTGAAGTGTACTACAACTTTGGCATTCATCTCCACCTTTGATTCTGACAATTCCTGTATGAAACTGTGGGGTTTATACAGGAAGATGGCCACGGAGATGATCCAATTACCTAAAGGTTGGGTGCACACGACGTGCACTAGACAAGGCGGGTTTCCGGATTTGTTTGACTTGCTGATACGCCAGTGCGGATATCAGGAGGTGCCTAGCTATTGGGGAAAGGAATTCCATGACAACAGGGTGAAGCGATGTGTCATCTATGTCGACGTGCCTGCTGGTCCACCAAGCAATGGATGGGCCCCCTTTTCTATCAAAACAAGGGGTATACTATTGGAGGAAACTTGGTGCTTCGCCGCAAGTGTTGCTATGGGGAGGTTCTGCAAACTTCACCATCGTCAGCTAACGGGTACTCCGTATGGGTTCTTTCCGGTCAGCGGTAGAGCTGCTAAAGAGTGGGCTAACCGATTGATCGCAGATAATGACATCCGCGGTAAAACATCGGTGACAGCTTTAGTGGTGTATGCATCGGCATCACGTCGCGAAAATGGCACCTTGAAGGCATGCATTAAAGAGTTGGTGGATAATCTGAGGCAAAACATGATTCGAGGGGATCATTTTGAGCGTGAAAATGATTCGCTTAGAACCTCGATCGCTCCTCTCAACCGACGTCTCCGCTTCAAAGAAGAGCAGTATGAGATAATTGCTCAAGATCTGTTGGAGGCTCGTGGAGAAACTCAAGAGATGGAAGCTGAGTTGGAGGCAAGTTTAGTTGATGTGCACCAGCTGGGTACACAGTTGAGCACGATGACTGAAGATCGGGATCGGTCCAGGGTAGAGGCTCAGGACTGGAAAGCCAGTTGTGAACAAGCACAACAGGAACTTGACGGCTTTAGGATGTTTATGGTACAGGCCGATGTACAAGCATTGGCTGTCACAAAAGCATCGGTAATGGGCTAGGCAGCAGCTTCTACTTCAGCACCTGTACTGGTGGTGCCCAATCCTGAGAATGACGAGGAAGAACAAGATCCTGAGGAAGTCGAGTTCTATCCTTAGGGGATAGTGGTTGTGTTATTAACCACTGTAGGTAGGGAGTAGTGCGGTGTAATAAACACTACCAGTATTTGGTGACTTTATGAGTCTTGTTGTGAATAGTAGTAGGGTGTGTGTATGATAACGTAGACATAATGTCTTGTGGTGACCAAGCATAGACGAGACAACTTCTATAGATGAAGTTTGTCTATTTTGGAGTTCTATTGTAAACTTGGACCCGAGATAATATAGATTGTATAAAGCTTGTACTTTATCAATTTATGTGAATGTTGTGTGTTATCCATTGTTTTCTACAACATGACTATTTGTATGGAGGGATGAACATGAGGCAATGAGACTTATGGTGTAAATCGTTGTGTTGCAGCATGGTGCGTACACGTACAGCCCAGGAAGTGGGAGGCTCAGGTGGGGGACAGGGGGATGACACACCACCCCCGTGGCAGAACACGCCCCAAACGCAGCCACCTCCACCACCTCCACCTACACTTCACCGAAGTCTCGTGGAGGTTCTCGCAGCAGTGCTCGTCTCGCGCGACGAGCAAACCGAGTTGTTGCGGACCCTTGTGCATTCGTCCCGTCAAGGGGGACGACAAGCTGATGGGCCACGTCAGCCATATCCGTGTTCCTACTCGGATTTCACATCAACACATCCGCCGGTCTACAGAGAGGCCGAGGAACCTTTGGAGGCGGACAACTGGCTCCGCTCCATTGAAGGGATGTTCGGTTTACTCGAGATAACCGAACAACAAAAGACTCTGTTTGCAGCTCAACAATTGCAGGGTTCTGCTGGTGCGTGGTGGGCAAACTACCTCGCTGCACGCCCCGCAGACTATGTCGTGAGCTCGGCAGAATTCCGGGAGGCGTTCCGCGCCTACCATATCCCTCCCAGGATTATGAAGAGGAAGCTTCAAGAGTTCTTGGAGATGAAGCAGGGAGGAAGATGTGCTTACGAGTACTCCAAGACCTTCAACCACTTGGCCCAGTATGCACAGGACCAAGTGAACACGGAAGACAGGAAGTGAGAGTGCTTCTATCGGGGTTTGAACCCCAAGATGAAGGGCAAGCTTGCCATGTTCAACCGTGGCAGCTTCAACGACATGGTCAACACCGTGATCATACAAGAGGACGCTATTCGAGAGCTGTCCTCAGACAAGAAGAAGAGGAGTGCTCCGCAGGGCAGCATAGGTGGTGCTCCTCATAAGTACCGAATGGTGTATCGATCACCATCCGGCCAAAGGTGGCAACCGCCATCGCGACCACATATGTTCAATGGTCGCCAGTTCGGCAATGCCGGTTTCTGCCCAGAACAGCAACAGGGGATGATTCCACGTGCACCTCTACCTCCACCGCGTGCACCGGGCTTCCGTCCTCCCATTCGTACCAGCAAAACCCCGTACACATGTTTCACGTGTGGACGCACGGGGCACTTCGCCAAGGACTGCCATCAGAATAGGCAGGGAGAAGGACAATCATCATACCAGGGTGCCAACCAACCCCGCAACCAGCCCGAGAAGCCAGGCCCCAGACTCGGCAACGTCCACCACCTCCCCATTGAGGATGTTCCGGAAGGCGCACCCGTACTCACGGGTATCTTTGATCATCCCATAGTCATACTCTTTGACTCCGGAGCTTCCCACAATGTCATTAGCAAGTCTTTTTTTTATTAAAAGGCAGTTGCCTATTATCTCCACCAAAACTCTGTATGTGATATGCACTCTAGCAGGAAAGACAGTAACAAATGAGATGGTTCCTGGGATACCACATAACCTAGAGGGGACAATATATCTTACTTCGCTTCTGATACTAGAGAATCAGAGGCTAGATGTCATCTTGGGAATGGCGTGGTTACAATACCATGGTGCTATTCTAGATCACGTTCCTCGAAAAATATATCTAAATTCTCCACTTCATCCTTCCCAAGTCCTCAATCTTGAGAGAATCGTTCTAGTGAATCCATCTACTCACAATACCGAGGTTATTGAACTTAAGGATATTCTGGTAGTATGTGAGTATCCGGACGTGTTTCCCGAAGATCTTCCTGGTATGCCACCAAAAAGAGATATAGAGTTCAAGATTGAGCTTGTACCGGGAACAGTGCCGATCTCAAGGCCGCCCTACAAGATGGCACCAAAGGAACTTGCAGAACTGAAGGAGCAGCTGACGGAGTTGAGAACAAGGGTTTCATTCATTCATGTTCATCAACATGTGAAAGTGCATCTAGGACTCCCTTGTGGGTTTTGGATGATTTATGACGAGCAATTGGGATCCTAATCCTTTTGTTGAGATGAATGCAGGCAAATGATGAAAAATGAGCAAAATGCCAAAAAAAAGGGAAATGAGAAGCAAAGTGAATTTGAGCTCAAGAAGAAGAAAATAGTAGATTATTATGTATGGAGTGTGTTAAGGAAACACACCCAAGAGCTCAATCACTTTCAAGCACACACACACAATGCACAAAATTATACAGGACCGGACTAGTCCGAGAGCAGCCGTACTAGTCCGATATCACATTCTGCACTAGATCGGACAAGTCCGATTCCCGCCGGACTAGTCTGATATCTTTCTGATCCACTTCGGACTAGTCCTCCCCATTGCGGACTAGTCCTCAACACAATGCACAAGTCACACAAAATCGGACAAGTCCGTTGTAATCTGGACTAGTCCGATATTCATTCTGATCCAATTCGGACAAGTCCGGTGTCTACACGGACTAGTCCGATATACACACTGATCTAAATCGGACAAGTACTCCAAGTGCGGACTTGTCATCCTAAACACTTAGGGTTTCATGTGTCTGGACAAGTCCGATAGCAATCGGACTAGTCCGAAGATTTCCAGTAGCGAAATCGGACAAGTCCGTTTTCAACCGGACTAGTCCGATATTCCTGGAGACTTAGGGTTTGCTACACACAGCACACCGGACTAGTCCGGTGACCACCACGGACTAGTCCGATCTTTCTAAACCCTAACGGTCACTTTTAGAAACCCCATATAAATAGAGGTGCACGGCCCACTTTTACAATCTCTTGAACCCTAGCGCCGTCACACCTCCCAAGAGACTCAAAAACCACCTCTCTCCACGGAATTAAGTGCAAAATCGATCAATCTATTGAAGATCACTTCTAGATCATTGGAGAGACACTTGGCGCACATTATTGAGCTCTTGGTTTGATTCTCTAACACACTCGTGCGTTTCAATTTGTAATTTTCGAGTGTGTTATTGGTGGCTTTGTAAGTTGTAATCAAGGGAGCTCTCAACGTGTGAGAACGCCCCTTCAACTTGGTTATTTACCCCTTTGTGATTAGTGGAAGAGGATTGGCCTTCGTGGCGATCCGACGAGGGAAGGGTTGGAGAAGACCCGGTCCTTTTGTGGGCTCCTCAACGTGGATGTAGGTTGCCTTCGTGGTAGCCGAACCACGGGATAAATCTTGTGTCTTGTCCTTTTGTGTTCTTCATCTTAATTGATCAACTTAATCTAGGGTTTGATTCACTTTGTTCAATTTGAGTTAATTTGTTAAACAAGAGCCTTAATTGTTATAGAATTTGACATACAACTATTAAACTGTCATTTAAGTTTATATTTCCACTGCATACATTAACGAATCAATCAAATTTATTGAACTTGATCAACTTAGCCCCTGAAAACCGGACTAGTCCGCACTTTACCGGACTAGTACGATATCTCTGGTATTGACCATGTTGTTGAGTGCTACAGGAACCGAGAAAATTCAAAAAGGCCTATTCACCCCCCCTCTAGGCCTACATTCAATTGGTATCAGAGCAGGTTCTTCAAGAAAGAGTGCAACCACTCGAAGAGATCATGTCGGACATGAAGGAAGTTCAGAAAATCAACAACCAGGAAGAAGTGAACAACGACAAGAACCAAAAAGCTGGAAAAGTATCTCGAAGCAATTCAAGACTTCGATGATGATGACGAGGAGACGCTGGAGCTAAAAGCACTCCTCAGAAAGAAAGCACTTTCCAAAGGGAAAGCTAAAGTTGAAGAAAAGAAGAAGGGGAGTAGTCACACCGACTACTCCCGATATCCTTTTAACTATGATCGTTTAAATTCAAACAACAACCATTACCTATCTATTCCTCTTGGAAAAGCCCCACACATCGATGGGAGTGATTCCTCCATGTGGAGGCAAAATATGAAGATGCACTTGATTTCCCTTAACCCAAGTTTATGGCATATTGTGTGCATAGGAATAGACATCCCAGATGACGACGAAGAGCTCACCCCAAGTCAAGAGCAAGCCATCCACAGAAACGCTCAAGCCGCAGCCGTAATCAACTCCTCTCTAAGTCGAGATGAATTCAGAAAGGTGGACGGACTGGAGATTGCCAAGGAAATATGGGACACACTACAAACAGCCCATGAAGGTGATCGGCATGTGCGGGAGGCGAAAATTGAAATGATCGAAGGCGAACTAGGAAGATTCGCAATTGAGGAAGACGAGTCTCCCCAGGACATGTACAACCGATTGAAGACACTTGTAAACAAGGTTCGATCATATGGGAGCAATAAGTGGGATGACCACGAGGTTGTAAAGCTCATCCTTAGAGCCTTTATGCCTCGCAATGTCACACTATGCTCTATGATCAGAGAAAGTCTCGGGTACAAGAGGATGACTCCCGATGAACTGCTTGGCAAAATCATCAACTTTGAAATGATGGAGAAACAAGCCAAGCACGTCAAAGAAATAGCCGACCTCACATCGGCCAAGAAGAAGGGAGTTGCCTTAAAGTCCACACTCAAGCCTCTATCCAAAGAAGCAAGAGAAGCACAGCTTGAGGAGGACATCAATGATGAAAGCAGTGAGCTGGATGAAGAGGATATGATTTTGTTCATGAAAAAGTTCAAAAGAATATTGAACAAAAGACAAGGAACAAAATCAAGTGAAGGCAAGTACAAAGAGAGGACAAAGCCGAAGATGAGGCGGGCGTGCTATAATTGTGGTGAGTATAACCACTTTATAGTCGATTGCCCGTATGAAGACAACAAGAAGAAGAATAAAGAAGCCAAGCCTCAACCGAAGAAATTCTTCAAGAAGAAGAAACAAGCTGAACAAGCACACATTGGAAAGGAGTGGGACTCAAACGATGAGTCCTCATCATCCGATGAAGAAGAGATGGCTAGCATAGCCATTGAAAGCATGTCCAAGAAACCCACACTCTTCCCCACGCTCGGCACAAAGAAGGGACATGGCACTTGCCTCATGGCAAAGGAAGGTAAACGCAAGGTAAACATCAAAACTCCTTCCATGCATTCCTACTCAAGCAATGATGAACTAGATAGTGATGATGAAGATATGTTAATTGGATTAGATAGAAAAATTGCTGCTAAAATGAAATTTTTACTTGACCAACTTGTTGAGAAGGAACGGCTAATTGATCGTCAAGAGGACATGATTATCTCCCAAAAAGAGAAGCATGTCGAACTTGACAATCTTCTAGTTCTTGAAAAGGAGAAAAAGAGCTCACTAGAGCTTGAGCTAGCTTCAAGCAAGAAAACTTGCTTGGAGTTAACCAACTCAAATGTTGCAATCAAGGATCAACTTGATGACCTGATCAAGGTTAACAAGATCCTTGAAGTGCAAGTTGAATCACTCAAGCTAAGTGAATCTTCCTCCTCTTCAAGTCTACCTTCTCAACCCACTTCAACTAATCTTGTTCACATGTGCAAATTTGGTAAAATCAACACCAGGTTGAAGGAAAAGTCTACCTCCACAAAGGATAAAAATCCTACCCAATGTGGAATATTTGACAAGGAGAGGATCAACTATGCACGTAGTGCATACTTGGTCCAAAGACCTCCAAATGTCAAGTATGGCATTGGTTACTCTTATGATGGAAAGCAAAATGCTGGAAGTCATAAGAATAACAAGGGAAGGATTACCTTTGTGAAGGGAGGACCCTCACAACCTGTTAACACGAAAATTAAAAACCTGAACTCTCATGAACACCGGACTAGTCCGGTTGTGGTCCGGACAAGTCCGGCCCTCCGGACAAGTCCGATCACCCAGACTAGTCCGATCAACAAGCAACAGCAACTTTTGTTCAAAAACTTTGATGCCTCTATGTATTAATGAGAAACAATCTTGGTAAAGTTTATGCTTATTATGCCGGGCCACGCCATGGTAACACAAAATCCCATGTGTGGGTGCCCAAATGTATTGTAACTAACCTCCAAGGACCCAAGCAAGCTTGGGTACCTAAAACCAAGGAATAAATTGTTTCTGCAGGCCTATTCCTCCGGCGGATCCAAATGGGTGCTAGACAGTGGATGCACCAACCACATGACAGGAGAAAGGAGGATGTTCGTGGAATATGAAGAAAACGAGGACCCAAACGAAGGCATCTACTTCGGAGATAATAGTCAAGGAAGGGTCCTCGGTACCGGTAAAATAGCGATATCCTCTGAACACACTCTTTCTCATGTTTTACATGTTGAATCTTTAGATTATAACCTGCTGTCCATATCTCAATTATGTGACAAGGGTTATAATTGCTTGTTCACTAACGAGGGTGTGACCGTCTCAAGGAGGAGTGATGGTTCCGTTGCATTCAAAGGTATGTTGAAGGGAAAGCTTTACCTTGTTGACTTCAACAAGGATAAAGCCGAACTCGACACATGCTTTATTGCGAAAACCAACATGGGTTGGCTGTGGCATAGACGGCTAGCACATGTTGGTATGAGGAATCAAAAACTCCTCAAGGGCGATCACATCCGAGGTTTGAAAGATGTTGTTTTTGAGAAAGACAGGCCTTGTAGCGCGTGCCAAGCCGGGAAGCAAGTTGGAGCACATCATCCCGTAAATAACATCATGACTACGACAAGACCGCTCGAACTACTTCATATGGACTTGTTTGGTCGAATTGCTTACATAAGCATCGGCGGTAATAAATACGGTTTAGTCATTATTGATGATTTTTCCCACTTCACTTGGGTGTTCTTTTTGCATGACAAGTCAGAAACACAAGGGACACTCAAGAAATTCTTCAAGCGAGCGCAAAACGAGTTCTCACTATCAATCAAGAGTATTTAGAGCGACAACGGCATAGAGTTCAAGAACATACAAGTGGAGAAGTACCTTGATGAGGAGGGAATCAAGCACGAATTTTCAGCACCATACTCTCCACAATAAACGGAGTTGCCGAAAGGAAGAACCGAACGCTCATAGAGATGGCAAGAACAATGCTCGATGAATACAAAACTTCGAATCGATTTTGGGCGGAAGCAATTAACACCGCTTGCCACGCCGCAAATCGACTCTACCTTCATCGACTACTCAAGAAGACTCCTTATGAGCTACTCACCGGTAACAAACCAAACATTTCATATTTTAGAGTTTTCGGTTCTCCATGTTATAGTTTGAACAAGAAGCCCAGGACTTCAAAGTTCACTTCGAAGTCCGATGAAGGTTTCTTGCTTGGTTATGATTCGAACACTTACGCCTATCATGTGTTCAACAAGGCCTCCAGACTTGGTGAAGTGGCACGGGACATAGTGTTCGATGAAACTAATGGCTCCCAAAAGGAGCAAGTTGATCAATGTGAATTAGGTAAAGAAGAAGCTCCTTATCAAGCATTGAAGAGAATGGCTCTAGGCGAAGTTCGACCACAAGAGTCATCGTCACAAATACAAGAGGAAAGTGAACCACAAGAGGAGATCAACAATCAAGGGGGAGCTTCTATACAAGATCAATCACAAGAATATGAAGATGATCAACAAATCAACGAGGGCAACCACTCAGGGGGAGAAGAAAATGATCACCAACACACAACTCTCCAAGTGCCACACCCAAGAGTACACCAATGCATTCAAAGGGATCACCCAATCGACAACATCATCGGTGACATCCAAAAGGGAGTAACCACTAGATCTCGCATAGCTAATTTTTGTGAGCATTACTCGTTTGTCTCCTTTTTGGAACCACGCAGGACTGAGGATACATTGAAGGATCCGGACTGGGTGGTGGCAATGCAAGAAGAGTTGAACAACTTCAAGAGAAACGAGGTTTGGGAACTTGTGGCAAGATCCAATGCAAATATAGTGGGCACCAAGTGGGTCTTCCGCAACAAGCAAGACGAACACGGAGTGGTGACAAGAAACAAGGCATGACTTGTGGCCAAAGGTTACTCACAAGTCGAAGGTTTGGATTTCGATGAGACTTTTGCTCCAGTAGCTAGGCTTGAATCAATTAGAATATGACTTGCATATGCTACTCACCATGATTTCAAGCTGTATCAAATGGACGTGAAAAGCGCCTTCCTCAACGGACCGATCAAGGAAGAGGTGTACGTGGAGGAACCACCCGGGTTTGAAGACGAAGTGTTCCCGACCACGTATATAAACTGCGTAAGGCTCTCTATGGCCTCAAACAAGCTCCTAGAGCTTGGTATGAGTGTCTTAGAGATTTCTTAATTGATAATGGTTTTCAAATTGGCAAACTAGATTATACATTATTCACTAAGAATCTAGATAATGATCTTTTTATTTGCCAAATCTACGTTGATGATATAATTTTTGGGTCAACTAACCAATCCTTCTGTGAAGAATTTAGTTGAATTATGACAGACAGGTTTGAAATCTCAATGATGGGAGAATTGACGTACTTCTTGGGATTCCATGTGCGGCAACAAAGGGAAGGAACATTCATAAGCCAAACCAAGTACACGCAGGACATACTCAAGAAGTTTGGCATGGACAAGGCAAAGCCCATAAAGACTCCCATGGCTACGAATGGCCACTTGGATCTCAATGAAGATGGACCAAGCGTCGACCAAAAGGTATATCGCTCCATGATTGGATCTTTACTCTACTTATGTGCATCTAGGCCAGATATTATGTTGAGTGTATGTTTGTGTGCAAGATTTCAAGCCAACCCTAAGGAATGTCACTTGACAGCCGTAAAAAGAATCTTGAGATATTTAGTTCATACACCCAACCTTGGTCTTTGGTACCCAAAAGGCTCCAAATTCAATCTCATTGGTTACTCCGATGAAGATTATGCCGGGTGCAAAGTTGATAGAAAAAGCACCTCTGGCAAATGCCAATTCCTAGGAAGATCTTTGGTTTCTTGGTCATCCAAGAAACAAAATTCCATTGCATTATCCACAGCCGAAGCGGAGTATGTTGCAGCCGGGAGTTGTTGTGCACAACTCCTTTGGACGCGACAAACTCTAAGGGATTACGGTTACAATATGAACCGTATTCCTCTCCTTTGTGATAATGAGAGTGCCATTAAAATAGCCCACAATCCAGTTGAGCACTCTAGGACTAAACACATAGACATAAGACATCATTTCTTGAGAGACCATTCCATGAAAGGAGACATAACCATCTCACATGTCAACACCCAAAAAAAATTGGCCGACATATTCACCAAGCCACTTGATGAAAAGCGTTTTTGCGAACTCCGAAATGAGCTAAATATTCTTGATTCTCGGAGTGTGGCTTGAAAAGTTGCATACCTGTTTGATTGCTTCAAAAATGTTGACTGAATTGTGAAAATCATCCCTCTCCTTTTTTCTCTCGAAAAACTATGTCAATTATTAGATCTTGATGAATTTTGATCATTGTATGATTGTTGTATGCTTACTGGTCAAATTCATCAAGATTACTTGAATTGTTTTGCCTCTCTATTCTCTATTATTGAACCTTCAAATATATATGAATGGGCTATGCAATTCTTTCCTGGTGACCACGGACTAGTCCGTGGTTACCCGGACTAGTCCGCCCATGCAGACTAGTCCGCATAGTGCCGGTTAGGCCGGACTAGTCCGATAGACCACGGAATAGTCCGATATAGGTCTCTGGATGACTTCGGACTAGTCCGGTCATGTCCGGACTTGTCCGATTTTTCGTGTCCATAACCCTAGCTGCCACCAAACCCTAATATCCTCATCCCCACTTTTGCTCACGCTTCCTCTCTCTTGCGCAAGAGCTCCCAAGGCGATTTTCTCCTCCCTCCGTCGAAAAAGTCCACATTTGGGCGGAGATCAAGCTTGACCATTTGGGGATTGAAGCTATCGGACTAGTCCGACCTCCAACCCCCAACACTTCGAGCCTCCATCAATTTCTTCGGTAAATTTCTTCAAAACCCTAGAAATCTTGTTTTTCTCCATTGTTGATCGTATAGCCTAGCATCCTTCACTAGATACATGCTTATTTGATGTACTACGTGTATGCTGGACTAGATTTGCATTAGGAATCATCCCTTGACCAATCTGTTTGGTTTTTGAGGATGAACACCGGACTAGTCCGATCCATGCACGGACAAGTCCGGTACCCCGGACTAGTCCGTGCCTGAGCACCGGACAAGTCCGATGTCTCTGAACCTGAAACCTAATTCCTTAATTCCTTAATGCCATCCATTGCTATCTTGTCTTAACTATGCCTTGTATAACTTTTCATTATTCTTGCTCAATCATTCTCAGATCATGTCGAGCTCCGACAACGAGATCTTCGACTTTGTGGCCGAGTTGGACCACGAGGTGGCACCTCGGTCCTCGGCGGGTCTTGGCAAGAAATGCCAAGAAAGACCTTTCGAGCCTGCTACTTCCCCTCCCCAGGTTCGGAGGAAGGTCTGTGTCAAGAAGCCCGCCTCGAAGGCTGCTGCGTCTACAAGCGGCCTTCGTCAAGCAAAAGGGAAGGGCAAGGGAGTCGCAACGGGGCCAGTTGGGCCCTTGAAGCTTCATGCTCCCAGAGAAGGGGTCCGGGACCCCAATGAAGAGAAATTCAATGGGAAAGGCAGCGATGTGGTAGCCAAGCTCAGAAGCATTGATTGCTATGGAAGGCCAAAGCAGGCAGCTGATGGATGGTTTTGGACAAACTTCCATGCAGATTTCTACAGGCTAGTTTACCTGCCGATGAAGACTCCGGTGGTGCACAGTCAGTGGATTGACTGAGCCTACCTAGAAAAGAAGAAGTGCTCAGCTTTTGATGAGGTCATGGCTGCAGCAGAAAGGCATGGTCTGAAGGATCTATTTGCCTTCAGACACAATTGGAATGATGAAGTGATTGCACAATTATATGCAACGTGCCACTTCTCGAGTGAAGATGAAGAGAGTGTGACTTGGATGACCCATGGATCCAAGTACTCCATCACTCAGGAGGATTTTGCAAACTTGCTCCATTTAGACTCTGCTGGAAATGACAACCTGATCATCCACAACATAGGGGTCATTGAGAGGGACGGAATGAAGTTCATGTATGATCCCAACTCTAAGTATGTTCCTCCCTCCACAAAGAACATGAAGCCCTTCTTTGTGGTCCTGAACAGAGTTCTCTGAAAGACCATTGCCCCCAGGGATGGGGATGCAGGGAGTGTACAGGGCTATCTCCGGACTCTAATGAGGGTCATAAGCAAGAAGAGACAGTTTGATGTTGCAGATTACATTTGGAACGACATGTTCAACATTTCAAGCACCCCCAACCGGTCCTGTGGCTATGCTCCCTACCTGATGTTTATGATTGAGAAAGTCACAGGTATTGAGTTCGTGAAGGATGTGGAGCACACTCCTCTGAGGCCTCAGAAGCCTCAGCCTGTGAGTGTCCACACTGCTCCCTCGCCGGCCTCAAGTCCTGAGGCACCGGCAAGAGAAAGAGATGCTGCCAGGGCTGTCCCTACCTCTAGGGAAGCCCCTCAGAGAGGATCAGCTAGTGGGATCCTCAAGTACCTGACCGCCATATTCTCCTCCTGCAAGAAGACTGAAGTAAAGCTTCATAAACTCAATCAGAAGAGGAAGGAGGATATGAGATACATCAAAGCCATTGTGAAGCAACTGAGTGAAAAGCTGGAGATCAACCCCATTGGGTCTCCAGTAATTTCTGAAGATTCTGATCTTGACATCACCGAGCTCGGGCCTCTGAACCCCTACGAGCTTGCCTACTTTGGCATTGGGGGCTCGAGCAGCTCCGCTCCTCCTCCCTCTCCTCCTCGTCAAGCGGAAAGCAAAGAAGATGAAGACGATGACGAGAGGACCGACAGTGAAGAGTGAAGACCCTAGGACCCTCCTCTCCTTCTTTTTGGTGTCTTGATGCCAAAGGGGGAGAGATTGAGGGGGAGTCTTAGCTTTAGCTGTGGTAGGGTGCGAGGAGAGAGTTCTCTTTATCTTTTATTTGTGATTGTAATAGTTTAACCCTGTTTATTCTCAATTTATTCTCAATGTGATGAAAACTGCATTTTTGCTCCTGGTATGTCATATGCACTTGGTATAAGTTGGTTAATATAAATTCTGTCATTATCAATGTATTCATGCACTTAGTATGCATCCCACCATAAAGAATGCACATATGGATAATTCTCTTGTTGCTTGATGTATTTTTTGAGTCATATGTGCATACTTTATGAAAATCTCATTTTTTTGCCTTATTTCGTGAAATCTCAATTGGTTGTCATCAATCACCAAAAAGAGGGAGATTGAAAGTGCATCTAGGACTCCCTTGTGGGTTTTGGATGATTTATGACGAGCAATTAGGATCCTAATCCTTTTGTTGAGATGAATGCAGGCAAATGATGAAAAATGAGCAAAATGCCAAAAAGAAGGGAAATGAGAAGCAAAGTGAATTTGAGCTCAAGAAGAAGAAAATAGTAGATTATTATGTATGGAGTGTGTTATGGAAACACACCCAAGAGCTCAATCACTTTCAAGCACACACACACAATGCACAAAATTATACAGGACCGGACTAGTCCGAGAACAGCCAGACTAGTCCGATATCACATTCTGCACTAGATCGGACAAGTCCGGTTCCCACCGGACTAGTCCGATATCTTTCTGATCCACTTCGGACTTGTCCTCCCCATTGCGGACTAGTCCTCAACACAATGCACAAGTCACACAAAATCGGACAAGTCCGTTGTAATCTGGACTAGTCCGATATTCATTCTGATCCAATTCGGACAAGTCCGGTGTCTACACGGACTAGTCCGATATACACACTGATCTAAATCGGACAAGTCCTCCAAGTGCGGACTTGTAATCCTAAACACTTAGGATTTCATGTGTCTGGACAAGTCCGATAGCAATCGGACTAGTCCGAAGATTTCCAGTAGCGAAATCGGACAAGTCCGTTTTCAACCGGACTAGTCCGATATTCCTGGACACTTAGGGTTTGCTACACACAGCACACCGGACTAGTACGGTGACCACCACGGACTAGTCCGATCTTTCTAAACTCTAACGGTCACTTTTAGAAACCCCATATAAATAGAGGTGCACGGCCCACTTTTACAATCTCTCGAACCCTAGCGCCGTCACACCTCCAAAGAGACTCAAAAACCACCTCTCTCCACGGAATTAAGTGCAAAATCGATCAATCTATTGAAGATCACTTCTAGATCATTGGAGAGACACTTGGCACACATCATTGAGCTCTTGGTTTAATTCTCTAACACACTCTTGCGTTTCAATTTGTAATTTTCGAGTGTGTTATTGGTGGCTTTGTAAGTTGTAATCAAGGGAGCTCTCAACGTGTGAGAACGCCCCTTCAACTTGGTTATTTACCCCTTTGTGATTAGTGGAAGAGGATTGGCCTTCGTGGCGATCCGACGAGGGAAGGGTTGGAGAAGACCTGGTCCTTTTGTGGGCTCCTCAACGTGGATGTAGGTTTCCTTCGTGGTAGCCGGACCACGGGATAAATCTTGTGTCTTGTCCTTTTGTGTTCTTCATCTTAATTGATCAACTTTATCTAGGGTGTGATTCACTTTGTTCAATTTGAGTTAATTTGTTAAACAAGAGCCTTAATTGTTATAGAATTTGACATACAACTATTAAACTGTCATTTAAGTTTATATTTCCGCTGCATACATTAACGAATCAATCAAATTGACTGAACTTGATCAACTTAGCCCGTGAAAACCGGACTAGTCCGTACTTTACCGGACTAGTCCGATATCTCTGGTATTGACCTTGTTGTTGAGTGCTACAGGAACCGAGAAAATTCAAAAAGGTCTATTCACCCCCCCCTCTAGGCCTACATTCAATTGAAAGTGCATCTAGGACTTCCTTGTGGGTTTTGGATGATTTATGACGAGCAATTGGGATACTAATCCTTTTGTTGAGATGAATGCAGGCAAATGATGAAAAATGAGCAAAATGCCAAAAATAAGGGAAATGAGAAGCAAAGAGAATTTGAGCTCAAGAAGAAGAAAATAGTAGATTATTATGTATGGAGTGTGTTAAGGAAACACACCTGAGAGATCAATCACTTTCAAGCACACACACACAATGCACAAAATTATACAGGACCGGACTAGTCCGAGAACAGCCAGACTAGTCCGATATCACATTCTGCACTAGATCGGACAAGTCCGGTTCCCACCGGACTAGTCCGATATCTTTCTGATCCACTTCGGACTAGTCCTCCCCATTGCGGACTAGTCCTCAACACAATGCACAAGTCACACAAAATCGGACAAGTCCGTTGTAATCCAGACTAGTCCGATATTCATTCTGATCCAATTCGGACAAGTGTGGTGTCTACACGGTCTAGTCCGATATACCCACTGATCTAAATCGGACAAGTCCTCCAAGTGCGGACTTGTCATCCTAAACACTTAGGGTTTCATGTGTCCGGACAAGTCCGATAGCAATCGGACTAGTCTGAAGATTTCCAGTAGCAAAATCGGACAAGTCCGTTTTCAACCGGACTAGTCCGATATTCCTGGACACTTAGGGTTTGCTACACACAGCACACCGGACTAGTCCGGTGACCACCATGGACTAGTCCGATCTTTCTAAACCCTAACGGTCACTTTTAGAAACCCCATATAAATAGAGGTGCACGACCCACTTTTACAATCTCTCGAACCCTAGCACCGTCACACCTCCCAAGAGACTCAAAAACCACCTCTCTCCATGGAATTAAGTGCAAAATAGATCAATCTATTGAAGATCACTTCTAGATCATTGGAGAGACACTTGGCACACATCATTGAGCTCTTGGTTTGATTCTCTAACACACTCTTGCGTTTCAATTTGTAATTTTCGAGTGTGTTATTGGTGGCTTTGTAAGTTGTAATCAAGGGAGCTCTCAACGTGTGAGAACGCCCCTTCAAATTGGCTATTTACCCCTTTGTGATTAGTGGAAGAGGATTGGCCTTCGTGGCGATCCGATGAGGGAAGGGTTGGAGAAGACCCGGTCCTTTTGTGGGCTCCTCAACGTGGATGTAGGTTGCCTTCGTGGTAGCCGAACCACGGGTTAAATCTTGTGTCTTGTCCTTTTGTGTTCTTCATTTTAATTGATCAACTTAATCTAGGGTTTGATTCACTTTGTTCAATTTGAGTTAATTTGTTAAACAAGAGCCTTAATTGTTATAAAATTTGACATACAACTATTAAACTGTCATTTAAGTTTATATTTCCGCTGCATACATTAATGAATCAATCAAATTGACTGAACTTGATCAACATAGCCCGTGAAAACCGGACTACTCCGCACTTTACCGGACTAGTCCGATATCTCTGGTATTGACCTTGTTGTTGAGTGCTACAGGAACCGAGAAAATTCAAAAAGGCCTATTCACCCCCCCTCTAGGCCTACATTCAATTGTTATCAGAGCCGATTCTTCGAGAAAGAGTGCAACCACTCGAAGAGATCATGTCGGACATGAAGGAAGTTCAGAAAATCAACAACCAGGAAGAAGTGAACAACGACAAGAACCAAAAGCTGGAAAAGTATCTCGAAGCAATTCAAGACTTCGATGATGATGACGAGGAGACGCTGGAGCTAAAAGCACTCCTCAGAAAGAAAGCACTTTCCAAAGGGAAAGCTAAAGTTGAAGAAAAGAAGAAGGGGAGTAGTCACACCGACTACTCCCGATATCCTTTTAACTATGATCGTATAAATTCAAACAACAGCCATTACCTATCTATTCCTCTTGGAAAAGCCCCACACTTCGATGGGAGTGATTACTCCATGTGGAGGCAAAATATGAAGATGCACTTGATTTCCCTTAACCCAAGTTTATGGCATATTGTGTGCACAGGAATAGACATCCCAGATGACGACGAAGAGCTCACCCCAAGTCAAGAGCAAGCCATCCACAGAAACACTCAAGCCGCAGCCATAATCATCTCCTCTCTAAGTCGAGATGAATTCACAAAGGTGGACGGACTGGAGATTGCCAAGGAAATATGGGACACACTACAAACAGCCCATGAAGGTGACCGGCATGTGCGGGAGGCAAAAATTGAAATGATCGAAGGCGAACTAGGAACATTCGCAATTGAGGAAGACGAGTCTCCCCAGGACATGTACAACCGATTGAAGACACTTGTAAACAAGGTTCGATCATATGGAGCAAGAAGTGGAATGACCACGAGGTTGTAAAGCTCATCCTTAGAGCCTTTATGCCTCGCAATGTCACACTATGCTCTATGATCAGAGAAAGTCCCGGGTACAAGAGGATGACTCCCGATGAACTGCTTGGCAAAATCATCAACTTTGAAATGATGGAGAAACAAGCCAAGCACGTCAAAGAAATAGCCGACCTCACATCGGCCAAGAAGAAGGGAGTTGCCTTAAAGTCCACACTCAAGCCTCTATCCAAAGAAGCAAGAGAAGCATAGCTTGAGGAGGACAGCGATGATGAAAGCAGTGAGCTGGATGAAGAGGATATGATTTTGTTCATGAAAAAGTTCAAAAGAATATTGAAGAAAAGACAAGGAACAAAATCAAGTGAAGGCAAGTACAAAGAGAGGACAAAGCCGAAGATGAGGCGGGCGTGCTATAATTGTGGTGAGTATAACCACTTTATAGTCGATTGCCCGTATGAGGACAACAAGAAGAAGAATAAAGAAGCCAAGCCTCAACCGAAGAAATTCTTCAAGAAGAAGAAACAAGCTGAACAAGCACACATTGGAAAGGAGTGGGACTCAGACGATGAGTCCTCATCATCCGATGAAGAAGAGATGGCTAGCATAGCCATTGAAAGCATGTCCAAGAAACCCACACTCTTCCCCACGCTCGGCACAAAGAAGGGGCACGGCACTTGCCTCATGGCAAAGGAAGGTAAATGCAAGGTAAACATCAAAACTCCTTCCATGCATTCCTACTCAAGCAATGATGAACTAGATAGTGATGATGAAGATATGTTAATTGGATTAGATAGAAAAACTGCTGCTAAAATGAAATTTTTACTTGACCAACTTGTTGAGGAGGAATGGCTAATTGATCGTCAAGAGGACATGATTATCTCCCAAAAGGAGAAGCATGTCGAACTTGATAATCTTCTAGTTCTTGAAAAGGAGAAAAACAGCTTACTAGAGCTTGAGCTAGCTTCAAGCAAGAAAACTTGCTTGGAGTTAACCAACTCAAACGTTGCAATCAAGGATCAACTTGATGACCTGATCAAGGTTAACAAGATCCTTGAAGTGCAAGTTGAGTCACTCAAGCTATGTGAATCTTCCTCCTCTTCAAGTCTACCTTCTCAACCCACTTTAACTAATCTTGTTCACATGTGCAAATGTGGTAAAATCAACACCAGGTTGAAGGAAAAGTCTACCTCCACAAAGGATAAAAATCCTACCCAATGTGGAATATTTGACAAGGAGAGGATCAACTATGCACGTAGTGCATACTTGGTCCAAAGACCTCCAAATGTCAAGTATGGCATTGGTTACTCTTATGATGGAAAGCAAAATGCTGAAAGTCATAAGAATAACAAGGGAAGGATTACCTTTGTGAAGGGAGGACCCTCACAACCTGGTAACACGAAAATTAAAAACCTGAACTCTCATGAACAACGGACTAGTCCGGTTGTGGTCCGGACAAGTCCGGCCCTCCGGACAAGTCCGATCACCCAGACTAGTCCGATCAACAAACAACAGCAACTTTTGTTCAAAACCTTTGATGCCTCTTATGTATTAATGAGAAACAATCTTGGTAAAGTTTATGCTTATTATGCTGGGCCACGCCATGGGAACACAAAATCCCATGTGTGGGTGCCCAAATGAATTGTAACTAACCTCCAAGGACCCAAGCAAACTTGGGTACCTAAAACCAAGGCATAAATTGTTTCTGCAGGCCTACTCCTCCGGTGGATCCAAATGGGTGCTAGACAGTGGATGCACCAACCACATGACCGGAGAAAGGAGGATGTTTGTGGAATATGAAGAAAACGAGGACCCAAACGAAGGCATCTACTTCGGAGATAATAGTCAAGGAAGGGTCCTCGGTACCGGTAAAATGGCGATATCCTCTGAACACACTCTTTCTCATGTTTTACATGTTGAATCTTTAGATTATAACCTGCTGTCCATATCTCAATTATGTGACAAGGGTTATAATTGCTTGTTCACTAACGAGGGTGTGACCGTCTCAAGGAGGAGTGATGGTTCCGTTGCATTCAAAGGTATGTTGAAGGGAAAGCTTTACCTTGTTGACTTCAACAAGGATAAAGCCAAACTCGACACATGCTTGATTGCAAAAACCAACATGGGTTGGCTGTGGCATAGACGGCTAGCACATGCTGGTATGAGGAATCTTCAAAAACTCCTCAAGGGCGATCACATCCGAGGTTTGAAAGATGTTGTTTTTGAGAAAGACAGGCCTTGTAGCGCGTGCCAAGCCGGGAAGCAAGTTGGAGCACATCATCCCACAAAGAACATCATGACTACGACAAGACCGCTCGAACTACTTCATATGGACTTGTTTGGTCCAATTGCTTACATAAGCATCGGCGGTAATAAATACGGTTTAGTCATTATTGATGATTTTTCCCGCTTCACTTGGGTGTTCTTTTTGCATGACAAGTCAGAAACACAAGGGACACTCAAGAAATTATTCAAGCGAGCGCAAAACGAGTTCTCACTATCAATCAAGAGTATTCGGAGCGACAACGGCACGGAGTTCAAGAACATACAAGTGGGGGAGTACCTTGATGAGGAGGGAATCAAGCACGTATTTTCAGCACCATACTCTCTACAACAAAACGGAGTTGCCGAAAGGAAGAACCGAACGCTCATAGAGATGGCAAGAACAATGCTCGATGAATACAAAACTTCGGATCGATTTTGGGCGGAAGCAATTAACACCGCTTGCCATGCCGCAAATTGACTCTACCTTCATCGACTACTCAAGAAGACTCCTTATGAGCTACTCACCGGTAACAAACCAAACATTTCATATTTTAGAGTGTTCGGTTCTCCATGTTATTTTTTGAACAAGAAGCCTAGGACTTCAAATTTCGCTTCGATGTCCGATGAAGGTTTCTTGCTTGGTTATGATTCGAACACTTACGCCTATCGTGTGTTCAACAAGGCCTCTAGACTTGTTGAAGTGGCACCTAACGTAGTGTTCGATGAAACTAATGGCTCCCAAAAGGAGCGAGTTGATCAATGTGAATTAGGTAAAGAGGAAGCTCCTTATCAAGCATTGAAGAGAATGGCTCTAGGCGAAGTTCGACCACAAGAGTCATTGTCACAAATACAAGAGGAAAGTGAACCAAAAGAGGAGATCAACAATCAAGGGGGAGCTTCTATACAAGATCAATCACAAGAATATGAAGATGATCAACAAATCAACGAGGGCAACCACTCAGGGGGAGAAGAAAATGATCACCAACACACAACTCTCCAAGTGCCACACCCAAGAGTACACCAATGCATTCAAAGGGATCACCCAATCGACAACATCATCGGTGACATCCAAAAGGGAGTAACCACTACATCTCGCATAGCTAATTTTTGTGAGCATTACTCGTTTGTCTCCTTTTTGGAACCACGTAGGACTAAGGATGCATTGAAGGATCCGGACTGGGTGGTGGCAATGCAAGAAGAGTTAAACATCTTCAAGAGAAACGAGGTTTCGGAACCTGTGGCAAGACCCAATGCAAATATAGTGGGCACCAAGTGGGTCTTCCGCAACAAGCAAGACGAACACAGAGTGGTGACAAGAAACAAGGCACGACTTGTGGCCAAAGGTTACTCACATGTCGAAGGTTTGGATTTCGAGGAGACTTTTGCTCCAGTAGCTAGGCTTGAATCAATTAGAATATTACTTGCATATGCTACTCACCATGATTTCAAGCTGTATCAAATGGACGTGAAAAGCGCCTTCCTCAACGGACCGATCAAGGAAGAGGTGTACGTGGAGCAACCACCCGGGTTTGAAGACGAAGAGTTCCATGACCACGTATATAAACTGCGTAAGGCTGTCTATGGCCTCAAACAAGCTCCTAGAGCTTGGTATGTGTGTCTTAGAGATTTCTTAATTGATAATGGTTTTCAAATTGGCAAAGTAGATTATACATTATTCACTAAGAATCTAGATAATGATCTTTTTATTTGCCAAATCTATGTTGATGATATAATTTTTGGGTGAACTAACCAATCCTTCTGTGAAGAATTTAGTAGAATTATGACAGACAGGTTTGAAATGTCAATGATGGGAGAATTGAAGTACTTCATGGGATTCCAAGTGCGGCAACAAAGGGAAGGAACATTCATAAGCCAAACCAAGTACACGTAGGATATACTCAAGAAGTTTGGCATGGACAAGGCAAAGCCCATAAAGACTCCCATGGCTACGAATGGCCACTTGGATCTCAATGAAGATGGACCAAGCGTCGACCAAAAGGTATATCGCTCCATGATTAGATCTTTACTCTACTTATGTGCATCTAGGCCAGATATTATGTTGAGTGTATGTTTGTGTGCAAGATTTCAAGCCAACCCTAAGGAATGTCACTTGACAGCCGTAAAAAGAATCTTGAGATATTTAGTTCATACACCCAACCTTGGTCTTTGGTACCCAAAAGGCTCCAAATTCAATCTCATTGGTTACTCCGATGCAGATTATGCCGGGTGCAAAGTTGATAGAAAAAGCACCTCTGGCACATGCCAATTCCTAGGAAGATCTTTGGTTTCTTGGTCATCCAAGAAACAAAATTCCATTGCATTATCCACAGCCGAAGCGGAGTATGTTGCAGCCAGGAGTTGTTGTGCACAACTCCTTTCGATGCAACAAACTCTAAGGGATTACGGTTACAATATGAACTGTATTCCTCTCCTTTGTGATAATGAGAGTGCCATTAAAATAGCCCACAATCCAGTTGAGCACTCTAGGACTAAACACATAGACATAAGACATCATTTCTTGAGAGACCATTCCATGAAAGGAGACATAACCATCTCACATGTCAACACCCAAAAACAATTGGCCGACATATTCACCAAGCCACTAGATGAAAAGCGTTTTTGCGAACTCCGAAATGAGCTAAATATTCTTGATTCTCGGAGTGTGGCTTGAAAAGTTGCATACCTGTATGATTGCTTCAAAAATGTTGATTGAATTGTGAAAATCATCCCTCTCCATTTTTCTCTCAAAAAACTATGTCAATTATTAGATCTTGATGAATTTTGATCATTGTATGATTGTTGTATGCTTACTGGTCAAATTCATCAAGATTACTTGAATTGTTTTGCCTCTCTATTCTATATTATTGAACCTTCAAATATATATGAATGGGCTATGCAATTCTTTCTTGGTGACCACGGTCTAGTCCGTGGTTACCCGGACTAGTCTGCCCATGCAGACTAGTCCGCAGAGTGCCGGTTAGGCCGGACTAGTCCGATAGACCACGGACTAGTCCGATATAGGTCTCTGGATGACTTCGGACTAGTCCGGTCATGTCCGAACTTGTCCGATTTTTCGTGTCCATAACCCTAGCCGCCACCAAACCCTAATCTCCTCATCCCCACTTTTGATCACGCTTCCTCTCTCTTGCGCTCGAGCTCCCAAGGCGATTTTCTCCTCCCTCCGTCGAAAAAGTCCACATTTGGGCGGAGATCAAGCTTGACCTCTTGGGGATTGAAGCTATCAGACTAGTCCGACCTCCAACCCCCAACACTTCGAGCCTCCATCGATTTCTTCGGTAAATTTTTTCAAAACCCTAGAAATCTTGTTTTTCTCCATTGTTGATCGTATAGCCTAGCATCCTTCACTAGATACATGCTTATTTGATGTACTACGTGTATGCTAGACTAGATTTGCATTAGGAATCATCCCTTGACCAATCTGTTAGGTTTTTGAGGATGAACACCGTACTAGTCCGGTCCATGCACGGACAAGTCCGGTACCCCGGACTAGTCCGTGCCTGAGCACCGGACAAGTCCGTTGTTTCTGAACCTGAAACCTAATTCTTTAATTCCTTAATGCCATCCATTGCTATCTTGTCTTAACTATGCCTTGTATAACTTGTCATTATTCTTGCTCAATCATTCTCAGATCATGTCGAGCTCCGACAATGAGATCTCCGACTTTGAGGCCGAGTTGGACCACGAGGTGGCACCTCGGTCCACGGTGGGTCTTGGCATGAAACACCAAGAAAGACCTTTCGAGCCTGCTACTTCCCCTCCCCAGGTTCGGAGGAAGGTCTGTGTCAAGAAGCCCGCCTCGAAGGCTGCTGCGTCTACAAGCGGCCTTCGTCAAGCAAAAGGAAAGGACAAGGGAGTCGCAACGGGGCTAGTGGGGCCCTTGAAGCTTCATGCTCCCAGAGAAGGGGTCCGGGACCCCAATGAAGAGAAATTCAATGGGAAAGGCAGCAATGTGGCAGCCAAGCTCAGAAGCATTGATTGCTATGGAAGGCCAAAGCAGGCAGCTGATGGAAGGTTTTGGACAAACTTCCATGCAGATTTCTACAGGCTGGTTTACCTGCCGATGAAGACTCCGGTGGTGCGCAGTCAGTGGATTGACTGGGCCTACCTAGAGAAGAAGAAGTGCTCAGCTTTTGATGAGGTCATTGCTGCAGCAGAAAGGCATGGTCTGAAGGATCTGTTTGCTTTCAGACACAATTGGAATGTTGAAGTGATTGCACAATTCTATGCAACGTGCCACTTCTCGATTGAAGATGAAGAGAGTGTGACATGGATGACCCATGGATCCAAGTACTCCATCACTCAGGAGGATTTTGCAAACTTGCTCCATTTAGACTCTGCTGGAAATGACCACCTGATCATCCACAACATAGGGGTCATTGAGAGGGACAGAATGAAGTTCATGTATGAGCCCAACTCTAAGTATGTTCCTCCCTCCACAAAGAACATGAAGCCCTTCTTTGTGGTCCTGAACAGAGTTCTCCGAAAGACCATTGCCCCCAAGGATGGGGACGCAGGGAGTGTACAGGGCTATCTCCGGACTCTAATGAGGGTCATAAGCAAGAAGAGACAGTTTGATGTTGCAGATTACATTTGGAACGACATGGTCAACATTTCATGCACCCCCAACCGGTCCTGTGGCTATGCTCCCTACCTGATGTTTATGATTGAGAAAGTCACAGGTATTGAGTTCGTGAAGGATGTGGAGCACACTCCTCTAAGGCCTCAGAAGCCTCAGCCTGTGAGTGTCCAGGCTGGTCCCTCGCCGGCCTCAAGTCCTGAGGCACCGGGAAGAGAAAGAGATGCTGCCAGGGCTGTCCCTACCTCTAGGGAAGCCCCTCAGAGAGGATCAGCTAGTGGGATCCTCAAGTACCTGACCGCCATATTCTCCTCCTGTAAGAAGACTGAAGTAAAGCTTCATAAACTCAATCAGAAGAGGAAGGAGGATATGAGATACATCAAAGCCAATGTGAAGCAACTGAGTGAAAAGCTGGAGATCAAACCCATTGGATCTCCAGTAATTTCTAAAGATTCTGATCTTGACATCACCGAGCTCGGGCCTCTGAACCCCTCAGAGCTTGCCTACTTTGGCATTGGGGGCTCGAGCAGCTCCGCTCCTCCTCCCTCTCCTCCTCGTCAAGCGAAAAGCGAAGAAGATGAAGACGATGATGAGAGGACCGACAGTGAAGAGTGAAGACCCTAGGACCCTCCTCTCCTTCTTTTTGGTGTCTTGATGCCAAAGGGGGAGAGATTGAGGGGGAGTCTTAGCTTTAGCTGTGGTAGGGTGCGAGGGGAGAGTTCTCTTTATCTTTTATTTGTGATTGTAATAGTTTAACCCTGTTTATTCTCAATTTATTCTTAATGTGATGAAAACTGCATTTTTGCTCCTAGTATGTCTTATGCACTTGGTATCGGTTGATTAATATAAATTCTGTCATTCTCAATGTATTCATGCACTTAGTATGCATCCCACCATAAAGAATGCACATATGGATAATTCTCTTGTTGCTTGATGTATTTTTTGAGTCATATCTGAGTACTTTATGAAAATCTCATTTTTTTGCCTTATTTTGTGAAATCTCAATTGGTTGTCATCAATCACCAAAAAGGGGGAGATTGAAAGTGCATCTAGGACTCCCTTGTGGGTTTTGGATGATTTATGACGAGCAATTGGGATCCTAATCCTTTTGTTGAGATGAATGCAGGCAAATGATGAAAAATGAGCAAAATGCCAAAAAGAAGGGAAATGAGAAGCAAAGTGAATTTGAGCTCAAGAAGAAGAAAATAGTAGATTATTATGTATGGAGTGTGTTAAGGAAACACACCCAAGAGCTCAATCACTTTCAAGCACACACACACAATGCACAAAATTATACAGGACCGGACTAGTCCGAGAACAGTCGGACTAGTCCGATATCACATTCTGCACTAGATCGGACAAGTCCGGTTCCCACCGGACTAGTCCGATATCTTTCTGATCCACTTCGGACTAGTCCTTCCCATTGCGGACTAGTCCTCAACACAATGCACAGGTCACACAAAATCGGACAAGTCCGTTGTAATCCGGACTAGTCCGATATTCATTCTGATCCAATTCGGACAAGTCTGGTGTCTACACGGACTAGTCCGATATACACACTGATCTAAATCGGACAAGTCCTCCAAGTGCGGACTTGTCATCCTAAACACTTAGGGTTTCATGTGTCCGGACAAGTCTGATAGCAATCGGACTAGTCCGAAGATTTCCAGTAGCGAAATCGGACAAGTCCGTTTTCAACCGGACTAGTCCGATATTCCTGGACACTTAGGGTTTGCTACACACAGCACTCCAGACTAGTCCGGTGACCACCACGGACTAGTCCGATCTTTCTAAACCCTAACGGTCACTTTTAGAAACCCCATATAAATAGAGGTGCACGGCCCACTTTTACAATCTCTCGAACCCTAGCACCGTCACACCTCCCAAGAGACTCAAAAACCACCTCTCTCCATGGAATTAAGTGCAAAATCGATCAGTCTATTGAAGATCACTTCTAGATCATTGGAGAGACACTTGGCACACATCATTGAGCTCTTGGTTTGATTCTCTAACACACTCTTGCGTTTCAATTTGTAATTTTCGAGTGTGTTATTGGTGGCTTTGTAAGTTGTAATCAAGGGAGCTCTCAACGTGTGAGAACGCCCCTTCAACTTGGCTATTTACCACTTTGTGATTAGTGGAAGAGGATTGGCCTTCGTGGCGATCCGACGAGGGAAGGGTTGGAGAAGACCCGGTCCTTTTGTGGGCTCCTCAACGTGGATGTAGGTTGCCTTCGTGGTAGCCGAACCACGGGATAAATCTTGTGTCTTGTCCTTTTGTGTTCTTCATCTTAATTGATCAACTTAATCTAGGGTTTGATTCACTTTGTTCAATTTGAGTTAATTTGTTAAACAAGAGCCTTAATTGTTATAGAATTTGACATACAACTATTAAACTGTCATTTAAGTTTATATTTCCGCTGCATACATTAACGAATCAATCAAATTGACTGAACTTGATCAACTTAGCCCGTGAAAACCGGACTAGTCCGCACTTTACCGGACTAGTCCGATATCTCTGGTATTGACCTTGTTGTTGAGTGCTATAGGAACCGAGAAAATTCAAAAAGGCCTATTCACCCCCCTCCCCCTCTAGGCCTACATTCAGGGTTGTTCTGCATTGTTCGATGAGAAGAAAGATAAGACCTTGAGACTATGTGTGGACTATCGTCCACTCAATGCTGTCACTATAAAAAACAAGTATCCACTACCATGCATCGATATTCTTTTCGATCAACTAGTGGGTGCTAAAGTATTTTCGAATATGGATCTCCGTTCTGGTTATCAGCAGATTAGAATCCGGCCAGAAGATATATCTAAGATAGCATTCTCGACGAGGTATGGGCTATATGAATACCTTGTTATGTCCTTCATATTGACCAACGCACCGGCTCATTTCATGTATCTCATGAACTCGGTGTTCATGCCAGAACTAGACAAGCTTGTCGTGGTCTTCATTGACGACATCCTTGTGTATTTGAAATCCGCAGAAGAACATGCTCAACACTTGCGTATCGTGCTTCAACGATTACGGACCACCAACTATATGCTAAGTTCAGCAAGTGTGAATTCTGGATCATCCAAGTGCCATTTTTAGGGCACATCATATCTGCAGAAGGGATTGCAGTTGATCCAAGCAAGATAAAGCAAGTACTCAAATGGGAGTCTCCAAAGTATGTACATGATGTTCGATGTTTCCTGAATTTAGCTGGGTATTACCGGAGGTTCATTCCCAGTTTCTCCAAAATAGCTAAACCAATGACCGAACTTTTGAAAAAAGGGAAGAAGTATGTATGGACAGAGGCATGTGAGGATGGTTTCCAGGCATTAGTAAAACACCTCACAACGACACCAGTATTAGCTCAACCGGACACAACCAAATCATTTGACGTGTATTGTGATGCATCAGGAATTGGTTTGGGTTGTGTGTTGATGCAGGACAGACGAGTGATCGCTTATGGATCACGACAGCTTTGGAACCATGAGCAGCACTATCTGACTGATGATCTAGAACTCACTGCTGTGGTACTAGCATTGAAGATGTAGAGACATTATCTTCTGGGTAATCTAGTACATCTCTACATTGATCGCAAGAGCCTGAAGTACATCTTCACCTAAAAGGACTTAAATATGCGACAGCGTAGATGGTTGGAATTAATCAAAGATTATGAGATTGAGATCCACTACCATCCAGGCAAGGCGAATATAGTCGCAGATGCACTGAGCCGCAAGTCCCATGTCAACAGTCTTTCCATCACCTCAATGGGAGAAGAAGAACCGAGTTTCTACTTGGTTCCATATGGGGCACTCTACAATCTAGCTCTCATTCCTACTATCAGGGAGGATGTTATAGCAGCTCAGAAGAAGGACAAAGGGATGTCGCACATTTGGCAAAGAATGGAGAAGGGGGAGATGAAATGTTTCCGATGTGACAATGAAGGTACCCTCTGGTTTAAATACCGCATAGTGGTACCCTGAAATATGGTACTTTGGAAGAAGATACTGGATGAAGCTCATTTATCCAAGTATTCCATTCATCTGGCAAGTAACAAAATGTACCAAGACTTAAGGAAAAAGTTCTGGTGGACTCGGATGAAGAGAGAACTAGCAAAATACGTATCCGAATGTGATACGTGTCGGCGAGTGAAAGCCAACCATATGAAGGCAGCTGGACAGCTTCAACCTTTAAGCATACCAGCTTGGAAATGGGAGGATATTAACATGGATTTCATTGTTGGGTTGCCTCCCACTTTCCATAAGCACGACTCAATTTCGGTGATCGTTGACCGGTTGACCAAATAAGCTCATTTCATACCGGTCAGTGTCGAGTATGTTGCAAAGCGGTATGCAGAGCTTTATATCACCAGAATCTTGTGTTTACATGGAGTACCCCGCACTATCATTTCAGATCGTGTATCTATTTTCATTGCTCGATTTTGGGAGCATCTCCACGATGCATTGGGTACCAAACTGATTCGAAGCTCGGCTTATCATCCTCGGACTGATGGGCAAACCGAACGGGTGAATCAAGTGCTAGAGGACATGCTTCGTGCCTGTGCCATCCACCATGGTAGGAACTGGGATGATCATCTACCATTGGCGGAGTTTTCGTACAACAACGGTTACCAGGCTAGCATCCAGATGGCGCCATATGAACCTCTTTATGGCCGGAAGTGTCGCACACTCTTGAACTGGTGCGAATCTGGTGAACGAGTGGTATATGGCATCTACTTGGTAAATGAAGCCGAAGATCAAGTACGCATTATTCAAACAAATCTCAAAGCTCCATAGTCTCGTCAGAAGAGCTATGCAGACAAACGACGTCGACCTCTTCACTTCAAGGTTGGGGATCAAGTTTAGCTCCGGGTATCCCCAAAGAAGGGAATTCATCGATTCGGAGTGAAAGGGAAGCTAGATCCACGTTTCATTGGTCCGTTCACAATAATCGAAAGATGTGGACCTGTGGCATATCAATTGGAGTTACCGCCGTCGCTGGCGGGGGTCCACAATGTGTTTCACATTTCTCAGTTGCGGCAATGTTTAAAGGCCCCAACAAATGTGCGTATTGAGGAGTTGGAGGCTCTCCAACCAGATCTTACATATTCCAAGCATCCAACCCAGATCGTTGATGAGAAAACTTGCACCACAAGGAACCGCTCCTTACGTTTCTACAAGGTCTTGTGGAGCAACCACAGTGCTGAGGAAGCCACGTGGGGAAGCGAGGAGTATCTTAAAATGTACTATCTGGACTTGTTAGCAGCACATGTCCAATAGATCTTTACCTTTTGTCTTTTTGTTGTAAGGGTGGAGGAATGTAAAATCCCACTTTTTCCTTTTATGTGAATTTCAGCTACAAGTTGTTTATCAAACATAATAGAGGTAAATATAGTTGTGCAAGTGAACTTGACCTCACGAAAAAGTTTTCTTTCTACTCATATTTAATTTTATTAACATGAGGATTGGACTTCACTACTAATCCTAGAACAATTTTAATTAAACCTTTCTGCAAAGTTGGGAATTTAATTGAATAAAATAGCTAGGGCAAATTATATTACAGCAATATAAAATCAAAACAAGTGTAATTTGATTATGTAGCTATGTATATCTGGCCCTGACCAAAATATTCAAATCCAAGGCTCTAAACTTTTCTTTGGCCTCTTGAATATTTCAAATAGCTTCTCGGTAAACTTTCAAGATTTTTGAAGCACGTCTTCCACTTAGTTCGACACGTATAGAGGGTTTATTTCACGTCGATCTAAAAATTTAGCTTTGCAATTAACCTTGTCCAAATCATCCCACAATTTTTCCTAAGACCCTTTATGGTTCAGTGAGCTTTGTTTCAAAGTTTGGGGATTTATGGACCTCAGTTACTATTTATTTCAATAAGGTCTATAAACAAGTTGGGATTCAAATTTGATTTTGAATTTGAAACAAACTGTGTCCAAATTGAAATCTGATTGCAGATTTGGGTTCCTCATATTTTTCTGAGTCTGTTTGTAAATTTTGGGAATTTTTGGGCTATGTTTGAGGTGGAATTTAGAGGAACACGGAAGAGGGAGTAGTGGGGCCAACATGTCAGCCAGGCAAACTGATTCACCACCCCTGTTTTCTTCCACCACACGACACCGCGACGGCTGCATGCCGCCAGCGCGCCGGTTAGGCCGACGGTCGCCTCCAGCTGCCCCAGCCTCCTTATCTACTGCGGTGAAGGCTTTTTATTCACTCCACCGTCAACCGCAGTCACTCCTCGGCTCACCTTTCACTCGTGCTGCTTCGTTTCTCGCCGCCACGACCACCTCGGTTCCGCCCGACGCCGCTCAGCCTCGCTGCCGATACAAGCTTCCTCGTTCTCTGCAGTCTTTAGGAAAAAGGTGCGCCATGATCTCGTGTAGCATCGGGTAAAGTTTGAACTCATGTCTTGCATCCTAGCGTCCGTATTTCATGAAAAACCGAAGAACTTTTATAGCTTTGGAGCTAGTTCATCGGTTTAATTCCGATTGTATGCACAATAATTCTTTGATCCAGTTAGACGACATGATCAACATCTCCTAGAGCACCTTCCCTCCAAAAATCAGAAGGAACCATCAAGTAATTCTCGAGTTATCCCATTTTTCCCCTTCCGCCATTGAAGGAGCTCGGTTCACTGTCGACCTTAGTGTTTCCGGCTATGGCACGAGTTCTAGACCCTCCTAACCTCTTTCCTATGCTCCCAAGGTGCTTCCCGAGCTTTCGTATTAGAGTTTTCGCTAGGGAATTAAGGGTCCCGACATGACCGGAACCATAGCACCCGCCGCCGCTGTTGGGAGTGGATTTCCCGTCAACCATCGCCGTCGGGACGTACTCCAACGTGTTTTCCGCGTGAAGCTAGGGTGGGGCAGCGAGTCTCGAGACTTCTCGTGGGCCAGAAACCATCACCGGCGAGAGCGCCGCCGCACGCCGACGTGGGCGCCGCCACCCGAGCCCATGGCCAGAGGAAGAAGAAAGAGAGGACGCGGGTCCCACCTGCCAGTGTGGTCACGTGGAAATGTTTATGGCCTCCGGTGTGGCTGCCTCCTGGTTGGCTGATTTAAATCCGGTGGGCCCAGGCGCCAAATTTAAAAGCTGAAAATTCCAAATATATGCAGAACAATTTCCAAACTTGAAAAATCAGTATCTCTCTGTAGACTGCTCCAAAAATTTTCAAACAAATTCTGTTTGAAAGCCCTTGAGCTCTAGTTTCGGTTAGTACCAATTATGTTCTGTGAAACGTAATTTTAAATTCTGTAGAAAATAACCTTTCCAAATGCACATACAATTTTGCCTGGTGAACTTTCCAATGGAAAATCCCCAAAATTCGCATAAAATACATGGTCCTATTCTTGATTACCAGGAAAAGTTTGGGAGCCATTGCACCTGTATAACCCTCTGTATAATTCAAATTACCTTTTTCAGTCATTGAATTATTACAGATGTTCAGTTGCTTTATTATGTCCCAATTTGGACTGAACCTTTCATTAGTCATACACTAGTTCCTGTAAAAATCTGGGATTTAATTGACTTAGTCTCCTTGTCCTAATTTAGTTGCCAACTGAATGTTAATTGAAAAGCTAAAATTCAATTATAAAATAAGTCCAGAAATTCTTGTCAACTTTGAAATTCAATAAATCCTTCAACAAAGATTAAACATTTATGAAACCAATTTTGCTAGAACCAAGACAACCTCCTCTATCATGATTATCAACTGGCAGCTATGTTCAAGCTACAGTTTCTTCTCAAAAATTCTTGGGAGTTTATTGCTTACCATAATTTTAGAGACAACAAACTACTTTGATCATCTCCTGTTCTTGGCTAGAGCTTCTATCATATTCCTTAGTATCTACAATCAAAGTCCCAAAGCCAATTAAGATCATTATCGTATAATGACCACCAAAGATTAGATTAAGGTCTTAGTAGTAATTATTTTTCAAAGTCATCCATATACATATTATATGCATATCGTGTAGTGACCGAAGTCGAGGAGGAACCGGAGGCCTTGGAGGTACACCTGCCAGATACTAACTCAGACTTGGACCCGCATCCAGGCAAGCCCCGGTTTGCATTTAAGTCGTTTATAAAGTTTTGCTTTATCACTATGTTGGTTAGCATATGAATTGTGCATTACGTTCAGGATGCTTGAATACTCTAGATGCATGACCCACAATCCCATTAGTTAATTGGGTAGGTTGATAGCTCGACGTGTAGAACTGCTATGCTAATGTTGTAGGTGAACCGGTAGAAGTCGAGTAGTTGGAATCTACTCGCGAGATAGAAAATTGACACTCATCTACATAGGGTTAACATTTATAGAGAATGACTATTAAATCTAAACTTTAGACCAGTCAGAGATGGATAGGAAGCGGCAAGGTGTGGTCTTGGTCGCATAGCTCTGACTAGTCACTTAAGGCCCGTCTGTATGCCGCCCCTTCGAACAAGCTTGACTTGTACCGGCGGCATACTGGATATATGGGCTCCAGTAATCTGACGTAACTCGATAACTGGGATGTCGAGGCCATTAACTCACCATCGATAGGGGTGGGTTGAGGACAGTAAGGTGTACATCGGTCGGTGGATACAAGAGGTGTTCCGTGCGGAGACCTTCTGTTCGCGGAGGTGAGACATGTTCGGCGTTCGGGTTTCTTGTGAAAGGTGGCCATATACGACTAGTACTAAAGTGTTACGTAGGTACTGATGTACTTCCTGACACTTCCGAACGTGCGTATGTGTCGTGTTGTCCGGGTGTGTCCTAATTGCAATCACCGTCCCTCACGGTAATAGAGTACCACTTGTTCACCGAGTCGTGACATAGTAAATACTAAATAAGCCAGGAGAATATGTTGTATTGATTTATAATTGCTTTGCAACCTTGTGTGACTTAGAGATAGCAAAATTAAAGTTTACAGTTTCCCCATACTTTAGCTGTAATAGCATTATGTGCTCTGAGCATGTCATATCATCGGCAAAGCGTTTCTTGAGTCTATGATGTGCCATGCTTGAAGAATGTCATTTGCTACTTAAAACATGATTATAAGGATCCACTTGTAGGCGAGTCGTTTATGCTTCACCTTACCTATGATTAGTGTTCACCCTTGCATATGTCTAGTGAGATGGGTTAGTCTTGCTGAGCCTTATGCTCATGTTTGCAGTTAACGAGTTTTTGCAGGTTATACGATTGACGACGGGTTTGATGACGAGGCTGCACCCCCTCCAGGGTGTACAGCCGAGTGGGAACCCTGCACGCCGCCGTGAATTGGGTTTACTAGTGCGAAGTATTCAGGGCATGGATGACTTTCCTTTTGCGTAGCTAGTGCTGAGAGCGTAGCTATGATATATAAGTTTCTTTCCTTTCGCTAGTATTGTAAAACTTCCGCTGTATGATAAATAAAAGGCTTAGTCTTGTATTTTATTCTCGTTCTGTTCTTGTATGTTGCTGGGTGTCGCATCGCACGACACCACCCAATGAGATCCTCGGAGGTCGGGATTCTGGTCCCCATAAGTTTTAACTGGAATTCAAATTCAAATTTGAACGAAATTCAATGGAGTCACTGAATTAAATAGCAAATGAGCTTCAAAAATTATGAAAATTTGAAGGGGTGCTATTTGGAATATTAAGAGGTCATGGAAAAAATGTATAGCCTCAGATTTGAATATTTTGACAGGGCCCAAATGTACAGTACCTATATTCAAGTTTTGAAGTAATTTTAATATATTTAGTATTGCCTATGGTTTTTGCCCTAGCAATTCCATTCAAATAAATTCCAAAATTTGCAGAGAGGTCACTTGATTTATCTGGTCATTGGTGATGTCCAATCCCTATGATTATAAAATTTAAGTATGAGTGAAAGAAAGATTTTTGATGATATCAAGTGCATGCGTACAACCATATTGATCTCCACTATGGTTGAAAACAAACTGGTAATTACAGAACTTTATATTAAGGAAAAACTGGGGTTTTACATTCCTCCCGCCTTAAAAGACTGTCGTCCCGAGATTATAATAAGAAGGATAAAAGAAAAAGATCTAATAAACATATGCCGCTAACAAGTCCAGATAGTTTGCTCTAAGTTATTCCTCGCTTTTCCCACGTTGCTTCTTCAGTGGTGTGGTTTCCTCACAATACCTTGTAGAATGCAAGGTGCGGTTTCTTGTGGTGCGAATCTTCTCATCAATTATCTAGGTTGGATGCTCAGAGTAAGTAAGATATGGTTGGAGAGCTTCCAAATCCTCCATACGGATGTTAGCTAGGGCCATGAGACATTTCCGCAACTGCGAAACGTGAAATAGGTTGTGGACCCCTGAAAGCGAAGCTGGTAGCGCTTGCCGATAGGCCACAGGTCCGCATTGTTCAATTGTTGCGAACGGCCTAATGAAGCGTGGAGCTAGATTTCCATTTACTCCGAAGCGATGAATCCCTTTCATTGGGGATACACAAAGATAAACGTGATCCCCGACATCAAATTGAAGAGGTCAACACCGTTTGTCCAGATAGTTTTTCTCACGAGACGGAGCAGCCTTGCGATTTGCTTGAATAATCGAACTCGTTCTTCGGCTTCATTCACCAAGTCGATACCATATAATACTCGTTCACCAGACTCACACCATTTCAAAGGTGTGCGACACTTCCGACCATAAAGAGCTTCATATGGTGTCATTTGGATGCTAGACTGATAACCATTGTTGTATGAAAACTCCACCAATGGTAGATGATCATCCCAATTCTTACCATGATGGATGGCACAGGCGCGAAGCGTATCTTCTAGCACTTGGTTTACTCGCTCCGTTTGACCATCAGTCTGAGGATGGTAAGCTGAGTTTTGAATCAATTTAGTACCCAACAATGCGTGGAGCTGCTTCCAAAATCGATCAACAAAAACGGCTCCACGATCTGAGATGATGGTGCGGGGTACTCCGTGTAAGCACATGATTCTAGAAATATACAACTCTGCGTACTTTGGTGCATGGTAGTTTATATTGACGGGTATAAAATGAGCTGACTTGGTCAATCGATCAACTATCACCCAAATGGAATCATGCTTATGGAATGTGAGAGGCAAACCAACGATGAAGTCCATGCTGATGTCCTCCAATTTCCAAGCCGATATGCTTAAAGGTTGTAGCTCTCCGGCTGTCCTCAAATGATCGGCTTTCACTCGCCGACATGTATCACATTTTGATATATACTTTGCTATTTCACACTTCATCTGGAACCACTGGAATTTCTTCTTCAAGTCCTGTTACATTTTTTACTTCACAGATGAATAGAATACTTGGACAAATGATCCTCATCCAAAATCTTCTTCCGAAGTTCCATATTACGGGGCACCATGATGCGGTCTTTAAACCAGATGGTACTGTCATTGTCAAATCGAAAACACTTCATCTCCCCCTTCTTCATTCTTAGATGAATGTGCGACATGCCCTTGTCTCCCATCTGAGCCTCTACAATATCTTCCCTTATGGTAGGAATGAGAGCTAGATTGTAGAGCGCTCCATATGGAACCAAGTAGAGACTCGGCTCTTCTTCTTCCATCAGGGTGATGGAAAAATTATGGACATGGTACTTGCGAGTCAGCGCATCTGCATCTACATTCGCTTTGCTAGGATGGTAGTGGATCTCAATCTCATAGTCTTTGACAATTCCAACCATCTTCGCTGTTGCATATTCAAGTCCTTCTCGGTGAAGATGTACCTCAAGCTCTTGTGAACGGTGTAGAGATGCACTAGGTTGCCCAATAGATAGTGTCTCCACATCTTCAATGCAAGTACCACGGCAGCGAGCTCAAGATCATGAGTCGGATAATGCTGCTCATGGTTCTGAAGCTGCTGTGATCCATAAGCGATCACCCTTCTATCTTGCAACAATACACAACCTAAACCAATCCGAGACACATCACAATAAACATCAAATGACTTGGTTGTGTCCGGTTGGGCCAATACCAGTGCCATTGTGAGGTGTTTCACTAATGCTTGAAAACCTTCCTCACATTCCTTCGCCCATACATGCTTTTTCCCTTTCTTCAGAAGTTCTGTCATAGGTTTAGCTATCTTGGAATACTTGGAATGAACCTCCGGTAATATCCTGCTAAACCCAGGAAGCTTCAAACTTCATGTACAGACTTCGGAGACTCCCATTTGAGTACTTGTTTAATCTTGCTTGGATCAACTGCAATCCCCTCAGCAGAGATGATGTGCCCTATAAATGGCACTTGACTGATCCAAAACTCACATTTGCTGAACATAGCATACGACTTGTGGTCTCCACTATGGCATGAACACCGAATTTATGAGATAGATGAAATGAGACAGTGCATTGGTCAATCCAAAAGACATGACAAGGTACTCATACAATCCATACCTCGTCGAGAGTGCCGTTTTAGGTATATCCTCTGGTCGAATCCGGATCTGATGATACCAAGAACGAAGATCCATATTCGAGAATACCTTAGCACCCACCAATTGATCAAACAGAATATCGATGCGTTGTAGTGGATACTTATTCTTGATTGTGACAACATTGAGTGGACGATAGTCCACACATAGTCTCAAGGTCTTATCCTTCTTCTCCACGAACAATGCAAAACAGCCCCAAGGTGATGAACTTGGACGAATGAAACCCTTGTCCATAAGTTCCATCAGTTGCTCCTTCGTTCTGCAAGTTCCTTAGGTGCCATCTTATATGGCTTCCTCGAGATCGGCACTGCTCCCGATACAAGTTCAATCTTAAACTCGACATCTCTTTCTGGTGGCATACCAGAAAGATCCTCAGGAAATACATCCGTATACTCACATACCAGTGGAATATCCACAAGTTTAAAGGCCTTGGTGTCGTAAGTAGTTGGAATCACTCGGATGATACCATCAAGATTGAGAGTTTGGGGAGGGTGGAGTGTAGAATTCAGATATACTCTCCGAGGAACGATGTCAATAATAGCACCATTATATTGCAACCATGCCATCCCTAAGATGACATCTAACTTCTGATGCTCCAGTAATATAGGAGAGGTAGGGTATATGCTCCCACCCAGATTAAGAGGTACCCTATGGACCATCTCACCTGCTACTACTTTGCTACCCGAAGAACAAATCATATATCGGGTTTTTGTAGGAATGAAAGGAAACTGATATTGAATGACATAATACTTGCTAATAAAGTTGTGGGAAGCACCGGAGTCAAAGAGGATGACTACGGGATGACCAAGGAGAGAGAATGTACTCGTGAGTACGGGTGCGCCTTCCAGAACGTCCTCGATGGCGAGGTGGTGGAAGTTGCTGGTTCTAGTAGCTGGCTTCTTGGGCTGGTTGCGAGGGTGGTTTGCCCCCTGGTACGAACACTGTCCCACACCTTGCCTGTCCTGCGGGCAGTCCTTGGCGAAGTGCACCGTACGACCACATGTGAAACACGTGTACAGGATTTGACCGGCATGGAAGGGACGACGGAACCCCGGTGCACGCGGTGGAGGTGGAAGATCATGCGGAAACATCCCATGCTGCTGCTACAGGCAGAAGTTGACGTTGTTGAACTGGCAACCACAAAACATCGATGGTCGCGATGGCGGCTGCCACCTCTGGACGGATGGTGATCGATACACCATTCAGTACTTCTGAGGAGCACCACCTCCGCTGCTTTGCGGAGCACTCCTTTTCTTCTTGTCAGAGAACAGCTCCCTAGTAGCGTCCTCGTGTACGATCGCGACGTTGACAATGGTGTTGAAGTTGTCACTGTCGAACAAGGCAAGCTTGTCCCACATCTTGGGGTTCAAACCCCAGTAGAAGCATTCACGCTTCCTATCTTCCATAATCACTTGGTCCTGAGCATAATGGGCCAAGTGGTTGAATACCTTGGAGTACTCGTAAGAACTCCTTCCTCCTCGCTTCAGCTCCAAGAACTCTTGAAGCTTCCTCCTCGTGATCCTGAGAGGTATATGATTGGCGCGGAACGCCTCTCGGAACTCCTCCAAGCTCACAACATATTCTGCTGGTCGTGAGGCGAGATAATTTGCCCGCCATGCCCCAGCAGATCCTTGCAACTGTTGTGCCGCGAACAAGATCTTCTGCTGTTCGGTAATTTGCAGCAAACCGAAATTTCCTTTTGATGGAGTGGAGCAGTTGTCCGCCTCCAACAGTTCATTGGCCTCCATGAAGACCGCCGGGTGCGTTGACATGAAGTCCGAGTATGAACTCGGAGGGGGTTGTTGTGGACCCACATCTGGTTGCCCCCCTTGACGGAACGAATGCTGAACCAAGGTCCGCAACAACTCGGTTTGCTCGTCGCGCGAGCCGAGCAATGCGGCAAGAACCTCCGCTAGAATCCTCGGATGTTCAGGAGGTGTTGGTGGTGGAACTTGTTACTGCGGTGTCGCTTCTTGCTTTTTGGTCGGAGATTCATCATCACGACCACGACTTGAACCTCCCATCTCAGGCGTCAAACGCGTACGTACCATTCTGCATCCATATGATTTTAAATCAGCCACATGTTTGATTTTTCTTCATCCATTTCATATTAATGTTGTGCGAATATTGACAAGGGAATACGTGCATAACATTCACATATATTGATAAAGTACAAACTTTATACAAGATATATTATGTCATGACCAAGTTTACACTAGTGAACTCCAAAATGATGGACTCCCACTACGGAAGTGCATCCCTACAACACTTGGTCTCCGTGAGACATCATACACACCTTGTTATCTTACTATTTATAATATGACACAAACATGGCCACAAAATTAACACGAGCAACTGCTAAACTATACGTTGCCCCGTGATGGCAGGATTACTGCCCCACCCTACTCTGATATGCCTATTCGACGTACTCGAGTATCTCAAGATCTTCTTCGTCCTCGCCCGAAGAAATTGGTGCCACAAGAGTGGGAGCTGGAGCAGGAGTTACTGCCTCACCCGCCGCCGATGATGTCGTGGCAACTAATGATTGCACATCAGCCTGTAGAAGAAACATCTTATAGTCTTCCAGTTCCTTTCATGCATGCTCGAAACAGGCTTCCAAATCCTAAGTCTCCTCCCGGGATTGATTCCGTTCTTGAGTCACCATACTCAACTGATCATCCAGCAGCTGTACCTCAAGTTGACTCTCCTCCAATGCATTTTCTGTGCAGTGCGCTTCCTGGCGAGCATCCGATAGGTCTTGAACAGCTCAGTGCCACTGATTCTCCCTAATGTTTAAAGGTCTATTGAGAGGAGCAATCATGCCCTAAGTGAGTCATTGGCCCACTCAAAATGATCTCCTCGAATCAATGCTTGTTTCAGATCACCCAGCAACCCTTCAATGCTAACATGGTGTGTAACGCTCACTTGACACGATGATGCTGCATATAATGCCAAGATTATCTTGGGTACCTCTCTGTGAATGCCATATTCTATACTCATTCGATTCACCCACTCCTCACTAGCTCTACCGTCGACTGGAAAGAGCGCGAACGGGGTGCCCACCAAATGACAAAAATGAAGCTTGCAAAACCATGCAATAGCAACACTCGCGGCAAAACACCACGTGTCTTCCAACTGAGGCCCTTTCACCAGGATGGAGAAAGGAGCCCATCCAATATATGACGGACCAGCGGGTACATCAACATAGATGGTGCATCTTGTCAAGCCTCCGTCATCAAATTCCCTACCTCAATAGCTCGGTATGTCGCGATACATGAACCGTTGAAGCAGCGCTATCAACAACTCCGGAAAACCTTTTCGATGAGCACACGTCGTGAACACCCATCCATTCGGTAAGTGTACCATCACATCCGCCATCTGTGGAAAGGATACTTGAACAATGAAAAGGCTTCCAACTTCCAACAGTACAAGGAAAATTTAAAGCTGGATTAGTAATCACAGTTTGTTCCAGCTGACCTTCCTGTATAAATTCAAAATTTTCATACAGGAAACTTCAGAACCAGATGTTGGATTAAATACAAAAGTTGTAGTACACTTGTGATGCCCGGTTCCGAAAAATGAACCAAGCTAACGTATATGTGTGCCCAGGATGTTCATCACACATACATGAGTGCAATCACAAAAGAGTATACAGAAAATTACCACAAAACAAGATTAATTAACCAAATTTTATTACACAAACCAGATTATCCTCGAATACAAACTCCAATGAATATTAATGACAAGTTCAACTAATGCAGCGGAAATAAACTAATTAAGCAAACTAAAGCAACTATGCAGCATAAGCGACAGGGTATGTATGCGCAGCTCCAATCATAACCACAGGCAAAGCTGACGGTAGACACGGCCTAGAACTCCGCATTATCACCATTAAACTCATAATTCTGACCTGCAACTGTTGGGGGGAATTGCAAGAGTGAGTACATGTCGTACTCAGCAAGTGTGGAAAGTATGACATGTGGCTGATTCAAATGACGACAATAATAATGGCTAAGTGCTGAAAAGTATAGTAAAACATTTGAAAAGCAATATATTACATGTATGTGAAATAAACCCATCATAATCATAAGTAATATCATAATACCAGTCCACAATTCACCATCCTCATACATAATTCCAGATTTCACCATTGCCAATAACCATATTCAATACCAGAAATAAATCCATAACCATCCATAACCATCACCATAACCATTACCATAACCATTACCAATACCAAATACCCTCTAATCATGGAAGTTGTCCAGGTGCTCATAACCGGGAGCACGGCTATCATGATAGTTTTAATTAACTCTGCAGAGTTTGTATGTCTTTACCCACGTGTTCGTGATTTCATCACCTTTCGTCGACTAAGAATCTCCCTTATGCCCATGACCCATCGGTCATATTACACACTTCCGTTGGTGTGTGGCCAAGAGATCACAAAATAGCCTTTACAAAGGGATTACTAGCCTATTTAGACCCCACTGAGGTTTCACCGGTGGCGATGCCTCCAACTGAGCACATCTTCAACCAAGGGCCCCCTCTTGAGCCATTCGGATCCCAGGGTAGTCCCACCAATCCTCAACAAACCCAATCCGACTACCCCTTCCCCGAGCATCCACAATGGTCCAAACAGCACTAGCAAAGCCCTAATTAATCAGCTACGCTGCACCCATACTTGGCCTCGTGGTGGCACTGTAGTCCTGGCTTATTCTCGCATGAACCGATCCTTAGATCTAAAGCAAGCAAACCATCATAACATCCAACCCATCCACATACCAGGCTTGCTTAGATCACCCTTTACCATATCATATTTAACCAGTTCACATTAACCACAATCTCATCCATACATAATTAAATCGAGTGGTATAATTGTTTTTCCATCCCAGTTGATTAAGCGAAGCAAAAGGTAAAAAGCCTTCCCGACTGTCTACCATATATTCCAGGTGACAAGGGTGGTTAAACAATTCTAGTAAACTTCCTATCATAGGATTCCCAACAATTTCACACAGCATACAGTTTTGCAAGCAAAACATTTATTTTAAAACAGGATCAATATGCTTCAAGGACACTTGCCTTGCTCTTGCTGTTGATTAGGGTCAAAGCCTTCAAACTCTTGGTGCTGTAGATCCTCCGCGGCACTTTCTAGTGCAAAACCGTCTAATCGACACAATAAACATACAAGACAAGAAACACAATCAAAGAGTGCACAAATATTACTCAATATGACATGACATGCATGATTGATGCAAATGCAAGGTAGAACATGTTACTAGATTGCTTTTAATGATAACTAATTAGTTCTAATAGCTTTTAACAAGTTTATACAGGTTTGGATTCGATTAGATCAAATTTTAGAGTCAATATAACACAATTTAACCAGGAAGATCGGACTAGTCCGCTAGGGACCGGACAAGTCCGCACTCTGCGAGATCAGCGGATTAGGGTTTTCTAGATCAACGTAAATTCGGAGATTAGGGGTTGAATTCACGTAAGGAAAAGAGAATAGGAGGTATACCAGGTGTTTAGAACTCCAATGAACCAAGAAACTTGGAGATAGCACTTGGATCTTAATGATCTAGGGTTGGTGATGAACTTGGAGATGAATTGGTGGTGAAGGATGAAACTTGGTGGAGATCTTGATCCTCCTTCGTTTCCTCCTCTTCTTCCTCTTGCTTGGGATCTTCTCCTCCCTACTTGATGGTGGCTCCCCACGAACTAAGGTTTGGGTGGGTGGAAAAGTGGCAAATAGATGTCAAACCAAGGGGTGGGGCTGTTTATATAGAGGTGGAGGCTAGGGTTAGATGGATTTCGAGTTTTGGGATGAGTAGAGGCCGGTTTAGAGTCCCACATGGGCTCTAAAAGAGTTAGGCACGACGTCCCTAGGCCCACTTAACGTGAAACCCAAGAAACAAGTCGTAAAACAAAAGGTCAATCTCGGAGTCACGAAATATCGGACAAGTCCGGACAGGACCGGACTAGTCCGAACTCGTCCAGAGAGAAAATCGGACAAGTCTGGCCAAAAATCGGACAAGTCCGAATTTGAACAGAGAGGAAAAACGGACAAGTCCGCTGGAACACCGGACTAGTCCGGAAAAGTCCAGGGACTTAGCAAATTTTCAAGGATTCATGGAATATCGGACTAGTCCGCACAAAATCGGACAAGTCCGAGGTTGTCCAGAGGCAAATATCGGACTAATCCGCAGCAAAAACGGACAAGTCCGTTTTTAGACAGAGAGAAATCAGACTAGTCCTCAGCAAAACCGGACTAGTCCGCACTTTCCTACATTTTTAAGTGCGGTTTTGCTCCAAATCAATTTTAAACTTGTTCCTCTTGTTATAGGTTAATGTTAAACATGTATATGAGTGCATGTAGGGCATGATGCATGAAAATTAGGGTGTTACAAACCTACCCCCCTTAAAATGAATCTCGCCCTCGAGATTCGACGCGGAAGAGAAGAGATAGGGAAATTCCTTCTTGAGATCATCCTCCAATTCCCACGTCGCTTCTTTTTCGGTGCGGTGCTTCCATTGAACTTTACACCATCTAATGACCTTGTTCCTTGTGACCCTCTCCTTAGTTTCCAAGATCTTAACCGGTTGCTCGGCATAAGCCAAATCTTCCTCTAATTCCAATCCTTCCATTGGTACTTGTTCTTCCGGTACTCTCAAGCACTTCTTGAGCTAGGAAACATGAAACACATCATGTACATCTGAAAGATGAGCTGGCATCTCCAACTTATATGCTACTTCTCCTCTTTTGTCCAAAATCTTGAATGTTCCAATATAGAGAGGTGCGAGCTTGCCCCTTATGTTAAACCTCTTATGACCCCTCATTGGTGACACCTTGAGGTAAACAAAATCTCCCACTTCAAAGGCTAATTCCCTTCTCCTATTATCCGCATAGCCTTTTTGTCTTGATTGGGCAGCCCTCAAGTTTTCACGAATTATTTGGACTTGCTTTTCGACTTCTTGCAACACATCCGGACCAAATACTTGAGTTTCTCCTGCTTCATTCCAGAATAAAGGTGTCCTACACTTCCTCCCATAAAGTGCTTCATATGGTGACATCTTCAAGCTTGCTTGGTAACTATTGTTGTATGAAAACTCCGCGTATGGCAAGCTTTTGTCCCAACTTTTCCCATGCTTTAAAGCACAAGCTCTTAACATGTCCTCCAAAATCTGATTGGTCCTCTCGGTTTGTCCGTCCGTTTGAGGATGATATGCTGAACTAAAATTCAACCTCGTTCCCAAAGCTTCATGCAATTTTTGCCAAAATCTGGAGATAAATTGAGAACCTCTATCCGAGACTATCTTCTTAGGGACTCCATGTCGACACACAATATGCTCCATGTATATTTCGGCCAATCGTGCAGCTGTATATTTGGTCTTCACAGGGACAAAATGAGCCGACTTGGTTAAGCGATCCACAATTACCCAAATTGAGTCATACCCGGACTGAGTACACGGTAACCCAACTATGAAGTCCATTCCAATTTCTTCCCACTTCCATTCCGGAATCTTCAACGGTTGCAATAATCCGGCTGGCCTTTGATGTTCCACCTTGACTCGTTGACACACATCACACAATGCCACATATTCAGCAATGTCCTTTTTCATGCTATCCCACCAATAGCAAGTCTTTAAGTCCTTGTACATCTTCGTACAACCGGGGTGAATCGAGTAAGGCGAGTCATGTGCCTCCTTTAATTGTCTCCCGAATATGTTTTACATTAGGCACAACGATTCTCTTTCCAAGCCATAAGGTACCATGTTCGTCCTCATCAAATCTGAATTCTCTCCCTTCCTTAGTCCTTTCCTTGATTTCATTGATCTCTTCATCTGCGGTTTGGGCCTCTCGAATTTCTTGCTCCAAGGTTGGGTTTAACTCCATCATCTCCGTCTCATTTACAAATCCGAGGTTCAACTGTTCAAACTCCTTACATAACTCGAATGGTAACTCTTGAACCGTGAGTTGATGACTTACTCCTTTTCTACTCAAAGCATCGGCCACTACATTGGCTTTTCCTGGATGATAGTTGATTCCCAAATCATAATCTTTGATGAGGTCCAACCATCTTTGTTGCCTCAAGTTCAGATCCGTTTGTGTGAAAATATACTTAAGACTCTTGTGATCCGTATAAATTTCACACCTATGTCCAAGAATATAGTGTCTCCAAATTTTTAAGGCTTGTACCACGGCTGCAAGTTCCAAATCGTGTGTCGGGTAGTTCTGCTCATGTTTCTTCAATTGTCTTGACGCATAGGCGACCACTTGACCTTCTTGCATAAGCACGCATCCGAGTCCTTGTCTTGGTGCATCACAATAAATATCAAAACTCTTGCTTACATCCGGCAATACCAAAACTGGGGCTGTTGTTAACCTCTTCTTCAACTCCCCATTTTGACAAGCTTCGATCCATTGGAACGCCTTTCCCTTCATTAGCAACTCCGTCATAGGCTTGGCTATCTTGGAAAAATCCTTGATAAATCGACGGTAATATCCAGCCATCCCAAGAAAACTCCTTATTTCCTTGACATTTTGCAGTGGCTCCCACTTCAACACGTCCCTCACCTTCCCAGGGTCAACCGATACTCCTCCTCCTAAGATTATATGACCCAAAAATGGCATCTCTTTCAACCAAAACTGGCACTTGTTGAACTTGGCATACAATTGATGCTCCCTCAATTTCTGCAGTGTAAGCCTCAAGTGTTCCTCATGTTCCTTCTCATCCTTCGAGTAGACCATAATATCATCAATAAACACCACAACGAACTTATCTAAGTACTCCATGAAGACCTTATTCATGAGGTACATAAAGTAGGCAGGTGCATTTGTCAATCCAAAAGACATCACAGTGTACTCATAAGATCCATACCGTGTCCTGAAAGCTGTCTTGGGTATGTCTGATGGTCTAATCTTCATTTGAAAGTATCCCGACCTCAAATCAATCTTGGAAAACACACAGGCGCCTTTCATCTAATCAAACAATGATGGTCACCTCGTTGAGAGCTCGGTAATCCACACACATCCTTTGGGATCCATCCTTCTTGTCCACGAATAGAACGGGCGCTCCCCAAGGTGAAGAGCTTGGGCGAATAAAACCCTTATCTAATTGCTCTTGAATCCGTTTCTTGAGCTCCGCTAATTCCATAGGAGGCATCCTATACGGCCTCTTAGCTATAGGTGCAGTTCCAGGTATTAAATCAATAACAAACTCAATGTCTCGATCCGGTGGCATACCTGGCAACTCGTCCGGAAAAACATCCAAAAATTCACACACCACCGAAATCTCCTCAATTGCGACACCGTCCATATGATTCAGCTCTAATTGCTTCGGTGCATGTTGGGTTGCTTCAAAATCTACGGTGATCCCTTCCTCATTAGTCAACTTCACTGTCTTTGTGGCACACTCAATAACTCCATTGTGCTTCCTCAACCAGTCCATACCAAGTATAATATCCAACCCTTGAGAATCTAAAACAATGAGGTTGGCAGAGAAGTCTACCCCCTTTATTCTAAGGCTTACTTTTGGACATACTATATTTGTCCTCATCTCTCCTCCAGGAGACTTAACCAACAGAGTAAACTTCATATGAGAGATAGGCAAACTATACTTGGCAACACACTTCGATGCAATGATTGAATGCGATGCTCCAGAATCAAATAACATAGTCGTGGGGTTGGAGTTGGCGAGAAACATACCAATGACCACGTCATCCGCTTGTTGAGCATCCTCCGTAGAGACATGGTTCACGTTGCCACGAGCAAAATTTTGTTGTCCACGACTTCCTTGTGGCTGTCCTCCATTAGGTCTTGGGTTTTGCCTCGTTGCATTGCTTCCTTGACCAAGGCCTAACTTAGGACATTGATGCGCAAAGTGTCCAGCTTCTCCATAAGTATAACACTTCTTAACTCCACCAGAATTATTGGGGTGAGCTTGGTTTTGAGCATTTGCATTTGGGAAATTAGCACGAGGTGCATAAGGCATTGGAGGCCTAGGTGCTTGCATAACAGGGCGCTGCTGCAAAAACTAAGTTGGGCGTGGTGCATAACCAGGGCGCTGAGCAGGAATAGAAGAGCTGTAGTATGGCGCATTGGGCGGCGCAAAGCGAGGGCGCACATTACTTCCTTGTTGCTGTCCTTGATATGGCGCCTTCCTCTTGATTTCTTGCTCCATCTCACGGATCTTGTTCTCAACCACAATTGCTTTGTCCACGAGCTTCTGGAAGTTGACATAGTAACAATTGAGCAATTGCACTTGGATCTCATTGTTCAAGCCTCTCATGAACAAATATTGCTTCCGGCTGTCCCGACTAACATCCTCAGGCGCATACCTTGAGAGTTGAGTGAATTTATTGAGATATTCACTCACACTTGATCTTACTTGCCTTAAATTCTCAAATTCTTGCCTCTTCAATATCATAACACCCTCAGGCACATAATGAGAATGAAAATTTACCTTGAATTCGACCCAAGTAATTCTCTCTTGATTCTCATGAGCATTGCAATAAGAATCCCACCAATCCGCAGCTGCTCCAACTAGTTGATGAGAAGCAAACAAGACCTTCTCCTGGTAACTGCATTAGACAATAGCTAGCTTCTTCTCCACGGACTTGAGCCAATCGTCCGCATCCATAGGGTCAGCAGCTTGAGCAAAGGTCGGCGGCCTAGTCCTCATAAACTCTCCCAATCGGTTATGAGGAGGCAGGGGTGGCGGTGGAGGCATGTGGGGCTGATTGTTGATATTGCCAGCCTGCAGCTGTCCCATAGTTTGTATCATGGTCTGCATGAGCTGGTTCTGCATAGCTAGTAGCTGCTCAATATTGATAGCTCCATGAGCAGGTCCTTGTCCGTTGTTATTCTGAGGCACTCCATTGTTCTCCTCCTCATCATTGACATCCCTCTGGTTGCGAGTCCTCACCATCTGAAGAAAAGCAATAGATAAGAATTAGAAAACGTCCCCAACTATATGCATCAAGGGGTATAAACTAAACAGCTAGCCACAATAGCCTAGGTGGACATGGCAATGCTAAGGCATCCCAAAATCCTCTAGTAAGCACACAAGCAAGCAATATATATATAGCAAACAACAAGCCAACACAATCAAATCGATTCCTGAGTGCTCCAATGTGCTCTAAAGTGTTCATTCTATCTAGGCTGCATCCTACGGTCAACATGTGGCTCTGGTACCAATCTGTGATGCCCGGTTCCGAAAAATGAACCAAGCTAACGTATATGTGTGCCAAGGATGTTCATCACACATACACGAGTGCAATCACAAAAGAGTATACAGAAAATTACCACAGAACAAGATTAATTAACAAAATTTTATTACACAAACCAGATTATCCTCGAATACAAACTCCAATGAATATTAATGACAAGTTCAACTAATGCAGCGGAAATAAACTAAATAAGCAAACTAAAGCAACTATGCAGCATAAGCGACAGGGTATGTATGCGCAGCTCCAATCAACACCACAAGCAAAGCTGACGGTAGACACGGCCTAGAACTCCGCATTATCACCATTAAACTCATAATTCTGACCTGCAACTGTTGGGGGGAATTGCAAGAGTGTGTACATGTCGTACTCAGCAAGTGTGGAAAGTATGACATGTGGCTGATTCAAATGACGACAATAATAATGGCTAAGTGCTGAAAAGACAGTAAAACATTTGAAAAGCAATATATTACATGTATCTGAAATAAATCCATCATAATCATAAGTAATATCATAATACCAGTCCACAATTCACCATCCTCATCCATAATTCTAGATTTCACCATTGCCAATAACCATATTCAATACCAAAAATAAATCCATAACCATCCATAACCATCACCATAACCATTAACATAACCATTACCAATACCAAATACCCTCTAATCATGGAAGTTGTCCAGGTGCTCATAACCGGGAGCACGGCTATCATGATAGTTTTAATTAACTCTGCAGAGTTTGTACCTCTTTACCCACGTGTTCGTGATTTTATCACCTTTCGGCGACTAAGAATCTCCCTTATGCCCATGACCCGTCGGTCATATTACACACTTCCGTTGGTGTGTGGCCAAGAGATCACAAAATAGCCTTTACAAAGGGATTACTAGCCTATTTAGACCCCACTGAGGTTTCACCGGTGGCGATACCTCCAACTGAGCACATCTTCAACCAAGGGCCCCCTCTTGAGCCATTCGGATCCCAGGGTAGTCCCACCAATCCTCAACAAACCCAATCCGACTACCCCTTCCCCGAGCATCCACAATGGTCCAAACAGCACTAGCAAAGCCCTAATTAATCAGCTACGCTGCACCCATACCTGGCCTCGTGGTGGCACTGTAGTCCTAGCTTATTCTCGCATGAACCGGTCCTTAGATCTAAAGCAAGCAAACCACCATAACATCCAACCCATCCACATACCAGGCTTGCTTAGATCACCCTTTACCATATCATATTTAACCAGTTCACATTAACCATAATCTCATTCATACATAATTAAATTGAGTGGTATAATTGTTTTTCCATCCCAGTTGATTAAGCGAAGCAAAAGGTAAAAAGCCTTCCCGACTCTGTACCATATATTCCAGGTGACAAGGGTGGTTAAAAAATTCTAGTAAACTTCCTATCATAGGATTCCCATCAATTTGACACAGCATGCAGTTTTGCCAACAAAACATTTATTTTAAAACAGGATCAATATGCTTCAAGGACACTTGTCTTGCTCTTGCTGTTGATTAGGGTCAAATCCTTCAAACTCCTGGTGCTGTAGATCCCCCGCGGCACTTTCTAGCGCAAATCCGTCTAATCGACACAATAAACATACAAGACAAGAAACACAATCAAAGAGTGCACAAATATTACTCAATATGACATGACATGCATGATTGATGCAAATGCAAGGTAGAACATGTTACTAGATTGCTTTTAATGATCACTAATGAGTTCTAATAGCTTTTAACAAGTTTATACAGGTTTGGATTCGATTAGATCAAATTTTAGAGTCAATATAACACAATTTAACCAGGAAGATCGGACTAGTCCGCTAGGGACCGGACAAGTCCGCACTCTGCGAGATCAGCGGATTAGGGTTTTCTAGATCGACGTAAATTCGGAGATTAGGGGTTGAATTCACGTAAGGAAAAGAGAATAGGAGGTATACCAGGTGTTTAGAACTCCAATGAACCAAGAAACTTGGAGATAGCACTTGGATCTTAATGATCTAGGGTTGGTGATGAACTTGGAGATGAATTGGTGGTGAAGGACGAAACTTGGTGGAGATCTTGATCCTCCTTCGTTTCCTCCTCTTCTTCCTCTTGCTTGGGATCTTCTCCTCCCTCCTTGATGGTGGCTCCCCACGAACTAGGGTTTGGGTGGGTGGAAAAGTGGCAAATAGATGTCAAACCAAGGGGTGGGGCTGTTTATATAGAGGTGGAGGCTAGGGTTAGATGGATTTCGAGTTTTGGGATGAGTAGAGGCCGCTTTAGAGTCCCACATGGGCTCTAAAAGAGTTAGGCACGACGTCCATAGGCCCAATTAACGTGAAACCCAAGAAACAAGTCATAAAACAAAAGGTCAATCTCGGAGTCACGAAATATCGGACAAGTCCGGACAGGACCGGACTAGTCCGAAGTCGTCCAGAGAGAAAATCGGACAAGTCTGGCCAAAAATCGGACAAGTTCGAATTTGAACAGAGAGGAAAAACGGAAAGGTCCGCTGGAACACCGAACTAGTCCGGAAAAGTCCAGGGACTTAGCAAGTTTTCAAGGATTCATGGAATATCGGACTAGTCCGCACAAAATCGGACAAGTCCGAGGTTTTCCAGAGGCAAATATCGGACTAATCCGCAGCAAAAACGGACAAGTCCATTTTTAGACAGAGAGAAATCGGACTAGTCCTCAGCAAAACCGGACTAGTCCGCACTTTCCTACATTTTTAAGTGCGGTTTTGCTCCAGATCAATTTTAAACTTGTTCCTCTTGTTATGGGTTAATGTTAAACATGTATATGAGTGCATGTAGGGCATGATGCATGAAAATTAGGGTGTTACAACACTTTACAGCCTTTCCATATTGTACTCATACAGATCCAGGTGAGCTAGGAAGTAGAATATATACAGGTTTAAAGTTGACCCAAGTTTTCTGGAAATTTTGACAGAACCTCCCCTGTATATTTGGTTATTTCCACAATTTATATAGGTATATCATAACAATATATTGATGTAATGACAAAATGAAAATTGTATAAAATCATGTTAAAAATCTAGAAGTAAAAGAGTTCAGCCTTGGAAAATTTTTTATACAGGTATAGCACACAAATTCAAAACTATGAGCAAACTGTTTCAAGTTCTGGTCTGCCAGAACCAAGTTTGAGACAATAGGAATTAAACATAGTAAAACCAAGATTCAGGTCATGAGTGCAACATAAAGTTGATAGAGGACTTCCTAATATTTCTATAAATGTATATATGTGACAATGTCACTATTCTGGATTAAAAGCTAGATCTTTCCAAACTTAACAGGTGAAATGACTGGTTTCCACCAGCCGTCCTGGAGTTCATTGTTTTGAACTCAAAATTTTATATGACTCAAATTTGAATCAGGTAAAACTTTAAATAGCAAATCTGTATCTCTTCTTCTACCCTTTCATATATGTATCACAATAAGGCAGAAGATTTTTCAACAGTGGGTTATGGCAAAAATACAGAGACTGGTACAATGGTATGGTCATCTGGAGTAGTTGAAGTATACTCCAAATTTCAACAGATTATCAAGCTTTTGTGCCTTGAGGGTCAAAAGAAAAGTTGTAGAGGTCTTCATGAGCTTTCCATCCATATAGCAAACCCCTGTGTTTATTCAAAACTAACCAAGATCATAGTCTAGCGAAGTTGAGCAAACTTCAGCCAGAAATCAAGAATCTTGGTTCTAACCCTTTGTCGAGTCGAAACTCATTTTGCGGAGCCCAAGCCTACCCGCATCAAATAGTCGGACTTTCCAAAATGTAATGCATCCATTCTGTCATTGGGGATGGTAAAGTATCAAATTTGATACTGACGGTACTACGTGCCTCACCAAAGAAAATTCTAAACGGTATATCTGGATACATTTATAGGTGGCCCTATTATCGGTCACTAGCAAACGTGTTCTACATGGGTTGCTACCGTAGTTAGTGCTGCAGAAGACAACAATCCCCTTTCACATCTTGACACCTCAAGGGCGGCACGGGGAAACATAACAGGCAGTCACAATAATAATATATATGAAAGAAAATCCACACGACTCTGGTGTGAGTCGCCCTCGAGCGATGTCATTTCTCGAGGTACATGGCTGCACTACGTCTGTACAACAAATACTCCCGCACGAACCGGCTTATACATGCTCGGGCATACGTATTTCGCATGCTCCCATAAAACATGAATAGTTCTAGAGATGCATACTATCGGGTTATCCACCACACGACGGGGGCTCCCACTAATTGTGTCACGCTGGGGTACCGCGTATCATATGTTCTCAGAAACATGAACAGCTTCAGAGACTCATATTGACTCTTCCGTGCAAAGCCACGAAAAGATTTCCATGCTACCTCTCACAAGGTGAGCTTACCGCAATTGATTCGCTTGTGGTGGTGTACCTTACTTCTTACCAGACATCAGAGCGTCGTTACAGAATTGATAACACATAAGTTAGTTTACTATCTTTATATCTTATACTAATAACACTCCTTATAGGGGCATATAGCTAATTCCTCACTATCCTAAGTTTTTGAAAATATGCTCTTTTCAAGAACACTGTTCCCAATGATGCACTGATATCATGCTGTGGGGACCGGAATCCTGACATCCAAGGATCTCATCGGATGATGTCGTGCGATGCGACACCCAACAATACACAAGAAAAGAACAAAAATAAAATACAATACCAAGTCTTTATTTATAAATACAGCAAAATTTTTATAATAGTAAGCGGAATGAAAGTAATCTATACATCATAGCTACGCTCTCATCACTGGCTATGCAAAAGCAAAGTCATCCATGACCTGGATGCTTCACGCTAGCAACACCAAACTTACGGCGGCGTGCAGGGCTCCCACTCGGCTGTAAACCCTGGAGGGGGTGCAGCCTCGTCGTTGAATCCGTCATCAATAGTATAATCTTCAAAAACTTGTTAACTGCAAACGTAAGCTTAAGGCTCAGCAAGACTAACCCGTCTCGTTAGACATATGCAGAGTGACTACTAAGCATAGGTAAGGTAAAGCATAAATAGACTCGCCTACATGTAGATCCTTAGCTTTCGAGTTATTATCAGCAGCTTACCAGTTAAATGAAAGTAACTTTAGCGATCATATTGGACAGCAATCAAAGTTCCAAAATAATTGTAATTCAATACATCGTATTTTCCTGACTTCTTCAGTATTTACTACGTCATGACACGGTGAACAAGTGGTACTCTATTACCGCGAGGGACAGTGATTGCAATCAGGACACACTCGGTCAACACGACACATACGCACTTTCGGAAGCGCCAGCAAGTACTTACAGCAGTACCTACATAGCACTTCAGTACTAGTAGTATATGGCCACCTTTTACCCAACACTAGAATGTCAAACCGGTCGATCCGTCATGAGCAGGTGGTCCCTGCGTGGAGCGTACTCTGACGTGTCCACAAGCTGATTTACACCTTGCTTTCCTCGACCTACGCCTATAAAATGAAACGGTATGCCTCGACAAACAAATATCAAGCTACGTTAGTTTGTTGGATCCCATTTCTCCAGTATGTCGCCGGTACAATTGAAACTTGTCTAGCAGAGCCGCACATAGATCGATCCTCAATCGACACAAGCAGGCTATGCACGTGAGACCATGTCTCACTGCATCTTACCCGTTGCTCAGTCTCAATTTCATATTCATATCCATTTCTTGATCCAATTCATCTCGTGTGATAAAATCCTATCTCACGAGTAGATTCCAACTACTCGACTTCTACCGAATTCCTGTGATTATAAGCATGGCAGTTCCTAATCATCGGGCTGTAGACCTACACAATACTCCATGGGATTTGTGGCTATGCAAGTGGGTTTCAAACACCTTAAACGTAATGCACAAACATCTGAAGATGTAAGGTGAATGAAAACTGCAAAGACACTGTAAGGAACTTAAATGCAAACCAGGGCTTGCCTGAATGCGAGTCGAAGTCTATGTTAGTCTCTGGCTGGTCTTCCAAAGCCTCCGACTACTCCTTGACTTCAGTTACTACACGTTATGCATATACTATATATGAATGACATTGAAAATAAATAATATGTTTAAGGTCACAAGCTAATATCTTATGAATCAAATAAGATTATGATCTTAAACGGCTTTGGGAATTTTATGGTAGATACTAGGGACTATAATGGAGTCCCTTGCAAAGAACAGGAGATGATCAAGGAAGTTTGTTGTTTTTAAAAATTATGGTAAGAAATAACCTTCTCTTAATTTTGGTTAAAATTCTGGAGGTCTAACATGGCTACCAGTGGCCGTACCATGTATAGGGGGTCTCACTGGTTCTAGAAAAATTTGTTTCACAATTTTCTAAGCTTTCCACAGGGAGAAATTGATTTTACATTTTTGGGAGAATTTCTGAAATGTTTTTTTGTATTTTTCCCAATTTTTCAATTACGTTGAGATTTGGAACACTTATATACCAAGTAAATGAATTAAATGAACTTGAAATTCTTACTGGAGATCAAGTGCATTATTAAGAGTGTTCTGATCAAAATTATGAATTTTCCAATTAACAGAACAGTAGTAATGAATTTCCCAAGCAGTGAGCTCAAAGGAATTAATTATAAAAATCTTGGGGGTTTCATGCTCAACAAATTGTGCCACTACAAAGTTGAGACCGAGATGAGTCTACCAGAATTTATTTGGAAATTGTTTAGCAAATCTACTAGGAGTAATGAATTTTAGAATTTTCATTGAATCCAGGAATTATTTTTCAATTGGAAAATTTAAATAAAGTGGTCGGTCCCACTTCATTTAAATGGGCCAATCGCATCTGGGACACACCGGGGGCCACGGGGTCACACCGCGCAGCTGCACCGGATCCAGACCACAGCTGATCCCTCTCCTCTCGCCGAGCGACTGACATGTGGGGCCTGCGAGTCATCTTCTTCCTCCCGACGCGCGACGCGGCCGCGGTGGCGCTGCACCGGCGAGCTCGCTGCTGGCCTCTCCCATGCGCTGATCTTAGCCAAAACTTGTCACCTGAGAGTTTTCCACCATGCTGAGCACGTCTGTGGTGTTCCCGAGGCTTGTCGACGGCTAGAACCGGCGGTGCGATGGTGGCAGCAGCGGCGACAGCTCGGACAGGGTAGAACTCTCTCATCTCTAGCTCAGATCCCTTGGTTTCTTGTCCAAATCTTCCTTGTTCCTTGAGGATCATGAACCAGGACTAGGTAAGGAGAGAAACGGTCGAGAACTATGAGCTCGACGGTGAACCGCGACTTTTTCACCGGTAGCGACGAAAACTTGGCTATCTCGGTCAACACTCAGTGCTTTCACAAACTTTTTGATCCGGAGTGTTTGCAGGGAGATAGGTAAACTATGCCTTAACAATTGCCAAGAATTATTAGACGTATAAAACGACTTAAATCCCTAACCTAGAGACATAGGTATGAACTAACATGGGGAAAAATGGAAATAAGAATGCTACAAGGCATGGCATTGATTGAAACTTGGTGAGCATGCGCAAGGCGCGATAACACACCATTTTCTTATAGAAGTTGGGGCCTGTAGAGGCCTCCTTTGGCTTGTCGATGGTGAAGCAGGGGCGGTTATTGGCGGCTTCACCTGCGGTCGTCGGAAAACTACAGAATACCGTGCAACTGGGTGAGAAAACACCGAACCAAAAGATGAAGAAGGTGCGCAAGCAAGTTGTGAACAAGTTTGCTAAATAACTCACGATTGATACTTGGCTAGATGGCAAGTTATCATTGGAGTTCCGAGGGAAGGTCGGTGGCGCGCGAGCGGGGCAGAACTGTGGTGTGGGAAGGCAAAACAAACGGGATCTCGATGCTGGTGATGGGAAGGGGGGGGGGGGTTAAATAGGCAAAGAGGGACGAGGGGAGCTTGCCAAGGCACAAGCAAGCAAGAAGCTCGGTGGCTTGCATGCTGGGAGGTGTCCCCACGGTGAAAACAGAGGAACCGCTCGGGAATGGGTCACTGGACGGTGGGTCCCACATCCCCTTCTTAGTCCTTCCTCTCTGGAAATTTAATTCCCCTACCAAACTTGATCCAAAAATTCTAGAATTTTGTGGAGAAGCCAAATCAAATGTGTAGAGTCAGATTCTGAAAATTTTCAAATTTGAATAAGTTTCAACTAGAATTCAAATTCAAATTTGATTTTGAATGAAATTCAATGGAGTCACTAAATTAAATAGCATATGAGCTTAAAAAATTATGAAAATTTGCACTGGTGCTATTTGGAATATTATTAGGTCATGGAAAAATGTATAGCCTCAGATTTGAATATTTTGGCAGGGCCAAATGTACAGTAGCTATATTCAAGTTTTGAAATAATTTGAATATATTTAGTACTGCATATGGTTTTTACCCTAGCAATTCCCATTCAAATAAATTCCAAAATTTGCATAGAGGTCACTTGATTTATCCTAGGGTCATTGGTGATGTCCAACCCCTATGATAATAAAATTTAAGTATGAGTGAAAGAAAGATTTTTGATGATATCAATTTCATGTGTACAACCATAATTGATCTCCACTATGGTTGAAAACAAACTGGTAACTGAACTTTATATTAAGGAAAAACTGGGGTTTTACATAGTCCAACATCACCTACGGTGGTTTGGGCATATCAAGCGGAGACCTCAAGAAGCACCGCTTAACAGTGCGATTATAAAGAGTATAGCAAATTTTAGGAGGGGTAGAGGTCGACCAAGGTTGACATGGAAAGAGCGGTGAAATGAGACTTAAAGGAGTGGGACATACCTAGAGTTTTGGCTCATGATAGGACTGCATGGAAATTAGCAATTCATGTGCCAGAATCATAGTTTATTCGTATTTTGTTGCTCTTATCTTCTTTCTTATTAACCCATTTCTAAAACAAATAAAATGTAGAATCTTATTTTATTTGTATTTTTTTATTTTTTTACTTTCATCTTATTTTCTATTACTTTTCTTCAAAATTGTTGGGTTTCAATTCTAGTCGACCCCAACTTGTTTGGGACAAAGGCTTGGTTGTTGTTGTTGTTGTCAGATATTTATTTTGGCAAAGTTTGAATAGGAGCAAGTTTTGAATATTTTTGAATTCCTTCTATTGAAGCTTGAATTGGTTTAATTTCTTTGTTTCCAATTTGATTTATTTTTCCAATTAAAATTTTAAATTGTCCTTTCAGAACTTCGCACTCTAAATTTTAGCGCTTATACAGCAATCTGACGATCCGGTCAGCGGATGCACCGTCTTCATGAAGGACAATGCGTTTCAAGTAGCTCCGAATCTCCGAGATCCATGCATCAGAGCTAACATGAGCTTCTGAGTCTTGCGTGCTGGGTTGCTCAGATCTTCCTGCAGCACCTACAACCCTTGGTGGACGCCATGGTAACAAGGCCACCGGGACTGCCAGCTTCGAGGTGTCGGTCTCACCCCCTTCGCCCAGTTTGGCAAGCTGAGCGATTGGTCTTGACAATCTCCTGACAAAAACTCCGTCGGGAGCCGGAGCTCCGGTTGAAGCCTTCGTCGAGCCTAAAATGAGAGAGGTTGATCCTCTAGCATTTTGCCTTGAGGATCCGTGCCTGGTGGCTAGGACCCAGACTTGCCTTCAGGTAGCTCTGGACCCTTTCGGAGGGGTCGGGGCTACTAAACTGGAGATGGCTCCAGTCTTTCCGCGACCAGGACCAAGCTGACAACCTTCGTAGTTGCAGAAATGTAAAGTTGTAGAGGTTCACCAGGGTTCAGAGCTACCAGGATTGGTACTGTGGTAAGGAGCTGCTTGAGCTCTTAGAACGCCTTTTCCGCTTCTTCGGACCAAAGGAATGGCCCGGACTTCCTCAAAAACTTGAAGAGGGGTAATGCCCACTCCGCTAGTCTTGAGATGAACTGGCTGAGCGCATCTAGACATCCAGGTAGTTTCTGTACGTCCTAGATGTGGTCTGGTGGCCACATTTCTTCAATGGCCTTGATCTTGTTAGGTTTGCCTCAATTCCTCGATGAGTCACCAAGAATCCGAGGAGCTTCCCGCAGCTGACCCCGAAGACACATTTGTCTGTGTTCAGCTTGGTGCGCATCACGCGCAGCTTGTCAATGACGGCTTGTAGCTTGTCAAGGAGTGACTATTTGTTCTTGACATTAACGATGATGTCATCGACGTACACCTCCACTAATTCCCTGATGTGCTCTCCAAATGTTTTGTGAATGGGTCATACAAAAGTTGAAGCAACGCTTTTGAGACCGAATGGCATGGCAGTGTAACAATACAATCCATCTACTGTAATGAAGTAAGAATGCTCTTCATCTTCCCTAGACATTTGGATCTGATTGTAACCAAAATATGCATCTTAGAAACACTATAGTTCACGCCTGGAGGTGGAGTCCACTATCTGATCTATTCTAGGCAGTGGAACTGGATCTTTTGGACATGCCTGATTCAAGGTGGTGTAGTTGATACACATCCGAAGCTTCGCACTGGCCTTGGGTACAATGACTGGGTTTGCGAGCCATTTTCTATGATGAACCTCCTGGATGAAACCAGCTTTGAGCAGCTTCTTGCTATCCTGCCAGATAAAATTTTGTCACTCGACTGATTGCTTTCGGGCCTTCTGGTGTACTGGTCATGCATCGGGATAAATCTTCAAGCTGTGCTCAATAACCTCCCTGTGGATCCCAAGCATTTGTGATAGTTGCCGGGCAAACACATCAACATTCGCCCGAATGAAAGTGATGAGCACAAGTTCCTATTTGTTGTCCAGAACTCCCGATATACGGGTAGTCTGGGCAGTATCATAACCAATTTAGATGACTTTGATAGGAACGTCCGTGTCGCCGCTTGGCTGCACACGTGGTGCAGAAGTTGAGCCTCGGTGACAAGGGCTCGGAGGTTGAGCTACTAACTCCTTGCCAAAAGCTCCCTCCTCCGCTGTCGCAAGTGCATGTAGTTCTTCCAGTGCAGTGACTCTCGTAGTGCGATCCTGCGGATCCGGAGAACGCCCGAAGGTGTCAGCATCTCCAACACCGAATAGCCATAGTGAACTGCTGCCATGAACCTATACAGGGCAGGCCTGCCTAGCATGGCGTTGAAGGGCAAGTTGATGTGTGCGACGTTGAAGACCGGCTTCTGGGTCCCGTACTTCTCCCAGGTCCCGAAGGTCACTAGGAGTGTAATGGATCCGAGAGGGCTGATAGCTCCCAGACATACCCCGGTGAATGGATGTGAGGGGCGAAGGTCCGAGAGTCGGGGTTGGATCTTCACGAACGCTTCATAGCTCAAGAAGTTGTGCACCGCCCCACCATCTACACACACATGGTAGAGCTGGACATTGTTGATGGTTGGAGCCACCATCAATGGTAGTTGGCCAGCTCCGATAAGGTTCCTGTGGTAGTCAGTAGCCTCAAAAGTGATGGCAGTGTCCATCCACTTTCGATGCAGTTCTTTCTTGGCAAAAGAAGCTACAGCAGGCATCTCTCGCTGCATAGTCTTGAGGACACGGCGGGAAATGATATCCCAGGACCCTTCATATATTCCGTTGAGGGTCTCCGACGCTCGTTGTAAGAGGTGTCAGAATCATTGTCGACTGTGTTGTACACAACCTTGTGGACCTTCTTGTGGTACTGGAAGCTTAGCTCTGTATCAGTTGGAGCTTCATCGACTTTTTGTTTTCCTTCCCGCTGACGGAAAGGAGCTTCTTCTTGGCACTTGTTATAGCTCTCAACAAGGTTCTGGACCTCTCGACAGTCTTCCAGACTGTGTTTGTCTGTTTTGTGGATCGGACACCACATCTTCAGATTGCCGCCATCTTTTGACGAAGGTCGAGGTCTCTATTCGGGGCATGACCCCCGGCCACCCGGAGCTGCAGCTGCTGCTGCAGTAGGTGTGCCGGCCGATGACTTCTTCTTGCCGTTGGACTTTTTATTCTTCTTTCCAGTACCGGAGGTAGTGGATTCAGCTTTAGAGGACTTTTTGTTAGCCTCCGGAACTAGCTTGGAGTGCATTTCACGGCCCTCCACAGCTCGGGCACACTTGTCGGCCAAGCTAAAGAGTTCCATGATGCTGGTGACTTCTTTCGTCACCAGCTTCTCCAACATCTTCTTGTCTCTGACACACTGTCTGAATGCCACAATGACAGAAGCTTTGGAGATGGAAGGGATGGTGTTTCATACCTGATAAAACCATTGGAACAAGGATCGCAGCGATTCTCCCGACTTATGCCGTACAGCAAAAAGGTCCAGTTCTGTGCCAGGTCGGGTGTAGTAGCTCCCAAAGTTGGCGGTGAATTGTTCGCATAGCTCCGCCCAACTGTTGATAGAGTCAGGCAGAAGACTCATGAACCATGACCTAGCTATCCCAGTCAGAGCCACTGAAAAGTAGTTGGCCACCCGCCACGAGAATGGCGGTGGAGTATATCTGGAGAAATTCAGCAGGGTTGATAGTCCCATCGAATTTTTCTGGCAGATGGGGCCGAAACTTCTAAGGCCAGCGGACCATGCGCAGGGCTGAGCAGCCACTCTATACTCCCATGGGAGGAGGGTTTTCCCGAGCCTTGCTCCTTTCACCAGCATGCTCGATGTGGAAGTGGACGTCCTGCCGTCTGTAACGGCGGTCAAGCTCTGACCATAGATCGTGCATCCAGAGTCTCGACACGGTGTGAGTGCGACGCGCCCTGGAGGGTAGCGACGTCGCCTGCTGAGACACAACACATGTCCAGTGTTGTGAAGCTTGCGGACCAAGTCTTCCAGACAAGACCCGACGCTGAGAAGGTGTCTGCCCTGAATGGGGAGGACCTTGGTTTCTAGGGCCATCGGCTGCGGCTACAACCAGATGTTCAACATCAGCACGCCACTGCTCCATGGAACCCTGAGGTACTCCTGGTGGCGCTAGGCATTGGAGAAGAGTACGCACGGCAATTAGCGTGTTATAAGGGTTGTTGTGCGTCGATGCAGTGACTGACGCAGGGACCCCATCCTGCTGTCCAGCATTGTTAGCCAGATCAGATGGTGGTGCTGGTTGTACGACGCCCACTAGGACAACAGCAGTCGCTGGGTGTTGCACGTTGGAGGGATTCCTTCCGGCTGGTTGCTCAGTGTTGACATTGGATGATCCCACGGCGGAATTCACCATCTTGAAATCTCAAGGCGTCCCCCTACCTGGCGTGCCAAATGTTGAATTGTGCGATTGACACTTCCCCCGGTACTACTAGATCATAGCCCACAGAGGTTCTTGATTGGTTGGGTCGTGCGTGAGATTATGAAAGGGACGGTGACACGAGGGTTTTATGTGGTTTGGGCCGCCTGAGCGTAACACCCTACTCCACGGGTTGTGTTGTTGTATGTATGAATGTCTGGCGCTTGTGAGCGTGTGAGCTTGGTTGTCACTGTACCATGCGGTCTAGACCTTTTATAGTCCAAGGACTAGCCGTTACATTGTCAGCCTGGCCCGACATGTGGCCCTGATGGTAGTTATTTGCCTAATACACGATCTGTGACTATTTAGCGTAATTAACAATGTGATAACTTGCCTTAATGGCAGCGTTACCATATTTTAGGGTCTCTTGATTGTGTGTCATTAATATGACATTAATGACACATAATCAGGTCTTGTACCTGTAGCTTTAACTATCCCTATGTCCGCGCCATTGGAGATTCGCTAGTCTTTTCGTTGCTGTCTAAGGTCCAGAGGCTTGACACATGGCGGCTCCAAAGTTTCCCATCGTGGGGAGGCAGGTCTGGAGCCACTATACACGTGGTAGCACCGAAGCTTCCCTCTACTGGGGGATAGGTCCGGGGTTACTAAACACATGGAAAGACTGGAGCTTTCCTACAGGGGGAGTTAGCTCCGGCCTTGTGTTGCACGTGGCAGTGCCGGAGCTACCCAAACGAGGGAGGCGGATCCAGTGTTGTGTAGCTCGTTAAGCCTTCAGAGGTCTTCAACTCGGACACGTGGAACTACTCAGTGTTTCTTGCGGTATCATGGGGTACCCGGTACGCAGGGTACCGACAATATTCCTACTGTATTACTATCCTTGTTCCATCAATCTTTGTTAGAATTGCTAGAATAGAAAGTTAGGATTCATACATCATACAGGACTAGTCCGGTTCTCAGTGCAAACAAGTTCGGTTCGCCAGACAAGCCCGCACTCTCAAAACGGACAAGTCCACCCCTAATAGTTTGAATCACTAAATTCTTATCTCCATAAGTCTATATATCATTCTTACCACTCCTTGTATTCTCCGTGTCAGCCATGATGTCGTCTGCTTTAGATGACAAAATATTTGACTATGAACACAAGCATGAACATGCAAGAGTTGTAATGGAAAAATAAAGGGTATGCAAGAAATCATGACTTCAATGCCCACTCCTCTCATCCCGATGATGCTCTTCCAAAAAAGAGGAAAGTGGTATTAAAGAAAGCATTGAGGTGGATGGCGCTGGTGCCAGCTCAACCGTACCTAGAAGGAGCGCCAAAAAGGGAAAAGGACTTGCAAGTGCTCCCATTGGTCTGCTTAAGATGAAGTCACCTATGCAGCACAACAGGCAACCATCAGAAAAGCACTTCATGTGGAAAGGAAATGAGTTGGCTAACAAGTTCAGAAAGATTGAAGCTTATGAGTAGCCAAAGCAACCAACTGATTTATGATTTTGGAGCCACTTCCATGCTGACTACTATGAGCATGTGTACATGAAGATGCAAAATCGGTGGATTCTAGTCAATGGGTGGGCATGACTTATTTACAATCCATGAAATGTCAAGCATATCATGAAGTCTTCCAGGCATTGGAGAGGCATGGCTTGATAGATCTTCTATCATTCTGATATAGTTGGAACAATGAAGTCATCACCTAATATTACTCTACTCTCTACTTCATCCGTGATGATGGGGATGAGATGTTTTGGATGACACACGGATCCAAATATAGTGTCACTTATGAGGAATTTGCCAGGATACTTCACCTTGAAGATACCTTGAACAATGAGCTCATTATTCATAACTTGAAGCCTTTGGAGAAGGATGAGCTAGAATTCCTCTATGATACAAGAATGACATACAAGTCTCCTACCACCAAGTACTTGAAGCCATTCTTTGCCGTGCTTAATATAATTTTAAGGAAGACTATTGCTCCAAAGGATGGAGATGCTGGGACAATCAAAGGAAATCTAAGGACTTTGATGGAAGTGATAAGCAAGAAAAGGAACTTCAATGTCTTTGAATATATCTACAATGACATTGTGAACATCTCAATCACTCCCAATATGTCCTGTGGCTATGCACCTTACATCATGTTCATGATTAAGAAGGTCACCGACCTTGAGTTTGTTAAGGATGTTGAGCACACCGTCCTCAACCCCTAAGAAGCCTACAGTCTACAATGTTCCCTCTGCTCCTGCCTCACCTGCATGTAAATGTTGTATTGATTTCTTGCTTGGCCATGGACAAGATACTTCAAGGTAGGCTAGTTGAACATAAATCTATTGAAATCCACATAGCCTCCTTGATTGCAAGGGTGATGTTGATTCCACCCTTGACCTTCTTGTTGGTGATAGTCATTGGAGTTGTGTATGGAAGGAAGAATCCCCATGGGTCTTAGGGAAAATTCTTCCCAAGTATCCCATGTTGACATGGATTTTCGCAAATCATGTGAATATCCAAGACTTGTATAATTCCAAGCACTTCTTCATTTGCTTGATCTTCATGTTACTTCAATAGGAAGTGTATTTGCATAACTAGCATGTTCGCCGTGTGAAGTGGTGTGCATGCGAAGATAAGGGAACAATAGAGTTATTCAATCCACCGCTTAAGTAGAGATCATATTCTAATTCATGATGAATAAGAATAAGACTCTTTTAGCTCCAGCACGAATGTGGTCATGGATTGGAGCCAACCCATGACATGGGTGTTGGATGAAGAGCCAACTATCCAATTCATTATGGATGCAAACCAAGAAGAACTCTTGGAGCTTCCCCCAAGCTTGGAGATGGATGACTTTGGCTCCTACTGGAAGTTGAAATTCCTCCACGAAAGGTAATGGTAATGCCTAGCGGACAACAGTTGAGGTACGCCTTAAATCATATTGTAGTTGAGCACTTGCGTCCTTGTTGGCCATCTTATGAAATGGTTTAGCCAACACTACCCTGTTATCACCACAAAAAGGAGAAAACAAACAAGGGTAATCCTGTCTAATAACTATTATCACCTATAGCTTAATCACAAGATATAGCTATCCTCCACTTCTTTTGCCTTCCCTTGCAACGGCGCCAGAAATGCTTGTTGACGTTTCTTAGCGTCACACAACATCTCTAGTAAGAGACGAGGTCTGCAAGCGCACAGAAACTGTCGTGTAGCATTTCATCGAAGAGTATTTTCAAGGGTATCGTATTTATCCCAATGGAAGGCAATGGAGTAAAGTAAACACTACTCTTATAATGAAGCTATGGGATACTAATCGATTATAGGGACAGGGGTAAGTTGATAATATATGGGTAGTGTGACACACTCCTAAGAAATCTATTCTAAATGGTAGATGAGTCCTAATGGAGGTCAAACAAAGAGTTGGGCAGTTGCTATTACAATGCTTCTAGTGTAATATACATAGCCTAACTTAGATACTAATGAGCGTGTCAATGGTGAATGCTGATGCTAAGTTGTTCAATATATCGGGCATGGGTTTACCCCTAGCAATACTAGGATGACTCCCGCCAAGAGCCTGTTGCATAGCAGAACGTGGAGGATTAAAAAGGACAGATAGGGCTGTCACCACCTACTGCGTACCTCTTCAATCCGTGGGTCTACGAGACATCCAACATACTTATCTATCATAGCACCATACAAGCATATTGAGTAATTACCTTAAGAGTCGCGGCACAAGCCATCCTATGTCAATGAACTTAATCATCGTTGAACCAATGTTGAAACATGGCATAACTTATTAATATTAACATGATCATATCATAACTACGTAGACTGTAGTGGGGGTTTATAGTGTTTATGAAGAGATTAAGGCATGATCATAAAGACTATTCCTACCGCATACATGGAATCCACAATCAAACAAGAAACGCTTCATCCAACTATATGAATAAGAGAAGACTAAAGATAATATCTTTATTATGCATAAAGTCACAAATACAAGAAAAGATACATAAGCCATACCTTTCCCAATTTGAACTTGGGACTAGAGGCTCTCCTCCCTATAGCCTAACTCCACTAAGGACTAAGAGAACTAGTGTATACAATAGAATGATGCTCAAATGGTGTGTGTTGAAGTGAGGGGTGAGTGGTCCTATTTATAGATTGGAGAAGGGTCGTTTCCCGCCACCAAAACTATGTGAATTAGTCACCCATGACCTCTTCAAGCCGGGAGGAGCCAACACGTGGCGTTTGACCGCATTTGGCGCTAGGACCTAGAGGCTGACTAGGGGGGGGTCGACCTACCTGGTCTTGGCTCAAAATGGCTAGTTCTTCCTCCATGTGACTGATAGGTGGGTCCCATTCCATGATATGGGTGCTACACTATTGGATGGCCTCGGATACTTGTGTTTGTGGGCCATTTGATCCATGTGGTGCTATGTGTCGACGCATTTTATCGGATTCATCCACTTGTTTCAGTTCAATTATGTGTAAAATGCCTGCATGCACCAATTTATCCAAGTACAAGTGAAAATAGGATAAATGGAAAGGCGATGTGTGCAAGAAATGATATTTCCTTCACATAATTGGGTTATATTATCGGGTGAAATTTGTATATAACTGCTGTCAATACCTACTCCCCTCAACAAAATGGGGTGGCCGAAGGGAAGAAGAGGATGCTCATTGAGATGCCGAGGACAATGATGGATGAATACAAGACTCGGAATGGTTTTGGGCAGAAGCGGTAAATACCACTTGTCACGCCACAAATCAGCTATATCTTTACCGACTTCTGAAGAAAACGTTGAGCTCCTCACAGGTAACAAACCCAACATTTCATATTTAAGACTATTTGGAAGCAAATGCTTTATCTTGAACAAGAAACCGAGGACTTCAAAGTTTGCATCAAAATCTGATGAAGGGTTCTTGCTTGGTTATGATTCGAAGGCCTACGCCATGTATTCAACAAAGTTTCTGGCATTGTTGAAGTAGCACGTGACGTAGTGTTGGATGAAACTAATGGATTCCATGTGGAGCAAGTTGATAAGTGTGTGCTAGATCAAGAAGAAGCCCCATGTCAAGCATTGAGGAGGATGAGACTTGGTGATATTTGACTGCAAGAGCAATCACAAGACCCAAGTGCTCAATATAGAACTCAACAAGAGAGCAATGATCAAGGGGGAGCTTCAGCACAAGATCAACATCAGCAGAATCAAGAAGGTCAATATAATCATGTAAGCAATGATCTAGGGGGAGACATTGACAATGATGATAATGAAGAACAAGTGACCTCACAAGTGCCTCACCCAAGAGTACATCAAAGTATACAAAGAGATCATCCAGTCGACAACATCATTGCAAATATTGCAAAGGGAGTAACCACTCGATCTCGTATTGCTAATTTCTCTGAACATTACTCTTTTGTCTCGTTTCTGGAACCATACAGGTTGACGAAGCACTAAAAGATCTGGATTGGGTGATTGCAATGTAAGAGGAGCTGAATAACTTCAAGAGAAACGAAGTATGGGAGCTAGTGGAAAGACCAAAGGCCAACATTGTAGGCACCAAATGGGTGTTTCGGAACAAGCACGATGAAAATGGAGATGTAACAAGAAACAAGGCACGACTTGAGGTGAAAGGTTACTCACAAGTCGAAGGTTTGGATTTCGACAAAACATTTGCTCTCGTAGCTAGACTTGAGCCCATTTGTATTTTATTATCCTATGCTACACACCACAATAATGGACGTCAAAAGTTCATTCCTCAACGATCCTATCAAGGACGAAGTATACTTGGAGCAGCCACCAGGATTTGAAGATCAAGAGTACCCCAACCATGTGTACAAACTACGTAAGGCTCTCTATGGCCTCAAACAAGCTCCCTGAGCTTGGTATAAGTGCCTTCGGGATTTTCTCACTCAAAATTATTTTAAAATAGGAAAAGCATATTGTACCTTATTTACAAAACATTTTGATGGTCATCTATTTGTATGTCAAATTTATGTTGATAACATCATTCTTCGTTCTACTAATAAATCCTTTTGTGAAGAATTTAGTAAAATTATGATAGACAGATTCGAGATGTCTATGATGGGCGAATTGAAGTTCTTTCTGGGATTCCAAGTGAAGCAACTGAGAGAAGGTACGTTCATATGCCAAACCAAGTACATGCAATATATCCTTAAAAGTTCAACATGGACAAAGCCAAGCCCATCAAGACTCCCATGTCAAATAATGGACATCTCGATCTCAATGAAGATGGTCTAGATGTGGATCAAAAGGTATATCGGTCTATGATTGGTTCACTACTCTATTTATGTGCATCTAGGCCAGATATTAGGCTTAGTATTTTTAAGTGTGCAAGGTTTCAAGATGCACCTAAAGAGTGGCATTTAACAGATGTAAAAAAGGAATTTTAAGATACCTTGTGCACACACCTAACTTTGGCCTTTGGTATCCTAAAGGATCCATGTTTAACCTTATCGGATATTCAGATGCGGACTATGCAGGCTGCAAAGGCCATAGAAAGAGCGCATCAGGAACTTGCAAATTTCTTAGCAGATCCTTAGTTTCATGGTCATCTAAAAAGCAAAACTCCATTGCTCTTTCCAGAACCGAAGCAGAGTATGTTGCATCCATTAGTTTTTGCGCACAACTACTTTGGATGGACAAACTCTAAGGGATTATGGTTACAATCTGAACCATATTCCACTCTCATGTGATAATGAAAGTGCCATAGAAATTGAGACAATCCAGTAGAGAACTCACGAACTAAGCACATAGACATTCGTCATCATTTTCTAAGAGATCATTCATTAAAAGGTGACATACAAATTTCACACGTTAGAATTGAAAAAACATCTAGCAGACGTATTCACAAAGTTACTAGATGAAAAGAGATTTTGTGAGCTCAGGAATGAATTAAATATACTTGACTCACAAAATGTGGCTTGAAACATTGCATAACTGATTGATTCTTCATAGTTTACTCATTTTTGCAAAAGATTATCCCTTATCTCTATTTTTTCTTGAAAATTATTTCAGTTAATGAATCTTAATGAATTATGGCCATTGTATGATTGTTGATTGCTTACTGGTCATGTTCATCAAGATTATTTGTGAATTAAAGTCCTTTAGATCCATATTAGATCAAACTCCAAAAAATCACTTTGTTTCTAACTCTGATCTGTCCAGCTGACTAGGATTAGTCTGTGGTCAGCACTAGACTAGTTCGTTGCTACCGACAAGTCCGCCTCTGGTCTGGCATACCGGACTAGTCCGACCAAATGTGCACACTAGTTTGTTGTTATCGGGCTTAAACCCTAGCCAGCCCTGTGGACACCGTCTTCTTCCTCTCACATTGGCACTCTCTCTTCTCAAACCCTATCTCCCAAGGCGATTTTCACTTTTGACCACCAAAATTAAAGGTTCCTCCACGGGAACTCTTTTCCTCGGTGCGAGATATCCCTCTTCGACTAACCCAGACTCTGCACTGCTCCTCCAACCTCAAATCTTCGTTTTCTCGATAAAAATCTCACTTAACCCTAGTTTCATCTTTCCTTAAAACATGCTTACTTTCTTGACTCCTATGGCATACATTTCTTTGTCGAATGTATTCCTACTGTATTACTATCCTTGTTGCATCAATCTTTGTTAGATTTGCTAGAATAGGAAGTTAGGATTCATACGTCAGACAGAACGAGTCTACTTCTTGGTGCGGACAACTTCGGTCCGCCAAAAAAGTCCGCACTCTGAAAATGGACAAGTTCGCCCCTGATAGTTTGAATCAATAAATTCTTATCTCCATAAGTCTATATATCATTCTTACCAGTCCTTGTATTCTCCGTGTCAGGCACGATATCGTCCGCTTTAGATGACAACATGTTTGACTATGAAACCGAGCATGAACGTGCAAGAGTTTTAAGGCCAAAAGAAAGGGTAAGCAAGAAAATCATGACTTTAATGCCCACTCCCCTCATCCCGATGATGCTCTTCCAAAAAAATGGGGAAAGTGGTATTAAAGAAAGAATTGAGCAAGGATGGTGCTGGTGCAACCTCAACCATACCTAGAAGGAGCGCCAACAAGGGAAAAGGACTTGCAAGTGCTCCCATTGGTTCGCTTAAGATGAAATCACCTATGCAGCGCAACAGGCAGCAATCAAAAAATGACTTCACAGGGAAAGGTAATGAGTTGGGTGACAAGTTAAGAAAGATTGAAGCTTATGAGCAACCAAAGCTATCTGATGATCCATGATTTTGGAACCACTTCCATGCTGGCTACTATGAGCATGTGTACATGAAGATGCAAAATGCAGTGGTTGCTAGCCAATGGGTGGACATGACTTATTTACAATCCAAGAACTGTCAAGGGTATCATGAAGTATTGGAGGCATTGGAGTGGCATGGTTTGAAGGATCTTCTATCCTTTCGATATAATTGGAACAATGAAGTCATCACCTAATTTTAATCCACTCTCTACTGAATGTAGCCTAGAGGGGGTGAATAGGCTTTTTGACCTTTTGTCAGATCCATAAACACTTAACAAATCGATCAAATACAAGCAGACTGGAATAGTCCGATATAATGCGGACTAGTGCGTTGTGCGAGGACTAAACGATCAAAGTAAATTGATAATTCTATGTCTAGCACACTATGCAGCAGAACTCAGATTACAAGTAAAGTGTATTGAACCAATGAATCAATATATTGCAATGATCAAGTATGATACAATGTTTCAAGGTGAATTTCACAACACGAGACAAAACTTAGATTACGATGAAAAGTAAAAAAAAGATGCAGGAGACACGATTTTATCCCGCGGTTCGATTCCTACGATGGAAACCTACATCCATGTTGAGGAGTGCACGGAGGACCGGGTCTTCACCAACCCTACCTTCGTCGAATTGCCACAGAGGCCGATTCTCTTCCACTAACCACAAAGGGGCAAATAATCGTGTTCAAGGGGCCTTCTCACAAGTTGAGGGCTCCTCAAGATTTACAATGATGAACAACACCAAACACACTCGAAAGATATGCAATAAACAAAGATAGTGTGCGAGAGAATAAAACTTAAAAGCTCAAGATCATGTGGAACAAGTCTCTCCTTTTGATCAATGCTAATCCTCAATAATTTTATCTTTCTAGGGTTAGAATGTGTGGAGAGATGTGTATTTTGGGCTCTTGGAAGGTGTGACAGCGCAGGGGATCAAGAGATGTGGTTGTAGGGCCGTACACCTCTATTTATACTAGGGTTTCCAAAAGTTACCGTTAGGGTTTGCGATGTCTAGACTAGTCTGTGGTGGACTCTGGACTAGTCCGGTGTGTGGCGTGTGGAAAATCCTAAGTGTTCGTGTATATCATACTTGTCCGGAAATGAGCAGACTAGTCCTATTTGGTCTCTGGAAGTATTCGGACTAGTCCGGAACATATCGAAGTAGTCCGGTGTGGTGAAGCTCATGTAGAATTGAGGACAAGTCCGCTGTTGGAGGACCTGTCTAATTTTGGTCAGAGAGTTATCGGACTAGTCTGATGGATATCAGACTTCTTCGTTTTTGTGCATATGTGAAGTGTTGAGGACTAGTCCGCACTAGGGGCACTAGTCCGATCTTAGTCAGAAAGATATGGGACTAGTTCGGGGTGCTATCGAACTTGTCTGGTTTTGTGCAAGTGTGAAGTGCTGATGGCTAGTCCGCACTAGGGGGGACTAGTCCGACCCTAGTTAGAGAGATATCGGACTAGATTGGGGTCATATCGGACTAGTCCGGTTTTCTTGTGAATTGTGCAGTGAATGAGATTTCTGTTGCTTGAGGTCCTGGGGTGTGTTTCTCCAACACACTACATACACAATTATCTAATCTTTTCAGCACTTGAGCTCTTTTCCTTTTAAATTCCTCATTCTCCTTTCTTTTTGAGCTTTCCTCCTAATTTTCTTTAAAAACCAACGCTCATCTCAACTATTCTGTTAGGGTCTCATTTGTTTGTCATAAATCAACCAAAACCCACAAGGGATGCCTAGATGCACTTTCAATCTCCCTCTTTTTGGTGATTGATTACAACCAATTGAGATTACACAAATATGATAAAAATTCCGATTTTTCATAAAGTGTGCACATATGAACTTTGAGCAAAATAGGCAATGCAGACATAAGACATATGTGCATTATTTATGGTGGGGTGCAAACTATGCGTGTGTGAGCAATAATCGTGATGTGAATGAGGTAAATTGCATAATCATAACAATACCAAGATTATCAAGTATGTGAGCAATTTCAGAGCATTAACATATAACAAAGCATTACCACAAACTTCATAAACATGTCCAGAAGGATAATGCGAACATAATGAATGTTTTATAGCCTAAAAGTAGAAGAATTGCAAAATAAACACAATATGAGCTCTCATCTCTCAATCTACGGCTAGGACCTAAGACTCCCCCTCAGTCTCTCCCCCTTTGGCATCACGGCACCAAAAAGAAGGAGAAGAGGGATCTAAACATCGTAGCGGGCTCACTTCGTGCTGTCGGTCCTTTCGTCGTCTTCATCTTCAAGTTGAGAAGGATGAGGGTGAGAGCAACTTGTCGTGCTCCGAATGCCAAAGTAGGAAGGATCAAAGGTGAAAGAGGAGGAAGCTCCAAGAGTCAGAGGCGGAGTCCTCTGAGATGACTGGAGACCCAACAGGCTCAATCTCCAGCTTTTGGCATATTGCTTAGATGTTGTCATTCATCTACCGCATTTGCTCCTTTCTCGGCCCTTTTCATCTTGTGAACTTTCACCTCAGTCTTGCGGCAATAACCAAATATAACTGCCAAGTACTTCATAATGCCACAAGGAGACCCTTTGTGAGGAGGGGCCGTTGAGCTTGATGGAGGTCTAGCATCTCATTAGGCTCTCTCTGGATATTCTTCAGCTGAGGCAGGTGAGGGTGCAGCTGGAAGAGTGGCATGATGAGGCTTCTAAGTCCTTAGGGAAGTATGCTTGACATCTTTCACAAACTCAATTCCTGTGACCTTCACTACCATGAACATGATTTACGGTGCATAAACCACAGGAACGGTTGGGAGTGCAGGAGATGTTCACCATATCATTCCAGATGTAGTCGAAAATGTCAAACTTCCTCTTCTTGCTAATCACTTTCATCATGGTTCTCAGGTAACCTTGGATACTCCCTGCATCCCCATCTTTTGGAGCAATTGTCTTCCGGAGCACTCTATTGAGAACCATGAGGAAGGGCTTCATGTTCTTTGTTGCGGGAGGATTGTATTTGAGGCGAGTATCATAGAGAATGGTCATCTTGTCCTTCTCCAGTACACCAATATTGTGAATAATGACCTCATTGCTACTTGAGTCCTCAGGATGTAGCAGCCTAGCAAACTCATCATAAGTAATAGTGTACATGGATCCATGTGTCATCCAAGTCACCCTTTCTTCTTCATAACTAACAAAGTAGCAAGTTGCAAAGAATTGTGATATGATCCAAGTCACCCTTATCATTCCAGTTATACCTGAAAGCAAACAAGTCCTTGAGGCCATGTCTCTCAACATCCTCTATCACTTCATCAAAGGCTTCACAACTCTTTCTCTCAAAGTGTGACCAGTCGATCCATTCGCTGCAGACCACTGGAGTCTTCATCTGAAGCTACAAAGTACTGTAGTAGTCTGCGTGGAAGTTGCTCCAAAATCTCGGTACTATTGCAAAGACCAACATGGGTTGTCTATGGCATAGACGGCTAGCGAATGTTGGTATGCGGAATCTTCAAAAACTTCTCAAGGGCGATCACATTCGAGGTTTGAAGGATGTTGTTTTTGAGAAAGACAAGCCTTGCAGCGCATGCCATGTCGGGAAGCAAGTTGGAGAACCTTATCCCATGAAGAACGTCATGACTACAACAAGATCGCTCGAGCTACTTCACATGGACCTTTTCGGTCCAATTGCGTACATAAGCATCGGCGATAACAAATATAGATTAGTAGTTTTTGATGGCTTTTCACACTTCACTTGGGTTTTCTTTTTGCATGATAAGACAGAGACTCAAGGAACCCTGAAGAAGTTTCTCAAGCAAGCCAAAAATGACTTCTCATTAAAAGTCAAGAACATACAAAGCGACAACGGCACGGAGTTCAAGAACACACAAGTTGAGGAGTACCTAGACGAAGAAGGGATAAAGCATGAGTTTTCAGCACCTTATTCCCCTCAACAAAATGGAGTTGCTGAAAGGAAGAATCGAACCCTCATAGAGATGGCGAGAACAATGCTCGATGAATACAAGACCTCAGATCAGTTTTGGGCGGAAGCGATTAACACCACTTGCCACGCCATAAACCGACTCTACCTTCATCGACTACTAAAGAAGACATCATATGAGCTACTCACGGGTAACAGGACAAATATTTCTTACTTTCGAGTCTTCGGTTCTAAATGCTATATTTTGAACAAGAAGCCTAGCACTTCAAAGTTCGCTTCAAAATCTGATGAAGGTTTCTTACTTGGTTATAATTCGAACACGTACGCCTATCGTGTCTTCAACAAAGTCTCTGGACTTGTTGAAGTAGCACGTGACATAGTGTTCAATGAAACTACTTTCTCTCAAAAGGAGCAAGTTGATCCATGTGTGCTAGATAGAGAAGAAGCTCCATGTTAAGCATTGAGAAGAATGGCATTGGGCGATGTTTGACCACAAGAGCCACCTCTACATGTGCATGAGGAAGATGAACTACATGTAGAGGCCAATGATCAAGGGGGAGCTTCCACAAAAGATCAACCTCAAGAAGACAAAAATGATTAACAAACCAATGAGGGCAACCATCTACTGGGAGAAGAAGAAAATCATGAAGATACAAGACCGCAAGTGCCACACCCAAGAGTACACTAATGCGTCCAAAGAGATCACCCAATAGACAACATCATCGATGACATCCAAAAGGGAGTAACAACTAGATCTCGCATAGCTAACTTTTGTGAGCATTACTCTTTTGTGTCCTTTCTGGAACCACACAGGATTGAGGATGCTCTGAGAGATTTAGACAGGGTGGTGGCGATGCAAGAAGACTTGAACAACTTCAAATGGAATGAGGTGTGGGAACTCATCGAAAGACCTAATGCGAACGTCGTCGGCACCCAATGGGTCTTCCGCAACAAACAAAACGAACACGGGGTGGTGACAAGGAACAAGGAACGACTTGTGGCCAAAGGGTGTTCACAAGTCGAAGGTTTGGATTTTGATGAAACCTTTGTTCCCATAGCTAGACATGAATCAATTAGAATATTGCTTGCACATGCTACTCAACGTGATTTCAAGCTCTACCAAATGGATGTGAAAAGCGCATTCCTCAACGGTACCATCAAGGATACATGGACAAACCTCCCAGATTTGAAGACAAAGAGTTCCCCGATCACGTATTTAAATTGTGTAATGCTCTCTACGGCCTCAAACAAGCTCCTAGAGCTTGGTATGAGTGCCTTAGAGATTTTCTAATCGAAAATGGTTTCAAGATTGGAAAAGCAGATTATACACTATTTACAAAACACTTTGACAATGACCTCTTTATTTGTCTGATCTATGTTGATGACATTATCTTTGGTTCAACTAACAAATCCTTTTGTGAAGAATTTAGTAAGATTATGACAGATAGGTTTGAGATGTCTATGACGGGAGAGCTGATGTACTTCTTGGGATTCCAAGTGAGACAACAAAAGGAAGGGACTTTCATAAGCCAAACCAAGTACACACAAGTCATACTCAAGAAGTTTGGGATGGACAAGGCGAAGCCTATCAAAACTCCCATGGCAACCAATGGACACTTGGACCTCAATGAAGATGGACAAGTGTGGATCGAAAGGTATATCGCTCCATGATTGGATCCTTACTTTACCTATGTGCATCTAGGACTGATATTATGTTGACTGTATGTTTTTGTGCGAGATTTCAAGCCAATCCTAAGAAGAGTCACTTGACAGTCGTTAAAAGGATCTCGTGATATTTGGTTCATACACCAAACCTAGTACTTTGGTACCCCAAAGGTTCCAAGTTCAGTCTCATTTGATACTTCGATGCAGATTATGCTGGATGTAAAGTAGATAGAAAAAGTACCTCGGGCACCTGCCAACTCCTAGGTAGATCCCTAGTTTCTTGGTCCTCCATGAAACAAAATTCCATTGACTTATCCATGGACGAAGCGGAGTATGTTGCAGTCAGGAGTTGTTGTGCACAACTCCTTTGGATGCGCCAAACTCTAAGGGATTACGGTTACAATATGAGTCGTATTCCACTCCTTTGTGATAATGAGAGTGCCATCAAAATTGCTCATAATCCAGTTGAACACTCTAGAACCCAACACATAGACATCCACCATCACTTTTTGAGAGACCACTTAATGAAAGGAGACATAGCCATTTCCCATGTCAACTAGCTGATATATTTACCAAGCCACTAGATGAAAAACGTTATTGCGAGCTCTGAAATGAACTCAATATCCTTGATGCTCGGAATGTGGCTTGAAAACTTGCATACCTGTTTGAACTCTTCAAAAGATATTGTTTGAGTAGTGAAAATCATATTTCTCAATTTTCTCCAAAAACTATTTCAACTACTTGATCTTGATGAACCATTGTCATTGTTTGATTGTTGTATGCATCCTGATCATATTCATCAAGATTATTTGATTTGCTTTGCCCCCCTATTTTCTTAATAAGTACCTTCGAATATATACGAATGGGCTAAGCGTTTCTTTTCTGGTGACCACGGACTAGTCCGTGGTTGCCCGGACTAGTCCTTGGTTGCCCTGACTAGTCCGCAGAGTGTCTAGTAGTACGGACTAGTCCGACCGACCACGGACTAGTCCGATTTAGGTTCTGGAAAAGTTCAAACTAGTCCGATTAGTTTCGAACAAGTCTGATTTTTCGACTCCATAACCCTAGCCGCTGCAAAACTCTAATCTTCCTCATCCTCACATTTGCCTCATGCTCTCTCTCTCTCTCTCTCTCTCCTCGCTCGAGCTCCCCAAGGTGATTTGGCAATTCCTCCATCAAAACTCTCAAAGTTTGGGTGGAAAATGACCTCCTTTGAATAGAGATTGAAGACCATAGACTTGTCCGCACCTTCAATGCCTTCATCCGCAAGAATCGAGCAATTTCAGTAAATTTTCCTCCCAAACCCTAGAAATCGTGATTTCCTTCGATGTTGATCAAATAGCATAGTTCCTTTTGCCAAATACATGCTTCTTTGATGTATTACATTGATATTGAGCTATTCTTGCATTGAAAAACACCATTGGCCGTCTAGTTAGGGTTTAGCCTGATGAACACCGGACTAGTCTGGTCCATGTAAGGACAAGTCCGGTCACCCGGACTAGTGCATAGCTGTACGCCGGACTAGTCCAATTTTTTCTGAACTCAACCCTAATTACTCATTCCTCAATGCAATTCTTGCCATCAATTCTCATCCATACCTTGTGTAATCCATTCTCAGGACAATGTCGAGCACCAATGACGAGATCTCTGACTTCGAGGCTGAGATGGACCAAGAAGCATTGCTTCGGTCCTCGACAGACCAATGCAAGAAGCGCCAAGAGTGTCCATCCGAGCTGGCTCCTTCACCTCCTCAGGCTCAACGCAAGATCCTTGCTAAGAAGACCATGTCAAAGGCTAAGGACGCAGCCGGCTCCAGCTCGGCAGCCCTTCACCAAGTGAAGGGCAAGGGCAAAGGGATTGCCACGGGCCCGATCGGCCCACTCAAGTTGCATGCTCTGAGGAAGGGAAACAGAGATCCCTCGGAGGATAAGATCAACGGCAACGGAAGTAACACTGCTTCCAAACTCAGATTCATTGATTGCTACAGTGTTTCTAAGAAAGCTGCCAATCCTAGGTTTTAAAGCAACTTTTATGCAGACTTCTACAGTTCAGTCTACCTCACTATGAAGACCCTAGTTGCGCGCAGCCAATGGATTGATTGGGCGCACTTTGAAAAAAAGAGCTGCTCAGCCTTTGATGAAGTGGCTCAAGCAGTTGAGAGGCATGGCTTCAAGGATCTATTTGCCTTCCAGAACAACTGGAACAACGAAGTCATTGCTCAATTCTATGCTACATGCCACTTTGCAAGTGATGAGGAAGAGCGGGTGACTTGGATGACTCGTGGATCCAAGTACACCATTACCTATGACGAATTTGCAAGATTCTTGCATCTTGATAGCTCCAACAATGACAACTTGATCATTCACAACATTGGTGTCCTTAAGAAGGACAAGATGAAGTTTCTTATGACAACCATTCAACTTTCAACCCTCCTTCCACCAAGAATATGAAGCCATTCTTTATGGTCCTCAACAGGGTTCTGTGGAAGACTATCGCCCCAAAGGATGGGGATGCAAGAAGTGTCCAAGGCTATCTAAGGACACTGATGAAAGTGATTAGCAAAGACAGGATGTTTGATGTCTTTGATCACATATAGAATGACATGGTGAACATGTCCTGCACTCCTAACAGGTCATGTGGCTATGCACCTTACTTGATGTTCATGATTGAGAAGGTCACATGGATCGAATTTGTGAAGGACGTGGAGCACACCCCTCCGAGGCCCCAAAAGCCTCCTCAAGCCACAGTTCAAGATGCTCCTTCTCCGGTATCTAGTGATGAGGCACCAAGGAGAGCTAGAGGTGATGCAAGGGTTGACCCCACCACTAGGGCCCGTCCCCAGAAAGGGTCCCCTAGTGGCATCTTGAAGTACTTGGCATCTATTTTTGCCTCTTGCATGAAGGCCGAAGTGAACACGCACAAGCTGAACAAGGCGAGGAAGGCTGATATGCGATATGTCAAAGAGAATGTCAAGCACATTTGCCAAAAGCTGGAGATTGAGCCCATTGGATTTCCAGTCATTTCTGATTATTCAGCCACAGATTTCACCGAGCTCGGGCCCTTGACTCCCTCCGAGCTTGCTTATTTTGGCATTGGGCGCTCAAGTGGATCCACTCCTCCTCCTCCTCCTCAGCCCGAGAATGAAGACAAATATGAAGAGAGGACCTATAGCGACGACTGAAGATCTTAGATCTCTCCTCTCCTTCTTTTTGGTGTCTTGATGCCAAAGGGGGAGAGATTGAGGGGGAGTCATTAGGTCTTAGCTGTGGGTTGAGAGATGAGAGTTTCACTTATGCATCTTTTATCTCTTTTGGGTTGTAGGACTTCACATTATGCTCTTTTGGTACTTTTAATCCTGTGATGAAATGCTATGAATGATTTATGCTCATATTCATGAAACTTGTGATTTTGCTTTGTAAGTGACATATATGCTTGTTGTTGATATATTGATGTCAATTATTTTACTATCATCATGACTACTGCTCTCGCTCATTTAGTTTTGCATCCTACCACAAAGAGTGCACATATGTCTTATGTTGTCATTGCTAAATAAGTTTCAATCTCATATGTGCACACTTTATGAAAATTCTGCATTTTTATCACATTTTGTGAAATCTCAATTAGTAGTCATCAATCACCAAAAAGGGGGAGATTGAAAGTGCATCTAGGCATCCCTTGTGGGTTTTGGTTGATTTATGACAAACAAATGAGATCCTAACCACATTATTGAGATGAGCGCAGGTTTTAACGAAAGAATGAAGAAAGTGTCGGTTTTGATAAAAGAATGAAGAAATCTCTAAAAAGAAAGGAGAATGAGGATACATTCAGAAAAGAGCTCAAGAACTAAATATGACACATCATTGTGTAGGGGAGTGTGGTGGTATATCACATCCCAAGAGCTCAAGCATAAAAATCCTCATAACACTTCACATTTCACAGGAAAAACGGACTAGTACGATATACACCAGACTAGTCTGATATCCTCTCTGGACAGGTTCGAACAAGACCAGCCAATGCGGACTTTTCCGCACCGTACTAGTCCGATAATGTCCAGACTAGTCTGATAATGCCTCTGACTAAAATCGGACAAGTCCTCGAAGTGCGGACATGTCCTATATTCACTAAGGGCATCACCACACCGGACAAGTCCGATCTCACCACGGACAAATCTGAAAACCTTTATGAATAAAATTGGACAAGTCCGCTCCTAGCCAGACAAGTCCGATATTCCTGGACACTTAGGGTTTCCTGCATGCCGCACACCGGACTAGTCCGGACACCACCACGGACTAGTTCGGACCCTCGAAACTCTAACGCTAACTTTTGAAAACCCTAATATAAATAGATGTGCATGACCCAACTATCATTACACTCGACCCCCTGCACCGTCACACACTCCAGGAGCCTAAAAAACACATCTCTCCACGCAAGACAATGCAAGAACGATCAATCCCTTGAGGATTAACTTTGGATCAAAGGAGAGACACGATTCTACACGTTTTAGCTCTTGGGTTTGATCTCTAACACACTGTTGTTGTTTCATTGTTGACCTTACGAGTGTGTTCTTGGTGGTGTTTGAATTGTAATCTTGGGGAGCCCTCAACTTGTATGAAGGCCCCTTGAACTTGGTGATTTGCCCCTTTGTGATAGTGGAAGAAAAATTGACCTTCGTGGTGATTCAACGAGGTTAGGGTCTGCGAAGACCATGTCCTTTCGTGGGCTCCTCAACGTGGATGTAGGTTGCCTCTGTGGAAACCGAACCACATGATAAAATCTTGTGTCAAACTTGTTCTTAATTTTCATATTGTATTCTAGGGTTTTGTTAATCTTGCATAACCTACGTTAAAACTTTGAAACAATAATTGGCTTGCATTATACTTGGTTGCGTTGACTCAATACTTGCAAGTTACATACTATATTCCGCTACGTACTGTGTTTGTATTGAGATCATAGATCAAACATGATCAATTTAGTCTGCACGAACTGGACTAGTCCGCACTATACCGGACTAGTCCCATATCTTGGGATTTGATCAGTTTGTTAAGTGTTGTAGGTTCCGACCAAATTTCAAAAAGGCCTATCACTTCAAGGATTCCGTTTTATCGCAACAAAAAAATTCGTCGCAATGGGTCGATGTTGCAACGAAAAAGAGTGTGGCGATAGTTTTTATGAATCGTCATAATAATTCCCACGGTGATAGGTTATTTGCGATGCCTTGGCATCTGTGGCGAATAGTATGGTATTGCAACGATTTCATATTCGTGGCAAATTGTATGTTGTTACAACGATTTATCTTATTGCGACGATTTAACGTATTGCAACAAACGGCATGGTATTGCAACGATTTCACATTCGTGGTAATTGTATGTGGTTGCAACGATTTCACAGGCGTGGCAATTGTACGGTATTGTAATGATTTCACATTCGTGGCAAATAGTATGTTATTGCAACGGTTTAGGGTATTGTGACGATTTAATGTATTGCAACGAATAGCATTGTATTGCAACTATTTCGCAGGCTTGGCAATAGTACGATATTGTAACGATTTCACATTCGTGGCAAATAGTATGTTATTGCAACGGTTTACTGTATTGCAACGATTTAACGTATTGCAACGAATAGCATTGTATTGCAATGATTTTGCGTTCGTTGTAATAGTATGTGATTGCAATAATTTTCACATTCGTGGCAAATGCTACAGTGTTGCAACGATTTTCACAGCCGTGGCAAATAGTAACATAGTGCAACGAGTTATGGTGTAGCGATGATTTACCATATTGCAACGAATATCACGGTATTACAACAATTTCACATTCGTGGCAAATATTATGGTACTGCAACGATGTCACATCCGTGGCAAATAATATGATACCACGATGGTTTAACGTCCGTGGCAAATAGTAGGTTAGTGCAACGAGTCAACAAACATGGCGAATAGTACCGTATTGCAATGATATCAGATCCGTGGGAACTAGTCTGGTACAGCAATGATTTCGTATCCGTGGCGAATAGTTGGGGTATTGCAACGAGTCCACAAATGTAGTGAATAGTACCGTATTGCAACGATTTCAGATCCTTTGGAACTAGTATGGTACCGCAACGATTTCGCATCCGTGGCGAATAGTTTGGTATTGCAATGATTTCTTATTTGTGGCAATAGTGTTTTAATGCAACGTTTTTTGAGTCGTTGCCAAATGTTTATACTGCAACGTTTTGTCATTCTATTGCCACGTTTTATCATCCGTATTGGCAAAAGCTTCCTATTGCAACAATTTATCATTCGTGACAAGAAATTCTTAATGCCACGTTTTATAATTAGCGGCATTAGAACCCGAATGCACCAAATTTGAAAATTTGTGGCAACAGAATCACGAGTTTAACAATAAACATCCATCAGTTAATATTACAACACGCATAACAACACTCAAGGATTACTTATGAGACGTATTTGCATGTTAAGAGTTTTTTCTAAGCTGACCGGGACTAATTGGTTGAGCAGGTGGCTTTTGGCGGTTCCTTATTTGTTGGACCTTCTGTGGAGTGGTCGCCATCATCATTTTGTGCATTTCAGCCACTGAGGTGCGCATGTCCTGCATTTCCTTAGCTGTCTGTTCACGATCATCTGCTATCTGACCTTGTAAGTTCCGGACTTAAACGATTAACTCTTCATTCTTCTGGTTTATGCAGTCCATCTGTGTGTTTAAGCTATCATTTCATCCTTCCAAGTCCTGCACTATTTCATTGAGTCCAGCATTTCTAACTTCTAAGTTTCGAACTTGGTCATTGAGGTGTCCAGACATCTGGATACGCATACAATCACGTTCAGGACCAGTTGGGTAAGCCATATAACCACGCCCCCGAACCTGTGATCCTGCACAACCGATTGAGGATCTATAACAACGCTGGAAGATGTGGTTTCTCTCCGCATTTGGAATTGGGCCTCCCTGCTCAGCTTTCATGTCGTCCACTTGGGCACGTGCCTGGATCTATATACGAAAAGAAAAGTCGCAGGTAATTCGCAAATAGTTATTTAATTGGGGATTGTTTGAAGTGTTACTCACATGTACAACTTCTGTCATCTTGTTTGTCCAGTTACCGTTCTCCAACAAATGGCTTGCCTCCCACAGTTGTATGTCATCGAGTTCTTCTCCGGTCTCTGGGTCTCGCTACATAAAATACAAGTAAACTTCAACATGTTGGTATACATATTGTTTGCAGTGCAAAGTAAAAGCGTAATTTATTTTTCATACCTTCTCGTAACTAAGTTGGGCGTAGGATTTGGAGCCAAGCAAGTGACACGCCTTTTGTCTGCTTCGATTTTGAGAATTGGTCCTTCTTATTGACTGCAATAATTTTAAGAATTAATTCCACGAATGAAAGTAAATGAAATATTTTTTGTATGATGCGAAGCTATTAAAAAGTTAGCTGACCTTGAATCGCTCAGACCCAAAATATCTATTAGGTGCAACCACTCGGGCCCTGTTAGGTCAGCCGGCTGGTTTAGTATACACTCTTCATCGGTAGAATAACTCTTATAGGTGGCATGCAAAGTCGAGCGCCACCTCTTGTAATGCTCACAAGCAATTTTCAAAATTTATCTTGCGCTCTCCAGTGTGTCCTCCATGTCCCAGGAATCTTGTACATTGTATAACAAGTTGTTGTAAGCGTACAGGATGGAGATTGCAAGAAAAAAATACTTGTGTGGGGGTGTGACAACACTAAACAAAATGTCTCGTACTATATATCTCTTGTTACTATGGCCAACCACTATCCACTTCGTTGCACCACTGAGGGATGCGTGTCTATTTGTAAACATAACCACATCATCGACAAAGTGCCGCTGATTAATACCAACCGCAGCACCCAACCTAGCGGAGAACTGAATTGGTAGCTTCACATGCTCCGTTCTACTAACTTGGGATGCATAGCGTATTCTGGCAACCTTAAGTCCTTTAGCCAAACATCTTCCTAGCTTCCTTCCTTCTATTACATTTATTCAAAAGGTAAATGATTAAAGCAAATTACCGCCTGAACAAGTTTAGTATCATGTACAAATAGTGTGAAAAGAAGACAAGTCTTATGTTGATACCATCTTCAGGACGAGTGCATCAAATACGAGTGTGGGACAACCGCATCATGCCAGCACCATTTTGTTCTGTAGTACTCCCTCCTGGTTTATATTAATTGTCGTATCAGACCATCAAATGAATTAAAAATGAACTACTACAGTAGTTAGGACTGTCCTAACGACAACTATTTTGATGGGGGGGGTTACATTATTGACTTCTTTGTTGTTGTTCATACCCTAAAATGAGCCATCAGGTACACATGTCAGTGGCGGTACGCACTCATAGTACTGTAGAGGATTTTCAGTCCATGAGCGAAGCAGGCAAGACTGTGAGGGGGCACGCAGCTGGCAACGCTAGACTAGACAAAGATAGGGTTCGCCGGTTCGGTCTAACTGACATCAGTCGGAGCGCGTCTCGAAGAGAATTATTAGTTGCAGGGCAAGTAATGAATGCCAGCGGTAGCAGGTGGCGAATGCAAGACAGATAAGGCAGGCAGCTTGCGGGATTGAAATCCTCTGCTATACTGCACCTGCATTAGCTGCCACGGACATGTGGGCCCATGAGACATCGGGTCTACATGTCAGTGGTGGCTACTGCAGGTGCAGTACTGCATAGTGCCAGCTTGCTACACTCAACAAAGCGAGGGTTCAGTCTCGCCAAAACTCTCGAGGAGGATTGGTGGCAGCTCGAGTAATGCACAGGGATTTGCGGGTGGCTGGGTAATCATGGCACGCGAAGCATGGGACGTGGCGATGGGCGAGGGAGACGTGTCGGGGAGGACACTAAAGTGACCAGCAGCAGGGCGTGGGCGCCGATGCCGGCCGGAGTGGCTGGCGGCGAGAGAGCACAGCGTGGAGGCATAAAAAAATCACGCCATCACATAGGCTGATGAACTGTTAACTATAAACACTAAGTACTAATAAGAAAGTAGAATTGCAAGGCATGCTAAAACAATTAGTAGATCCTATGAAAGAATGCAAATGACCATGATACACCCATCATCAATACATCTAAAGGACAGAACGTAGTCTCTCAAAATTCTCAAAATTTAATGCCAAAGGAGTAGAGTAAAAAACTAACACGCTCTACCAAAACAAATGGCACGGTAGAGAGGCAGGTAGTAATGTGATGTGATATGGGTAGTTGGAAGCTACCACGAAGGATAGAGTTGGAGTGGGACATTCCCTAAGCTCCAAAAGTAAAATTACGTTGGGGCGAAAGGAGTATTTCTGGTTTGTATATCTATACCTGTTGTTGGTTCAGGCATCGTAGTAGTACCAGGGAGTGAAGAACCTCGGGGTTCCTGAACATCATGTGCTGCAATATTCTCTGCGTACCATGCAAACGATTTAATGTTGTCTAAATTTGTCTAATTTTGATAGTAAACACATTTATAGTTATACCAGGTGCTTTGTGGCCACCATGAATGCTTGTAGACTGTAAGACCTATGTGTGCTGAATACCTTAGCTTGTAGTGAATACACTTGCTTTGACGATAAAAGTTTTTAATATCACCAAAACACCTTTTTATTAAGATCCGACAAGTTTTGGTTAGCTCCGGCGCTAGGTCCTGTTAGTTTTGGTAAGTTCCGGCACTAGGTTCTACTAGCTTTTGTTAGCTCCAGCTCAAGGTCCGGGTTGCTCTGGCAAGATGCGGAACTTGACTGCAATGCTTCTGTTTTTCATTTGCAATGTTTCGTACTTGCTTTACATCTCAAGAAAGATTGCTTAGTATTCATTCGCTAAGTCTTTGGTGCATTTTTGGTTGACATGGATGATATTGTGTTACTGTGGTTTTGCAACATGCTTCGTTGAGGTTCTCACGTAAGGTGTTGTGTTTGGAACTAACTTGAGTCAAGTCGAGGACTTGGGCTCGTATGGATTGGTTGTTTATTCATGTGCAGGTGTTGCTTGAGTTCAAGACATGGCTGGTGACGGGATCCATTGAACTATTCTTAGGGAGAAGATGAGGTTCAACAACCAAGTTTAGGAGGAATTATGGTTGAGCTGGTCAGGAGGTTGTGCAGCATGATTGAATCAAGAACAATGCATGTGAAGGTATCATGGACATCATTGGAAGATGTTTGCACATGTGAAAGAAGTGCATGGATGTGGCTACATGGTTCCGAGACGTGATGAAGAGATGTGGACATAAAGAGTTGGTCGGAAAGGTCCAACCGACTAGGTTATGGACTTAGGCTACGGTTGAGTCGGGTTTGACTCAAATATGGAAAGATTTGAGTTGGTTACGATAAGATTTCGTGTGGGTCACGAATTTGAGTTGTTTAGGAATGTGGGATACGTTCCTAAGGTGTTTGGAAGTCTTAAGATTGCTTGTATATGCGTATAGAAGAATCCTAAGCAGTTATGGAAAGTTATGATTCGTGAACAGAGTAGGATTAGGTTCCTGATCTGAGTTGAGTTGGCTTTCGAGCTAGTTATATAAGCAAGGGAGCCCAGAGCTCGTGGTGCACGACTTTGGGGTTCATCCTCTTGTGTTCTATTGAATAAAATTCATAGTTTGAAGGAACTTTTGTGCCTTGTTCGTCAGACTTGTTCCACACAAGTTTTACTCGTCAAGTTTCTGGACAGCACTACCTTTCGTCAGTGGTTTTATCATAACTCGAGTTTTACAGATCCAATTTACGTGATTCTTTTTGGTTTGTCTTCAAAATTTGATTATCTATCATATGTCAGAATTTCACGGCCATTGGATTTGTGGTCTATGATCTACACGAGTTTCTTTGCAGCATTCCATAACTGTTTTTTTTCGAGAATGGCAGATTGACCTTTGTTTGATCTTCCGATCATAAATTGAGTTTCTCTCGACGGATTTGAGTGATTCTTGTTGTGTTGTCTCCGTGACTTCATTCTCTCTGATATCAATGACTTTTGTCATGATGAAACACGTTTAGATTAGTCTCACACACGGTTTCTTTTACAGATCATTTTTTCTTGAAGGGGTTGGGGTTTAATTGTTTCCGCTGCATAAGATTTTTAAATCTACAATTCACCCCCCGCCCTCTGGTATCTTTTCACATGCTATTTGATCATACAATTGGTATCAGAGCCACGATGATCTAATATTTGTGATTTGCGCGCGTTTTTGATTAATCATCATGAAGAAGTACTCTGTCAAACCTTGTGTGTTCGATGGTATTGATTTTCAGGTTTGGAAGGCACGCATGGAGGCTTTCATCCAGGCACAAGGCTTTGCAATATGGGAGAAGGTATACAAGCCTTACGAAGTGCCATCAAATGATCAAATTACAGCTACAAATCTAAGAGATGTCAAAAACAACAACAAGGCTCGGAACTTGATCATACAAGGATTAACACAAAGCGACTTCGACCATGTTGCACACCTCCGATCTGCATACGATGTGTGGAAAGCACTTTGTGATTATCATGAAGGAACCAACACGATCAAAGAGGTAAGGCAAGACATGTTCAAGAAATAATACATGCGCTTCGAGATGCAACCCGGTGAGTCTATTGATGACCTTTTTGCTCGCTTTAATAAGATTCTCAGCAACTTGCGTAGTGTCAATTTTAATTTTTCAGATGCTGAAAATGCTAGGCAATTGCTAAGTGCATTAGATATGTCAATTTGGGAGATAAAATTCACATATATTCATGAATCTACTGTCATGAGTTCACTTACATTAGATGTGCTATATTCCAAGTTAAAAACTCATGAAATTGACATAATCTTGTGTATGAACCCCAACAAGTCTATTGCTTTTGTTTCTCAACGTGACATACCTAGTTCTGGTCAAACATCATCTTGTGGTATACTTGCTTTGCTGTCCTCTCTAACCCTTGAACAGATTGAGGAGTTTCGAGAGGAGGAGCAAGCGCTCATCTCTACCCGGTTCTCAAAAGCATTGCAAAATGTGAGAACTGGAAGGAGAGGAAGCTTTGGACCTCAACGATGCTTTGAATGTGGTTAGACAGGACATTTTCATTCAGATTGCCCTAACCTTTTAGGTCCGACTTCCCGGGATGAAAAGAAAACAAGAACGAAGCACTCCTCTGCAAAAGATACGAAGAAAAAGAAGGGTTTTACAGGACGTCAATTGGTGAGCAGTTATATCTCAGCACTCCAGGAACCTCGCTCAAGTGACGTGGACATTGGAAGTGATGAAGATGAAGATGATTTGGCAAACTTGTGCTTCATGGCGGGCAAGTCAAGATCAATTATGGAGGAGGCAGAACACAACAGCGACAATGAAGAGGTATGTCCTACTTGCAAAGAAATGTGTGATGCTATTTCTCGTGCCACTGTTATTGTTAAGAAAAAGGACAAAAAGCTTAGGGACAATGTTGTTAAAATTGAGTCACTAGAATCTGAAATTAATCGTTTGTAATCCTTGATTCCTAGTGATGATTCTTGTTCCTCATGTGACTTAATATATAAACAATTGTCCTCCCTAAGAAGTGCACATACCTCCACACTTGATAAACTTGAACTTGAAATTGAAAAGAACAAAAAGCTTGCTGCACTTAATATTGGAAAGTTAAAAGATGCTTCCTGTTCTAAAATTGATTTGCATTGTTCTAGTTGTGATGATCTTGATAAGAAACTGCAGGATGCTATGAATGAAATCTCTATATTGAACAATGCTTTACGTTGTCATGAAGTTAAATATTGTTCCAATTGCAAATTAAAAGGAAAAACTTCATGTAAAAATTGCCTTGATCTGTCCAATAAACTTGATAACATGCATAAGACATTTGATCGGTTTTGTAATGGGAATAAGGACCTAAACTTGCTGCTGAATTCATCCAAGTCTTGCAATAATAAAACTGGTTTAGGTTTTGATTCTCATGCTCATGCTAAGGCACATCCACTTAAAATTGTAAAGTCATTAGGAAGTGGTTTGATTCAAACAGTTCCTAAACAAAAAGAAGTGGTTTTCAAATCTGCAGGAGTATTGTCTCATTCGGTTTCAAATAAAAATGTTGTTTGCTCATCTAGACATGAACACAAAGTTAAATTTCATTGTACCTACTGTGATAGAGATGGTCATGTCATAGATTTTTGTTATAGACTAGCTAAACAACAGAAAAGGGAAAGAATGGTTGCTAGATCTCATAACTTTCATGTAAAATTTGCTGCACATATTGAACTGAATGTACAACCTGCTGTTTTGAGTAAAAAATATTCAAAGTTTACCTCCGGACCTTCTGTTTTTGCCTCCAGAGCTACTGATTTTTGTGCAACATAAGTAACACCTTATATGTCAGTAGTTAAGAATAAAAAATCTCAAATTTTGACTCATAAAGCTGCTGTTTTGTCTCAGCTTTCGCGTGTTTTTCCTGCTGCACGTCGCGTGACTCAGTACTGGATTCCTAAATGCCTTTTGACTAACCCCAATATTGAGTCATTGACGTATTGTGCTTCTATGTAGGTTAGACGTTTGAGGAAGGATAACATTTGGATTGTGGATTCAGGTTGCTCACGCCACATGACCGGTAACAAAGATTGGTTCTCCTCCCTCTCTTTTGTGTCACGTGTAGAGAATGTTACTTTTTCCGATAATTCTTCAACTCCTATAATTGCTAAGGGTTCGGTTAGAGTAAATGATCACTACACTTTGAAGGATGTGGCACTTGTCAAAATTTTGAAATACAACTTGCTTTCTGTTTCACAATTGCTAGATGAAAATCTGGAAATTATTTTCAATAAAAACTGCTGCAAAGTTGTAAGTTCAAATAGTGAGCTTATTTTTAACATGTCTTCGTTTGGAAGAGTTTTTAAAGCTGATTTTGATATGTCTTCCTCTAAGCATAGGTGTCTAGTTGCAAATGATTCAAAGGACTTATTTTTTTGGCATCGTAGACTTGGTCACGTAGGTTTTGATCACCTAACGCGTGTTAGTGCTCTTCATCGCATACGTGGGATGCCTAAGCTTAAAGGGGACAATGAAATTGTGTGCTATTCTTGTAGACATGCTAAGATAGTTGCAGGTTCACATACTCCTCTCACAATGATCATGACAACTGAACCGTGTCAACTTTTGCACCTTGACACCGTAGGACCTTCACGTGTTCAATCCTTCGGAGGTAAATGGTATGTTCTTGTGATTGTTGATGATTATTCTAGATACTCTTGGGTTTACTTTATGGCGTCTAAGAATGAAGCTTTTAGTCACTTTAGAACTTTATTTCTTAGATTATCAATTGATCACCCAGGATCTTTAAAAGCAATTAGAAGTGATAATTGAACTGAATTTAAAAATCAATCTTTTGATCACTTTTGTGCTGAAAATAGAATAGATCATCAATTGTCTTCACCATATGTACCACAACAAAATGGTGTTGTAGAAAGAAAGAATTGAACCTTAGTTGAGATGGCAAGGACTATGCTTGATGAATATCAAACTCCTAGGAAATTTTGGGCTGATGCGTTAGCAACCGCTTGTTATGTCTCAAATCGTGTTTTCTTGCGTGCTAAGCTAGGTAAAACACCATATGAGCTCCGGTTTGGACATAGGACTAGTGTTACACACTTTAGGGTCTTTGGTTGCAAAAGCTTTGTTAAGAAACATGGTAATCTTGATAAATTTGAACCTAGATCCATTGATGGCATGTTTCTTGGTTACCTATCTCATACTAGAGGCTACTGTGTGCTTTTAATTGACACTAACAAAATTGTGGAGACTTGTGAAGTGTCTTTTGGTGAAGATAGCCTAGGTACTAGCTCAAACATTGCAGGTCCAGATCCATATCCGCAGGGGGGAGCATTTTTGTTGAAGATGAGGAAGAATTGGAGCACTGCCCGAAAATTCAGCAGCTAAGGACTTTGGTTCAGCTCCGGATGTTAATTCTCAACCAGCACCGACAACCATCAATGCTGACTCAAATCATCCTCAAGTCACAAGCTCATCTATTTGTGATGAACATGAAGAAGAAGAAGCTTGTGAGACATCTGTTCCCCTACGGTTTTACAAAGATCATCCCCCACAACAGATGATTGGAAGCTTGCACGAATGAGTCACACGGTCCAAGTTTTGCGATCCAAACTCTTATGCTCATTCTGCTTTTGTTGCTTCTTTTGAACCCAAAGATATATCACACGCACTCACTAATGAATCTTGGATTATTGCCATGTGTCGGTACCCTAAAAACTGTACACCCCTTGAGGTTACAACGATCTCCAAGAAAAGTCATCTACTTGATTTGAAGACCTTCAGAGGCCCACATGTCAGACATAACCGGACCCGCTTCTCCAACATGGTTAATCCCTGGGTCGCCACGTGTACTACCAAACCGGAGCTACCGCCCACAAGGGGGAAGCTCCGGGCCATGTAACGAAATGGCACCTCCGGACTTAACCCCAGACCGAGAGAAGCTCCGGACCTGACACGTGTCGGGTAGCCCCGGAGCTACCTGTTTCCCACAGTATGCTCCAGAGCTACCACGTGTCCAACCGTCGGATCTTCAGCCTCTAACCTCCGGAAGACCCCCGCAACGGCTCCGGATCTTCAAAGGGGAATCAAGGACTTCAAGTCCCGATTAAGTGTCATTAATACCATAATAATGACACTTAAACGGACGATCTTAACACCAGTAACGGTTCTGTCAAAGCCCGTTACAGGGTCATTAAGGGCAATTAAATGTGTATCATTATTAGTAACCGCTGGGGCCACATGTCGGGCCAGGCTAATTTGTAACGGCCTGGCCTTGTACTATAAAAGGACAGACCGACGACACGTTCAGATGCTAGACACACGCCATTGACGCTCAACACGAGCTCATACAGCTAATACAACACCAACACATCCGTGGAGTAGGGTATTACGCTCAGGCAGCCCGAACCACGTAAACTCTTGAGTCTCCTGTGTCAATTCCTACTCACCTTCTTGAATCTCCGCGCCCACACCGAACATCAAACTCCCCTATCACTTTAGCAGGGTAGGGAGATCTGCCGGTTCCAAACCGCCGACAGTTGGCTCGCCAGGTAGGGGCGCCTGAGATTTTGAGAATGGTGAACTCAGCTGCTGGATCATCCAATGGTCAGCCTGCTGCTCAGGCTGTTGGGGGCAATCCCTCCAATAGGCAGCCACCAGCAGGAGCCTCAGCACCAGCAGGAGTCACACTTCCACCACCATCGTCTCCTCCAGCAAATCGTGCTGGGCAACGTGATGGTGCGCCGGCGTCAATTACTGCATCGGCAAATCATGACAACCCGGAACACGCGCTCCATGCAGCGCGTGCTCTTCTCCAACGCCCACCACCTCCGGATGCATCCCGGGATGCACTGGAGCAGTGGAGGGCCGATGTGGAGCATTTGGTTGCAGCAGCAGCCGAACGCCTCAGCAACCAGGGTCCTCCTCCTTCAGGAAGGGCCCCGTCGCAGCGGCGGAATTTGTCTGGAATACTTGGTCCGCACGTCTCCAATAGCAGGAGACGTGTTGCATCGCAACAAGTGACGTCATTGCCCTCCGGGGCACGACGCACTCACACAGTATCCAGGCTTTCGACTCATGACCTCCGGGCGGAGCTTGATCGCCGATACCGTCAGTAGGATGGCCGTGTCCATATTGAGCGTGCCCGTGAAAGACAGGAAGCTCAAGACCTTTCTACTCCTGAAGGAGTAGGAGGAGGCTGTTTAGCCCTGGCCACGCACCTACGCATGGTTAGATGGCCACAGAAGTTTCGGCCTCACCTGCCCGAAAAATTCGACGGGACTGTCAATCCCGCCGAATTTCTTCAAATCTACTCCACTGCAATCTTAGCAGCTGGAGGAAACGAGGCCGTGATGGCCAATTACTTTCCAGTGGCCTTAACTGGGACCGCCAGGTCTTGGTTTATGAGCCTTCCACCCATCTCTATCAACAGTTGGGAGGAACTGTGCCGTCAGTTCACTGCCAACTTCGGGAGTTCATACACCCGACCAGGCACTGAACTAGACCTTTTTGCGGTCGTGCAAAAAGGGGGAGAATCGTTGCGATCATTCATCCAGAGGTTCTCTCAGGTACGAAATACTATCCCTTCTATCTCTAGCGCCTCTGTCATTCTGGCATTCACACAGGGTGTACGAGACAAGAAGATGTTGGAGAAACTGGCGATCAAGGAGATCACCAGTGTCACGGAACTCTTCAGCTTGGCTAACAAATGTGCCAGGGCTGCGGAGGGCCGTGAGATGCACTCCAAACCAACTTCGGAGGGTCACAAGAAATCCTCCAAAGAAGAAGCTGCTACCTCCGGGGGTGGCAAGAAGAAAAAGAAGACCAACGGCAAGAAGAAGCCGTCGGCCGGCACATCCAACGTTGCAGCTGCTGCAACTCTGGGTGGTCGGGGGCCACGCCCCGAGAAGTGACCTCGACCGTCTTCTGAAGACGGTGGCAAACCCAAAGTGTGGTGTCACATTCATAAAACGGGCAGCCACAGTTTGGAAGACTGCCGGGAGGTCCAAAACCTTGCCGAGCGCTACAACAAGCGCTGGGAAGAATCCCCTTTCCGACAGAGGGAAGGAAAGCAAAAAGTCGACGAAGCTCCGAATGAAGAGGAGTTGCGGTTTCAGGATCCCAAAAAGGTCCTGAAGGCCGTCTACACCTCCGTCGATGATGATTCTGACGTTTCTGACAACGAGCGTTGGAAGACCATGAACACCATTTTTGGTGGATCATGGGATATCACCTCCCGTCGCGTCATCAAGACTATGCGTCGGGTTATGGCCGCTGTAGGTCCTACAGTCAGGCCAGAACCTCATCGAAAGTGGATGGACACAGCCATCACTTTTGATGCTTCAGATTGTCCTTGGAGCATGGTTGGAGCAGGACAGTTACCCTTGATGGTATCTCCTACCATCAACAACATCCAGCTCCACCACGTCATGGTAGACAGAGGTTCGGGGCTTAACCTCATCAGCTTTGAAGCTTTCACTAAGCTTCAGCTCCAACCTTTGAATCTCCACCCCTCTCGACCTTTCTCCGGAGTAGGTCCGGGGGCCATTACCCCACTCGGACCTATTACTCTCCCCGTTACCTTCGGGACACGGGAGAAATACCGCACCGAGAAGTTGGTCTTTGATGTCGCTCAGATCAACTTACCCTTCAATGCCATCTTGGGTAGGCCTGCCCTGTACAAATTTATGGCAGCTGCTCATTATGGCTATCTGGTGTTGAAGATGCCAACGCTAGTAGGCGTTCTCCGGATTCGCGGAGATCGTACTGCCGGAGTAACTGCACTGGAAGAACTCCATGCACTCACCACGGACCAAGAGGAGGACTCCAGGCAGGAGCAAGCTCCAAAACCCCCGAGCATTCGTTAACGAGGCTCGACTTCTGCACCTCGAGTGCAGCCAAGCGACGACACCGACATTCCCGTCAAAGTTGTCCAAATTGATTCCGATGCCGCTCAAACCACCCGTATATCGGGGGGATTGAACGACAAACAGGAACTCGCACTCATCACTTTCCTGGCAACCGTCACAAATGCCTGGGATCCCTAGGGAAGTGATTGAGCACAATCTGAAGATCTACCCTGACGCCCAGCCTGTGCATCAGAAGCCTCGGAAGCAATCCGTAGAGTGACAGAACTTCATCCAACAAGAAGTGAAGAAGTTACTCGAAGCCGGATTCATCCGAGAAGTCTTCCATCCAAAATGGTTGGCAAACCCAGTTGTTGTGCCCAAGGCCGGCGGGAAGCTTCGGATGTGCATCGACTACACCACACTCAATAAGGCATGTCCAAAAGATCCATTCCCACTACCTAGAATAGATCAGATAGTGTATTCCACCTCCGGGTGTGAATTATTGTGTTTCCTAGACGCATATTCCGGGTATCATCAAATCAGGATGTCTAGGGAAGATGAAGAGCATACTTCATTCATCACAGTAGATGGATTGTATTGTTATGAATCCATGCCCTTTGGTCTCAAGAATGCAGCTTCAACTTTCGTACAAGCTATGTACAAAACTTTTGAAGAACTCATAAGAGACATAGTGGAAGTGTACGTCGATGACATCGTGGTCAAAGTCAGGGACAAGGAGTCACTCCTAGACACCTTGCAGGCTGTCTTCAACAAGCTGCGGGCCACCCGTACAAAGCTAAACCCAGACAAGTGTGTCTTCGGAGTTAGCTCCGGAAAACATCTTGCTTTCTTGGTAAGTCACCGGGGCATAGAAGCTAATCCGGCGAAGATTAAAGCCATTGAAGACATGCGGCCACCAACCCGCATCAAAGACGTCCAAAAGTTGACTGGATGTCTAGCAGCTCTCAGCCGGTTCATTTCAAGACTGGCGGAATGGTCACTTCCCTTCTTCAAGCTATTGAGGAAGTCCGGGCCATTTCAATGGTCCGAAGAAGCAGAGAAAGCATTCCAGGAGCTGAAACAGTTCCTCACCACCCTACCAATTCTGATAGCTCCGAACCCTGGTGAGCCTTTGTTGCTTTATATTTCAGCTACTAACGAAGTTGTCAGTATGGTTCTGGTTGCGGAGAGACCAGAACTACCCCATACTCAAGAATCCAGACCCCTTCGGGAGGGTCCGGAGGTTCTTGAAAGTGAGTCTGGGTCCCAACACCCAGATTCGAATCCACAAGAAGTCACTTCAGGAGACCCAGACCCCTCCAGGAGGGTCCAGGTCACTCCTGAAAAAGCTCCGGGTTCCTCCAGCCAGAACCCGGAGGTCCCTAACGAAAATCCGGATTCTTCCGAGAGGATCCGGGTCAGTGAAGAGGAAGCTCCGGACCCCTCCGAGAGGGTCCGGACCATTCAGCACCCGGTGTACTTCATTAGTGAATTATTACATGATGCCAAGACTCGATACCTAGAGGTGCATAAGCTGATCTATGCACTTCTTATTGCCTCTAGAAAGCTTCGCCATTACTTCCAAGCTCACAAAGTCTCAGTGGTGACCTCCTACCCACTTCGAGCAATTTTGCATAATCCCAATTCAACTGGGAATATTGCAAAATGGGCAGCGGAATTGGCTGAATTTGATCTTGAATTTATTTCAAGACAGGCAGTCAAGAGTCAAGCATTGGCAGATTTTGTGGCAGAATGGACTCCCTCTCCATCAAACCCTGGGGGCCCCAGTGAGCAGAAGACAGAGCATCAAGTTCCAGCCTTCACCGAGCCTCACTGGACCCTCTACTTTGACGGCTCCATGCAGAAGCAGGGGGCCGGAGCTGGAATCCTTCTCCTTGCACCAACTGGGGAGAAGGTGAAATACATGGTACACCTTGACTTCAAGGCAACCAACAACATGGCAGAGTATGAAGCACTCATCTATGGACTAAAGGTGGCACTGTCATATGGTGTCCAGCAATTGCTGGCTAAGGGAGATTCACAGCTCATCATTAAGCAGGTGAAGGGTGAATGCTCCTGCAATAATCTCCAGCTAGCTGCTTACCTCCTTGAAGTCCAGAGGCTTCAGAAGGACTTTGAAGTCCTAGATCTCCACCATGTTCAGCGTGCCCACAACACTGAAGCTGACGAACTCTCGACGAAAGCGTCAACCGGAGCTCCGACTCCTGACGGAACGTTTGTCCGGAGATTGTCGAAACCCACAGCTCAGCCTGCCGAACTGAGCGAAGGGGGCGAGATCAGCATCCCGATGCTGACAGTCCCGATGGCCCTGTTACCATGGCAGCCATCAAGGGTCGTAGGTGCTGCCGGAAGCTCCGAGCAACCCAGCACGCAAGACTCAAAAGCTCAAGCTAGTTCCGATGCATGGATCTCGGAGATCCGGAGCTACTTGAAAGACGATGATGCATCCGCTGACCGGGTAGTTAGATTGGCTAAAAGATACACGTTGGTAGAAGGGGATCTCTACCGGCGCGGTGCCAACATCATCCTAATGCGGTGCATCACAAGGGAAGAAGGCTGCGAGCTCCTCGAAGAAATCCATGGAGGCGAGTGTGGGAACCATGCGTCTTCCCGCACGCTGGTTGGTAAAGCCTTTCGGCATGGCTTCTACTGGCCTACATCACTCCAGGATGCAACTGAGCTGGTGAAAAAATGCAAAGCATGTCAATTTCATGCAAAGCAAATTCACACTCCGGCTCAGCCCTTACAAATGGTACCTCCTACATGGCCCTTCGCTGTGTGGGGGATGGACATCTTGGGACCTTTCCCAAGAGCCGTCGGAGGTTACAAGTTCCTGTACGTCGCCATTGACAAGTTCACCAAGTGGCCGGAAGCAACTCCAGTTGTGACAATAAACAAGCAATCTGCTATCAATTTTTTGCAGTCCATTGTATGTAGATTTGGAGTCCCAAACAAAATCATCACTGATAATGGGACCCAATTGACAAGCTCCGCATTCCAAGGATATTGCGAAGACCTCGGCATACAAGTTTGCTACGCCTCCGTAGCTCACCCAGCCAGCAATGGCCAAGCCGAAAGAGCAAATGCTGATATCCTTAAAGGACTCAAGACGCGCACCTATGAGCGCTTAAAAAAACATGGAGCCAACTGGATCGAAGAGCTTCCGCCCACTCTATGGGCCAACAGGACATCTCCAAACTGGTCAGCCGGAGAGACACCCTTCTTTCTGGTGTACGGAGCTGAAGCAATCTTTCCTCCGGAAATCACCTGGGTTCACTCCGGGTCCGGACCTTCGACGAAGCCACGCAGGATCAGCTCCGGCGTGAAGACCTAGACCTCCTTGAGGAGGGAAGGTGCCAAGCAGCTGTTCGGAATGCCCGATATCGTCAAGCCCTACGGCGTTATCATCAGCGGCATGTACACAACCGATAGCTCGAGGAAGGCGACCTGATGCTACGGAGAATACAATCCAGAGAAGGGTTAAAAAAACTCTCCCCCGACTGGGAGGGGCCCTTCCGAGTGATTAAAGTATCCCGTCCCGGAAGCGTTCGCTTGGCTACCGAGGATGGGACACCTCTCCCAAATCCTTGGAACATCGAGCACCTCCGTAAGTTCTACAATTAATACCACGGAGGTGAGTCTTGAGTAACATGAGATGTATGTTATAGAGTCATTGTACAGAGTCGGGTAGTTCCTCCGGGAGAGCAGCCGAACCTTTCCCGAAAGGTCCGCAAAGTTCATGCAACACTTGTCACAGTCTCCGGACTAAAAGTGTGGCTAACTACCCTGGGTCAAATGAGAAATGAAACACGCTTAGCCTGGTTCCGTACCCTAAGAGTGTACTTGTTTCCCCTATACCCCAGACCTATAATGAAAGACATTTTCATGGGAAATAGACTCCACGTGCATTTATTTTGTATAGGCTCAATATTTTTATTTTTCTCTTTCTTGTCTATAACAAAGACGTGCAATTCTTAAGAAATTTTAGTTCAACCGGTTTATATACGATTCGAGTTGTATTGTCAATTCTTTTGGATTCAAATATTGTTCATGGCCAACTCACCTAAAAGCCGCCAAGCCAACCTAGGGCTGGAGTGTGCTATCGACTTAGCCTGGTCAAGCACCCTATGTACACCACTCAACCTACACCCCGGCAGGCCGAAGTAAGCCGGGACCGTGTACAGCTGGATCTGGAAGAAAAAGACAACGCATTCGGTTGTATTTAGAATCGCGTTCGACTTAAAATCTTCTTGAGAATCGTAAGCTGCGACGAAATTATAGACAAGAAATGAATTTTACTATTTTTGTTGGCTTAAGTGTGCAGGAAAAATAAAATCTACGTTGATAAAGAAAAGTCGGAGCTAACTAAGCTCCGACTCCCCTAGGGGGCCAGCCGTCAACGCTGAATAAAAGTTGGTGAGAAGACCCCTCAAATGGAGTCTGCTGTCGACAAGTTACATGTTGGCAAAGGTTATCACCGGAGCTACAAAGCTCCGACACCCCAGAGGACTAACTATCGATGCTCTACGCCTTGATAGAGACTATTGCCGGAGCTACTAAGATCCAGCGATAGACAATGCTGGAGCTTCTAAGCTCCGACAACCTCAGGGGGCCTTCACTATCGAAGACTTCGAACCTAAATTCTACAAGTTCGGAGCAAAAGAGTCTTCAACAAAACGGAATATCCTCTTGGTACATGTTCACAATCAAATTGTGTACATCTACCAGGGGGCCAAGTGAAGATAAAAGTGTTGAAGACAAAAATTGAAATTCACAAAAATTTTGGGGATTTCATTTATATGGAGACAAGGGATTACAAAATTGAGGAAGAAGAAGAGAAAATACAAGTGAGAACTACAGAGATGGTCTTAGACCCTATGGAAGAATTGGGCGACCTTCTGGGCAACCTTCGATACGCTGGCTCGGGTAGCTTCGCCTTCTCCTTCGACGGGACCTTCAAGCACCGGGTCCAGAGGAAATTGGGAGTTCCGGCAGGTGTAGCACGTCAGCACATACTCTGCGACGTTCTTCGCCAGGGATTGCCCCTCAACCTCCAGTTGGTCCGCGATGACATCGCCCACCATGGAGAGCTTGCTACCTGCTGCACTCAACGCCTGCAGCGCTAGGTCCAGCTCCGGCTTCGTGTCATCCGGGCGCACGGGGCTGAAACCCATCGGTGTCAGTGCATCGTTGGCCTTGCTCAAGAACTCCCAAATCTGTAGGGAGTCCTTAGCCCTCAAGCCCTTCATCTCTTCCAGGGATCTTCTATCCGCCACCAGTTCAGAATTCTCGCGGGCAAGGCGCTCAACTTCTTTAGCGTTCTGCTGAATCTTCTCAGCAACCTGCTTTTCGAGTTTTCCGAGCTCCTCCTCCCGGAGGTGGATCTTGTTCCGGTGGTCGACCAGGTCCTTCTCTCTACCCCTCACTTTCTTCTCCCTGGCAGTAAGGGCACACTCTTGTTCGTAGAGTTCCTGCCCTCGCACCCAGGCCTTCTCCTCTTCCTCATGGCAGCGCTCTTCCAATTTCTTGGCGCGCTCCTCGAGGCCCTTGTCAGCCAGAGCCACCTTCTCGGCAAGCTCCTCCTCCCTCCTCAGGACGTCATCCCGCAGCTCTAGGAGTTTCTGCTCTTCATCCTCAAGCCATTTCTCCCTCTCTTCAAGTGCCTCTCGGCACTTGATAAGTGCAGTGTTAATGGCCTCAAGTTGTTCGTGGCGAGCATCGGCCGCATTATTGGCTGCTTTGCCCTGATCGTAGATCTCCCGGGATTGAGCGTCGAGGGCATGAGTCATACTCTCCCTGTCATCCAGTAACTTGCCCCAGTACTCCAGTCGGATCTTCTCCCGCTTGATCCATTCTTTGTCATCCGCTAGCCTCGACTGTGCCAGCTTGGTCTCGAAGTAGAGCCGGTTGCGCCACCGCCTAAGGGTTTAGCGCTCCTCTTCAAGAGCCATGCTGTCGTGGAAGAAGGCCAGTTGGACTTGACGCAGACTAGAACATGCGTTGTCAATAGACAGTGACAACGGGATGGGTTCCCAACCTGCTGGGGTCTCCTCCGCTGGTTCTAGCGGGTCTTCAGATACAAAAATTGGGTCCCACTCCACAAGAGTGGTCCCCTGAGTCTCCATGGCACTAGGGCCGTCCTCCGGGATGGCCTCAGTCTCCATCGAGGAAGGCCCTGCCGCCAGGTCTTCGTTCACCCCCTCAGGCAGGGGGCCAGCGACTTTGCCTGGGCACTCCGGCTCGACTGCAGGTACCTCCCACGTCGTCGCTTCCGGAGCAGGAGCCGCTACTGGCTACGGTATGGGCACCTCTCCCAAGGGGGGCTCAAGCTCTGTCACCTCTTCAACAACCGGCTCAGGAGCTGGAAGATCTTCAACATCGTCCGGCCCTGTGGCCGGAGCTCCAACAATGACCGGCTCAGTGGCCGGTGCTTCGGAGGTAGCCGGCCCAACTGCTGGAACTACCTCAGTTTCCGGCGCGCATGCCGGAGCTTCAATCACCTCCGGCTCAACTACCGGGGCTTCGACAATTTCTGGCTCAGAGGCCGGGATTACTGCTTCCATCATCTCAGCACCAGAACCCAGAGCTTCCATCATCTCAGCACCAGGACCCGGAGCTTCAACCTCCGGGACAGGTGCCGCTGGCGCATCTTCACTCCCGTGGTCCGGCGCTACCACGAGAACATCTGGGGATGAGTCGAGGTCCATGACCACGACAGCCGGCGCCAGAGCTGTCGCAGCTTCAGCCACCACTTGGAGCGGCACCGGGACAGGAGCAGAAGCTCCCACCCTCACGGCCTCAGACACTGTGCCTGAGGGTGGAGCCTCACTCCCCTTCTTGGGGACGCTGCAGATGATGAACGAAGAAAATTAAAAAATAGTTGCTACAATTAAAACAACTATCCAAGGTAGAGATTAAAAATTACCTTGGGAGGCTTCCGCACCAACATGCGCGGAACCTTTTTCCCGGGCGTTTTGGGCTGGCCATAGCCGGCGTGGAAACTCTGGAAGGGCCCTCGGAACTTGTCGCGGCCACGGGCATTTCCCGAGTCGAGGCTCTCCTCGATCGGGAAGAACCACCGGACCTGGAGGCCTCCACTAGCACAGGTGCTGGAGTCGCGTGACCAGAGCTAACACCCTGGGAGGACCCCACTACGGGAACAGACGCGCTCTGGGAGGACCCCACTGTGGGAACGGTCGCGTTCCGGGAGGACCCCACTACGGGAACAGTCGCCACGGTTGTAGAAGACCTTCCCCTCCGGGGAGAAGGAGCCGAGGCGGAAGTAGCGGGCCTAACGGACCTTCCGTCGGCATACTGCAGCTTCCTCTTTCGACTCTCGGGTTCATCCGCCAGCTCCTTGCCCTTGCCGACGACCTCGACCCATGGCTTTGGGGTAGGGACATAGCCATCTTCGGGCATTCCGGGGATCGCCACCCGGGTGGTTGATCTTCTCTCGACGACACCAAGGTCGTCAAGTACGGGCATCTTTCGCCGGAGCTCCCTGCTGAACTCCACTTCCACGTTCAGAGGGAGAAAGGCTGATGGGGGAGTCAAGTCATCACCTTCGACGTCGATGCCGTGCTGGAACTTCTTGAGGTGGAACTCCAAGGTTTTACCCACCATGTTGGACTTCAACCCGGTCTCAACCCGGTCATCGTCCATCACGCTGTTGAGGGCCCAAGCGAGATTCTCCCTCCTCTTCAGCGGCACCCACCTGTTGACCAAGAAACTGCAAAATACCGCCTGAGGAGTCAATCCTCCCTCCATGCATTGGCGGATCCTGGTCAAAGCAGGGTTGAAAGCTTCCGCCAGCACCGGAGCTTCACTCCAGATCGTCGTGTTGATGCTGGGAAGACCATCGGGAAGCTCCAACCTCTCGTGCTCCTCCACACTGATGACTATCCAGTCTTTCTTCCAGTCATCCCACTTCCTAGAGGGAAATGACCGGAGGTGCATGAATGGGCACTTCTTGCGCTTCACGAAGTAGTAGAAGCCAAGGTACTCATTGCTCCGGCTAGTGGTGTGGACGGTGAAGAAGGTCCGGAAGAGTTCAATGCAGGGGGGGATGCCCACCCACATCTCACAGAAGTGGACGAAGATAGACACGAGGATAATGGAGTGAGGGCCAAGGTGGTATAACTGCAGACCCTAGAAGTCTAGCAGCATCAAGAAAAAAGGAAGAAAAATGTGGGATCAACCCCACCATGGCGTACGAGGAGAAGTACACCATTTATCCAGCGTGCTCCTTCTCAAATGGGAGCTCTCCACCGGCGCGGACCGAACAGTTGAGGAAGTCCAAGGACCACCCCATGAGGGCCCAGACCTCAGGTCGCCGTCGGTCTTCAAGCGACTCTCGCGGAGACCCAACTCCATCGCTGCACGGCTAGGCAAGAGAAGAAAAGCGAAGCACAAGTTGGGAGTTTGATCGCAAGAACAGATGAGAGGCGTAATGAACTCCCGGCGGTGTGCACTTTCCTTCTTAAGTAAGCCCTCGCAACGCTTGGATGGAAACCGCAAGAAAGTCGAAGGTACCACCCAAAAATTCCACCCAGCTGATGACATGCGGGCCCGGGACCACCACGACTATCAAGTCGAGGTTCTTACCCAGGTGAGCGGTTGTCATCAAGAGGCGGGAAGCCCAAAGGCGGCGGCCTGCCAAGGCGCGCGGGACCGATACGGTTTTCGTATCGGGAACCGGCGACCTTCAATTGCGTGAGATCCGCACGTCAAAGATCTCATCTGCCGCACGCGGAGTACACCACGCAGCGAGGATTTAACTCTAAGTCCTCGCCAACGGCACCTTCAAAGACCCTTGAAGACTCAGTTCAAAAGTCGCGAGGGTGGACCCACCTCCAGCGGAATGACTTCACCCCATTGGTCTTCCTCGGAGGTAGGTCCAGGGGGCCACTGTCGGTACCCTAAAAACTGTACACCCCTTGAGGTTACAAAGATCTCCAAGAAAAGTCATCTACTTGATTTGAAGACCTTCGGAGGCCCAGATGTCAGACATAACCGTACACGCTACTCCAACATGGTTAATCCCTGGGTCGCCACGTGTACTACCAAACCGGAGCTACCGCCCACAAGGGGGAAGCTCCGGGCCATGTACCGAAATGGCACCTCCGGACTTAACCCCAGACCGAGAGAAGCTCCGGACCTGACACGTGTCGGGTAGCCCCGGAGCTACCTATTTCCCAAAGTATGCTCCGGAGCTGCCACGTGTCCAACCGTCGCATCTTCAGCCTCTAACCTCCGGAAGACCCCCGCAACGGCTCCGGATCTTCGAAGGGGAATCAAGGACTTCAAGACCCGATTAAGTGTCATTAATACCATAATAATGACACTTAAACGGACGATCTTAACACCAGTAACGGTTCTGTCAAAGCCCGTTACAGGTTCATTAAGGGAAATTAAACGTGTATCAATATTAGTAACCGCCGGGGCCACATGTCGGGCCAGGCTAATTTGTAACGGCCTGCCCTTGTACTATAAAAGGACAGGCCGACGACACGTTCAGAGGCTAGGCACACACGCCATTGACGCTCAACACGAGCTCATACAGCTAATACAACACCAACACATCCGTGGAGTAGGGTATTACGCTCAGACGGCCCGAACCACGTAAACTCTTGTGTCTCCTGTGTCAATTCCTACTCACCTTCTTGAATCTCCGCGCGCCCACACCGAACATCAAACTCCCCTATCACTTTCGTAGGGTAGGGAGATCTGCCGGTTCCAAACCGCCGACACCATGAAAGAAGAGTTAGAAAATTTTTAATGAAATGATGTTTGGAAACTTGTACCTCCACCTCAATGTCACACTTTAATTGGAACTATATGGGTATTTAAAAAGAAACAAGTGAGGATGGGGTTGTGGTTAGGAATAAGGCTAGGTTGGTTGCTCAAGGTGTCACTCAAGTTGAAGGTGTAGATTTTGATGAAACTTTTGCTCCTGTTGCTAGATTAGAAGCCATAAGAATTTCGTTAGCTTTTGCTGCATCTATTGGTTTTAAGCTATATCAAATGGATGTTAAAAGTGCTTTTCTTAATTGCTACATAGATGAGGAGGTTTATGTGAAACAACAACCGGGTTTTGAAAATACAGATTTTCCTAATCATGTTTACAAACTGTCCAAAGCCTTGTACGGTCTCAAACAAGCCCCTAGAGCCTGGTATGATAGGTTAAAAACATTCTTACTTGAAAAAGAGTTTACCATGGGCAAGGTTGATAAAACTCTTTTTGTGCTTAAGCATGGCAATGACTCATTATTCATTCAAGTGTATGTGGATGATATTATATTTGGTTGTGCTTCTCATGATCTTGTGTCCAAGTTTTCAGCAATGATGAGTTCCGAATTTGAAATGAGTATGATGGGTGAACTCACTTAGTTTTTGGGGATGCAAATCAAGCAAACTAAGGAGGGTACCTTTGTGCATCAAATGAAGTATACAAAAGATCTCCTAAGGCGCTTCAACATGGACAAAAGCAAGCCTCTTCGGACACCAATGGGAATAGCAACAACACTTGGACTTGATGAAGATGGTGAACCCGTGGATCAAAATGAATATAGAAGCATGATCGGATCACTGTTGTACCTCACGGCATCAAGACCAGACATACAATTCAGCGTATGTCTTTGTGCACAGTTTCAAGCCTCCCCACGTGCTTCACATCGTCAAGCTGTCAAAAGGATTCTCAGGTACTTACATGGAACTCAAGAATTTGGAATTTTTCTTCCTTGTTCCTCAACCGTTACTTTGAAAGCTTCTTCGGATGCTGATTTTGGGGGTTGTAGGATTGATAGGAAAAGTACTTCCGGTGCTTTTCATTTTTTTCGTAATTCTCTTGTTGCTTGGTCCTCTAGAATAAAAAATTCAGTTGCACAATCCACAGCCGAATCTGAATATGTAGCTGCTGCTAGTGCTTGCGCACAAAATTTTTGGATTGTTCAAACACGTAAGGACTATGGGGTTGATATAGATAGTGTTCCACTGTTCTGTGATAACACTAGTGCCATTTGCATTGCTAAAAAACACCGTGCAACATTCTAGAACTAAGCACATTGACATTAGGTATCACATTCTTCGAGATAATGTTGAAAAAGAAACATTATGCTTCACTATGTATATACCGAACAACAATTGGCTGACATTTTTACAAAACCTTTGGATTTCACTCGTTTTTGTTACATTCGTAGTGAGATAGGGTTTATGCATCCTCATGGCTTAAATTGAGGGGGAGTTTTGAAACTTGGGAAGTCTATGTGTGAATCTGAAATTAAAATAATATGAGCATAGTATTTCATACATATATGACTTTGTGATTCCTTTTACATGCTGAAAGTTCTTACAACATTACTCGTGTTATACATTTTGTAGTTTTTGTCATGTCTAGTAATTGGAATAATTAATTATAGTAAAATTGCTCATGGTCGAACTTTCTTGCTGTTTTGAACTTGTTACATGTTCACAAGTGCTTTGAATCATTAAGAATTAATCAAGTAATGAACTCACATGTTGAGTTTTTATGAACAAATATAAATTGAGAAAAGATCAAGAGAATATGCATGCATCACACTTCTTCTTTTGAGATGGCTTATCATTGCACTTAGATATGAACTTAGAAGAAGTTGTGTATGACTAAAACCATGTCCTTAAGCTTCTGATTGTCAAATGACATAGGCTTGGCTTGGTTGGTTAGAATAAGGAAGAGGCGCATATAATCTATTGCAAATATAATAATATCTAAATTTATGCTTTGAAAAATAATAAAATGTAACAACTAGTGTCATGATTTCAGGTTTTGAAATAGTTAAGTTTGTTAGATCATGACTTACTTAGATTGAAAATTACATTTGATCTCTAGCATGGCTTACACTACTTTATGTATTTCATTGATGTGATAATGTAAGTTACTTGATAGTATGACTTGTATGAGCTTTGTTTATATGTATATGTTATAATATGCTCATAACAACTAAAGGGGGAGAGATAATTTGTTTATATGCTCATGACTTGCTGAATACATTGTCAAAGGGGGAGAGATAAGCATGAAGAGAAAGAAAATATGTGCAGAAGGAGAGATAATATGTGATAATTTTTGGATTTTCTTCTCATTTTACTTTTGATTTACAAAGGGGGAGAAATGGCATTCAAAACATTTATGTGAATAAGCCAATATTTGGATTTTAAATGGTGTTGCCAATGCATTCATCAAGGGGGAGATTGTAAGACCTATGTGTGCTGAATACATTGGCTTGTAGTGAATACACTTGCTTTGACGATAAAAGTTTTGAATATCACCAAAACACCTTTTTATTAAGATCCGACAAGTTCTGGTTAGCTCCGACGCTAGGTCCTGCTAGTTTTGGTATGTTCCGACGCTAGGTTCTACTAGCTTTTGTTAGCTCCGGCTCAAGGTCCGGGTTGCTCTGGCAAGATCCAAAACTTGACCGCAATGCTTCTGTTTTTCATTTGCAATGTTTCATACTTGCTTTACATCTCTGGAAAGATTGCTTAGTATTCATTTGCTAAGTCTTTGTTGCGTTATTGGTTGACATGGATGATATCGTGTTACTGTGGTTTAGCAACATGCTTATGTGAGGTTCTCACGTAAGGTGTTGTGTTTGGAACTATCTTGAGTCAAGTCGAGGACTTGGGCTCGTATGGATTGGTTGTTTATTTATGTGCAGGTGTTGCTTGAGTTCAAGACATGGCTGGTGACGGGATCCATTGAACTAGTCTTAGGGAGAAGATGAGGTTCAACAAACAAGTTCACGGGGAATTGTGGTTGAGCTAATCAGGAGGTTGTGCAGCATGATTGAATGAAGAACAATGCATGTGAAGGTATCGTGGACGTCATTGGAAGATGTTTGCACGTGTGCAAGAAGTTCATGGACGTGGCTACATGGTTCCGAGACGTGATGAAGAGATGTGCACATAAAGAGTTGGTCGGGAAGGTCCAACCGACTAGGTTATAGACTTAGGCTATGGCTGAGTCGGGTTTGACTCAAATATGGAAAGATTTGAGTTGGTTATGATAGGATTTCGTGTGGGTCACGAATTTGAGTTGTTTAGGAATGTGGGATACGTTCCTAAGGTGTTCGGAAGTCTTAAGATTGCTTCTATCTGCGTATAGAAGAATCCTAAGCAGTTATGGAAAGTTACGATTCGTCAACAGAGTAAGATTAGGTTCCTGATCTGAGTTGAGTTGGCTTTCGAGCTGGTTATATAAGCAAGGGAGCCCAGAGCTCGTGGTGCACGACTTTGGGGCTGTTCCTCTTGTGTTCTATTGAATAAAATTTGTAGTTTGAAGGAACTTTTGTGCCTTGTTCGTCACACTTGTTCCAGACAAGTTTTACTCGTTGAGTTTCTGGACAGCACTACCTTTCGTCGGTGGTTTTATCATAACTCGAGTTTTACAGATCCAATTGACGTGATTCTTTTTGAGTTGTCTTCACAACTTTATTATCTATCATCTTTCAAATTTCACGGTCATTGGATTTTTGTTCTATGATCTACACGAGTTTCTTTGCAGCGTTCCAGAACTGCTTTTTTTTCTCGGGAAGGGAAGATTGACCTTTGTTTGATCATTCAATCATAACATGAGTTTTTCTCGATGGATTTGAGTGATTCTAGTTGTGTTGTCTTCGTGACTTGATTCTCTCTGATACCTATGACTTTTTTCATGATGAAACACATTTAGATTAGTCTCACACACGATTTCTTTAACAGATCATTTTTTTGTCGAAGGGGTTTGGGTTTAATTGTTTCCGCTGCGTAAGATTTTTAAATCTACCATTCACCCCCCTCTGGTAGCTTTTCACGTGCTCTTTAATCCTACATAGACGACATCACGGTTTGATGTCTTGTTCCCAATGTAATGAGCATTGTAAGTAGTCATTCCAAATAACAGTGTTAACGTCAGATTACATGACCGACGTAGATTTTGGATCGAACTGTGTGCTTTCTATAAACTGCAGTGTTTGTTACTAACGGAGGAATTAGAAAAGAAAGAATAGAAAAAACGTACAATCCGAGAAAGCCACAAGAAAGAAAAAAGTGAAAACCATGGGAACTAAAAATCTTAGGAATACAAATTTGCGAAACAGGAATGAGAGTACAACATTTGGACTGGATGATCAGATAACCCGTGCGTCATTTACTTCTAAATCCAGAAATTACATACTACTACATCTGGGTTTTAGTATTTGTCGTTCCCGGCCAGGAATTGAAGTTGAAATATACTACCGTAATAAGCTGTCGGAGCAACATTTATTTAGGGACAGATGTAGTGTATATATATATATATATATATAACTAAGTTCGTGAAACAGAAGACTACATTTCTTCTTTGTAAATTTATTTAATCTTCGTATATCAGGATGGATCGTGTATAACTTAACTACGTCAGAACTGCATGGATCGTGTAGAACCAAGCCAATATAGCTCTATAAAAAGACAGCATGGATCGTGTAGTTCACCTAGCACAAAACTGGAGTCCGGGATGTGATTTCGCAGGGAGGTGTCGGTGACGAAGAGGTTCGGTAGAGCCCGTCAAACTTGGTCGCCCGACGTTGTACCCAGGAGTCAACGCCACCAAGAGCTTCGATGCGTCACTGCAAGATCCATGGGGGGAAAATTGTAAAAACCGTGGGAAATGAAAACACGGGAATTTCTTATGAATAAAAGTATGGAACACAGGACAGAAAGACAACACATTTGGAGTACTGTGAGATCACCAGAAGGGCGGGGCAGCGGTGTGTCAGGAACGGAGGCCAGTGTTTCCATTTATACTCATCGTGGCTGAAATAGGGTTACAATAATAGGACCGACTGAAATTGGAGGCGCATGTAGTGAAAATTGAATTGTCAAAATCTCAAATCTGGCGCGCCAAGTAGAACGATAAAATTTTCACGGGAGTGTCGAATTTGACGCAAGTTGTGCCCTTGTGCACGCATCCAATCGTGATTAATTACATCTCATGTCGCGTCGATGCCTGCACATGGTGCGTGCAGCTAGAGGGGTAGACTTCATCTTAGGACAACTTGCTCGCTTCTTAATTCATCTTTTTGCCATGCATGGAGATCGAAATCTAAAAGCATTCATCTGCTAGCTAGTGGGACATTCCAAAAAATACGAAAAAAATATGAATCGCCAATTGTATATGTGCTAATGCAAACGATATGCAAATACAGCCAAGTCCAAGAAAGGAAGATGGTAAACAATCAGCATTTTGTAACATTAATCACAATGAAATGATAACATGTAGTATATACTACTACATACTAAAAATACATTTTCCCATGCGCCAACTACAAATGAAAAAATTGAGTGAAAGAACACAAAAGAGGAGAAACGCAGCCTCAACCATGATCTCAATGGACTTTCAACCAAGAGTCGTCGATTGTCGCAACACAACAAATTCTTGGCTAGACATTGAACAACAGTTATCTCACCCCTTTTTCGGAAAGGAGTTGTTTTTCGATACTGCATAGGACGCATTGTTCATGAACAGAAAAGACATTTATCATTAAAATAGAAACAACACATATATTACAAACAAGAACTACGAAAGCACATAGAAAACAAGAAAAAGAAAAACTACAAATACTACTCTACTCGGAGTCGGAGGAGATCTCCTCCACCTCCTTCTCCGCCGCCGCCGCCTCCTCCTCCGCCGCTGCTGCCGCCGCCGCCTCCTCCGCCGCGGCCGCCGCCGCCTCCTCCGCTGCAACCGCTGCTGCCGCCTCCTCTGGCAATTGAGTTTGAAGCTTCCGAGCGACGTTCCGTACAAAAATGCTGGCGGCCTTCCACCCCCGCCATCTCCCCGATCGTCTCGTAGAGGACGTTGAGACGACCGGCCACAAACCCTAACCCGAAGCAGTCGTGGCCGGCGGTGTCCATGCTGGTGCAGACGGGAAGTTTCCCAAAACCCAGACGGTCACACGAGTGAGATGTATTGGAAAATACATCCCGCGCCAATATTTCGAGCTTTTTTGCTGGCCTGACGGTGGCTGAAAGGTGCTCGGTGGCCTCCTTCATGTGCCGATCGAGTTCATCAAAGCGGTGTTCGACGAGGTGGATAGTCTCCTGAACCCAAACAGGATGAGGAGGTGCGAGCTCCGCGGGCAGAGAAGGGGACAAAGGAGGTGCGGGCACCACCTCAAGTTCCAACGGCTTTGGTTGCGATGAAAACGGAGAAGAAGGAGGTTCGGAGGACGTCGACGGCTTGGAGCGCTTCGGTGTGGGGCTACCCATTTGTGCGGCAATAGAAGTGCGGAGAAGGAGCAAGAGGTGGTCCGCGATGGTGCGGCGGTGAAGGAAGAGAAGTTTAGAGGCTACGATCGATGGAGATGGAGTGGTGCGACGGAGACGCAAGAGGACGGCTGTGCCTTTATAGTGGGTCCTCGTCGACCATCCGCACTAGTGTACTCTAAAGCATACTCTATACACTATTCTCCTTCAGGTTTTACACTACGTACTCTAAATTACACTGCGAAATAGTGTATCCAATATTCTTTACACTACGCCACTACGGATGGTCCGCGCGAGTGGATATGATCGGATGCTTCGAAAACTGCACTTTCGAATTAATCCAAATCGCGATTGGCTTCCTCTAAGTTGTCGCTTCACAGGCAGTTTTTTAATTTGGCATGCAAAGGGTCCAGGGTATGCAGTGGCCCACCTAGCATAATTTGTAGGTCCGTCCGGCGGTGTTACAGTTTTTCAGTTCCAGTTTTTAATTTTGACACGCAAAGGGCCCACTGGCCCAAGGTATATGCAATGTTCTTGTTTTTTAAAGTTTGTCACGCAAAAGACCTCGATCATGTTTTATGACGTTACGTGTTTTCTCTTATTTTTTGAAAGATCGTCATATATATATATATATATATATATATATATATATATATATATATATATATATATATATATATATATATATATATATATATATATATATATATATATATATATATATATATATATATATAGTTGAAAGATCATCAAAAAACACAGGAAAAAATTACAAGACGATGAACACACCACACATTCATGCATTCATTAACACAAACACACACGCACAAACACACTACAAGAAACGCGATCATTTGCGACGACTGAGTTTATTTGCCCCTGCGCCCCCGTCGCCGGCTCGCCCCCGGCTCCGCCACCCCTGCGCCCCCGGCCCCACCGCCCCTGCGCCCCCGCCGCCGGCCCTCCCCAGTGGCGCCCCAGCCCCAGCCCACTGCACCCCCGCCGGCGACCGACGCCCCCGGCCCCTGATGCCCCCGGCCCCTGGCAGACACTATCGACGACGATGGAGTTAAGGCCGGCTCAGGGAACGCAGACTTGAGAGCGGATCGAGGGGAAGGCTCATCACCCATAGCGGCTATGTAGCTTCCGTCTCCTCGATCCGTTGGCGATGAGCATTCCCCTCGATCCATTCTCGAGTTCGTGGCGGCCACGGCGCCGCTTCGACCCTGCTTCTGGTCTAACGACGCTGATGATCCGCAACATACTTTTAAATCTACGCGTTGGTATTCTCCCCCTCATATTTGTTGATGCGTTAATACATGATGTTTTACATCATTTTCCACAGGAAGCAAAAAGTAATGAACATCATTGATCGGCACTTCGCTGAGGAGAACGTGAAAATTTCAATGGGCCGCATCAAGGCGGAATATGATTTTGTTTACGTTCCATTTGACTTCAAGTACCACACCTATTCTTTGTAATATATGATTATATTAATCAAGCTCCAATCTTTTATTGATTGATACTTAACATCGTTTGTTGCATTTGCCAAGGTCCGGGGCCAACAAGGGCTACTGCTTTGTCAATGTCACATTGCCAGATGCGGCGCTCCGGCTGTGGAAGCACCTGCATGGCTTCCGTTGGAAGGTGAATGACTCGCGGAAGATGTGCGAGGTCGACTACACCAACATACAGGTACATCGCCGTCTGCTGCCACCGTTTTCCATTGCGCCGCCACTGCATGGTGTTCACCTGCCGCTGCTCGTCATCCTTTCGCAGGGTCGGGATGCATTGGTGGCCCATTTCTCCAAGTCATGCTGTGCAGAAGGGCCGTAGAGAATTCGGTTTCCGCACCAAGGGGTAAAGAGATAAGACCATCTGATTCGCAGACCAGTAATGGTGTTTGGGAACACAGTATTTTTGGAGTTTTAGAGAAATTAGCAATAGCGTAGTATTTGAGATTACTATGGTATTTTTTACAGAATGGTGTTTGTCAACCAAACAGTCATATTTATTGCAAAATCGTGGTATTACAAAACTTTGTTATTGAAATACTTTGGTATTGCCATGCTATTTTTAAAACTATGGTTTCCAAAACTTTAGTATTGAAAAACTGTGTTCCCAAACACATCCTAAAGCTTTACCGTGAACCACTGTGGATGGTCTTAAAGGCAGGCCCGGCTCTGGGCCTAGGCGGGAAGAAATAAAATTTCTGCGGCCCTGTCGCACAACATCGGGCATGCGCCCCCGCCCCGCATGCCGTCCCATGGAAATCCCGCTGAGATCGTTCGCTTCGCGCTGGGTTTGTTGTCTGGACACCGAAGGATGGAAATCCAGTGTGTCCCGCTCCCACGATTATGCGATTTTGATCGGACGGCGTGCGAGGTGGGGGCTCACGCGCAACGCTATGCGGCAGGGTCACAGAAAATTTGTGGGCTGCTGCCTAGGGCCAGGGGATGAGGATCCCTTGACTTAATTAGCAGTCACTGACATGTGGACCTGGTCCCACACATAAGTGACCATGTCACGGTGTGCAGTAAAGTCAGGGGATCCCTGTCCAGGGCCAGGCTGTGGGGGTGGTGGGGCAGGCACGATGACATCTGGTAAAGTGAAAAGAAACAAAATTAATTAAGTGTGTAGCTTTTTATTTTCGTATTTTTTTTAAATATAATTCTACTACGTACGTCCTACTAATGTTAGTTCAATTCTTTGTCCAAAACGTCAAATAAAAGAATAAGGAGGGAGTATTTATTAGACACAATATAATATTACTAATGTGTTAATCTTCCATATGCGATGTTTTTTCGATAAAAGGAGGAGTTTTTCGTTAGTGCATGTACTGTAGGACACATTGTTCATGAACATAAAATAAAAGACATTTTTATTTACATAAAAACAACACATATATTACAAACAAGAAAAAACACATAGAAATCAAAAGAAAAAACTACTACTCATCCTACTCTAGTTGGAGGAGGACTTGTCCACCTCTGCCGCCGCCTCCACCTCCGCCGGCGGTGCCTCTGCCTCCGCATCTGCCGTCGGTGTATCCGCCTCTGCCCCAACCACCAGCGGAGCATCCTCCAACACCAGATCGAACTTCTTCCGGCTGACGGCCTTCACGAGTTGCTCGTGAAACCCCACCCCGGCCTCCTCACCGATCGTCTCGTAGAGGCAGTCGAGAAAAGCGGCAACAAGTCCTGATGTAGTAGCCGACGGAGTCCATGCTGGCGTCGTGGGGAAGGACACCAAGTCCCAGTCGGCGACAGGAGTGACATGTCTTGTGAAATAGATCCTGCGCCATTTTGTCGAGCACTTTTGCATGCACGTTGGTGGCGAACAGGCTGCCGGTGACCTCCTTAAGCTTGCTGTCCAGTTTGTCGATGCTTTCCTCGATGAGGCAGACAGTCTCATCATAGTCGGACGGAAGAGGTGCGGGCGCCGCGGGCGGAGACGGGTGTGGAGGAGGTGCGGGCGCCGCCTGCAGTTCCACTGGCCTTGGCGGCGACAAAAATAGAGAAGGAGGTCCGGAGGACGTCGATGACCTAGAGTGCTTCGGTGAGGGGATACCCATTTGTGCGGCGACGAAGTTGCGAAGAAAGAGAGAGAAGTGGTCAACGGTGGTGCGGTGGAGAAGGAAGCGGAGAAGTTTGGAGGTTAAAATCGAACGAGAGGTGCGGCATATAAGAAGAGGTGTGCCTTTATAGCGGGTCGACGTCTAAGCCCGTGGGTGGAGATGATCAGACACTTCAATAATTGTGCTTTTCAATCGACGGTCAGAGTTACTCCAAACCGCGGTTCGCCTCCTCTCGGTTATCGCAACGGCTCAACACGTCCCATCGGCCAGTTTTTTAATTTGATACACAAAGGTGCTGAGATTGACGTGAACGCGCGTGGCAATCGACCGAGAGTCCATATCTTTTTTATTAAGGATCCGACCGTTGCCGACCAAGAGTCCATAACAAACTGATAATTCTTGTGATCATGGATGATGGTGGACATGAATGTAATGCATGTGAAAGAGACTCGCGATCAAGCATGTTTGGTCACGTGTTGAGGACTTTTGTGCCCCCTTGTTGAGGAACAAGTTAATTGGATAACGTTGAGGATCGGATGTGGCGTACGTGTTTTTACAAGTGTGTTCATTTGTTCCTAAAATCAGAACACGTAGCGGCTAGCGCCTACGCCTGTTGTTTCTTCAAAAGACGAGTACAGCGATACATAATTGCAGCACGTGATAGATTAATTTGATGAATCACGTACGTACGTAGTGAGAGCTGTGTGCTTATTAGACGATGGTAGTCCACATTCTATCCTCGTACCATCGAGGGAACATCCTTGTGTCAAATTTGTTGTCTCTATTGATGACAGGATAATATTCTTCATTAGTGTGGTAGTTAAACTGCCATATACTGTAGGTTGAGAGGATACACACATGCATGGTAGAGAATATGATAAATATAGAAATATATATATACATGGTAGGAAATATTATTCTATTCTTGGAATACATGTTTGGGACATAGCATATGTACGTCTAACATACATGTGAAAGACCTCGATCATGTTTGTTGACGTTACGTGTTCTCTTTTTTGTTGAGAGATCGTCATGTTTGAGGCTCGTTGATCATGTTTGGGGCGTAGCATGCATGGACAACTAACATGCATGTGAAAGACCTCAATGCATGTGAAATAACATGCATGTTTTTAAAAGCAAGATATAGTGTTTCCTCAAGAAATAATAATTTTATGAGAGATTGGGCGCACAAGCACAAAAGCTAGAACATGACCGATGCACCTAAGAATTCCATATGCCGGGATGATCGACGGCAGCCGATCCGCAAACTCAGTGGTAAGATCAGTAGTCGCCGGAGAGGAGCTTGCGGCCGACCTGGAAGGAGACGAAGGCGTCGATGCACGCATTGCTGATCTGCTCGCCGGAGAGATTGTACGCATCACAGTTGGTCGTTCTCACCCTTAAGGCTTCTCCATGTCGGCGCCCATCACGGCGCTCGTGATGTCTTTTAGCCCCGCGCGGCGGAGGCTCGGGCGATCCATCTCCTCCGCCGCGAGCTCGGCCAGGTCCACCGTTTTGGCCATCTTCAGCTACCAGTCCGTCCAAAGTCTGTCGGCATCACCCTCCACGCCGACGCCGACGAAGCCGTAGTCGGAATCGCCGAGGAAATCTTCCACCTCGTCGGGGAAGTAGTCAGTGTGGATGACCTCGAAGATGAGGCAGCAGCGGCTGACGCAGAGTTGCAGAATGGTGACGGGGTTCTGGTCGGCGGAGTAGCTAGGGCGCCACTCGACGTCGAGCACGACGACGAGCTTGTGAAGGCGCCGATGGTGGACGGAGAGGACCTCGTCGAGCCAGTCCTCCACGGCCTTGCTAGATGATGTCATGGTGGTGGTGATGCCAAGACGTAGTGGCCCGTGGTCCCCGTGGCTGCATACTCTGGAAGGGGACCAAGCCCAAGGCGACGCATGGAGCGAGATGTATTGTCAAATACATCGTGCGCTATCTTCCGGAGATCCTACTCCTTGTCCGGGGGGGAGTCCGGTCGGGGACGCTTCCCCTTGGCGTCCTTCAGCGGGCTTGGTGGCGGCGCTGTCTTGTTAGCCATGGTGTTCTTGGCGCGGTTTTGGGAAGAGAGGAGGAGTGGCTTTGCGGAGAAGACGATGGCGTGCCCGGTTGATCTTATAGCGTAGTAGTAGCCTGGCTGGGGTGCTCATCCTCTGCAGTACTGCAGGTGCAGTAGAGGTGGCTGACATGTGGGTCCCACAACATGTAGGGCCTTCATGTCAGCCATCTCTACCGCACCTGCAGTGCTGCAGGGGGATTTGAACCCGCCTGGCTGTTCGTCTCTCGACGCGCGCAGTAGTGGTGATGGGATGTGGAGCGGTTCCAATTGAATTCAAAGATGCGCATGCGATGCGCACGTTTAAGGAGCCTCGGTGACTGGCGCACACATAAGCTCGGTGTGCTTGGTCGCATCAGCCGCCTGTACATATGGCTACGGCTTGAATGAAGGACCAAGCCTTATGCGGCAAACAACAACGTATAATACTTCCTCCGCACTAACTCCACTCTATTTCTGTTTTGGTCGAACTAATTACCTTTGACCAATGATTTATATGGAATTTATTAACTTCAATAACATGTAGTACTAGATTGTATATTATGGAAATATTTTCATGGTGAATCTAAAAGTACAATTCTTGTATTGTTAAAAAAGATCAAAATTGCGTAAATATCAAAGATAGATTTGATGAAACCTAAGACTTCCCTTTAAAAAGTTTTATCCTTTACATTAGTTTTACATATGTAATATGCACATAGGATATATCACTAAATTGTTTTGCAAAAAAACATGGAGCAGAAATATGTATATCCCATATGCTACTATTACATAAATGAGGGGTGGACAAATAAACCGAGACCGGAAAACGGAAACTGATAAAACTGAGACCGGAACCGAAAAGACCGAAATATCGGGTATCGGGTACTTTTCGGGTAGCAAATATAAATAACTGAAAAATAAATGTCGGGTTCGGGTACCAATCTCGAGTAACTGAAATAACCGAATAGTTGGTCAATCAAATAATAAGTTAAATTATGCGTGCTAAACTATGAACAATTCAAATTTAGATATTTTATTTTCAAATTGTGATGTGTGGAGTTGTTGGATTTAAACATTTATTTTTTATTTTTCATTTGTCAATTTATAATAAATTACCTCATTGGATTAAATTTATAAATCATATTAAATTTGTGCAAACATGACATGGATATAATGTATAATTCGGATATATCGGGTAAGACAGAAGACCGAACCGGAATTTTGGTACCCAAAATGTTCGGGTACCTATTATTATTACAACAATTTGGGTAGTGATTTCAAGAAACTAAATTTGAAAAAGACCAAAATACTCGAACCAAAATACCGGGTAGACCGAATGCACACCCCTTAACGTAAATCTGTCCGAAATAATTAGCTAGTTGGAGGATGAATAAAGTTGAGCTCGCGAGCCTGATGAGCACCGTTATTTATGGCATCATCAAATCTGGAGTAATTTTTCTAGATCATTTGGGGCCGAAAAATTAGTTAACACGCTATATATGAGGGGAAAGATTAGGATATGCTACCTATTGCTTGTGTTGAATAACCCTGCACCGTGAACAACATATATCCGACACTTCATTCTGGTCGCCAGGATCATTCTTCCCTAGGGATGAAAACGGTACGGTAAATTCCCGAACTGTGCGACGCCGTTTTTGAAAATTTCCAATGGGATTACCATTTTCAACAATTTCCGAAATTTTCGATCCGATTACCGTTTTTATCGGACATTGAAATTTGGTAAACGGGATGGAAACGATTTAGACTGATTGCCAGCCGAATTGTTAGAATATCGTATTTTAATGGAAAATTTCCGAACAATAACCGAATACTTTCCAAATAGTAGGTTGGGTCTAATGGGCTGAAATGTACTCTCTCCGTCCCTTGGAATAGAGGATTTTTAATGGAAACTTCAAAGGAATTTATTCCTATATTTTGCTGATGTCACAGGTGTTTGGAACACAGGAATCATATTTCCTTTCCTGTAGAAAGACTTCCTTTCCTATGTAAAATGGAGGAATAAAATAATCCAGTCCAAGTTCTTTGTGGTCTGTTGGTTGGCTATGGAGGGAATATATAGGTTGCTAAAAGTCAAATTAACTAACCTAAGGATTTGCATGGAATAATTATTTCTTTTTTGAAATCAGTGTTCCCTTCTCTCTGTTCATTGTCTCCACTTTTCATTCCAATCGTCGCTAATCGACAGAACTAGCTATTACATAATCTCCAATAAACACAAAATAAACTAATCGGCACATCTAGTCTGCAACACTTCCCTTGAAGTAGTGGTAATAACTTCTAGCCGCGTATAGGAGTAGTTGTAATGATTACCCCGCGTATCGGGGTATAGGGCCAGTGGTACGTTGGAGTTCTACCTATCTTTTTCTAACATTTTTCTCATCCTTTCTTTTCTTTTCTCTCTGTTGATTGTCTCCACATTTCTTTCCAGTCGTTGCTACGTGTTAGTACTGTATACTACTTTACAGACCGATTTGCAGGCCCCGCTGCGGGCAATCTCCTGGCACCTCTAGCGGCTAAAGTATCGTATAGGCAACTTTACAAGCCACCAGCGGTGTGGAGGGTCGTTCATTAACAGAGATCCAACAGATGAAAAACTTTGTTTACAAGATTGCACCAAAACATTAATTGCATGTAGCGCTGTCAAGGAGTCGAACTCGAGCGAGTTTGTTTCTACCATATATAAAAATTATTTCCCATAGGACATTTTTAATAGAGTTATATAGTTTAGATAATCATATGTACATATCATAATGACAACAACAAATGAGCTTACTCGAACTTTTCGAGCTTGAGCTCATCAAGCTGGCAATACTCAACATTATCCTCAAACTTTCTATCAAAACTAAGTTTGGTCCTTGAACTTTCAAATGGGTCAATTATTTAGTCCATCAACTTCAAAAACCGTTTCACTTTCATCCTTACTATAAGTGTGACATCCACACATTGGCATGTCACATAAGATAGTTAATGTGTTTTTAATCCTGTTAATTTGTTATAGAAGTATGTTTTATTTCAATGTTTGAAGTATGCATCATTATATGCATGTAAACTCTTTCTCACGTTGAAGCAAGCAGGCAAGAGTTTAAGAAACAATTTGAATGGACCCCTTAGTTGGATAGCTGGGAAGTACAACCGTCGGATCAAAACAAACGGTGGATGCAGCCTTTACTGTACGCATGCAGCAAAATGTCGCTACGTCGAGCGATCCTGGTCCACGCAGGTATGCTCCGATTCCTGTCCTCCAAATCCATCTAGGCTTCCGATGATGCAGGCGGTTCACCACCAGACTGTAGAAAGGATAAGCACAGACACATGTAACAGTCATTGTTGATTGCGTTGGTCTAACGTCATTGTTTGACTGCATAGGCCTACGTTTAGTCATTAGCGCTAGGTTTTGAATTTGTGTAGTGCAAAAGGGTTTTGTTTTGGTTTCACACTACACTAGCTAGCCTATATAAAGTGTATCTATGTTCCCTGATGAATACACAACAAACATTCTCCATACAGAATGAAACATGCATGCCGCTTTCTCCGTACACGTACGTACGGGTGTGCCGGTGTACCTTAACCCCTCGTACGTCGTCCGTCCCCGGTGGTTGTTGGGAAGAGGCTTACAAGTATGCTCTGATTCCAGTCCTCTTACTCTATCTCTAGGTTTCTGATGACGTAGGCGGTTCACCACCAGACAAACCAAAAAAGGTTGAGCGGCATGCAAGATTTTTCATGAAAAACTGACTGCGGCCTGCTGACGCATCCATCTCTAGTTTTTTGATGACACTCCCGCGGACGTGTCATCATCTTATTTGTTGTGAAGGAATGGTAGTTAAACTAAGCATTAAGAAAGGGACCAATAACATTTTGACACATCAGCAGGATGACGCGTGGGAGGACAGAACGGGAGTGACACGGCTTGTATACTCCCATTCAGTGCTTGATTTAACTTCAACCAGTTAGATCATGACACATAAGCGGGAGTACGCATGGAAGCACAAACGGGAGCATCAAAGTTGCATCCGAACGGGAGGCCCCCGCAGCCAGTTTGTCATCAAGAAATTTGCATAGCGCTCATCACCGAGGCTTTGCTGGTTTGTTTGGTGGTGAACCGCATGCATCATTGGAAACCTAGACATAGTTGGAGGACAGGAATCAGAACATACCTGAAGGGGTCTTCCAACCACCACCGGGGACGCACGAAGGGGGTTAAGGTACACACCAGCACACCCGGACCGTACATATGTGCCGGTGAAGATGGAACTCAATAGTCTCACGGTTATGGATAGAAAGAAGGAAGAAGAAAAAGGATGGCGCGTGTTTTGATCTATGAACCGCGAGACTGCTAACTTCCATTTTAATTGGCCAGTTCCCGATTTTGCTGAGTCATTGTTGTTGTACGTGGTGTTTGGTTGAGACAATGCAACTTGTGGTCATAACTATAAGAATTAAAAAGAGGAGTATATCATATTCAAAAATCATCATTGCGCTAGGTCGTATGATGGCCGGACACTCTCCAATCCACTTAGATTGAAGTGGAACCACCCCTACCCAAACAAGGAAAAAAAATTATGGATACGGTATGCATATCTAAGGATGTGCATACCGTTCCACATTTGTGATATGTGTCCACATGAACGGACACATGAAGCAGTTGCATGACTATTACATGTGTGCATGTGAACGAACGAGGTCCTATGATGGCCGGAGATGACAGGGATAATGCCAAGGAATCGTATCCTTTTAAAGCATAATTTTTTCCCGCATACGATGGGCCCTTGGCGTGTCAAATTAAAAATTTCTCTTTTTATCGAAAAACATCTCCTTTAACGACGCCAAATTTCGGTACATGGGCTCACGCGTACATGGGGACGAACACCAAGCGTTCCAGTGTAGTTTCGGCCCAAATACAAAGTGGCCCAGCGCAGTTTCAGCCCACGAATAACAAGAGTCCCAACGCAGTGTTGGGCCTACTCTGATAGCTTCACGTATGCTTTGTCCTGGCTGCCTACCCGCCGGACCCTTCGATCCACAACGGCCCCCTCTCCCGATTCCACGAAACACGCCTGAGGAGCATCCATCGGCCGCCACGCTCTTGGAGGAGAATCCACTGGCTTCCATGCTCTTAAAGGAGCATCAGCCGGCCGCCATGCTCTTGGAAGAGCATCCGCCGTCCACCGGCGTGGAGGAGCATCCGCTGGCTGCCGCACGTGGAGGAGCAACAGCGCTAGGTACAATTGCTCACATAATGTTATTGTAGTTCAATCCTCTTAAGGATACACTGATTGAAATGTAGGAAGCGATGTCAGAAGATAAGACATGGACGGGAAAAGACAGGCGTACGAAGGAGTGGTCGGATGGAATGAAGTCATTTTTAAATTTAGCATTTCAAGGCACTCGTGAAGAATAAACTAAGCCTTGTCCTTGCACGAAATGTCATAATATTTGCCACGGGAGACGCAAGGAAGTTCATCTTCACTTGCTTCATTATGGGATGTCATTTGATTATACTTGTTGGCTACACCATGGAGAAAAACGAGTTTAGAAAAAAATTGCTGACCAATCAGCAAATAATGAGGAGATAATTTCTGATGATGCTGCTATGGAAAATATGTTGTCCAGTCTTCTTAGAGGCACTGGTGATCATGGTGGTACTTCAGCAGGTGTTGATCATCCAGAAAATTCTATAAACCAGCAGGATCCAACTGGGTGTGCAAAGGCATTCTATGACTTATTAAATGATGCCAAAGAGGAGTTGTATCCAGATTGTGAGAAGGTGACCCAATTATCCTTCATTGTCAGGTTGTACCAGATAAAGTGTTTAGCTGGTTTGAGCAAAAAGCGTGTGGGTTGATCCTTGAACTGTTCTCATATGTGCTTCCAGAGGGCTATTGCATTCCTAATACACTAGATAAAGTTCAGAAGGTTGTTCGTGACCTCGGGCTGAGCTACGAAAAGATCGATGCATGTGTCAAGGACCGTGTGTTATTCTGGAAGGACTATTCTCTACTGGATCGATGCCCAAAATGTGGTTAATTAAGATGGAAAAATAGTACTGGTGGGGATGCAAGAGAGCCTTTACCTTGTGGAAAACTAAGAAGCTTGTAGCACGCAAGATTTTATGATACTTCCCTCTTAATTCCCGTCTTCAAAGGTTTTATATGGCAAAATCAATGGCATCAAACATGTGCTGGCACAAAGAAGAACATATTGA